>CM021250.1:9536172-10946735 GCA_010577795.1 Isatis tinctoria | reverse complement strand
TTGATTTTTGAGTTTCAATTCCAATGGCCAATTCCTTACAAATGTTTAACATTCAATTTTGGGTTTCAATGAAATTTATTTTAAAAGGATAATTAAGATGTTAAGTTGAGTTTCAATGTTTATAGAAAATTCTTGAAAAGGGTATAAAACTCTGATTTTGGGTTTCAATTTTTTTGGCCAATTCTTTAAATTAAAACGTTTAAATTTTCAATTTGGGTTCTTATTAGATACCTAGTTACTTATATGTTTCATAATTTTTTGTGCCGTTTTTTTTCCATGAAAGGGTGATCAAGCTTCAATAGTTGGTGGAGCCATTGATTTCATCAAAGAACTTGAACATCAATTACGATCTCTTGAAGCTCAAAAGCTTCAAACGGCTAAACTAAACCAGACGGTTACTTCTTCAACAAGTCAAGACTCAAATTGCGAACCGGAGAATCCCCATCAACCATGTTCGCTATCTCTATCACAGTTCTTTCTTCACTCTTACGATCCGAGCCAGGAGAACAGAAATGGCTCAACAAGCTCGGTGAAAACGGCTATGGAAGATCTCGAAGTGACTCTAATCGAAACTCATGCTAGCATCAGAATCTTGTCAAGAAGAAGAGGTTTCCGATGGACCACGGTGGCCACTACCGGGCCACCACAACTTTCGAAGCTTGTGGCTGCTCTACAATCTCTCTCCCTCTCCGTGCTTCACCTCAGTGTCACAACATTGGAAACTTTTGCTGTTTACTCAATCAGCACAAAGGTACATTAACTGAATTATAGCATCTAAATGGGACGTGACCGAATTAAACACAAACGTTTGATACGGTTTGTTGGGTATTTCGGTAAACATGTTTGTATGTTACACCATTGATCCATTGGACATTTCATGCTGCCTAGCTACTCTATCAGAACTAGGGTAATAGAACTCTTATCACCACCATATAAAAGTTAAACCGGACTAAACCGAGTTTGTTCAAGTCCTATTTGAGGGGTATTTATTTTTGTAGAAGATATATGTTACGATATTAGAGCTCGACGGTAGATTATGTACGGTCAGAGAGACAGGGCGCAGAAAAGGAATGTCTAAGAACCCTTAACTAGATTTGGTCTAACATTTATTGCCATACTTGGCGGAGTCGCTTTTTTTTTTTCTTTTCTCACCAATTTCTTAGAAAGAGGTTCAATTATTGCAACGTGAATCACAATTATTTATTTATTTCTCCTCTCGAATTTCACGTAACGTTATATTTTTCTAGGGTTACAATTGTAAGTTTTACATCTTATTTTTAATCGGATTTTGAAAGGTCGAAGAGAGTTGCCAGCTAAGTTCAGTAGATGACATTGCAGGAGCAGTTCATCACATGCTAAGTATCATTGAAGAGGAGCCCTTTTGTTGTTCGTCAATACCAGAACTGCCCTTCGATTTTCCCTTAAATCACACAAACGCCACTCATGCTCTCTGAGAAATCTCCTTTCCTTTTCTTCTTAAAAAACAAAAAATCCTTCTTTAATTTTTTTTTTCAATTTTATTGCGTAGCAGATCTTTGAGCTATGTGTTTCAGAATAAAGCATCTTTATTTCTTTATTTTATTTACTAGGTTCTTTCTGACTCTCTGTAAAGGCTAGATGTGAATCCATGTGGAGTATAATGGCACATAATATAATAGTAGTTTGTCACTTGTTTTACCCTTTTGCATTTTCTGATAGATTTTAAATAGCGTACCTGTGAGGATTTGAATTATTTTTATATAACTAGATTATTATTTCATCATAATTTTCAGCTAAACTCCCCATCTTGGATTTTAGTAGTCGACTAAACACCTCTTCAATCTTTGTATATAGCTCCAAGGACTTAGATGATACATAAAATGTGGAGATAGTTATCAAATTTAGAGTTCTACCCTGATATATACGAAAGTACATGTACCTGTACTACTCAATAGTTTTGTGAAATTTTGACCTAAAAATTCTAAATAACTAACAACAGCGATAATTTTTTCAAATTTTAGTTTTCTTTTAATTATCTGAGTTTGATTGAAATTTTTTATTTTTATTTTGTCAACTGATCGCTGTATATTAAGTTAATTTTGATCGGTTTCTAAGTCCCTATGCACAACCGTTGTTATCCACCGAATTGTGATTTACATGAAAAAGTAATTAACCTTGTGCATGTTATCCACCGAATTGTGATTTACAAGAAAAAGTTTCTCCAAGTTAACCATAAGCTAAAAATATCAAATTTCGAATATTACAGAAGATTTTTAAATCTATTTTGAAAAGAAACCAGTTTATATAGTCTTGTCTCAAACCTCACGAAAATATCATATTCTCGCAAAGAACATTCAATTATCCAAGTAAAGTCATTAAGCTCTACATACAAAATCGAAAGGTTCCTGCGATTCTTTCGTGCACCAAACATATAGCAACCCGTGCTATTCTTAAGACACGACTCTAATCCACCAACTAAACAATTTTCTATCCAAAAAGCATCAATTTAACAAGTCAAAATCAGGTGGTTACCTTGTCTAATACATGTTATATCACTGATCTGAATTTCCTATTAAATTTTACTATCAGACATTTTTATATTTGTTTCAATTATTACTACTATATATATGTATCAGAAATCTCTATATATATATATATATACATGTTACTAATTTGTTTCAGCTATAAATCTATATAGAGCAAATAATATGCATTAGGAAATTCTGTAATGAAGAACACAGCATAATATGTTTTCTTAGACAAAACTTGAATAATGATAGAGTAGAAACTTCTTAAATAAAACTGTTGAAAACATGTGAAGTATATGCTCTCTCTCCGTTAAGATTGATAGACATTAGACACACAAACAAAAAAGCAAAAAAAAATTGATAGACATCTACGTGCCATCATTGCGCGTGAGATTATGCTTATTTTCCATTGACGTCCACATCGACTCTATTTCATGGACCTGCAAATGGGCCATGTTTATGTTTTTGGATATGGGCTTATTTTACATACCCGACTCCTTTGTTCACCTTTTTCATACATTGTTTATTACGATAAGTTTAAATATAAGTGGTAACAAAGAAGTAGCAATGATCTAATTTTGTGTCATACTTGAACTGTCGTAATTTGTATTTCTATGTTTGATTTAGTTTGACCACTAACACAACTTTGACCAAATCTACTACGAATCGATTTTGATATAATTCTGGAACGTCATTTTTTCTCTAAATTAGTTAGGATTCATTTTAATTTTGATTTTCCGAATTTCTATACAATAACATTACTTCTAGTACCTATATTTCAATTAAATGTATGAAACAGTTTTGAAAAGTCAATAAAAGGGAACCTATCATTTTTTTTTAGAAAGTTATTGTTGTGTTATTGTTAAACATGTTTGAAAGTCATCCTGTGTTAATTTCTTTTGATGGATTTGTTATTTGTATAAGGTCTGGATGAAATGATCTACTTTTGCCAATGTATGTTAAAATGTCAATGTGAGAATGATCACTAGTCTCTCTTTGTTATTTATATATATGTTGGTTTGCTAGTATCATGTACTGTTTTCTAAATCAATACAATTCATATGACCAACAAATAATTAGATTTATGAAAATTTCTGTTTCTATCTGAAATCGATCTCTAATCTCATATATTCTTCCCATTGAAAATCAATCTCAAACATCTCTGGCTGGTACAAAAAAGACAGAATTGCCTTTAATAAAGAGTAATTTTCGGATGGTAAGGGTTAAATATAATTAAATCGGTAAATATTTAACGAAAACACGGTAGTTTAGTGGATGCGAGCTCTACGCATGCGTCCAAGGTTCGAATTCTCCTATGCATGGTAATACTGATAATATCGGGTAATATGAATAATACTGGTAACACTAGGGATGGTAATACTAGAATAATACTCAGGTGGGTAATACTAGTGTAATACTTACTGGTAAGTACAACTAAAACGGTGAGTTTTCATTTAAAGTTGTTAGAAATAGTTTCGTCCTTTTATTAAAGGGAATGATAGCCAAATTATCAGAGGTAACCAGATTGATTTATGTGGCTGAGGAATATATCAGCCATTGATCCTCTAAAATCAGGAAAAGGCTACCAAATGAGTGAATGATCTGTCAGTAAAAACCCCTGCTCGCCCATTTTACCGCAAAGGAAAAGACATGAAAGAACTTTAGTCCCACAAAACAAACATAAGAAAAATAATAATAGCTCAATCCCAACACAACAAATTTACGTGGGCAAAGGCAAAGATCGTTGTTAGATTCCTTATAGCTTTGTTGTGTCCACCTGTCTCGTTACTATAAGATCAACTCTTGCGCCAAGTTCGTATCTAAAGAAGAACAAACTTTATAGAAAATACATTTGGACATCTGGTGTAAAGGAGTAAACAACGATCACTTTACTCGTGCAAGCCTATCTCCGGACAGCCCAAAGACCCAAAATCCAACTCTTGTTTGGTAATATGATATGCGAACTAGTTTTTTCTTATTATAGTAACTGATATGTATTGGGGATTTTTTGCTAAACCCGTATTTTTCAACTTGCTTTTAATGACCTAGAATACACCATGAACCACCATATTCTTCTCTGTACTTAACATTTTAAATATTCATCGAAAAACATCGGATCAACATTTGTTTTATGGTTTTTTTTTTGGGTCTCTTTGTCTGTTTCTATCAGAAGATTTTCCACTGAATCAATGTTTGATTGAAAACGCGTCCGATATTTTACAAATGAATGGCAAATTATTATTTTTGGTTTTGGTCGGGTCATTAATGGGACCCCCATACTCGTGCTCGATGCTTTTTCATTTTTCTTTTTGGTCTCTTCTTTTTCTCCCCTCGAAACTCGATGATATACTCAGCAAGAAGTGAAAATCTTGACTTTTCTTCACTTGTATGAATTAAGATTCTCTTCTCGTCGAATTATCTCCAACTTGAAAATTTTCACAATAATTCTTTTCTTCTGTCATGTTTCCTTTTTGGATTATATGTGAATCTGGTGAACATGTTCACGTTCGTCCTACGCAGCTCATTATGAAATTATATCGATTAATTTAGGGGTTATATGCTGTTTATTACGAATGGAAATTAGACTATATATATGTAAGAGATCAAGTAACATGTGTTTAGCGTTTTATCAACCTGCGTCTTCACGCTTTATAGATGATGTAAAAATAATTTTAGTAAATTTTTTTTTTTCTGGAACAATCAGGTAATGTGACAATAAGAGTGGATATTTCTAAAAATTAAATTAAATGCATTTTGTTATTTGTAGCCTGAATATCTCTCTCTTGTTAACTGCATACTATTAAATAACAGAATTTATAGTCCTTCCACAAATAAGTGGTGTATACTCTTGTCCTATCTTACATAATCCTTCCAAGGTGTTCTCTTTTCAAAAAGTTGCACGACAAAGCAATTAATTATATACTGTAACTTACACGGTAAAAGTTCTTGATATAAGTTCCACGCGTCGTTCAGGTTCCAAAAATCTGTATTTCGATTTAAAACATGGTGAGAGTACGCCATCCATAATGATTGAAAGAAAATTGATGAAGAGGTTCGAGATCAATTTCAGTGAAAAACTCGAACCACATCATACAATCTTCTTGAACCCTTGGATTCTCAATCTTCTTTCATGTTAGGGAACACAAAGATCGCTCCAAACAAATTTAACTTTGGATGTGTTCGGTGGTGACTCTGATCAAATGAAGGCAGAATATATACATGTTCTCCATGGTTTCATAACAGTTCTTAAAAAGCCGAAAAACAGAATTTCAGAAACTTACTTATCCACGACAATATTATAAATCAAATTTGATTTGATGAGTCGTTCAGAATTAGCTCGTTTCATGCCTTTTTATAGGTAGAAAAACCCGAGATGTATCAAATAGATAAAAATGTCTATCACAACAAAACAAACAGACAGCAACATATATTAACAACAAATCTTAATAATATTATTTGAGAAGTCACTTGCATATGTGTCGCGCTCATGTTGATTCTTATAGTGGTTGATTACAAGCATACCCTTAATGAGATAAAATAAAAGAAAGTCTTAATTTCTATTTTTAATAAATTTTTGAAAACGTATTCATATTTATATAAATAAATGGAAGTTTTACTTTCTTAATTTTTAAAATTATTTTAAATTTTTTTTCTTTTTAGTATGACTTCAAAAAGACTTTCCTTTTTGTAATTTTCCTTTTTTATATATGCAAAAATTATTTCCCTTTATTAAATACTTTCCTTTTTGTATTTTTCGTTTTTTATATATGCAAAAATTATTTTATGTTTTAAAATTATTTCTTTTTATTAATGTGATTTTGAAAAAGAAAAATAACTAAACTAAAAATAAACTAAAATTTTACAATAATAGCTTTACAAATCTAAGATAAAAAATTGAAAAAATTGAGCCAACTTTAGCCTAAACAGAACAAAAAAATAATTGTATTTCAATTCAAAGGAATATATGTCATATAATAAATATAAAAATGAATAACGGTGCCTATCTAAATTTTTATACCAAAAAATGTTTAATAAGATATATAACATCTTAAAATTATTTAAAACAACCTTCTATTTACATGAATTCATATAGTTGACAAAGCAAATAGAAACTTATAAATAAATAAAAGATAATATTAACCAATAATTTTAAGTAAGTTACTTTATAAATATTCATACCAGTGCATGAGCACGGAAGAATCACCTAGTATCATTGAAACATGATAAATGAATATCCATATTTTGTGCTAATTTCAAAGATTAATTTGTTTTTTTTAGCAATTGACCTTTTTCATATATATTTTTTCTTTCGTTTTCATTTTTCTTTTATGTTTGTGATTATATGTTTAAATGTTGTATGTTGACACTTAAAATCAATAATAACTTTTTTTCTATCAAATATCTTTTAAAAAAATATTTTCTTTATACATAATTGTAAATACACGCAAAATCCATTAGTTTCTTAAATCACAGATGTTATCAAAATGCTGAACCAGGTATATTAGATTGTTTTTAAAAGAAAACTCTTATAATTTGCACTAATTTCCTTGATAATTTTGTTTAATTCAATTACCTTTAAAACAAGTAGGATAAGAATGTGTTATCTTCTTAAAAAGATATTCTTATAGTTTCATTAAAATCAAATATAATAATATTTCTCAACAAGTTATATATATATATATAGTAATTTTGAAAAACATATCCAAATATGCAATAAATATGTATGATTTTTGTCTCTTTAAAGATAATGTGAAAGTAACTAATTTAAGAAATGATTCCACCTTTTTCTTATTTTTAAATAGTTACCCCTTTTCTATACAGTACAATACAATTAACTTTTCAGTTTTCACAAATGTGACCCTCTCTCCCAGTTATTACTCTAAATCGCTAAAAGATTAACAAAAACATTTATGTTACACTGTCCACTTTTCACTTTTGACATGTGATGTAAGTCTTCTGTCTCTCTCTCTCTTGTACTAGTTGGTCTGTTGGTGTTAGCTAAGTTGAACTCTCGTTCTCTCCTCTTTTTTTCTCTCTCTCTCTCTCTCTAAGTTATTACCATTACCCTGAATCCCTTTCAAAACAAATATCAAGAAACACACCCAAAAAAAAAAAAAATATTTCCTCTCCAATTTTTTTTAAAAAGATGCCTTTGAGCAACAATGTAATCGGTTGCATAAACTTCATCTCCGTCCTCCTCTCAATTCCGGTCATAGGCGCCGGAATCTGGCTCGCCACCGGAACAGTAAACTCCTGCGTCAAGCTCCTTCAATGGCCAGTAATAATCCTCGGAATCTTAATCCTCCTTGTGGGTCTCGCTGGTTTCATAGGAGGGTTCTGGAGAATCACTTGGCTTCTCGTTGTTTACTTAATTGCCATGCTTGTTCTCATAGTACTTTTAGGTGTTCTTGTCGGATTTATTTACATGGTTACCATTAGAGGCTCTGGTCATCCAGAACCAAGCAGAGCTTATCTTGAGTATAGTCTTCAAGATTTCTCCGGTTACTTACGTCGAAGAGTTCAGAGATCTTATAAATGGGATAGGATTCGTACTTGTTTGAGTACTACTAGCATTTGTCCTGAACTAAACCAGAGATTCACTTTGGCCCAAGATTTCTTCAATGCTCATCTTAGTCCCATCCAAGTAAGTATTTATTTTTCCTCTTTTAGTTCAAAATTTCACTTCTTTATTTTGCTAGAAAAATTGTTAAAGAACTTATGGTCTTATGACTTTTCCAAGTTTTGGGTGATTATGTTCTTTACCGCAATCTATGCATTCGGGTTTTTAAAATGAATTATTTTCCCACCTTTCTTGTTGTTTTATCAGTTTTTTTTAACTTCTTGTTTTTTTTTGTCCGTGTCTGAACTCGTTAATCGAGGAAAATTAGGGTGTAAATAGAATAGAAAGAAGTATGAGGGTGTGAATCGAAGGGAAAAGAAAAGAGAGGGGGCGGTAATGCAAAATGTATATAGATAATTGGTGCTTTGCTTGTTGAGTTTATCCCCAAAGTGACCCAAACGACTGAAGAAAAGGATCCTTTTGATTTTAAAACCTGCACAATTCATATGAAAGTATCAGATTTCTCTTTTGTTTAAAGAAATCCAGATTAGAATGTCACATTTTCTTTTACAGAAAAAGTGTTTTTTCTTTCTTTCTCTCATTCCAAGTTTCTTAATCAAAGAAAGAGATCAGGGTGTAATCTGAAATCGAATGGCCACGAAAAGGACAGGTGTGGGGTATTATTAACATTGCAAATTAGAAATGATTCTTAGCTTCTAGGCTTGTCTGAACATAAAACTGGAAAAGTTTACACTTTTTATTAAAATAAAACAAAACTCCCAACTTTTCTAGATTCTTCCACTAGGTGCACTTAATCAGTCACGCGGAACAACTTTTTGTCCCCATATTGTAATTTTATTTAAAATCTAACCCTCATTTGTTTATTTTTGCAGTCTGGTTGCTGCAAGCCCCCAACAAAATGTGGCTTCACATTCGTGAACCCTACGTACTGGATAAGTCCCATAGATATGTCTGCGGATATGGATTGTCTACAATGGAGCAATGATCAGAACACTTTGTGTTACAGTTGTGATTCTTGCAAAGCCGGTTTGCTCGCAAACCTTAAGGTAGATTGGCTGAAAGCAGATATCTTTCTCCTCTTGGCGCTTATAGGGTTGATAATCGTTTACATAATCGGCTGCTGTGCATTCCGAAACGCTGAAACTGAGGATATTTTCAGAAAGTATAAGCAGGGTTATACATGATCGGGATGAGAAGTTTAGTGGCATAATTGGGGAGAAGTTTTAAAGATGAATGGGTTCTTGTATTTTAGTTTCCTTACGTTTTGGCCCCTTTAGTCTTTCTTTTTATTTATATGCACTACCAGAACATTTGCTGTAACTGGAAGAATATTTTGTATATCTGTTTGGTTTGGGTTTGCAAAACTTTGCACTTGTCTAAAAACCAAACTCAGTTATTCTCCGTGGTCTGGGTAGGCCTAAAACCAAGGTTACAAATACTTCAAATCTCATCACATCAATAATATATACAAGCAGATACTATTAGATTAGAGTTACTTGCACCCATTGATAGTAAGGCCCTTCTCTGGTGTGTAAAGAGGGAACATTATTACTTAGCTTTGTGTATGTATTAAGCGATAGTATAACCTCACGGCCCATATAACTCGGGTCAGGTTGAGGTTGAAGTTTTTCAAATCCCAAATTTGGCAACCCAAATTGATCCAATAAGCCGAATTTTAAACCGACAGCCATATAATCATCATCTTCCTGGCCTCGTAATTTTCTTCGAAGGAAAGTTCCTGGCCTCGTCTTATTATATACTAATCAATAAGCATCTGCTGTGTTTCACGAATCACGACTTTAATTATTTTTTTATTCATTCTACAATAAGGGGAAAAAATCTAAATTAATCAGTAACTGTTTTCATTGTGAATTTTGTAGTGTTCTTTTAGATCTTGTGTATCTGAGTTTTGACCATTTGAATTATTTATTCATTATTTCATTCATTGTAGTCACGTGGACAGCCTAGATACAGCCATAATAGATCTTGGAGGAGATCATGGATACAATGCAATTTTTGTTTAATAAAAAAAAAAAAAAATTTCCTTCACGAATTACCTTAAAATGGGAATGAGAGAGAGAGCATAAACTCACAGACACACATCCACCATAACACGGAGCACTAACTAAAGAGATGGAACCTATTATGTCCTCTTGCCCATCCTGCTTCCCCTCACTACCTAACCCTTCGAAAAGCCGGCGAGACTCCTGAGTCTGATTGTTCTGTGTGGCAAAAGAATAAACACAGTCATAAGAGGTATCTATTACTACTGCACCATCTGCCCTGGAGAGTACCATGGCGCTTGTCAATCGCAGAGGAGAAAGATATTACACCCATATCATCTCCAACACCCTATCCATTACGTTACTAGAGCTGATGAGCATGAATCTGTCACGTGCTCTTGGTGTGGGAAAAATACAACTATGTTTTTCTATCGTTGTTCCATTTGTGGCTTTTGTTTGGATATGCATTGCTCCAATAAAATTCCCCCTCTTACTATCACAAACCCAAAAAGCCATCATCATTCTCTCTCTTTTTTCCCGCGACCACTATTGGTTCCATGTGATGCTTGTGGATTGATCGATCGGTCGGTCCCGAGCTATGCTTGTTTACAATGCAATTACATGGTCCATGAGTCTTGTATCAACTTACCACGCGTTATTAAGATTCACCCGTCACCAACATCGTCTTTCTCATACTCCTTACCTCCCTCATACAATCTTTCCGTGCCGGGTTTGCTTCAAGAATGTTGATTTCAAGTACGGTCAGTATTCTTGCAATCACGAAGATTGTTCTTATGTAGCGCATTCGAAATGTGCAGCTGATACGAGAGTATGGGACGAGAGAGAGCTTGAATGGGAGCCCGAAGAACCAGATGATGCTGAAGATATAGCACCATTCAAGAAGATAGGAGTTGATTTGATAAAATACTTTTGTCATGAACATGATCTAAGACTCGACAAGTACCAAAATGTCCGAGATGCAGACAAGCAATGTGAGGCATGTGTTCTTCCTATTGACTCGCATGATTTCTACAATTGTATAAAATGCGATTTCTCTCTCCACGAGGTATGTGCCAATCTTCCTCGAAAACTGGATCATGCTTCTCATAATCACCCGCTTGTCCTATGCTCTGCTCCAAACAGTTTCCATGCCATGAGATGTTCAAATTGTTATCATGATTTCACGGGTTTCCGCTACAAGTGCATGGACATTAACTGCTTGAGAAGCATTTTCCCATTTCAGATAGATGTTCGGTGCAGTTTTCTTCCTGATTGTTTCACCCATAAAAGTCACGAACATCCCTTATTCATTCCAATACCTGCAATCCGATCCCCGTTAGTAGACCAATACGGCCAGATCTTCTGCAAGAGTTGCGAAAAAAGTTGTACGACATCTCATCTAAAGTGTACTACATGTGATTTTGTTTTATGTTATCGATGCGCTATCTTGCCAAATGAGTTACACTACAAACACGATGAGCATCCTCTCTCCCTTTGCTACCGCGAAAGCGAAAGCACCGACGACAAATATTGGTGTGAAGTATGTGAGAAAAAAGTAGATCCAACAACATGTTTCTACACATGCAACACATGTTGTATCACTATCCACGTTGATTGCATATTTGAGCCCTCCATTTATATGAAACCCGGTTTCACATTCAACTTCACTGATTTGGAGGTGAAAGTTCTTCGCAACAATAGTAGCACCCGACTTTTTTGTGATCTATGTAGCCAGCGTTGCTCGAGTCATGTATATTATATGGTCTACAAGAACAAGTGTAGGCTAGCTTCTTGTTCACTTGCCTGTCTACGAGGTAATTATCATTATCCGAAAGCGTCTCTTCATAAAATGATGAATTTGTCTTTTTGAACTTGGATATGTTTGTTTGTTTTTTCCCCATAGATTTGTATCCACACCACTTAAATTACGATTTAAATTGAATAATCTTTTTTCAGATGACCCTGTTTACTTTTCTTCATATATAACTGTAATTATATGGTCTATGAGTCTTGTAGCAACTTACCACGAGTTATTAGAATTACCCGCCATAGAACTCGTCTTTTTCATTTTTCTTACCTGCAATTTTTGTCATGCCTATGCCCCAAGAATGTTGACAACAAGTATGGATGGTCAGTATTCATGTAATCATGAATGTTGCTGCGTGATGACATAAGTTGTTCGGTTTATCTTCAAAAGTTCAGTGGTTTAAGGTACAAGTGCACAGACAAGAGTTTCTTGATTTGCAGTATATATCGAGTACATGTCCAATGCATTTGACTTCGTGACTGTTTCATCCCTTATGTTTCCACATATTAGAACTCCGGTTCGAAGAGAAGATCAGATAAAAGAGTTGCAAGAAACATTTTTGGCTATCTCATCTACAGTGTACTACATGCGAATTTGAATTGTGTTATCGATGCGCTACATTTCCTAACGAGATACGCTACAATTACAAACACAAGGAACATCCTCTCTCCCTTTGCTAACGAGAGACCACGGATGAAAAGTATTGGTGTGGCATATTGACATGTGAGAAAAAGAAGTAGATTCAACAACATGTAACATATGATTGTGTCACTACCCACCTCGATTTTATTTTCGGATCCTCCATTTATATAAAACACAGTTTCATATTCGTTTACATTTACTACAAGGGATGGATGTGGCCAAACGTTTTCTTGAGTTACATGTATGAGCTAGCTAGTTTTTTTAGACTCTAGAAAAATGGTTTATTGATTGGTAGGACATGATTCACGAAATAATTGTATCTCTCATTGGTTTAAGTTTGCACATATCTTTGGATTTGTCTAATAATCATTTCCAAAAGGGAAACCAGATTTATATAAATAATCTGTTATTGTTATATAATCCGTCAAAACCAAATTTACACACAAGGACTTTGTCAAAAACCAACTACTTAAAAGCCCTCACTACCTTGTCTTATTCCCACTTTTAACCCCCTAAAACCCCACCATAGTATCACTCACTCTCTAGCCTCATTTGCATCATATTAAGAATATACAGGAAGATATCATATATATATATATATACACTTACTAGTTGTTTGACTACTTAATTCCAGAAACCCAAGGCCCTTCTTTGGTGTAAGAGAAAGTTGAAAAACCTTATATTTTGTGTCTTATATTGAGCCCTTCTTCTGAGGATGTCTGTATACTTTGCGATCTAATCTCATTGCAGTGGAGACCGGAAAGGGATTCCCTTTCTTCGTCTTTTTCGCAAAGAAGTAGAAGTAGGAAGTTGAGGTGCTGATGGGGCTAAACTCTGGGGATTTGGAATGTCATCCTCTACTCCTGAACTGTGGCTTGAATGCTCTGACTCCGTTGGTGTATGCTTAACTCTCTTCTCAAAGCTTGTAGAAGTTCCTGTTACCTTTTGATTTCAATTCCCAAAAACATAGAGAACAAGTTTATCAGAAGAAAGACTCTTTGCTCAAAGTCATAGATCGAAATGTGCAAGCAAAAGAAGACACAAATCAAAAGTTTCAAACTTTTCTCTGTAAATAAACCAGAGTTCGCTAGATGACCAGTGGAATTTGACACCATAGATATGCTATTATAACACAACTAACACCAAAGTTTCGTCCTTTAGATCACAAAAACAGAACAAGAATGATTGGTAATTGGTAATGTAAATTAGGGAAATGTACCTTGCAGCCAAGAGAACAGAAGCGGAAGCAATCGTCCACAAGGCCACGATAACAGACATTGCAGGTATTAGTAACTCCTTTACCGGGCCTAGGCTGAGGCCTCTCATTCAAAAACACAACCTTTGCGCTGTTGATCACATACGTCTGAATGCTGAAGATATCTAAATACTTCTGAATCTCATTGACCCTTATCACATCATGATAAGATGATCTCCTTATCTGCAAATCAGAAACAGTAACATTTTAAGATCAGTGCAGTCTTAACTACGAGAAAGTTTTGGATCTTGAAACTGCAACGTACCTGAATGGTACGATGATCCTTGTGCTGAGCAAGACACAGAGAGCAAAGCGAGCCATTGGTACAGTCCAAACAGTACATATTGCATTCGCTTTTCGGTGAGTGTCCATGAAAGCTGCATTGAACAAAGAAGTGTTCTTTCAGTAGAGGTTTAAGCCACGGAGGCCATCGATTCTCTTCTTCCTCCAGTCCATTAGCTCCCTGCAACCACCATTAACAACATCACTCATTAGCCATTACCCCAAAAGACTTCAAAAAAATAAGAAAAACAGTTAGCTTTATCTACCAGAAACACCATTGACTTCTACATATCAAAAGTCTTCACCTTTATAGAAAGACTCTTGACTTGGTTTCTCAAAGTTCTGAAATTTCTCTACTCGTAAGATAATAAGGAATCCCAAATTCGTTAAGCAGAATATGATTCTGTCAAATACTTTATTTTTAAAAAAGGAACCAACTTGAACGGCGATAAGTACGGAATCGATTATTATGAATCTAGTTCAAAGATGATTCTATCATTATACCCAGAAAACATATTCCAGATGCTTCTTCTTCTTCTTCCCCAAATTAAAAACCATAAATCTACCTACCAACTACATTACCAAAAGCTTCGAGTCGATAATGACTTAGTAGAACATTTCGAGTATACATTGCAATACAATGTGAAGAAGAATCAACAATGCAATAATCTAGAAAAGAGGGGCTTTTTTTAGAAATACCAAGATTCTTCTGTTCTTAGGCTTGATTACTCGATTTGGGTTCTCGTGGTCTTCAATCGCCATTGTTGGAATGCAGCAAAAGACCAGACTTTTCTGAGTCAGCCCCAAAAGCTTTTTGTATAAAAATAGGTGAGAAAAAGGAGAAAATAGAGAGAAAGGGTTTAAGAAAGCGAGAGAGTAGAGAGAGAGATGGGTTTCTTGCAGAGTGGGTTTAGAGAGAAGAAGAAGCGAGTAGCAAAAGAGAAAGAGTCGTTCTTATCCTCCCAATGTCGACTAACCGAACCTAAAATCCGAGCCTAAACTTGGTTGGGTGCTAATCGAACCTAGCTCCGAACCTATAGTCCGAGCCTAAGATGCGTTGGGTTCAAGGAACCCTCCTTGGCCTTTCCTTGGAATTTTCTATTTGATTATTCCTTTTTGTATTTTATAAAATATCTTTCTGTCCTTCTTTGGTCTTATCTCTCATAATTATATACTACTGTTTTTCCTCCAAAAAAATTAATGAATCTCGTCAAATTTTATTCCTTTTTTGGTTTTTTCCCCCACAAAAATATAAAAACTGTTATATAGTCATCACATTTATTGGTTGTTAGAGTTTGATAACTATTTCAAAGTTTTGATTTTCTTTTTGAAAAGTTGATAAAGTGTATTGCTCTATTATTGAAATTTGACATCTCATAACTTAGGGCTGGGCAAAATATCCGAACCCGAAAATCCGAACCGAACCCGATCCAAAAAGATAGAACCGAACCGAATCCGGAACCGATAAAATACCCGAACGGGGCTTAAATTTTGGTATTTCAAAACCCGAACCCGAACCCGGACCGAACCGAAAACCGAGCAGGTACCCAAAATATCCGATATATAATTATATTTCTAAAAATATTAATTATATATACACGTAAAATATCTCAAAATACTCAAAGTGCAATTCATATTTTAGCTTATAATTGTATTTTTGAGATGATGTTGGTTTTGCTTTAGTTTTGATGTTAGCAATTTGATTTTAGCATTTTTCTTAGAATTATTGTTCACAATATCAGTTTTTAAGTTTACTTTTAGCCTTGTAAGTTCGATAAAATAGGTACTTTTTAGTATGAAACGAGTATTTTAGGTCCCAAAACCCGAAATATAACCGAAACATAAATTATTTCGGGTGTTACTGGGATTTATATGTGTTACTAAACCCGAACCGAACCCGAAAAAACCCGAACCGAGTCCGAACCGATAATTCATAATACCCGAATGGGGCTAAAATTTTGGTATTTCAAAACCCGAACCCGAATTGCCCCCGAACCGAACCCGAACGGATACCCGAACGCCCAGGCCTATCATAACTTATCCTTAATTCCATTACATACATCTTTGTTTCTTCATCAGGTGCTTTTCAAATTTCTAAAACCTGTTTTTCTAACTAATAACATAATTATCACAAAGACGTGCAACTAATGGTATATCTATAGTTCACATACATTTTGAAACATATTTTTCTATATTTTCTCAATTATACATTCATCAGATTTTTGATATTTGTATTTTTGAAACCGATTATGCTAAATTAATATGGATGTGTTAGTATTTCATGATTTTCGTTAGTTATCATCATGCTCTTTTTCTCTATCAACTTAATATTGGGATAGAAAATTCAAAATTTTAGTGTTTTTTAATCATCACAATCTACAAGAACCAAAATTATTTAAAATTTTCAGTTTTAAAAAATCTGATGGTAGTGCATTTTTCTATATCAAAGCTGATAGTTTAAAGAATTTCTCTTTAATTTTTTAGTGAAAGAGAAAATTATATGTAGATGAATCAGATTCTACCAGCAGGTAACTTAAGGTCTCAGAGCTCATACGAACTATGATGATATTGAGTATTAATCACCAATATGAATACACCCTCGTACTATTAGATATGAATTAGCATTATCAAATTTCTCGTTTTGATTTGATATTTTTCGTTTGTTTTTAATTACTTTAATTTCTTTTGAAAATCAACATCTAATTACGTAAGAGAATGCATACTAATATTCTATTATAGTTGATTATATTCTATATATTTTAATAAATCTAAATACATGATAAACTCAATTATGTATATAAACTAAAGTATATGTTATTTTTCTTGTTAATTATACACACTTTAATCTTAGATACTTTTTTAATACAATCTTATATTAAAAAATCAATTAACCAGTAACCTACCCGCTCACACAATGTGACAGTGATGCAAATCTATCTTTTGAAAAGTGAATTGCTATTACATCATCAACCATTTATGTTTTATATATATGATGCTTATTTTCAATTTTAGTTATATGCTTACTCATAAGAATGAGTTGGAAAGAGAGTGAATTGCACTTTATAATTAATTTATCATGACTTGATATACACAACGAAAACAGTAGTAATAATGAAGTAAAAAGATGGTGATGTAAATAAGCTAGGGACCAGTGCTGTATGCGTATTAGAGGTCTAGAGATACAATAAGAGATAAGCTTCTTAATTTCGAGAATTAACCTAATCCATATATTATGATAATGAAAACAAGAGGAGACTAATGCACAAATCTAGGTTTAGAGATGAGTGATTACACAATGCCCTTTTGTGTTTTAGTGTTTGAGTTTGGTTGACGTCTCAGTTTTATTAATTAACGAGGAAAATTAGATTGCAAAGTCAATACTAACTATATTCCAACATGCATCACCTGAAAGGGAAGTTCGTTTTAAACTAATACCGTCCTTGATGGAATAATTTTCTTTTATAGAAAAAGTAATTTTATAGGTGGACAATTTAACGGACATGAAACCCAAACTGAAAACATTGATCAAGAAATATGTTTCAGCAGGTTTTTGTTATTTTGTTTATCCTTAGAGAGAAACAATAGGAGACTGAAATCAACTCCCAGCCAAACAACTTCTAAAACTTTTAAACAAGTGATGAGCAATTGAGCATCATACCAAAAAAAAAAACTGAACAAGAACTAGAATCACATATTAAACCGAACTACAAAAGTTTAGTTCTAAAAGAGAAACAAACAAATATGAACTATATTCTATATCGCACCAAAATCCAGAGTGGTTAACATATTTGGCTCACTAGATACACATTCATGTTCTTTATTAATTGGTTGATAATTAAGTATCAAGTTAATTGCGTAGTTAATTCCTCCTCCATGAAACATGCACACTTGTATCAAGTATATTTCCTTAATATACAGGTGATAATCACCCTAAATTATCGACAGAAATTTAGAGTACGGCTCGGAACTGAATGTGGAGAAAAAAAACACAATCATATTGTCATGTGACGTCTATAATAGTTAATCATTAATAACATCATAGTCAATCGCCATGAACTAGCTTCATAATATCCATATATAGAATTATGTCTTTCAGTTTTTGTGAAACGGTTGAAAGATATTTCAATATTTCTTCTAGATATTTCAATATTTCCTCTAGATATTTCATGTTCTTATAAGCAAAATTTTTGTATCCTATGATAAAGCTAAACAAAAATAACGTAGAAAAATTGACCGGCCCTTTGAGGAAAAATCTAGATACCGTACACAGGATACAAATTTCATAAAAATTAATTTTTTGAAATAAAGTGAACCAATGGGACACGGCACACCATATCTGACCCTGGAATATCCATACTTTCCCACTAGTCCCATATTGTATTATTTTGGTTATGGGACCAACCGAAATTATCGGTTTCGCAAAATTTGTAATTTAATATGATACACAATCAACCAATGTACCTATTAAATACCCGTAAAGTAGTGAACCAAATAAACTTCGTGAAGATTGTTTTGTTCAGATTTTGAGTAAACTATATATATGGTTGATGATGTAGTCTTTTGTGGAAATTACTGGTTTACCGAACTCTCGTCTCCATAGGCAAACCAACCGGTTAAGAAAACCGGAATTGATTTTTGCGATTTGCAGTTTTGGTTGGACACGTTGACTGCTGACTTACTATTCCATTCTCATTTTCTGCAGTCTTCCGTACGGATATTGCATCCCTTGACGGCATTTCTGTGGACATAAATATTTCTAAAAATGTTACGAGCGTGTGAAGTGGTAGGGCTTTTAATGCGTTCAAAGCGGTCAAAATTCACCTAAAGCCTGTACTGTCATCATTTTAAAATAGTGTTTGAACGCAACTTTTTTTTTGGGTGCAGCTATGGACGTTTAATTTTTTTTTTCATGAAATTTATAAACATATAATCTAAACAAGGTTGTTAATTCGTTATACTCTAACTTTGAAAAAAATAGTTGAGTTAACCGAATTTTTCACATCCTTTTTTTTGTTTTTTTTTGAAATTTTTCCTGTAAAACATGTTACTTGATATATTTATTTGATGTATTAGATTAAAACATGTAACTTACCAACGCTTTTGATCCAAATGCATGTCGGAATGGACGAAACAACTCATCGGCATGGTTCACGTGGCAACTTTATTGAACATGTACAAATTATACTTTTGTTCCCTCCATATAGGGATCCATGACCCATGATTCCATGTTCTCTGTGTAGTTTCATAGTTTCTCTTCACATATAAAATCGTTTATCAAACGCTTGGAAAACTAGTAATTCACATTAGAAAGTAAAATTTGGGTGAAAACTTTATATTTACCAAATATATTTGTATTGGACCAAATATACTTATTTCTACATTTTACTCCAGTTAGAAGAAGTAAATTTGTAACAAACCCAAAAAGGATTAGCTTAAAAAAAATTTAATAACATTTCTATGCTAAGTTTGTTACTCCTTTATATATTTTTATGGGGTCAAAATTTGCTTTATAGCATAGTTTTTTAAAATAGATTATGTATAATACAATTATATACAGATAATGGATTTGCTTGAGAACAAAAAGAATATCTAATGCATCTAGTGCCTTTTCCAAGAACACAAACACTAATGTTAAAAAAAAAAAAAAAGAACACATACACGCGTGTGTGTGATTGATAAAATGAGAAAATGCTGCTACTGTTAAAGAAACAATCAACACAATCACCTTTTGCTTCGAACGACGAACACCATAGTATTATTAAAATATGTATTTATTTTCAAACCTCCATGCAAATTCGGCCGACCTCTTCACTCTTTTAATCAAAAGAACCAATAAGTTCTCTTTCAAAAAAATATGTATTTATTTTCAAACCTTTATTTAATAAAGGTAACTTTTATTAAAATATGTATTTATTTTCAAACCTCCAAGCACATTCGGCCGACCTCTTCACTCTTTTAATCAAAAGAACCAATAAGTTCTCTTTCAAAAAAAAAAAAAAAAGAACCAATAAGTTATTCGAACACACTCGACTTTCACTGTGTGTACGTAGATGATCTCATTGCTGGACGGTGGACCCAAATATTAATGAAGAGTTACCTTTTTTGTTATAAAAATAATATGAAACAAATAGAGTAGAACTTCTATAAATTAATACTCTATAAATTAATATACTCTATAAAATAATAAAAATTTCTGGTCTCCGGGCCAATGTAAAATTTAACAAAATTCGATAAAATAATAATTTATTAAAAAAATCTATGTATAAATATATGGTCCCAATAATATTATGAATTAACAATGATATATATAAATTATGTATACATCATTAAGTCAATCAAATAAAATAAGACTCTAGTGTTTTTTGTTTTGTCTTAAAGTTCAGATCTATAGAAAATAATTAAAAAAATGGAAAACCTTACCATTGCAAGAATTTGGAAGTCAAAAGTAAAAATGATAGTTAGAACAATTGAGAATTATAAAAAAAAATTTCTAAAATAATATGAAACATGATTATATAAAAAAATGTAAACAATTTAAAATATATTTTTTTCATGAAAGTAAGGATTAAAGATTTATTCCTTATTCCTCTTTAAATTAATAAATTATTAATTTATCGATAAATTAATACCTCTATAAATTAATAAAATTCTCTGGTCCTAACGTTGTTAATTTATAGAGGTTTTACTGTATAGTTATTAATTTATTTTCAGAATTTTTTCAAAAAATCTAAAAATTTATTATTAAAAATGTAAATATTATAATGAGATTTAGACCATATATATCACCTTTTTAATAAATCATAACATTTTTTTTGGATGAGTGTGAATATATGATGATAACAAAGAAATACTTGGTCTCGAACCAAACTAATACTCCCTCTGTATTTAAAAGATTGATGTTTTAGTTTTTACACACATATTAAGAAAATTAAATAATTACTTTTATTTATTACTTTTTAATTTTATCTTTAATTAATTTAATGTTTTATTTGTTTTCCAATAAAGTTCTACCACTCAGAATTTTATCTTTTGTTTTATGTTTTATTTTAAAGGATAATGTATTAATTAATGATCAAAACATCAATCTTTCAAAAACAAAAACAAAAACCTAGAACATCAACCTTTTAAATACAGAGGGAGTAACATTTAGTTCTTTTTCTTTCTTCACAAATTCAATCATCATATTAGTAGGTTTCACGGAAAATGGATTCGAACTGAAGTAATAATGTTTATCATAAGATCCTTTTGATTAAAGCCACTCGTTTAAAAGTCATATCATTACTAATCTGAATAATCTTCAATTTTTTTAAGCATCGCGTTACTGGTTTCCTTTTTTTTTAAAAACTGTTTTCCCTTTCTTTTAATGTCTTTTAGTTAACACAATAAAATATCTGTTCAACAAATCAATTGTATTTTATTATTATTATTATTATTATTATTATTATTATTTAGTAAAGGTTCTCGAATTTTTGTAAAGAGGCAAAAAATTCGTTGCTTCATCATCACTGGCGCAGCATATAAGCGTGGGAAACTAAAGTGAAGAGTGATTGTTGGCGAAAAAGTAATATGGGCTTTAGCTAACAGGACACCCAACTCGATCCACAACGAGGCAGGCATGCAAACTTGAATGGATGCTCATGAAATTGTACGTGGTGGGAGTTCAACGATGCTGCTAAGTCTCTCGGCTACCAGATTTTGGTAATGATTCTTCCGGAATAACGTTCGTAGTAAGTCCTCTGGTTTCGCTGACGATCGAAGCATTTGCCACATAAGTGGTTGTCTTATACTTTGGTAATGAAAACACTTATCTAATGCTAGGGAATCTTGGGTCATGTTCGTTTCTCCAGTTGACTGGTTCAGTCAGATGGAGATGACAAGTCATGTTCATTTTGTGCACAAAATGAAGGTCAGCCAAATGGACCAGCTAGCTGACCTTAAAAACCGCAGGCAAATTTTCTTAGATGGAGATGGATCATCCAGCTGATTCAAAATTGAGCAGTTGACTGGAGCTGAATCAGTAACAAAAAAAGACAATTTTAGCCCTAATTTTTTAAAAAAATTTACAAAGAATCTAGGTCATTCTTCTTTGACTTTTTTAAGTGAATTTTATATGATTAAAATTAATTTCTAAACTTTTGAAAAACATTATTTGAATTTCTTCTACTTTTGAATATATTTTGTATAAAAGTTAGAATTAACATGGTTACAAAAATAATAAAATATGAATATAGATGAACACATAAGTATTTTAGGTATTTGTGTATTTTAGATGGAGATGAACTTGGCAAATAAATGATCAAACGAACAACACCATTCATCTGGATGATCTAGTCAGATGGACGACATGACGAAACGAACAACAGTCGAATGGACTATCTAGATGGATGGATGGAGCTGATAGATGGAGAAACGAACAAAGCCTTTTAGACATGCTAGTGGTGTGGGTACTATCATCTGTCCTCACATTGCATTAAGTGTCTGCTCTTGTGAGATAGTTTGAGCAGGAAAAGTTTTCATAACATAAACTCTTTTGTATTTTCAATGCGGGTCTGTCAGATTATGCAAACGATTTTTTTGACACATTTTGAGTTTGCGTATGTTTCCACAGTTAACCTTTGCTCCAGTTTGAATTTCTACAAGGCAGAGAATCGATCTGTTAGCTAAAATCTTTCCTCTTTAGTGATAAGTTACTCAAGGTTGACAAAACATTCCTCAAGTTTCAGTTAATCTTCGTAAGCATATTTAAATATACACGGGAACAATGATTGAATTGTATGCACTAAAAAGGAAGAAGAAACTTAAGTCCATGCAAAGGAGATATGAAAAAACAGAACTGATGGACACATGAATACTTCGTATCGTTTTGTGAGAAAAATTGATTCCTTCTCCATGGATTATTTATTGAATACAAATCTATTTTCTGCTTATGAAGTCATGCATATATTATATTCACCTTGTCACTTGTGTACTTTGAAACATGATATCGACTATAGTATAGACTCATAATTTGGGCCCGTTTATTTTGAATCACATGAGCTTAAAAGCCCATTAGAGCTTTATTACCAAGCCCCATAATACACGAACAAGATAAGTTTTATCGTTCTCAGAAAACTCGCCGTGGCGTCGCGAAACCATGGGAGGAGGAGGAGGAGACCTCATCTTCGTGTACGGAACGCTGAAAAGAAACCATCCAAACCATTTCCTCTTAGAGGATCTGATCAAATCGAACGACGCCGTTTACGTCGGCCAACGCACGACCGGGTTACCGTACCCGCTCGTCACGGGTCTGTACGGGATCCCTTACCTGATCAACAAACCCGGGTCGGGTCAAAGGATCCGAGGCGAGCTCTACTCGGTTTCGAAACGCGGGCTTGCGAGGCTTGACGAACTGGAAGGGATCGAAGTCGAGCACTACGAGAGGTTGCCGATCGAAGTGGTTGAGGAAGAACCGAACGGTGTCGTTTCGGCGGAGGCTTACTTTGCTCACTGTAGGTTCGGTGAGAGATTGTGGGAGAAGAAAGGAAAACGTGGCATGTGTGAATTCGGTGAAAACGACAGCGTTTGTTATGTTAGGCCTAAGGACAGGCCAAGGTTTAGCTCTGTTCTTGACGAAATTGAAGCTTTTGTGTCTTCTACTACCGATTGAATACTAATTGATTGCAAATCTCACAATGCGTAGAAGCTCAATGATTCGATATTTGCTAATATTTGTTTTGGAGTAAAGATCTCTATGTTGTGTAATGATCGATTGTTTTCGATGATTATGATTTTGTTCTGGTCTTAAATTGAAGCAAGCAATTATTGTAAAAAACATAATGTCATTAATCTATTAAAAACCATATTTGAGGATTTTGTGATAATTTTTTTTTTGCTATTCGATTATCCAAATATAATGAATGATATTCTACTATTCACTTTTTAACATATCAATTAACTCTTATGTTTTATGAAGAAAGTAAGCAACTATTATAAATTACAGTTTGATGAGTGGGTGGTAGGAGAAGTGTAGGCAATGAGATTTTTGCGGCTTTATAAATGCCTAACCCTATGCGCACTCTTTTTTTGTTTTTCTCTCTTTTTTTGTCGTTTCAAGTTTTTTATTTTTGAATAGTGTGTCATGTCTGAGAGAAACCGTAAATCAAAGTAGTGGACTTTTTGTTGCTGTATGTTCTTGTCAGACTATGTGATCTCCATTGTCAGTGAGGGACCAAACGCTTTGTCTTAGTGTAATCTCAATAAGACTCTTTTTTGAAGTACAAAACTGCTACATTCCGAATTCTAGATGATTGATTTGAGTTACAGTTTGATTTGTCCAGATCGTTGCTAGGG
The DNA here is from genome assembly GCA_010577795.1 of Isatis tinctoria. NCBI lineage: Eukaryota > Viridiplantae > Streptophyta > Magnoliopsida > Brassicales > Brassicaceae > Isatis > Isatis tinctoria. The sequence goes on along the minus strand of CM021250.1, from coordinate 10,922,329 downwards.
CTAGGCTCGGTTAGTCTCTTATGGGGGACAAACCGGGTGGACAAAACCGCCATTTTATTTCGTTTTGATAATTAATTAGCTGCAGGAACGAAACCCAATCAAAATGGAGCATATGTCCTAAAATAAGGATCGGATCAAACACATATCAGACTAAGGTCCTGAAATGGCACTCCGGATTCGAGTGCGGTGAGATGACTACAATTATGGTTTACCAACGAGTGGTACACCGATTTGACAATGATGCAACTCATTACCAACTTTTAGAATGTGATTAGCTCTTTACAAACTATACATCTAACTCAAAATCGCACTAAAAACTACGATTGTGGTGCGATTTAGTATTTTATTCTTAAGTTGGAGTGATACTTAAAAGATAGTGCCATTCGGAGCTTAGGCATCCGGCCCATCAGAACATTTCTATGCACACGGCTCGTGAGGAATATGTTTGTGACGTATGGTAACTTAATCCAAAATGTATATAATTTAGGAAGAGCTATTGGTAGATGGAGTTATAAAGATTGTTAAACTTCTCTTACGGATTGAACTTGCATAGGTACAATACTTGATGATTCAAAGGAATTAACACAATTTCTTGATCATCAAATCTTTGAACATTGTGTGGAATTTATCATTCGATTGAGAAAAATAAGTGATTAAACCTTTTTGGGGAAGCGTGGAAGATAAGTGAAAGAAGGAGCACTATGGATGCTAGTACTGGTCCTACAACTTCTTCTTCACGCCAATCTTCAACAACGACGGTGTGTGCTTTTTGTCCATGTGATCTCCCACTTTTGTTGCGTATCAAACTGTACATATGCCCATCTATATGTATATCTTTGTACCTACGTATCATCATTACCTTCCTCTCTCAATGGAACAAATCTGTATTTTGCTGGAACCAATTATCGGTAAATTGGGTGCTTATCTTTTGACAATGCCAAAAAAGCTTGAGCTCTTCATTTGTCAATGTTCTTTGCACGCTTTTTCTCCAAACAACTTATTTGTTAAATCCATATACACTATCCTTTAACCCCCATGAGCATTGTCAAATGAACCAAAAGTTTGTGTTTAGTCTATAGTGATATTATCGTATATATGCGGTTGGATAAAATGTATTAAGACTTTTATGGAACATATGAGGTAATTTGATCAATGGTTTAAAGCTAATTTTTTATACTTACAGTTTTCAAAATTCGAAATTTTTGTATTTATAAAATTTCACGTGTGTGGATTCTTAAAATTTTGTATTCTGCATTGAATTAAATAAATAAATATTATCTCATGAAATTCCATTGAAGTTCATTTCAATGGTAAAATGTACTAAGATTGTATATGTATATTTAGTTTTGAACAACACCATATTTTTGGTGAAATAAGTAATTAGTCCTAGCTGAATTACATTTAACTTAAAAATCTTGAAAAACATAATTTATAAATAGCATACCTAATAATACAAAATTTTAATGCATAAGCTAAAATAAACTATTGAATAACCATGGATTGCATCTGAAATTATATTTTATTAACCTTTGTGATTAAATAACAAACTTTGTTTGGTAATCCACGTAATGAAACTAAGGTCATTCGATCATGCGGGTAGTTACAAGTCACATATTTTTTACAGTCTTGAATTATACTAGGATATTATTCTATTGTAAATAGATTAAGACAAGTTCATGTACTATAGTTATGTTGCTATCATTTCATTTCGAATATTTATTTTATATTCTGCAATGTTATCAGTTGTTTACCCTTTGTTATTGTATCATCAATATGAGTCCAAATTACAAGCGATCGACTATCCAATTATTTTTGAAATTTCAAACATATAAGTTCACAATTCTAACAAAAATCGTTTTCTTTTTTTAATAAATGAATGTTATTTAGGATAAGTGCGTAATGTACGCACTCTCTTTTTTTTCTTGGCAACGCGTAATGTAATAATAATGTATACAGTTATTGATTTGTTTTTGTATATATATTTTAATTTCATTGTGTTGTTATCTCTATACGACATAATAGGTAGAGAAGTGGTCATTGGCTGGACAGCACCAAGTCTCAAAATCTCGATAGGTCTTCTTAGTGGCAATGCTAAGACGCATTAATAAGTGTTTTTCATTTTAGTAGCCTCTCACCATTTTTTGTTTTTGTTTTTCTATTCATATATATTTCGGTACCGAAGTTTCGTGCAATTAAAATAATCATGATTTGATTTCAACGTTCTAAAAGTGAGATCTCATCCGAAAATATTTAGGTTCTTAATAAATGCATATACTGGAGTGAAAAATCTACGCATTCTTGTATTTGTGAATGTATATTTACGTGATCTCAAAAAGAAGAATGTATGTACGTAATCAACATAGTTTTATATATAGACTTGGCAAAAACAAAATGATAAAAGAAGTAAGAACCCAGCTCAGTCAATGCAAGATATATATATCAGTCTTAGCAGAAACTAGAGCATATATAGCTCAATGCTATGCTATATATATATAGCAGAAACTAAGAGCTTAGCTCGATACAATATTCGTCTTAATTAGCAAAAACTATAAGTGTAGAGAAAAGATAATTTGGTTTGTGATAATATATTGTCTTTTTGACCAAGTGTAATTAACTCAATTGGAAAAGTATTAAAAGCAAAATTTAGAGGTTGCACATGATGGACACTTAAGACAAACTTAAAAGTATACATCGTCGTTTTAGATTTGGAGAAATTATGAGCTCCAGTTCAGAACTTCTTAGTAGTAATAAAAATAGTCGTTTGAAGAGATTTGGTGAGGATAGGGTGAAAAGGAATACTAAACACCATAACTCAAGATATTGTGACTTGTTAGTTGTTACTAATATGTATATATTTCTAGATAATTGCCAATTGTAAATATAATAACTAACATAGTCTTATCTCTCAAAATTAGTTTTTACATTATTTGTGTACACTAGAGTCTAGACTTTCTGTGAAAGCTATTTCGTTAAAGGTTTGGATTCAGTAGTTTACTCATGCTTATTGAAAAATTTGTTCTCAGCATTGAGTCATTATTCATCTTCAGAGTTAATCAAGCAACTATGTTGATCCAGATTAGTGTCTCTGTACACACATCCATATATATCTATGTTAAATGTGAAATATATGTAAAAAAGAGTTGAATAAAGAAAAGTTTAGGTGAAAGTTAAAGATTATCGAAAAGAGGGTTTGGTTTGGAAATAAAAGGGTTGGTAAAATCTAAATTGAAGAATGGAGGATAGAAGTCAAAATGTAATACTCAGCACTACTATACTTCACGATATTGTAACTTGTTAATGATGGTTTAACTACCTTTTTATCCATTTTTTTGTTAAACAGACTTTTCAATTAATTTTAACAATGTATATCAGTGACATTCCATTGTCATATATTCATAGTGCCAAAAAACCAAACTAGTTAATTGTTGTCAGTTGAAGATTTCTAATGGTCACTAGAAGTACAAAAATGCTCTAGACGTATGGTTTATGCCAAAACCGTCTTCTCACAGGTGTTTTGGAACACCCGTAATAGAATAAACCAAATTTATGAATATTTTAGGGTTTATTTTTTCTTTGTTAAGTACTACAAATAGGATCGAAATATACAAGTGTCTATCAATATTTAGCCGAAAATAATTTATACAAACCCTAATCGTAGTTTTTCTAAGGGAAAAACCCCAATAAATACCCAACTCGAATTACATTTGCCAGATAAATACATATACTTTTGAGGTTGCCCGATTAATACCTATTTTTAATTTGGTTGCCCACCTAAAACCCGAACTTTCTAAATCGATTAGTCTGACACGAGAATTTTAACGACGCTTAATCGACTAACAGAATCTCTTAAACGTCGTTAACGAAGTTAATAACCAGCAAAGAAATGACGATTTTGCCCTCTTCGTTTATGTCGACTTAACCCGACAATTTCCCCCAAATCAGATGAACCCTAACTGTACAAATCGATCTTCTCTCCCTCCCGTTCTCCCTCTTCTCTCGAGTTCTCTCTCCTTTGTCATTGAAATGGAGCGAAGTCAAAGTTCACACTCAGATGCCACCTCGTTCAATCAGAGTTACAGCCAGATGGAGGGTCCTTTATGCCACTGCAACAGATCGACGGTTTTGGCAAAATCATGGACAGATGAAAATCCAGGACGAAGGTTTTTCAAATGTGATGTACATGGCTTCTTTGTTTGGGCTGATAAAGAGAAACCATATGGATGGCAGAAGGTGAGTTTGCTGGAGGCTAGAGATCAGATTCGTCGTCAGAAAGAAGAAATCAAGGATCTGAAAGAAGCTATTCGAAGAGGAGAAGCTAGGAGTGGCGCAAATGGTGATTCAAGCACGGTGAAGTCCGATTTGTTGAATAAAATCACAGACTACTCGAAGAAACTTGAATTCGAAGCTATAGGAGGAAAAGAAAGGGAAAAATTGTTGCGGCAATTTGTTGTTTTATCATGGGGAGGATTCATTGTTGTGATTGGAATGATCCTAACAATGTGGAAGAAGTAGTGGTGTGAGTCTTAATTCGTTGTTCTTGTCTTGAATCGTTGTTGTCATGGTGGTCTTAGGTCGTTGGTGTTGTTGTTGTCTTGGTTAATGTAATATTTGTTTTCAGACGTTAATTTATGTTTTGTTTCACTCTTCCTCTCTGATTATCAAACAAGAGACAACGAAGATAGCAAAATGAAATTCATAAATCATTGCCATAAGTCACTTAAAACACAAGATCATGCATAATCCACATAAACATAAGACACAAAAGCATTCATCATCCATTTAAACAAAAGACATAAGTTACTTAAAATAACATCCTTAAGACATAAACAAAAGAGATAAGATCATGTAGTGTCCGAGTTACTCAGGTTCTTGAGGTGGTTTTGGATTCGGTCCATCCATGTCTGTAGCTCTAGATCCCCATACCTCAAAAACTCGGCCAGTGAAAGGAGAAATGTAGCATCCATAACCTCTAGGAATGGGAGGCTCACGGGTACGACCACGGCCACGACCACGGCCACGGCCACGGCCACGACCACGGCCACGACCACGGCCACGTGAAGTGGATGCAGGGGGAGCAGTTGAAGACTGCGGATCGACTGAAAGTTGTGAAGAACTTGCAAGATCTGGTGTGGATTGGCTTTGAGCATTCCTACTCCTTCTTGGTGCATTTTGAATGCTCCAGGGATCGTCATAAGGAGCATCAACCTATGACACAGTCAATTTGAGTTGTAAAGATGAAGAATGAAAAGAAGATGCACATCAATTTGAGTTGTAACATACCTCATTCTTCCGAGGCCTTCCCCTTTTCCTTTTAGGAGGTGCTTCTACATGAGGTCGAGTGCAAGTGCCTATGTTATGTCCGGTTTGCCTGCAGTTGCTACATGTTATTGTCCTTCCTTCCCTTGTGGCCTTTGTCGGATTTGATTGTGACTCATGTGGCTCTTTTATCCTATCAAATTTTCTAGGACGACCTGGCATTCTCCTTTTTTCAGGTACTTCAATCGGATCTTTGCCTGTCTTCTTCCAGAACCTCTCCCCATTAACGGGTTTAATGTTGTCTCTGTAAGTGTCTTGCCACTTAGATGTCAAGTAATACTCATCCACATAGCTGCATCATATTAGAAAAAATGAAGTTACTGACGAAGATAAAAGGGACTAAAAGAACTGAATGTATAGGTAAACTTACTCTTCTGGATCACGGTTAAGTTCGCTTATGACAGAAATTGCATGGGCACAAGGAATTCCTGTGATATCCCACCTGTTACATGCACAATGCTTCTCCGGAAGACAAACCTCGTAGCTACCGTCTTGCCCAACAACCTCGTACAAGCTTTCACTACTTTTTATAATAGTGCAAGCCTCACTTTGTTTCCGATTTCCCTCAAAAATCTCCATTATATGTGGTGGAAACCTGCTCTCACATCCGGTTGTCATCCCAAGCCTCCTTGATATACGCTTCATGGCAAGCCTTCTGATTTCCTCTAACATGTTAATCAATGGCAGTTTACGAGCTTCTTTGATTGTTCTATTGAAACTCTCAGAGAGGTTGTTGCAAACATCCTCACACCTTGCATGTGGACTGAAAAAAGCTCTACACCAAGTATGTGGTTCTGTCCTAAGCAAGTCGTCATGTGCCACTGGATCAAAATCTTTGAGAGCGTTCATATTATACCCATAATCACCTTCAGATGAGCTATGTGCAACAGCCCAAAAATAATCCTCATACTCGGACATCCCGTACACTTTTTTCCAATTGGCGAAAATGTGTCGAGCACAATGCCTATGGTCAGCATTTGGAAGGAGCTCCGCGACAGCATTAATGAGGCCCTTTTGCTTGTCAGAAATTACTGTGAACCCATTTCCTAATCCTAACTCCAGCTCTGACTTCAGCTTACCAACAAACCAAGCCCATGACTCATTATCCTCCACTCTAACTACAGCCCATGCAATCGGATAAATCCTGTTATCTGCGTCACGGCCAACAGCTGCCAAAATCTCTCCTTTAAGCTCCCATTTCATAAACGCTCCATCAAGGCCAATAATAGGCCGACAACATCTCTTCCAAGTTCTTTTAAGGTTGGCAAAACTAACATAAAATTTGTCAAACACTTGCTTACCATCTTCACGTGGGATAGTCACAATCTCTGTGCTCACATCCTCATTCGAACGCCTCAGCTCACACTCATAATCCCATAGCTTTGCAAATTGTTCCTTCTGGGTTTCTATAACCATATCCAAAGCTATCCTTCTTGCTTTCCTGCATATCCACTTAGTCACATTCAGAGTATATCTAATCTGAATCTCATCCTTGATGTCAGTCCACTTGATGCCAGGTCTTCTTCTTGCTTCATCTTTGAATAAGCCGGCTACTACCCGCTGACTTAACATCCTCGCTTTGGAACTCTTCAAATGGTTATGTTTATCAACATATGTTTTCACCATCCACTTCCCTATTCCTTTCTCTGCCGAGCAGTATATCTTCCATGGGCAATCCTTTTTTGTACATACTGCTGCCAACTTGTGTTTCTCCCATCTACACAACTTCACATCGAAGTTTGTCTTTAGAACATATCTGAGGAGTTGTTCTTTAAACTCCTCTCCACTCTTAAATTTCTGCAATAACCACAAGTAAGGCGGCTTCTCCATACTGTACCTTGTTCTCGAAATCTCAGTCTCCTTTCTATTGAAACCAATCCATTCATCATCAGTGTCTTCAGCTGGAGTAGGATGTTCGGCGTCCATACACTGCCTCTCCAATTCAGCGTCGTCATTCACATTAGGACCCTCAACTTCTGGCTCTTTTTCCGCAGCATGAACATTGCCTACTCCATCAGGTTCTTGACCACAAATTTCATCAAAAAAAGCCCCAAACCGATCATCTGTTGCTGCTGCTACTTCCTTGATAACTTCTTCCTCAACTACTTCTGTTTCAGCATTAGCAGCTCCATCAGGTTCTGCATCACTTTCATCACTTTCTGACTTATGGCCTTCTTCGGTTTCGCCTTCTTGGGGTTTGTTCTGAATAAAAATATCAACTTCTCCTTTCACCATGGCTTCACTACACATTTGAGCTATCTGCGCATCTGAATTGAGGTAGTATATGGCCTTCACTGAACTCATATCCTGATGTGGGAGCTTGTACCAAGCCTTTAAAACCAGCCCCGTTATTCCATTGTCTTCACAAAATTGGTCGAACATAGACCATGTCATATAGTCAGGATCGATGACTATTCCCCTCTTCACGGTTCCTCCTTTGTATGTGAAGATGTCATCTTCATATTCCACTCGTCCTCCATAGTGTAAATTGATACTGATGTCACTGCAAAATCGATACGCAACAACCCAAAAACAATGAAACACTAATCAAATAACTAAGGAAATCGAAAGAGAGAACACAACCCAAATCAAGATACGCAAACAACACAATAATTAATCAATCCCTACTTATTAACAAACCCAAACACTCATCTAGCATAAACACTAATCAAACTATGGAAGATTTTTGTCGGACAAAAATATGGAAGAAATAGTCAAATGGAATCGACTTTGCATACAATTTCGAGATGAATCAAACATAATAACGCATAACTAATCAAACTCAAACTAATACCTCATTTTCGTGTCTCTCCGTCGAAGTCGTCACTCCCAAATTCTCAATCTGAAGTCGCACTATCCATTTCTCAACACGAAGTCGTCAATGTCGTTACTCTTCCTTCTGATTCAATATATCACCTCGACAGACCTTCCGATTTGAAAAGCCCTTTCGAATTTGAGACCGTGAGAGAGATTTTTTGAATTAGGGTTAGGGTTCATACGAATTGGGATTTTTCGATTTGGGAAAAATATCGGGTCTACTCCACAGAAAAGAGAAAAGAAATGGAAGGGCAAAATCGTCATTTCTTTGCTGATTATTAACTTCGTTAACGACGTTTAAGAGATTCTGTTAGTCGATTAAGCGTCGTTAAAATTCTCGTGTCAGACTAATCGATTTAGAAAGTTCGGGTTTTAGGTGGGCAACCAAATTAAAAATAGGTATTAATCGGGCAACCTCAAAAGTATATGTATTTATCTGGCAAATGTAATTCGAGTTGGGTATTTATTGGGGTTTTTCCCTTTTTCTAACCACATACATGATAGCCCTAGGCTTATAATCTATACCAATATTAGGATTAATGGTAAAATCTACACTTTTAAACTCATAAGCATGTGCTTCATCAACCACTCTTACTTTTGTCAGTGGACGCGGCTTTAACTTACAAGACCCCAATCACTATAAATACCTCATTGAGTCATCCATTTTAGTTCATCAAATTCACATCTCACTACTACCAAAACAATGGTTTCTCTCAAAGCTCTCTCAACTATCTTTTTTCTTCTACTCGGCGTTGGCATTTGCTACGCCACTAGCCGGAATCTCTTAACATACGGCGGAATCCCGGCTGGTCATGGTGGTGGCGGTGGTGGAGGCCACGGTGGTGGTGAAGGTTATGGAGGAGTGAGTGGTGGTGGTTATGGTGGCGGTAGTGGAGAAGGTGGTGGTGGTGGATATGGAGGAGCTGAAGGGTATGCCGGTGGTGGTGGTGGTGGTCACGGTGGAGGCGGTGGTGGAGCTTCTTCTGCTGGTGGATACGCTAGTGGAGGTGGAGAAGGAGGTGGTGGCGGTTACGGTGGAGCAACTGGTGGATACGGTGGTCATGCTGGTGGTGGTGGTCATGGTGGAGGCGGTGGTGGAGCTTCTTCTTCCGGTGGGTATGCTAGTGGAGGAGGAGAAGGCGGAGGTGGCGGTTACGGTGGAGCAGCTGGTGGTTATGGTGGCCATGCTGGTGGCGGCGGTGGAGGTAGTGGAGGTGGTGGTGGAGCTGCCTATGGCGGTGGAGCAGATCATGCTAGCGGTTATGGAACTGGAGGTGGTGAAGGAGGTGGTGGTGTAATTGGCGGTCATGCTGGTGGGGGAGGTGGTGGTAGCGGAGGCGGTGGAGGATCGGCTTACGGTGGTGGAGGTGACCATGCTAGTGGTTACGGAAGCGGAGCTGGTGAAGGTGGCGGCGCAGGTGGAGGTGAGTATGGAGCTGGAGGTGGAGCTGGAGGGGGAGGCGGTCATGGAGGTGGTGGAGGATCAGCAGGTGGAGGGGCTTATGGTGGTGGTGCTTACGGAGGCGGTGAAGGAGGAGGAGCTGGAGGTGGGTCAGGAGCCGGAGGGTATGGAGGCGGTGGCGGTGGAGGAAGTGGCGGAGGAGGAGCATACGGCGGAGGTGGAGCTCATGGAGGTGGTTATGGAAGTGGTGGTGGTGGTGGTGAAGGAGGTGGTTATGGTGGTGCAGCAGGGGGATATGGCAGTGGTGGTGGAGGTGGTTCAGGTGGAGGCGGAGGCGGTGGTGAACATGGTGGCGCTTACGGTGGTGGTGGTGGTTCAGGCGGTGGGCACGGTGGTGGACACGGCGGTGGAGCCTATGCCCCATGAAGAAACCAACTCAAGATAAAACCCAAAAAAAGAGGCTGGAAATAAAAGATTTGTGGACGCAGGGGTATACAAATTAAAATGCCTATTCGAAAACATTTTGTATCCATTATTGAATGTTGTATTTCCTAATAATTGAATATTTATTGTCTTGCTATTTATGTCATTAAAAAAAAAGAGATTAATAATCTATAGTGGTTTATATAGAATTTTGGTTGGAGCTTTACAAAATTTTATGAGAGTGATGATATACACAAAAAAAACAAAAGAGGAACTCTTCATTTGATCTATATCTAACCCGCCATAACAAAATAAAGAAAGTTGAACAGAGTTTAGTTTGTTATCTCAAATTTTTATTTGATGGCCGTCCAGAGAGATTCCTGTGAAGGTCCGATCTTCTGATGTTAGAGATTTTCTTCTTCTCGACCGAAGCACCCATAGCTTTAGCAAGCGCTTGAGCGCGATGAGAAGGCCTACTCCTCAGGTATGAAACAGCATGTTCTTTCTCCTTTGGATCTGCAGCAGCAACAATGCTTCTAAAAGGCTTTGTTTCACGAGTTTCCTCTTTCTTCTTGATTTGCAAATGCTCACGTTGAATCTGAAACGTTCCTGTTACGAAAATACACACTCAGACTCTCTTTCCACATGTTTACTATACAATTGAGACTAAAGCTATCGTAGTACAGTATAGTACCTTGGCGTTTCTTAAACGAATTTGGTTTCTGAATCTTGGGCTTAGGCAGATAAGCTTCTTCACCAATGTTACCTCTGTCGGCAGCTGTACATAGAATCACACAAAACACAGCATAAGAGCTCAATCTCAATTGAGAATCTGATAAACCCTCATGTTAGTCTCTTGTCTGACCTATGTTTTGTTTCAGTTCTGATCAATGATAAAAGGAGTATACTTGTTCGGAATCTTTCTTTCTTACTATCCTCCACAGGTAAAGTTATTAAAACACACAGTAAAAGATGGTACCTTTTCGTTTTGGAGACGAGAGTTGCTCTTGAATCTTGATCACAGGCACAGAAGCGTCATCGATGGTAACTCTGGTGCCAGGTGGATCCAAATTACGCTCCTCTTGGTGAAAGGTCTCAGCAAATGGTTTCTCAGATACATCAGCCATGGTAGCTCTGTTGCCAGCTGGTTCCAAATTACGCTCTTCTTGGTGAAAGGTCTCAGCAAATGGTTTCTCAGACACATCAGCCTTAGGTGACTCGAAGGCAAAAGACTCATCACTACTTGACTCCGCCGAATGAAACACTTCATCCTGTGGCTCATCACAACGGTAATCTGAGTAATCTCCACCAGGGATCGATACTCCCACCGAGCCATTGCAGGCTTTGTTGGAGTTACCGACATTCTGGTAAGTGTGATCGTTTACACACTCCTCTCTGCATGTAGTCTCAAGCACCGACTTGGGCGAGAAATTTATCGGATTAGCTTCAAATAATGTCTTCAGCTCATCGAACGCAGTAGAAAACCACGGAGTTCCTTCTCTTGCATAGAATAGCATATACGCATTCTTTGATAGAACACAGTCTTCGCTGATTCTCCTCACCTGTCAAAGGAAATGTTGTATTTATTGAAACCCCTTTCACAGAAGGTCTACAAAGAACCAAACCACACAAATCAAAAAATGAAATCACCGGTTATCTTATATTACCTTTGCGTCATCAAAATGATGCCATGTCTCAGGAGCTGATCTCACATACGATGAGTAGTGACCAAAATAGATTCCACTCCCGAGATGCTCCACCATGGCATAGAGATGGTATTTTGTGGAAACCTGAGTAAACAAAACAAGAACATGATTAAATGTCAAAACATTGAAAATCACAGCTTTGCAGAACAAAAAGATCTGTAAAAGTTTCACTTACTTCAGGATTTTCGTTACCGCTCATGTAAGGGAGCAAATCCAACTCCAAAGGGAACTTGACATCCTTGAAGATCTTCTCCATATAAAGACCATCATTCTTAAACCTCTTCAAATGGAACGTAGCAACAAGAGGCAGCTTATCAAACTTAAGTTGCTTTTCCTTTGAGACTTTCTCTTTACAGTCATCACACGTAAACTGGTCCTCCAGTTTTTCCACACATGTAAAAGACTCTAGAGCACTCGAAAGATCTTCGACATCTTCAATTTCAAGACTCCATCCAAGGGACGGCTCAAATGTTTCGGAAAAGGAGTTGCAGTTGCAGCAACTAAGCTGAAAAGGAAAAGATAAAAAAAAAAAAAACGTATTTCCAACAATCAGATAAATTTGCTTTCAACAGCAGATAATTAAGTACAGTAATGAATTAAATATTGTTACCTTACTAACGAGACGCCCACCAAAGACATGGTCAACAATGTTATCATCTTGAGAAGAGACAGAGCCAGGCCTATTTCTATTACGATCCAAACAACATCTCTCTAACTTGTCCAAAAACGACTGTAGATACTCATGAGCGTCTTCTTGGTTGTTTATCTGGAAGTCAGGTGAGAAATCTATAGCGATTTAAGGAAAAACCCATTCATACAAAATAAAGAGATCAAAAACACAAAGCTATGCAAAAACAACAAATCCAAAATCTTGAGTTGAGAAGGATACAATTAAGGTTATCACGAAACAGATCAATCTTCAAATCATATCCTGAGGACCTAAGAGCAAGCTCTATATGACCTCGGAGAGCCTGCAGAACACAGAAATTCTCATTGCGACCTGAAAAAACAAAAAACAAAAACAAATGAGCTATAAGATGTAAAACTCTGAACAATCAAGACAGCAACTAAAACCAGATCATAAAACAATCAAGACACCAATTAAAGTCCGATCAGAAAACAATCAAGACACCAATTAAAGTCAGATGATAAAACAATCAAGAACCCAACTAAAATGAAATCATAAAACAATCAAGACAGCAACTAAAACCAGATGATAAAACAATGTAAACAGCAACTAGAACCAGACCATAATACAATCGACTTACAGTTGCATGGGTCTTGATATTTAAAATAGCGAAGGCTATCAAGAAGAGGCACAGTGTGAGTGAAGCACTGTAACACAGAAGCTATGAAACAAGTGTTGCCTGTATTTTCCAATCCAGCACCCTGAAGACAAAATTGTTGTTAAAAAAACTTAACTCTTTTGGATGGAAGTAAAACTGATAATTAGATTTCAAGTAGTGATAGAAGGGAACATACAACGCCGGTGGGTTGATTCTTCAGAGACGACCACGAGAAGAAATCTACAGGCTTTGGATCGTCGTCGCTTTGATAGTCGAAATTCGGCACGTATCTCCTCGGCGCGGGATTAAACGAGTCTCCGTTAGCGTCGTATGCAGTGTTCGCGATTCGGAGGATTTCGTCGTTGGTGTTGTTCTCTTCAGGAGAAATCTGAGCCGTTGGCATGATTTGGGCATCTCTGCACGTGGCTAGGGTTTTACCCGACGGAGAAGAAGAGGAAGGTTCGTCTGGGTTCTGGATCTGGCGAATTGGGGACGAGAGCGCGAGCGAGTGAACGACAAGGGCTCGGATCGGAGCGGTGGGTGAAGACTCGGCGTCTAGGGTTTTGACGGGGGTTTGGGTTCCAAGAGACGGTGGTGGGTCACTGGGAGGGAGGAGTTTCGCCATTAACGAGAAATTCAGATGGGATTATCTGAGGAAAGCGAGTAAGAAGAAGAAGAAGAAGATAGGGTTTAGTTTTGGGGGTGAGTCGTGAGCCTCTCGGAGATGGATCCGTAAGTAAAGGGAGGAGCTCCAAAAATTTGGTGAAATATTCGAAATTTAAGAGGAGGAATCCGAAAAGGAGCAGGATTTGGAACAAAGAGGGAATCGATTTGGAGGGAAGCTTGTGGAATTGAGTCCATAAGAAAAAGGGTTTTGAATTGGGAGGGAAAATCATGCCGCCACTTCTTTTTTGTTTAGGGTTTTTTCACCTCTCGAGATAGTAAACCGTAAACGTTTTGATTTTGTTTACTCAAAGTCAAACCATGGTTTCGCACTCGGACTTTTTTTCACTTTCAGATTCTTTTATAAAATTTTGACCTTTTTCATGTCCAAGTCCAATTTCCTTTTTTTTTTTTAAGTTTTTTATTTGTTGACAAAACTACTTCTTTAATTCGACTTCTAATCTAAATATTTTTAGAGAAATACTCTCAAATACCATACTTTCATGTTTTTGTGACAAAAATACCACACCAATGTGAAAATGACAAAAATAACATTTATTTAATGGTTTAAAAATATTTAAATTTAATAAATTTGGATTCAAAAGTCATTAATTAGGGTTTAGATTTTGGGTTTTAGTGTTTAGGTTTAAGGGATTGGGAAGAAACATATGAAAACAAATGTATAATAGTCTTTTTTCTCTTAAAAAATGTCATTTTGTCATTTTCACCTGGGTGTGGTATTTTTGTCACAAAAACATGAAAGTGTGATATTTTTGAGAATTGCCCATATTTTTATTTTATTTTAGTTAGATAAAGAAGGAAAAAAATTATTGTTAAATTCTTTTGTTTCTTCTATGTACTTTGTTTTAATATTTATCCAGTTATTGTATGCCATATTAATTACTTTTAATAGTTTTTTTCTAACATCTATATAAGTGTGTTTTGCAAAACTTATATGATTAATGTTTTTTTTTAACGTCAATTCTGAATTTTATTACGATACCAAAGTACAAAGAGTACTATAAAATTGAATACAAAACATCGAAATACAAATTATTACATAAGCAGGTATATGCGCCATTTTTAGGAAATAGACATTAATCATTTATTCGTAACTAAATTTGCTCATAGCTACGAGTAAAATATGTATCTAAAACGTGATTATTGGATATTAGCATATTCCTTAGTTGCATTGAATTTTTAAAAAAAATAATTGATACAAAAAAATCTTAATGTTCAAACCTAAATTGGAACGAGCATATGAAATTATGCTTCGAGACATAATGCTCAAGCTGTTTTGCTTCGAGACAGCTTCCTGTCAAATGACTTTTTAAAGATCCTAATACATTTTTTTAATTGTATTAATTATCAAAAATTCTGACCATACAAATCAATTTAAAATTATTATATTAAATCATTTGACCATACGAAATTCGTTAACAGAAATATATCATATTAAAAATAATAACAGAATATTAATTTAAACAAATTTAAATATTAAAAAATATAATATTTAAGAAATTAAGATCTCCAATATCGAAGATTGTTAATACTTGATACTCGATTTTAATGTAGCATTAAATATATAAATATTTACATTGTAAATGTTTGATACTAGATTTTAATGTATCATTTAAATCTTTATGTTTATAACTAATTGTATTAGTTATCAAATAAATGAAAGATATTCGGAGAGAATATTGCCAAAGATTTTGATATGTAATTAATATTTATATTTTTTGAAACCTAAATAATTTAATTTATTATATTAAATCATAACCACACAAAAAATTGTCTATATCTTTATAAATAAAATTCAAAATAATAACTGAATATTTATTTAAATCGAAATTAAATATTAAAATAATATTTATTAAAAAATCACATCTCCAATATTCACGTTGTAAATGTTTGATACTCTATTTTAATGTAGAAATTGAATATTTCCATTTATAACTAATTGTATTCATTATCAAATATTATGAAAGATATTCGGAGAGAATATTGCCAAAGATTTTGATATGCAATTAATATTTAGATTCTTTTGTTAAGATTTTTTAGGTTACATATAAATGTGTAGAGGTATATCATTTCCTATAATTACAATGCAAAACTCATAGTGTGTTCTCTAATTCTGTAAATGATATCCTTGTTTTAGTTTGTTTATCTCAGCTGTGTTCTTTGTTTAGTTATTATGTTTAAATTTTTGGTTCATATTATAATTTTTAATAGATAATCTGATAGGTTGTATTTTGTTTGTTTAGGTGGAAGAGGAGAAAAAAATGGAATAGATGAATCATCACTTTTGACAGGTTTTTTTGGATTTTATTTGTTATCAAAGTTATAACAAACTCTTGCTAATTCCTATGTGTATTCTCTTTGGATTGTAGGAGAAGATCGAAGATATCTTATTTGGATCTAAAAAGCTTTTCTTTAACATTCATGGCCTCGCTTATATGGTAAGTGTATATGTACGTATAAAGTTTAGTTGTGCTTTGCTTACTAAGACCTCTACTTTGATGAATCCTGTACTATTTTTCATTGTTGTTGTTTCAGCATTACACTCAATTAAAATATATGTTTCGAAGGTATTTACTTAGCTTCATCTTTGACGGGAAGTGCTAATATCCCCGACGAAACAATCAGAACAAGGTATAGCACAAACACTTTAAATTAAACTTATAAAACTGGCCATATTCTGTTATGTTTAGTAATATGTTAAATGTTGTTTTCAGTTTACCAAAACTATTGATAGATGGACCGTACGGTGCACCAGCACAAGACTACAAAAAATATGATGTTCTCTTATTAGTTGGTATTGGCATATTGGTGCAACTCCATTTATCAGTATCTTGAAATATTTTCTCAACAACATTGTTAAAATGGAGGAGCAAGCGGTAACAAACAAAATATTCAAATTTTTCTTTCATTTTTCAGCAGTTGACTAAATCAGAATATTAACATAAACCCTGATTGTGAAATGCGATTGTTAGGGAGTTGTAGGGTCAGCGCTGTTAGTCAAACAACACGTTTCTTTTTTGGCAGGTGAAGTTGGTTGGTGAAGGACGGTGCAACGTTTGTCAACTTTTTTGGCTCACCAACCCTATTTCCTCCCCTATATATATGTGCACCCTCTCATAATCAAATCCATCCCAAAAATCCTAAAACAAGAGAGAAAGAGAAGAGGAGAGAAAGAAGAGAAGAGAACGTGAGAGAGATGAAAAAAAAAAAAAGGTTTTTTTTTTGTGAGAAAATTAAGAGTGTAATTTTCTCGGAGTGTTCTCGAGTTTGGGTGTGGGATGAGAATGTTGTAAAATTTCCCGGTGAATAATAAAAAAAAGATCTGTAGCAGATCCGGAGACGTAGGCAAGATTGGCCGAACTCCGTTAACAAATTTGAGTGTGTGTTTTTCTCGCTCCCACAAATTCTGGTCTTTCTCCGCAAAATTTGACCGCGTATTTCCTAACAACTGGTATCAGAGCCTGAGTTACGGTAATCGGTCAATTTTTTGCGGTGTTACTGTTCACGAGGAACAGTACTATTCACGCATGCAAAAACACTGTTCATGTATGCATGCAATCACTGTTCACGTAAATAGTGAATTTCGTGAATAGTGAATTTTGTCGGTAACATTGGTTTGTCGACGGAGGTGTTTTCAACACGGTGGTTCCAGAAACGATGGGAGGCGAAGATGGTTCGGCACACGGTATCGAGAAATTTGACGGTACAGATTAACATTTTCTGTTTAGTACAAGACGAGTTTGAACAATAGGTGGAGCAAGGATATTTGTGTCGAAAGTCTTCTTAACCAGGTGTAGTTAAGCGGCGGGTTCTGTTGACACCAACAGCGGTATAGATAGATGCTCAAGTACGGTGGGTTCAAGTCCCACTGAGTGTTCAAACAAGAGGATTTATATGGTGGTTGCTAAAGGTTGGGGCACATGAGTGAGAAAGGGATGAAACTCATGGTAGAAAATGGCGCTCTTCCAGATCTGAAGACGGTGGATCATCAGATGTGTGAAAGATGCATCCTTGGAAAGCAGAAACGGGTTAGTTTCTCAAAAGGAGGAAGAGAGCCAAAGTCTGAGAAGTTAGAGCTGGTACACACTGACGTGTGGGGACCCGCTCCTGTTGCATCGCTGGGAGGTTCGTACTACTATGTGACCTTTATTGATGACTCCACAAGAAATGTGTGGGTTTACTTCATGAAGAACAAGTATGAAGTGTTCTCGGTTTTTCAAAAGATGGAAAGCCATGGTTGAGATTGAGACAAATCTCAAGTTGAAGTGTATACGGTCTGATAATGGTGGAGAGTACATCAGCGACGAGTTCAAGAGATATTGCGCTGATAGTGGAATCAAGATGGAGAAGACTATTCCTGGAATACCTCAACAAAACGGAATAGCGGAAAGGATGAACCGAACCCCGAATGAGCGTGCAAGGAGCATGAGAATGCACTGTGGATTACCTAAGACGTTTTGGGCAGATGCAATCAGTACTACAGCCTACTTAATAAACAGAGGACCGTCAGTGCCCTTGGGATTTAAGATCCCTGAAGAATTATGGAGCGGTAAGAAAGTCAATCTTTCTTATTTGAAGATATTTGGATGCTTAGCTTATGTTCACGTTGATGATGCTGCAAGAAGTAAACTTGACTCGAAATCTAAGAAGTGTTACTTCATCGGTTATGGTAACGAGGAGTTTGGTTACCGTTTTTGGGATGATGAAAATCGGAAGATCATCCGCAGCAAGAATGTTGTGTTCAACGAAGAAGTATTGTACAAGGATAAGCTAAGAGAAGACTCAGGGAAGAAAGAGCCTGAAGCTGTTGACTCAGCAGAAGAAATCTCTCAAGAAGAGAGTGGTGAGGCGGATGAGAGTGATGATTCTGAAGTGGTCCCATATACACCTGTCACTGAGTTACGACGGTCAAGTAGAATCATCAGAAAGCCTGTAAGATTTTCTCCATCGCTCAACTACATTCTGCTCACGGACAGAGGCGAGCCTGAATGTTATGAAGAGGCTATGCAAGTTGATGAGTCAATCAAGTGGGAGCTTGCAATGAATGACGAGATGGACTCGTTGTTATCCAATCACACATGGGAGTTAGCAGATTTGCCTAAGAATAAAAAGGCATTGCATAACAAGTGGGTCTACCGACTAAAAGAAGAACCTGATGGGAGTAAACGCTATAAGGCGAGGCTTGTTGTGAAGGGATTCCAACAAAAACAAGGCATTGACTACACTGAAATCTTCTCTCCTGTAGTCAAGTTGGTAACCATTAGAACTGTTCTTGGGCTGGTAGCAAAAGAAGATTTACATATTCAACAGATGGATGTGAAGACGGCATTTCTTCACGGTGATTTGGATGAAGAAATTTATATGAAGAAACCTGAAGGCTTTGAGGTTAAAGGAAAAGAAAGTCTTGTTTGCAAGCTCAAAAGGAGTTTGTACGGATTGAAACAAGCTCCAAGGCAGTGGTACAAAAGGTTTGACAGTTTTATTAAAGGTGTCGGTTTCTTGAGGTGTGAAGCTGACCACTGTTGTTACTTCAAGAAGCTTGAAGAGTCCTACTTGATATTGCTCCTATACGTGGATGACATGCTGATAGTAGGAGCAGACTTGCATGAGATCAATAACTTAAAGACGAAACTCTCAGAAGAGTTTGCGATGAAAGACCTTGGAGAAGCAAGACAGATTCTAGGGATGAGAATCAGTAGAAGCAAGGAAGGTCTCAAGCTATCACAAGAGGAGTATGTGAAGAAAGTACTCAAGAGGTTTAACATGGATAATGCGAAGCCAGTTAGTACTCCTCTGGCAAGTCATTTTCGGTTATCCAGAGAACAGTCTCCAAAGACGGAAGACGAGATGGCATATATGGATAAGGTTCCATATGCTTCCGCTATAGGCAGTTTGATGTACGCGATGATATGTACAAGGCCAGACATTGCACATGCAGTGGGAGTCGTCAGCAGATTTATGAGCAATCCAGGAAAGGAACACTGGGAAGCCGTCAAGTGGATTTTCAGATACTTGAAAGGAAATCCAAGCTTGTCGCTGTGTTTCACGAAGTCTAAGACGGAATTGCAGGGATATGTTGATGCTGACAACGGAGGTGACGTTGACAGCACAAAAAGCACAACCGGGTATGTCTACACTTTTGGCGGTACTGCAATTTGTTGGGTTTCAAAGTTGCAGAAAATTGTATCTCTATCAAGCTGTGAAGCTGAGTACGTTGCGGTAACGGAGGCAACAAAAGAGATGATATGGCTACAGTCTTTTCTAGAAGAGATAGGCCATGACCAGGGGAAAAGTGTGTTGTACTGTGATAGTAAGAGTGCCATTGATTTGGCAAAGAATCCGGTTTACCACGCTCGGACGAAGCACATACATCGTCGATATCATTTCAGATCGGCATTAGAAGATGAAATGTTGGTGCTTGAGAAGATCCCAGGAAGTAAGAATCCGGCAGATATGCTGACGAATGTCGTGCCATATGATAAGCTGAGGTTGTACACAACCTCAGTTGGCTTGTTGGAGTAATAAGCATGGAAGACCTGCTACATTGATTAAGGTGTGAAGACAGATTGAAATCAGTCTTCAAGTGGGAGATTGTTAGTCAAACAACACGTTTCTTTTTTGGCAGGTGAAGTTGGTTGGTGAAGGACGGTGCAACGTTTGTCAACTTTTTTGGCTCACCAACCCCATTTCCTCCCCTATATATATGTGCACCCTCTCATAATCAAATCCATCCCAAAAATCCTAAAACAAGAGAGAAAGAGAAGAGGAGAGAAAGAAGAGAAGAGAACGTGAGAGAGATGAGAACAAAAAAAAAAGGTTTTTTTGTGAGAAAATTAAGAGTGTAATTTTCTCGGAGTGTTCTCGGGTTTGGGTGTGGGATGAGAATGTTGTAAAATTTCCCGGTGAATAATAAAAAAAAGATCTGTAGCAGATCCGGAGACGTAGGCAAGATTGGCCGAACTCCGTTAACAAATTTGAGTGTGTGTTTTTCTCGCTCCCACAAATTCTGGTCTTTCTCCGCAAAATTTGACCGCGTATTTCCTAACAAGCGCTTCCTTTTACGGTCCAAGCTTGGGTTATATCTAAGAGAGGTCCTTTGTTCACCACTACCAATCATCCCTCTCTTGCTCGCATAGCTAATATCTTGGAGATGACAGGTAAGTATGGTTTGGTGATTGTTATGGGACATTGTTGGTATTTTCCATTGTCCATGATCCGATCATCGTCAACGCCGGCAAATGTGTTCCGGAGGTAGCAGACTCTTACTACGACGCTGGAAACAAAGTGTTTGTAAACAAACAACAAAACCCTTCACGAAACATGTGGCCTTACGGCAAATCCCACGACGACCCCAACGGCAAGTTTTCCGAAGGCTACATCGTCCCCGACTTTATCGGTACGCTTTTTATCCATATTCCTAAGATAACGACGATATATAGTTTAGGAAACAAAGTAAATAATTAATCATGGTGATTATATAGGTGACTTCATGTCCATTCCAAACGGAATCCCGCCGGCGCTTAAACCGGACGTTGATCTTTCACGTGGAGCTAGCTTTGCCGTCGCCGATGCTTCCGTTCTTGGGACACCGGCGGAAACTGTAAGTCTGCTTTCACTAAAAACACACAAATTTGGATTTATTTATAAGAGATAAGACTTTATTTTTTCTTGATAACATCTGAAGTATACAACTTTAGTTTTTTGTAAAAGGTATTGTGTCTTTTGTTAGGAGTTAAAAAGAAAATTTAAAGATTCGATTTTTAATTGTGATCACACAAAAAAAAAAAAGATTCGATTTTTAATTTGATTATTTTTATCTAGATGACACTGAATCAACAAGTGAACAAATTCAAAAGTATGAAATCACATTGGACCGACGACTACATCGAGAAATCACTGTTTATGATATACATCGGCACGGAAGATTATGTGAACTTCATCAAGACTAATCTCAAAGCAGACGCTTCTGCTCAGCAAGCTTTTGTCATTTCCGTCACGAACAAATTAAAGAACGACATCGCCGTAAGTTGTCGACAAACAAAATATATGCGCTTTTATGCTTCAATTCATGTTCATCGGGCTCATGCTTCACGTGTATTTCAGAGTTGTTACACTCCTTGGGAGCGAGTAAATTCACCGTTCAACTGCTGTACCGTTGGGTTGCTTACCGATCGTCAGACAATAATACAAAACCGGCAACAACTGTTACGAGGCACTTAACGACTTGGTCAAACAACACAACGAGAAAGATCGGTGTTGGGTACGGGTTTAGCACCCTCTCCAAGGCCCATCAATATTTCGCCTCGGCCCGTTGGATATTAATTATCGATTAATTAATGTCCTAAAAATAAAATATTAACATTTATCTCGAAATTGATAAATGTTAGTATTTTCGGAAAGATATAAAATCGCGTCGAAGAAGGAATATTTTCCTCTAAGAAAAAGGAAATATTGTACGCCGACCCGGAATTTACGCAAGAAGATAATGACGACGTCAAGAAAAGGAAAGCGAAGAAATCGGAATGTTTCCTGATCCAAGAGTCATTAGGTCGGTGTATAATCTTATAAAGAGGGGGGAGGTCTTCCTTCAGAGGACACACGCTTTTCGCTTACAACTTAGAACTCTCTGCTCTTGATCTAGCATTCATCTCGGCTAGGTTAAAAGCATTGATTATTTGCTTGTAATTCAATCATCATCAATAAAAAGTCACTTCGGCAAATTCTGTGTTATTCTCTTAAGTTTTTCCCAAAACCTTGACCTAGGTGAGGTCATAGTTCAACAATTGGCGCCGTCTGTGGGGAAGACTTTTGAGAAAACTCAGAATCACGATGGCCAACGATCCGAACAACGCCGCCATCAATCTCAACCCACAAATCGAAGCCGACGCCGCGCTCAACGTCGGCAACGCACAAGGAAATCCAGGAGTCCCGCAAGACGCCGGTCCACACGATAACATCCCTCAAGTTCAGGATCACGCCGACCCCAACAGCAACGGTCCCCAGAATCAACAACTTCCGCCACCACCGCCTCTTGACGGCGCGGCAAACGAAGCCGATCCCTTGATCGCGATCCACGCTCTGCTGGCTTCCCTCACCGATAAAGTAACTAACATCGAAGCCAGACAAGCCGCCTCCGAAGCCGGTGGTAACATTGCCGGCACCCAAGAGCAAAATCCTGCCAGAACCCCAGACAGGATAGATCCCATCATCCGAAACCTGTTCGGCTCAATTCCGACAGGAGAACTTCGCGGATCCAACAGAACAAGAATCCCTGCAACAACGACAGGAACACAGGAGTCTTCCGATAAGAACCCTGAGCTCGAGAACGTCATGAAGCGCCTCGAAGAGATGAACTCACAGATTCATCGCGCGACAAGCTCGGCGCCAGAGCTCGACCGGGTACTCAGACAAACGAGTAAAACCCCATTCACCGAGGCGATAACAAGTGTCCGACAGCGATACCACGGCAAGATCAGAGAGGTGCCAACCTTCAAAGGGGAAGACGACCCCCAACGACATCTCGTAGCATTCACCATCGCGATGGGCCGTGCCGACCTATCGCCTGAAACACGTGATGCTATCTTCTGCCAGCGCTTCGTCGAGACACTCGGAGGAACAACTCTCAACTGGTTCACTCGACTCGCCCCGAATTCGATAGGGAGTTTCGAGGAACTATCGGCTGCTTTCCTTAAGCACTACTCGATGTTCATCGACAAACAGACGAATCTGACCGAGCTCTGGAACTGCGTTCAGAGCGAGACCGAAGGCCTCCGCGCGTACGTGGAGCGTTTCCGCAAAATCATCGCTAAAGTCGAATATCCCGACGCCATCGCACTCATCGCCTTACGACAGGGAATGCGAGAAGACGAACCACTCTGGGAAGACCTCAAAAAGAAAGAACCAACCAGCCTCGAAGATGCCTTCCACCGAGCCACCACATTCATCGAGCTCTATGAAGAACGGGCTGGGCGAGCCAAAAATTCGGACCGAACGAAAACTGTTGTCGCTTCCAAGGAAAATCCGACGACAAGCATACCAAAAGAACCTCGTCAGCATTACGACGAAAAGAAGGCTTCCAGCTACCACGTCTCCGACAAATCGCCGGGCTGGAACAAATACATTCGCAAGGACGATGAGCCAACGACTAAGGGCGAAAAACCCTTCGACGGTTCAAAATTCTGCCCCTATCACAGGCGGACAGGACACGAACTAAAAGATTGCGACCACTTTCGCGACCACGCCGTAGAAGACTATCTATCCGGGAAACTCAAACTCGATTCCCGCGACCGCACCGGAAACACCTCGCGGGACCGCCGGAACGCTTCTGGCAACGGCAGAGATCCGCGACAAAGCAACAAAGATCGACGATCTGACGAAGGGAACAAACGCAACCGCGACCGCGACGATAAAGACGGAAGCTCTCCGCCCGCAGCCCAAATCCAGCGGATCAACATGATCATGGGAGGATTACAGAACTGCACCGACTCTGTCCGCTCCGTTCAGAAACATGAACGACGAGCTATCACCGCGTCAAAGTGGCAGCAACCATCGGCGGATGAAGTTCCAATCACCTTCACCGCGGCAGATACAACAGGAGTCAATATGCCGCACAACGATCCGCTAGTCGTCGAGCTTAAAATCCATAACCTCGACGTCGCACGCATCCTTGTGGACACCGGAAGTTCCACGGATCTGATCTACAAAGAAACTCTCCATCGCATGGGTATTCGCAATGATCAGATCAAGCCAAAGACTAAGATACTTACTGGATTCACAAGCGAATCCTCTTGGACCACCGGAACCATCAAACTGCCTGTCGAGGCAGGAGGCATCACCAAATGGGTCAAATTTGACGTCGTAGATCAGCCCGCAATCTACAACGCCATCGTCGGCACTCCTTGGCTGCATTCCCTAAAGGCAGTCACATCAACATACCATTAATGCCTCAAGTTCCCAAACAACGACGGCATCTTCACTCTTCGCGGAAATCAGCGTATCGCACGCTCTTGCTTCATCACCGAACAGAAACTGCGCAAACCACACCCACCGTCTGCGCAGTCTTGCATGATCAACATGCCCGAACTACTCGAAGTCCACGAAAGACCGAAGACTAACCTCATTGTCCAAGTCAACATCGACAAAGACAATCCCGAGCGTTGCGTCGGCATCGGTTCCGACCTCCCCGATTCGTTCCGAACCGAGCTCGTTGAGTTTCTTTCAGACAACAAAGCAACGTTCGCATGGTCCGCAAATGACATGCCCGGCATCGACCCTCGTATCATCAGCCACGAACTCAACATCGACCCGATCTACAAGCCAATCAAGCAAAAACGACGAAAGCACGGACCTGAACGCGCCCAGGCCGTCAACGATGAAGTCGAGAAATTACTCAAGGTTGGATCTATCGCCGAGGTGAAGTATCCAGACTGGCTCGCCAACCCCGTGGTGGTCAAGAAAAAGAACGGCAAATGGCGCATATGCGTCGATTTCACCGACCTCAACAAGGCGTGCCCCAAAGACAGCTATCCGCTACCACATATCGATCGCCTCGTCGAAGCAACCGCCGGAAACCAACTCCTATCATTCATGGATGCGTTCTCCGGGTACAATCAGATCTTCATGCATCCCGACGATCGTGAAAAAACGGCCTTCATTACCGACCGCGGCACCTATTGCTACAAAGTTATGCCCTTCGGACTAAAAAATGTCGGCGCGACATATCAACGGCTGATGAACCGAATGTTCGAACATCAGCTCGGAAAAACCATGGAGGTGTACATTGACGACATGCTCGTCAAATCAGCAGTCGCCGAGGATCACATCAAAGACTTGGATCAATGCTTCCGCATCCTCAACTCATATTCGATGAAACTCAACCCGGCCAAGTGCACATTCGCGGTCACTTCCGGAGAGTTCCTTGGCTACCTCGTCACCGAACGCGGGATCGAGGCTAACCCCAAGCAAATCAGCGCAATCCTGGAGCTTCCTTCCCCAAAAACAACCCGAGAGGTCCAACGTCTCACCGGACGGATCGCCGCGCTCAATCGATTCATCTCAAGGTCAACCGACAAATGCTTGCCGCTCTATCAACTTCTCCGCGGCAACAAACGCTTCCAGTGGGACGAAAAATGCGAGGACGCTTTTCAACAGCTCAAAACGTACCTGTCCACTCCGCTAATCCTCGCCAAGCCAGAAGAAGGGGAAACGTTATACCTTTACATCGCCATCTCGACCTCGGCAGTCAGCAGCGTGCTTGTACGAGAAGACCGCGGCGATCAACGTCCAATCTTTTACGTCAGCAAAACACTCGATGGCGCGGAGACTCGTTATCCCACCCTCGAAAAGTTGGCCCTCGCCGTCGTCGTCTCGGCCCGGAAGTTACGACCTTACTTCCAATCCCACACCATCCACGTCCTAAGTAACCAACCACTTCGCACCATTCTCCATAGCCCAAGCCAGTCGGGGCGGCTTGCTAGATGGGCAGTGGAACTTTCGGAGTACGACATCGAGTACAAGAGCAGAGTCAGCGCCAAGGCCCAAGTTCTGGCCGATTTCCTCATCGAATTACCCACCGATCTCGTCAACGACACGACCAAGCCCAAACTGAAATGGATCCTCCACGTCGACGGCTCGTCACGTCGTCAAGGCTCCGGCGTCGGCATCAAACTCGAGTCGCCAACGGGGGAAATTCTCGAACAATCCTTCCGCCTTGAATTCGCAGCCTCTAACAACAAGGCCGAGTATGAAGCGCTCATTGCCGGACTACGCCTCGCCAAAGGAATCGGCGCAACCAACATCCACGCCTATTGCGACTCTCAGCTCGTCGCCAATCAATACAACGGCGAATACGAAGCACGCAACGACCGTATGGATGCGTATCTCCAGCTCGTCAAAGAACTCGCCGCGGCGTTTGAGTCCTTCGAACTCACCAAAATCCCTCGTGCCGAAAATACCACCGCCGATGCGCTCGCAACAATCGGCTCAAACAAAGACGATGATTTTCGGCGCCAGATACCAATCGCAAGCATCCCAACGCCAAGCATCGAATTACCAAAGGGACTTTGCGCATCCATCCGTGAGGACCATAACGACGCCGACGAAACCGACGACGACGAGGTCGGAACGCACTCCAATGTCGACATTAATAAAGAGACCGGTGCAAAGCCTGACTGGAGAACTGAAATCATACAGTACATCACCAATGGCGACGCACCAACCGAACGATGGGCGGCCCGGCGCCTCAAGGCCCGCGCTGCGCATTACAAGGTCGTAAATGGCGAGCTCCTTCGACGGACCGCCGCCGGCACACTTCTCACTTGCATCGATGGCATGCAAATTCAGTTCGTTCTGGAAGAAACTCACGAAGGCGCGGGCGGCAATCATTCAGGCCAACCATGATCGCAGACTGCGAACAATTCGCCCTCAAGTGCGAAAAGTGCCAACGACACGGGCCCGTACTCCATACTCCATCAGAGCTCCTCACCACGTCCTGTCCTCCGTACCCTTTCATGCGATGGGCCATGGACATCGTCGCTCCTTTACCAAATTCTCGGCAACGCCAGTTCGTGCTCATCATGACGGATTACTTCACAAAGTGGGTGGAGGCTAAGGCATACGCATCGATAAAGGACCACGACGTCCAGATGTTCGTTTGGACACACATCATCTGCCGCCACGGTCTGCCTTACGAAATTGTCACGGACAATGGCTCCCAGTTCATCTCAAGCGTTTTCGAAGCTTTCTGCGCTAAATGGAGGATTCGCCTCAGCAAATCAACGCCTCGTTACCCTCAAGGTAATGGCCAGGCCGAAGCAACAAACAAGACCATCATCGACGGCCTCAAAAAACATCTCGAATCGAAAAAGGGGCTTTGGGCAGACGAGCTCGATGGTGTCCTCTGGTCTCACAGAACAACTCCACGCCGCGCCACCGGGAAATCACCATTTTCGTTGGTCTACGGCTGCGAAGCGTTGTCACCAGCCGAAGCTGCGGTGCCCACGCTTCGACGACAACTGGCACCTCTCCACCCAGAAGTCAATTGTTCACTGTTACTCGATAACTTGGACACCTTAGAAGAAACGCGCGGACAAGCTCTTCTCAGAATGCAGAACTACCAGCATCAGGCGGCCCGCTACTACAACACAAAGGTACGGCCTCGGCACTTCGAAGAAGGCGACCTTGTCTTACGGAAAGTCTACGAAAATACGAAGGAGTATCGCGCCGGCAAGCTTGGAGCAAAATGGGAAGGCCCATACATCGTCGGCAAGATCGTTAAGCCAGGCGTCTGCGAACTCGTGACCATGTCCGGCGATGCCGTGCCGCGCTCGTGGAACGTCAACAATCTCAAGCGTTTCTACTACTAAGTCCATCTCCATGATGTGACTAACGTAAAAAAAAAAAAAAAAAAAAAAAGAACGAGCTACGCTCTCATGTAATCGAACTACGAATGGCTTGATCCCCTTTCGGGGTACGTAGGCAGCCTGTAAAAGGGTTCAGCTATACATCAATAAAAATATCTTCCTGAAGAAAACGTCTCATTACAAAACGTTTGCACCATTAACGGTCGCCTTTACTTCAGTTTCTCAGTTAAACTGTCAAAACTGTGCCGAGCTACGCTCAAACGTAGGCGCTTCGCCTCATAGCTCTAAGCTATAGACCAATACATCTTCACTCTGATCAAGTGAATGATGGGTCAAATAAAGCCGGGTCCATCGTCGCCCGCACCTCTCGAACTTATGACTGACCCACGAAACCACGCCGGAGTTCAGTCTCGAGAGCGTATCTATACTTGATTGAGACGCTCTGTCCAAAACAGACTTATCTTTCAAGGTGTAAGCCAAGCCGACGTAAACCTCCGTCGTATGCGAGCAGTTGTTAGCCTCGCACCCCGGATGTCGACTTACCTTGTTACGTTCAAGGACCAAGTCTAATTCCGAATTGAACTGACTTTGAATAAGTTTTCGAGTATCTACTACTCAGCTCAGTCATTCCACTAGCACGGTATTTTAAATCGTTCGGACTATTACTCGTGAATCGTCTAAGTTACTTGAAAATGCCATACTTTCATTAACTTAGAAAAATTGGCCTATCGGCCTACAAGTGCTACGACGCCGAGGTCCACAAGTCGGACCCGGCTCTACAAAAAAAAAACAATAAATAAACTAATGGACCGCCTCGGTCCTTCCTTCTCCTTGCCCTTGATCCCCAGCAGGATCATCGGCCGTTTCCCCCGCTCCATCGGTCTGCTCGCCCGCCTCTTCGGGCCCCGGTCGTGGCAGACTCGCCTCAACAGAAACTCGAACGGGAGCATCCAGCTCACCTTCGTCGAAGGTGATTTCATTAATCACCGCAGCGGCGTCTTCCTGTTCCTTCTTCTTTGCCTCGAGCTTGGCGATCATCTCGGCGGGCACGTCCCACTCCTTGGCTTTTAGAGCACTTGCAAAAGCCAACGCCCCTTCAGCCGCGGCGGATCCTGCGACGGCATCCTCTATTACCTCTCTCTGGGCAACGAAATCCCTCATCTTCGCCATCAGAGGGGCATATTCTCCGATGACCTTAGCCCGTTCGGCTGCAACACGCTCAGCTCTCGATTGACGGAGCCGCTCCCGCTCCTTCCTCAAGCTTTCTCGAGCCTTCTTCTTGCTTGCAACCGCGGCGGCACGAGCATTCTCGACCTCGGTCACTCTGGCCTTAAGAGAATCCACCTCTTCAACGGCACAGAGCAACTCCGTCCTTTGGTTGACGAGCTCCGCGTTCTCTGACGACAGCCTCTCGTTAGCCTCAGCAAAACGGTCCTTCTCGGCCCGAAGTAGAGCCAGCTCGTCCGCCAGATCTTTCGCTTCCTTCCTGGCCGCCTTAAGGTCCCGATCGTATTTGCCCACTGTAAAGACCGCGGCATTCAGACCCCTTGTTATTTCCCCGGCAAAAGTCTCGAACAAACCGTAATGTTCGAGCTCTGTTGGGACAACGGGACGCGCCAGAGGCTTCGTCCTTAGTCTCCAGAATAGCTCGGCGGCGGCAGCATCATCGCAAGCAATTGGCAGCGTTCCAAAATAATGAAAGAAGAACTCGGAGGGATTTTGGACCTCGGTCGGATCCCTATCGCCGCCTGCTCTCTCGCCACTCACGAAAGTAACTCCCTCTCCCGGAGCGTCGGGACCTTGCCTATCATCAGGCCCTTCTTGCTCGATGTTCTCGTTTCCAAGCATATCGGGGTTCCCCTCTGACGGGTTAACCTGCTCAGCAGCGCCTTGCTCAGTAGGAGGATCGGCGCGGTAGACATCGGTCGACTCTTGACCTCGCGCCACCAGCGTCTCGTTCTCAGACCGTTGCGGAGAATCGACCCCGACGATATCAATGAATTCATCGTGAATCTCATCTTGGGGATTCGCCTCGGTAGAAGTTGGGACGGCGGCCTCTTGTCTTCGAGGAGGCGGCGTCGTCGTCCTCGGTCCACCAGAGGACTCCCCGACGATATTCACCAGGTCGTCGGTGAGGCTGCTGAACTTCCTTTTACGCAGTCCCATCTGTGGCCTCGGCGATGAGTTGGATTGCTGAGAAATCCTGCGAAGTGCGCACTCGACTCTCTCCGCTGAGACCTCGGGCCAAGTCAAGTGGCTAATTCTCGCGAACTCGTCAGCCACCGCGTTGAAATCTTCCGGAGGAGGCAAGAGCGGAGACGGTTTATCTGCGAAACGAGAAACCACGACGTCAGTACTAAACAAGATAAAGACAATTCACAATAATTAGACATCTACCAATCGGGTCGCTCCATTTATTTCGAATTTCAAGACCAGGATTCGCCACCGCGAACTCATCCTTCTTCCCGAAAAAGAACCGGGTTCGCCAGTCCTCGACTTTAGACTTCGCTGTGTCCCCGGGGATTATGTTGTACTTCGTCTTCATCTGAAGATAGAAGCAGCCGAGAGACGTCTTTGCTTTCGAGGCCTTGATCCACGTCATCTCCTCGAGGATTCTACAGTTCATCGGAAGGTTGTTTTCGGCGGCGAGCATCATTAGCGCCACCATATGACGCATTCCCCATGGGTTAGCTGTGTTAACGCCATTCTCCTACGTGCGCAATATTCGAACGGGAGATCCGGGATCGGGAACCGGAGATGACAGACCTTGAAGAAGGACTCGTACACACAGAAGTGCCCCGGTGGGGCATCCCACGGACGCTCTCCGGGGCCCGGGATGACAAAAGTCACTCCCGGGTCGACGTGGCAGAGTGTCCTTAGCTCGGTGAGACTCTTCTTCGTCGACTTCGTGGAGAGGACGTTCCAAATATTCCGAGCAACTTTATCTGGGATCGGCGTGCCTTCTTTCTTCATCCTCTCATTGGCCTTATCTCGAGCAACACGTTCGGCTCGGCGAGGCTCAAAGATCAGCTCGTCTATTTCGAGGTTGGGACCATCGCCCCCAGAGTCGTTCACCTCGTTTGTCGCTGGCGGCTCATCCTCCGCAACCTCGTCGCGATTAGCTTCTTCCGTAGCTTCGCCGACTGTCGTTGGACCGCAGACCGCGTCGCAATCACGCAACGGGGCGGTTGCCTCAGCATTCTCGTTTTCCCGACAACTGCGATCCTCGTCCATCGGCTGAGGATCAGACTGGTGGCTCGGCTCGGTTACCCCCGGTGGGTATCTGCTGCGATTGAGCCCGAAGCCCAGATCTCTGTCTTCTAGGTCGTCCGCCTCGAGTCGGAGACCGCGCCATGAAGGTGGAGAACAGGGTGGAGAGAAGTTTGAAGACATCGTCGAGATCGGAGGACGCGGTGGCGGATCGAAAAACACGGAGAAGAGAAGAATCAAATTGAGGAGAGAGAAGAGAGCTCTACCTTTTGCAAAAACGAAGAAATGAAGAAGTGAGGGCGAAATGAGAAGGAGACAGAGATTTATAGGAAAAGAGTGACGACGGATCTCGAGGCAATCATCACGGTCGAAGACAACTCTTTACTGTCTGCCGCCCTCTCTCTTCATTATTAGGTCTAAAAAGTCACGTCCTGTGTCTTTTCGTTCACATCATCTCGCTGCGAAACGCACGCGATCTTCTGCATGATTGACACGTGTCAACATCGTTTCAATCAAGGGAAACACGACAAAGCGTGCTATAATCTTCGTACGATCCTCACGTGCCTAGATCGGAGGAGGTCACGTCGCATTTAACGCATGTCCTTCAAACATCAGATCTTTTTAGGATATTCTTTTACGAAAAAGAATATTCTCGACCTCGAAAGATCCCTTCGAACACGCCGAGGTGAATTCTCGACGAGCCCATCTCTCTTCAAATTCGACGAGCTCGGTTGCGTTGCTCGACGAACTGAGGGGGGGCTTATTGTTGGGTACGGGTTTAACACCCTCTCCAAGGCCCATCAATATTTCACCTCGGCCCGTTGGATATTAATTATCGATTAATTAATGTCCTAAAAATAAAATATTAACATTTATCTCGAAATTGATAAATGTTAGTATTTTCGGAAAGATATAAAATCGCGTCGAAGAAGGAATATTTCCCTCTAAGAAAAAGGAAATATTGTACGCCGACCCGGAATTTACGCAAGAAGATAATGACGACGTCAAGAAAAGGAAAGCGAAGAAATCGGAATGTTTCCTGATCCAAGAGTCATTAGGTCGGTGTATAATCTTATAAAGAGGGGGGAGGTCTTCCTTCAGAGGACACACGCTTTTCGCTTACAACTTAGAACTCTCTGCTCTTGATCTAGCATTCATCTCGGCTAGGTTAAAAGCATTGATTATTTGCTTGTAATTCAATCATCATCAATAAAAAGTCACTTCGGCAAATTCTGTGTTATTCTCTTAAGTTTTTCCCAAAACCTTGACCTAGGTGATGTCATAGTTCAACAATCGGTCCGATGTTAAACGAGTTTGCTAGAAAACCCAACGACGGTTTTCAGTTCACCGTCTTCGATTTCCACAATGTCGTTCTCCGTAGGACAAGGAGTATTAACTACCGTAAGTCATCATCATCATAATCACTAACTTAGTAACACTGGGAATCTAGAAACCTTTTGAAACGGGAGCACAAATAAATAATGAACAAGATACGATAAAAAAAAACTTGACACAAATATATTTACCATAGTAGTAATTAATGTGAAAATAGAAAAATAAAGTAATTATCTGTTTTATGTTTGGATTGATAATAAAATTACTTTTCAAAGTTTTACTTGCAACAAAGATAATAAAATGCATTGATGGGGGGCACGTACGATTATTAACGGGGGCAATAACCAAACAGAGCCACAAATTTGTTCAGTATTTAGCTACTCATTTTAATTACCCCTAATCTCTTAGGGTAGATATCTGCTCCTGCTTACTAATTATGTGTTGCATATATTGTTTAGTACAGTGAGAAATTTTCAGGGATCTTACAATAAATGTTTTATCAAGTACAATGCAAAGAAAATAAAAGACAAGATAAAAGATCGATACCAAACTATACGTAAACGGTAAACCGTACGTGAAGATATAATGAACTTCAATGATTCACGTTGATCTATAGGGTTTTACGTGACCAACTCATCGTGTTGCGGGGTAGGGACTCACAATGCGTATGGTTGGGGAATGGTTAACGTGCACTTGAAGCTATGTGAGTACCAAAGATCTTACTTCTTCTTTGACGGACGTCACAACTCAGAGAAGGCTCAGGAAGAAATCGCTCATCTTCTATGGTGCCGATCCTAATGCGGTCCAGCCGATGACCGAACGTGAGCTAATCGTCTTTCCGGCCAAGGTGAATATGCGTGAGTTTTGGGAGCCCAACAAGCCGTCTATTCGTCGTCGTCCATCTCCTGACTCTTACCTCGATTTGTCAGCTAATTTTTAGTTGGATGACTTTGAGCTGAATTTTTCGTTATATATATATATGAGCCTACAACTATTGTATTCTGTAAATGCAAAAAAAGAAAAAGAAAAAAAAACTATTGTATTCTGTATTACGTTGTAATTCTGTTTATCCGTCGAGTATATTACTTTTGAATGAAAGACTGTTTTATGGGATTCTTTATACTATTGTAACATTTTAGTTTTCTTTTGGCGGAAACTTTTTTTTTTTTGGGATAAGATTTGGCGGAATCTTTACTGATTTATTTATCAGGGTAGCAGAAAACCATTAAAAAAATCTACGCATCTCATTGCTTTTAACTAATAACTTTTGCGGTTTTGCCACTATTATTTTGTATACAGTTTTACTTCTTCTTTTTTGGTCTAAAGTATATAGTTTTACTTATTCCTAGCATACTAGATAGTTAACATTTTTCTGCGGTGCCAAGACTCAGTAGTCTATTAATCAAAACTATAGTAACGTACAAACTATATTTTATTAGCTCAATCGGAGAATTATATGTGATAATGAGACTTTACATTGTGCTCTGGGGTAAAGCACAAGATGTCAATCAAGAACAGAGAAAATGATAAGAACTCAGAAGTGAAGAATCAAATCGAAGATTCTTTAATCACAGTAAATTGTAACCAAGATCTGAAGAATCCCCTTCTGTCCTAACACAAATCAACAGAAAAAAATCCAAACACAGCAACAGTTAAATTAATTAATGATTTCTTTCTTCTTCTGTTTCTCAAATTCAGAAGATTATTATATTTTGAAGCTAAAGTTGAAGAATATCTCAATGTAAATTTAGGTTTATATATTTTATGGAAAGTATTTAATTGTTGAATTTTAAAAATATGAAACCTACATAATTCAATTAAAATATGAAAATTATAGATGTCATAAATATTTTATTTTCGATAAATAAGGCAATTTCAAACCACCTTTAATTTCAAACCACATAAAGAAAAGTCAAAATATCAGAAGATGGAGAAAAATAAGACAAAACAGAAAAAGATAAGAAGAAAAAGAACAAAGCACAAGACAATATAAACTTAGAAGAAAAATAGCCTGAAAACACAAAACTAATCAACATAGAATTGGAATACGAAGATGATGAAGAGAAACCATAAGAAAAATAAAAGGACTAGAGAAATAGAGTGTGTTGAAGGAATACAAAGAAAAAATGATAACGAAAAATTAAAGATTGAAAGAAGAAGATGAAGAGGGAGAAGAAGAAGAAGAGTGCAAAACAAAGAAAGAGAAGATGATGAAGAGACAGAAAAAGTGGGTTAAAAACTGTTGGAGAAGAAGAAGATGATTAAGATGGAGAAAGAAAAAGAAGGCAACAAGTAATTCTTTATTAATCCCCATTTTATATTTTAATATACATTTATAAATTCTTAGATTTTGAAATCTATTGAATATAACTAACACAAAAATATACGTTTAAGTTTTTTTTTCTAACATGTGTTTTATTTTTTTTTTTTTTTGGTTTAAAGCCGGGTTAGTGCCCCCGATATTTTATTAAAAGAAACTTTGAAACTTACACTCGGATTTGTCTAGGCAAAACAAGGCCTTTGAAATCATCCGTCCATAGAGAAATTACAACTTCTGGCATACAAGCAAACAAATGAAAACCCAACGGTAGAGAAAAAGCATAGTTAGCTAAACCATCGGCTAGACGATTTGCTTCTCTATGCACGTGCGTGATCTTGACTATCCAGTCTCGTGTTAAGAAGCCGTAGCACAAATGTACTAGGAATGACAAAGGATGTGTATCCACAATCCCTGTCTGAAGAAAACTCACCACAATCTCCGAATCCACCTCCAACTCTAAACGGTTTATTTTCTTATCCCATGCGATGCAGAGACCATAATAGACTCCCCATAACTCAGCTAACGGGGCCGAACAAATCCCTATTAAGTGCGAAGCCACCTCCCCAATTTCCATTCTCTTCCCGCAAAACTCCACCTGCACACGCCAAACCCGGATTTCCTCGAGATGCTCCGTCAGTATTAAGCTTCCACCACCCTGTACTTGGACGAACCCACGCAATTAACCTCTCCACTCT
This sequence comes from Isatis tinctoria, assembly GCA_010577795.1. Taxonomy (NCBI): domain Eukaryota; kingdom Viridiplantae; phylum Streptophyta; class Magnoliopsida; order Brassicales; family Brassicaceae; genus Isatis; species Isatis tinctoria. Next base: position 10,886,775 of record CM021250.1, on the reverse strand, counting down.
TGTAGTAACTATTTTTGTACGTTGTAGGTTATCATGCGAAAGAACAACCTCCTGCGCAAAATCACGTACAAATTTAACCCGGTTACGACACTTACCCACCTTACCAAAAACGTATCCACATCGCCACTTCCAATTCCACCATAAGGTAACAGCGAACAATGTCGCCCAATTATCATCCTGCCCTGAAACCTCATCAGCCAAGTTATCATATAACCACTGAAAGAGAGATTGTTTAAAAAACACACTCAGTCTCGATGAGGTAACTAGCCTCCTCCATATACCTTCAGCCGCCGGACAATCCCTTAAAACATGTAGGATCGATTCCTCCCCCATCTTGCAAACTTGACATAACCCCGTATCATTCAAATGTCTACGATACCTCTCCTTATTGGTCATTATTACCTTGTGCGAGACAAGCCACAAGAAGACCCGGACTCGTTCTGGGGCTCTCACTCGCCACACTCGGTCATAGAAACATTTCATATGTTGTCTCGGGACATCGTTACGAGTGAGAAAAGCATGCGCAGATTTTACCGAGAACCTTCCATCGTGGCTCCCACTCCATGAAAACCGATCCTTTGCGCCAGTAATATCATCAATAACAACAGAGGATAACTGTAACCTCGTGTTTATGGAGACATAAGGTTCCAACGCTTGAAAACACCACCCTGTATCATTCCTCCAAAACTGTCTGACTGTGCATCCGAGGTAGTTCTGTGGCACTGCAGAAATAGCAACCTCTAATAACGGTTCCCTTATCAACCACTTATCCTCCCAAAAACGAGTTCTCCGCCCGTCACCAATGACCCAGCGCAGGCCCGGCATCACAATATTAATAAAACCCTTCATTAAACTCCGGAAAATAGGAGACCAAGTTCCTTTCTTCATCATCCAATTTATATCTGTCACTGTACCCACTCGGAATTTACTTCGAAGCAGCCTCGCCCACAAACCTTCATCCCCACTTATCAATCTCCAACCCAGCTTTGCTATAAGAGCTAAATTCATATTCTTAGAGTGGCGTATTCCCAGTCCACCTTCAGCTTTCGGTTTACAAATCGTATCCCAGGATATAAGATGCTGTCTCCTTTTTTCATCTGTCGACCCCCACACAAAGGATCTCGAAATCTTGTCTAAACGTTCCAACGTGGACTTTGGTAATAATATGGTACTCATAGTATGCACAGGAATGGAACAGAGCACTGTTTTCGTAAGTGTAATCCTCCCCGCTAGGCTCAGAAACTTGCCCTTCCAACCAGCTAATCGCGAAGAAACCCTCTCCACTGCCTCACCAAAGGTCTCCTTGTTGATTCTCTTATGAAGAACCGGCATTCCCAGGTACTTTCCTAGTTCCTTTGTCCACTTGATTCCACTCTCATTACTAATACGAGTGGCTAACTCACGGCTCACGTTCTCAGAAAAATAGATGAGTGATTTATCAAGACTTACTTTCTGTCCAGAAGCCTCGCAAAAACTTTTTAGGACTCTCCTAATTACCCGAATCTGCGCAACCGAGGCTTCGGCGAAGAGAATTAGGTCGTCTGCAAAACAGACATGCGAAAGCCTCGGTCCTCCACGAGATAAAGAGATCGGCTTCCACTCTTTATTAGCTACCGAGAGATCAATTTGATGACACAACCTTTCCAAACATAAGACAAAAAGGTATGGCGACAAAGGATCTCCCTGTCGAATTCCTCTCTGCGGTTTGAAAGATACAGTTCTCTCGCCATTCCACAGAAGACTCATGTCCGGTTCAGTAACACAACTCATGATCCAACGAACCCATTCCTCTGAAAACTTAGCAGCTACAAGTGTATTCTCCAGAAAATCCCACCTAATTCTGTCATATGCTTTTTCCAGATCAAGCTTCAATAACATCCATCCCTTTCGACCTTTCTTCCTACGCATCGAATGGACCGCCTCCTGTACAATAACAATGTTATCAGTGCTAAGTCTCCCCGGGATAAAACTCGCCTGTGCAGGTCCAATAAGTTTCGAGATAACTTTCTTCAATCTCATCACCATAACCTTTGTAATCATTTTAAACAAAACATTACAAAGGCTGATAGGCCGAAACTGCATTATTCTTTCTGGTTTCGAGACTTTTGGTAGGAGGACGACCATCGCAGCATTAATCCCGTCAGGAAGAATCCCAGTCCTGAAAAAATTTAAAACAAACTGTGTCACTGAATCACCAACAACTTCCCAACTATCCTGATAGAAAACAGGCTGGTAACCATCTGGTCCAGGTGCTTTGTATTTTCCCATGGACCTAACCGAAGATTCCACTTCTGCGGCCGTGAACGGTCTGCTCAAAACACGCATCTCATCACCATTCAGTTGATCAAAACCGGCCTGAGGTATCAAAATATCTCCAATCTCAATGTCTTCCGTCGAGTACAATCTCTTGTAATAGGTAAGCGCTAGCTCTTCTAAAGCATGGGGTTCCACAATCCACTCTCCATCCTCTCCTCTCAGCATTTCTATCCGGTTACGTCTTCTACGAATGACGGTGGATGTATGATAATACTGTGTATTTCTATCTCCCAGTGCAATCCATTTCTCTCTAGATTTCTGGTACCAGAGAATCTCTTCCTGCTCCAACACTTCGTCTAGGTGTTTAAGTAATACTGCCTCCTTGTTCAACAGATCATCTGTTTGGTTTGTATCGATTCTAGCTTGGATATCCTTTATCTCCGTAAGAAGCTTCTCTTTGCGCCCTCTCACATCGCCAAACACCTCTCTGTTCCATTTTCTAAGCTTCACCTGCAACAGCCTAAGAGCCTCAGGAGTACTCATATTATTGTTCCACGACGCTTTGAGAAGATCCTTAAATCCTTCATGTTTAAGCCATGCTGCTTCGAATCTAAACGGTCTCCGCTTTGGATTACCTGTAGTTTCGGGGACTAATTGGAGATACACTGGGGCATGGTCAGAGGACAGAATCGGAAGGTGGGTAACAACCGCCTCCTGCCATTTGAGACGGGATTGCGCACAACACAGAACTCTATCTAATCTTTTCGCCACATAAGTACTCTTCTCACGACCCCTCTTCCATGTAAATCTATTCCCTCGGAAGCCCATATCAATCAACGACATCTCATTTATCCAGTTTGCAAATACCAACGAATCAGGAGACAACCTCCCATTACCCCCGGTTCTCTCATCCAACCTAATTATAGTGTTGAAATCCCCTCCTATTAAAACCGGTTCATTCAACGAATCAATCACTATTTTCAACTGGTTCCATAAAACACTACGCCTACTTACTGAAGGGGCTGCATACACTACAAGCAGATGAAAAACGTCACCACCTTGTGTTACCTGTGCGTGAATAAATTGATCTGAAGATGCAACCACTGTAATATCCCCAACTTGAGCTTTCCACAACAACCAGAGTCCACCACTCTGTCCAACCGCGTCAACCCGAAATGACTGATCAAAGCCGAGACCCTGACATATCCTCTGTGCCCTATCCCCTCCAGCATGTGTCTCAACTACAGCAAGTACATCCGTCTGGTATTTCTTCAAAATATACCGAATTGATCTTCTGAAGTTGGGTTTATTCGCCCCCCGGCAATTCCAGAATACACAATTCATCAGAGAAATCTTATAAATAGCTGATTGAACTGCCAGGGCGACCCGTTAGGCAAGCTCGACGCTCTTCCCATCACCAGAAGAACTCGTTTGTTTCCCCGCCAAAATGTGGCTATCACCCATGCTTTTGACTCCCGACTGAATCTCAGACTTACCAGTATGAGCAGACGTCTTAGATAGATCATGATTCGCCGGCAGTTGCCCCTCCAACACCATAACATCAGATCTCTCGGACGAAGATGCTTCCACGTAAGCGTTTTCGGATGCCGACAAACATACTTCACCTTTAATTGGGCCAAAAATCAATCCCCTTCCAGGCCTATATTGGATTTGTTTAGCTTTAGCTTTGTTTCCTCCGTTAGGTTTCTTCACGTTCCATCTCTGTTGAACACCAGCACTTGCAACAAAAATGTTCTTGCCATTCCCGTCGAACCTCAGAACCTCCTCCGTCTGCACTGAGGTCTTCTCCTTTAAAAGGGTATTCCTTGTGACTTCGTTTTCCTTTTCTCTTTCTCCACCAACTTTTTCTCCCCCGACTCTGGTTTTAATTCTTCCATATCTAAACTCCCGAACTTATTCGATGTTATCATTTTCCCATTATCTTTCTTATGCGGATAATTCCGATTGCTCAATTCGGTACCAATACGGTTTGTGCCCACTGGCTCAAACACTGGAGACCTTATTGATATGCCATTTCTTCTTGACCCATGCACCTTTGTAAAACCATCGTCATTCGGCACAGAGCTTTCGCCAACCTCCATTACATTCTGTAATTGTGAATTCGTGTCCACCATCTTACCAGAAACGCGACTCCCGTTTGCTTTCGCACATGTGTGTATCTGGTGTCCATACACTCCACACTTTGAACAAATGTTCACCAGCCCTTCATAAGCCACAAAAAAACGTTCCTCATTAATTAAAATTGTTCCTTTCAAAGGTTTCGACAGATCCACCTCAACACATACCCTCGCGAAGCACGCACGCTCAAAATTTAAAGTCATGGAGTCGACACGAACCGGTTCTCCAATCCCTCTCGCAATTGCCATTAAGATCGCTGTATGATAGTAAGTGACTGGAATATTCATCAGACGCACCCATATCGGAGTAGTCTTAATCTCATCTCTTAGCGGGTCAAAGCCAGATGACCAGGCTTGGACCATTAGATAACTTCCGAAGACTCTCCATGGCCCTCCCGTTAACGCAGCTATATACTCTTCTTCCAACTCAAAGCGAACCATGAAAAACTGACGCGGGAGATCAACGACATACATAGCTCCTCTTGGTTTCCAAAGTTCATTCAGTTTTCTACTCACCGCAGCGATGGCAACATGCCTTCCTAACACCTTCACCACCATACAATTCTTCCACATTCCATTCATGGCTTCGATAACTTCACTGTCGATCGTGATAACCGCCTCTCCATCTTGTCCTCCAGGAAAGCTTACATCAATCTTCGATGCTATGAAAGTCTCATCCAACAATTTCTCCGGGATTGACATTCCTCCACCTCTCGTACCCGATACCTTCGAAGCCCAGGACGTGCCCTGCTCCGGCGGATCTCCAGGTGGTCTCGATTTCTCTCCAATATCCATCATCTTCGCATCACCGGAGGAGATCGTCATTTTCCGATCGGATCTGAGATCGCACTCTTTGTCGCACTTCGTAGATGTAAATGTTTAATAAATCTTTTTCTAACATGTGTTTTATTGATTAGATAGTTAATAAAGAAAAGTCAAAATATCAGAAGATGGAGAAAAATAAGACAAAACAGAAAAAGATAAGAAGAAAAAGAACAAAGCACAAGACAATATAAACTTAGAAGAAAAATAGCCTGAAAACACAAAACTAATCAACATAGAATTGGAATACGAAGATGATGAAGAGAAACCATAAGAAAAATAAAAGGACTAGAGAAATAGAGTGTGTTGAAGGAATACAAAGAAAAAATGATAACGAAAAATTAAAGATTGAAAGAAGAAGATGAAGAGGGAGAAGAAGAAGAAGAGTGCAAAACAAAAGAAAGAGAAGATGATGAAGAAGACAGAAAAAGTGGGTTAAAAACTGTTGGAGAAGAAGAAGATGATTAAGATGGAGAAAGAAAAAGAAGGCAACAAGTAATTCTTTATTAATCCCCATTTTATATTTTAATATACATTTATAAATTCTTAGATTTTGAAATCTATTGAATATAACTAACACAAAAATATACGTTTAAGTTTTTTTTTCTAACATGTGTTTTATTGATTAGATAGTTAATAAACTTTCAAAGTAATATTTGCTCATATTATTCATTTTAATTTTTTAAAATATATATGCCCACCGAAGGCGTAAAACGTAAGAAAAGGGAAGACGAAGAAACGTAAGAAGAAGATAAAAATGAATAAGGAGAAGATACAGAAAAACAATTTGAAATAAAGAAAAACCAAAAGAATAAGAAGTTGGAGAAAATGAATATGACAAAGTGATAAAGAAAATAAAACCTGGAAGAAGAAGAAGGAGAAGAAGAAAATATGATGATTGAAAAGGAATAAAAACAAAAACTGAGAAAAGATAAAGGAAAGCAAGAATACAAAGAAGAGCAAGGGAAAAGAAAAAAAGACAAAATAAAAAAGAAGAAAGCGAGGAAAAACGAAGACGAGACAAATTTAGCTTGGAAGAAACAAAAAGTCATACAAGACGAAGACTATCAATATCGAAAAGGAAGAAGAAGATGACGAGGAGAAACCATAAGAAAAAACAAGTACTGAAAAAATCAAAGCTGATGAAGAACAGAAGAAGTATAACGAAAAATTGAGGATATAAAAATTCAAATCACAAACATGAGGATGAAGAGGGAGAAGAAGAAGATAAGTATAAAAAGAAAGAAAAAAAAAGACGAGGAAGAAGACAAAACGAGAAAAAAAACTGGAAGAAAATATTTTGGAGAAGACAAAGATGATTAGGGTGGAGAAGTTAGAAGAAAAAAACGTGTAAAAACTGGAAAAAGAAGAAGAAATAAAAAAAGTCAATGACGATGAAAATGTGGAAGGAAAAAAATTTGGGTGCAGGTTGAGCTTATAAAACACTATCCGTTGGTAATCGATCTACTTAACATATTAAAAAATTTGTACTCATAATTTTTTTATTTCCTATTAAAAAAATACAAGTGTTTGGAGGAAAATATTTCCAAAATACCTAATGGTATCGTATCTTAACAGTCCCACGGATCGATTTGATTGGATTGAATCAGATATTATCAAAGTTTATAACTTCCATTACATGTGAGGATTGAACTAGTGTAATACTTTTCTAGATATACTTATTTAAGCTTAATATCTATATCTGATCAAAAATTGTTGGACTTTCCAAAATCTTTCGAACCAATAATATTGTCCCTTAATGATTATTGGGTTGTGTCTACGTATTTTCTGTTATGCTAATTTTTAATTTTTGGCTTTATTTAGTTCATTGGCTTATTAAGAAAGCTGATAATCTTTGCCTTAACTTAATTATTTACGGTAGTTTCTTTTGAACTTTATCAGCCACATTTGGTATCTCATTTCTCTATATTCATTTTGTTGGTATATAAAATAGTATAACACATTGTAGTTTATCAACATAGGACGATCACATGCCTTTATTTTAAAACGTGCATCTCCTAAGTGTAAACAAAATGCATCAAACTGAAATCATACCATTCAAATTGCATTTCTTATTACACATGTCACCCAAAACTTCCATATTTGTGTTTTATAAATTATTTTTAGTGTAATGGATGTTCTATGTTTATTAAAATTTCAGTATATATTAGAGCAATCACCGTTATCACCATATTACACCATTCTTTATAATTTTCATGCCCGCACGAGCCGCGAATGAACCATCTAGTTTTATATTAATGATGGTGTTCCTTCTCTTTGTTTTTAAATAAACAACACAATCATTCTTTATGTAAATTATACATTTTTACTTTAATAGAAATTACAACTAAAATTGTATACAAATAGACATCTCAAATTTCTTTATTTATGTATATTTTATATTTTCCAAAAGAAAGGAAAAAAATATGTAAACAAGAAAATCAACACAATAATAATCGAAGTGCATCTCCAGTGCTTGACATGTAGGATCTGAAACAGCCTCTCGAAATGACACATCAATTAATGGAAAAACTCAAAAACCAATCAGAACATTTGCTCATTGCATGCCCAACCAAAACGTCCAGCCGTAACCAGGCCTGGGTCAATTGCCCAACCAAAACGTCCAGCCGTAACCAGGCCTGTGACTTCGGTTAATTTTCGGGTTCGGGTCGGGTGATTCGGTTTTTCGGGTTTCGACGTATAGAAACCATTCGGGTTAGAATGATTCGGGTTTGGTTCGGTTTATTTCAGGTTCGTGTCGGGTTTCAGATTTCATATCAAACCCGATCGGGTTTTACTTCGAGTTTCAGTTCGGTTTATTTCGGGTTCGAGTTCGGGTTGTTCGGGTTTTTTCAAAACTAAAGTAACCAATGTAAAGAAAAAAATCGACAAATAGGGTATTCAGAGTTTGAGTTTGGGTATTTCTAGTTCAGGTTCGGTTTATTCGGGTTTCGATTTTTCGGGTTTAGACAAATAGAAACCGTTCGGGTTTTTTAAGTTTACTTATCAAGTTCGGGTAGGGTTCATTCGGTTTATTCGGGTTCGGGTTTTCGGGTTTGGATAAACTGTAACCGATCGGGCCATCGCAGGCCCAACCAAAACGTCCAGCCCGTAAAAGAACCAATAGGCCTATGACTTCGATTAATTTTTCGGGTTCGGGTCGAGTGATTCGGTTTTTCGATTTTTCGGGTTTCGACGTATGAAACTATTCGTGTTTTTCTAATTGTGATTCGGGGTTGGTTCGGTTTATTTCGGGTTCGTGTCGGGTTTCAGATTTCATATCAAACCTGATCGGGTTTTACTTCGAGTTCGGTTCGTTTTTTTTGGGTTCGGGTTCGGGTTGCTCGGGTTTTTTCAAAACCAAAGTAACCAATGCAAAGAAAAATCGAAAATAGGGTATTTAGAGTTTGAGTTTGGGTATTTCAAGTTCGGGTTTGGTTTATTCGGGTTTAGACAAATAGAAACCGTTCGGGTTTTTAAGTTTACTTATCAAGTTCGGATCGGGTTCAGTTTGGTTTATTGGGTTCGGGTTTTCGGGTCTGGATAAACTGTAACCGATCGGGGTTTTTAATATATTTTTTCGGGTTCGGGTTCGGGTTCAGATTTTTCGGATCGGGTTCGAGTTCGGATTTCGGTTGCAGATAGAATTCCCATGTCTAAAAACCAGCGAACCAGGTATCCAAACCCAACACTCGCGGCGTAGCCCAGGTTCCGACCTAGTGTATATAAAAAAAAGAGAGGAAAATTGACACCCAAAAAGGTACGTTGTTTGTGTGAGAATATATCTCACATTGGAAGTTGGGAGGGACATTGACTAACATATAAGGGACTTGGGTCAATCCACTCATTGCCAATTGGTTTTGAGTTGGAAGCCCATGAAACTTAACATGGTATCAGAGCCCGAACACACGCTCCCCCACCTGAACCGATCCGGCCCATTGAAAGAGGTCCGATTAAAATTGACCCGAAATTGATCCCATAATGGGATATTGTCGAGACTAATGACTAGACGGGCCATTGTTTCGAGGGGGAGTGTGAAAATATATCCCACATTGGAAGTTGGGAGGAACATTGACTAATATATAAGGGACTTGGGCCAATCCACTCATTGCCAATTGGTTTTGAGTTGGAAGTCCAGGAAACTTAACATGGTATCAGAGCCCGAACACACGCTCTCCCACCCGAACCGATCCGGCCCATTGAAAGAGGCCCGATTAAATTGACTCGAAATTGATCCCATAATGGGATATTGTCGAGACTAATGGCTAGACGGGCCATTGTCTCGAAGGGGAGTGTGAGAATATATCCCACATTGGAAGTTGGGAGGGACATTGACTAATATATAAGGGACTTGGGTCAATCCACTCATTGTCAATTTGTTTTGAATGGAAGCCCACGAAACTTAACAGTTTGTGTTACTGGATTAATTACATAATGCAAGCCACCATTTTAGGTAATTTGGCTTTTCATCATTCTCTCTGACTCTGGTATGTAAAGTGAAGTAAATATCTGCGAGCGCTCTTTGAACATCTATCACGGCTATGTTCAAATTGATTCTGATAAACATGTTTCTTTACGAGATCCTAACAAAAAGTTCGAATTTTTTTCTCGTATATCAAGTTAAATCTGGAAAGTTCAAGCTAATTTGACATTTACGCCTATCTAAACTCCGGAGCCGGAGAACCATGGATCGAATGATACCCAGCTAAACAAATCAACTCAACATCCAAAATTTCCAATTATTCATCGGTCTAGATTTGATCCTAAGACCACGAAATAAGTGAAAGCTAGAGAGCATATATATAAACCGCTTACAGCAAAGAACCCCAGGAGAGTGAAGTGTGCAAGAGCTGAGGTGGCGGAGTCCACGAAGAGTGGCTTCACTGGAAACGAAATAGAAAAAAAAAGATATTGAAGTAAGTGGGTTGAAAGAGACTCGAGAAAAGATAACGAGGTTAGGTTCTTGAGAAAAATCAATAATATAAATCTAACCAAAATAACAAGGTTGAACTCAATATTTAATCCTTTGTATTTTGATCTTAATAATACCAAAGTCTAATTTTAAATCAAATCCTTGAACAAATTTTTATTATTGAATAATACTGGATTTTGAAATTTATTTTAAAATCATAAAACTAATAACATTGGATTTAAATATAGATTTTAAAATCATAAAACTAATAATACTGGATTTGAATATGGATTTTAAAATCATAAAACCAGGATTTGGCTTAGATTTCTAACTTCATTAAAATACCAAAACCAATAACACTCTCTTAGCAAATCTTTCAAAAAAAAACAAAACATATCAGATAAAATCAAAGGCTGTATCATTGTCGGGTCAAAATAGATTTGTTTATACAAGTGAATCGTGATAAACGTTGAGAGAAAGTGTGCTTGCAACATAAATAATATAAATAAATGTATGCATGTTCCATTATCTCGAAGTATGGCCTTCAGATCTTCAAAATAGATTAGTTAATACAATTGAGCATAAGACACGATAAAAGAGAATGTCTTCTGATAAGATAAATAAATTGTATGGATGTTTAATAATCCTAATATTGTACTAACCAGGACACTATTACTATTATTGTATATGATTCACGTTCTCGGTGAGTTGTAATCGAGCTGGCAGGCATTATTTGACCAGATCGATAGTTCATTTCTACTATAAATACTCATATTCTACATCAATGAGTTCAAATAACAATTCAAAAAACACAAGTGAAGAAGGAATTAAGGATATAATATAATGGCTACTAACAGTTTTGTGAGATCTGCTTATTTTCTCACACTTGTTGTCCTCATCGTCACCGTCTCTGTTACGGGTAAAACTACTCTTCTCTCTTGCATCCTTTCTCTCAAAAATCAATTGGGAATTTTTCTGATTTGTTAGTGTTGTCTGTGAATTGGGATGTGTTTTTGTATTCATGTCATTTTTCTTTAGCGCATAGTTATCATTAGGCATAACATATTATATTTATAATCAAATTTAGTGTTTCTAACATTTTTTTATTTTTCTAATTTTTGTAATTTTTTTAACGGATCCGGATAATATTTATGGATATGTTTATTTTTTTATGGATATTCGAGTTTTTGATACTCACAAGCCACGAATCTGAATCATATCATGACTTTTCAATTAAAAAGTTGTGTAAAACGATCCATTTTAATAATAATAGATGATCGATACTGGTTATAATAATAATATAAAAACTCTGACATATCTTCTTGTTTTAATTTTACTTTTTTACTATTCTCAGAAGGATCCCCTGATCCATGTGGCATGGAAATGGACGGTATTCTCTGCGCCGATTGCGACAATGTATGCAGGGGGTTGGAAGGGTATAGTGGGGGCTCTTGTCGTGGAGAATTTTGGGAGCGAAAATGCTACTGCTACTCGGAAAGTTGTCCTCATAGTGAAAAATACATAAAACACACCAGTGGATGATCAATACTCATATCTCTGTTTCTCCGTCCACTTGGAACTATATATATCCCCCAAGCTTGCTTGCTCCTGGTTTGAATTTTGTTTGGTTTTACAATAAGCTTCATGCATGTCGCTTTTGTTGCTTTTGGTTTTTCCTTTGGATTTCTTCCAATAAAATCAAACTTATTATTGTTGCTGTTTTTCTTAACTAGTGTATTAGCATGTGTTGGGTAGGCTTTAAATAATTTGTCTAGCTATAAATATATAGCTAGAGAGACTAAACACTTAGAGGAAGAAAAATACTTAATCCCTACTCTCTCTCTTTCACTCTTGCATACACTATGTTACACTAAATAATTTAAAATATAAGTGTATGGAAAAAAGCAAAAATAAAATTACTATGACTAAGAACCTAAGATCCTAAACAAATCTGAGGAACCTAAGATCCTAAACAAAACTGAGGCAATTAAATATGCATTAGAGATCAGGTTTGATATGATATGTTCACAAAACGACTTAGGGGGTTATTGGATCAGTGAATTGAGGGGAATTCACTTTCTTTATATATCCTCCCTTTTTGGATTTAACATTTGTAAAAGTTTCTTAAAATCCTAGCTTATTGGATTAAACATTTGTACAATTCCTTTAGAATTCCAGGTTATTGGAAATTTGTGATTTCATCAATAAATTCCATCTGGTAGAATTTGAAAGAAATTTGAAAAACAATTTATAGCTAAGAATGAATGAATACAAATACCACCTCTTATGGTGGTATTTGAAGTTTTTTTTTTATAAAAAAATTAGATTTAATTTCAAAAAAGTAAATCAAAACTTTTGAAATGAGAAACAGAAAAATTTATTTGAAATTTAAAAATTGAAACTTTCACAATATCATTTTAAATCATTTTAAAAGTTAAAAATCCTATTTTCTCCAAATATACCCAAATTTCATTTTTTACATTTTATATGAATAAGAAATATAAACCAAATAATTTTCAGATTTTTAATCTCTTTTTGTATTAATATTAAATTACTTTAAAAAAAAAGGAATCCCATATTTTTTTTTTTAAAATGAAATCTCAGATTCCTTAAAATTCTCTTGGATTATCAAATCAAATCCCAGATTTCATAAAGTTCTCTTGGCTATGTTATTTCAGATACATTCACGAAGATTTGACGGCCTGATAATTATTCCAAGATCATATATTCTAAGTGAAGCTTTCTGAATAACATAGACAAAGAACATTAAGATAATGCCTAATAAATTGAATCCAATTTAGCATTTTATGGAAAACTCATTGAAAATCCTTAAACCTAACACGAAAAGTACTACTACTCAAACATGGAAGAAGAAATATAACATATATAAGAATTAAAGTACGCATTAACAAATCAAATAAGAAATTTAGGGGTTCAGAATTCTTCACACTAAAAAAAACTATAAAATACTTGATAAAACCTTAAAACACGGTTTAGGAACTAGTAAAATCCATAACATATCAGCACTCTCTCGTTTTAGAGAGATTATTTGGCAGAAGATAAGAGATATACGAGTTTGGGGTTGGAGTTGACCAAGAATTGACAAAAAGGATGAGACCTGAGAGAGATCTCGAAGGAAATAAAGAATAGATAGCTGGAGAGATGAGTAAAAAGAGGCTTTTTTGGATAAAATCTTTCGAAAGGTCAGAACTTGATCTTTAAGACGGAAAATGATCTATTTTTCCATGAGAAATATCATATAGCACTAGATACAGTCCAAACTAAAACCACTTGCTAAATCTCTCCAAAAACAAAGTTCTCCCCAAAATAAAACTCTGAAACCTCAAAACACAAACTAATACTTCCAAATCTTAAAACACATAAACCCAATTTATTTGGTTTATTGTTTACCAATCAATTTTTAACCACCTGAACTTGATATTAAACCAAAATTAAACCTGGTCAGCTGGTCTTAACCAAATCTGACTCACAAAAACTGACCGACACTTCATCTTCTTCTTCTCCTATTGTTTTCCGAGGTGAAAGAGGGAAAGCAGAATCATGAGAAACTGCAATGAATATCATATATCCACAACACCATGCGAATTTTGAGATGTGTTTTAAATTCAAGATCTTAAAACCCCAATTCTCAATTCGTAGATCTGATTTCAAAATCAACACATACAAAAGTTCTGGAGATTGAAAACGAGCGAGAAGAAGTTCATGACATTGTCTTTTCACAGAAAAATGAACAAATTAAGGAAGTGTGACGAAAATTAAAAAGAAGAAGAATATGCATTAGGCATTTTCAGGCAAGCTAAAATTCTTATCGATATTTGGATTTTGGAATGTGGTTCTGTTTTCTTGGAGTTTAAATTCGTCTAATATATGAGTCGATTTTTTTTTTTGTTGGTTTTGTTTTCTGAGTTTGAGAAGTAAGTTATAACGTCACGTGATAGCGAGAAATGAAATGATGATCTGCATGTTCTGGATTTGAAGAAGCAATGTATGACGATGGAACTCCGTAATGCTTATAAGAAGCATGATCTTGTGATTTTTTTTTATTCTTAATCTCATAATGCCTTTAATCTCCCTGATTTGCCTTTAATCTCCATGAGATGGAAGTTTAATTTGGGTTAGCTTTTTCATTTTAGTTGCAATTGGGTCGTAATTAGGTTTTTCTGTGGCGGCGATTCTTGATTGGACACAGATCCGTGTTGCAGCGTCTAAGCTCATTTTTCCCAGATGACGATTGTTGTTGAGCTTTCTGGATTCTTGCCTTCAAATCGTCGAGAATCGTCATCATCGTGTTGACTCTCTGTGCTTTCCATTAGTCGCGTTGCTTCGAGTTTGCTTCATTTTGATCTTGAACGAGTTTGAGGAGTAGCTTAACATTCGTATAGATGCCTTCACACAGAAGCAAGAACACGTTTAGCATATTTCTTGCCACACAAGTCATACAACTATTTTCTTGCTCGAAACGGAAAAGCAACGGAGATTAAATCTGAGGAAGATCAAGATTAAAGAAGACTATTAGATGAATACGATTGAATTACCTTCGAAACCAGAATCTTCATGAGATTGATGCTCTGTGGTTCTTGCTGGTGATGATGTCATAGATCCAGAATCAAACGGAACTAAATCCGGCCAAGAAAATGCTCGTAGCCGGCTCATATTCCTCTGTCCAAAAACGCCATCTGGAGAGGATCAATTAGACAAAAAAAAAATTGATGAACAAGGTCGATGTCGGAAATTTGGACAATGACGATTATGGTGGTTGTGTAACTTGTGTTGCAGAGCGTAATTAGTGGAAAATGACAGATTACCGTTTGGATCAGTTATCTTTTTCAACTGAATTTATTTGTCATACCTCATTTCACTCTCTATTTTTACTTTTCTATTTAAAAAGAAAGGAGAAAACTAAGACCGAATCTTTGACTTTGATGTTTAGCTTTGTATAAACGTTAATTAGGTCCAATATTGTATTTCAATTATTGGAATGTTTTTCTTTTTGTTTTTTAGAGAAAATTGAATAGTGATGACGTTGATTTGATGTTTGTTGTTGTAGTAAGCAAAGCCGGCCCTTGGGCCAAGCAAATGAAGCTTGGGCTTGCGGTCGACAACAAATATATAAAATTTCGGCCACAAATACATAAAAGTTTCCTTTAGTCAAGTGGTTAACTTAGTGGAATATCACCCCAAGTGAACCTCGGTTCGACTCCTCCAACCCTTAGATGACAATTTTTTTTTTTTGCTTGTAGTGTTTGAAATCTCAGGACCGGCTCTGGTAGTAAGGAATGGCTGATTATATGGTTAAATTAAATATATATATATATATATATATAATTTTATTTTTGTCAGGAATCAAGATTGAAGAACCGATAAAAACCTCAGCAAATTTTACTTGGAATTGTATGCCTACCAAATTCAAATTAGAGGTCACAGTGGTTTTGGCAATGATTTTCTCCTCAGTCCTCACATACATCAGTGATAGGTTTTCTTTACCCTTAAAACTCGAATTTTGTATTTTTGTTAGTAAACACAAGGAAGATCAGGCCCAGGTCGACAAACCCATCAACAAGCCCAACTTTGGGTCAACACAAGCAACGGTCCTATTGACCAAAAGCAGGGTTGCAAACAAAAGAGGAAGTGGTCTCTGCAACGTCACAAGGCATCAAGCTGGGCAATCGATACTCTCTCCTTGATGAAGATAAACAGTGAGCTGTCCTCAGCATATTCTCAAGCATATTTCTTTAGGTTAACACAGTTGTGACTCAAGTTTATGTATAAAAAGAAAACATTGTAATGTGTTCGGTTTCTAAGTTAATGAAATGAGTTTGTGAGTTAAAACCTCTGTTTCTGAGTTCTGCCTTTATGGTATCAGAGCCAGGTAGGCTAACCCTATTCCTTCTGATGTTTTTACTCCGGCTCTTCTTTCAATCGCACAGGTTGTGACTCTCAAACTCAACAGCACTAATTATATATGTGTCATGGAAGCTACAGTTTGAGCAGTTCTTGAACAGCCAGTTGCTTCTTGGCTATGTGCCTGGAGCTATTCCTAGACCTTCTCCAACCACTACTGTGCGCAACGGAGACCAAATCACAGAGATGGCTAATCCTGAGTTTCTCAAGTGGGTTCATACAGACCAGCTCATCATGGCGTGGCTGATAGGTTCCTTGTCTGAAGAAGCTCTCAAGATTATCTATGGACTTCACTCTTCACAAGAGATCTGGTTTGCTCTGGCGAAAAAAGTAGGGTTTGCCTGTCATCTCCAAGATATTAGCTATGCGAGCAAGAGAGGGATGATTGGTAGTGGTGAACAAAGGACCTCTCTTAGATATAACCCAAGCTTGGACCGTAAAAGGAAGCGCTGACCCTACAACTCCCTAACAATCGCATTTCACAATCAGGGTTTATGTTAATATTCTGATTTAGTCAACTGCTGAAAAATGAAAGAAAAATTTGAATATTTTGTTTGTTACCGCTTGCTCCTCCATTTTAACAATGTTGTTGAGAAAATCTTTCAAGATACTGATAAATGGAGTTGCACCAATGCCAGTACCAACTAATAAGAGAACATCATATTTTTTGTAGTCTTGTGCTGGTGCACCGTATGGTCCATCTATCAATAGTTTTGGCAAACTGAAAACAACATTTAACATATTACTAAACATAACAGAATATGGCTAGTTTTATAAGTTTAATTTAAAGTGTTTGTGCTATACCTTGTTCTGATTGTTTCGTCGGGGATATTAGCACTTCCCGTCAAGGATGAAGCTAAGTAAATACCTTTGAAACATATATTTTAATTGTGTAATGCTGAAACAACAACAATGAAAAATAGTACAGGACTCATCAAATTAGAGGTCTTAGTAAGCAAAGCACAACTAAACTTTGTACGTACATATGCACTTACCCTATAAGCTAGGCCATGAATATCAAAGAAAGCTTTTTAGATCCAAATAAGATATCTTCGATTTTCTCCTACAATCCAAAGAGAATATACATAGGAATTAGCAAGAGTTTGTTATAACTTTGATAACAAATAAAATCCAACAAAACATGTCAAAACTGATGATTCATCGTCTTTTGCCAAGCACACATATACGTCCATTGGTGAATCAACCCTTTTCACTTCTGCTTTCTCCAGGAGTAGCTCGGCTTTCTCGACAAGACCCTTTTCGCAGTAGACTTGATCAACAGAGTAGGGATCCAGAAATCATAAGATAGCTTCTCTGATTCACACTGGTCATAAACATTCTCTGCCAATTCCATGTCCCCAAGTTTCAAAGCCGAGCTTATCATTTTCTTGTATTCATGAACATTTTTCTCTCTTTTATGAAACGGAACCAAACCCGGCAAAGATCTTCCCTTTCCCCAGTTTCCCCATACAGTTTCAAGAGCGTGTGGAATGCTTGGTTTCAAAGTTTTTTTCGTTTTTCTTTATTTAAAAAAAGAAGTTTGGAAAAAAGTATTTTTAGAATATAGTTTAGATTTTGTAGATTATTCAGTAACCATATCCGATTTTTTAAAAGATTTTCTTAACTGAATAATGCAGAATGTGAATTCTAACAAAGATAGAACAATGGCAAATAAATTGAATATATATCCTTTAGAGGGTTAAAACAAAAAGAAACGGCTAGAATATAAATTCTATACTTGGTTAGAATATAGAGTAATGGATATGATAGAACAAAACTTATTCTAACAAAGTTGGAACGAAGACAAAAAGTTAGAATATGCTTTCCACGCTGAATAGAAGATAGAACAAATGTTAGAATATATCCACATGTACTCTAGCAAAGTTAGAACATAGACAAAAGTGTAGAATATGTATTCTAACCAAATAAGAACATAGGCAAAGCTTCAGAATATATATTCTATCGAATTATAGAATGTAGAACAAATGATAGAATAGAACCGATCCATTCTATGCCACCTTGAAATATTTTGCAAAACTAACATCTACATTCTAGACAAAGTGGAACTATAACTAATACAACTTAAAGACTAAAATATTTTTAATAAATCCAATATTTACAAAATTTATATGAATTTTTTTATATTAAATTTTATCTTTCCTTTTTTATGTTTTCGGAATTTTTTATATTTAAAAAAATATTTTTTAAGTATTTTCGAAAATTAGAATAAGGGCAATAAAGTCAAATATTGTCCAAAAAAGAAAAACATAATGAGACAATTTCATTTTCAATATAGCCTATTTAGCTAAATCTTCCATTATATAATTAGGAAGTTTCTCTCTCTCTCTCAGCCTTCCACATCAACACACAATTAAGTGATATGTGTCATTTTTCATTTTTCAAAAATAATAAATAAATAAATAAATATAATTCATTCAAGATATTATTATATATAAGGACTTAATTATATTTTTTATAAGAAATCTAAATATAAATAACATTTATTTAACTAATGCTATCAATTAATTAGTTAAAAATAGATAAAAATAATTAAATTAATCAACAAATAAACAGATCATAATTATATTAAAATTAAAACATTTATTAAATGAAAATTAATATAAAAATATTTAATGATACAAACCATTAAAAATATGATAGAAAACACTTAAATAAATTATAAAAAAATATAAATTCAATAATCGATGATAAGGAAAATCCATATATAATAGATTATTATATTAAATTTAAACTAAAATTTATTATTGTTGAAAATAATCCCTACTTAAAATCATAAATAGGAAAAATATATCTTGATTTTTTTAAAAAGGTAAAAAAAATTAAACTAATTATAACAAAATTGTAAATTTAATATTTTGTTAACAAGAATGAAAAAACAGTCTCCAAAAATATTGAAAAAATTACAAACAAAACTAGTTAACTATTAGAAAATATAAAGATTTATAATTCTCTACCAACACTCACATTGATGGGTGCAAAACTAGATTATTTAGTGATGAAAGAATAAAGGAAGATGGTCTTCTAGCTACATAATGCACGAAACAATTACCATATATATAATTAGAATTTATTGTCCGAAAAATATAAAAAACAAATATTTTATAGATTTACATACTCCATACAACAAATGAAATGATGAAAAAATATCTCAAGTGGAAAAATAGAAGCCTAGTTAACTTTAACAGACAACAAATAAAATAATCTCACTTAAAAGGTAACATCTTTATAACTAATATTAAACCTAACAAAATTATAAATGAACAACTCAAGACAACATATTAGCAAAACATTTAAAAATAATTTAAATGACTGAAATAATCTAAAGAACAATAAACAAAAAAATGAAAATAAGTAATTACCAAAAATATATGCAATTACTTATAAGTAAAATTTAATCGTAAAAAGTTTTTAAAAGCAAATAAAACTAACAAACAATACAAACACATCCCCGCAGGCGCGGGAGAAAAAAATGCCTAGTGGTTACCAATTACCAAAACTGTTGGACAAAGTTATTATACTAATAGAAAGCGGTTGGAACAGTAAAAATATAACACTAACCGCTTTCGCTTACGGCTTTGCATTATTCCTTAACTAAATCATTGTTTCATTTTACACGGTTGTTAAACAAAAAAATTATTGTATTTATCAAATCTGTGGTCTATATATGTCATGTAGCTCACTAAATTCTGAAAAACATCCCCTATATATTATTTGAGAATCCATTTTAAAGAGTAACCTTGCAGTCATGTGTTATTTACATGGATGTCATGCTGAGTTGTCAACACCACAATCATTCTCAAACCAAATTTTAAAAATAACATCATTTACTAGATTATTTACAGAAAATGTCATTGATATTAATTTGGTCAAAGCATAGTTTATATGAATCATTTATACTTAACTCAACATTTAAGAAGATATTATCATTCTTTCAATTTCTATCAAATATATCAAATTAATTGTTTTATTAAATTCTTCATTTTTTCTCTCATTTTCTGGTTGAACAGAAATTTATATAGATAAATAAATTACCACATCACATATATATTAAAAATATACATTTTTTAGCATAACTCATAATTCGAATTTTTAAAAAACCAAATATTAGTTACTAAAATGATGAAAATTTTGAATATATCTTCAAAATCCCACATTGGAAACAAAGATGTGTGATGGTTCAAAATACTATTATAATAAGAAAAAAATGATAAGAAGCCATAAGAGTATAAAGTTTGATTTAATAAACATCCAATTTTAAAAGTAATATTTCTTTTTAATGAAACCATATAATTAAACAAAATTAATTTTAAATTATTTTTTTGAAATAGTTTAACTTGGTCAAAAAAGATTATTTAAAATATTTTCATTGTTCAAATTCAAATTGATAGATTAAAAATATTTGTGTCAAATTCATTTAATTAAGGGGATTATTTATATTATAATTTTACTGATTGAACATTAATTAATAAACCTATGTCATTAGCAAATTTAAGGAAATTACAATATCACATTCTAAAACAGTTGTCAAAATGATTCAATTTAAAGGATGATTTTTCTTTTTATTTTATTGATTGAACATTAATTGAAAAGTTAATTCTGAACAACATATATATAAACTTGATATAGTAAATTTTTAAAAAATATTTGTTTTACTTTTAAAATATGGTATTACATCCGTAATTGTTTTTTTGCAAGCATAAAAAATCTTTTAAACTCAATTAGTTTTACATTATATTTTCAAAATTATAATAATAAATTATTTTTTATATATTTCACTCCGCGCAGGGCACAGATTATTACCTAGTATTATATATAACTCTAAAGTCTTTTATCAGAAATGCCATAATATAGACAATTATTTTCAGCCAATTAACTTACTTTGTTTTGACATAAAATTCACCAATTAATCCATAAACTGATTCGCAGGGTGAGTTTTTTTTTGTTCCACATGCCAAAAGCAATAAAATGAAGTCACTAATCTCAAAATGCGGCCTACTGCTTGCTTACAAAAACGATAAGACAAGAAGAGCTTTGGGTTACTAAATGGATATATCCAACTCAAGGACGAGAAGGCCCGGCTAACACGGAAAAATAGGGAAAAACTACCTGAACTATTTTGTACGGAGATTTTCATACTCAAACTTTAACTAATGGTATTTTCCAAGCTGAACTCTTTTTTAATTCAAATTTCATACCTGAATTCATAAAAAAATGGGGAAATCCAACACTGACTTCACTTCTGTTAGTCAACCGTTAAGTTTTGGTGACTGTACAATTAAAGTGGCAAAAACGACGTTGTTTTGATTAGAAAAAAAAAAAACTGCTCCACCCGCATCACTATGGGATTCAAAGGAAGCTTAAACCACTTGGCCACGGTGACTCATTGTGTCATGTTCAACTACGATTTAATATATTTATAACAAAGTCATGTGTTAAAAGAAAATAACAGGATAATACTTCAGTATCTCAATTTTTCATGATTTAAGGTATGAATTTTCTGTGGTCACCAAGTATTTGATGAAATGTGTTAGAGAATAATACTTGATTTTAATGGATTTTGTTACGCCGATTAATGGTTAGTTTATGTTCTTCTAAGTTTTTTCTTTCTAGCTTTGTTTTTTCTTCACGTCTATTTTTTTTTCACACATGGCTTTGTTATAAATATATTAAATCGTAGTTGAACATAACATAATAAGTCATCATGGCCAATTGGTTTAAGCTTCACTTGAATCCCACGGTGACGCGGGTTTGAGCCCAGGTTGGAGCAGTTTCGCTTTTTTTTTTAATCAAAACGGCGTCGTTTTTGCCACCTCAATTGTCCAGTCACCAAAACTTAACCGTAACAGAAGTGAAGTCAATATTGGATTTCCCCGTTTTTTATGAATTCAGGTATGAAATTTGAATTAAAAAAGAGTTCAGGTTGGAAAATACCATTATTTAAAGTTTGCGTATGAAAATTCCTGTACAAAATAGTTCAGGTAGTTTTTCCCCCATTTTCCCCGGCTAACACTAACCAAATCAATAATCTGCCATCATCCGGTTCAGCTAATCAAACTGCCACTCTGGTTAAACTAGCAACTGATGAATAATTGGAATAAGAGACTTGTCAAACGGTTTTAGACTAAACATGCTTTAACTTCAACATTACCACTGGCGATTAGGCCTGGGCGTTCGGATATCCGGTTCGGATCGGATTTTTCGCATTTTCGGATCTAGAGATATACAATTCATTCGGGTATTTTAGAATTTCGGATCGGGTTCGGTTCGGATCCATCCGGATTCGGATCGGATTCAGATACCCGAATTTATACATAAAAATGAAATTGATTAAATTTAAATAAAAAATTAGTAAAATTTTGACAAATATAGCTAAAACTTTTCGAACATTTTACATATTTTTGATATTTTAGTTATTTTAGTCTAAAATTAATTCATATATTCGGATTTATAATTGTAATTTTTGATAAATAGGTTATATTAACTCTAAATATAATTAATATTTCAGATATATGTTTATATTTCGGATATTTCGGATACCCATTCAGATTTCGGTTCGGATCGGGTTCGGAGTCAGATTTTCGGATATAGAAGTTTAGGATCTATTCGGATATTTTATCAATTCGGGTTCGGATTTGTATCGGATTTTTTGGATCGTATTCGGTTCGGTAATTCGGATTCGGGTAATATGCCCAGGCCTACTGGCGATGGACTGATTACATATATATATATATATAATATATATATATATATATATATAAGGTCAAGAAGAGGATACAAGTAGTCTTTACGCCTTGAGGCAATCTATTGAATAATTAAAAAGGAGTGTTGGATCAGTCCTAATGCGATTATCTTATGGATTTGTCTTATTAACTAGGATCTTAGAAGATTGTTTTCCATGATTTTGTTAGCTTTTTTTGTTAAAAAGTAAAAAATTTATTTTAACATCATTGGTTAAATTTGAAAATAGCCAAATCTATTTGAGTTTATACAGAACAAACAAATGTTTTCTTACTTCCCTTTAAACCCGACAATGTGTTATCCATGTAAATGAAAAGGCAAAAGATCTTTGAATGTTTCTTACATAAACCCATCCTGGAGATCACTGAATATACCAGAGGCCAATGTACCGAGCTTCTTCGTCGTTTCTTCTGCTATGTTCACAAGAGATGACATATCTTGCTGCGCCTGGTGGTGCGAAAACAAAAAAGAAAAGTCTAATCAGAGAAAGAGTTAAAGAAAATAAGCTCAAGAATTTGATTATTACTAAGAAATTTATTCTACCTGGAAAGAAATTCGATTGACGAGATCACTCGCAGTGATATCAATGTTGGAATCATCGCGTCCGTGGCCAAAAAGATCAGAGCTTGAAATAGCTGCTGAGCCCTGTTAGTTTCATATTTGCATCAGGTAATGAACAATGAGACTTGAGATAGCTTATTTATATACACAGTTTGGTTGGTTCTTGGGACAGTAAATACCGAGAACTTCTGAAGTGTTGCTTTTGATTCCATATCGGCATCTCTGTTCTGATTCCCGAAAAACTGTGCAGAGGAAATCGATTTCGCGTTTGAGAACTTCTTTCTTGCTTCATCTGTTTCTTCAACCTACGTTAAGTAAGAAAAATTAGTTAGTAATCTCTTTCTTGGCTTCCTCTTTTTGAAAATGCAACGTTTCTTTACTTGAACTTTGGACGAGCTTGAGCTTGATTTCTTGGGGAAACCACTGTCCATTCCATATTCATTAAAGAAATTCGACGACTTTGGTGGAGCCACATGGCTGAGCACTCGTGTGCCGCCGCTTTGCCCACCAGATTGCTCCTCATCGAAGTAATCAAACCGAGAGGCGAACGACGATCCAGCTGATGATGTGTTGTTAGTCGAAGAAGCAGCAGGAATCACAGGTACAGGTTCTTCAGGCTTCTGCTCATATAGGTCTTCTTTTGGCTGTGCATATAACAACAATACAGACTTACTTATATCTAAACCAGAACCAAGATAAGAGAGCCAACACTTCAATTAATCTCCAAAAACAAACAAACAAAAAACTGAATCATTACCTTAGTGGTAAGCTTACGAGCACCAAGACCACCAGTCTTCCCTGTCTTTCTCGGAACAAGAGGTTTCTTAAACGTACTCGCCACAGCTGTCTGAGAAGCTTTCGGTGAAGAAGAGACAACAGTTGCTTCTTGCTTAATAACCGAACAAGTCTCTTTTGTCGGAGCTTCAGAGGAAACAGAGGATGATTCTGGTGGCTGAGAAGAGGATGAAGATGACTGTAAACCAGTTTCTTGTGCCATGGCTTTAGCAACTTCCTTGGCAAGAGTTTGCTTATACAAATCAGCAGCTCTCGAAGTGTACTTAGCATCGATTTTGCCGCCGTCATTCCATCCATGCTGCTTGAAGAACACGTGAGCTCGGTTGTTCCCACCAAACATCATCGTTCTCAGCTGCTCAGGACTCCACGAATCCAAGTTCGTCGACCTTGCCAAATATAACAATCAATTTCGATTTTCTCAATAAACAGCTGAACACACGATGCTTATAGAGTATCTGAACTTAAACCCTAGCCAGAAAGTCAACACCTTTAAACCCTAGACAGATAAGTTAAAACAAAACTGCTAACTTTTGACGAATCTGAAGCTTTTTTTTTTTTACCTGACGAAGCTGATGTGAACACCGAGATTCCGATGAACAGCTGAACAATCGATGCAGAGAAAGACACCGTAAGTAACCGAAGCCCATGTTGGATTCTTCGAACTACAATCGAAGCACACCTAAAATCAATCGGAGTATTTGTTAGGTCGTCGTGTTAGCTCCAGATCTGATCGAAATCACACACGAATTGAAACCTAACCTTGTTCTCAGATTTTGCTTTTAGTTTTCTGAAAACAACATTCTTGTCGGTTTGATTCTCAGTTGCCATCGTCGATTACCAAAATCTGGAGATCTAAAGAGATGTAGTAACGATGGATTAAACTACTTCAAAGCTGAATTTTTTTTTTCCTTTTCCTTCCAAAAAAATATACTTACGTTTATGATTCGTTGTATAACAAACATTTCAATAGATTAGCGGATAAAAAAATACTTAACTTAAATGGACCTGTCTGGCCCATGTAAAGAAGCCCAGTTTTTGAATTATTTTTCCTTTATTTGTATTTTAAAGAAAATGGGGCCCGCAAACACACAAGTGAAAACTGACAAGTTGTTTGTAAGTTACGTATATTGTTTTCAGACAGTTTTACAGATATAGGTGGAATCTTTTGTGCCGATGTTATGAAGCTATGAGCCACTTGTTGGTCTATAGTACAAAAATGAAAAATTAAGAAGGATCGAAATGGGGAATAGTGTACCGGCAATTTCACATTTTCTTTTCTCTTATGATTAGAAGTGGACGTTCTAGTATCTCCCCACATTTGGTTCTAGTATTTTAGATTTTTGGGTTTTCAGATATTCGAATTTAGAAATATAGATGTCATTTAGGTCTTTTACATCTTTAAATTGAGTTCCTTTTGGTAATTTCTGGAATTGGTTATATTTGGATTAAACCCAAAATCCAAGGTATTTGCCAGATATCTGATTTGTTCAAGTAATTTTTGTTATCCAAAGTTGATTATTCGTATATGAATCTTATTAAAATATTCCAAATCAATCCTAATTCCAAACAAAACAATTTTTAATCACTGTTACGAGAACAGTGTTACCAAAGTTCAAAAAACATATGACAAAAACATATTTATAATTTGTTATGACACATTACCAATAAATCCATATACATTAATGTAAAATAAAGTTTTGGCTTTGGAACTAATGAAAGAGACCAAGTAAAAGTTTAACCGACTGTTTCAAATTTTCTCTGAGTTTGTGATATCAAATGATAAGAAAAAAGACAAAAATTAGAAATAGTTTAGATATGTTCGGGTTCACTCTTTGGCAGTACAATCGCGTGATGGACAATTTCAGAAGAGGTAGCTGCTTTGGACTCAAAGATAAGGCGATTACGGACTGCCCAGATTGACCAGCAGAGCCAGGGGAAAAGGGATCCTGTCAAGCCATATGGGGGGAGGAAAATCAGAGAAGATGAGGCAAGTAGACCTGAGGCGAAAGATTGGAAACTCGACGGAGTGAAATCTGTTGAGAAAGGCGCCAGAGCCCAGACAGCTTCAGAGATTGGGCATGCGAAAAATATGTGCTGGATGGTCTCAGGAGTACCACACCGTCGACAGTTAATGTCCGAGTTTATTCCCCTGCGTGCAAGCGTGGTTCCCACCAGTAAGGCGCCGTGCAAGGCTTGCCATAAGAAAATTTTCAGCTTTGGGAAAAAATGGCCATTCCACACTTCTCGAAACCAGTTTTTCTGAGGTATAGCCTCATGACTTGCCCCTGTAGATTGAAATCGAGTCTGCACTGCAATAGAATGATAACGAGACTTTGTTGTGTAGGTTCCAGATGAGAGGTGATGCCAGCAGTACGAATCTTCAACTCCGAGGTGACTGGGTTGGAGATAGAGTATAGACGGTTCAAGGTTAGGTAAGACTTCCCGAATCCTTGTGATGTTCCACTGCTTGAGGTCATCTGTTAACAGATCAGAAACTCTAATGTCGTGATCACCAGGTCTGCTTGGGCCAAAAGGTTTAACCGAAGAGGAGGGCGAGAGCCAAGAGTCCCTCCATACGTGAATGCTCCGTCCATTGCCAATAGTCCTGCTAAGATTATCCTTGAGGAGATCTTTGTCGAGGATTATACCTCTCCATCCGTGAGAGGCAGAGGGGGCAACTACAGTGTCAAGAAAACCTTGTTTGTGACAATATTTCCCAGCTAGGACACGAGCAAGGAGGGAGGAGGGTTTGGTGAGAATTATCCAGGCTAACTTTGCAAGGAGTGCTTGGTTAAAGAGTTGGGATATCCTTTAAGCCCAAACCACCTTCAGCTTTTGGCAGGGTGAGTTTTTCCCATGCAATCCATGAAACCTTTCTTTTGTCTGGTTCTGAATCCCACCAAAATCTAGTAAGAACAGTTTGAATTCTCTTACATAAACTTAGTGGTAGTTGGAAGCATGACATAGCACAGGTAGGAATAGCTTGGAGGACTGATTTAAGCATAGTGAGTTTCCCAGCTTTGGAGGACTGACAAAAGTTAGAAATAGTTTAGATCTGTTCGGGTATTTAAGCTTGGAGGACGGACAAAAGTTAGAAATATTTTAGATCTGTTCGGGTATTTAAGCATATTTATATATGTCCCAAACCACTTATATCCGAATAAGTTCAGATTTGAATTTAAGATCCGGATTTTTTCCCATCTTATTAATGACTCTCTTTTGTTAAAGCAACTAGCAAAAATTGTGCTGCATCAACAGTAAAAAAAACAAAAAATGTGCAAAAATTTTATGTATAGATGTTGAAATCGCAAATGTAAACATCATTATGATTGTGAGTCAAAAAAAATAGAAACGATCATAACCCCATTACAAACTACCTGAAAGAGACTATGAAGTGAAGTCATGAATTGAAGTATAAATATGATGCACCATATAACAACTCAAATCAACATGTAAGTGTCGATTAGATAGTTTGAATCATCTACGAACAATTAAATATTGGGGTCTGGATATTTTAGAATTTGATCACTAAGCAGAAGTGACAAGTTTGCTCATGACACTTCCGTGTGTTTTTGATGGATATTACAATGATAATTTCTGAAGATAATTGCAAGACAAGTATAATGTATCAATGGCAAGACAAAAGTTTTTGAAATTGAAAATATCTGCAATGATATTAGTTGGTGACTTTGAAGTTTCAATCGTGAAGAATTTTGTCCATGTCTTTCTAGAATGGAATGAAGTTAACTGCACACTATCTAAAGCTAAAAAGGGTCCTTTAAACAGCATTTTCTATTTAACTCTTAACCAAACTAGTATTCTTCTCTCTCTAAAAACTTGCTCTAACCTCTCTCTAAAATTTCGTCCGAGATCTACCGATCGTCGGTTTTTCCAACGGTTTGGGTTTTTTTTGTGTGTCATCGGATCTTCGGCTTGTCCGGCTTTATATTCCGATTTTCGGATTAATATCTTCGGTTTCTACTGTTGTATATATTTCCGACTAAATTCGGTTCTTCTCTTTTTTTTCTGCAGATCTTCATTCAAATCCCGGTTGCAGATGATGACATCTTTTCGGTCTAATTCGATGACTATCCTCTTTTCGCTTGGTGAAGCTTTTCTTCTCTGCTTGTTGTCGCCATGATATTGCGACCTTAGTTTAGGCGGAGCTTCCTCTTGTTGGAAGCAGAGCTGGGATGAGTTTAGTCGTCGTGCTC
Organism: Isatis tinctoria; assembly: GCA_010577795.1. NCBI lineage: Eukaryota > Viridiplantae > Streptophyta > Magnoliopsida > Brassicales > Brassicaceae > Isatis > Isatis tinctoria. Next base: position 10,858,396 of record CM021250.1, on the reverse strand, counting down.
TTGGGTATGAGATCTGAATTTGCACCGATTTTGACTGTGGAAAGAGTATGGGCGGTGTTTGAAAATTTTCCGGCGAACGTCACGAAGAGAGATGCGTGACTTCGACGGAGATGGAGATCTTTCTCACTGCATCATCACGTGCGTACACGTGGCATCTTTTTTGACCTATCGACATCAGTAGATTGGGTTTGATAGGTCGGGCTCATTATTATCAAGATGTATTTGATGTTAGTTGTTTCCAAACACTGTAATTTAGCCCTTTGGGCTTTATCAATGAAAAGTTTGTCGGAAAAAAAAACAGTATTTTCTATTTAAATTGTATTTATCCAATCCAATGGCTAACTCTATTATGACTTTGAAATCATCTCAATTTATAGTAATATATTTTTTTGAGAAAAAACTGGTATCTTGTTTTGTTATACATATATGTATTAAATAATATAAAACAACAAAATTAATTTCTAACAAAAGTAAATCTTTTGTGTTTATCAGTTTATCCAATAGAGACATTGTTCATTTTCTCATTTTAATTGGTTATAGACTCTATATTCCAAAATTTAAAATCTAATCTTTAAATCTATATTCTAAATGTCATCTTAAACCTCATCAAAACTCACAAAATGTTAATCGCAAACTCTAAATCATAATTTAACTACCGTTTAAAAGTTTTTAGAGCTTCCATTCTCCATATATTATTTCCAATTGTATCTATAAATTGTTGGTTGAAAGCTAGATCACTACAGAGAAACAATTACCGTTTGACAGATTTTTACTAACATAATAAACAAATTAGTTTTGAATTCCAAAATGTCAATGTATAATGACTAACGAGAGTAGACAAAGTTACTAAAAGAATTTATAACACAATCCTCCAAAAATCACTTTACTTGATACATTGTCTTCAGTGACATGTTAATGTCTTGCAAAACTGGCTAAAACATGAAGGAATACAAATAATTTATCATGTTTTTACTATAAGCATTTGGTGTTAGTTTGTGATTAGTGGGTCTAAAGTTTGTCGTAAGTTACATCATCCACGAGAAACACGTGAAGTGGAGCATTTTAGCCATCGTGATTTAACCATTTGATATTGTAATATTAAATCATTCATGTTGTCCTTTTCACTGAATACTTTTCTTCTTTTTCGTGGATATCATGTTTATGGTCAATGTCATGTGTATTTTTTTGTCGTTATCATGTGTAACTTTTTTATAAATGATATTTTGGTGACCATTGAAGTTTTCGCAAAACAGTAATTTTTTAAAAACCGTCGATTAAAATGGGGTAAAATATAAACTATATTATCATCTATAGATAAAACTATCAAGAATTTTTTACAAAAATGTCAGTATTGGTGAGAAAATCATGAAAAGCAGACAGGGCTAGGCCTAGCCAGGACCCAAACAATTAAAGTAGGCTACTCTAGATAGTTCCAACATGATTTTTTTTGTTATTAATCTGAATATGACTTTAATTGAGACAAATATCATTTTCACTATATCATTTTTGTTAATAATTGATTAATATCACTTTCATTGATATCGTATTTATCAATTAATCAATTATTTATTTTATAATTATAAATTTCAAACCACAGATTCTGAGAAAGAGTACATTTTCTCTATTCTCATGCTGTCACCTCATAAAAAAAACAGCACACATTTTTATTGTCACATATTAAAACAACACACCATTAAACAACAATAAACAACAAAACGTTTCATGTCAAAACATAATAACTACATATAGTTTTCTTTAGTTTTACTATTTATTAAGACTGTGTATTTATTATTTTAAGCCGACCAATGATATTCAATAAATAATGAAAAACACATCAAATAATCATACGTTAAATAAATATATATATATATGAAGTAAAGATAAAACGAAGAACAAAGAAAAGCAAAGACAAAAAAATTGTAGTACAACTAAATAAAAATATAATATAAAAACTCTTAAAAATTAAAGAAAAAATTATTATAAAATAAATAAAAAAAAGAACAAACTATAAAGATCTTATAACAAAGAATACGTAAAAGTTAGTCACATCTCCGCATATAGCGCAGAGCATTCCTAAACATCTTGAAAATATATAATAGTAACAATATCCCTTAAACAATATTGTTTGATGTTCATGGATCATACATTCTTTTCGTCAGAAAAAAAAATTAACAAAACAAATGATTTTGGGTAATATTTTGGAATGCAAACGTATTTTTCATGTTTGGAAGGCAAAACAGTGGTCCAAGCGATAATTATCATATAGAAAAGAAAAAAATTCGTTTTGGCATGGACTATAAATATACATAAAATTTACGTTTTCGTAAATATCAACCAAACATTTGATTAATCCAGCTTTTGTCGTATAACACGGAGTGTAGCAACTCTGAAATTTTGAGCTTATTTTTTTACCAGACATAATTATGTACATTTCTTATAAAAATATAATAAAATATAACTAGTACCAGAATCCTGTCCAAACAATCACTAGACGCCATTTGCTTAGCGTTTCCTCTTTTGATTTTCCTCCAACACGTCACCTCTCTCTCTCTCTTCCTTCAGACCAGAAAAGTCTTCAACTTTCACCGGAAAAAGTTCCTCTTTTTCTCTCTCCACCGGATGCTCACATGAACGACTACATCCTCAACCAGTCAACAGCCACCGAAAACAACGCATCGGCGGCGATGGAAGCTTTCATCGGAACGAACCACTCAACTCTCTGGCCACAGCCACCTGTTCCTCCTCCACCTCCTCTTCCTCCGCTGTCTCAATTCAACGAAGATACTCTTCAGCAACGTCTCCAAGCTTTAATCGAATCCGCCGGCGAAAGCTGGACGTACGCGATCTTCTGGCAGATCTCACACGATTTCGAGTCTCCCACCGGAGAGAACACACTGATTCTCGGATGGGGAGATGGGTATTACAAAGGGGAAGAAGATAAAGAGAAGAAGAAGAAGAAGAAGAGCTCCAACTCGAATTCGGCGGAGCAAGAGCACCGGAAAAGAGTTATCCGTGAGCTCAACTCGTTGATCTCCGGCGGAAACGGCGTTTCCGATGAAGCCAACGACGAGGAAGTCACCGACACCGAGTGGTTCTTCTTGGTCTCGATGACTCAGAGCTTCGCCAACGGCGTTGGACTCCCCGGAGAATCTTTCCTAAACTCCCGCGTGATCTGGTTATCCGGGTCGGGCGCTTTGACCGGGTCGGGCTGCGAAAGAGCGAGCCAGGGTCAGGTTTACGGGTTGCAGACGATGGTGTGTATCGCGGCGGAAAACGGCGTCGTTGAGCTTGGTTCGTCGGAGGTGATTAACCAAAGCTCAGATCTGATGGATAAAGTCAACAACCTCTTCAATTCCAACAACGGTAATGGTGGAGAAGCTTCTTCTTGGGGGTTTAACCTGAATCCGGATCAAGGAGAGAACGATCCAGCTTTGTGGATCAGCGAACCGACATCGACCGGAATCGAACCGGTTCAGGTAACTTCGGTGATAACCACTTCTAAATCCGATTCTCATCAAATTTCCAAGCTTGAGAAGAACGAGAGCTCCGTTGAAAACCCTAGACAACAACAAAACCCTCAAGATCAGTTTCTTGTCGAGCAAGATTTGAACTTTCAAGATGGGTCGTCGAGGATGGTGAAAACGAGCGAGACCCTGAGTTTTATGGCGGAGGAGAGCAACAAGAGGAGGTCTCCGGTTTCGAAAGGGAGTAACAACGACGAAGGGATGCTTTCTTTTCGATCCGCAGCGAAATCCGGCGACTCGGATCATTCCGACCTCGAAGCATCGGTGGTTAAGGAAGCGATTGTTGTTGAACCGGAGAAGAAACCGAGGAAACGGGGAAGAAAACCGGCGAACGGAAGAGAAGAGCCGTTGAATCATGTGGAAGCAGAGAGACAGAGAAGAGAGAAGCTGAACCAGAGATTCTACTCTTTGAGAGCTGTGGTTCCTAACGTTTCGAAAATGGACAAAGCTTCTCTTCTTGGAGACGCCATTTCGTATATCAACGAGCTGAAAACGAAGCTGCAGCAAGCGGAATCCGATAAAGAAGAGATCCAGAAGCAGCTAGACGCGATGAGCAAGGAAGGTAACGGGAAAGGTGGCGGCTCGAGGGCGAAAGAACGAAGATGCTCGAATCAAGATTCGGCGAGTTCTGTAGAAATGGAGATTGATGTGAAGGTCATAGGTTGGGATGTGATGATACGTGTACAATGCAGCAAGAAGAATCATCCAGGTGCAAGATTCATGGAAGCGCTTAAGGAATTGGATTTGGAAGTGAATCACGCTAGTTTATCCGTTGTGAATGATTTGATGATTCAACAAGCTACTGTGAAGATGGGAAGCCAATTTTTCAACCATGATCAGCTCAAGGTTGCTTTAATGTCGAAAGTTGGAGAAGACAATTGAACAAAGTCGACATCTTTTAAGAGATGAAACATTTTGTTCTCATTAATGAAAAAGGGATCGAATTGAGCGAGTAATGTCTGATCTTTTCGCAAGTAGATCTCTTTGTAAATTAGCAAGTACTCATTTAATCACCAGCTTCATGTTGTTGTCCGTTAGGAGAAGCCTGTTTAGTTCTTAGTTTAGTGTTCTCATAAGCCTTAAAGTAAGATCGAAGTTGGAGACCAGAGAGAGGTAGTAAAATAAGATCTTTGGTTGTACTTGTATGTGTATATATGTATGGAGCAAGATTAAGTGAGATAAATTCTATCCAAGTTTTTGGTTCTATGAATGAATTTTGTGTACACCAAGTCGATTGGGAAGCACTTCTGATTTTTTTTATTTTTTTTTAAGGGGTTACATGAGTTACTTTTCACTATGTTATGGAAACTTTTGGTTTGTATACCATAAAGGTCCAAATGGACGAATTGTTATGTAACAAAAGGCAAAGGAAGATAAGTGGTCTTAAATGGTTTTTGGAGAGGGATGGTACTCTTATCTTTTTGGTGGGGATATGAGGGAAATTGTTTATAATGCCAAAAATGTGGAAACATGTGTCATGTGTTTGTATATGTTTCATTTCTACCTAACAAGTAACAATACAATACAAAGATCTCAAGCTTTGGGTAAGAACCTTTTGGTGTCTGTCTTATGCTTGGTGTTCGAGTATATATCTCTATGTATAAAGAACCGTGTGATCTATCTATGACTCTTATGTACATTAGCAAATACTGACTATTCATTAAAAGATAATGGGGAAAACTAAGATTTAAACACACAAAATTTAAACAGAGGTTTGTATTCTAGTGTTGTACTGTCCAGATTTAATCTTAAATCCTGGTTTAAAACTTGAAAAGGCAAAATTGCAAGGCAATTTATTCATTTTTTGAATTTCTCCACAAACACAAAGAGCATTTGTTGTATACACATAGTAATAAACTAAGAAGATGTGGCTAGAAAACCACTTTCTCCATCATTGATGAGTTCTAATAATAATGTACCGGCTTGCAATATTCTTTTGTCAATCAAGTAAAAACAAAAACAAAAATCATTTAGTACCATCAATTTGACTTATGTGTAAAGGATATTACTCAGTAGCCATCTTTCAACTTATCTTTGGCCATGCATGTTAAGTTATTCACTTATTCGTTCCCACTACATTGTTATGAATTATGACTACAACTATTGTTAATTCTTACAGAATTTGTCTTTAATTAACCCATGACCAAAGGCAGAGACTTTCTCGAATATCTATATTAAATTTACGTTACCAAAAACTCAAATTCACAAATATACATTTTTGACCAAAATTAGATTAGTTTTTTGTTAGTCTTTACTAAAATAAAAATTACTAACCAAATAAAACCGTTTCTCTCTTTCTTCTATCTTATCTCTCCGTCTCTCATTTTCGATCTCCATCGTGGTAAGGAGATCGTGAAAAGCTATGAGTCTAAATTGTCTCTCATGTCAAGCTCTTCCACGAACAGATTCCAGCAAAGAGTTTGATCTCTCTGGTCCCGGACCACCAACGGTCGAAACCAACCATGTCTTAGGGAAAACATTTTTTGTTGATCATGTTGGTGGGAGAAATTGGTCAGGAAATTTGAGTTCTAGAGTCCCTGAAAAGATTGGACGATCAGGATCGTCTCTAGCGCAGAAAATGAAGAAGGTGAAAAAGATTCATCACATTATGCTAAGTGGTCCAGTTGGTTCTAACCCTAGCAATGGACAGCTCCGACCTGAACAACCGAAGCTTGTGAGGAGTAGTGGAATGAGAAGGAATTGGAGTTTTGAGAATTTGAGAGATCAAGGATTGATAGAGGAGAAAAGGAAAATAAACATATGATCATCAATGATTTATCAAGATTCTGAGATTTTATGGAAGAGAAATGAGGCTGATTACATATAGTTTTGAATCCAGATTCGTTGATTATATAAATCATGGTAGAATATGTGAGATGTATAATAGTATTATTTTGATCAAAAATTATGTGTTTGTTTATTATCTATCACATTTGTTCTCTTTCATACTATACTATTATGTTTTTATATATTTTCGAATGAAAATCTTTTATTTTTTCGTTTTAGTGTGTGTTTAAGAGTTTCTATTTTATTTTATATGATCATGATATGTAGGTTTATGATCTGTGTTAGAAACTTAGAGCTTTCAGCTTTTGATATGTCATTATCCATATTAAAATCCAAAGTTATATTTGGTTTTTAGTTTTATTTTAATAGTTATTTTATTCCGCATCAATTTTTATTTTAAAACCAAAATTCATATCTTAATAACATATATTGGGTATGGTGTTTTAGTTTAAATTGGATCATAAATTTATTCCATAATAAACTTTAATTTTTGAACTAAAATTTACACCCCTAACAACATATATTGGTGATACACTATCCATCAGTAGTATTCTAACTAGAAATATACAGCAATGTTCAAACTGAAAATGTACTAGAGTTTATTAATATCCAGAAAATCAACAATCAACAATACAACAAAACAAAATCCAAAAACAAAAAAAAAGTTAAAAAACAAAGCTTATTTGTAAGGCGATGATTGGTTCACCCGCTACCACTCGCAAACGCAGCTTTTGCGGGTGGAAGCGGTTGTTGGCATTTACCAACAATCATCACAACTGCTTTTTACTTCTTGGAGCCGCTACGTACCGCTGAAAATCAAAAATTGTTTTCCGCAAGCGTTTGCGTTTACGGGCGGTAGCGGCGGTTGATCCGGAAGGTCAATTATTTTTTCAAAATATAAATTAAATTATCTTAAAAATTGATAAAATTATAAAAATTGGAAAAATAAATTTTATTTTTATTTTTTTCTATCAAATATTTCATATTAAATTCTAATTCTTAATATATATATATATAATATATGTTATATTAATTGAAATATAAGTTTAACTATATATATTATATAAAAAGTGTTTCACACATATTAAAATTTTATATATCATTTTTATTTTGATATATATATTAATAATAAATATAGTTGTATATAATTATATATAATTATATTTATTATTTATAAAATTTGTTTCAAACCTCTTAAAATATCTATTTAGTTATTTATTATATGATTTTGTTTTGATCTTTTATATTAACTATATAAAATTTTACCTAAATTTTTTTGTTATTTATAAATTATATAATATATATATTTGATTATTTTTTTTATGTCAAATCGTTATTATACCCACTGTCAATCAGTCGAAAATATCCCACAAATACAACAGTTTTCAACTGCTATATCAATCGTTAAAAACGCTCAATAACGCAAGAAACCGCAACCATGCACTTCCGTAAACTCCCGCCGCCACAACTTCAATCGTTGCGTTTAAACCAGTCGAACCCTTAGTTCTACGATATATGTGACTCGACCTAAAAGTCAAGGTAATCATCATTACAAAGTCAAGGTTATCATCATTACAACTGGGCCTAACTTTCACTCCTTCCTCTCGGAAGAAATAATGCTAAATTGACATGAAGATTTGTTTTTAGCCTTCTTGATGATAATGGCGTCGAGTCATAGTTAGGAATTGATTTAATAATAGACGTGTCTGAATTCGTGAGAACCAACAAAAATCTTCATGACAAGTTTACTGTCACTATTTCCGACCGTGTTTTATAAGATAACTACATAGTTTTTTACAGTAAAATATAAAACATTAAATAACAGGTCTGAGTCTAAACTGCAACGTATAATTGTTTTTAGATCTTAGTGCTCAAGTATGACTAAACTTTCTCAACAGAAAAATATTAAAGTATGACTAGATATATACGCAACTTTGGTGATATTATTCACATTAGTCCTCAACTTTTTTATATATATAATCCACTTGTTGGTTAATGAATAACTAACTACAAGAAAGTAGATTTTAAAAAGGTTATAATTTTAAAAGAAGTGTACAGGGGGAATTGGATGAGAGCAAGAGAGTCAAAAAGTCTTACTTTCCTTTTATAATAATCTTTAAAGCCTCTTGTTTTGTTCTTCTTCTTTTCAATCTTCATTTTTCAGGTCAAATCAGAAAACGCGTAAGCTCTCTTTCTCACTATAAAGGATTAAAAACCCTTTGGTTTTGCTTGTTTTAGAGAATTTTCTTTGAGAAAATCACTTTCCAAAATCAGTAATTACCTTCAAGATCAAGGCTTCTCTTCCTAAGAATATTTTTGCTCTGTTATTGTTTGTTTGTTTCAGGTTTAATAATGGATGATCAGACAAATCATGTTAATGATCATCATCATCATCATCATCTAGGTGTCAATAAAATGGGGAGAAACATACGTAAAGATCCACCAAACCAGCAAAATCAACAACAAAATCCTCAAGCTTTGGTTTATAACATCAACAAAACCGATTTCAGATCCATTGTTCAACAGTTAACCGGACTCGGCTCAGGTTCTTCCGTCAACCCTCCTCCACAGTCAACAAACCATAACCCACCAAAACCTCCAAATTCACGGTTAATCAAAGTTAGACCGGCTCCTTTGACTCAAGTCAACCGCCCTCCACCTCCACCTCCGGTTCAATCAGATCCAATAGCCTCTGCACCGGTTCAGCCTGTCAACCAATTTCCGGTTAACCCGGCCGAATCTCCAATCTCGGCTTATATGCGTTACCTGATCGAATCAAGCCCTGTTGGAAACCGACCTCAGCCGCAAAACCAAAGTCCGGTTCAACCATCAACCGGTTTGTTTCCTTCGCATCAGACCGGTCCTAGTCCAATGTTATTCCAGTCTCCAGCTTCACAGTTTGTTTTGTCCCCACCGCCTAGATCGCCGTTTCCGTTATTATCACCCAATTTCGCGTTTTCACCGCGGTTTTTAGGCGGCAACGAATCGCTACCTCCACCGTCACCGGGCTTTTTCTTCCCGTTGCTCAGTCCATTATGGAAAAATCAATAGCTTAATAGTGTAGTCACTGTAGTGTATTGATAATCTGTTAATTAATGGATAAAAACGTAACAAAAACGTTGCAACTTATAAGCACAATGTAACATCTAGTAGGAAGACAACTGCTCGTTTCGTTTTATGTTTTGGAGTGTTTAATCAATATTTATTACCTAAATGCTAAGTTTACATGCATGTACTTTTATAATTTTATTTCTTGACCAAAAGAAAAGCGAAAAAAAAAGAAGAGAGATGTCTTTTGCTATGTTAGTAAATTTTCTATTATCAATATTTTTTTTTTCTTTCCTTCTGTGTCAAATCAATTTCAACAAATTTGACACAAAATCACAACTTCGGTATCTTTACAGATTTACCGCCATCTCCATCCGTTGAGAACGTCACAAACCTTTCTAAGCATTATAAAATTGATATTTTCACATAACTAAATTAATAGATTAAATTTTGGGTGCCAAAATCACGATTATATGATTTCAACATTTCAAACCTTTCTAAGCATTATAAAATTGATATTTTTCACATAACTAAATTAATAGATTAAATTTTGGGTGCCAAATCACGATTATATGATTTCAACATCTCTTTGGTATGATTTCAACATATAATAAAATTATGATAAATGGAAAGTACTACGAATAGACTGTTTTATTTTCAAAAGACAACGTAGCAAAACAAAAACAAAAGCAAAATTATAGATATAAGAACAAAAGAAAGGAAAAAAAACATCAGCCAATATGAATATATATATATGTATATATGAATGTGTATGTGATATCATTTTCGTGCGAACATAATATTATTACTTACTAGGAGTATAATGTTCACGATCGTATCGTTTTATTCATTTAGTAACTTATAAATATTATAATCTTCTCAACTACAAGACGTCTACGAAACTAGACGACAAGCGAGTAGGCTATCAAATTTTATCTAATGCATTCCATAAAAAAAAAATATATATTACAAAATGCATTATACATACCAAGTTTAAACTCAAAAGATGATACAATACTGGCACTAACACAAATTGCAAAAAACTAATGAACAACCTCTTTATTATAATATTTATAGACTATTGATATTTTTTTTTGTTACATGTATGTAATGGTTTGAACTTTGAAGTATATATTAGACTTCAAATAGAGAAGTGTGGACAAGGCATAATCATTTTTTCATGAAAATTTATACTGTAATGTCCACCTTGCACCAATTCTCTCTCTCTCTGCATTCTTCATTGAATTGCAAGGCTCCAAAAATATATTATGTGGCGAAACAAAATAAATATGAAAGAGTTGATACAACATCAATTTTTGTAAAATTTGATACTATTTCAACTGCTTTACAAGTCTGTTCTGCACTCCGTTAATTCAGCTACTAAAGGCTTCTCTACCACCGGCGGAACCAATAGATCAATCACAAGTTGATGATCAGTTCATGTGGAAACCGGGGTTGCTTCAACCGGAGACTTATTTCTCAACCAAAGATACATGGGATTATCTACTACCTCCGTACCAAGAAGTTGAATGGTTTGATTCTGTTTGGTTCAAGGGACATATCCCAAAACACGCTTTCTTCACTTGGTTAGTGGCGAGAGATAGGCTAATCACACGTGATAAGATGTTTTCATGGGGAGTACAAACTCCAACAGATTGTCTCCTATGCACTGGCGCCATTGAGTCTCGTCAGCATCTGTTCTTCGATTGCATTTTTGGCGCTCAGGTCTGGTCTTTCTTTTGTTCGCGGCTAAATATTATTCCTCCATCATTGTTTACTGAAGCATTAAAATGGTTGAAAAAACCAACGTGAATGAGGAATTTGGATATCATTGTAAAGCTTCTATTTCAAGTCATTATCTATTCTCTTTGGAAAGAACGTAATACCAGGCTACACTCATCTACTCAACAACCGGCATCGGTGATCATCACAGAGATTCGTCAAATTATGCGCTTCAGGTTGGATTCACTCACTCGGGCACAACGAAACCTCCCCTCGGTTATTCCTCTCTTATGCACTTGGAGTGAAAGGTTTAATCGACCTTAGTTTTTGTTCACTTTGTATTGTTTATCATTTCGTCTTTCAACTTTTAAGGTCGTCTCGACTGTTGTACGCTCTTATATCCCATGGGGAATATTAAAATAAAGGAAATTAAAAAAAAAAAGGTCTGTTCTGCACCGTTTCCATTTTACCAAGTACTTATCAATTACAAAGCTTACCAAAATAGTACAGGAACTACCACAAAAAGTTTTTAAATCGAGACTAATAATTTTTTTTTGTTTTTTTAAACAAGACAATGGATGGTAGATTGATTTTCAAAGTTTAGGTACCCCATTCCACTCATAATTAAACAAAAAAAAAAGTTTGATGTTAATCATTAAAGTCCTGGTGGAAGAAAATCCTATCTTCTCATTGGTTCACCATCATCATTAAGGTCTGGACCATTTTTTTTTTTGTCAACAGGTCTGGACCATTTGATTTATACTTTTGTGTTTTAATATATTTGTTTTGTCCAATCAATAAAATTCAAAATTCACTTTCTGACTTACCAAGTTGGCAACTTGCAGTACCCACTAGATTTGTCCCTTTCTTTCATACGAGAAGCATCCTCAGATTCTCACCTTTTTTGCTTCGAATTACTACATTCTACATACAGTTATGTCTATTACGATTAATTTTAAAATAAGAAAGATAATCTCATAATCCGACTTCGACTTTGTAAAATCACTTATTGGTCAATGACTCACTCAATGGGCCTAGTTGTCTTTCAAAGCCCTTCCCATTAAATGCCCAAATCTTCTCCGAACAAATGAAAGTACGCTTCTCTCGACTATGGAGTTTTTTAAAATGACAAAAAAATATTTAATTTGGAAGTTAATGTAGCTGCGACTAATATTTCACGATGCCATCAAGTTGAAAACATTTATATTCATGAGGTGAGCTTGCTTGTTCACACCAAATGTTTAATCAATGGAATATTTGTTGTCAAACAACAACAACAAAAAAAGTTGAAAAATATATTGAGGAATTTATCATTCGACAAATTACAAATATCATTTCAAGCTTCTATTTGTCGAAAAAATAAAATGTCACAAACACTTGCTAATTGCAGTATGAACAAAAAGCAGATCAAGTTTTTCTCAGATGGCTAAAAAGTTAACGTTGGATTTTAACTTATCGAAAACATTCCAATTATCTAGGAGAACGACAAAAAAAAACGGCGAGGTTAAAAACGGAATATCACCATAATTAAACGAGCAAATTACAATTTCAGTAAAAAAAAATGGTTTACAAAGGAAAAATTACAATTAAACCAAAATAAATAAAAAAGAAGATAATTCCCCAATTTTTTTGTCGTGTTCATTTATTTTTTACTTTGGCCTCAAATTTTCACATCACCTGAGAGTTTCTCTCGTCGCCGGAACTACGATTCATACCTTCGGTGATCGACGCGAGCTTCTGGAGATTCAGTTTGATCACAGTATCGGCGAACAAACGCGTATCCTCCTCCGTGTTCCCTTCCGGAACATCGACGACGTACGACTCAAGAACAACGGTCCAGATCCGTCCACTTCTCTCGAACCTATGAACAGTCGTCACCGATTTGTAATTCCTCAGCCTGTGCTCCCCTCCGGTGATGCTAAACCCCGTCACTCTCCGGTCCTCGTCGAGGAGATCCAGTCTCTCCCTCGACGTGTTCGCCGGAATCCCACTGATCACGTCCACGTAGCGCGTGCACCCCACTCGCATCTCGAATCCTTCTTCCACGGAGCAGTTTTTGATGAAGTGTTTGTAAATCTGCGGCTTGTCGAACCGTCTCACGACGGACCAGACGGTTTCCGGCGGAGATTGGATCCGTTGCGCGAGGAGGGAGGAGCAGCGTCCTGGACCGAGCTGGTACGTGTGGAACTCGGCGATTGAGTCGGTTAGCTCGGCGAACTCGTCTTGAGTCAACTCGGAAGGAATCATTTGGTGATGGAGAGTAGTGGTTGGTTGAGTTGCTTCTGCTTCTCTGATTGGCTCTGAATCCGCCATTGATGTCGAATTTAAATCTGCTTCCGATTTGGGGTCGAATGGAAGAGAAGTTTAATCTGAAAGAGGAAGAGAAGGGTAAAACTATAAATCGCTGAGAAAGAAAAGGGTATATATGAAATTTAATACAGTTGAATTTTTTTTCTTTTAAAAATCAATGGTTACCACATAAATGTCATTAGCCACTGAATCTTTTGTACTTTTACTTGATTTTTTTTTTTTAAACCATGAAAATTAACAAACAACAAATAATTTAGGCTATTTAGCATCATCTTTTTCTTACAAGAACCTGAAGAATATTAAATAGTAGGAGTACAATATAGTATAAAATAGTAATTTAGAGGGGTTGAAAATTTCATTATATGCTCATTTATAGAATCATTAAATATTCGAATGCGATTAAAAGTTAGCCATTAGTCTTTGTTTTTGAAGCTATTAGAATCCTACAACTCTACCTACAAGGCTACAACCCCCTTTTTCCTCTTGGCACTATAATTGAAACTTAAAAAAATCAAAATAATTGTAAGAACATCACACTGAAGTAAACATATTATTTTCTACACATGATATTTACTACTTTCGGGGAGTTTCATTTTTTTCTTATATATTTTCAATTTATAAGAAACGAAATGAGTACATTGTTTGCCTCTATAAATCTTATTTCATAAGGCTGAGTTTATTTCATACAACCTTATATAAATCAACTTAAAATGATCTCTTAAAACATCATATAAAACTTATTATCTTAATTTCTTGTATAGAGTTTATTTTTTATGGAAATAAACTCTATTTAACATCAATGCTTTTCATATAAAACATCAATGTTTGCCTCTTATACATTAAAAACATAGTATAATACCCCTTTAAAAATGATTATCAATGGTAAAGCTCAATACATAACCTAAATGGTTGTACAAGTTAAATAAAACTGAATTTATTTCATAGAACCTTATTTCATACGAGAAGGGAAGTGTGAGAATCATTACAGTAATTTATTTGTTTATTTTACATTTATAAAACATATTTTTGTTTTTTAAATCTGCTTTTTTCGGTTTCAGAGATTGAAAATTTATTTTGAAAGATTAGTAGTATGATGGAAAAACGAAACACTAAAACCGAATAATAATCGAAGTTAAATATATAAATGTTTTTTTTCTTCCATAAAATGAAGTTAAATAATTGGTACGTAAGAAGTAGAATCGAAAGAGATACGGTAGGTACATGTTATAACCATATTATGACCCATCCGCCATCGCCAGCTGTTTTCTTGGCGTCTTGCAGACATTTAATTTGAATGTATTAAATGTCTATACTCTATGACAATAATATATACTATATGTACACATACACTTAATCACTTCTTTGATGTTGATTATTATTACGACTACTCGTAAATTTGTTAATGTTTTGATCATCTCAAAGTAAAGTTAGAAGTCGAGACCGGTACATTTCTGCGAATCCGAAATCTAGCGGTTGATACTTGATGATGCTATAACATTGTTGTAGTTAATCTGATACATTCTATTTTTCTATATAGTTTCTTTTTTTTTGTTTATCCCCGGCTCCATATCGTTTGCTTTTGCAGTATTATGATGTATTTCCTTATTTTAATTTGTATTCTCTTCGGGAATAGTGAATATATATCAATATTTTAAAAATTGTACGGATATTCGAAGTAGCTTAGAAAATTACGATATCGTTTTCTCTTAATTTATTGCGAATTGACTTATATCATCTATAACACCATATTATACAGTACTTATGGGAGATCGTTATTTTTTTTTCTTCTATCTATTTTTTTTCTATCTATTTCATCTTCTACAACCTCCAAAAAAACTAGAAATGATACGGTAATATTCAACATTTTTCAAAAATGTTGAAGTCTGAACTTAGTAGAATCTAAAACTACAATATGACCCCAAAAAGGACTCCTCTAAATTGTATTACGCTAAATGTGATTCGTGTATTTATGAAAAAGAGAATATATTCTGGTAAACAATGAAATGGAGCTGACTCAAACGGTCATGATTAAATTATTTGATAACATTTACCTTTTCCTAAAGTTAAAGCTAGAAAATAATTCATACACTTATGAATATATTGATATAGTATATGTTATATATATATTCTTTTAGCATTACAGAGAGGTCCCTAACAGAGATAATAAAAGTATCATCAAAAAGTCCATTTTGTCGAATAATATTGATTCTGATCATTGCGAATTTTTTATTCTAAAATTTGGCTTAAAAGAAATCTCAAATGCATATATATATTTTTTAAAGAATCCACTGACCAAGTTATAGTGGAATATGCATGTAAAAATATTAAAAATAAAACTAGTGGAATATACAGTTATACATATATCTACAGCCACACATTTGTATATTTTGGGGGTAGTTGCTTTATAGTACATCCTAGAAGGTATATGATATGATAAACAGTTTTCTAATCAATTTATAGTACATTTTTGGCTTACATTGTTGGAGTTATGATAGATACAGCATATATATACTTAAGAAATAATCAGCATATCTAAAATAGATTTTTAATTCCTACTCCCAAATTAGTAGTTAAACATGCACTATATGAAGACACACTAACTAGACTTTTTAATAGATAACCATGTTTGCTACTCCCAAATTAGTAGTTAAAATGCACTATATGAAGACATACTAACTAGACTTTTTAATAGATAATCATGTTTGCTGATTATGTTAAGTAAAAATTGATTAGTCCTAACTAACTCCTAAGTATGGTGGATAAAATAACACAGATTCGTTAAGAAGGAAAACTTAGGTTTTAAACGAAATATGAAATAATGCATAGTCCAAACAATAAAGAGTAATTTTAGCAACCCAATAAGTTAAATCGAGACCATTTCTTGGGAGATTTTGTCTTCTTCATCCTTGGCTTGCAAGTTTCATTAGCATCCTTCTTTTTATTCTTCTTCTCCAGTAATGGTTTCTCGATATTTATCTCTTCCTCTTCCTCTTTCTCTTCTTCGATCTTATCTTCTGTCTCCTACATATTATAATAACTTGTCTTATCACAATAAGCAAAGTAATAGGGCTTTAAATTGATATCAATTCACACAATAGATAAAAAAACCCGTAACAAATATGACGAATATAAACAATTTAAACAGAAAAGTGACATATACAATCTGTTAAATTATTATTAAACAAATCTTAAACGATCTGTTAGACAAAAAAAACCATAATAGACAATCTATATAGTAAGCGATGATGTGAGATAGCATACTTTGCTTTGTTTTATAATGTGATTTAACTCTCTTTATATATGTATATATACAAAAGATAAATAAAGATATACCCGATGGCTCTTTATATATGTACATATATATATATATACAAAAGATAAATAAAGATATACGTACCCGATGGTCTTGTGGATGTTGTAAGGGAATATGAAAAGGATTAACGTTGCTATTGAAAATGGGTAATGTCTTTGTCAAATCTCTCTTAATCCTTTGGCTTGATGTTTCACCTGACCCCCCAGTTGATGTAGAAGATGCACTGCTAGATTCCAACTCCAAGCATATCTTTTATACATTACAAAAAAAAATTAAACACATCACCACATATACAAAAAAAAAAAAAACATTAAACTCGCTTGAAAAAGAACAATTTTCTAATATCCATAGTGAAACCATACTTGGAAAAGCCTGGTCTCTAGAGCTGCGATTCTGTCTAGTAACGATCCTTTGAAATAAGCTTCTCTAATAGCCGTGCCTCTATCGATTAATCCACGTGTGATAGACGAGCTCTCATCTTTCCATTTCGGAAGGTTTTGTTGTCTTTCTAGATTCTTTATCTACATTCATCGATCACCATGAAGAAAAGACAATAAATATTAGCTAGAATCAATCTATCCTTTTAACTAAAAAAATTCAAAGGTGAATGAATTAGAACAATTTACAACGAAATCTAAGTGATCAAGCCTAGAGAGCATAGGCAATGAAGACAGAGAATGTTTTTGTTGCTCCATCGTCTCCATTTTAGACTTGTTATTTTTTTTTCCCTCGAATTGTGAGATCCTTTTGGTTTTTATAGAGGAGAAAAGTTATATAAATAATAAAAAAATGTAAGAAGAAAAAGGATAAAGCGGTTATAAGTTCCCTCCTTTTTTTCCTGTTGACACTCTACTGTGCGAGCACTAGTCATACGCTGGTTAGTTATCCGCCACGTGACATATTTATAATGGGCCTATATCTTTTTGTGGCCCAGCCCATTTTCAACTAAAACGTTACTGGCTCGTATTTGTTGATGTTATTTGTTTTCCTTGTGATTATGAGATATTTAAGTGAGAATCTTCCAAGTGCTCTAATAAAATTACCACTGATGTCGAACTGAAGCCAGTTTAGATTGTGTAAAAAGATACATATTTTTTTTGCTGAAAATTTAAAAGAATCATCTAAAAAGTAAGAACCGAGAGATTAATCAATGGGGACATCAACAAATCTGACCAACAGTTAAAACCAAACCGAACCGGTTTATCCCAAGCTAGACCTTGTCATCTCATAAGCCAAGAAGCAAGCAGCATTAGCAGGAACACTCCTAGCCATGGCTGGACCAAACCCTTTATACAAACCTTTAACTCCTTCAGCTTTCAGAATCTTCCTAAAAGCATCCATCGAACCCGAGTACTTAGGGTTTTTATAATCGTCGACTTGAAGAACACTCTTCACCACATCGGTCGGGTAAACAATCCCCCAGAAGGATGCACCAGCGACTCCACCAGCCATGATCAGTGACCCTTGTCCTAAGCTTGAAGTGTCTGAACCACCTGCCAAGAACCGCTTGAAAGCTTCGTAGGCTGCAAACATCATTGCGTTTCCCGGGACTTCACGGGCCAATGTCGGGACTAAACCTTTGAATAGACCTCGTGCGCCACCTTCTGATCGTAGCACATGACGCGCCACGTCCATTGGTCCACCGTATTTCACGGCTGCAACCACTGAGCTTGTGGTCGAGGCTCCGGCAAGTGCACCTTGTGCTTGCAACCTGGTCGTGAAGACAAGAACGAACACACACAAAATTTTAGTTCTGTTTTGCGGTTTTATATAGTCAGAAAATGGTTGCAAAAGAACCTGACCTGCATTTGATCAACTCGGTAGGACAAGCAAGGAACGAGACAGCGAAACCAGCGCCTGCGCCGCACACAAACTGTTGACTAATGGTCAAGGGAACTCCAGCTTCAGACCTAAGCACCGCTTCCATTTGACCTCTCACGGTGAACAAAACCGCGTTGAAGGCAGCAACGGTTGCAAGCGGAGCTCCCATACCTTTGTACAAACCTTTAGGTCCTTCAGCAGCAACGGTCTGTTTAACCGCATCGATTGCACCGGTGTACCTCGGTGGTTGTCCCGGTGATGGAGCCGGTTGGCTCTGGAGTTTGACCTTGATTGTGTCAAATGGATGACCTACGACTAGCTGAGCCGCTCCTCCAACAGTCCCTGAAGCTAAATCTTTCGCCGCGTCCGCCATCTTCAAGAAACAAAAGATCAACCAAGTTTCTTAGAATCAACCAAAAATCAAGTCCTGTTTGTTAACTCTCGACCTAAAACCACTTAAATAAACAAAATTTCTCAGGATCAGCCAAAATCAAAGCTTGTGATCACGAAGAATCTTCCAACATTTAACTTATGAGCTAACCACTTAAATCAACCAAATTTCTCAGAATCAATCAAAATCAAAACTTTCTGTTAAATAATAATAACTTATGTTTGACCTGAACCACTTCGACTAAGTTTGGTGTAGACAGAACATCTAAGCAAACCCCAACTACATGATTCTAACAGTTCCCCTAAGAAAATAGGATATTTTTATTTGTTTCCCGAGAAAGTTGGAATCTTGTGATCCTCATAACTCTAATGCAATCCAATCATTCCCAAATCGGAGGATTCGGAAGGCAATGAGAGAGCTGAGCCAACTCAGATTCTAGAAAATATCTAATCTTTCCTTAGAAAAATGGGATTTTCTCTGAGAAAGTTTGAACCTTTAGAATCCTCACAACAATAATGCAATCCAAATATTCGATATCAGATTTGGAAAAGAGTATTCAATGGAAAGTGATTAGATGATTTCATCTTACCAGGGATTGATTGGAGCAAAGGCAATCGATATCGAATGGATCTCGGAAAGCTTCCTCCAATAACGAAATAAAAACAAATGCGAATTCACGTGATAGATTCAGAGACACAAACAAGTGATCAGATAAATTCCAAAAAGATCCAAATTTTTTTTTTTCAAGTGGACATAAAAGTTTTAATCACTCAAACTACTTTCTACGCCACAAAGGATGAAGCTTTGCATATCTTTTTTTCGATTTATATTTTCTTTTTTTCTTTTCTAAGTGGTTGGTGAAAAGTGTTAGATAAGTATATCTTTTGTCTCTGGAATCTCAATAAACATGTCAAATTGGCTGGTCAGAAGGTCAGACGTTTGATCAGCCTGCCTAATTAAGATCAGCCAAATGGGTGCAACGAGAACCGGATTTTATTTTTGGTTACGTTTCTTTTTTTCCGGTTCAATTGGGGTTTGCTTAGCTTCCGAATTAAAAAGAAAAACAGTTTTTTTTTTTTTTTTGCACATCTTTAGGGTTTATGTAATAAAGCATTAGCGTTAATGATAAAATTACATTTTATAGCTGTCAGACTAAATATGTGCTAATACTTTTATTACATCAGATATGCCAATCAGAAAATACGTCCTATCAAAGATAATTTTATATATCAGTTTGATTTGATTTTAAACAATCTGTTTAGTTCCAGTTCGGTTTGGTTTGGAGAAAAACAACTAATAACAAAAACGAATATAACTGACATTGTAGTTTTTAGTATATATTAATACAATTTATATATTTAGTTAAAATATTAGTTCTATTCAAGTTTTAGTTAATTAAGTTAATTCTATCTGGTTTTGTAAAACTTGGGTTAAATTTGGCTTCGGTTTATATTTGTTCATGTTATTTTATAATTGGATTCAAGTGTGAAAATTTTGGTTTGGGTTCGTTTGGTTTGGAAAGCCCTACAACAAGTTTCCTGAAACTTAGGGCACCTGCAACGCCAAGGATCGATCCGTCCCGAAGAGATTTAAGGATTGAATCCTTCATGACGTGGCAACCTCTGATTGGTTGTCACTATTAAAAAAAAAAAAAAAAACAAAAAAATGGCTAAGGATTCGAGCTGAGTATCAGCGTTGCGGATGGCCTTATATTGCGAAGCATACATACAAATTGACAAAAGCTCACATGCTTTTGCATGTAATTTTAAAAATTCAAAACTACCACTCTTGTAATGTTGTTGGATAATAATCCGATTAGTAGAAAAGGATGAATAATCGGACTATTCATATAACTAACAGTTTTAGCGTTAAACTATCATTTGTAAAGATAAAACAAACAATTTGTAGCCACAAATATCCTTGCTTAGCTTTTGTAACTCTCTTTTGATCTAACTGCTTGGCTCTCATTGATGATAAGTAATTATCTTCAGTTCCTGTGTTTATCCACGCACTCTCGTCAGTGGGTAGAAAATTAGGATGGGTTGAGACTTGAGAGGTAGTTATAAGACAAATGGTTTGGAGTCTGATCAGGGGAGAGGAGGACAGAGTCAAGGTACATGCAACATGGAGTGTTGTCTGATATCTTTAGAGAGAGTTATTCCATGTATGTGGTGGTCTTCATTCTTCATAGTGTTCGATAATTGTCACTATATTGTGACATACGGCTTAGCTACACTCATCAAGCTGCAATAAATAATGTTTCCATTATAAGTTAAGATGGTTTTGCCATAAAAAGCTTTCTTAGAAACATTTCCAAAGACTCTTGTCTGTACTCTGTAAATAGCAACGATATAAGGTCACTTACGCTGCAATGGCGATACGAACGTCATCCATTTAAATATGATAATGATTAGCAAAAATAAAGGTTTAAGTTTTGTGAGAAGAAGAAAAATGTGCACTATGGGCCAGTCCGGTTAGGACCTTGTGGAAGTGAGGTAAAATCAGTCGAGGCATGAAGAGAAGATTCAGAGATGGATCTAAGCTGAGAAACAAATTATGCGTCAGAAAACAATCTTCAACACTCCTGTGAAAACTGTATCAGGGCATCCTCCATCTGTAACTGTTAAAGTATAATGTTTCTCTTATACTCTAACATATGATCTTTGGTGCTACCTCTGCATGTTGTAATTATAACCTGGTTGCATAGCATTCTAAATTGACATTTCGCCATGCATATTAGGGGTTCTTTCATGATTTATATGCTCTATACACATTCTCTGGTTTTGCTTGGCCATGATAAAAACCCTTGCAACGTATTTCCCTTTGTAAGGATTTTAGGATTAACCATATTGACGTATAGAGTAAATAAATATATATACAACCTTAGAATTACATATGATTTTTCATCAAACCCATTATTGACTAATTAGGTTTGATTTTTTTTGATGATAAAAGAAATGTTTTGATTATATAAATAACATTTTCAAACAAAATATAGATTCAGAAATCGACTTGAACATTAGAAAGTTTCAAAATACATAATTTTCGAATAAAAGAGAGATATATATATATATATACCAAAACGAGATAAAATGTAAGCAAAAGAAAGATCACACATCACATAAACCACCCGGTCCACCGAAAGTGAAAGTTTGCCGATGAGATCCAAAATTACCAAGATAACTTACATCGTAACATTTGCCAGCATCTGCATCCTCAGGCGACTTTGTTGGAATCAATGTCGACACTTTTATAATCCAATGTCACATACTTAACAAAATGCATGTAACAAGTATGCTTTAGATCCACTTCCTCCTCTAGTGGTTTATTCCCATTTCCCATCGGCGGGCTAAATATCTCGTAGGGTTGAAGGTTTTCGGACTCTGCATTCGTGAATCCACCCAACCGAACCTGCTCGGCTCCATCGTCTAAATATGGTAATAGTTCACTTGGCCAATATCCAATATAGATTTTCCCGTTTGTTAGCAACCAGTTCTGCGTTTTTGGATCCTACAAGTTGTGTCCCCTCAAATAATAAAAAAAAAAGAAAATTAGAAAACATAAGTTTTGACTATAGTGTTTGATTTTACTGAATGGTTTCCAAATAAAAATGCAGGAAAATATTACAAGGATATGGCTTAAATGTCATACAGTTAAATAAAGTTGACACAAAAGTAGAATGTAAGATAAAACAGTTGAGCTAGAGGAAACTCTCTAGAGATCTTAACGTGGTGATCCGCAGCCACCTCGACTAGTCTAAGATAGAGTCTCACCAGTTTTAATCTAGGAGTGTTTAACTTGAATTTTGATTTAATTAATTCTATCGGTTTAGAAGTAACACTAACCAAACTGATACTAAATCTTTGGTTTATATAAGAATTCCGGTCTTCTATGTCAAATTTAGACTAAATTTAAAATTACTTATTTTTTAGTGTAAATTTAAAATTACTTATTTTGAACTTTCTCATTAGTTTTGGATCAGTTCTGTTTATACGTATCAAAATAACAATCATCCCTAGTTTCAATTTAACCAGTATACGTAATTGTTATACCTGATTGATTGATAAGAAGGTGTTATATTGTTGGCCTCCCACCTTAGAGATGTTCAAAAAAGGGGAACCAAGAAAGTGTCTTGAGTCGATTTGAACAAAACCCTTACATAATATATTGTAGCATCCTCTGTCATCATTATCTGGCTGCAAAATTATTTGCGGTTAGAGAAGAAAAAATCATGTAGAAACAAAGCAAAGCCTGCCTTTTGTAATAGTCTACTAGACATAGGTGAACATTGGTGACATTATTTATTTACTTATGTAGTAAGTCTTGTACGATGATCCCCATATAACTCTGGAACCACCTAAAGTCGAGATTAACATATTATAATTAACATTTAATTACATGAGTTTGACGAAATGAAAACAAAAATGGAATTATTACCGCCCAACCAATTTGGATGGTAT
Source organism: Isatis tinctoria (assembly GCA_010577795.1). Lineage (NCBI taxonomy): Eukaryota > Viridiplantae > Streptophyta > Magnoliopsida > Brassicales > Brassicaceae > Isatis > Isatis tinctoria. The sequence continues at coordinate 10,835,020 of CM021250.1, read as the reverse complement.
TTCGTTGGCTATTATACTCGCTTTTGAGCCAAATTAAAACCATGCTGAATTGGTCCATAGTCACTTTAGGCTGATAAACACTAACCCATGCCGATGATCCACGCCATGGGGTGCCTTCTGTTTTATGAATTATTGCAGCCTATATATATACGCATATCAGCACACCAAATCGTTTGGATCATAAATCATAGGTATAAGGTTTTAGATACTTTATTTCAAAAAAAAAAAAAAAAGGTTTTAGATACTTCACATGTTGACCAATAGTTCCATAGCCATTAGAGTGCAACCGTTCCTTCTTTTGGTATATCAAATTCTGCAACCGCTTCACCGTTGGATAAGTTTTCTAATGATGCATCCGTCGATAGCATGGCCAAAATTTCGTCACTTGGTCTCAGTTATGTGATCGCATGCAACAAACAAGATATACAAAAAAGTACACAATCATGAAAATTTTATGAGATGTAAACCGACATAAGATGAAAATATGTAGACATATACTTGGATTCGATGATTTTTGAGTTTAGAATGTTGTAGTGAAGGTTGTTTGTAGATATCAACACATTCGAATTCTGGTTCTTGAGACTGCAATATGTGTGAAATTTAAAAACATATATGTATCATGTAATTAAGTGTATATCAAAGTTCTTACAAAACTGTGACATACCTGGATACTACGAGACCTTCTACTGAGGCAAAGTAGTGAAAGAAAGAATATTGATAACCAAGGGGAAGCCATTTGCTTACTTTTCTTCTTGTCTATGTTCAACCAGTGAAAATTAAATCTGGAAAATGTGTTCTCATATTGAGTAATTTTTCAATATATATAGAGAGGTGTACTCTATAAATTAGCAATATTAATATTTATTAATTGCTTTTGCTGAAATTGAACAGTATTGAATTGTGTAAGTCTAAAATAGGAAGAAAGACTCAATTTTTTTTTTTTTTTTGCAACTGAATAAAAACTCAATCAAGACTACTTTTTTATGTATTAAGATTAGGGATTATTGGGTCCTTTCATTAACTTAATCGCCCTAGTTAGAGTTTCTCTCAGGCACAGCCCCCAAAGTCTTTTCCTTGCCGCCGTCTTGCTCCGATTTCGGAGGGAATCTCCTACGCCGGAGCTTTTCGTCTGAAATCGGAGGCTCTTCCTCCTCGCTTTATTCCTCTCTCTAGTTTTAGTGTTCTCGTTTTTTAGTTCTTCTTTCCTCTCGTCGATTTGGTGGTCAGCGCCATCGAAAGAGGTCTTCCTCTGCTCCAGATCCTCACCCGACTGAACTCTCTATCTCCGGTTGACTCTCAGAAGATTCTATGGCTCTCTCGAGGACGGAGACCTCGAGTCTCTCTGCCTTTCATCCGGGCTTACCCGTTCAGTCACCATCTCATCCTCACTTCCGATGTAGTCATCCTCCGTGGCGGCCAATCCCCCCTCCGTTTCCACCAGATCTGCTGCAAGCTACAGGATCAGAACTCATCTTGAGATTTGCTTCTTGCTCCCCAGATCTATGTTATGGCACCGTCCTCCTAATGTCCTTCTGTGACATCTCTACCGTCTTAGTGCGGCGTTTTACTGCTGTGTGCAGACTCTTTCTTAAGATCTATTTCCGGTTCATATCCGGCAGGTGCTTTTCTTACCAGGTTTGTGTATGGTATTTTAAGCCCTTCTCCTCAAGCATTGCGGTTTTTTTCGATACTGCTTAGCTCCTTGGTTATAAGAATGTTAGACGCTTTTCAAAGAAGTTCAAAACCTTTGCTGGTTATATTTGCGTTGTGGTTGATTACTCCTTTGTGGAGAAGTTTGTTCACATTATGTTGTGATTACTCCTTTGTGGAGAATTTTGTTCTAGTTGATCCCCCGGTTGGGTGGAAGGTTTGTGTTACAGGGAATCAGTTCTTCGTTTGGGATGTTCGGCTTTCATGCTCTGCTCGTGACAGGGTTTGTTGTTTGAACTTCGCTCTTGAAGTCCCCCTACTGTCCGGTTTAATCCGGCTCCGATTGGTTACTCTCGCTTGGTTAGTGGAAGATATGGTTATGAAGCTCTTGTGGGATAATCTCTCATATATGCCTCTTGACTCAAGTGGCTTTATGGGTGATGGAGCATTGTGTTCTTTCGATTTGGTGGTCGTGTTGTCGAGCTTTGCAACAGGTTGGAGCTATGTCGCTCCTGTTAAAGACGTCGGATCCCTAAGAGCTAGCTCCCTTCCAGATGTGTTTTCATCTCCAATTTCTACAGCTGCTACTCTGCACTTCACTTCTCTTGGCATCATCTCACTATTCAACATTTCTGGCATTGAGATTAGAGGACTTCTTTATGTTTGTATTTGTTTAGGTGTCATGTTTGCTCTTATCCGTTACTTCCTTGTTACCCGCTTTGCTAGTATAGCTGCGGTTCTTTTAGCCAGTTTGGCTTTGTGCTCAGCTTTTGTAAACATTTTCTCCATGGTTGGAACTTGATGATTTATAAAAACTCTGTTGACCAAAAAAAAAAAAAGGTTAGGAATTATTGATCTTACCATTTTTTTATTAGTTTTTTTTTGGAAAACTATCTTACCATATTGGTTTTGGGAAATTACATTTAAGACAATTGTTTTGCAAAAGTAAATGTTTTTAAACTGTCACTATGGATTTAAGAATTTAATTGCTTTTTCCCGCAAAATCTAGTTTATCTTTATATCTTAATGAGACATCTGCATTTACAATATACAAGTGTCTTCTTCATTGAAAGTCCTTTGAATCTGAGAAGACTAATGCGTTTGATCGTCTTATTGAGATGATCGGTTCCGCGATTAAGGTAAATTGAAATACATTTCTTGGCATTACGAGGACACTGTTTCTATATTCTTGTATGTTCTCTTATATCCTTTTTGTCGTACACTAATCATCTTGTGGAGAGGAGTACAACTGTACGAGCCTGTTTATAATTGACTAAAAATTGCAAGTACTGAATTTTCTCCCTTAAAAAAATAATTAAAAGAAAATACATATATATAATAATAAAATTTACTTTAAAACTTTAGTTTTGGTTTAGAGTTGCAATAGTTTTAGTTATAGCTATATAAATTTTGTATATAGATATAACGTTTTCATACAAATGAACTATCATATTAATTTACACAATAATATGTATTCTTGAACATTCTTAGGTTTTCTGAATAAAAATAGTTTATATTTATTTTCTTCTGGTTTTCACTACAGAAAACAGATCAATCCAACAGAACATCAGGTCTGGGTGACTTTTCAGCATGTCCTGATGAGCATCACTATTGCGAAAGCCCATAACTCGTCCAATCTTTAAAATCAGCCGATAAGAGAGAAATATTTTGCTTCACGCTTAATTTCAGACCCATCTGAACAAAGAATTTATGGATTTCAATTTAATACCTCTCGTATTTTTGCTGCATTGTGAAAAACTCTATAACCAATGAATAGCTTGGACCTCTACTTATTAAAATCATCTGTTATCTCTTCATAACATTCTCTCTTCTCTAATAGCCTAAGCTGTTGGCCTCTCCAAGTTTCTGGCTGCTCTTCATACAGTATCGTATACGCTTGTTTTATTAGGTAGATCATCTAATTTCTCTTTACTTAAAGATTGAAGTAACTGTTCGAGTTTTTTTATAGTAAGCTGAAACAACATATAGTTAAGGTAAAGTGGAATAAAACCGTTCGTGTCTTCCTAAATTATTAGCATTAATAGTATGAATTTTAGAATTTTCGCTATTAAATTTATAAATTTGAATGGCTTTCTAATGAAAAAAAGTTCAAAGATAAACTTCTACTAAAACTGGTTTACATTGTATTTTTTTGTATTTTTCAATGTTTTCAGTCTAAACGATCTTGTATATCCTTCTATAGCTAGCAATCAGATATATAAATTTGGCAGATATATTATAATTCCTTTTGTCGTTTATAATTTACATGGGCATGTTAGTAAATGTCAATTTGAGTTAAAGAATTTTCAATTATGGCAATACTAAGAGCATCATTAATGGAGGTTTTATACTAGAGGTTCTAAAAAAAAAGAATAACATAAAATAATATATAATATTTTTTTTAATGTGAGAGGTTCCAAAACTTGTGTAATGATTACACAAAAACCTCTAAGCAAAGAGTTTTTTTGTGTAATCATTACACAAGTTTTAGAACCTATCACATTAAAAAAATACTATATATTATTTTATATTATTCTTTTTTTCTTGTAACCTCTAGTATAAAACCTCCAATAATGATGCTCTAATACAAAATTTTAAACTATATATTGTATTCCATGTAACTCTGTTCTTCTTTATATGTTCTTTTGGCACACCTCTAACTCTAATATTTCTCTTAAGTTCATAAAATCATGAATCTTTGGTCCAAAAAGAAAAAACAAAAAACTTTAGTCCATGACATGTACAGGACCAGCAGGACTTGTTAATATAGTTGATCAGACGCAAACAGTGATGGGACCAAAAAGTACATCGACCCCATTGTGTTGTATTTTATGGCCTAGTAACTAACGGGTTGATTTATATCATTTTAACATGCAATTAAAACGTTGGCTAAACCTTTTTAGAGTTTCGTCAATTTCTCTCTCTTTCTCTTCAGTATTTCGTCTTTCGACTCTTTTCCTTCAAAAATCTTCATTTCATTTTCGAGTCGATACGAAGAAAAGTTGTTCTTTATTATGACAACTCGTTTCATACTTCTAATTTCCATTGCTTTCATTTTTTGCAAGTCTACCGTTTTACGATGTTATAATTCCAACGCATATATGCTCACATCCACAGTTCACCAAATGTATTAAAGGTCTTACTAGGTTATTGCAGTTTATTTTTTTCCCTATGATTGGTCCCAATACATATATATAGAGCCACAGAAAGAGGTCGGCTCTGCTGCATGCATCCAACACTTATGGACCTGAATTATTTTTCACAAGGATCCAAGGCATTAGTTATATCTTTTTTCTTGGACCAAATTGATAAAGAAAAGAAGAAGAAAAAAATGGTCAATATCGATCAATAGTAGGCATTGTCCAAAAAAAAAGCTTAAGTCTGAAACAGACACGAGTACGTCTTAATAATACGATTTTGCAAGGTTTAGTGTTTATGAAATAAATTAATATATCATATATAACAAAATACATAACGAAATGACAAAGAATATAAATTAACCAGTTAATTACATTTTGTAAGCTATAAGAAAAACTGATAATTCCATTTGGTAAGTTGAATGTTTTATTTGGTTAGGAAACTTAAAATTTGCTTCGTTCTTTTGTTTTAGAGTATCATAAAAGTTTATCAAAATCTGAATTTTATGTTTTTTTTACTCTCCTCAACCCAATAATTTGAAAATAAAACAATTTTTTTATAACACCTAACCCCCGTTTCCACCTCCACTCCACTCCACTCGTCCTTCACACTGCTGATTCAACTTTCTGAAAGTGAGCCTCTTTTCGTCAGTCAAACCTGATGAAGCTTTCGAATCAGCACATGCATCTGATTATCTTCTTGGGAAAGTTCATATTTTGCTGTATCGATTTACTAGTTTACTTACCTTTCGAAGTTGATTTTGTCACTGAAACGATGTCTTTTTATATTTTGTAAAAGAAAACAAGAAAAAAAAACCAATGGAACGCCAATATTTTTAAATATCAATAATAGATTTAGACGGACGTGAAACAACTCTGATAAATTGAGCTTAAACATGATTATTTATTTATTTTACAGAAAAACCTTAATTATTACCACATGGGGCATCTAAATGGATGATTTGTTAAGAATTTTGTTGCCATCGGTTGAATCTAAAAAAAGAGAAGCAGTCACTGAAATGGAATATTATGTTTTTGGTCAAACGAAAATTGCATCGTTGGCTGTGGGGTATTGGGGACCAAGTTACATACTCTGCTCCTAAATTGGAAAATGATAATTTCTGACACTTCCTTTCGTGGAGTACAATGACACCACGTGTGTGTTGTTAGCTCTCGAGGTACAAATAAATCTAAAATTGCAATAATCAATAAAATACAAATACGACGACACGATTGCGATTTTTCTAACCGTTAAATGTTAAGATGATGAAAGTTTTATATAAATCTAAATCAGCCTCTTTTTTTTTTTTTTTTGTCAACACATATGAATCTAAATGAAGACAGCAAATCTGAGCATCTACTACTTTATATTGCAACTAATTAGACAAATTTGGCCACTCATGTCGCTTATATATTATTGGAACAAAGCGAGATGAGGTTGGGGATGATGGGTATTGGGTACGTTCGTGTGGTCGCAGAACAACTCGAAGCAACTTAATTTAATCGGTTGGTAGGGTTTACGAATTTGTGATTTTCATTTTAAATTTTAAATACAAATAATTCAAACCTAATCGTTAACAGCGAAGAAAGTAAACAGTAGTATGAAAAATTTTCAAACCTTGTGAAAGTTTTCTAAACATTTTTAAAGTTAAAATCTAGTTACTAGGAGTATTATACAGTTTGTTATATACAGTATATAACTAAAACTACTTGTTAGATTACTGAACAAAATTCCCAGATGTTAGAAAAAGCTCATTGGTTGGGATGCTCATTACAGTATCTCAAAAACGTTTTATTAATATTTTAATATAATTTTATTAAATAATTAAATTTTCTTTTACTTTTAAAACTTAAACAAATAAGATAATGCCATGTGTGAAAAAGTGTAGATGAGGGGTTCTAAGAGCACCTCCATTGGGAGGATGAAGGTGGGTATCTCACTAATTAAAATAAATCAAAAATAGAAGATATTTAAGTGAGAGAAGGTGAAAGGTTCTCATTTTACATATTGTGAGAACCCCAAATCACATCTTGCTTTGCATCTATTGGTCCAATTATTTAAAAATAATTAAAATTAATTATATAATCAAGATATTATTATTTTAATTATTTTGAGAAACTGTGTTAGTTTCTGATGAATGAGGATGCTCTAACAATATCTCGCAGGACAAACTTTGAGAAGCTTTGTGTTTTTCTTTCCTCAATTTTTCTTTTCTTTTAATTTTTTAATTGCCAGATACTCACCCCTCTTACGTCTGAAATAGTTATGTAAACTTCTGAGTTCTATACATTTCCAAATTCGTTTTAGAAATGTCTGATATAACTTCAACCCAAAAAGCGATGCACTGTATCATCTTTTAGCATTTATTTTAAGACTGGTTATATAGACAAGTTTCCATCAATTAATTGGTAAACTATGATACATAAGTTTCGGAAAAAAAGAGGTAAGGAGCAGAGCTTTCCAACAAAGCTTAAAAAAACAAAAAACAAAGTGTTACACTACATATTGATATTGCAAAATTAGTTATATATGGTGAGATTATTTCTTCAGACCAGCTTTCATTATTGTAACTTTTATGGGTTTATCGGTGTCAATCATTGACATTGAAACACAGCTATAACTACAAAATGACATGCTATGATTAATGTTGAGACTCCATGTTATACTTATCAGTAGTTATTAACAAACATGTGGACATAATAAAATTAAACAGTAAACCGTTTCGTCGGCAACATAAAAACCTAAAAAACGGGGTCAGTATTTTTTGTTTGAAGTAAAATGGGCCAATTTTGTTTTTTTCTTTCTAAAGAGCAAAGTAAATGGGGCCAGTGGATGGATTGCGACTTTTAAAAGTAAAAAATACTCGGCATCTATGGTCAAAACTTTAAGTGATGAAAGATGAAAAATATAGGTTTTATTTTCCCTTTTATTTTTATGTTTTCGATTGATCAGTTTCCCTTTCTAAAGTTTGCAAACGCTAATGATGTTTTAGGTTTCAATTCTGTTGCATTTAGTTTTTCTTTCTTCACAAGTCTCTGCAAATCTGCAATTGAACGGCGAAACGAATAAAAGACACATAATGCTCAGCTTTCTAAACTTAGTGATAGTCAGATATTATATATGTTAGGTGATTATCCATGCTATCCACAGAAAGAAATATCTGTTTTAGAATTTACATATATATTATGCCCTTTCTATATTTTTATTTTATTTTAAATTATATTGCAAATGTTTATAATTATTTTTATCTGTTGTTGTGTTTTATAAAACATTATTATGTAATGTATTGAAATGTGTTAATTAATTTATTTTTTGTTAGTTAGTTACAAATTAAATGGGCTTATCCTTGCATATTTTACATATTTTTTTATATTTAAATTATTATATATTTCTCGTTTTATATGAATTTCGTATCATTCTCTAATTTAAGATTTCTGAATTCGGGATGATTGAAATTTGAGAAAAAATAAAATGTTTAAAAATGGAGAATTAAAAAGATAACTGGAAAAGAAGCTGTATACGTATTTGTAATTTTTGCAATATAATGAGAAGTGATTTAAAGAGTTTTTTTAAGTGAGAAAAATAAAAAACATATCGGTTTTTCTATTAACCACATTGCAAACAGTTGGAAAATATTATTAAATTATTATATACAAAATTTATTATTTTAATAGTATTCAAATATCTTTTAAGCCGGTCAAATCCAGCTAAATCATATTAACCCTGATCCAAGAGCTTTTCAGATTCGATGACATTTCGGCCTTTAAAACATTAGTTGATTTAAACCATGTAAATCGTGAAAGATCATTGTAAAAAGTATGGCATAAAAATAGAAAATGACGTATATCTAAAGCAAATATCAGGATTTATATGATTATGGGCTTGAAGACAGAAAAAAAAAAGATAATTGTGTCAAAATAGTGAAGAGACTATTCGAACAAAATTCTTGTTGAGAAAGAAATACCGAAGAGATTGTTCGAACTCAGACAGCAACAAAATTAAATGACAAATATTGATTGAAGATGATGATAACTACTTGTTGTAAAGATTGTTTGAGCTGAATGTATGGGTAGGAAGAAGGTAGTGAGGATTGTTCGAGCTTGGGTTCGTTCAGTTCCGATGATTCCAAAACTTTTTCTTCTAAGAATCAAACTTTTTCCGAAGAAAACTGAATTTTTTTTTTTTAACCAGTGGGGTTAGTCTAGTGGTCTTGAGGGAGCTTCGGCCTCGATACGGACCCGGGTTCGATTCCGCTGGCCACACAGATATGAACTATGCTTTCGGTTCATTCGAATACCCAGGAGAAAGTCTATCTGTGGGCTGTATCTCCACCCGGGGATTAGGTCTGGTTCTAATAGTGACCCGGGTTTAACCCTTTATCCTTACAAAAAAAACTGAATTTTTTTTATTGAAATATCGAACTTTTTTACTGGAAAATCAAGTTTCGTTATGGCCGAGAATGGAACTTTTTATCGCAGAAAAAGTATAAATTTAAGAGTTTAAAATTTGAAGAATCGATTTATAATTTAGAAATAAATTGTTCAATAATTATTTAATTTTTATTTAATTTTTTTTTATAATTATATATTCTAGTTTTTATCACTTTTGGATGAGTTTTGTTTATCTAAAAACTCTCCAAAAAAAAATTCAACCAGAAGTCTGATTTGTTTGAATGAATTTCAAAAACCTGTCCAAGTACATAATTGAGTTCACGTGCATTATTACCATTAAACCAGTATCAATCTATTATATACTGTGTTTGGAACACCAAACGAACAGCGCCTATAAATACACACAAAACCCATAATGACTTCTAAGTTCTAACTTTCTCATGCAACACTGTTTCAAAAATACATATCTTTTTGGTTTAATAACCTTCTCAAACACCAAACACCGTTTACGTTACCGGCAGCAATGAATCTCTTGAATTCCGACAATGACTTATCCATGATCGACGCTTTCTTGAACTCCTCCGATTTGTGGCCATTAGCTCCGGCGAATCTCAGCCTAGAGACTACTCTCCAGGAACGGTTACACGCAGTGTTAAATGTGACTCAAGAAGCCTGGAGTTACGCCATTTTCTGGAAACCGTTGTTCCACGACATCTCCGGCGAATCGGTGCTCAAATGGGGAGACGGAGTTTACAAGGGCGAAGAGACTGACAAGACTCGGCAGAGGAGGAAGACGAAGGCGGAGGAGAAAAATATCAGGAATAAGGTGTTCCGTGAACTTAGCTCGATGATCTCCGGCGATTTTTGTCCGGTGATGGATGAGGACGATGACGTGGAGCTGACGGATACGGAGTGGTTTTATTTAGTTTCGATGACGTGTAGCTTCCGTAGTGGATCCGGGTTAGCAGGTAAGGCGTTTGCTACGTATAATCCGGTTTGGGTAACCGGGTTAGATAAGATTAACGGGTCGGGTTGCGGTCGGGCTAACCAAGGAGGAGATTTAGGATTGCAAACCATTGTTTGTATACCCTCGGATAAAGGAGTGTTGGAGCTTGGATCCACGGAGCAGATCCGACATAACTCGGATCTTATTCAAAAGATACATTCCCTTTTCAATTTCGAAGGATCCATAGATTTTTCCGGAGCCCCGAATTCGAGCTCTTCCCAGCTTTTCTCAAGTACCGTAATCGGTAACCCAAACCCGGTCCCAAATTCGAATCCGGTTTATCCACACATCCAGAATGATATCAAGTCCTCGACGGCGACTTCAATGACGTCGGCGACAGCTCCTTCCGACAAAATACAGAGTTTCGGCGACGATGTTAAACATAACTCAGGTTATTCCGGTCAAATCCAGAATGAGGAAGGCAACATTTCGACCACCGGCTTTAAAGTAAAAAATTCAGATCGCTTTAACATCGATGCAAAAGCAATGCCCGAAACTAAACGGCAAAAGAAACGCGGGAGAAAACCGACGCACGGTAGAGAAGAGCCGATGAACCATGTGGAAGCGGAGCGGATGAGACGCGAGAAGCTAAACCAAAGATTCTACGCGTTACGAGCGGTTGTGCCAAACGTATCGAAGATGGACAAGGCGTCGTTGCTTGAAGACACGGTCAATTACATCAACGAACTGAGATCGAACGTGGAAAACGCCGAATCGAAGAAAAACGCGATTCGGAACCAGCTCAACGAACTGAATAAGGAGAACGCAGGACAGAGAAACGCGAATTCTAGCATTGAGAAAAACGCGCCGGAGATCGAGGTTAAGGTCGATGTGAAGATTCTCGGTTGCGATGCGATGATCAGAGTGGAATCGAGCAAGAGAAATCATCCAGCGGCGAGATTGATGAATGCGTTTATGGATTTGGAGATGGAAGTGAATCATGCGAGCATTTCGGCGATGCACGATCTTATGATTCAACAAGCGACTGTGAAGATGGGAGTGAGAATGTACACGCAAAAGCAGCTTCGGGACTTGTTGTTGTCCAAGATTACTTAGGGGTTAATTTTTGCGACTTTTGAGAAAATTATGGAGCTAAATTGTAATTAAGCCCTCGTGGTTCTCTCATAATGTACCAGCTTTTGGATTAGATTTGCGCACGTCCCTCTCATTGAAAATGATATGGATATATCCACGTGGCACTCGTAGATACACATACCAAGCCCTGCATAAAACTCAAATCTAATCATTTGTTTTGTAGCTGGGACCTGCTGACGGTAAAGTTTTCTTCGGCAATAATTGTAGGCCCACCACAAAAAGATTTTATTTTTTATACTGGTGATAACATACATCTGCTATAATTGTATCGGTTATAATGGCAATCCTAAAATGTGGCATAAGTGATTTGGGTAATGAACCTATAATGGTAATTACTCTGTGCCGTTGCTGGGGTTCGACCGTATGGATCTGAGGATTATGGATCATCATATAAAAAAGCTAAAAGGAAAATTTCCGACACTCAAATGGACCATACCAGAAAAATTATGACAGTCACATGATTAGCGGTACTCAAGTATCTGTCACACTTTAGCTCTCTTGGAGTTATTCTCAACTTGGTTCAACTTTTTGTTCATCTATGTTTGTAACATAACTTGGTTGATTGCACTGTACCATTTTATGTTTCTTTAACTAAGAGTATGTTAGTAAATTCAGTAACTACTTTAGATGAATGTCGAAAGGAAACAACATGAATGAATATAGATCAAACGTACCTAATAAAATGGGTAAATTCTCCAAAGTAGCTTATATTAAAAAAAAGTTATTAAGTTAAAACAGCGCATTGCTAGTTTACTTTGAATTAGTATTAATAGCAAAAATTCAATATTAAAATGACTTTTTTTTACCGTCCGAAATATTTTTTTAATTATATTTTCTTAAAGTTAACAATAAAGATAAATTTTCAATGTACAATTTTACATATTCCACCATATTTTACGATAAATCGAAACTTATCTACCTCTTACTTTATCCCATTAAGTTCTTTGATAAATAAAATTTACTTGTACATCATATCCTAACAAATGGTATATTTGCATCACCCTGAAAATTTTCTATAAACTTGCTTCCACTAGTTTGTACAAATTATAATTTTTTGCGGAATCGGATCTCATGATTGTTGATAAAAAATATATTACTTATTTGGTTAATCACTAAACTTAAATAAAAAGCAGTTGTAAAATTTACAAGTAATTCTAACATCTTATAAATGACTTTAGAGATACTAATATTTTTATATGTTTTCATATCAAATAAGAAATGTATAAAAAAATAACTGTATATTATAACAGTAGGTTTCTAAAATGGAACATAGCTTTCTAAAATAGAAATACAACCTTCCAAAATGAAATAATTTTTTTTTGAAAGTATTATGGAAGCTGGAAACTTCCAAAAGCTTTTAATTCAGACTCTGATTCATAACTGGGAAGTGAAAATCTAACAAAGCTCCCGCGTTACTTTAAAATATTCCGCGAAAAATGTTGATTGATAAAGTATTTGTGGACTTTTTACCAAAAAAAAAAAAGTATTTGTGGACTCGCGTTTAAAACAACGCAGTTCTGCCATTTCCGCAAATTACCATACCCAAATCACCAACTAAGAAGTACGGAAGCGTAGAGGTGAAGGAGAAGAAGGTTGGCGAGAAGAGGAAGAAAGCTGATGAAGTAGCGGACACGATGGTTTCAAAGGAAGGGTTTGATGACGAGAGTAAGCTTCTTAGAACTGTTTTCGTTGGGAACTTGCCGTTGAAGACTAAGAAGAAGCTCATCTTGAAGGAATTTAGCAAATTTGGTGAGGACGCTCTGTGCCAATTGTCGATGTGAGTTTCAGATTTTGTTTAGCTACGTGACAAATTTGGATCAATGGTTGAATTTGTGTGTTCTGAGTAGCTGGTTTGGATTTGATTTAGTCGAAGAGGACGAGGAAAGGAGCTATAATGTTGAAGCAAATCAATGAGAAAGCTTCAAGGTCTGTGCTTGAAAACCCTTTCTTCTAACTCAATTTGGTTTTGAAGTTTCAGTGGAGGAAAAGTCTAAAATGTTAAATTTTTTCAAAGTGCAGTGTTCATGCTTATGTTGTGTTCGAAACAGAGCAATCTGCTGAAGCTTCTCTGGCACTTAACATGTCTCTGGTAATAGTTTTCACCTTTTTCTCCGTGGCTGTGTCTAAAGGAGTTATGTGTAGTTTGATTAATGGTTTACTATTGTATTGATGGATTATATTCAGATTGATGGGAATCATATCCGTGTTGATAGAGCATGTCCACCTCGTAAGAAACTGAAAGGTCAGGATGATCATTTGTATGATTCTAAGAGGACAGTCTTTTGGGTAATCTCCCGTTCGACGTGAAGGTTAGTAGTAGTAATCTCATGGCTCTCTTGTTCGATTGTGATTATCGAACATAACTTCGGATTCTCAGTTTTGCTTTTGTTTATCTTTTAACGCAGGACGAGGAGATGTATCAATTGTTTACTGGTAAGAGTAATCTGGAGAGCAGTGTAGAAGCTGTTCGTGTGATTAGAGATCCTCACTTGAACATTGGGAAAGGAATAACTTACGTCTTGTTTAAAACACGGGTACGTCAAAAAAGAAAAAGAAAACTTTGATTCTTCTAAGGTTTAGGAACAACTGATTAGATCTGATGAGTCATCATATTCGTTTTAGGAAGCTGCAAATCTCGTAATCAAAAAGGGATATCTGAAGCTTAGAGAAAGAGAATTACGTGTTTCTCGAGCCAAACCTGACGCAACACCATCAAAGAGAAAGAGCAATCCTTCAGAAGCCTACTCTCCAGCTGAGAAAAGACATCAAAAGGACAAAGTCGTCACACCAACTGCAACAGGGAAGGCTAATCTTTCGTATCAAGGTCTACGAGCTTCGAAATCCCGTGATGATAAGAAGAAACCTTATCAGAAAAGCCCTGCGCAGTCAAAGATGAGACCTAGAAGCAGCAGCAACGAAGGCAACAAAGCTAGTAGTAACAATAGTGCTCTGAAGCTGCGAAATCAGAAGCGGCCTGCGGTTGCTGCAAGAAAGCAAACGCAAAAGGCTCAAAAGAGAGTGGTGGTAAGCGATTCGCAGGGACTAAGCGTAAACGGAATGTCGATGACGACGAAGAGGAAGAAACAGTTTCCATCGTGAAGACGAAGAAATCTAAAAAAGGGAAAAATCTGGTTTCAGAGTCCGCCGGCGAGGGTGTTGAGAAAGAGACGAATTCGGATGTTGTAGAAAGTGGGTTGGAATCAAAGAGGAAGAAGAGGAAGAGAGACGAGATTGAGAACGAGACGAAGAAGTACGGAAGCGTAGAGGTGAAGGAGAAGAAAGTTGGCGAGAAGAGGAAGAAAGCTGATGAAGTAGCGGACACGATGGTTTCAAAGGAAGGGTTTGATGACGAGAGTAAGCTTCTTAGAACTGTTTTCGTTGGGAACTTGCCGTTGAAGACTAAGAAGAAGCTCATCTTGAAGGAACTTAGCAAATTTGGTGAGGTTGAATCCGTGAGGATACGCTCTGTGCCGATTGTCGATGTGAGTTTCATATTTTTTTTAGCTATGTGGTAGTTTGGATTAAGGGTTAAATTTGTGTGTTCTGAGTTTGTTTGGATTTGATAGAAGCTCTTGGGATTTTAAGGATTCAGCTGTTAGTTTTTGATCAGGAGTCGTGACTCTGAAATATCAAGTAGCTGAGTTTCATCTTCAATTTCACCTTCTTCGAATATCAGCTTTATCTCTTTCTCGAGTAACATCAAATGATCTTCCAGATGAGTAATACTTTTATAATTATGACATGATCTCAAATCTCTTTCGTGAACTAGTGGAAAATTGAGTAGAAAGCACTAGCTACATTTGGAGTTAAAAAAAAAATCAATGTTTTTGGAACATGTCTCTTGCCTCTGTTTCGTAATGGTTTAAAGTTTTGCAAGTTCTCAGTCGTATAATCTGAAACTAATCTTTTAACGGTGAATGGTATGTTTACTTGCTTGGGTTCTTTGTTCAGTTCTGTCAATTACTGTCTGCTTTTTCCAAAACCATAACGTTCTTTGTGGTCTCTATGATATCCTCATAGGTTTTCTGTTTGATTGACAAAATTTGTTTTACTGTTTTTAGTTCTCAAATTCACGTGCTTTGGTTTCTTTTTTGTTTTGTTTATTAGAAAAGTAACTTTTTTAAGTTAGGTTTTTGATTTCTCATTTGTATCATCGAGCCTTCACTGTTCCATGTGTCTTCATTCTTTCGTGATACTATTACATATGTGTGCAGGCTGTGGATTAGGGTGTTCAGAAGCTGTGGGAAATTAAGCAAAAAACGTTGGGGTATGTTATGCTTTTTTATTCTATTTCTCATTGTGTGTTGTGATTTCGTGATGTTTATTGCTGCTGTTTATGTTAGTATGCTTTTTTCTTCTACTATGAATAAGGGGATACTTTCAAATGGTTTGTGTCTGGTTTATTTTGTTATGTTATATGTGTTTGTGTCTTCTAATATGTTTTTTTGTTATGTTACAGTATCATGGAAGGACATCAACGTGAATACACTGGAGTGCTATCATACAGGTACCAAACATGTGCTCATTTTGCGCCATAGGAAAAAACTTTGTACAAAGAATCTACCTTCCAAACATAGGATTAGACATTTTGGTAAATCAGATGGTCGGAAGAACTTTGTATGATTATACTAGAACTTTACCGAGAAGCCCTCTATCAGAAACAGAAGGTTTTTCCGTCGAGATTTTGTTGCACTCGAGCCGGAAGACGGACCACAGAGTAACTATTGGACGTGGGAGGATTCCGCAGACGTTGTCACTAATTATGTCGGTTCTCGTTTAGGAGGGCAACACTTTTTCAAGTTTGAAGTACAAGAAACCTTTGGCAACATCATCCTTTTGAGAGAGGCAAATCAGTGGGTTGAAGTGGATTGGCGCCAACATCCGCTTCATCAGATCGATGCTGTGACGGAGTGTCCTATTTGTTTCAACGTGATCAATGACGAAATGTCTCACACTCTGATAGGTTACATGGCTGTCAACACATTTTTCACAAATGCTGTCTGTTTCCGTGGCTTTGGTCCTCTCCGGATGAGGGGAGCCCAATGTCCACATAAATGATATGATTGGTAAGCCTTTATGTGAAAAATGTGTTGACAGCCATGTAACCCTATCAGAGTGTGAGGCATTTCGTCATTGATCATGAACAAATAGGACTCCGTCACAGCATCGATCTGATGAAGCGGATGTTGGCGTCAATCCACTTCAACCCACTGATTTGCTTCTCTCAAACGGATGATGATGCCAAAAGTTTCTTGTACTTCAAACTTGAAAAAGTGTTGCCCTCCTAAGCGAGAACCGACATAATTAGTGACAACGTTTGCGGAATCCTCCTACGTCCAATAGTTACTCCGTGGTCTGTCTTCCGACTCGAGTGCAACAAAATCTCGACGGAAAAGTTCTCTGTTTGTGATAGCGTTTCTCGGTAAAGTTCTAGTATAATCATACAAAGTTATTCCAACCATCTGATTTACCAAAATGTCTAATCCTGTGTTCGGATGGTAGATTCTTCGTACAAAGTTTTTTCCTATGGCGCGAAATGAGCACATGTTTGGTACATTACTGATTCCTGTAGAATAGCACCCCAGAGTGTATACATTACTGATTCCTGTAGAATAGCACCCCACAGTGTATTCACGTTGTTGATGTCTCTGCTGAGAACTTGCAAAACTTTAAACCATTACGAAACAGAGGCAAGAGACATGTTCCAAAAACATTGATTTTTTATTTTTAACTCCAAAAGTAGCTCGTGCTTTCTACTAAATTTTCCACTAGTTCACAAAAGAGATTTGAGATCATGTCATAATTATAAAAGTATTACTCATATTTGAAGAAGGTGAAATTGAAGATGAAACTCAGCTACTTGATATTTCGAAAAAGAAGCTATCTTTTATGAGCAGTCCCGACCCCGATCAAAAACTAACAGCTGAATCCTCAAAATCCTAAGAGCTTCTCGACTATGAGTAACTAAACAAATCCCAAGAGCTTCTTGAACAAGAAAAAAACACAATCTAAGATATGAAGAGATATGCGGTTGAGAATATAATATAAGATTTTAGAAACCAATATTAATTAAATCTCATAAATATTCGCCAATGGCATAGATTGTCAATTAAAGATTTTTTCAAGCATTTTTAAAAATGCACTTTGCAAATAATAGTAAGATAGAAAATTTGTAATAAAAATTAGGGAAATTCTCAAAAATACCACACTTTCATGTTTTTGTGACAAAAATACTACACTAAGGTAAAAATGACAAAATGATATTTTTTGAAGATTAAAAAGACTATTATACATGTATTTTCATATGTTTTTTCCCAATCTCTTAAACCTAAACCCTAAAACTCTGGGCATAAAGAACTGGAACCGAAGAACCGGAACCGAAAAACCGAAAAAATTCGGTTCGGTTCCGGTTCCAGTTCCACCCAAAGTACATATTCCTGAGTTGAGAAAGTTTCGGTTCCGATTCCGGTTCCTACCCTAAACCCGAAATGAAGAACCGAAGAACCAAAAATATATAACTATATAAGCATATTAATATATAAGTTCATCAAACTTGAAGAACTATGTGGTTTTCATTTTAGTTTTTGAATTTTTATTGTGGTTTTCTCTGGATTTTTGTTGTTGGACATAAATTAATTTGGGTTTTTAATTTTTATTTCGGATAATTTTAGTTAATTTCGGGTATAAAATAGTATTTCGCGTACAAAATGTTATTTCGGGTATATATATTACCCGGAACCGTATGAAAACCGAAAATTTCGGGTACTTTATGGATCCTCAAATTATGGAACCGACAGGAACCGAACCGAAAAAATATAAGTACCTATTGGATCCTAAATTATAGGAACCGAAATACCCGGAACCGTTCGGTTCCTACCCGGAACCGAACCGAATACCCTAATTAATGACTTTTGAACCCAAATTTATCAATTTAATCATCTTTAAACCATTAAATAAATGTTATTTTGCTCATTTTTATCTTGGTGTGGTATTTTTGTCACAAAAACATGAAAGTGTGGTATTTGAGGGTATTTCTCTAAAAATTTATCATTAATATAAAATTTTATAATTTAAATTGTACATCCATTATTGTTTAAATTGATTGTTAAGATTTAGTTTATGAAGTATTATTTACTGAAATGAATTTGAAAAAAAAATTATTAATACAATTTTGCTGATGGTAACTAAGAAAAGATATTCTTTTTTAGTTTTTTATACATATAAAGTATTTTAGATACTTTTTATTTTATTTTTTAATTAGTTACTTTCTATAAATATAACTGTTATTTATTACAATAAGTGAACAAATATTTAATTTTATTTTAAGAAAATTATTAATGTTTATTTCTAAAATAGAATTTTTTTAATGTAATTGGTTAAATACTCTTTTGAAATAAATATTAAATTATAACTCAATGGCATTTTATGTATTAAAAGCATTTTGTTGTACATTTTTTAAAATGTACCTTGCAAATAATAATACTAGTAAAATTCCCCAAAAAATGTTGATTGATAAAGTATTTGTGGACTCTGCGTTTTAGTGATGCCATTAGTGTTGTTTTCCATGGCCCAATAACTAACGCGTTGGGTCGGACATTTTTTAACCCGACCCGGTAATCAATCCATGGCGCTCTCTGAAAAACATAACAGCCCTCGTCGCCCAAAGTTCCAAACTTTTTAGGGTTTCCTCAACTTCTCTCTCTCTTCCCTTTGAAATCGAACGAAGATGGGGAAGAAGAAAACGAAGGAGACGAAGGCCGAAGAATCTCAAAACGGTGAGTCTCAGGCTCAATCAGGAGGGATCTTCACCACTCTCTTCTCCGCCGATGCGGCTGAGGGCGGCGAAAGCTCTGGCTTTTCGACTCTCTTCTCCGATAATAACCCTTTCCGGCGAAAGAAACCTGAGCCAAAACCTGCGGAAACCAATGAGAACCCGGATTCGACCAGTCCCGAAGGCAAAGGCAATAAACGGAATGTCGATGACGACGAAGAGGAAGAAACAGTTTCCATCGTGAAGACGAAGAAATCTAAAAAGGGGAAAAATCTGGTTTCAGAGACAGACGGCGAGGGTGTTGAGAAAGAGACGAATTCGGATGTTGTGGAAAGTGGGTTGGAATCAAAGAGGAAGAAGAGGAAGAGAGACGAGATTGAGAACGAATACGAGACGAAGAAGTACGGAAGCGTAGAGGCGAAGGAGAAGAAGGTTGGCGAGAAGAGGAAGAAAGCTGATGAAGTAGCGGACACGATGGTTTCAAAGGAAGGGTTTGATGACGAGAGTAAGCTTCTTAGAACTGTTTTCGTTGGGAACTTGCCGTTGAAGACTAAGAAGAAGCTCATCTTGAAGGAATTTAGCAAATTCGGTGAGGTTGAATCCGTGAGGATACGCTCTGTGCCGATTGTCGATGTGAGTTTCAGATTTTGTTTAGCTATGTGACAAATTTGGATCAAGGGTTGAATTTGTGTGTTCTGAGTTGGTTTGGATTTGATTTAGTCGAAGAGGACGAGGAAAGGAGCTATAATGTTGAAGCAAATTAATGAGAAGGCTTCAAGGTCTGTGCTTGAAAACCCTTTCTTCTAACTCAATTTGGTTTTGAAGTTTCAGTGGAGGAAAAGTCTAAAATGTTAAATTTTTTCAAAGTGCAGTGTTCATGCTTATGTTGTGTTCGAAACAGAGCAATCTGCTGAAGCTTCTCTGGCACTTAACATGTCTCTGGTAATAGTTTTCACCTTTTTCTCCGTGGTTGTGTCTAAAGGAGTTATGTGTAGTTTGATTAATGGTTTACTATTGTATTGATGGGTTATATTCAGATTGATGGGAATCATATTCGTGTTGATAGAGCATGTCCACCTCGTAAGAAACTGAAAGGTCAGGATGATCATTTGTATGATTCTAAGAGGACAGTCTTTTTGGGTAATCTCCCGTTTGACGTGAAGGTTAGTAGCAGTAATCTCATGGTTCTCTTGTTCGATTGTGATTACCGAACATGACTTCGGATTCTCAGTTTTGGCTTTTGTTTATCTTTTAACGCAGGACGAGGAGGTGTATCAATTGTTTACTGGTAAGAGTAATCTGGAGAGCAATGTAGAAGCTGTTCGTGTGATTAGAGATCCTCACTTGAACATTGGGAAAGGAATAGCTTACGTCTTGTTTAAAACACGGGTATGTCAAAAAAGAAAACTTTGATTCTTCTAAGGTTTAGGAACAACTGATTAGATCTGATGAGTCATTATATTCGTTTTAGGAAGCTGCAAATCTCGTAATCAAAAAGGGATATCTGAAGCTTAGAGAAAGAGAATTACGTGTTTCTCGAGCCAAACCTGACGCAACACCATCAAAGAGAAAGAGCAATCCTTCAGAAGCCTACTCTCCAGCTGAGAAAAGACATCAAAAGGACAAAGTCGTCACACCAACTGCAACAGGGAAGGCTAATCTTTCGTATCAAGGTCTACGAGCTTCGAAATCCGGTGATGATAAGAAGAAACCTTATCAGAAAAGCCCTGCGCAGTCAAAGATGAGACCTAGAAGTAGCAGCAGCAACGAAGGCAACAAAGCTAGTAGTAACAATAGTGCTTTGAAGCTGCGAAGTCAGAAGCGGCCTGCGGTTGCTGCAAGAAAAGCGAAAGCAAACGCAAAAGGCTCAAAAGAGAGTGGTGGTAAGCGATTCGCAGGGACTAAGCGCAAACAGGAAAGCCGAACGCCTGAAAGCTTCTCTAAGAAGAAGAAACCAAAGCGGTCTTAGGCAGTTTTCTTTCAACCACAAATGTGAACCTCTTTCTAGTACTTTAGCTTTGATACTTGTTGTTTTGGTACCGTTTTATGTCAACATTATATCACTCACTGTAATGTGGACCATCTTCAAATATGCCCTAATGGGTCAAAAAATAGTCAATATACCCTCCATTAAATCAATATACCCTCCTTCATAAATTTTCTCAATCTTACCCTCTATATAATATTATATATTATTCATTATCACCTAAAAAGTAAACAAAACTTAAACAATTAAAAAAATCTAGGTGGACCCACTCTCATCTCTCTTTCTCTCTCCGACGTCCTTTTCTTCTTCTTCACCTCTCCTCCACCATTAACATTGAAGAAAAGCTTCAAAGGAATATGTTAGATGATGCTAAATCTTAAACCGTTTTCGTTTTTATGATTAAATTTTCAAGCTTTATCTAATGTGCTCACCAATATTTCTTGTTTCTTCACAATTTGTAGATTTGTTTCTTCACAATTTGTAGATTTATAATATCAACTTTTTATTCTCGTTTTTAGTGATTTAGATAGCAAATTCGTTGGATAAGTGTGGGTTAACCTTAAAATGTTAACGAAAAGGACATATTGGGTGAATGAGCATAAATTATAGCGATAAAGACGAAAACCTTATTTTCTGGGTACTACTGCGACTAAAGATACTATTATGCATAAAGAAAACAACTACGACAACTAGTTTAACTAACACATTATTGTATAACTAAGACAAATGGTGTGACTAAATCTACTATTTTTGTTCTTTTCAGGGAGCAATGAGTACAAGCCGTTGCACAATCATATATTTCGATCATGGGGGGTATTCAAAGGAAGGTGATGACATGAAATGGATTTCAACAGAAGATAAAATTCACTCTTTAGCGATGAAGACATCTTTGGAGGGCAAATTATAGTGGGTTGGTTGAGAGAATTTGCAGAAAGCTTATGATGGATGAAGCTACAACGCAGTTGAAAATTAGTTACTTTCCTTTGGTCTTGAATCCGAAGCGTCCAACTTACATATGGAATGATGAAGATGTGTTTTGTTATCTATTCTAAGTAAATAAAGATCAATGTAGAAGTCTTCTACATGTAGAGTTCAACAAGATGTTAATCAAAGTCAGAAGCGTGTGGAAGCTTCAACAGAAGATCATGAAACTTATGGTGATGAGGAGCTGGTTTCAAGTGGTAGAGAAGGTAATGATTGTATGATTACAGCTTACACAGGGGAACCATCGGAATACCATGAGATGCATGACCATGGTACATATGGCGCTGAAGGATATGAGCAAGTGTATGAAGATAGTGAAGTAAGACCTACTGCAGGAGATGAGCATGCACATCTTGGATGGGATGATGGTATATATATGGTTCTAAGCCAAGAATTTGGAAGTAAGGAGGCAGTGCAAACGCTAGTTCAGAGAGCTTCACATCAGAATTGTTTTGAGTATAATACAATTAAGTCGGATACTAACCGGTATGTGATAAAATGTTGTGGAGCAAAAGATGGTTGCAATGGTCAGTTCGAGTTGCGAAGCATAAGAATTATGATCGTTTCATGATTAATACTTACAACAAGTTGCATACATGTTCTCGAGTTACTACAATCATTTTATAGCTTATTTTGTATTATGAGGTATCAGGTACCACTGGTGTAATTGTGTAATCGGAACTCATATTCGTGTAGTTTTTAGTTTGGTACGACTAGGATAACTGGTTTAACTTTGTATTGTGTGGACGTCTGCGTACTACTAGGTTGACTATGTTTTTGTGAGACGACTGGACCAATTGTGGAACGACTATGTGTTTTTGTTTGGGAATTGCCAAATGTGATTTTAATTTTATTAGGCCACGTATTTAATACATGCATTTAGTAATACTATCTATTAGAAGCTATTTAGTACTGTTTTGTTTGATGAAACTTTTAAATTTCACAAATTTGAAATTTTTTTACAAAACATGTCTTCTAAACAAAAGTAACCTTACACTTATAAGGTGAATGGCACAATATGTTCCCAACTGTGAGGGTTTTCGTGCAAATTAAGTATTTTCGACGTTTTTATTGTATGAGAATATGTGAAATGCATCTTAGACCTTTAAAATCATCAGTACTACTACTAAAAGTAGATTTTAAATCGGTACTACTAAAAAAAACCTTAAAAGTGCCAAAATACAACTATGTGGTAGGTAGTATTACTAAAAACTTGGGTACTACTATGACCAAAATTAAATTATTTTTTTATTTACTAACGGGGTTTACATAACAGTGTTAACTAATGGCGTTACTTGACGGCGTTAATGTTTCTTTAATATTAAATATAATATTTGTGGGTACAACTTGTACGACTAGTATAACTAAGTTTGTCTTGGATAACTAGTATAACTGGTATAACTATATTGTTTTCAGACACTTTATAATAATCAATTTTAATTTTATTAGGCAATATATTTTAAAAACGATTTTTAAAACATCCAGAAACACAACCCATGTTCCAAAAAAACATTCATAAGCTTAAGTTCTAAATATTTTTCTAACCATCCAAACCATTAAAAATACAAACCATCTAAGACCATCAAAAGCGGTTCCATACCCGACGAACAGTTGTAGTGTGCCCTGGTCTGTCTGAGGTAATCGTTTAATATCTAAGCTCAAATTTCTCAGTGTCTTTCTCGATTCTTGTTTGTATTTGGGTTTGAGAAACGGATTGTAGATGGGGATGAACAGAAACCATAGACTTTCTCTTTTGTTTGCTCCAAAAAGAGTTCGGACAATACTAAGCAAGCTACACGAAAATAGAGGCCTACAGGAAAAAGAAAAGTTATTATTTCAACAACAAATTATGAAAGGAAAACGAAATTCCTTTCTTTATAAGGAATCTGGAAAGAAATCTCGAAAACATATGAGAATCCCCCTAGAAAAAATGATCGAGGAACAAGGAAAGAAAAGCCAACAATGATTTATGAAGATCTAATTCAGTGAAAAACAAAATAAGTAACCAAATCTATGCCACACCACGTTTAGCCTGAAGAAATACTTACATCTGCTCCTTACATGATGAAAGCAATTTCTTGTAATGCAGGCATAAGACAACTTTAACTGATCTGATATTTCCATTTCACAATTCTTTGTAACACTTTTGCTCAAGGTACTTTGTAATCTGTCACAAACGAACACTGCAACAACATAAGAATAAAATTGAGAGAAGTATGCCGAGCAATACATAATAGGGAATAACAGAAAAAAACAACCACCTTTGGAATTCGTAAAGGATTCCTTGACGCATACAAAGCTTGCCAATTTTCTTATCATTTGGTCCAAGAGAGAAAGCCTCACTCATCTTCTCACCAAAAATAAAACGATCCATATCAGATATCTTTATGGCCTGTGAAAAAAAAAAGAGCAAAAAAAAATGTTATTTGATATTATTCCACCAGACATTGATTCATAAATCTCTGTATGATTATGCTAAGACGTGCACTTGTAACTAATTGGAGGTAAAGAGTTTTCTATCATGCATCCATTATATCAAACTAAACGTGTCAAATTTTCCAAATGTACATGAATCAGAACTATTTGATCAATATAAGCAAGCACATACACTGCAGCGACCCCAGAATGTTGCACGCTTTGCAGGAACAGAGGAGGAACGTAATTGCTCCGTTTCATAAACCACCCCAAGTAGTCTTTGGTCGTGGGAAGCGTATCGACAAGCCTGAAAGCGTTCTACGAGCTTCTTCTTCGAGCTTCTTCTTGAGATCTTGTTTTTTACAGACGCTGATGTCTTTCCCCTGAGACGCACTCAGCAAGAACTCGCCACAGAGTGCTAACGAAGAAACAGAGCCAACGTGAGCGGAGAGGACGGTGAGCGGCTTGTACGCGCCGGTGATCGGCGGAGGGAGATGCTGAGGACGAAGCTTCTTGAAGAGGCTGATGGGCTGAGCGAATAGTTGGAATTGGTCTGTGGAGGAAAAATAATATGAGATCGTGAATCAGAGGAAGAAAGAGGAGAACAGCGAAGAAGAAGAAAGAGGAAAATAATTTATGTTAGATAAGTTAGAGAGAAAATAAAAAATTGGTATATGGGTATGATCCGTTTGTATTCGGGTTTGGGTGGATAATCCGATGGTTGGTTTGTAGTTTGTTAGGTTCATTAAACCCTTTAGTGTCTTTTCCTAGGTTTTGGTTTAAAACAAAAATCATAAAGAAAATACAATTTATGTGTAGGTTGTATTAGCTTTTTCTCAAAGTGGGAAGGGCATAACTGATTAATGTCCCTGTAATGTTGCAACAATCATGGTTACTTTGGAGTATAAGATAAAGCTATTTTGATGATTGTTTAACATGTTTATTCTACAGAATTTTCCGGAGATTCTGTGCTAACCTCTTATGGATTATCTAATATGGCTAAGACTTTCAACTTTTCTTATGGGTTCTATGAGTTTTATGTTCATTACGGTTTCACAGAAAGATTACTTAAATAAGGTAAAAGGATTAGTGTTTCAACTTGTGTGTGAACAAATAATCCAACAGCTTCAGAGAAAAATGGATTTCACATTTGGTTCAATACGAAATATTATACACATAACCAAAAGATCATTAACAACAAGTTTAACACCGTTTTGGTCAATGAAAGTTTTTACCAACGACTTCACAGTTTAGATGTGTGATTCAATTTTACTTGCAAGTTCCGATATGTAGTAGTAAGCTCTTTGAGTTGAGGTACGAGTCTTCTCAGTTGCTTTGAGTTTGAGCACGAACTAATCATTCTCTGATTACTTTCTCGACGAACAAAACCACATAAGAAATGTTATAACATAAATGTTTTTATTAACAAATATAAATGATAAATCCTATTTCTCTCTTCATTTTGTTTTTATTACATGCTCCATCAGACCATCACGACCCAATAACTAATTATGGCAATGGTTAAAAATAATCATGCTCCGTGATTGGAGGGCTTTTGTAAGTGATTCAAATTTGAGAAACTTAATTAACGCCTAGACTCTGAAATTTTTGTCTCCGAGAATACAAATATGGAATCGACAGTATCTCGTGATTGATTGGGTATGTTACTTGTCTATCACCGAAACACTTTCTCAAACGCTTTTTTCTTTCCATATGACAAATATGAAAACAACTTTTGACCGCCACCGAACATTTTCAAATAACATGATACTACCAAAAAACAAAATCTAATAGACTAATATATGAAAAAAAGGACAAAACTTCGTTGCCCAGATGAAAGTGACAAAAATTCTAAACTAGAAGAAGAACTTTACGGTAAAACTACAGAAGATAATCAAAATGATTATCCTCCTAAGCCAATGGTCTTTTAACTACTGTCCACAAGTCACACAATCTTAATACAAGATTTTAAGTTATAAGACTTAAGTATAAACAACATGTGCACAAACCAAAACAATCTTAATGTTAATTGAGAACTCAAAACAAATCAATTCAAAATCGTACGCATTATATATAAAAACAAACCGGGAACAAAGTGGAACCAAATCGGGAAAAAAAAAGAAAACGAACCAGTTTTTTTTCTTAAACTAATGATTAATTTGACTGACACCGAATCCAAGTGAAAACCATAAAACTTTGTTTCATTTCCGATCAAAACCACAAAAGTATATACCAAAAACAAAGAAATCCACATAAAACATGATAAAACACAAGCCATACATATAAGCAGATATAACATAGTTGCATATGAAAATGAGTTACCATCGGGTCATGCTTGGCTCCTTGTACGCCACATGCAGCCGATTTTTTTCAACCAAAATCGATATCCACTCGTGGCATACAGGGAGCCAGGCATGACGACAAGTATCTATCTATATATTTGTATACGAAACCTTTAAAACATGAACGTCGTCGTTGATCTTGGCTTGAGTCGAATCAGAATCTTTGTTTTATTACTGTTGGTAAGAGGAAATGAAAGTAGAGAAGATGTATCGAAGATATTGGGTTGAAGAGGAATTTGTGGCACAGATATATATATATATATATAGGAGAAAGAAAGAAGAGAGCTAATTATGTTATTGCCAAATTAAAAAAAAAAAATATATTTGAGAACATTTGAACAAAGTTGGGTTTCCATCCATTTACTCACTTTCCTTAAAGGCTTCTCGTTTCCCACAATTTGTTATTATTTATTGAGAATTAAATCATGCAAATAAGTATTTTTTTAAAACACAATTTTTTTAAAATAATTGTTTTAATGGATTACTTACTTATTCCCAACTTTAATTTGAAAACATTATAAATTTGTTGAAGGTAATAAAGATTTTACACAGCGTGCATACCTACTGAGTTACTTTAAATTAATTAAATGTTTGATAGGAGAATTTTATGAATAATCTTATACTATATCTCTACTATTATAAAGGAATTTTTAGAGAAAAAAAAGAAAGAGTAAATGGGCCATGTATATCGATCAATCATCTTCATCACTACAATGGACCTACGCTTTTCATCCCAATCCAAAACTTTAGCGTTGGACAATTCAAAATGATATCCCATTATGTCTTTTCTTTGTGTTTTTTCTGTTGTTGTGGTTTTTAGGTTGTTGGAGTATGCGTTTCAGCGTTTAGTGTCTACAAGTTAAAATATTGTGTTTATCTTCAAAGGTTATGATTTTTTTATTGTATTTATCAAAACTTCCTGGGAAATATGTAAAATCAAAGGTGAAAAGCAAATAGAAAGCCAAAAACTTCGTTCACGTTTTGCCTTTAACCCCGTAGAAATATAATCTATTGTTAGATGCTCACTAATTAACACCTACAACTGCAAACACATTGTTCGGGTCGAATACAAACCTTAAATCTTTATAAACTTTGATATAATATGAAGAATCATATCTTAAGAACAGAGACCACGTTTGTTTTAATTTAGACGTCGTAGACAGACTATGAACACATCTATGACCACCAAAGTTTTAAATTGTTTCAAACAAAGATCTTGTCACCACATATTGCGGTAACGTCAAAGATGAGAATATATCAGCGAGTAAAAGTTCAAAAAACCATATCGTCTAGTTACACTTTTTTTTTTTTCAAAACATTTCGTTCTTTGTACTCGGTGAAAATGTGTCAAGGTATTGAATGAACATGGTTATGTTGAAAGAGTAAAAAACAAATTGTGTATGTGTATGTATATAACGTAAGACAATTCAATTTTAAACTCTCTAAAGCTTAAAATTCGATTCTTCTTTTGTAAAATTAGATTTTCTCTGTCTTTCTTTTCGTTTTAATTTCATGGGTTTTGTGGGCTCTATAGCTTTCGCTTTTTTCACAATAAAGACGCTTTTATTCCTTCCCTTTCTTTTTAATATTTGTTTTTTCAAAAAAAATTGAAGTGCTTTCCCCTGACCCAATATGTTATTGCCAACTCATCTGCGTTGTTTTAATTATTTTATATTAAAATTGTCACTTGAACTTAATGGACTGAACCGGCCCATTTAAAACCAACCAAACCGGGCCGAGATTGGGCTTCTTTTACCGGCAACTTATCCAAATCGATCGCCGGCGAAGTAAAACGGACTTTACCCTCACCGGAACAAGCAGATAACAATGGTCTGTGTAGAGCTCGAAGAAGAGTTATGAAACAAATGGAATCGAGAGTTGACTAATCTCTCTCTCACCTTCTCCTTCGTAATTTACGTTTCACGATTTGAAAATTCAATCGATGGGTAGCAAACGCCGGAGATCGGTCATAGCCATGTTCTTCATCTTCGTCGCGATGTCCTGCTTGAATTCCATCTCAACTAGTCAGGTTAGAAACTCTACGACTCGATTGGGTTTTCTTTTTTCTTTTTTTTGTTCAAGAGAAACTTTTATCAGATTCGATCGAATTCGATATTCCATTCGTGTGGCGATTCACTCTTGGGATGATTGAAATTTTTCTTCTTACAGGTTGGAACAGATTACGGAGATTCTGATGAAATGTTCGGTTTTGATTCGTTCTGTATCTCCGACCAATACATTATGCAGTCTTATTTCACTACACGCACTTCTTTAAACGACTCCGAGTTTCGAAACTTCCTGCTTCTTCGACAATGTTCTGATAAGTTTCCTTCTGAAGGTCAAAACATTGTTCCTGCTTTATCATTGCTACAAGACAGAAGCATAACAGGTGAAGGTTCGCATCGTCATCTACATACATCCCTCAAGCTTCTCCCTCCTTACTCACAGTCTCAGCTTCACGAGCTCGTGATTGTTGAACGTTTGCCTTTGGGTGTTTTCGCTGATCCTTTTGAGCTTCAGAGTCTTCGGCAACGCAGAGGTTAAAACTTCAAAAGCTTTTAGCTTTCAATCTTGAATATCTCTGATGGTGGTGGTCTTTTCAATCTGTTGCAGCTTTCAGAGACGTTTCTGTGTTTGGAGACACGGATCTCGAGCAGCCTTCGTTCAGATCAAACAGGTCTGTCGTTGAGATTCATGTCGAACTCAGTTCTAGAGATTACGAAGATGGAAATGGTGTAATCAGCGTGAAGCTTCCTCTACATGCTCGTTATCAGGTAAAATTGGTAATCAATTGATCTCAAATTGAACAAGGACACACTTTTATTTGTATATCTTGTTTTGATCACTATTGATAAGATTGTTTCTCTGCTTATCTCACCAGCCTCTTGACGAGAGTGGATACTCTACAGTGGAGTTTGGAGAGCCAGACTTGTTCCTGTGCTCGAGACATGTACCAAACCAGGGACAAGAACAGAGTAGGTGTTTGGTTTTGTCGATTGGCGGATCGAAGACCGAAACTAGATCCGTTGTCTGGAAAATACCTGCCGGAATCAGGAGTCACACAGAGTATGTTTCCGTGTTTACTTTTGTGGCTGCGGTTTTATCCGCATTTTCAATCCTTGTTGCATCTGTCTTGAGCTCAAAGGTTGAATCTTGCAAGAACCCAAAGCAGTCATGAATCAGCTTTTGAACTTCTTTGTGATAGTCATGTGGCTCAGAGAGTACAGGATTGTAATTTTGACATATCAATAGGCAAATGTGATTTTTTTTGGAATTCAAAATTACTCTATTCTGCTCTAGCTACTCTATAATCCTTAACTGTATCAATCAACTTGGACAAACCGTTTCTTTTTGTTTCCTTTCAAATCTCAATACAAATTTGGGCAAATTGTGTGAACTATGCATGAGCCGATTTATCAAACCGAAACTTTAGGAGACACAAGCAACAGGCTTTCCACTCATCTCCAACAAATAGTTTGCACAACAAAAAAAACCACACACGCACTCTATTACATTAACCAATAGACCCTCAAACCAAACCAGACCAATAAAAAAAAAACCAACTTCTAAGTTTTTGTCTGCAAATTACGTTATATACCAAGTAGTTCCACTCATTGATGCTTTTAAGATTGATGAACACATTCCAAAAGACTTGTTCTTGCTTTCCAAAATCAAGCTGCGAGTACGATAATCACGATCAGGAGTACAATGCCGAATATCACCAAGAGCAAGCATGTCTGCGTGTAAACAAGATTCAAGACATTAGAGTGTAGCCTAAAGCCATCCCTAAGGATTCCAAAAAATCATTCATTCATTCACTGTTATCTGAAAAAAGTTTTTGAAGTGTTTTTTTACCAGAGATGAGTTTGATCTTTGTGTTTTTGCGGCTTGTGCAAGCTGAGATTTTCCTTGTGCAGTTGCAGCTCGAGAGTTGTCAATGTGAGTACCGATATCATCTGCCGAGAAAAAGAAAGTGAGCTCTAAAATATTGTAGAAATTGAGGTCATCTTCTTATTGAGTTTATATAGATTTTGTTTACCTATCACGACTCCTTGATCGTTAACAAGAACCGCGAGATCTTTGAATATTTCGTTGACCTCGCCGATTTGGTTATGGATTTCTTGTATTCCTTGCTCTCTTTCTTCGATCACAGCCTCGTTGAATGCAATCTCGTTGTCTAACAATACAAGTTCCTGCCTGCAAGCAATCACACCAGAGGAAGATAAGTTGTATCACAAAACGAATAGAGATGCGTAAAGAATTTTCTTTTCGGCATTACCAACCTCTTTGACTCCATAACTTGTGCCCGCTGTTCCGGGATCTTGTCTACTTCACTCGCTGTATAGCTATATATCGAGCAAAGACAAACACGAAACATGATTAAAAAAACCAGACTAGCAAAAAGTGAAACTTTTTTTTAATTCCAATTCCATTTATCGATTTAGAACTTGTGCTTAACATAGACGAAACCACCAAGTTGATTGATTTTGGTTTTGATCACATTCCAAATTCTAGTTGTTGGATTCAGAATCTGAGCTTAACATACACAACAAAAGCACAAACCTAGAGGGATGAGCAGACTGAGGCACGAAAGGAGAATAAGCGGCTTCTCTTTCAGCAGCTGTTTGTTGAGCTTTCTGAAACTCTTTCAACACAGCTTGAAAGTCCTTTGCAAGCTTAGCATCTGCAATCTTCTTACTTGGCTACAAACAAACACAAAATCAAAAGAGAAAACAACAAAGAAGAATCACATAAAACCAAAAGAAAGATTATCACTTTACATTGACATCACTTCGATGATCAGTTTCACTAGCTTCTTTAAGTTTAGCAGAAGTGTCCTTCACAAGCTGCCCAATATGCAACCGCGTCTTGTGCCTATAACGCAAATTAACATATTCAATTCGAATTTCACAAGATCACCCAAAATTGATTGACAAAACTCAAACTCACAGCTTCTCACGGAGCTCCGGCGTGTCTTTGGGAGTACCGAGCGTGTTAACGAGCCGCTGAAACGTGGAGACTCCGGTATTGATCTGGAATATTCCGGAAGCGACGGCTTGCGTCGAATCTTGGCGACCGCCATTGACCTTCCTCGATCTTCCTCTTCCAGCTTCTAAATCTTGAAAACTCATCTCGTAATCACACCGACGATGAACAAATTTTTACCCTGAATGGATCGCGATCAGAGTCCGATCTAACGATGAGGAGGAGAAATCAGATATTTCTCGAATCGCTGAGAGCGAAAATGATTAAGGGTCAAGGCGTGAATCGTGGAGACAGATAGACAGAGATTGACATAAGCGTTTTTTAAATTCAGTTAACTGATTAAAGAGAAGAAAGGCGAGAAAAATGTGTTTTTTTTTTCTTACAAATCTCGCCTCATTTTATTATTTAATTAAACAGTTTACCATTTATAAATTGGATTTGTTGTGGTTTTGATCACCTCAACGGCTCAACCCCTAACAAATCCTAAAAAATTCTAAAACAATATTAGTACTCTTTAGTATAAATTAGTTATACAATTATAAAAAAAATTTATCAACAAATATCCAATAAAATTCTCGTTTGAAAAGTCCTCTTCACTCTTTAGCTCTTTTTTTATTATACTCCCTCTGTCCCATTTTGTATGATGTTTTGGCTAAAAGCACTAGAATTAAGAAACTATAAATGCTTTTGCTTTTTACATAGAAACTATAAATTAATATTAATCCAAACTATTTTAACCAATAACAATAGTTACTGCAGAATATTAATAATTATAATACATAAATTTGCTTTGGGATTTGTATAAAATCAAACAAAATGGAACAAAAAATATCTTCTAAAACATCATATATAATGGAACAGAGGGAGTAATTTTATTTTTGTAATTGCAAAATATTTATATGAGATGCCAAGTCCTCTTCACTCTTTAGCTCTTTTTTATTATAATTTTATTTTTGTAATTGCAAAATATTTATGTGAGATGCCTTAAACGAAAATTCTCTTATTTCCGTATATTTCCCCAATTGTAATTAAAGAAAAATTATGGGGGCGGTCATAGTAAAACTATTTGTAAATTCAGGAAAGTTTAATAGTGTGAAACGTTCTTACAAGAGTTTCCATTGATGAGTTTACTGTTTGAAGTCGGAAAGACGGTTCGGACACGATGATAATTGGAGGATGAAGTGATTGTGCCACGTCTTTGTCATTTAAAATTAAATAAGAATGTTTCCCGACACAGAATTAGCTCTGAGCACGACCTTCTTCTTCACACGTACGAAGAAAAAAACCCCGACGGTTACACGTGCCATGTTCTCGTATAAATGGAAACCGCTCTTTTTTTGGTTTTCTCTCACCGAAAGAGTTTTTTTTTTTTTCCTTATTCGTTTCAAGTTCGTTCGTCGCCGGTGAAAGAGAAAATCTTCCGTTCAATCATCAGATTCTAAGCGCTTTTTCTCGCAATGTCGGTGAGTTTTACATATCCAAAAGTTTCGTTCTCTTCTCTCATTTTGTATGATTGTGAATTTGTGATCGCCTGATGCGAATAGCTCTCTTGAAATCTGGTTTTACTGTTTCTAATCTTTGGAATAGTCTTCTCTAAAAGTGTGGTTAGTAACTATGAATTTATTGGAAACAGCTTCTTATTCAGTCGTTAGAATAAGCGAATGAAAGATATAACTAATTCTACATTTGGCTTTAACAATTTGCTCTCTGGTTTCTGGTTTCAATCTGAGATGAGACTTTTTTTTTTCTACTTTTCATTGTTTCTATATATAGCAGATGGTAACTGTCAAAGTTAGCAATGTTTCTTTAGGAGCAACAGAAAGAGAACTCAAAGAGTTTTTTTCTTTTTCCGGCGAGATTGTTTACCTCGAGTTACAAAGGTCGGTTCTTTTTATTTTTTACTACACAATTCGTTCGAATTATACTCTTAATGTGTTCTTTCAGAATCCTAAAACATTATTGGTTTCTACAGTGAGAATGAAGGAGGGTCTAAATTAGCATATGTTACATTCAAGGATTTACAAGGAGCTGAAACCGCAATTCTCCTCACTGTAAATTCACTTCTCAACCTTGTTCAATTACTATATATATTGGTGTCACTTTTGTTTCATGCAGGACTGTCTTTTAGAACGTCAAAGCTATCTAGTCCAACAAAACTCTGATTTAAAATGAAAGTCGACCAGTAACTAAACCTTTTATCATACATTTGTTGTTCAACAGAAACAAAATCTGCACAAGACCACATCTAAATAGTTTCAGACCGCTCTGGTTTTGAGTCTTTTAACGTCGATCTTGCTTGCAGGGAGCGACAATTGTTGATTCCTCAGTCACGGTCACAATGTCACCAGATTACCAACTACCTCCTGATGCTTTAGCTTCCATTGTAAGCACCTTAAAAATCCATTTTCAAAACCTCAAAACACTCATGAGAAAACCTCTGTGTGACTTCAACTTTTGTGTGTCTTCAGGAATCATCGAAAGAGAGCGACAAATCCTCATCTCCTTCACTGGAAGATGTATCGGTATTCAGAAAAGCTGAAGATGTTGTAAGCAGTATGATTTCAAAAGGGTTTATTCTTGGAAAAGACGCAATAGCTAAAGCCAAAAGCCTCGATGAGAAGCATCAGTTAACATCAACAGCTTCTGCTAAAGTCACATCTTTCGACAAGAGAATCGGATTCACGGAGAAAATCAACACCGGGACAACGGCTGTGAGCGAGAAAGTCAAAGAAGTTGATCAGAAGTTTCAAGTCACAGAGAAAACCAAGTCAGCGATCGCTGCAGCCGAGCAGACAGTGAGCAATGCTGGTTCGACTATAATGAAAAACCGGTATGTCTTAACCGGTACCACGTGGGTTACTGGTGCGTTTAACAAAGTGAGTAAAGCTGCAGAAGAAGTTGGACAAAAGGCGAAAGAGAGAGTCGGAATGGCTCAGGAAGATGAAGAGAAGAAGACAGTGGGTGATGAAGTGGCTAGTGTTCATTTGTCTGAAGCACCTAAGGCTTTAGACCAATCAGAAAAAGATTCAAAACTCTCTGAAACGCAACCGCAACCACAGCAACTGCAGGAGTCTACTCCAATTGTTGCTTCAGGACAACCTTGAGATGCATATAAGAATCTTTCTCCCAACTTTTTTGGAACATAGAAGCTGGCTTTTTAGGACACGACTTATTTGTTCCAAAAACATTGGATTGAAAATCTTTTGCCGTTGTTGTTGTTGTTTGTCGTCTTGTTCCTCCGTTCCAAAAATTGGTGAGAATGCTGAAAGTTAAACCTTCTTTCTTTTTATTTCGTTGCTAAGGGTATGATAAAAAAATATCGTTTGATACTTTGCATAATGGCAGAGTCACAAAACTGCTATTACGTTATGAAAAACCTCAAACTGCTATTACGTTCTTCAACGAACAGAGTCGACTAACAAACACCACCAGATTTTTGGTTTTTTTTTTTTTTCTTTTTCTTTGTTGATCTCTTTACCACATCACTCAATCCCTAAATCAATGTCTTTCTCGTTATCGATTCCATTGATTGGTGACCAATTCAATCAGCGTTTTCTTTCATCAATAGACCTTTCTCTTCGCCAACATCCATGCTTTCTGTCACTGGTGATCTCGTTAGATTGTTCCATCTTCTATGAGGCCCTCACAGAACAGTTAAGAAGGTTTGTGACCAATTCAATCAGCGTTTGTTCCAGATTCATAAAGCGATTAATCTGGTGGCCAATTCAATCAGCGTTTGTTCCAGATTCATCAGCGTTTGTGAATTGATTGGTGACCAATTCAATCAGCGTTTGTTCCAGATTCATAAAGCGATTAATAAGGTTTGTGTTCGGTGTCTTTTCTCCTTGGGAAAGTATCCTTCTGACAAGAGTACGTCGATATTGGCGTTGTATTATTGTCGGCGTTTGTCCCGTGCAGTCCATATCCGGTTTTTGTCTTCCACCGGTTTTGAATGGTGGTTGTGTTTTGCAAATTCTTTGTCATAAGAAATCTCGATCAAAACCGCCATGGCCGTGGGTTGGGAGTCTGATACTGATTCTATCTCTCTTCTATGATGGATCTGTTATCCGTTTAATGGTGGATGCACACTAGTGTATCATGTTCTGTGAGTCTAATTAATAGGTTAATTGGGATGCAACCGAGACACAATGTCAAGATGGAGGAAGACGTTTAACCATGGAGAAGATTTAGTCACACCTTTATTGGCATGCACGGAAGAAGTATTTGGAATGTTGATTTTCTTGTGAAGGTAGTTTTAGAGGTTTCTATTGAAGTTAGGTTAAGGTTTAGTATATCTTCAAAGACATGTTGCAGACTAATTGACATCAGATTATCGCAACCTCAAGACTAGTATCAGATGTAATGGATTTTATTAATATGATTAGAAGAAAGCCTCAAGTTAAAGAAATGCACAAGAATCGTATTGGAGTAAAGGAATGGGAGAAATATTACAAATATGTTTATTTGTTAGCGTGTAAGTCGTTGTTGATTTTTGATCAATACGTATTGTGAATCTTATTTCTTCAATTTGTTTTCAGAAGATAGCGCATATAGTTGTTTGTGTAATAATTTACGTTTTGTAGTCTTATATAACCTTAACAGTGTAACTTCGATATAATGAAATGTATGTTTTAGCCGTAAAAAAAAAGGGCAGAGTCACGATTCAACTTGATCAATTGTATATATTTATGTAAAATAGTGATTTATGTCCCGCTTTGTGATATTTTAAGTTTGTTGAAAAAAAAACAAGTGCATTTTTATATAAATTGCAAAAAATTTCTTTATGTTACTGGCTTTGAAAACATGCTAATAAAAAATGAAAAAAGGATTTTTTTTTTGTCACAAATGAAAGGAAGAATAAATCCCAAAATTCAGAATAAATATGGTACCGAGAAGGTGATCATTGATAAGTATGATGTGGTGCCGAGTGACGACGAAGATGAGTCGATGACTATGAATTGAGTAGGCATTTCGGTAATTTTTTTGGGTTTGGATCGGGGTTTTCAAAGTTTTGGGTTTCGATATTGGTTCAAAAAATTTACTTGGATATTTTCAATTTTCTGATCGGGTTTAGTTCAGCTTTTTTAATGTTTGGTTCGGGACGGGTTTTATCCGATATCGAAATTATCCCAAAATCTAAAGAAGTTATTTATAAAAAATATGTTAAACTATTTGAAAGTATCTTAAATTTCCAAAATTTCTATAAAAGACTACACAAATTACTTAAAAGAATCTAAATTAACCAAAATTTTTTATCATAAAAACTACAAAAATTCACGAAAATTATTAAAGTGTATCCAATTATTTAATTAAAGTTAGGTAAAAAAAGTTATTAGTTATCTTTGGATTTTTCGCATATCCATTCTAATTTTGGTTCGGACTGAATATCGATATCTGAAATATATAACTGTAAATAGATTTTGATATTTTACTAGATTAGAATTAGACCGACATAGTTTTTTTGAATAGGGTTAGGATCGGATATAGAATTCAATTATAAATACTCTGACCTAGTTACGATGATGATAAATGAGAATGGTTAATACAACATTAGAAAGAGAAAAAAGATTCTGTTACTGATATACATTACATTAACTCCAACGTAGACTAGAGGTATATGAAAATACAATAGTTCCTTTGACCAAAAATATAATACATAACCAAGTGGTAGTCTAATGGTTCCCATTTGGGAAGGAGTTATTCTGATGGTCTAAGTCAGAGATCGATTCTTCTCAAATGCAAAATTGCTAGATATTTCTTTATTTGGACACACGAGTATGAACTCTTTTTTACGGTTCATTTGAAAAATTGGGAGAGACATTTATTCGTGGACATTTCTTCTTCTAAGGGAATTAATCTCGGTTTAGGTCGGAGATTCTCTCTGAATTATATATAAAAAAAATTGGGAATAATTACTTTCAACAGCTTATAATTCTTACTGATTTCCATGGGTAATTGGTTGTTGTTGACCAAGAAAAAGATACACATGGTTACTACGAATTCAACGACTAATAAATAACTTGACTTAAAGGATGTAGTTATTAAATATAGAATTTAGTCGTTAATATTCAGAAATTAAATTAAGGGATTTAAACATAATTTAAAGTCAAATCCAGAGTTATAAAATTAAGGATCTTAAAATTTACTTTAAAAATAAAAAATATTTTAAGAAGTGAATTCTAAGATATTTTATGGGATTTCAAAGAATTTAATAAAAAGGTGGTTTGACAGAGTTTTTAAGTAAAGAAAAAAAAGATCCAATCTCAGTTTATAAAACTCATAATAATGTTTCTAATTCATCCCAAATTATCTAGAAACTTATTGAAAAATAAATAGTTATAAACTTCTACAATAGTAAGTTT
The DNA here is from genome assembly GCA_010577795.1 of Isatis tinctoria. Lineage (NCBI taxonomy): Eukaryota > Viridiplantae > Streptophyta > Magnoliopsida > Brassicales > Brassicaceae > Isatis > Isatis tinctoria. The sequence goes on along the minus strand of CM021250.1, from coordinate 10,796,893 downwards.
GAATACACCCCCTCAAATTAACAAAAGCTCAATTGTTATCCCCTTAAACGATAACAAATCTCAATAGTTATCCTCTTTAATTATAACAGTTTCCATTAATAGCACCGAAAGTTTTCTACTACTATAAATTAGTGAATGTTCTTAGGTATTTCAATCAATAACTCAAAACAAGGTTTTATAGTGTAAACATTTCGTGAATCCAAAGAAGAAGAAAAACCATGAAGGTCTCAGTTTTCTTCATTGCTGCATTGCTTATTCTATCATGTAAGTAATAGCAAATCGATCTTATTAATGTTTAAAAATTATAAAGCATGCATGTGATTTAAATATAGGCTCATCATCAATGACAATGGGAAGTAGTGATCACGAGAACCATTGCCACGACGCTGTATAAATCTAAATTTTATGTGCATGTGATTTAAATATAGGCTCATCATCAATGACAATGGGAAGTAGTGATCACGAGAACCATTGCCACGACGCTGAAGATTGTGAAGTATGGTGCAAACAATATGTTCCTGAGCCGAAATGTATTAACCACATTTGCAATTGTAAACCTCATCTTTCTACCGACGAAGATCTGCCAACGTCGGCAAATTAATCCTTCCAATTTGGATAATTGAATATGATTACATATGATTCTCGATATGTATCCATTACTACATTTCTTTCTTGCTTTTTCTTGTTTTATTCAATATGTTAAAATGTTATTAGTACAATTCTAATTTCTTTTTTTTTTCTTTCTTATTTCTATGGAATCGGTGTCTTAAATTCACAATCGAATCATTAAAAGTTTGTACATATAACTAGATTTAGAGTTTTGGTATATACTTTTTGTCGACATTTTAGGTAAAAAATACTATACGGTGTTGGAAAGGGCTGATATAGGAGAGTTGACTACAAATCTAAATTCATCGAGGGAATTGTTATATATGTATCCCAATGTTGACTACAAATATTGAAATACAGAATATATATTTGCATGTCTTTTTGTAGCTACGTGTTTGTCCCTGGAAAAGTCACTCTGCATTCTCAACTTGACAAATCAAATGTGCGCATTCCGGAAAACAAGTTTAAAACCTCCATGATCCTAGTCATTGCGTTTGTGGCGATAAGCAAGATACAAAAATGTGACAATAATATATTTTGATTAATAAAAATAGTTATCATTCCGTTAAAAAGAATCGCCTGAAATTGCACAAGCCTTTTGTTTCTTTGTCATCGACTTATCAATTAGATTAGGGAGATGTGTTACAGCTAGAGTTCGTACGACTGTATATCTCAAAATATATACAACATAAAAGAGGAGAATGTTTATTGGATATTTTCATCATTACAGAAATCATTGAAACAATTATGGAGTATTTGGAAAAATCTCCCTAATTTTGATTATATTCAATTAGAGTAAAAATAGAATATAGTTTCTATGATTTCAACTGTAAATCGTTCTTTTATAAGCTCTTTTTATATAAAACTAGGATTGTACCCGCGCTACGCGCGGATTTATTTAAATAATTTGATTTAATATGTTATTTTATAGTAAATTTAAAATTACCAAAAGCACAAAAAATTGAAAAACAAATTATGTGCGGCCTTGTTAAATGATTTGATTTTTTTTCTTTAAACTGAAATAGTTTTTATCTCTAATTTTGTTTTTTTTTAACTCGTGAGTAAATTGGAGATTGCAGTACATAATTGATGATGATAGGAATGTGATGATGTATTGTAGGGCACATCTCAAAGAACAAACAATAGCTCTTTATTTTTCGTGTTCGTGTTCTCTATGTTTCCAGTTAATTCATTAGTCATTACATACAACATCCAAACTCAGTTATTCTAATGCTAACGATATGGTTAATAGTTTGTTTGATATGACTGTATTTTGACTTGAACTGCAAATTTAACTTCATTCGTTTATTTCAAAACACCATATTTTAGTTTGGGTGTATGATCATCCAAAGCTAGTTGTTATTTGCATGTGTAATATATAAATATTTGGAATTATCCAAATTTCTCTTCTTTAAAACTTGCATAGGTGTCGATCATTTTGTTGAGCCGTTCTAAAACCAAGCGTGGCATATCCTTTAACTGTGGGAGTTAAACCATACTTTCGTAGTTCTTATTCTTCTTTCACCAACAGCTACAATTGGTATTCAGCTATAATATTTCTTGTGCTAGTGGAATTATTATATGTTTGTGTTGTGTAGATAACCTCAAGTTTTATTTGTATTCGATTTCTTATTTAACTTTTTATCCCTGTAGTAATATGAAATCAGCTTCTTGACATGGTTGATAAACTGCCAAGAAAGAGGATACTAACTAAATGATAACAGTTTGCCCAACTTTTTGGGCTTTGGTAATTTTTTTTTTTTTGAATGTTGCAGGGTATTGACATTATAAAAAAAACTTAAACCTTTTTTTTCGAACGCTACGTTGAATCGAGAAAGATTTTCTAACTCAACATGAAAGCTATATCATCTTATTATGCGAAGAAAATGCAGAAAGAGAGCTTGAAAAAAAAAGCCTTTTAGTGCTAAAGAACCAATAGCATGGACTAAAGACAGTCAATATGGAATTCTTAAAGTAATATAGATCTCAGCATAGGAGACGAAGAAGTATATATGCACAAATTTTGAGATTTGACTCTATCAAGAGAAGCTGCTTCTTATTGCTTTATCAAGAGATCAATGTCTTCAACAAACTCTGGAAACGAATTTTCTTTTAGTAACCATGTAAGAAATCTGAAGACTCTAGCTGCTCATCGACGAAGAACACCGTGTGTCTTACCTCTTGATCGAGGCTCCGGAACAACATATGAACCAAACGCCCTATTCCTAGGAATATCAGACTTGTTGAATGTCACAGCAAACATTGGTCTGGCTTTGAGACCATCGTTCTTTATCAGACGTACATATCTTAGAAGAGTCTCCTCCGGAATCTCAAGCAAATTTGCATTCAGCTCGATAGTATCGAACCCCAGCTGCTTACACTCCTGCAGAAAGACGACGATAAAGATCGAAACTTTACCTACTGATAATGGATGTCATCTTCCAGAATCGGTTGACTTAAGTTGTTGAAATTCGCAATCCTCAGCCTATGTTGCTTCTCAAGCTACTTCTCGAGCTCGTCGTGCGTTGTTGTGGAAGCCAATATGAGATTCTCAGATGCTTGCCTTCTCTTCCTGATGGCATTCTTGCGAGCAGCGGTAACAAACGTGGCCAAGTCATGAGTACATGCTTCCCTTCGTCTCCTCGCTTTTATATCACCGTATTGTTTGGTGGTGTCACTATTAAGAATTGAAGATGTTCAGGACAAAAGACTAAGAAAAATATAATGTTCTCTTAGTAGATTTCCTTGACAGAACCATAATGGTACGGACCCCAAAAACTGGGCGTAGAAAAGTTTCTGCTATGTATAGCACCAACTCGAAAAGAACCCAAAAAAAAAAAATTACAACTTGATATCTCAAAGTGGCTTAATCTTTATTTTCATGTGATATATAATGTGACAACAACTCGCAAGGGTGCGCTCCAACTACCACTAAAACTGGTTTATTGGTTTCAAGCCTCCCAAAGATTGTTTCACCTTGCATCTTCTTAATCCTGAAAGTAATTTCTGTTTACTTATCCGGTCCTCTACATCCAACTAAAACACACACAAAACCAGGACTTGCTTTACATCCGATGTTTTCAAGTAAAGTACTTAGAGACAAAAGTTTGCTTACCTCGTCTCCTGATTTTGAATATGACTCACTGTTATTGTCGGTTTCAGCATCGCTGCCACTCTTTTCACCGAATCGTTAAACAAAATAGCTTGTGTCATTTATGCTCTCAGGCTGCGGTAACAGGAAGAATTTAAATAACATATCATCCTCCATTTATATTGCACCCATATCTACTGGTAATTTTCTGAACTGAATGAAAAAATTCAGATTTAATGAAAGAGCTAATTGGTCAAAATAGAAATCAAAATATATTTCATATATCTAAAGTAGTAACATTTTTCCACTCCTCCGAAACCAAAAGTCCTTCAAAACTAAAGATTGCATACCTTTTCTTATGAAAGTCAATTTAACAGCGACATCTCATTTCAGAAACTTGTGAAATTACATTTGAAGCTATAGAATGGGAGAAGATATTGGTGTGTTAGCAGCCACCGAGGAGGAGCACCATCATAAGCAAGATCGAAAGCGATGGAGAGAGCATAAGAGCATAAGCTAAACCTGTGTTGCAAAAACTAATTACAGGTTCCCAAATTTGAAAGTGTGAGTGGCTTTTGAGCGTAGCCATCATATTATTCATATTTATGGACTGAGCCGGAGAAGTGAAGAGACAGAGCGGGTTCGGAAACGATTAAAGACAGTAATTACGGGAGAAGAAGTGAGAGGAAGTCTTTAATTGCTGTTTCGAAACGGATATGTAACAGAAAGGAGATGAGGAGAGCGAGGGGAATGATCGACGAAGACGAAAAAACGGCCGGCGAAGAAAGGGTTTACAGTGGCAAGAAATTTTGAGAGAAGAAGAGGTTGGGCCATAAAAGGACCGACCAATCTAAAGCCCAAGTCCTGGTAAATGAATTTGAAAACATTGACAACGGCCCAACATAAATAAGTGGAGAATTATTTAGATTAGAGGTGACAGCTGTCATTTTTTTCCCCAAAGGAGAGAAAAAAACTATTTTATTATTATAGAAGCTCACGAGGCTAACCCAATATCGTTCTAGAATCATCGAATATTCGAACCTTCACGAGGCTAACCCAATATCGGAATCGATATGTACTCACGAGACCGTCAACACCTATCTATCACAAACTGCTCATGATATTTCAGAAAAAAACCTAACTTCTGATTTCCGCCAAATCTACTTATGGTAGGAAAAGATAAATCTTATGTAATTTTTTTTTTTTTGTTTCAAGATGATACAAATTTTTGACCTTATTGTCATTCCTGTCTAAGTGAAATGATGTGTTTTTCTTTCACGTTTCGTTTGTTTTCCATACAGTTCATCTTTGCCACATCATTATCAACACATCCAAGCGTGTAAATGCAAAAGAAAATACCCTGATACACGGTCTCCTCGTCCAACATATAACGGGTTAACTTAGACTTCATTAGTTTGACCTATATTTTTCAGCAAGTCAGAAAGAAAAATTGCAAATAAATCATTTTGAAGATTTTATTTTCCGTAGATTTTTTTTTTAATGTCAAATATATTTTCCGTAAATGGAATAATTTTTTTTTGTTGTATCTAAAATAAATCTCAAATATGATTGTCTAAATCAGTTAAAATTAAATTTTCTAGATTCTAATTTAAAGCAGATTCTATATTTTCCGCAATATTTTCGAATCTCATATTGTCAACGCGATTATAAATCCCGATCGTTTTCTGTGGACGTATCCAAAAACAAAATCGATCACCGTTTATTTTAAAATACTGTTTGTGTGAGATTCAGATTCAGAGGAGAAAAAGTAAAGAGTACTGAAATATTAATCAAAAAGTTAAGGATAAAATTTCCGTAAAATATTGTTTTCTATAAGAGATAGATGATAAAAGTAAAATATTATATTTACGATTACAAAAAAAAATGTTGTGTTTTTTGTCTCAATTTTTTTCGAATCTGTTAAAAATATAATAGATATATATATATATAATTGAGATAGTAATTTTGAAAAGTATATAGTTTGATGGTAATGTTAGAAAATAGAACTTTGAAAATAATATTTTTAAAAATTTCTCATGAAATGGAATAGATATTTTATGTTGTGGCACGCACAATGCAGTGTATAGGACGCACGCGGTTAACGCGTGGTGAATAATATTTTGACTTAAAAGTTGAAAAAAGCTTTGACTTGTAGAGGGGTCGCTTGTTCCGAGGCAAAACGTACGGAGTCCCAATAATATAACCACACGTGGTAAGACGGAGCAGTTAACGGAAAGAGTTAGACGAGCGTTTTTTTTCGTACGTTACATTCCGTCAACTATTCGCCGTTTAAAACAAAAAAGTCTGCCGTTTACCCTTCTGGTCCGGTAAGTATTTAATGAGAAATTTACTCCTCCATTTATTGCAAAGGGAAAGAAACTCAGAAGAAGCAAAAAAAAACTAACTTAGAGAGAGAAAGTGAGTAAACTCCAAAGTCTCTAGAGACTAGAGAGAATATCATTCTTGGCCTTTCTTCTTTTCTTTCGTTTTCCTTGAAGCTAAAGAAGGTAAGAAAGTAAGAGAAAACAAGAGAAAGTGAAAGAAGATCTCTATTCTTTTTTTTTTTTGTGGATACAGAATAAAAGTCAAAAGAAAAAGTGTGTTATCTAGTTTGTGTTGTGTGTTCTTTGGATGCATGTTTTTTGAAATATTTCTTCTCAGTTCAGTCCTTATTTTTCTCATGAATGTTCAGATAGTGTCTTAATTATTTTTATTAGTTGGACCTGTTTTTTCTGAACTTTTTTTTTGAAAAGATTTCATCAGCAATAAATGTTTTTTTTTATCAGTTACGTTTTTGTGTATTTAATTTTTTTTTTCTTTCTGAACTATGAAACGATCTGGCTGTAGTCTCCGGTAATTTATCTCCTCTTTCATGCATTTCTTTTCTCTTGTTTTTGCATTTGAGATTAATTTTAAGATTCCATCAAATTGTTCTGCATTTCCATGCACTGTTTGTTCCTATTGAATCTTCACTTGTTCCAGCTTTTCAAAGAAAAACCCTAACTGAGATCTTTGTAATCATTAGGGGTTGCAAGTGATGTTGACGATGGGAGAAGGAAATGTGATGACTTCAGACCACAGATTTGCTTCGACGCCGCCGCCGTCTTCTTCTTCTCCGGCAACGATCCAAAACCCTAACTTTAATTTCATCCCTTTCAACTCATTTTCCTCCATTATCCCGGTTTGTTCCACATTTACCTAAATTTTTTCTCCTTTTGTTTGTTACATATTGTTTTTCAACGTGTTAATGTTTTTTTATTAGAAGGAGGAGCATGGGATGATGAGTATGAGTATGATGATGATGATGGGAGATGGAGGGGTAGAGGAAATGATGGAAAACGGGTCGGCGGGTGGGTCATTCGGGTCGGGTAGTGAACAGGCAGAAGATCGAAAGTCCGGAAACGAGTTTGACGCTAATGAACTTCAAGACGAGGAACAACCTCCTCCTGCTAAGAAGAAACGTTACCACAGACATACTAATCGTCAGATCCAAGAAATGGAAGCGTAAGTTTTGCTTTTCCTTTTCTTTTTATCATTTGTCAAATCGAAGTTGAAACTAGTCTGCTAGGTTTGGAATAGTTTTGGTTTAAGTTATGTTGTAAGTGGATAATTTTTTTTTTTTTTTTTGATTAAATGGTTTCCGGTTTGTATATGCTTTTTCTTAGTTTTATGGATATTTAGGATCTGAAAGGGCAAAGCTGTTTTGAATCTTGAAAAAGCGAAACCATCTAAACCGAAAAAAAAAAAAAATCTAATTCTGATTTCTTAGATCGCTTGGTTCGGTTTTTACCAAGCTCAATCCACCTTGAACGTTTTGAATATATCGATCTCAAGAGGAGATTGATGACTTTATTTAACTAGTGCTTTATAATTAATCTTTGTAGATTGTTTAAAGAAAACCCTCATCCAGACGACAAACAAAGACAGCGATTAAGTCATGAACTTGGACTCAAGCCTCGTCAAGTTAAGTTTTGGTTCCAAAATAGGCGCACTCAAATGAAGGTAACCACTAACATCAATTTTTTTCTCTCTTTAGTTTTACCAGTTCCACAATGTGTATACTTTGTAACACTTATTCCATGTTGTCTAATTAATATCTAAGTACGGCTCATCTCAAATTATGGCGTGAGAGTTTCAAAATTCGAACTATAATAATGAAGCAGATGATGAAATCTTGAATTCTAAAGGTTAAAATATGTGTAGAAGTACACTCATGAAAAAAGGATTAACGTTTTTATTTAAAATCAAATATATAGGCACAACAAGACAAAGCAGAGAATGTGATGTTAAGGGCAGAGAACGATAGTCTGAAGTCGGAGAATTCTCATCTTCAGGCGGAGCTACGGTGCCTCTCGTGTCCTTCTTGCGGCGGCCCCACCGTACTCGGCGACATTCCTTTCAACGAACTCCACATTGAGAACTGTCGTCTCCGTGAAGAGGTAATTCCAATTATTACCAACCATTTTGGTTTTGATTGCTTCAAAAACAATTTCTGCGTTTTGAGTTATATGGTGATAAAAGGGGAAATCATAATGTCACATATTTAATTAAATTACGAATTTTAAATAAGAGCCGGTTATTCGGTTTGCCTAAATAATACATATTGATTGCGTTTGTGTAACACATTGATTGTCTATTCAACAGCTTGATCGTCTATGCTGCATAGCTTCAAGATACACTAGCCGTCCGATGCAGTCATCTCAGCCGTTGATCAATCCTCCTTCGGAGCTTCAAGATCACCACCAACCTTCATTGGAGCTAGATATGAGCGCATACGCTGGAAACTATCCAGAACATCCTTGTTCGGACTTGATGTTGCTTCCTCCACAGGACACTGCTTGCTTTTTCCCGGATCAGACTAATAACAACAGCAACAACATGTTACTTGCGGATGAAGAAAAGGTTATCGCTATGGAAATTGCTGTCTCATGTGTCCAAGAACTTACTAAAATGTGCAACACAGAAGAGCCTTTGTGGATTAAGAAAAAATCCGACAATATCGGTGGCGAGATTTTGTGTCTGAACGAGGAAGAGTACAGGAGGCTGTTCCCATGGCCAATGGAGAATCATAACAACAACGGAGCTTTTCGCAGAGAAGCTTCAAAGGCAAACGCAGTTGTCATCATGAACAGCATCACGCTTGTTGACGCGTTTCTAAACGCTGTATGTATAGTAAAACTTTCACAAACGCCTTTGACCTTAACCATTTCCGATGATGAATCGATAAACTTTGCATTTTTGAAATTGTAGGATAAGTGGTCGGAGATGTTCTGCTCAGTCGTGGCTAGGGCGAAAACAGTTCAGATCATTTCATCTGGAGTTTCTGGAGCTAGTGGTTCTCTTCTACTGGTAAGTTACTAAATTCGATTTAGAACGTGCAGAACAAACGGGACAGACCTATCTAATGGAATCTCTGTTGTTATGTTTTACTAGATGTATGCAGAGTTTCAGGTACTATCGCCACTGGTTCCAACTCGAGAAGCTTACTTTCTACGGTACGTGGAACAAAACGCTGAAAATGGGAATTGGGCAATCGTAGACTTCCCGATCGATAGCTTCCACGACCAAATCCAGCCATTGGGTACAAACACTCGTCACGAGTACAAGAGAAAACCTTCAGGCTGCATCATTCAAGACATGCCTAATGGATACTCACAGGTCAAGTGGGTCGAGCACGTGGAAGTAGACGAGAGGCACGTGCATGAGATATTCGCTGAGTATGTGAAAAGCGGAATGGCTTTTGGAGCTAACCGTTGGCTTGACGTATTGGAGAGACAATGCGAGAGAGTCGCTAGTCTAATGGCTAGAAACATCACTGATCTTGGAGGCTAGTAGTCTAAATCATATCCCCTTAAATTCTAAAGTTCTGTTTATTTATTTTTTCTTGGTTTTCTTTTTGTTTTATAGTGATTCCTTCTGCAGAAGGGAGGAGGAACATGATGAAGTTATCACAGAGGATGATGAAAACATTCTGTGTGAATGTAAGCACCTCGTACGGACAATCTTGGACCGCTTTGTCTGAGACGACGAAGGACACTGTGAGAATCACGACGAGGAAAGTGTGTGAGCCAGGTCAACCTACGGGAGTTGTTCTTGCTGCTGTCTCAACCACTTGGCTTCCATTTTCTCACGTTAAAGTCTTCGATCTTCTCCGACATCAACATCACCACTCTCTGGTAAACCAAACCTAGACTCTTCTCTCTCTGTTTTTGATGCAGAACCTAACAGATTTTGTTTTCTCTGCAGTTGGAGGTTTTGTTCAATGGAAACTCCCCTCATGAAGTTGCTCATATCGCCAATGGCTCACATCCTGGAAACTGCATCTCTCTTCTCCGAATCAACGTGCGTTCGAAGATACAAACCCTAATTTTTGAAAAATTGTCTTTTACTGAATTAGGTATTTGCAATTACGTGTTCAACACTTTTACTTACAGGTAGCGAGCAATTCATGGCATAATGTGGAGCTGATGCTTCAAGAAAGCTGCATAGATAACTCCGGCAGCTTAATCGTCTACTCCTCCGTCGACGTCGACTCAATCCAGCACGCGATGAACGGAGAAGATCCTTCCAGTATTCCTCTTTTGCCCCTCGGGTTCTCCGTAGTCCCCGTGATTCCTCCAAATCAAGTTGATGGTGATTCGCATCCTCCTCCGTCGTGCCTTCTCACCGTCGGGATTCAGGTCTTGGCAAGTAACGTTCCAACTGCGAAACCAAATCTCTCCGCCGTCACGACCATTAACAACCACCTTTGCTCCATCGTCAACCAGATCACTTCTGTCCTTAGCAGTACCATTTCATCTTCCGCCGCAGGAGACGCCGGTGTCGCCAAACAAGAGGTCATCCAGTGACCGAATTACCCCTAAACCTCCTTGCTTTTTGAATCAGAGTAGTCTCGAGCATGTCAAAAAATTTAAAGAGGGAGGTTCAGGAGTAATTCGATTGTGGCTTGAGGGTATTTTGGTAAATAACATATTATCTGATGGGATGAAGCCTTTTTAGGTAACTTTCGGTTTATGCTTTCAGCCTTCTTTTTTGGGAGAGTCAGAATGTTATTTAAGACTTAGATGACAGAGGAAGTCAAGAGCGCACCAGGCGTGGTATGTTAATTTTTTTTTTTTCTTATCTGTGAATCGGATTTTCGGTTGAACCGGCCTCCGATTTAACAGAAAAGAGTAGCTGGTTCGGGTATTGACTTTCTACTTGGTTTGGCTCCTTTGAAATATTTTGGCTTATTTGCATTTAATATGCTACCATCCTTCTCATTATGTTTTGGCTTTTCGTATTTAATGTTTTTTTGAATAACCCCGGGGTATCCCAGACCGAAGCCCGGACTAATCCCCAAGGGGGAAGGAATGCCCCCGGATAGACGCCCCTCCCAGTTTTTCAAATGAGCCGAAAACATGGCTCATATCCGTGTGGCCACACACTCGAACCCAGGTGGTGGGATTGGTACTACCGCCCCTTCACCACTGGACCACAAGCGAGTGGTTTTCGTATTTAATGTTTTGGTAATGATTTTATATAATTATCAGAAATTGGACGACGTACAATACCACATTTCGTTAAACATAATAATATTCACTGGCGATTTGATGATGATTATAAATCATGCTCATTAGAATTTAAATGTTTTATAATTTTAAGTGACAGAGTATACCATGATTAAAAGTACGTTTAATTAGACAAATATTCCTAGGTTCTGTTTTATTTCATGTACTTTGTCAAATTTAAAAATTCCACGCTATGGTGTTATATAATTAATGAATATAAAACTTGAAAATTATAAGCATCCACAAATCAAGAATAATAAATAATATAACATGCGATTGTTAATTATTGAACGAAAGCACCTTATTTCACTGATAAAACATGTAACAAATTACAACAATAGATAATGGTAGAGTAAAACAAAAAATTTAAAACAAGAATCAAAGATTTTGTATTATTATAGAATCTCAATTTGAAAATGTGCTATCTCTAGGCACATTTGAAACCAGATGGAACCTTCTTACCACAACGGTTTAGGATAAGATTCAATGAAATAGGAACATTAAGCTTAATGCCAAGAATATTAGCGTTCAAGGCGGTGCAGAGACAGACGGCAGCATCGAGATCAACTAGACCGTTGATAAGGGCGCAACATTTGGAAGATTGTGGTAGAGAAACCTTAACCAAATCCAGCACATTGGCACATACCTTTAGTTTAAGAGCATCTTTACAAGTGGGTTTGCGGTAAAAAGATGAAACTGAAGGCTTTTTATACGGTGGTGGTGGACAAGGGACCGAAGTCGAGCTGACAAAAGTGAAAAAGATGACATTAAAAATGAGGAGAAGAGCAATCTTGGAGTAAGCCATTGGTGGAATATGAAGTTATAAGAGTTTTTTCTTGTAAAGTTATACGAAAACTCTAAATACTTTCTCTTTATCAAGCTTGTGATGTTTTGTATGAGGAATATGGAGAGAATGATAGGGTTTTTATAGGTGAAGATTGAGATTGGTTTATGTGTTTTAAATTACAAATTGACGAGTGGCAACGACATGATTTCGATGAACTAACTGTTTGTGTGGGGATTAATATTAAAAACAAAAATTATTATGAACTGATTGATCTTACCAACTGTCTTTTTTTTTTTTTTTGAGAAAAGATCTTACCAACACTACAAGAAAACAAGTGAATACCGAGGGAAAAATTCCTCGGTTTTCCGTCGGAATAACGTTATTCCGACGAAATACCGATGATTCGTTCCGTCGGAAAAATTTCCTCGGAATTTTGTAGTTCCTCGGAATTTCCTCGGAAATTTCCGACGGGATTCCGAGGATTACACATTCCGAGGACATATCGAGGACAAGCAGTCGTCGGAGAGGTCGTCGGAAAAAACCGACAGATAGATTCGTCGGAATAAACCGAGGAATATTCCGAGGTGACAAATAGTCGGAAATTTCGAGGGATGGTTTTCCTCGGAAATTTCCGAGGGACGACGTCCTCGGAAATTTCCGAGGGATGATTTCCTCGGAAATTTCCGAGGCATCGTTTCCTCGGAAATTTCCGAGGGACGATTTCCTCGGAAATTTCCGAGGGATGATTTCCTCGGAAATTTCCGAGGCATCGTTTCCTCGGAAATTTCCGAGGGATGAGTTCGTCGGAAATTTCCGAGGGATGATTTCGTCGGAATTATATAAAATATTATTTTTTAAAAAAATTAATAATTAGATATTTAAAATCGAAAATATGAAATTAAAATCGAAAATTAAAAATTAAAATTTAGAAATTTAATTTCGAAAATAAAAATTTAAAATTGAAAGTGGTACAAATAAAAAAAAAAACATTCAATGTTTTTGAGCAAAAATAAAAAGCTACGGGTTTTGTGTGTTGGGATCTTGCATGGTCGGGAATCGACGTTCGGGTGCAACCTCCTCATCATTTCCATCATCTGCTCGTTCATCTTCCTCTGTGCCTCGAAGCTCGCCTGTTGTGCCTCGAAGCTCGCCTGTTGATTTGCCATCTGAGTCTCCAACGCAGATATGCGTTGGTCCTTGTCCTGCAACTGACCCATAAGTTCGGACGGATCAACAAAAGGAGGGGCTGCAGAAGAAGACGTAACCGACCGGGACCGACGAGCCAAACCAACATTCGGCCCTTCTTCTTTGGAACCGACTGAAAAAAAAATGAATATGTGAATAATAATTAAGATGAAATGAAATTTTTTAAAAAAAAACGTACCTTTGCAACGATTTCGTTGATCTGCTCCCGAGGCAATTGGGAACCCGTCGAATCTTCGTCTTCGGTTTGCAGCTGAGACGCTGCTTCTTCCACCTGACTGTGGATGAGGTCGACGACACCCGCCACAACACCATCATCAATCTGGCCGGTCTTCTTGTTCGTATACGCCATCTTCATTAAGCTGAAATCATCAACCGGCTCACCATCATTTGCTTCCACCTTTATATCAATATAAAAATTAGTAGTTAGAAGAAATAATGATAGTTTAAAATTTTTAAAAATTTAAAATAGAATAAAAAGGGACTGAAATTACCATGCGATCCCTCAGAGTGGCTTGGGACTGAGCACCCAAGTTGTGCTTGTAGACGCCCTTCCCTTTACGTTCGCTCTTGCGGTTGGAGGAGTTGGTGGTAGAAGTCGATTTCGTATCTTCTTTACAACACAGATTGGGCCAACCACCATCTCGCGTATCCAATCGTCAAATTTTACACCTCTGGCCAAACCAGAAGACACCTATTAATAGCACATATGTAAGTTATATCAATAAATATGAATTAGTAAAAATATATGGTAAATTTAATCTTAATTTGTTTAAGGCACTCACATAGGTAAACATCCATCCAGCAAATTCTCTCTGCTTCATTTCTTCTAGTTCCGCCTCTGTGGCGTATCTATATTCGGACCGCTTCGCTGCCATGAATATCCTGTACATATGAATTAATTAGATTAAAATGTCAATTTGTTAAAATAGAATTTTGTAAGATAATAAACTTACCTCTCATATGGAAGAACGTCTTCGCAGTTCGTCAGCAAATATGTCTGCAAATGACTTCGCTCGTGCTCAGTAAGTCGACGATCCTTTGGTTTTCCGCTAAGTCGTCCAACATCTGTGAAAATGTCTGGAACCTTAACATGATATGTTGCCCGTTCACCTCTATCATCATGCCGAGCAGATCTTCTGTTTTTGGTCTGAACTTCTGCTGGAAAGTAGTGCTCCGCAAAGTTTGAAATTTCTTCATTGATCATCTGTGCGACTATAGAACCTTCCACCCTACTTAAATTTTTCACCTTCTTCTTCAAATGGAACATATACCGCTCATACAGATACATCCATCTATACTGCACAGGACCACCAAGTTCCAATTCTCTTGCAAGGTGAATAGGAAGATGCTCCATAACATCAAAAAATGAGGGAGGAAATATCTTCTCAAGGTTGCACTGAATAACGGCAATGTTAGTCTTCAAATTTGTAATACCTTCAAGAGTCACTGATCTGCTGCATAAATCGCGGAAAAAAGCACTTATCCCTGCAACAGCTTCATGAACTTTTCTTGGTAATAGTTCCTTGAAGGCAAACGGAAGGAGGCGCTGCATCATCACATGGCAATCGTGACTTTTCAAGCCAATAAACTTTCCTTCCTTTCTGTCGATACAGTTTCGCAAATTAGATGCGTAACCATCTGGAAACTCCACATCGTTTGAAATCCAATCAAAGAACGCATTTTTCCCCTCTGTATCAAGCCGGTATATGGGAAAAGGAGCCCTACCATTCTCATCAACTTGAAGTTCTGGACGAGCACATATATCGACTAAATCCAGTCTTGACTTCAAATTATCCTTTGTTTTACCTTTAACGTTAAGGATCGTGTTCATGAGATTGTCAAAAAAGTTCTTCTCAATATGCATGACATCTAAATTATGCCTTAGCAGATGATCCTCCCAGTATGGCAAATCAAAGAAAATACTTTTCTTGTGCCAGTTATGTAGTTCTCCAACTGCATCTACAGGAAACTGCTCATGTCCACCGACGTCTGGCGTCCTTTCAGCACCAAAATCTCTTAGTTGTGTCTTCAAAACTTTCCCACTAACTTCCTCAGGTGGACCATCAAACACCTGTTTGTTCTTCCTAAAGAAATTCTTACTCCGACGGTATGGATGATCATGTGGTAGGAATCGTCTGTGACAGTCAAACCAACACGTTTTTCTTCCGTTCTTTAGTTGGAAAGCATCTGTGTCATCTTGACAATATGGACATGATAGCCTCCCATGCGTTGTCCATCCAGATAACATACCATATGCTGGAAAATCACTTATTGTCCACATTAGTACTGCCCGCATTTGAAAGTTTTCTTTACACGAAATGTCGTATGTTTCAGCACCTTCACCCCATAGCTGTTGCAACTCATATATTAGTGGCTGAAGAAACACATCAAGCGATCTCTTAGGATGCTCTGGTCCGGGAACGAGAATGGAGAGAAACAAAAACTCTCGTCGCAAGCACAAGTTTGGGGGTAAGTTATATGGTGTAACAATGACTGGCCATAGAGAATATTGTCTTCCACTCTTCCCATACGGGCTGAAACCATCGGTACATAATCCAAGGTAGACATTTCTTCTCTCATATGCAAAGTCGGGATACTTTGATTGAAAATGCTTCCACGCTTTTGCATCTGAAGGATGTCTAATCTCACCATCTGTTGAGTGCTCCGCATGCCATCTCATTCGTTGCGCTGTCCGTTCCGAAAGATACAACCTCTGCAACCTTTCCTTCAAAGGCAAATACCACATCCTTTTATATGGCACTCTAACTCTTCCACTCGTATCTTTGTAACGAGGCTTCCCACAAAATTTGCATGTAATCCGCTGGTCATCCGCCCTCCAATAAATCATGCAGTTATCGCTGCATACATCTATTACCTCATACGGTAAACTAACACCAGATACAAGTTTCTGAACCTCATAGTATGAACCAGGAGCTACGTTATCCTCAGGAAGAATACCTTTTACAAATTCAGCTATCGCATCCACACAGTCTTCAGCCAAGTTATAATCTGTTTTAATGGACATCAGTCTTGTAGCATATGATAAAGCTGAATGACCATCTCTGCAACCTTCATACAAGGTTGCTTTCCAGCATCCAACATATCATAAAATCTCCTAGCTTCTGCATTGGGTAAATCTTCCCCTCTAAAATGATCATTTACCATCTGCTCAACACCTACACCATAGTCTAAATCCGTTCTAATTGGTTCTTCTAATCTAACCGCCGGCCGAGGTTCGCTAGTACTACCAGGTTCATATCCTGTTTCCCCGTGATGATACCAAATTTTGTAACTTCGTGTAAACCCATTTAAAAAAATATGTGTCCAAACATCCAACTCTTTAATAACCTTTCTATTTTTACAATTAGAGCAAGGACATATTAACTTACCTGTTTCGGCTTCCGGTTGTCGTTTAACTAACCCCATGAATTCCTTTAGACCTCGTTCGTATTCTTTCGTAAGCAATTTCGTGTTCGGATCCAAATGAGGTCGATCCATCCAAGAACGATAATAATTTGAAGAAGACATGTTTTTGTGAAACGAAAATCGTGTGTAAAGATATTGGGAGGAGAGAAGAAGAAATGGAGTGAATGAAGAGGAAGAGGGGTGGGTGTATTTGTAGATGAAATCCAGCCGACAATACTGACGAAATTCCAAGGAAATTCCGAGGAAAACACACCGTTCCTCGGTATTTCCTCGGAATTATTGAAATCCCACAACGGCTCCCCCAACGGGTCTCTAACGGCTCCGACATACTGAGGAAATTCTGAGGAAATACCGAGGAATCCTCGGTATTTCCTCGGAATTCTTGAAATCACCCAACGGCTCTCCAAACGGGTCTCTAACGGCTCCAAACTTTCCTCGGTATCTTACAATTATCCGTCGGAAATTTCCCACGGACCGCGTTTCCTCGGAAATTCCTCGGAAATTTCCGAGGAAACGTGATGTCCTCGGAAATTTCCGACGAAATTCCGAGGAAAACTCTCTTCTCGGAGTTTCCTCGGTTTTTCGTCGGAAATTTCCGAGGAAATCATTTTCCCTCGGAATTTCCCTCGGAATTTGAATGTTTTCTTGTAGTGCAACTGTCAAGATATATAGGGATCTCGTTTACATGTAACATGCAATTAACATTATATTAGTACACACACATTATAAGGCTTATACTTAATCAAAAACGAAACTAAAAGAAAAATATTTCTGAACTCACATGTGTACTGCAACTCAGTTTTGTTTTTATTCATGTGATTGTGCCAATCTAATTATATTCTTATTCGCACGTACTTTTAATCATGGTATATACGCTGTCGCCAGATATTAACAGTTTAAAACATGATAATTCTAATGAACATGATTTTAATCATTGAATAAGAACCAAACCAACCTACAAATACTTAAATCGCCAACGACAAGTATTCTGTTTAACTAAATGTGGCATTATTAGTCGTCAATTTTAGATATATATATATATACAAAATCATCAAAAAGGACTAAAACATTAAATACGAAAAATGCAGAACATAAAAAGAAGGTCCCATATTGCGTCTATCATCCCATTACCGCAACATTGCATAAATATAAAAAGCAACCATAAACTCTTTATCTGCGGCTAGTTTCATACTGTACACGATAATATGGTTACAGAAGCTGGTCCCCCTACCCAATGGTCTGGACTTGCCACGGAAAATACATAAGAATACAAATAACGCAATGCGAATATGTAGATATATCGATGTGGCGATTCGGCCTAAGAGGTGTGCCTATATTCTGTGCACGCTTAATGATGTTAAGGTTGTAGTTTGCAGCGTTTTGAGAGATATCTTTAATCTTCGTGGCTGTTTGATGGAACCAGCTACTGTAAGTCAATCTTGACAAACCCGACTTTCTTCCATCTTGCTGTTACCCCAAAGAAGCCGAACCAAGTAGATAATTTATACGCACCTACGTTCTGTTTTTAAGACTCTCTTCATGTGATTTGGCCAATCTAAAATTCTTTATATTATGTTCATTTTGAATATATTTTAGAACCAAAATAATAGATATTTTCTCCAAAAAATAAGAAAATATATTTTCTTATATATTGAAGTTGATAAACTTATACAAATTAAGCTTTAAAACTACTTAAAAAGTGTTAAAACTACTTTAAAATTAGTAGCTTTGTTTATAAATATTTTATTTACAAGAATTATGAATGTCACTTAATTTTTTGAATAAAATAATAAAAAGAGTGAAACATTATTATTAATATCCGCTTTTTTTAACGGAATATTTAACACTAATTGTTATCTCTATTAATATATGCACAAAAAAGGGTTATATATTGAAACTCAAGATTTAATTTTCAAATATATATGTCTATATATACATATTCAATCCTTGGTATTTAGGTAGGAAAGAAAAAGAAAAGTTATCAATTATTAATATATATATTAACATTTGGCGAAAATTGTTCTTAATCATTTTCTATAAAACAACCAACTTTCACATTTCACGTTTAACTGTTTTCTCTATTTTTTTTTAATTTTCTAAATTGAAATTGATTTTTTTTGTTTGGTCTGTAATGACACTAATAACTAACACATACAAATTGGTCAGTCTTTACCTTTAACATTTTTTTTCCTATATATGAATATATGATTTGTTATAACGATTTTTTTATGATAAAGATAAGATATGAACAATTTATCGGTTATGTAAAGACTATGGACTCCTAATTTTTTATCAATAATATTTTTTTTGCTAAGATATATTCTATGAGTCCAGTTATCTTTTCTTTAGAATTTTTTTTTTTTGAGTTGAGTTATCTTGACTATATTTTTTTTTTGCTTCAATTCATGATGAATACATTAAAAGTGAAACAATGAAATGTATAAACGAAGATCGAACACGGTTAACTCAACTAAAAAATATACGAAAATGAATTTAAAAAAAAAAACAGAAGACAGATTACTTCATATATTGATAGATTTTTTTGTTTTCTTGAATAGTCAAAAGGTTCTGAACCTAAGTCCGTACATCCTCTTAAACTCAGAATCAGAATATGTTATATGGTTCCGTTCTAAAAACCATTTGAACTAACTATATTTAGAATTTTTCTGAGATTTTTACCAATTGAGCTATTGGTGGCGCTATATATTGATAGAATAATACAACAATACATAAGGATCGATTCAAACAAGAATTTTTAGACCAAGAAATTTTGATAATTAAGTAAAAGGGATCAAAGCTATAATGATTTTCTCTAGTCTTTTCCCACGTCATCACACAAAAATGACACATGTTTTATTTTCCTGGTTTTTAACCTTTTTATTTCACAATTTATAGAACAAATTTCTCCTCTCCTTTGTAAGTTGTACCGCCAGCCGTAAAAAAAAGGTGAAGGTTATGTGGAAAGAAGATGAATTAAGTCAAATGTAATTTCAACTTCATCACTTCATAATATATTGTGACTGAATCTTATGAGTACTTTCGGTTAAGAGAAGCCATACACCTCATCTGACCTTCCAATAACCCTAAAAGCGATGGCCATTCAATATCTGAATCAGACAATCGTCAAACTCCTCTGTAGTTACGATGGAGATATGGTGGTAGGATCTTTTGCGTTATCTCAACTTATTAAAGCTTTGTGACCACGATTGTGAAACACATTTTTTATATGTCGCTGCATCCGTCTGCTTCACAGGTTTAAACATCTCGATACATATTTAACTTATTTTGGATCGCATTACCATGTTATGGTCTTTGGGTTGAGATACGAAAACACTTTATTTTATTGATAAAACATGTAACAAATTACAACAATAGATAATGGTAGAGTAAATAAAAAATTTTAAAACAAGAAAAAAATATTTTGTATTATTATAGAATCTCAATTTGAAAATGTGCTATCTCTAGGCACATTTGAAGCCGGATGGAACCTTCTTACCACAGCGGTTTAGGATAAGATTCAATGAAATGGGAACATTAAGTTTAATGCCAAGAATATTAGCGTTCAAGGCGGTGCAGAGACAGACCGCAGCATCAAGATCAACTAGACCGTTGATAAGGGCGCAACATTTGGACGATTGTGGTAGGGAAACCTTAACCAAATCCAACACATTGGCACATACCTTGAGTTTAAGAGCATCTTTACAAGTGGGTTTGGGGTAAGGAGATGAAACTGAAGGCTTTTTATACGGTGGTGGTGGACAAGGGACCGAAGTCGAGCTGACAAAAGTGAAGAAGATGACATTAAAAATGAGGAGAAGAGCAATCTTAGAGTAAGCCATTGGTGGAATATGAAGTTATAAAAGTTTTTTCTTATAAAGTTATAAGACTCTAAATATTTTATTTTCTTTATCAAGCTTGTGATTTTTGTGTGAAGAAGATACAGAGAATGTTAGGGTTTTTATAGGTAAAGATTAAGATTGGTTTATGTGTTTTAAATTACAAATTGACGAGTGGCAACGACATGATTTCGATGAACAGTTTGTGCGAGGGATTAATATTTTTTTTTAAAATTTTTTATCATGAACTGATTGATCTTACGAACTCTCAAAGAAATATAAGAATTGTTAGCCGTTTACATGTAACATGCAATTAACATTATATTAGTATAAGACTTATACTTAATAAAAAAACCAAATTGAATAAAAACTATTTCTGGACTTACATGTGTACTGCAACTCAGTTTTTTTTTCTTATTCATGTGATTTCGCCAATCTAATTATATTCTTATTAGCACGTACTTTTAATCATGGTGTACGCTGTAACTGTCGCGAGATATTAACAATTTAAAGCAT
The DNA here is from genome assembly GCA_010577795.1 of Isatis tinctoria. Classification (NCBI taxonomy): domain Eukaryota; kingdom Viridiplantae; phylum Streptophyta; class Magnoliopsida; order Brassicales; family Brassicaceae; genus Isatis; species Isatis tinctoria. The sequence continues at coordinate 10,775,872 of CM021250.1, read as the reverse complement.
TGAATAAGAACCAAACCAACCAGTAATATAATATTTTAACGACATGTACTTTTCTTTTGTCAACAATCTACTATATGAAAGTAGAAGGAATCTTCTGGCTTGCCACGGCAGTTCTCCACATCCAGAGTATGCCACGTCAGCACTAGAAAATTAAAACCCTCTCCTTTCATCTCCGTATTCTCTTCTTTCTCCCACGAACCGCTCTCTAACCCTCCTCAACTTTGATTCTCCTGTATTATCTCCCCCACATCAAAACTACTTTTTCTCAAACGTAATATATAGTTATTGACCTCTTGAAAATCGATTTAGTCAAACAAAAAATTAGTTTCTCCCGAAAAGTGTTTTACAACCTATGATATCCTTCTGTTTCCTATGAACAATTTGTTTAATTGAAATCCAAAATTGTACATATATAATCGACACACCAAAATCCAGAGAGAGAGATGGAGGAGATGACAAGCATAGATGAATCAATCCCCCGATGACACCATCACGCTCGGCCGAGCACAATCTGGTCGAAAGATTCGTTTTTTTCTCCGAGAAGAACGTCAACATCTGGGTTCATCTGTTCATCGCTCTCCTACAACTCACACGGGATAGTTATTTTTGTTGAAATTTCTGCAAGTAGATTATTAATTTTTGGTAACATCCTTATATCTAAGAATTGTGTACCCATATTTAGATAATAAAACCAGCTAAAAAATGTAGCAAGCCAAATTTGAGGAACTAGATCGACATAAACCAATTTAGAAAGGTAGTTCCTAGCATTTTAAGCCAATTTATCTGTCTTTTCATTCTTTTTTTCAGGATAAGCTTGATAGAAAAAATTTCCAATGAGCCTTTTACATTTCTAAAATTCTTTTAAATATGTTGAAAAAGTAGATCACTCCAAAGTGAACGACACCATCATAACCAAATCCGAGCAATATGTAACAAACAGAACATTCATATACTGTAGGGTATACATACAATCCATAATCAAAGCTTCAAATTCCACATGCGTAAAGATGATAGACTACACCTAATATTACGGATCCCTAAGATAATGTCCCCGTACCGTCTTACACCAGTACCATCTCTGGTCCGAATTAACATATGAACCTTTCCAGATCCCATCTACAAAACAATACTATCGCCAGTCGGTGCACAATCCACTATCATAATTTTTTCCTTTGTTGTTTCTCTATCTAGTACATGCGAATCTTCCTATAATCAACCCTCTGTTTCAGCCAGATGCAAAAGATCTTGAGGATTTTGACATGAAGTGACCCAACAAATGGGTTGAGTTGATCCATGAGCCATTAACTAGATAGGTTAATGGTTGACCCATAAATCCATCATTTTTTTAAAAAAATTTAGAATTGTAATTTAAAAGTTGTAATATGAGTTTTAATGAAAAAATAAAGGAGTCATGGTTGACCCAACCCAGTAGACCCATTAACTTGTTAACCCATTTATCCATTAACCCATTTATATGTTGACCCATTAACCCATTGAGTCAAAATTAAAGTTCATTTGGGTTAATGGATCAAATTGGATTGGATCGACCCATGGATCTTGACCCATTTTGACAACCCTATCTACGCGTTCTCGTATTTAAATGCTTTTGTCTCTTTTTAATGATTTTATATGAATATATCAAAAATAGGACGGCTTGTCGTACTACATTTAGTTAAACATAAGGCTTGTCGTTTGCGATTTAAATATTTGCTGGTTTGGTTTTGATTCAATGATTAAAATCATGCTCATTAGAATTAACATGTTCTATATTGTTATTATCTGGCGACAGCGACAGAGTATACCATAATTATGTACGTGCTAATAAGAATTTAATTAGAAAAACATTCCTAGGTTCTGTTTGATTTCATGTTCTTGGTCATGATATGGTGTTATAATTAATGAATTTAAAACTTAAAAATTAAAAGCATCCAAAAATCAAGAAACAAATGGTATGTGATTGTTGACTATTGAACGAAAACACCTTATTTCATTGATAAAACATGTAATAAATTACAACAATAGATAGTAGAGTAAAACAAAAATTTTAAAACAAGAAACAAATATTTTGTATTATTATAGAATCTCAACTTGAAAATGTGCTATCTCTAGGCACATTTGAAGCCAGATGGAACCTTCTTACCACATCGGTTTAGGATAAGATTCAATGAAATGGGAACATTAAGTTTAATGCCAAGAATATTAGCGTTCAAGGCGGTGCAGAGACAAACCGCAGCATCAAGATCAACTAGACCGTTGATAAGGGCGCAACATTTGGAAGATTGTGGTAGAGAAACCTTAACCAAATCCAACACATTGGCACATATCTTGAGTTTAAGAGCATCTTTACAAGTAGGTTTGCGGTAAGGAGATGAAACTGAAGGCTTTTTATACGGTGGTGGTGGACAAGGGACCGATGTCGAGCTGACTAAAGTGAAGAAGATGACATTAAAAATGAGGAGAAGAGCAATCTTAGAGTAAGCCATTGATGAAGAAGTGAAGCAATAAGAGTCTTGTCTTATAAAATTAGAAGACAACCCTAAAACTTCTCTCTTTATCAGGCTTGTAATGTTTTGTGTGAAGAAAATGGAGAGAGTGTTTGGGTTCCTATGGGTGAAGACTGAAGATCGAGTTGGTTTATGTCTTTTTAAATTACAAATTGACGAGTGGTAACGACATGACATTATAATTTCGATGAACTGTTCGTGTGTGGGATTATTATTAAAAACAAAAATTATTATGAACTGATTGATCGTACCAACTGTCAGGATATATTAAGATCGTTAGCCGTTTACATTTAACATGCAATTTACATTATATTAGTGAATATATATACGCATACGGCATATAATTAATTTAAAGATAAGTTTTTCTGGACTTACATGTGTACTGCGATTATTTTTGTTTTCTTTGTGGCTATACAACGCTTTTTTTTTTATAATTCATGTGATTTCGCCAATATATTCTCATTAGCACGTACTTTTTGTTGGAACTCAATTTTCTAAATTTGAGTTTGTTTGAATGAGAAATGTTTGTCCAATGTTTTGTCGTTTGAAAGACATAAAATGGATATAGCGGATATCGTAGAGAAATCCTGACAAGGTTAAAAACCTTAGGACAATTGTTGAAAGGAGTGAATCCATATTAAACCATGCGCGCGCGCCAAGCCGAGACAAGATGGGCTCGGACTTAGGTTCAGGTTTAAGTGCAGATTCAGATATATGGGTCTCGGTCCAATAATCTGTCTTTTTGCTTTCAGTTTTATTTTCAGTATCTCATGAATGCTGAATTCAATTCTGTCAAAGCATTAAGGTGTCATAATCGATTTAGCAATTGATGACACATTCTTTGTAACTCCTTTCTCCTTAATGCTCAATTAAGTTGAAAAATATAACTCCAGATTTTTTAGACTATAAAATAGTCTACTCCTCTCATTCTCAAAATACAATGACAACCACAATCTATTACAATTTCTTTCTTGTCTTTCTCTCTTCATTTCCTTTTATTTTCCATGAGAGTACAACACAGAAAAATGTTCGACAGGTTCTGTTCTTCAGTGATGGGAGACAGAAACGTATGCAGTTGTATCCTGGGATTTTGGAACACCATGCAACCGTCACACTACGGAGCGTTTACAGAATTAAGGAAAGAGTGTCTCGCCTCTGCAAATCCGTATTTTCAAATACCTGTATTGATATTTTATATATTTTATATTGATCTTTTTATGAAAAATGCTTTACAATTATTCAGTTAGCCATATTGTAGAATTTGCGTTCCTACAATCTTAATTCTGTAAATTTTCGTTTAAGTTTTTTACACTAACGAAAACTGATAATTTGTGAGGTTTTTTGTATAAGAACAGGAATCAGAAAAATTATGGTGTTTGGAAAATCAGTCCTTTTCCATCAGATTTTTTCTTGGTCATGTTTGAATAATTCTGCAATTTTATTAATTGCTAAATTATTTAGATTAATTCTTATGATTTTCTGCAGTTAATTTTAATTATTTTGCAGACTTTTAGGATTTTTCCCGTATTAAAATCTAATCGTTGATGCTTAACAATGTTATTTATTTTGTTAAGGTCTTTGGATCATCTCCAGATTTGGATCATGCGAGATATGGACTGGATTCATATTAGACTTGAATATGGGTTTCTTCGTAACAACCTTTATTATTTCTTGTGTTTCTGAATTTATTTCAGATTGCAGTTACTTGCTTTCCTATATCACATCGAGAATTAAAATGGCTCAGGAGTTTGGTTTTGTCCTGGCATTTAACTCTTTTTGCTCTTTCTGCAGGGATTGTTGAGCTTTAAGTCTAATTATATTTATCTCCATCTGCATTGGCATTTTTTTTTTTCAAAGGATTATCAGATTTGATATACTAAATCTGTTTCTGAAAAAAAAAAACGTTTTTGTCAAGATAAGTTCACTTATAATGCTTCAACTTTGATTTACCTAAGAAAAAGTTTGTTTCTTAATTTTAGTCAAAGATGTGTGTTTGCACGATAATGCCTTCATCAGTTCTTCTGATTTAATTATTGTCGGTTTTGTCTGACTGTTTTGCTAGTTAGCATTATAAATCGTAGCAAATCTTGGTCATTGTTCTCATCATATATTTAAGTATTGTTAATTCTTAGAAATTAATTTCACTTATATGCAATTGCTTGGGTGGTTTAAATTGCTACTTTTTTTTGCACTTGTTGTGCTTGTGCGCAATTATTAAGCGAATGTTATATATTTTAATTTTTTGGATTCCGTTTTTCTGGAAAATTAATTGGATGATATGCAATTATTTGTATATTTTAAACTACTCATTTGACTGGTTTAAGTTGCATAGTTACTGTTCTTTTGACTGGTTGAAATTACATAGTTATTGTTCTTTTGACTGCTCTTTATATATAATTAAATAAGTAATTTTGGAATTTGTTTAAATTCTGAAAAATTATATTTAATTATATTTTATAATTCATTCATATTTTATTTGAATTATTGAGTTTATATGAGATTGAACTTCTCATTTTTTATGTTTGTATACTAATTTGATTTTTGGTTCTTTTGAACAAATTTCAATTTAAAGTATGACTATCATTGAGATAACAATCTAAATCGATAAATGCATATGCATATATGTTTGATTTCTATAGATTGTCTAACAAACATGGATGTTTGAGATGGCCACTGATTTAATGAGTTGGCATCTCTAATTGGGAATGGTCTGTCATCTATGACATTATATGCTTTATAAATTTGAATTCAGATGTTTATCTGAATGTCTATATTACACCGATTGCGGTGGAAGTGTTATTGGTTACAAATCTAGTGAGTCGATACACCAAATTCAGTTTGGTAGTAGTCTACCACATATGATTGTGCCAAATTCTGATGTTTATCAGATCGTCATATTAATGCCTAGTGCAATAAGCATAGGACTAAATGAAAAAAAAATGGAAAATGTCATAAGTGTGGCATAATGGGTCATTAAGCTGACACATTTCATAGCATTAATTGCTTATCACTACAAGAAAACAAGCATTTTCCTACGGAAGAATTCCTTAGTATTCCGTCGGAATTAGTGTATTCCGATGGAATACCGAGGAATTCTTCCGTAGGAAAAAACTCGTCGGAATTTTGTATTTCCTCGGAATTTCCTCGGAAATTTCCGACGGAATTCCGAGGAAATAGCGAGGATGGACATTCGCCGGAGAGGTCGTCGGAAATTTTCGAGGGAAACCGCCGTCGGAATATTCCGAGGACGGCGTCCATCGGAAATTTCCGACGGATTCCTTTCGTCGGAATTTTCTGACGGAATGATCAGTCAGAATTTTTCGAGGAACGGTTTCCGTCGGAAAATTCCGACGACTAAAGTCCTCGGAAATTTCCGAGGACCCCGTTCGTCGGAATTATTTAAAATTTAATTAAAAAAAATTATTTTTTTTAAAAAAAATAAATATTAGAAAATTAAATTTGAAAATATAAAATGAAATTCAGAAATTTTATTTGGAATATATAAAATTAAAATTCAGTACAAAGAAAAAGAAAGAATCCAAGTTTTTGAAGAAAAAAAAGCTACGGGTTTTGGGTGTTCGGGTGTTGCAGGGTCGGGAAATCGACGTTCGGGTGCAACGTCCTCATCATCTCCATCATCTGCTCGTTCAGCTTCCTCTGTGCTTCGAAGCTCGCCTGTTGAGTCGCCATCTGAGTCTCCAACACAGATATGCGTAAGTCCTTGTCCTGCAACTGACCCACAAGTGCTTCGGGATCAACAAAGGGCGGGGCTGAAGCAGAAGACGTAGCCGACCGGGACCGACGAGCCAAACCCAACATTCGGCCCTTCTTCTTTGGAACCGACTGAAATAGAAAATAGGACAAATGTAAATAATAATTAAGATGAAATAAAATTTTAATTAAAAAAACTTACTTTTTCAACGATTTCGTTGATCTGATCCCGAGGCAATTGGAAACCCGTCGAATCTTTGTCCTCGGTTTGAAGCTGAGACGATGCTTCTTCCAGCTGACTGTGGATGAGGTCGACGACACCCTTCACAACACCATCATCAATCTGGTCGGTGTTCTTGTTCGTATACGCCGTCTTCATTAGGGTGAAATCATCAACCGGCTCACCATCATTTGCATCCACCTTGATATCAATATAAATATTAGTAATTAGAAGAAAAAATGAGAATTTAAAATTTCAAAAATTTTAAAATAGAATAAAAAGCGAATGAAATTACCATGCGATCCCTCAGAGTGGCTTGGGACTGAGCACCCAAGTTGTGCTTGTAGACGCCCTTCCCTTTACGATCGCTCTTGCGGTTGGTGGAGTTGGTGGAAGAAATCGATTTCGTGTCATCCTTACTCCAATGCTCAATCAACTGCTGCCAGACCTCGAGGTTCATCGACTTTGGGATCTTTTAAAAAAAAATTGTTAGATTAATTAAAAAATAAGTTAATAAATTTAAAAAAAAAATTAAAAATAAAAAACCAAACCTTGTTCACTAGCCACTTCTTCTTCCACTCGTGAATTTGATGCGCATAATTGGTCATAACTTTGTGCACGAAGTGATAATAGATAAAGAGAGTATAATCAGGATTTCAGTTGAATTCTTGCTGAAAAAAAAACACAATTAGTAGAAAATTTATATTAAAAAAATAAATTTAAAAAAAAATTAAGAATATTTACCGCAAACTGTTCAAACCATAGAACTTGTTTGGCTCTTGGGAAGTCAGTGAAAGTCGGATGTCCCACGTCCAAACACAGATACATCATACGGTTGATCCATGAGCTGATCCCGTTCGAAGATCGATCAAACCATGTTTGACCTGGTCCAGATGGATACGAAGTGAGAAACGGAAGATGGTGACGACCCGGCTGTCGAACAAACTCCGCAACCCTCGTCAGTTCCTGAGGACCCTGAAAGTTCGGAGGAATAATGGGTGCAGCACGGGAGCCAGAAGGAGCTTCCGGAAATGGAGAGGGAGATGTCTGGTGGGAGCTGCGGGAATCCTGACAGGAGTGGCTATATGAGCCACGACCACGACGCTGTCGAGGAGGCGGGGTCTGATCATCACAAGACCTGTAGTTTAAAAATAAAAAAAAATAAAAAAAAATTATAATTTGTTAGTATACATGATTGTAATATAGAAAAAGTTTTATAAAAAATTTTAAATTTTATAAATATGTTTTATTGTTCCTGGAAACTTGAAAAACCTTTTTTTAAAATCATATACACGTTTTTAAAAAAAAAAATTAATACTTATAAAAATAGTTTTAAAATCAGGAAAAAAGTTTTAATATCAGAAAAACAATTTTAAAAATAGTAAAAACGTTTTGAAAAATCATTGAAAAACATTTGTAAAAATCAAGAAACGTTTTTAAAAATAGTGAAAACGATTTTAAAGATTGAAAAACGATTTTAAAAATTGAAAAATGTTTTAAAAAATTATAATTTGTTAGTATACATGATTGTAATATAGAAAAAGTTTTATTAAAAAATTTTAAATTTTTTAAATATGTTTTATTGTTCCTGGAAACTTTTTAAAAATCATATACACGTTTTTAATAATCAAAAAATGTTTTAATACTTATAAAAAATAGTTTTAATATCAGAAAAAACGTTTTAAGAACTTGAAAAATGTTTTTTAAAAATAGTAAAAACCTTTTTTAAAATCATATACACGTTTTTGATCAAATCAAAAAAATGTTTTAATACTTATAAAAATAGTTTTTAAATCAGGAAAAAAGTTTTAATATCAGAAAAACGATTTTAAAAATAGTAAAAACGTCTTGAAAAATCATTGAAAAACGTTTGTAAAAATCAAGAAACATTTTTAAAAATAGTGAAGACGATTTTAAAAATTGAAAAACGATTTTAAAAATTGAAAAACGTTTTAAAAAATTGAGAAATTATTTAAAAAAGTAAAAAACGAACTTAAAAATAAAAGAACGTTTTTAAAACTACAAATAATTGCAAAGAAAACTAAAAATAGAACCTAAAATCCGAAATTCAATCCTAAACTATCCATCTAACAACCTAAAATCCTAAACTATCCATCTAACAACCTAAAATCCGAAACTATCCACCTAAAATATGAAGTTCAAATCGACCCTTACATGATTTGAGAGAGGAAGACGGCGAGAGAGGACGGCGAGAGAGGACGGCGACGATCGAACGGCGACGATCGAGGGAGGACGAGATGAGAGAGAGGATCTAGAGAGGAGGAGATGAGGTAGAGAGAGAAACGCGAAGATAAGGTATGCGGCGGAGAAGAAGAAGAAGATTTCGTGGTAGGTTTATGTTTAATAATTCCGACGGACAAGGGTCGTCGGAATTCCGTCGGAATCATTAAATGTAAACCTAACCCGCGGATCTCGAAATAATTCAAGCGGTTTGGTTTTCCCGGGTACGTACATTCCGAGGAAATACCGAGGACCAACTGTAATTCCTCGGAATTTCCTAGGAATTTTCCGAGGAAATTCCTAGGAAACATGGTTTGGGGTTTCAAATTCGGATTTTTTTTTTCGGAATTTCATTTTTAATACAATTGCAATTCATACCATTGAGGATACTTTGTATAGATGATCATAAACCATGAAATAACAAAATTTCAAAAATAATAGTAAGTATTTCCTTAAACGTTTGTTAAAGTGTAGAAGTGTTTATCTTATGTTGTGTGATTTTTGTTCGAGCAATCGTAAAAGTGTTTGTTATTGTGTAAAACACTAAGGTTTGACTTCATAATCTAGTTAGGACACTCAATGAAGGTTATATATGTGTTATTCGATCCGCAAAACGTTGTTCTCGGTTATAAAACCCCATTTCCTAGGAATTTCCTCGGAAATTTCCGAGGAAATTCCTAGGAAATTCCAAAAAACATCATGTTCCTCGGAATTTCCTCGGACATTTCCGAGGAAATTCCGAGGAAATATGTTTTTTATGTATTGTCCTCGGAATTTCCTAGGAATTTTCCGAGGAAATTCCGAGGAAACATGGTTTGGGGTTTCAAATTCCGATTTTTTTTTTCGGAATTTCATTTTTAATACAAATGCAATTCATACCATTGAGGATACTTTGTATAGATGATCATAAACCATGAAATAACAAAATTTCAAAAATAATAGTAAGTATTTCCTTTAACGTTTGTTAAAGTGTAGAAGTGTTTATCTTATGTTGTGTGATTTTTGTTCGAGCAATCGTAAAAGTGTTTGTTATTGTGTAAAACACTAAAGTTTGACTTCATAATCTAGTTAGGACACTTAATGAAGGTTATATATGTGTTATTCGATCCGCAAAACGTCGTTCTCGGTTATAAAACCCCATTTCCTAGGAATTTCCTCGGAAATTTCCGAGGAAATTCCTAGGAAATTCCAAAAAACATCATGTTCCTCGGAATTTCCTCGGACATTTCCGAGGAAATTCCGAGGAAACATGGTTTGGGGTTTCAAATTCCGATTTTTTTTCTTCGGAATTTCATTTTTAATACAAATGCAATTTATACCATTGAGGATACTTTGTATAGATGATCATAAACCATGAAATAACAAAATTTCAAAAATAATAGTAAGTATTTCCTTTAACGTTTGTTAAAGTGTAGAAGTGTTTATCTTATGTTGTGTGATTATTGTTCGAGCAATCGTAAAAGTGTTTGTTATTGTGTAAAACACTAAGGTTTGACTTCATAATCTAGTTAGGACACTCAATGAAGGTTATATATGTGTTATTCGATCCGCAAAACGTCGTTCTCGGTTATAAAACCCCATTTCCTAGGAATTTCCTCGGAAATTCCGAGGAACCTGATGTTTTTTATGTATTGTCCTCGGAATTTCCTAGGAATTATTGAACTCGCCCAACGGCTGCCCCACCGGGTCTCTAACGGGTACAAACTTTCCTCGGTATCTTAGAAATATCCGTCGGTTTTTTCCCACGGACCCTGTTTCCTCGGAATTTCATCGGAAAATTCCGACGGAAAATGACTTCCTCGGAAAATTCCTAGGAAATGCCGAGGAACTCACGTTTCTCGGAGTTTCTTCGGTTTTTCGTCAGAAAATTCCGAGGAACTCATTTTCCCTCGGAAAATCCGTCAGAATATCAATGTGTTCTTGTAGTGTATGAATCTCGTAGCAAGATTGACCATGTAAAGATAATGAGAAATCTCAGATCAATCTGATTGAAACTGACACGTATATTGTAGTTTCTGAAGTCAACATGGTTGAGAATATCAAGATGGACTGATGACATTATTACTACCAATAATGTCTTTTGTGATAGCTGTGTATGCTTTAAAAAAAAAGTGTGACTTTGTAAAAGTTCAAAGTTGACAAGATGAAAACCAAAACTTGAGAAAAACTATGAAAATAGTTATACATGACAAATGAGGCAAGTTTGATGAGAATAAATGCATTCTTCAGTAGTATTGGCATTATTCATCGGGAAAAAAATTGCTCCTTATTCACTTGACTCTGATGGAGTTGTGAAAAAAAAAGAAACAAAAATTGTTGAATGCAAAGATGCATGATTGTGAGTTACCTCAGTAAATGTGGGGGAAGTGTGCCTTACCACATAAAATCATTGGCAAAATGTCATATGAACTTTCGAGAGGTAAAATACATTTGTATATACTCGTAAGTGTGGGGGTGCCTGGCAAAAGTAGCAGTAGCACCTCTGAAAAACACAAAGTTTTTAGACTTGTGTAGTCTCTATTTGGGCTTCTGGAAAGCTTTGAAATAGTGACATAAAATATTTGATCATGTTATCATGTCAAATAGTTTTAGCATAAATGTGAGAAGCACATATACATTAAAAGTAGTCCACATGGATACATTTTTTGTTTGTTTCAACATATACTGACATGATCAAACAAACTAAAATTATTGTTAGTAGAAGTTTGACATGTAATACATGAGACTAAGGATATGATTTTAAGTGATTAAGATCACTATACATTAAAAAAAAAATTTAATCCTATATCCTATCTCAAGCTTTTATGCAAATATGGTATTTGAGAGATTCAAATCTGCTCATATATGATTGGAAGTCTAGAGTACTTAACAAATTGTACTAGACTCAATCTATGTACATGTAATAAGTCACCATAAGATTAGTCAATGTTGTAAACACTGGAATTCTATAGCTAGAGTATTGAGATATATGAAATATACTAAAAATTATGTGATGCACTAAGGTGAAGAATCAATAATTTTGGATGGGTACACTACAAAAGAAAGGGCATGTTACAACGTTTTTTTTTATTGGTTGAATCGTTTATAAATGATGCAAACACTTTTTAAATCAATTGTGTAAACGAATTAATATTCGATGATGTAAACTTTTTACACCACTTAAATCAAATGTTGTACTTGTGTGTCATTTATAAGAAGTAATGTTACTTTTTGCAACATTTTTTAAAGATGATGCAAAGTTCGAATCGGTTTAGTAAAACCGATGTAAACATTTGCGACAGTTGTTTAAATGTTGTTTTTTTTTAGTCGGTTTTCTAAATCGATTCAAACTTTTGAATCAATTCTATGTAATGGTTGTATAAAATTAAATCACATAAGTTTAACCATGGTTAATGTATACGTCAGTTAATAGAAACTTTGTGATTTTTTAATTCACTTAAACATACCGATTTAAACGATAGAGTCACTTCAATAAATGATTCAAAATTAGTAATCATTTGCAAGAAGCGTTCTAACATTTTATTGCGTTTTTACAGGAGTTGTTTTAAAATGATTCATAAAATTAAATCATTTGCTACAACCGATATATTTGAAAATTAGTTTTTTTATTGATAAATCAAAAAATGTTTTACATAAACATAATAAAAGACAGGCATCTACAAATTTCTAACATATTCCTAACATTAACATTAGTTTCTTCAACACCTGAGTTGCTTCCCACCTGGTCTCTTCCATCCTCGACATGATGATCCTCTGGCCTTCTACGATGTAGTCACTTATGTTGCTGCATCTCACGCCTTTGCTTTGCCCTCTGATCCTCTTAGTTCACTTGCGATGAGGGTTCAGAACCTGTGGATGAGTTCCTAAGAAGGTTGAAGACGATATCAAAATACATTCAATGGCAAAATCAAATTTTCAAAGATTTCAGCTCAACTATAAATACAATGATTATGTTCCATAATGAACTAGAAGAAAAGAGAAACCTTAATCAAACCTGTTGTTAGATTAATATAGGTTTTGTGGCCTCATGTTTTTCCGTAAGAGGCTTTAGCTTCTTGCTTGCGAATTGGCTTTGGGAGCTTAGGAGGGTAAGTAGGAACAGGTGCACAAGTAGAGTACCTAAAGCAAATGAAAACAAAGGTGTGAGCACATAAATAGACAAACTTTCCATTTCCCTTCTTGCTTCCATTTCCATTCTTCTAATGGCTATGCGGTAGCTTGGGTCAATGTCTTCATCCTCAATGCGGATCCTTAATCTCCACGACGTCATCATCTGCTTCTTCTTGCTGCTGTTGGTTAAGCTGCGCTTCTTCTTGCTGCTGTTGGTTAAGCTGCGCTTCTTGTTGCTTCTGTTGGTGAAACTGTGCTTCTGGTTTTGGCATGAGTGGTGGTATGATTCCATGTGCAGAGAGTCCGAGCACGATTGGTTTCATTTCTGAATCATAAAAGTAAAGGAAAACTGAAATTAATAAATCTGAAACCATATCAAAAAGTGAATTACTTGATATATTACCACAACAACTGCAAGCTGTGATTCTATTTAGTTGCATGTGAACAGAGAAGATTTGGTCTCAGTGGCATCTAGCTCAGATTTTGTAGCTTCGATAATATCAAACTCTATTCAAACCAGGTCATTGAAATCAGCTTTATACTAGCTACCACAATCATTTACTAAAAAGCAATAAAAACAACAGTGATACCACAAGAACACAAACATCTTCACAAATTCAATTGATGTGCTCTAAACTACACGGGGAGGCAGAGCTAATAAAAAAAGCACCACTACATTGACACTCGGTAAAATGTACTTGCAAACGAAAATACTTGCGTATAAAAATGGTTATACACATAAACAGGTTTACACGATACAACTAAACTATCACATAAAGTAGAGCAATCTAGTCGCTGTGTCTGCAATACGGAAAGGGGTCAGTCTTAGGCCTCAACTTCTACACTAATCAAAAAAAAAAAAACTTCAATGCATATTAACACAGTGTCCGTAAGTCCACACTTTTTGCTAAGATAAAAAAAAAAAAAAGATTCCATGACTAGTTGAATTTAAGCTAGAACAATCCTGTATATGCAAAGAGAATGTGGGAGAGAAGAAAAGACAGACCTTGAAAATCAAACCGACGATGGTTGTTCCGGTCTTGAGAAAAGAGGGAGCTTCTGGGCATTCTTGACTGCTCCTACATAGAAATGCAATCTCCATAGCATTATGTTGTCCTGCTGAAACACACAGTTTGTTCAAAATGCTATTCATGTTCCAGTTTTACTTACCGGACCACAAATTATGCATTATTGTGTCTTACCGACTGATCCAGGTTAAACTTGAGTGGTATAAGGCAATTGTTCATTCAAATCTATAGGCAGAAATTTTTAATGGAAAGATGTGTAAAGCAAGAAATCAGGTTTTGGCTTTCGAAATTCTGAAAAAAAACAAATCAAGTAGGAATCGATACCCGGATTCATCAGGGCGAGACTCGAGCCAAACGAGACGGTCGCGAGAATCAACGGCGGTGCCGCCAAGACGCTTTGAAGCACCGGAGAAAACGTCGGCAGTGATCAGAAGATTCAATCTCTTCTCCGCATCCATGTCGTCGAGCGTTCTCAATGTCGTCTATTTCCGGATCCGGCGAATGATCAATCTAGGGTGATAAGACGAAGACGAGATGCAAGGAGAGGAAGAAGGAGGATGCCACACTGAGGGCAGAGAAGAGTTTGCTCAGGCGTGTTCTTCAACCACCATCTGTAAACGGTTACGTCGAGAAGCAAAAGGGATCTCGAAGCAAAAGATAAGAGAGGAGGAGGCGATGCGGCGAAGAGAAGGAAAGAAAAGAAAAAAAAAGGGTTAAAATGTTTAAGCTATTGTGTCCGTTGGATTTCGTTTTATCAACGGTGGATATTAAAAAAAGTGTGATCCACACCTCTTTTAGTTAGCCAATGAAAAGCGAGATCTTTTATTTTTGCTTTTTAAATGTCAATTTTGAAATATCAGCATTTTGTTATTTTTTCTTAATTAGTAGCTTAATTTTAAGATATGAAGTAAATTAATAAAAGACAGATTACATATTCTATAAAAAAAATTTAATCATCTGATGGTTAATTTACTTATAATCAACTTTTTATATTTTGGTTTTATAGTTCTTGATTTAATTTTATGTGTGAGTGTAAAGTTAAGGGTTAGTAATAAAATTTAGGGTTTGGATTTAAAGTTTACAGATTTAGGTTTGGAGTTTAGAGATTAGAAAATGATAACATACAATGATTCAATTGTTGGTTTTAAGCTTTCCATAAAAAATTTAGTTTTAATTATTTAAGGGTTAGAAGTTTAGGGTATAGGGTTTGTGTTTGAGCTACAAATTTTAGGGTTTAGAGTTTATAATATAGAAAATAAATGAAGTTAAATTTTTTTATTTGATGTTATATTTTTTGGTATATTATTTGATGTTTGTGTTTAATAATTAACAATTAAAATTAGAGTTTATGATTTGGAAATAATTATATTTCAAACAATAATTTGCTATATTTTTTTTTCATTGAGAAATAGCCAAAAAAAAAAAAAATCTTAAGAGGGAAAACGAAATAAAATTGGTAATTTGTGGAGCCAGTTTTTTTCGACAAGTTCATGAGGCGGGCAAAAAATTTGTGTCCCGCTCTCGACATTGGATAGCGTTTCAATGGTGTTCGTGCTATTAAATAGCAAGCGGAAACTTAAAAAATTAATGCGTCAATTTTTTTAGTATGGCCAATAAAATGATAGCGTTTACTAATATTCAAACGCTATCTAAAATATGTGCTTTAGTAAATTATAGCATAAACAACCAAAACGCTATCTGCAACTGCTATCAATATTCAAAAATCTTGTAGTGCTTCACCAGTTTGTCGGTAAAACAATTATATGGTTGGTGATTCTGGAGACAAGTTTGTGGTAAAACTCAATGCTGAAAAATTCAAGCGCGGACCGAGGTTCAGATTAACAAACGGGATGAGAGAATTCTTTGAAGCCAATAACATCAGAGAAAATTTCTATAAGTTAATATGAATTTGTATCATTTACAAGCAAATGATGTTAAACATGTTAATTTTAGCATCACTTTTAATAAATGATGTTAAGTTACTTAGTTTGCATCATTTATTAAAAAATAATTTAAAAAAGTATCACTTATTTTTCTGACGTATTTTAGTTAATTTTTTGCATCATATGTAATTGACGTAAAATATTATATCACTTAGAAGAAGTGATCTTAACATTTTTACAAAATACATTAATTACGAAATTGATGTAAACTTATATTTTGTATCACATGTTTCTAAGTGATTCAAAATAAAATAGAATTGTATCATTTACAATAAAATGATGTTAAACATGTAAATATTAGCATCAATTATCATAACTGATGTTAATCCACTAATTTTGGATCACTCACTAATAAGTAATTTAATAATGCATCACTTACCTTTCTGATGTTTTTTAAGTGATCTATTATGACCTTTTTTTTGTAGTGGTACAATTATGTTAATTGGTTATCTTACTCCAAAAACTAAAAATCCATGAGTGGATGTGTCTTTACACTTCATAGTGAAGCAAGATTTGAAATCTTTCAGATTAAATATGTGCAACATATTAATCATGAAACCTATATTCATAGCTCTACGTAAAGCTAAGAACATGGAGTGTTTCAGAACTTGGTGAAAGACATCATGATGTGACTAAAACTAATGCTTTGGCATTGAGTTTGTGTATAATGGTTATTTGTATCTCTTATGAAGATAACATAGACCACAAAACAATTGATCTAAAATGGAGTAATCTTCGTAGACTATATCCTGTCAGATGACAACCTAGGATCCATTTATTAAAGGTGTGTCATGTGATCAACTTGTTAAATCATCAAGAGGAATGTGTTTAAAGCCTATGACTTAAGAGGATGTTTGGCGGTAACCCTACCTAATTAACTGACTTAGGTTCAAGGGGAAAACTAAGTCAAACTGAATCTTCCCAAAGCACTGTGAGACTTCGGTCTCTACCCAGTTCATAGGATGATTGTACAGTGCTACCTGTAAGGTGTAGAGGATAAGCATTTGCTTTTAATGATTTGGGTCCATAGCTTTGAGATATAAGTGGAGTAGTACAAGATACTCCTTTAAACAAAACTAATGGCAAATCACCTTGTGAGTGTGAAATGGGGCCGTTTCTAGGAGAATGTGTAAAAGGCTACATTCTCCAAGTTCACTCATGATTAACCAAGGATGTTCACAGCCAAAATGAACCCAACAGAGAACCTAATTCTGTGAGAGAATGAAGCTGTGTTTTAGTTATTGTCTCGGTTTACACCAAAGTCCGGGAGGCTCAAGACATCATGGCCACCTCCTGTTCGAGTAAATCCGATAGCTATTAACAATGACTGGTTCAAAGCTGAAAAATTGCTACCAACTCATCATACAGTGGATTTTTCGCTTGTACTCTCAAACGTCCTTCTATCGAGTCTTCATTTGTTTAAAATCATTTCTATTCATGTGGGGGATTGTTGGAACTCAATTTTCTAAATTGGAGTTTGTTTGAATGAGAATTGTTTGTCCAATGTTTTGTCGTTTGAAAGGCATAAAATGGATATAGCGGATATCGTGGAGAAGTCCTGACAAGGTTAAAAACCTTAGGACAATTATTGAAAGGAGTGAATCCATATTAAACCATGCGCGCGCAGAGCTGAGACAAGATGGGCTCGGGCTTAGGTTCGGGTTTAAGTGCGGATTCGGATATGTGGGCCTCGGTCCAATAATATGTCTTTTTGCTTTCGGTTTTATTTTCAGTATCTGATGAATGCTGAATTCAATTCTGTCAAAGCATTAAGGTGTCATAATCAGTTTAGCAATTGATGACACATTCTTTGTAACTCCTTTCTCCTTAATGCTCAATTAAGTTGAAAAATATAACTCCAGATTTTTTAGACTATAAAATAGTCTACTCCTCTCATTCTCAAAATACAATGACAACCACAATCTCTTACAATTTCTTTCTTGTCTTTCTCTCTTCATTTCCTTTTATTTTCCATGAGAGTACAACACAGAAAAAGGTTCGACAGGTTCTGTTCTTCAGTGATGGGAGACAGAAACGTATGCAGTTGTATCCTGGGATTTTGGAACGCAATGCAACCGTCACACTACGGAGCATTTACAGAATTAAGGAAAGAGTGTCTCGCCTCTGCAAATCCGTCTTTTCAAATACCTGTATTGATATTTTATATATTTTATATTGATCTTTTTATGAAAAATGCTTTACAATTATTCAGTTAGCCCTATTGTAGAATTTGCGTTCTTACACTTTTAATCATGGTGTACGTTGTCATTGTCGCAAGATATTAACAACTTAAGCATTGAATAAGAACCAAACCAAGGCAATACACTTAAATCGCCAACGACATGTATCTATTAAACTAAATGTGGTATAATCAGTCTTCGACCCATTTTCAAAATATAAAATCATTAAAAAGACCAAAAAATTAAATAAGAAAACGCAAAACATAAAAGTAAAGTAGCATATTGAATAGAAAATGAGCCAAATTACTTCAAAGAGAAAGTTTAAACTCGAACTTACTTAAGATTATATTGTGTTCCTTTTTGGACATATTTTAGCTACTTAGATAATAGATATTTTCTCCAAAATAAACTAAAAATGTGTATTCTTACTGTCTTACATCATGGTTGATATTTTTTGAGAGACTTACCAATTAACACACTTTCTATGATTTTTTTGCAAGAAAACATACTTTCTATGCTTAAGTGATTTTTTCAGGGTGAATTTCCCATAAAACCCCTAACAACCAACTTGCACAATTAACTAAATCTATTTCTCTTTCTCCCTCTCTCTCAACGATTTCTCTCTCTCTCTCTCAACAATTTTTCTCTCTCTCTCTCTCTCTCAAATATTCATCTCTGATCTCTCTCTTTCTCTTGGTTGGTAGAATCCAATTCGGATAATGCAATGGATATGCTCATAGAAATCAAAACAAAGTAGATCGAAATCTTTTTAGTAGTGTTGTTTGAGATTGGTTTGGATCTGGAAATTTGATAGAATGGAGGAATTGCAGGTTCGTGGACGTACACATCAAGAAAGTGGGTATGGAATGTGGATGATATGAGCATGTCGAAACGGTAATGGACGAATATTGTTTTATGATACGTATACAGCCAAAAACCCGTAAGTGTGGATGTGGATGTACGTAGGGTGCCACTATGGACAGATATTGTGTGAAATGTGCGTGGTCAAACATTAGAATATCAAAAGTTCTAGTGTGGATGTCCACTGAAAAATATGTGTGTGGTATTAACATAAAATGTAAGACGTTATCGCAGACGAACATTGGATGTCTCTCTCAGTAAGCTTTGATAGTGCGTTTGGGGGTGATTCTAAATTGGATGCGTTTGAGTGTGCAGTCGAACCTGGTTGATGTGTGGATATATGCAGTAGGACCTCGTTGATGCGTGGATGGAGATTGTGAACGTGAAAGTGACAAGGATAAAGCTTTTCAATTAATAGACATTGGTCGACCATGACCCTCTTCTCCATCCCCGGCTTCATACGCCACAACCTGGTTGTCCATCAAGTTCTATGTGCATCAAGTACGATGTGGTTGTCCATCAAGTTCATTAGTATTGTACGGATCTGACCACCCTTGAAAACTTCTTCTTCTTCTTCGTCTTCCTTGACGAATCCGACGGATTCTTCGAGGTTAATTGTTCCTTGACGAATCCGACGAATCTGATGGATTCTTCAGATCCAAAACCTCCTCCTCCTCTCATTCCCTCTCTCTCTCCTTCTCCCTCTCTCCCTCTCTCTCCCTCTATCCCTCTCTCTCTCTCCCTCTCCCTCTCCCTCTCCCTCGCCCTCTCTCTCTCTCTCTCTCTCTCTCTCTCTCTCTCTCTCTCTCTCTCCCTCTCTCTCTCTCACTCAACGGGAAATGTGAAAATGAAGGAAAAAGAAAGCATTGGTTGAAGGGTAGAATGGGAAGGGAAAAAATATTTCCTAAAGAGAAAGTCACCTCTTACATAGAAATGTGTTTTTTTTTACACTAAAAGTTCAGAAAGTGTGTTTATAAGCAATTATCTCATATTATTTTCACAAATTAAATTTCAAAACTACTTTAAAGACTTTTAATAAATATTGTAGATTTTATGAAAAAATAGTAATATGCTTACTCTTTTTCGAATAAAATTATAAAGAGAATGAAAGCATTATAATAATTTTTTTTTTCAACTAAACATTTCAATATTAAATGTTATATTTCCACTAATACAAAAGAATCCATATCTTAATAATATTATTTGAGAAGTCACTTGCATATGTGTCGCGCTCACGTTGATTCTTACAGTGGTTAATTACAAGCATACCCTTAATGAGATAAAATAAAAGAAAGTCTTAATTTCTATTTTTAACAAATATTTGAAAACATAATCATATTTATATAAATAAAGGGAAGTTTTACTTTCTTAATTTTTAAAATTATTTTAAAGTTTTTTCTTTTTTTTGGTGAATTTAAAGTTTTTTCTTTTTAGTATGACTTCTAAAAGACTTTCCTTTTTGTAATTTTTCTTTTTTATATATGCAAAAATTATATCCCTTTATTAAATACTTTCCTTTTTGTATTTTTCGCTTTTTATATATGCAAAAATTATTTTATGATTTAAAATTATTTCCTTTTATTAATGTGATTTTGAAAAATAATAATAATTAAACAAAAAAATAAACTAAAATTTTACAATAATAGCTTTACAAATCTAAGATAAAAAAATTGAAAAAATTGAGCCAATTTTAGCCTAAACAGAACAAAAAAATAATTGTATTTCGATTCAAAGGAATATATGCCATATAATAAATATAAAAATGAATAACGGTGCCTATCTAAATTTTTATACCAAAAAATGTTTAATAAGATATATAACATCTTAAAATTATTTAAAACAATCTTCTATTTACATGAATTCATATAGTTGACAAAGCAAATAGAAACTTATAAATAAATAAAAGATAATATTAACCAATAATTTTAAGTGAGTTACTTTATAAATATTCATACCCGTGCATGAGCACGGGAGAATCACCTAGTATGCATATATAAATAGAGATTTATCCTCAAATATAAACTATTACTATTTCTGTAGAAAATGAAAAGAAAAGTTAAAATTATATTTATGTATTTATTTAACAAAATATTTTATCAATCACTTTCTATAAAACAACCACGTTTAATATTTCATGTTTTTTTCTCATCTTTCTTTTTCATTTTTAACATGGGATTCAATTTTTTTTTGGCCCGTAATTACACCAACAACTAACATATACAGATTCTCTCAGAATTAAGGAAAAAATATACAAAATAATTTTATAGTTAATATTTAGATAATAAAGAACAAGAAATTGTTTACTAGAAAGGACTATGACTGCAACTTTGGTTATTTCAGATTGGCTTAGTTTTGTTTTTTAAATAGTTTGGTTTAGAATAATGTACCAAATTAACATAGTAAAATTATGGTTTGGTTTGGTTATTAATATTATTACCAGAATTAACTTAAATTATCCACAAAAATTACAATTTCATTTAACTCAATTAAATTTGTTTATTCGATTAAATTTGATTATATTCGGTTAGTTCGGTTATTTGGTTATTAAATGTTAAATTTATGTTTGATTAAATTCGGCTTAATTTGTATTATCAAGGGTGATCCATGTATTATGATTGGAGAGAGGAAAAGGCTAATAACACACTATCATTAAAAAAGTTCAGCAAAAAAAATAAAAATGTATGAGAAGCCGCAAATAACACAAATCCGGTCATACTCATACAGTCATACCTAAGAAAGTGGAAACTCTCTCAAAAGTCAAAATCCATTACCATGATTCGATAACTTGTTTAAACATTATTATGAACTAATCGATCTTAAAAACGGTGGAGATATATAGGGATAGTTACTCTCGTTAATCTTTACATGTAACCTGCTAGAAGCATTATATTAATGAATATATGTACACATAAGGCATATTATATTAATAAAAAATCATCAGGTTTGGCACCGTTTTGTGTTATATTTTTGTAGAAGAAAGCGTAAACGGTTCTGGCAGTGACTTTCTAATTGGCATGTTTCTTTTAAAATAATTTTGAACTTTTTACTATTTTGATGTTTTGCTTTCCCGAATTTAAATGCTTTGGTCTCTTTTTTTAATAACTATATATATGAATATCAAAATAGGACGGCTTATAATTCGACATTTTACATTTAGTCAAACATAAGGTTTGTCGTTTGCAATTTAAATATTAGCTGGTTGGGTTTCATTTCATGATTAAAATCATGCTCATTAGAATTAACGTGTTCAATTTTGTTATTATCTGGCGACAGCGACAGTGTACCATAATTAAGTACGTGCTAATAAGAATTTCATTTGACAAGCATTCCAAGGTTCTGTTTTATTTCTTGTTCTTGGTCAAATTTAAAAGTTTCATTTTCTGGTGTTGTAATTAATTAATGCATATCAAACTTAAAATTTATAAGCATCCAAAAATCAAGAAAAACAGATATCTAATGATATGCAATTGTTAATTATCGAACGAAAACACCTTATTTAATTAATAAAACATTTATCACATTACAACAATAGATAATGGTAGAATAAAACAGAAATTTTATAACAAGAATCAAATATTTTGTAATAAATTAGAATCTCAGTTTGAAAATGTGCTATAACTAGGCACATTTGAAGCCGGATGGAATCTTCTTACCACAGCGGTTTAGGATAAGATTCAATGAAATGGGAAGATTAAGCTTAATGCCTAGGAGATCAGCTTTCAAGGCGGTGCAGAGACAGACCGCAGCATCGAGATCAACTAGACCGTTAATAAGTGCACAACATTTGGACTTTTGTGGTATAGAAACCTTAACCAAATCCAACACATTGGCACATACCTTGAGTTTGAGAGCATCTTTACAAGTGGGTTTGGGGACCCTAGTCGAGCTGACTAAAGTGAAGAAGATGACATTGAAAATGAGGAGAAGAGCAATCTTAGAGTAAGCCATTGATGAATAAGTGATGTTATAAGATCTTTGTCTTAAGTTATAAGAAAAATCCTAAAAATTTCTCTTTATGGAGCTTTTGATGTTTGGGTGAAGAAAATGGAGAGAGAGTTTAGGGTTCTTATAGGTGAAGATTGAGATTGGTATATGTGTTTTAAATTACAAGTTGACGAGTAGCAACAACGTGATATAATTATTTTGATGAACTGTTAATGAGGATTAATTCAGAATTAAATTAAATAGAACCTGATTGATCTTACAAACTGTCAGGATATATACAGATCATTAGTCAATGCATGTTACATGCAAAAAACATTATATTATGGAATATATACACACCAAGTTATAATATTAAAAAAAAGTTTTAGATTTATATCATATGTGACTGCAACTCGATCAGTTTTTGCTTTTTTTTTTTTTTTTGTGGTTACCAACTCGCTGTTTTTTTAATTAAGACTTCCCATGATTTTGTTTTTCTTGTTTGTTAAAATAAAGATTTTTCATGTGATTTCAAAATCAAGAGATTATTTGCCGATCGAAGTCCAAACTAGTACGAAGGTACAAACAATTCAAACGGTTAAAGACAAAATCCTCATGTATAAACTTAAGTATAACTTTTACCAAAAGAAATTATAAGTATTGAACTATTAATAGTCATGTTGGTTATATTTTTAGCTACTAAGATAATAGATCTTGGGAAAAAGGATAGATTTTGTTTCTCCTTAAAAGGAAGAAGCATATATTATTACATTGAGTTTGGTAAATGTTCAGAATTCAAAATTTTAAACTAATTAAGAAATTAATAGAGAATATTGTAATTTTATGAAACAAATTCACTACAAGAAAACAAGGTCTTTTCCAACGGATGTTTCGTACAATCAGATTTTATTGGAAATTTCCCGTCTAATATTGTATATTGTATTCGTTGGAGATTCATTGCAAATTTCCAACAAGTTTTAGTTGTAGGCAATTACATCACGTAATTTATAGGAACATCGTGGGAATTTTCTAAAAAATATTGTAGGAAATTCTATATAAATTTCCAAAAAAATTTAGTGGTGGTATTACCTTGCATAATTTGTAAGATCATCATTGGAATTTTCCAACAAATATTATATTGTAGCAAATTCTTTATAAATTTAAAAAATGAAAAAGCAAAAAAATGAAAATAAAAAACGAAAAAAAAAATGTTGACTCACATGGTCGTGAGGAAAAAGAAAGGAAATAAAGTAAAAAAATTGAAAGAGGAAAAAAAGGAAAATGTAAAAAAACCTAAAAGATCAAAGAAAAGGAAAAAAAAGAAAAAAAAGGGAAAACAAAGGAAATGAAAAAAAGAAGGGAAAACCCTACTTTTAAATATTTCATGATCTTTTACCTCTCTTTAAACTAGTTAAAATTCTCTGAAACTCAAAAATTGAAAATCGTTTTCAATGACAATCCCAAAAATCAAAAATCGTGACTGGATGTACAATCATGTGGATGGAGGTACAAGAGAATTAACAAAATAATATAAAGAATGTATTCTTAGCTTTATGCAATTTGCTACAAATTAAGAGATTCTATTGGAGTGTGGTAAGATGTATTGTCCTTGTTCTTCCTGTGATAATGAGAAATTCCTTTTGGTAGATACTATTTGGAAGCATCTGTATTCAAAGGGATTTACGCCTGGATATTATATATGGTTTTCTCATGGGAAAGATTTTGAAACTTTAGTAGGTAATAGTACTCAAAATAACGGAGACTATGGAAATCATGATCTGGAAGATGAAAATAATAATACGAACGAAGAGCAAGATCAATATTGATCTTGATTACAAAGTGTCAAGATCTAAAAAGATCGTTAGCCGTTTACATGTACCATGCAAGTAACTTTACATTAGTGAATGTATAAACACATAAGGCTTATACTTTATCAAAAACACAATTAAAAGAAAAGTTTTTCTGCACATGTAATTACATGTGTACTGCGATTCAAATTTTTGTTACCTTTGTGGCTATAAAACATGCTGTTTTTTATTTTTAAAGTGCTTTCGCTAGTCTAATTATATTCTTGTTAGGGTTAGGGTTTCTATAGGCGAAGTTGAGATCGGTTTGCGTCTATTGGACTGACGAGCGGAAACGAATTGACAATAATATTGATGGACTGTTCATGTGTAACGGAGCAAATCAAGGACTATCAAACCCTGCCAAGATGGAGTATATTCAAATAGTGATTATCTCATGTTTGTGCTTTGACATTTTGCAGTTTAGGAAAGTAGATTTTATTCATTGTAATATATATGGGGAAAGAGATAAATTACAATGACGGAAAGAGATAAATATTTCCATCTCCATCTTCGATTTTTTATACATTGTTTCAAAATGTGAGGGTGAGGGATTAATACTAAGAACAAAAATTATTATGAACCATCTGATTTTAAAAACAGTCAAGACATATAAGGATCGTTACTCGTAGTCGTTACAGGTAACCTGCGATAAAAATTATATTAGTGAATATATATACAGATACATGCCTTCCAATCAAATGAAGGATGCCATTTCCGAAGGAAGACATTTTTGGTCAGTGAACCAAGCTTCTTAGTTCTTACCATTAAAAAAATAAGATATGTACTCTAAAAACCTCAAGAAAAATCAAACAATTTTACGACAAGCTATTTCGAGCAATGAGTTTGTCAATTGAAAAGCAAGATATGGACTTTAAGAACCTGAAGAAAAATAAAACATTTTTTACAGGCAAGCTATTTTGGGATATACATCTACATGTATTTGTTTGACTAACTGCTATTGTGGGATGGAACGATCTTATCATTTTTGTGGCCATGTTGTGGAGAATATCAGTTAACTAATTATATCACTTTGAATATTCACCAACGATGAAAACTTGGGTCCTATCACTAACCCCTCAGATTTGGGTATATTTCTGAGAATTTCGTTAAAAAAATATATAATTATAATCTCTTAGGAGTTAAAGAAAAATACGAAAAAAATATTTTAGTCATATTTTTATAATTAATATGGTAAATTTGGAAAGTAAAGAACAAGAAACTGTTTATAGGAGAGGACTATGGCTGCAACGTCAGTTATTTCAGATCAGTATGGTACGGTTTTATTATATAGTTTGGTTTAGAAATATATACCTAAGTTAACATAGTAAAATTGTGATTTTTTGGTTATTAATATTATTTACGGAATTAACTTAAATTTACCAAAAAATTAGAATTTTGTTTAAATTCAGTTAAAATTGATTAAATTTAGTTTTAAATTGATTAAACTAGTGGAACTGCTAACTCCGCGCATACACATGGTGGTGTTCAGTTGGTTATATATTTATTTCATTCGTATTATATTTAGTTCTAATAAAATTACGCAATCTAGAATATTTTAATATTTATTTATCTGTTTATGTATATTTTAAGAATACATTATTTGTCCCATACAAACCGGCGAATTAATCTTTGATATTCTCTTTACATTCTTTTGCTTTTTTCACACCCATTTGTTACATGTCATTTTTTTCGTTTTGATATCTCATTATCTTATTTGTAATCTGTAGGTGATAGTTCTTTATCCAGTATTCGAACACATCTCAGAACCTAGATGATGTCTAACCATAATGGCTTCTCTTTGCACGGAGTATATGTTTATCTTTTTTTTTTTTGAATATATAATCTAATTTATATAGTTAGGTAATAATTATTGTTATTTTATGTGTTTATTTGTATCAATACAATAATATTAATTTTTCTTTGATTTTATTTATCTAATGATATTATTTTTCATTTTTTTTAACTCTTCCACGTTTTAATGTTAATATAAGATAAATTGCTGAGGATTGCAAGATATAGTTTTTCACTTCTTCATGGCTAGAACTATATCTCATGAAACTTTTGTATTGCAAATTTTACTCATAAAAACCATATTTTATATTCAAATATTGAAACTGTTTATATGACAATAGACGATCTCATGAATTGTCTCTTTTTATAAAAAAAACTCATGAATTGTCTCTTGATGGAAGGTACTTCTCCATTGAAAACTTCTGGATATTATAATTTTTCTTGTATGATATTTGAATCAGTTTAAAATGGATCAATTCTATCTTTTTATTCGGATTAAAGTCACATTATTTAATACTACGCACTTATTGTATTTTATATATAAAAAGTTGTTAAATCTAAAATTAAAGTAAACCATGATTTGTAATCGAATAGTTTTTTGTTACTGTTAACGGAATGTATTATTGCTCGAATTCTTTATTCACTTCTCATCAACTTGTTTAACGTAAGAATGTATTTTTGTTAGTGTTAACCCAGGTTCGGGAACTCGCTAGGCGTTAGTCGGGTTGTGGGTCAGGGCTTAGCGAGTCACCAAAAAAATCAGAGATTTCTCGGGGATTAATCGGGGAAGAATTTTAAGACATTTTTACTATAATATTGTTTATATATTTGTTTTGGTAGACATTGTCAATGAAAGAACATGGTCCAGTGGCTATAGGTATGTTTAATACTCTGTATCTGAGTTCGAGTCCACCACACACAATTTTCTTTTTTTTTTCTTTAGACCCAAAATAAGGACGCCATGTGGCATTAGGTGGTGCAAAGTGAGGAAAGAGCTTGGCTAATTATATATAAGATTTGGTAAGTTCGGTTCTTTTCGTAAATGATAATACATGTTTGATAAACTCAGTATAATATGGTAATTGACCAAGTATTGTTGACGAATGCAGAGAGGTTCTGTAGGCATCTATCGGAGTCTGCAGTGTGTCAGATTTGCAAGAATGGGGTTGAAACCATCCTCCATGTTCTGAGAGTTTGTCCTGCGATGAGTGAGGTCTGGTTTCAGCTTGTTCCTGTTCGCAAGCGCCGTGAGTTCTTCAAACAGACCCTGCTTGAATGGTTATATTCGAATTTGTGTGACAATGATGTGAGTTGTGGTGTGGCTTGGAATGTGCGGTTTGCTATTGTATGCTGGTGGGTTTGGAAGTGGAGGTGTAGCAATGTGTTCGGTGAGACAAAGTTGTGTAGAGATAGAATGGGGTTCCTGCAAACTAAATGCACGGAGGTGATGAAAGCTTTTACGGCTCAGATGCAGACAAGTCAGGTGGTTTATGAGGAACGTATAGTGAGTTGGAAGGCTCCATCGGAGGGGTGGACAAAATTGAATACTGACGGATTTTTTAGAGGCAATCTGGGTATGGCTGCAGCTGGAGGGGTGTTGAGGGACAGTAATGGAGATTGGATTGGGGTTTCGTCTTGCACATTGGTAGATGTTCAGTGTCGCTAGCAGAACTATGGGGTGTATACTATGGATTAGTTATTGCATGGGAGAGGCGTCTGACTCGGGTTGAGGTGGAGATCGATTCGGCGGTGGTAGTTGGGTTTTTAAAGACAGGGATTGAGGATTCTCATCCGCTGTACGTCATTCCTAGTGCGCTTGTGCCATGACTTTCTTTCTAGGGACTGGATGGTCCGGATAACACACGTGTATTGGGAGGCTAATCGTCTTGCAGACGGATTAGCTAACCATTGCTTTAGAGAGTGTTGCTAGAGATGATAAACTTGGACTGTCGTGCACACGACGAGTCCGACTGTAGCCTATTTCTTTCTTTTCTTAATAAACACTAGGAGACATCCTCTTGGTTTTCACACAAAAAAAAGAGAGTATAATATGGTAATTTGGATGATTCAAGTATTTTGATTGAACCACGCGAGTGGAGAAAAAGTTTAACCACTCTTTTAGAACCCCTCAAAACACTACCATTAATATAACTCACCGAAATAGAAGAAGCCACAAATAACACAAATCCGGTCATGTCTAAGAAAGTGAAAACTCACTCAACTGATGACTTGCTTAAAATTTATTATGAACTGATTGATCTTAAAAACGGTCAAGACACGTTACTCGTTACATGTAACCTGGCTGTAATAAGCATTATATTAGTGAATATATGCACACTTATATAACGCTTATAACTTCAATAAAAAATCATCAGGTTTCGAACCGTTTTGTATTATATTCTTGCATAAGAAAGCGTAATCGGTTCGGACAGTGACTTTCTACTTGGCATGTTTCTTTTAAAATATTTTGGCTTTTTTATACTATTTTGATGTTTCTTAGTGGGGGTTATTGGTTTATGTATTTGAATGGATTTGAGAATCTGAATGAAATCCAGTGTTATTGGTTTTATGATTTATAAATACTAATTCAAATCATGAGTTATTGGTTTTATAATTTATAAATCCAAATTCAAATCATGTGTTATTCAATCATACGGATTTATTAGTGGATTTAATTTTATAATGAATTTGAGTGGATTTGAGTGGATTTGTTTGTTAAAAATACAAAGACTAAAATCCGAGGTAAAACCCTCAGATTTGTACATACTTATTATTAGATTTGGAAATCAGAATATTTTTCTTAGATTTATAAATCTTATACACATTTCAAAATCAATAAATGAATAACACCCTCTAAATGCCTTGGTCTCTCTTTTAATGATTTTATATGAATATCAAAAATGGGACGGCTTATAATGCCACGTTTAGTTAAACACAAGGCTTGTCGTTTGCGTTTTAAATATTAGCTAGTTGGGTTTCATTCGATGATTAAAATCATGCTAATTAACATGTTCTATATTTTTCTTTAAAAAAAAAAACATGTTCTATATTTTTATTATCTGGCGACAGAGACATAGTATACCATAATAAAGTACGTGATATTAAGGATTTAATTTAACAAACATTTCTGTTTTAGTTCATGTTTTTGGTCAAATTTAAAATTTTCATGATATGGTGTTATGATTAAGGGAAGCATATAAAACTTCAAAACTAAAAGCATCCAAAAATCAAGAATAAAAAATGATACACGATTATTAATTATTAAAAAAACACCTTATTAATTTCATTGATAAAACTTGTAACAAGTTACAACAATAAATAATGGTAGAATAAAACAGAAATTGTAAAACAAGACTCAAAAATTTTGTAGTATTTTAGAATCTTAATTTGAAAATGTGCTATGTTTAGGCACATTTGAAGCCAGACGGAACCTTCTTACCACATCGGTTTAGGATAAGATTCAATGAAATGGGAACATTAAGCTTAATGCCAAGAATATTAGCGTTCAAGGCGGTGCAGAGACAGACCGCAGCATCGAGATCAACTAGACCGTTGATAAGGGCGCAACATTTGGACGATTGTGGTAGAGAAACCTTAACCAAATCCAACACATTGGCACATACTTTGAGTTTAAGAGCATCTTTACAAGTTGGTTTGCGGTAAGGAGATGAAACTGAAGGCTTTTTATACGGTGGTGGTGGACAAGGGACCGATGTCGAGCTGACCAAAGTGAAGAATATAACATTAAAAATGAGGAGAAGAGCAATCTTAGAGTAAGCCATTGATGAAGAAGTGAAGCAATAAGAGTCTTATAAAATTATAAGACAACCCTAAAACTTCTCTCTTTATCAGGCTTGTAATGTTTGTGTGAAGAAAATGGAGAGAGTGTTTGGGTTCTTATAGGTGAAGACTGAAGATTGAGTTGGTTTATGTCTTTTTAAATTATACGACATGACATAATAATTTCGATGAACTGTTCGTGGGAAGGATTATTACTAAAAACAAAAATTATAATGAACTGATTGATTGTACCAACTGTCAATAAGGATCGTTAGTCGTTCACATGTAACATGCAATTAACATTATATTCTTCTTTAAAAAACATTATATTAGTGAATATATATATACACATAAGGCTTATAATTAATCAAAAACTCAATTACAAGAAAAGTTTTTTCTGGTATTACATGTGTACTGCGATTCAATTTTTGTTTTTTTATGCAACATGCTGATTTCTTTTTAATTAATGTGATTTCGCCAATCTATTTATATTCTTATTAGCACGTACTTTTTATCATGGTGTACGCTGTCACTGTCGCAAAAAATTAACCAATTTTAACCAAGTTAAAACGCCAACGACATGTATCTTTTTTTTGGTCGAAATCAACGACATGTACCTATTACAAGTCGTCGACCCACTGTTAAGATATAGAATCATTAAAAACACCAAAGCATTAAATTCGAAAACGCAAAACATAAAAAGATTGTTTTGAATAGCAAATTAGCCAAATTACTTCAAAGAGAAAGTTTATATACTCGAACCAACTACGTTCAGTTTTTTAAGATTATATTGTGTTCCTTTTTTTACATATTTTAGCTACTAAGATAATATATCTTTTCTCCAAAATTAAATACAAACTGTATATTCATACATTAAAGTTGATAAGTTTTCACAAATTAATTTTCAAAACTACTTTAAAGCCTTTTTAATAAATATTGTAGTTTTTTATAAAAAATATTAATATGACTATACTTTTCGAATAATATAATTGAGAGAATGAAAGCACTATAATAGAAAAAGAAAAATCAACTGAACATTTCAATATTAAACATGACTTTCTAATTGGCATGTTTCTTTTAAAATATTTTTCGTTTTTGCCTATTTTGATGTTATGCCTTCTCGTATTTAAATCCATTGGTCTCTTTTCAATAACTATATATGAACATCAAAAATAGGTTAGTAGAGATTTTTGGTGAAGTAATACCACATTTAGTTAAACATAAGTTAGTAGAGATTTTAAATGGGCTGTCCACGTTTAAATGAGCTTGTTCAGATGGACATTTTTTTTGGGACGTTAATGGTCCACACCCAAATAGGACTACGGCCGAATAAAACCAAACTTATTTTGGACTATGACCAATTGGGCTGGCCGTGCGGTCGAGAATATTCAAAATTAACAAAACACATTCAAAGTTAAATTCTAGTTTATTCTCTTGTTCTTCTTGTTTCTAAAACACAAAGATGAATAAGAAACCGCAAAATTTCGTTTTCCAGTGAAAACCGCAAAAAAAAATTTCCTTCATAATCGCAAATCTAGGTTTACAATCAAAAAAACTATATATATTTTTTCTTTTTCTTTTTTAGCGAGAAAACGTGATTTTTCATTTTTGGCGGAAAAATGAGATTTTGTGTCTTTTTGCGAGAAAATGAAATTTTGCGTTTCTGGCGAAAAACGAGATTTTGCGTTTTTTGCGGAAAAACTAGATTTTGCGTTTTTGAATGAGAATATTCAATTGGGCTGGCTGTGCGGTCCAGAATATTCAAAATTAACAAAACACATTCAAAGTTAAATTCTAGTTTATTCTCTTGGTCTTCTTGTTCCTAAAACACAAAGATGAAGAAGAAACTGCAAAATATCGTTTTCCTGCCAAAAATGCAAAATATTGTTTTCCCGCCAAAAACGCAAAATCTCGTTTTCCCGTCAAAATCTCAGAATCTCGTTTTTCTTTCAAAACATTAAAATCTCGTTTTCCCGTCAAAACCTCAAAATTTTGTTTTCTGCCAAATCAATTTGACATTTTAACCTAAATTTTTAAGTTTATTGGTCGGCCCAATGACCAAATGATCAGATAATAATGAGTTTATTAATTTTGTGGACAAACCCATTTTAAACCAATTGACCAAATGGTCTGTCTACAATAGACCCATTACAATTTGGACGCGGTCCGCCGATGGACCGCCCGCCCAATTGAAATCTCTAAACGCTTGTCGTTTGCGTTTAAATATTTGCTGGTTGGGTTTCATTCATTGATTAAAATCACGCTCATTAGAATTAACATGTTCTATTTTGTTATTATTTGCCGACAGCGACAGTGTACCATAATTAAATACGTGCTAAGAAATATAATTGGACCAAAGAGTCCAAGGTTCTGTTCTATTTCATGTTCTTGGTCAAATTTAAAAATTTCATGTTATGGTGTTATAATTAATGCATATAACAC
This sequence comes from Isatis tinctoria, assembly GCA_010577795.1. NCBI lineage: Eukaryota > Viridiplantae > Streptophyta > Magnoliopsida > Brassicales > Brassicaceae > Isatis > Isatis tinctoria. Next base: position 10,743,290 of record CM021250.1, on the reverse strand, counting down.
TTAAAAATTATAAGCATCCAAAAATCAAGAATAACAAATAATATGCGATTGTTAATTATTGAACGGAAACACCTTATTTCATTGACAAAACATGTAACAAATTACAGCAATAGATAATGGTAAAATAAAATAGAAATTTGAAAACAAGAATCAAATATTTTTGAATCTCAATTTGAAAATGTGCTATCTCTAGGCACATTTGAAGCCAGATGGAACCTTCTTACCACAGCGGTTTAGGATAAGATTCAATGAAACAGGAAGATTAAGCTTAATGCCAAGGATATCAGCTTTCAAGGCGGTGCAGAGACAGACCGCAGCATCAAGATCAACTAGACCGTTAATAAGTGCACAACATTTGGACTTTTGTGGTATAGACACCTTAACCAAATCCAACACATTGGCACATACCTTGAGTTTAAGAGCATCTTTACATGTGGGTTTGGGGACCCTAGTCGAGCTGACTAAAGTGAAGAAGATGACATTGAAAATGAGGAGAAGAGCAATCTTAGAGTAAGCCATTGATGAATAAGTGATGTTATAAGATCTTTGTCTTAAGTTATAAGAAAATCCTAAAATTTTCTCTTTATGGAGCTTTTGATGTTGTGTGAAGAAAATGGAGAGAGAGTTATGGTTCTTATAGGTGAAGATTTTGATTGTGGCAACGACGTGATATAATTATTTTGATGAACTGTTCGTGAGGATTATTTTAGAATTAAATTATTAGGAACTGATTGATCTTACAAACTGTCAAGATATATACAGATCATTAGTCAATGCATGTTACATGCAAAAAAACATATATTACGGAATATACATAAACAAAGTTATAATATTAAACAAAATTCAGAATAAAAAGAATAATATATTTAGACTTATATCATACGTGACTGCAACAAACTTTTTTTTTTTTTGTTCTTTGTGGTTAACAACACGCTGTTTTTTTTAATTAAAACTTCCCATGATTTGTTTTTGTTGTTGTTAATGATCAAGTTAAGAGTTTTCGTGTGATTTCGAGATTGAGGTATTATTTGCCCATCGAAGTCCAAACTAGTACAAAGGTACATACAAATCAAACGGTTAAAGACAAAATCCTCACGTATAAACTGAAGTACAACTTTTACCAAAAAAGATTAAAATATGGAACTATTAAAAGTTCGTTTTGGTTACATTTTTAGCTACTAAGAAAATAAATCTCGCGAAAATGAAAAAGAATTATAGATTTTTTTCTCCTAGAAAGGAAGAAGCATATATATTATTACATTAACGTTGGAAGATGTTCAAAACTCAAAATTTTAAAATAATTAAAATTTTACTAGAGAATATTGTAGTTTTATGAAACGGATTGATCTTACAAATAATCAAGATATAAAAAGATCGTTAGCCGTTTACATGTACCATGCAATAAACATTATATTAATGAATGTATATATACACATAAGGCTTATGCTTAATTAAAAACGCAATTAAAAGAAACTTTTTTTCTGGACATGTAAATATGTAATTACATGTGTGCTGCAGTTTCATTTTTTTTCTTTGTGGCTATGCAACATAATGATTTTTTGTTGAATTTATGTGATTTTGGCAGTCTAATAACATTCTTGCTATTGGTTTGCGTCTACATAGCTGATGAGTGGAAACGAAATGACAATGATATCCATGGACTGTTCATGTGTAGTGGCGCAAATGAAGGACTATAAGAGTCTGTCAAGATGGAGTATTCAAAGTATGTAGAGGGATTCAAGTACTATAAAGTGATTATCTCATGTTTGAGCTTTGATATTTTCGGGTGAAATATAGATACATGCCTGCCAAACAAATGAAGGATGCCATTGCCGAGGGAAGACATTTGGTCAATGAGCCAAGCTTTTTACCATTAAAAAGCAAGATATGCACTCTAAAAACCTGAAGAAAAAGCAAACACGCTACTTTTTACAACAAGCTATTTCGAATCAATGAACCAAGCTTTATACCATTAAAAAGCAAGATATGGATATTAAAAACCTTTAGAATTCAAAAAATAATATACGGAAAACTATTTCGAGATATACATGTACGTGTAGTCATTTGACTAACCGCTATTGAGGGATGGAACAATCCTATCATTTTTGTGGCCATGTTGAGGAGATAATCAATTCATATCGCTTTGAATGTTCACCAGCGATGCAAACCTGACTCATATCGCTAATCCCACTAATTTAGGCATATTCTTGTGCAATTTGTTTTACAAAAATATGGCTATAATCTCTCAGGAGTCAAAGAAAAATATGGAAAAATATTTTAGTCATTTTTATAGTTAATATGATCTATTTGAAAAGTAAAGGACAAGAAACTGTTTACTCGAGAAAACTACGACTGCAAATTTTGTTATTTCGGATAGGTTTGACTGCAAAAGAATCATTTAACACAATCGAAAACAATGAAACTATGTATCGCTTCTTCAATCGAACACAATCGGATTACCTCATTGTAGCTTCTTCTTCAATTTCGCTTTTCAAAACCCAGAATCAAAAAGATGTTAGATTAGGGTTCTAGAGATAGTTGAGAATACAAATTGGGGGTTTTTACTGAGCCGATGATTTTTGATTTTGGGATACAAAATCGGATTTATGGTTTTTTGTTCTGTTTGGTTTTTTTTTTGGTTTAATGGTTTAAATTTTGGTTCAAGGAGGTGATTTTGGTTTATTTGTTTCATTACGGTTAATTACCCAAATTGTTGGTTCTGAACCTGATTTCAATTGGGCATGTGGTTAAATTTCGATTTAACTCAGTTAAGGAGCTGATTACACGATTATGAGGTTTAACCCAGAAATAAAGATGTTGTGTGGTTAAAAACCAGTAACAAAGTTTTGTGTATCCGAACGCGGAGGTCAAACTTTCGTGTATGCGGAGCCGACATGAAACTTTCAGTGTAGCTGTACCCCGAGTTTCCGGTGTTTTAATTAATGCATATAAGATTTATAAGCAACCAAAAATCAAGAATAACAAATAATATGCGATTGTTCATTACTGAACGAAAAAAACTTATTTCATTAACAAAACATGTAACAAATTACAACAATATATTGGTAGAATAAAACAGAAATTTGAAAACAAGAATCAAATATTTTAGAATCTCAATTTGAAAATGTGCTATCTCTAGGCACATTTGAAGCCAGATGGAACCTTCTTACCACAGCGGTTTAGGATAAGATTCAATGAAACTGGAAGATTAAGCTTAATGCCAAGGATATCAGCTTTCAAGGCGGTGCAGAGACAGACCGCAGCATCAAGATCAACTAGACCGTTAATAAGTGCACAACATTTGGACTTTTGTGGTATAGACACCTTAACCAAATCCAACACATTGGCACATACCTTGAGTTTGAGAGCATCTTTACAAGTGGGTTTGGGGACCCTAGTCGAGCTGACGAAAGTGAAGAAGATGACATTGAAAATGAGGAGAAGAGCAATCTTAGAGTAAGCCATTGATGAATAAGTGATGTTATAAGATCTTTGTCTTAAGTTATAAGAAAATCCTAGAAATTCCTCTTTATGGAGCTTTTGATGTTTGTGTGAAGAAAATGGAGAGAGAGTTAGGGTTCTTATAGGTGAAGATTTTGATTGTGGCAACGACGTGATATAATTATTTCGATGAACTGTTAGTGTGGATTAATTCAGAATTAAATTATTAGGAACTGATTGATCTTACGAACTGTCAAGATATATACAGATCATTCGTCAATGCATGTTACATGCAAAAAAAACATTATAATACGGAATATACATAAACAAATGTATAATATTAAACAAAATTCAGAATAAAAAGAAAACTATATTTAAACTTTATATCATACGTGACTGCAACACAGTTTTTGTTTTTATTGTTCTTTGTGGTTAACAACACGCTGTTTTAAAATTAAGACTTCCCATGATTTTGTTGTTGTTGGTGGTGGTGCTCAAGTTAAGAATTTTCGTGTGATTTAAAGATCGAGAGATTATCCAAACTAGTACAAAGGTACACAAAATTCAAACGGTTAAAGACAAATTCCTTACGTATAAACTGAAGTATAACTTTTACCAAAAAAGATTATAAATAAGGAACTATTAAAAGTTCATGTTGGTTATATTTTTAGCTACTAAGAAAATAGATGTCGGGAAAAGAAATAAATTATAGATTTTTCTCTCCTAAAAAGGAATACATTAACGTTGGAAAATGTTCAAAACTCAAATTTTAAAATAATTAAGATTTTACTAGAGAATATTTTAGTTTTATGAAACGGATTGATCTTACAAATAGTCAAGATATAAAAAGATCGTTAGCCGTTTGCATGTACCATGCAATAAACATTATATTAATGTAAATATACACATAAGGCTTGTGCTTCATCAAAAACGCAATTAAAAGAAATTTTTTTTTCTGGACATGTAAATATGTAATTACATGTGTGCTGCAGTTTCATTTTTTTTTTCTTTGTGGCTATGCAACATGATGCCTTTTTGTTGAATTTATGTGATTTTGGCAGTCTAATAACATTCTTGCTATTGGTTTGCGTCTACGTAGCTGATGAGTGGAAACGAAATGACAATGATATCCATGGACTGTTCATGTGTAATGGCGCAAATGAAGGACTATCAGAGTCTGTCAAGATGGAGTATTCAAAGTATGTCGAGGGATTCAAGTACTATAGAGTGATTATGTCATGTTTGTGCTTTGATATTTTCGGGTGAAATATAGATACATGCCTGCCAAACAAATGAAGGATTCCATTGCCGAGGGAAGACATTTGGTCAATGAGCCAAGCTTTTTACCGTTTAAAAGCAAGATATGCATTCTAAAAACCTGAAGAAAAAGCAAACACGCTACTTTTTACAACAAGCTATTTCGAATCAATGAACCAAGCTTTATACCATTAAAAAGCAAGATATGGATTTTAAAAACCTTAAGAAAATTCAAAAAAAAATATACGGCAAACTATTTCGAGATATATATGTCCGTGTAGTCATTTGACTAACCGCTATTGAGGGATGGAACGATCCTATCATTTTTGTGGCCATGTCGAGGAAAAAATCAATTCAAATCGCTTTGAATGTTCACCAGCGATGCAAACCTGACTCATATCACTAATCCCACTAATTTAGGCATATTCTTGTGCAATTTGTTTATAAAAAAATATGGTTATAATCTGTCAGGAGTCAAAGAAAAATACAGAAAAATATTTTAGTCATTTTTTTATAGTTAATATGATCTATTTGAAAAGTAAAGGACAAGAAACTATTTACTCGAGAAAACAACGACTGCTAATTCTGTTATTTCGGATAGGTTTGATTTAGTTTTAAAAATAATTTTTTTAGGAAATAATACTGAAATTAACAAATTAAAATTATGGTTTAGTTTGGATATTAGTATTCTTACTGGAATTAACTTAAATTAACTAAATATTAGAATTTTGACTTAATTCAATTTTTTTGTTCGTAAATTTTAGTATATGCTTGATTAATTTCGGTAAAATTTGGTAATTTGGAAGATCATGGGTAATTCAAGTATTTTGAATGAACCGTCAAAGTGGAGAAAAAGTTCAACACCTTTTAGAATGGCCAAAAACACTGTCATCTAAAAAACTCACAAACAAAACAACCAACAAAACCGAAGAAACCACAAATAACAAAAATACGGTCATGCATAAAAAAGTAAAAACTCTCTCAAAATCTACTACCCTAAACCGACATTACCACTTGATTAAAAATTATTATGAAATGATTGATCTTAAAAATGATCAAGACATATAGCGATCGTTACTCTCGTTACCTGCAATAAGCATTATATTAGCGATCGAATATATGTACACATGCATAAGGATTAAAACTTTAACACTAACAAAAAAACACATTACGTTTCGGACCATTTTGTGTTATTTTCTTGTAGAAGAAAGCGTAATCGGTTCGGACAGTGACTTTGGCTTTCTTACTACTTTGATGTTTCGCGTTCTCGTATTTATATGCTTTGGTCTCTTTCTAATGATTTTATATGAATATTAAAAATAGTACAGCTTTCATCGACAGAAATGTCCGAGACAGGCTCCTCGGTATAATTCGGAAGCGTGACCCAGCTTATGATGAAGGCTTGGCGAAATGGTTTGAGTACACCTCAAACTAACTGACTTAAATCTCTTGTTGTAATATAATCTTTCAACAAAACCTCAAAAACATGGATAACACTCAGATGTAAAAAAGGTTTATTTTCTTTCGAATCAAATTTAACATTTTATTAAAAAAAAAAATAGTACAGCTTATAATACCACGTGCATTTAGTCAAACATAAGGCTTGCCGTTTGCGATTTAAATATTTGCCGGTTGGGTTTCACTCAACGATTAAAATCATGCTCAATAGAATTAACATGTTCGATATTGTTATTATCTGGCGACAGCGACAGAGTGTACCATAATATAGTACGTGCTAATAAGAATTTAATTAGACAAACATTCTAAGGTTCTGTTTCATTTCATGTTCTTGGTCAAATTTAAATGTTTCATGATAGGGTGTTTTAATTAATGCATATAAGATTTATAGGCATCCAAAAATCAAGAATAACAAATAATATGCGATTGTTCATTATTGAACGGAAACACCTTATTTCATTGACAAAACATGTAAAGAATTACAACAATATATTGGTAGAATAAAACAGAAATTTGAAAACAAGAATCAAATATTTTTAGAATCTCAATTTGAAAATGTGCTATCTCTAGGCACATTTGAAGCCAGATGGAATCTTCTTACCACAGCGGTTTAGGATAAGATTCAATGAAAGAGGAAGATTAAGTTTAATGCCAAGGATATCAGCTTTCAAGGCGGTGCAGAGACAGACCGCAGCATCAAGATCAACTAGACCGTTAATAAGTGCACAACATTTGGACTTTTGTGGTATAGACACCTTAACCAAATCCAACACATTGGCACATACCTTGAGTTTAAGAGCATCTTTACAAGTGGGTTTGGGGACCCTAGTCGAGCTGACTAAAGTGAAGAAGATGACATTGAAAATAAGAAGAGCAATCTTAGAGTAAGCCATTGATGAATAAGTGATGTTATATAAGATCTTTGTCTTAAGTTATAAGAAAATCCTAAAAATTATTTTTATGGAGCTTTTGATGTTTGTGTGAAGAAAATGGAGAGAGAATTAGGGTTCTTATAGGTGAAGATTTTGATTGTGGCAACGACATGATATAATTATTTCGATGAACTGTTAGTGAAGATTAATTCATAATTAAATTATTAGGAACTGATTGATCTTACAAACTGTCAAGATATATAAAGATCATTCATTAGTCAATGCATGTTACATGCAAAAAAAAAACATTATAATACGGAATATACATAAACAAATTTATAATATTAAACAAAATTCAGAATGAAAAGAAAACTATATTTAAACTTTATATCATACGTGACTGCAACACAGTTTTTGTTTTTTTTTTTCTATGTGGTTAACAACACGCTGTTTTTAAATTAAGACTTCCCATGATTTTGTTGTTGTTGGTGGTGGTGCTCAAGTTAAGAGTTTTCGTGTGATTTCAAGATCGAGAGATTATTTGCCGATCAAACTCCAAACTAGTACAAAGGTACATACAATTCAAACGGTTAAAGACAAATTCCTTGCGTATAATCTGAAGTATAACTTTTACCACAAAAAATTATAAATAAGGAACTATTAAAAGTTCATGTTGGTTATATTTTTAGCTACTAAGAAAATAGATCTCCGGAAAAGAAAAAAAAATATAGATTTTTCTCTCCTAAAAAGGAAAAAGCATATATATATATATATTATTAAATTAACTTGGAAAATGTTCAAAACTCAAAATTTTAAAATAATTAAGATTTTACTAGAGAATATTGTAGTTTTATGAAACGGATTGATCTTACAAATAGTCAAGATATAAAAAGATCGTTAGCCGTTTACATGTACCATTCAGTAAGCATTATATTAATGAATGTATATACCTATAAGGCTTATGATTAATCAAAAACGCAATTAAAAGAAATCTTTTTTTTCTGGACATGTAAATATGTAATTACATGTGTGCTGCAGTTTCATTTTTTTTTTTGTGGCTATGCAACATGATGCTTTTTTGTTGAATTTATGTGATTTTGGCAGCCTAATAACATTCTTGCTATTGGTTTGCGTCTACGTAGCTGATGAGTGGAAAATGACAATGATATCCATGGACTGTTCATGTGTAATGGCGCAAATGAAGGACTATCAGAGTCTGTCAAGATGGAGTATTCAAAGTATGTCGAGGGATTCAAGTACTATAGAATGATTATCTCATGTTTGTGTTTTGATATTTTCGGATGAAATATAGATACATGCCTGCCAAACAAATGAAGGATGCCATTGTCGAGGGAAGACATTTGGTCAATGAGCCAAGCTATTTACCATTTAAAAGCAATATATGCACTCTAAAAACCTGAAGAAAAAGCAAACACTTTTTACAACAAGCTATTTCGAATCAATGAACCAAGCTTTATACCATTAAAAAACAAGATATGGATTATAAAAACCTTTAGAAAATCCAAATAAAAATATACGGCAAACTATTTCGAGATATATATGTCCGTGTAGTCATTTGACTAACCGCTATTGAGGGATGGAACGATCCTATCATTTTTGTGGCCATGTTGAGGAGAAAATCTATTCAAATCGCTTTGAATGTTCACCAGCGATGCAAACCTGACTCATATCACTAGTCCCACTAATTTAGGCATATTCTTGTGCAATTTGTTTAAAAAAATACGGTTATAATCTGTTAGGAGTCAAAGAAAAATACGGAAAAATATTTTAGTCATTTTTTATAGTTAATATGATCTATTTGTAAAGTAAAGGACAAGAAACTATTTACTCGAGAAAACTACAACTGCAAATTCTGTTATTTCGGATAGGTTTGATTTAGTTTTAAAAATAATCTTTTTAGGAAATAATACTGAAATTAACAAAGTAAAATTATGGTTTAGTTTGGTTATTAGTATTATTACTGGAATTAACTTAAATTAACTAAATATTAGAATTTTGACTTAATTCAATTTTTTTGTTCGTAAATTTTAGTATATATGCTTGATTAATTTCGGTAAAATTTGGTAATTTGGAAAATCATGGGTAATTCAAGTATTTTGATTGAACAGTCAAAGTGGAGAAAAAGCTTAACACCTTTTAGAATCGCCAAAAACACTGTCATCTAAAAAACTCACAAAAAAAACAACCAACAAAACCGAAGAAACCACAAATAACAAAAATACGGTCATGCATAAAAAAAGTAAAAACTCTCTCAACATTTTCTACCCTAAACCGACATGACGACTTGATTAAAAATTATTATGAAATGATTGTTCTTAAAACTGATCAAGACATATAGCGATCGTTACTCTCGTTACCTGCAATAAGCATTATATTAGTGAATATATGTACACATGCATAAGGATTAAAACTTTAACACTAATAAAAAAATGTTGGGGTCGAAATCCCCTCCTCGAAGATTGACGGAACGAGAAGTCAAGGTCATGATCAGATGGAACTTATCCCGAACATGGAACGGACGAGCTAAGGCAAGCTGCCCACGATCCATCCAAGACATGAACCGGTGGCTGGGATAAAGCCAGCCGCCGGGTCTTCCTTGATTCACGACCAGCGGCTGGGATAAGGCCAGTCGCCGGGTCTTCCTTGATCCACGACCAGCGGCTGGGATAAGGCCAGCCGCCGGGTCTTCTTTCGTCCACGGCCGGCAGCTGGGATAAGGCCAGCCGCCGGGTCATCATGATATACCCACGATCATTTCTCAAGTCAAGACTCATAATCCGAACATCGTCCAGTCAACCGACCGTCAAACATAACTATAAGCCCGGACCGACCCGGAGACTATCCGTTTGCATGTTCTGACTCCAAAAACGTCCAAAAACATTCCCGAAAGACCGTGACGAACGTTCAGCCGTCCATGGACCAGTTTCCGAGCACACGAGCCAAAGGAACCGGCGGCTGGCCATCAATACCGAAACCGGCGGCTGGAAGTTCAAACGAAAAACGGGCGGCTCGAATCTCAGAAATCGTAAAACGCTCGGAACATTGTTTACGCCGGAAAAACCGTTGAAAAACACTATTCACCGGTCTAACATTCATCGGCGGGCCGGATTTGGGTCAGAATGCGCGGATGGATCACGGAAGACTCTCGGGCCCGATATCGGGCCCAAAAAGCTTAGGTCGGCGGCTAGGGAGGAAGGACAAAGTCCCACATCGGAAATTTGAAGTCTTAGCCTCCTAGGATTGTCAGTATATATATGTACGCTCATGTAAGGGTTAGGAGCATCCCAGATCCGAGTATTAGGAGTTTTAGCAATTTAAGACTATTCAGCTTTTGCTAATTTCCCTTGTACTTTCGGAAAATATCAATAAAAATCTCTCTTTTGCATTTTCGGTCCTTTAGTTCTTTATAAATAGAATTTTCGAGCCCCCACTAAATATAAGTTTTGACAGTGTGAGTTTCGGCTCTCACAAAAAACACATTAGGTTTCGGACCCTTTTGTGTTATTTTCTTGTAGAAGAAAGCGTATTCGGTTCGGACAGTGACTTTGGCTTTCTTACTACTTTGATGTTTCGCGTTCTCGTATTTATATGCTTTGGTCTCTTTCTAATGATTTTATATGAATATTAAAAATAGGACAGCTTATAATACCACGTGCATTTAGTCAAACATAAGGCTTGTCGTTTGCGATTTAAATATTTGCTGGTTGGGTTTCACTCAACGATTAAAATCATGCTCAATAGAATTAACATGTTCGATATTGTTATTATCTGGCGACAGCGACAGAGTGTACCATAATATAGTACGTGCTAATAAGAATTTAATTAGACAAACATTCTAAGGTTCTGTTTCATTTCATGTTCTTGGTCAAATTTAAATGTTTCATGATAGGGTGTTTTAATTAATGCATATAAGATTTATAAGCATCCAAAAATCAAGAATAACAAATAATATGCGATTGTTCATTATTGAACGGAAACACCTTATTTCATTGACAAAACATGTAACAAATTACAACAATATATTGGTAGAATAAAACAGAAATTTGAAAACAAGAATCAAATATTTTTAGAAACTCAATTTGAAAATGTGCTATCTCTAGGCACATTTGAAGCCAGATGGAATCTTCTTACCACAGCGGTTTAGGATAAGATTCAATGAAACAGGAAGATTAAGCTTAATGCCAAGGATATCAGTTTTCAAGGCGGTGCAGAGACAGACAGCAGCATCAAGATCAACTAGACCGTTAATAAGTGCACAACATTTGGACTTTTGTGGTATAGACACCTTAACCAAATCCAACACATTGGCACATACCTTGAGTTTAAGAGCATCTTTACAAGTGGGTTTGGGGACCCTAGTCGAGCTGACTAAAGTGAAGAAGATGACATTGAAAATGAGGAGAAGAGCAATCTTAGAGTAAGCCATTTATGAATAAGTGATGTTATAAGATCTTTGTCTTAAGTTATACGAAAATCCTAAAAATTTCTCTTTATGGAGCTTTTGATGTTTGTGTGAAGAAAATGGAGAGAGAGTTAGGGTTCTTATAGGTGAAGATTTTGATTGTGGCAACGACGTGATATAATTATTTCGATGAACTGTTAGTGAGGATTAATTCAGAATTAAATTATTAGGAACTGATTGATCTTACAAACTGTCAACATATATACAGATCATTAGTCAATGCATGTTACATGCAAAAAAACATTATAATACGGAATATACATAAACAAAGTTATAATATTAAAAAAAATTCAGAGTAAAAAGAAAACTATATTTAAACTTTATATCATACGTGACAGCAACACAGTTTTCGTTTTTTTTTTTTGTTCTTTGTGGTTAACAACACGCTGTATTTAAATTAAGACTTCCCATGATTTTGTTGTTGTTGTTGGTGGTGCTCAACTTAAAAGTTTTCGTGTGATTTCAAGATCGAGAGATTATTTGCCGATCGAACTCCAAACTTGTACAAAGGTACATTCAATTCAAACGGTTAAAGACAAATTCCTTACTTATAAACTGAAGTATAAATTTTACCAAAAAAAATTATAAATAAGGAACTATTAAAAGTTCATGTTGGTTATATTTTTAGCTACTAAGAAAATAGATCTCCGGAAAAGAAAAAAATTTATAGATTTTTCTCTCCTAAAAAGGAAAAAGCATATATATATATATTATTACATTAACTTGGAAAATGTTCAAAACTCAAAATTTTAAAATAATTAAGAATTTACTAGAGAATATTGTAGTTTTATGAAACGGATTGATCTTACAAATAGTCAAGATATAAAAAGATCGTTAGCCGTTTACATGTAACATTCAATAAACATTATATTAATGAATGTATATACCAATAAAGCTTATGCTTAATCAAAAACGCAATTAAAAGAAATCTTTTTTTCTGGACATGTAAATATGTAATTACATGTGTGCTGCAGTTTCTTTTTTCTTTTTTTGTGGCTATGCAACATGATGCTTTTTTCTTGAATTTATGTGATTTTGGCAGTCTAATAACATTCTTGCTATTGGTTTGCGTCTACGTAGCTGATGAGTGGAAACGAAATGACAATGATATCCATGGACTGTTCATGTGTAATGGCGCAAATGAAGGACTATCAGAGTCTGTCAAGATGGAGTATTCAAAGTATGTCGAGGGATTCGAGTATTCAAAGTATGTCGAGGGATTCAAGTACTATAGAGTGATTATCTCATGTTTGTGCTTTGATATTTTCGGGTGAAATACACTACAAGAAAACGTCGATATTCTGAGGGACATTCCGAGGGAAAATGATTTCCTCGGAACTTTCTGACGAAAAACCGAGGACACTCCGAGAAAAGGGAGTTCCTCGGAATTTTCTCGGAAAATTCTGTGGAAACATGTTATCCTCGGAATTTTCCGAGGAAATTCAGAGGAAACAGGGTTCGTCGGAAAAACCGACGGATATTTCTAAAATACCGAGGAAAGTTTGTAGCCGTTAGAGACCCGTTGGGGGAGCCGTTGGGCGATTTCAAGAATTCCGAGGAAATACCGAGGAATGGTGGTTTTTCCTCAGAATTTCCTCGGAATGTCCTCAGTAAGTCCGCTGGATTTCATCTATAAATACAATCACCCCTCTTCCTCTTCATTCACTCCATTTCTTCTTCTTTCCTCCCACTATCTTTACACACGATTTTGCTTTCAAAAAAACATGTCTTCTTCAAATTATTATCGTTCTTGGATGGATCGACCTCATTTGGATCCGAACACAAAATTGCTTACGAAAGAATACGAACAAGGTCTAAAGGAATTCATGGGGTTAGTTCAACGACAACCAGAAGCCGAAACAGGTAAGTTAAGATGTCCTTGCTCTAATTGTAAAAATAGAAAGGTTATTAAAGAGTTGGATGTTTGGACACATATTTTTTTAAATGGGTTTACACGAAGTTACAAAATTTGGTATCATCACGGGGAAACAGGATATGAACCTGGTAGTACTAGCGAACCTCGGCCGGCGGTTAGATTAGAAGAACCAATTAGAACGGATTTAGATTATGGTGTAGGTATTGAGCAGATGGTAAATGATCATTTTAGAGGGGAAGATTTACCCAATGCAGAAGCTAGGAGATTTTATGATATGTTGGATGCTGGAAAGCAACCTTTGTATAAAGGTTGCAGAGATGGTCATTCAGCTTTATCATATGCTACAAGACTGATGGGCATTAAAACAGATTATAGCTTGGCTGAAGACTGTGTGGATGCGATAGCTGATTTTGTAAAAGGTATTTTACTTGAGGATAATGTAGCTCCAGGTTCATACTACGAGGTTCAGAAACTCGTATCTGATGTTAGTTTACCGTATGAGGTAATAGATGTATGCAGCGATAACTGCATGATTTATTGGAGGGCGGATGACCAGCGGATTACATGCAAATTTTGTGGGAAGCCTCGTTACAAAGATACGAGTGGAAGAGTTCGAGTGCCATATAAAAGGATGTGGTATTTGCCTTTGAAGGAAAGGTTGCAGAGGTTGTATCTTTCGGAACGCACAGCGCAACGAATGAGATGGCATGCGGAGCACTGAACAGATGGTGAGATTAGACATCCTTCAGATGCAAAAGCGTGGAAGTATTTCCAATCAAAGTATCCCGACTTTGCATATGAGAGAAGAAATGTCTACCTTGGATTATGTACCGATGGTTTCAGCCCGTATGGGAAGAGTGGAAGACAATATTCTCTATGGCCAGTCATTGTTACACCATATAACTTACCCCCAAACTTGTGATTTTGGCAGTCTAATAACATTCTTGCTATTGGTTTGCGTCTACGTAGCTGATGAGTGGAAACGAAATGACAATGATATCCATGGACTGTTCATGTGTAATGGCGCAAATGAAGGACTATCAGAGTCTGTCAAGATGGAGTATTCAAAGTATGTCGAGGGATTCGAGTATTCAAAGTATGTCGAGGGATTCAAGTACTATAGAGTGATTATCTCATGTTTGTGCTTTGATATTTTCGAGTGAAATATAGATACATGCCTGCCAAACAAATGAAGGATGCCATTGCCGAGGGAAGACATTTGGTCAATGAGCCAATCTTTTTGCCATTTAAAAGCAAGATATGCACTCTAAAAACCTGAAGAAAAAGCAAACACTTTTTACAACAAGCTATTTCGAATCAATGAACCAAGCGTTATACCATTAAAGAGCATGATATGGATTTTAAAAACCTTAAGAAAATTCAAAAAAAATATACGGCAAACTATTTCGAGATATATATGTCTGTGTAGTCATTTGACTAACCGCTATTGAGGGATGGATCGATCCTATCATTTTTGGGGCCATGTTGAGGAGAAAATTAATTCAAATCGCTTTGAGCGTTCACCTGCGATGCAAACCTGACTCATATCACTAATCCCACTATTTTAGGCATATTGTGAAATTTGTTTAAAAAAATATAGTTATAATCTGTCAGGAATTAAAGAAAAATAAGGAAAAATATTTTAGTCATTTTTTAATAGTTAATATGATCTATTTGAAAAGTAAAGGACAAGAAACTATTTACTCGAGAAAACTACGACTGCAAATTCTTTTATTTCAGATAGGTTTGATTTAGTTTTAAAAATAATTTTTTTAGGAAATAATACTGAAATTAACAAAGTAAAATTATGGTTTAGTTTGGTTATTAGTATTCTTACTGGAATTAACTTAAATTAACTAAATATTAAAATTTTGACTTAATTCAATTTTTTTGTTCGTAAATTTTAGTATATGCTTGATTAATTTCGGTAAAATTTGGTAATTTGGAAGATCATGTGTAATTCAAGTATTTTGATTGAACCGTCAAAGTGGAGAAAAAGCTTAACACCTTTTAGAATCGCCAAAAATAAAAAACTCACAAAAAAACAACCAACAAAACCGAAGAAACAAAAAAAAAAAAATACGGTCATGCATAAAAAAGTAAAAACTCTCTCAAAATCTACTACCCTAAACCGACATGACGACTTGATTAAAAATTATTATGAAATGATTGATCTTAAAAATGATCAAGACATATAGCGATCGTTACTCTCGTTACCTGCAATAAGCATTATATTAGTGAATATATGTACACATGCATAAGGATTAAAACTTTAACACTAATAAAAAAACACATTAGGTTTCGGACCGTTTTGTGTTATTTTCTTGTAGAAGAAAGCGTAATCGGTTCGGACAGTGACTTTGGCTTTCTTACTACTTTGATGTTTCGCGTTCTCGTATTTATATGCTTTGGTCTCTTTCTAATGATTTTATATGAATATTAAAAAGAGTAATAGCACCTAATATACCTCAATAACTTCATATTTAGTTTTCGAGATACCACACTATTCAGTTGACACTGTTCAAGGCAAAAATTACACAAGAACCCCTACTCCACATTACATGTAATAAACCTTATATTGATTCTCCACACAAATCTGACAGGATATGGAATATATATTTTTTATTTTATAACATAAAATTAAACTCAGACATGATTCTACTTCTTCTATACTTTCTTGAGAACAACAAAAAATATTTTTCGAGATAACCCAAAAAATTGTGTCGGTACATGAACCTACATAATAACACCGACGGATCATTATCTGCTTTTTAACAGAAGTAAACCCTAAAAACAAGAATCTTTTCATTCCTCTTATTTTCGCATCGCAAGTATACAGAGTTAACCGGAAACAGAAACCTGGGATTTCATTGTTGCCGATTAAAGATTCACAGAGAAGGTAAGATCTTTCTTCACTTCGCACCTGAAATCCTAACTCTCCGACCATCCAAACACTCCATTAGCTCTAATTTGTAACAGTGATTTTCCACGTAATGCTTTCACTACGCAGATGGCGCGGGAAAATATGGATCTCCCCCGTATTCTTGCAGAGGGACAAAAGCCGCTTGGTGAGCGAGTCAACACCTACCAGAAGCTGAACTTGATCCCGATGATTAGGTCGGCTTTGTCGGAATTGGAGATCCTTTTTTTAGAAGGGACACAGTTTGGAAAACTTGTGGAAATGCATACTTATCCGGCGTGGCCAGGGACTTTCGCCCTGGATCTGTTGTCCAGGTAACTACAGGTTAACAAACTTAACGAGATCTAGTTTCTTTCCACCGGCAAACCGATACGATTTTCGCTTACAGAGTTCAAAATTATCCCAAGATACCCCAGGTAACTTCTATTGGAGATGCTGACATCTTTTCAATCCTTCTGATTCAGGGACACGCTTCTTGCGGCGAGGAACTCTGCGAAGAACTCATATTTAGGTCCCTCGACATAGAGACAAAGAAATTGCTGATTGCCTTCATTGAGACCTATATCCCGTAACTGTGACGGCCGCTGGTTGATGTCGAAGCGGCACACTATGCATAGCCTCCTATGGGCCTTTAGACTGTTGTGTTTCCCTCCTTTCTTGAACTTTTTTTGTCATACAATTTTTCGAACTATTTTACTTCCGTTTAGTGTTCAAACTGAAGTATCTTTTCTGCTATGCCACTCGTTTCCCGGGTATTAGTTTAATTTTAATATCATATCAGCTATCATCAAATTCCTCCAAAGGTGAATCTCTGTGACAAATCTTTTAAAAAACGTTATTTGAAAACTATATTATCGGGGAAACTAAGTGACACTAGGGGATAACTTCATTATGCGTTACTTTTGTCAGAACATAACCAAGCAAAACCATATGTAATGTCGACACAATGCCACTCTATTTTTTTCTTTAGGTTTAGGTTCTAAGTGGTTAGGTCCTTTGGGTTTTGTGGGTAGGGTGTAAGTTTTTGCGGTTTATTGCTTACGTAGTGGGTAACAAACCACCATATTCGGTAACCCCGTTTTAAGATAACCCAACTTGCGGTTTAGCGTTTAGGTTAGGGTCAAGAGTTTAGGTCTTAGGGTTTAGGGGTTAGGGTTTATGGGTTTAGGGTGTAAAGTTTTTTTTTTTTTTCATTTTGGGGTTTTTAATGGACAACATTATGTGAGTACAAGTTCGCTAATGGGTAACTACTCATGTTATCTGTTAACCCCGTTTTAACATAACTCAACTTCATGAATCTGGAATAATGATATGTTGTTGTCGTACCTCGGTTCGTTAATAGGTAACTACTCATGTTATCTGCTTACCTCGTTTTAACATAACCCAACTTCATGTTATATGGACACCAATTTTAATATTTCGCAAATATTTTATGTTTAACACTACGAGAATAAGTTTGTCAGTGGTTAACAAATCACCTTATGTGTTAACTTCGTAATAACATAACAAAGCTTAAAGCGATATGCTGTCACTCTATGTTGGTATCTTATGGCTTAGGTCTTAATTGGTTAGATGTCATGGTTTAGGGTCAGGGTTTCTGGGTTTAGGGTTAAGAGGGTTATGGTTTAGGATTTCGGGTTTAGGAATTAGGGGTTGAGGGTTGTTTGGGTTTTAGGGTTTAGGGTTAGCATTTAGGGTTAGGGAAAAGTATAGGGGTTAGGGTTTATGGGTTTATTTTTATTTTTTTAATCATTTTGGTGGTTTTAATGGACAACATTTTGTGAGTACAAGTTCGTTAATGAGTAACTACTCATGTTATCTGTTAACCCCGTTTTAACATAACCCAACTTCATGGATCTGGAATAACGATATGTTGTTGCCGTACCTCGGTTTGTTAATGAGTAACTACTCATGTTATCTGTTAACCTGGTTTTAACATAACCAAATTTCATGTTATATGAACACCAATTTTAATATTTTGAGAATATTTTATGTTTAACACTACGAGAATAAGTTTGTTAGTGGTTAACAAATCACCTTATGTGTTAACCTCGCGGTTTTTTATGGTCAATACTATAAGAATAAATTAGTTAGTGGTTAGTAAATCACCTTATGTGTTAACCTCGTGCAAACATAACAAACCTTAAAGCGATATGATGTTACTCATAGTTTAATGGCTCGTTAGATATTCGAATTAGTGTTGTAAGTATATGGACAACGATTTTACTATATTTGTGGGTTTTTTTGATGTACAACACTTCGTGAGAATAAGTTAGTTACTGTTTAACAAACAACCTTATGTGTTAATTAAAACTTAACATAACCCAACTTTATGCGTGTGGAATAACGATATGCTACCCTTCCATGTGGTCTTAGGGTTCATGTTTAAGTTGAGTATGTCATCATTAACACGCAAGCGATTTGTGTGGCTCTGTGTTTTTCAATTAGGCTCACACAAGCCAGTTATCACATAACATCGTTTATTACTATCGAATACGGGAACGCGTGCACATTAAATGAAGCGTAATCATTTTACTCATTTTTTTTGTTTTTTTCTCTTATGTGAGTATCTTTCTATATTTCTTTTGTCGGTACTATCACCATATTTGAGGAGACATTGCAATTAATGCGTCGGCTACATTATGATAAAAAAAAATTATAAATCTTTTAGTTAGAAAATAAGATGCGGTGTAATGTTTTTGAGCCTTCGTGATAGCTTAGACGGTTTTCGGTAAGGGTAAATGGGGCAACAAATTTACAGCGATCCAGTTTTCGTTTATCCATTCTCATGGACCCAATAAACTGGTCAACTAAGAATATCTAGCAATTTCACACTATTAAAAATAGGACAGCTTATAATACCACGTGCATTTAGTCAAACATAAGGCTTGTCGTTTGCGATTTAAATATTTGCTGGTTGGGTTTCACTCAACGATTAAAATCATGCTCAATAGAATTAACATGTTCGATATTGTTATTATCTGGCGACAGCGACAGAGTGTACCATATATAATATAGTACGTGCTAGTAAGAATTTAATTAGACAAACATTCTAAGGTTCTGTTTCATTTCATATTCTTGGTCAAATTTAAATGTTTCACGATAGGGTGCTTTTAATTAATGCATATAAGATTTATAAGCATCCAAAAATCAAGAATAACAAATAATATGCGATTGTTCATTATTGAACGGAAACACCTTATTTCATTGACAAAACATGTAAAGAATTACAACAATATATTGGTAGAATAAAACAGAAATTTGAAAACAAGAATCAAATATTTTTAGAATCTCAATGAAAATGTGCTATCTCTAGGCACATTTGAAGCCAGATGGAATCTTCTTACCACAGCGGTTTAGGATAAGATTCAATGAAACAGGAAGATTAAGTTTAATGCCAAGGATATCAGCTTTCAAGGCGGTGCAGAGACAGACCGCAGCATCAAGATCAACTAGACCGTTAATAAGTGCACAACATTTGGACTTTTGTGGTATAGACACCTTAACCAAATCCAACACATTGGCACATACCTTGAGTTTAAGAGCATCTTTACAAGTGGGTTTGGGGACCCTAGTCGAGCTGACTAAAGTGAAGAAGATGACATTGAAAATGAGGAGAAGAGCAATCTTAGAGTAAGCCATTGATGAATAAGTGATGTTATAAGATCTTTGTCTTAAGTTATACGAAAATCCTAAAAATTTCTCTTTATGGAGCTTTTGATGTTTGTGTGAAGAAAATGGAGTGAGAGTTAGGGTTCTTATAGGTGAAGATTTTGATTGTGGCAACGACGTGATATAATTATTTCGATGACTGTCAGTGAGGATTAATTCAGAATTAAATTATTAGGAACTGATTGATCTTACAAACTGTCAAGATATATACAGATCATTAGTCAATGCATGTTACATGCAAAAAAACATTATAATACGGAATATACATAAAGAAAGTTATAATATTAAACAAAATTCAGAATGAAAGGAAAACTATATTTAAACTTTATATCATACGTGACTGCAACACAGTTTTTGTTTTTTTTTTTTGTTTTTTGTGGTTAACAACACGCTGTTTTAAAATTAAGACTTCCCATGATTTTGTTATTGTTGTTGGTGGTGCTCAAGTTAAGTGTTTTCGTGTGATTTCAAGATCGAGAGATTATTTGCCGATCGAACTCCAAACTAGTACAAAGGTACATACAATTCAAACGGTTAAATACAAATTCCTTACGTATAAACTGAAGTATAACTTTAACCAAAAAAATTATAAATAAGGAACTATTAAAAGTTCATGTTGGGTATATTTTTAGCTACTAAGAAAATAGATCTCCGGAAAAGAAAAAAAATTATAGATTTTTCTCTCCTAAAAAGGAAAAAGAATATATATATATATATATATTATTACATTAACTTGGAAAATGTTCAAAACTCAAAATTTTAAAATAATTAAGATTTTACTAGAGAATATTGTAGTTTTATGAAACGGATTGATCTTACAAATAGTCAAGATATAAAAAGATCGTTAGCCGTTTACATGTACCACTAGTAACAGACTCGCGGTTGCGCGGGGTAATTTCTTTTGTTTTCTTTTTTATAATTTGGTTTCAGAAAATTTATTTTGGTTTCTTAACAGAGAGAAATTTTTTTTTGTGTGAAGTTAAGTACTTTTTTATAATTTTGTTTCGAAAATTCATTTTGGTTTTTTTTGGCAGAAATAAGAAATTTTTGGTGGGAATTTAAGTGTTTTGTAGTTGTGAAAAATTACGATAAATTATACTTTTATTTTGTTTGGATGATTTATATATTAACCTGCAAGTTTGGTACTTAACCCCTATTTTTAGTTTTTTTCTGTTTTTTAAGGGTTTTTTTTTTGTTTTTCTAAGATTTTCTGTTTTTTTTCCAAGATTTTCTGTTTTTCCAGGATTTTGTTTGATTTGATTTTTATTGGTTTTTTAATTGTTTAATTTATCCTTTAAATGAAAAATAAAAATTTGATTTGACTTTTACATTTTAACAATGCTAGAGACTTAGAAAATAACAGCTTTAAGGGAGTGCCCGAATTTATAGCATGTATGAAGTCGTTATTGATCATGTAAGTTGATTTAAAATTTTAAACAAACACTAATTGGCCACGTATGTTTTTATGGATCATGGGTCGGATCATTTGATGGCAAAATTGTAAATAAATCATTTTTTCAAGTATCTGGAAAATTGTACTCCCCAATTAATATTATAGAGATTTAAAATTTTAAACAAACACTAATTGGCCACGTATGTTTTTATGGATCATGGGTCGGATCATTTGATGGCAAAATTGTAAATAAATCATTTTTTTCAAGTATCTGGAAAATTGTAC
This sequence comes from Isatis tinctoria, assembly GCA_010577795.1. Classification (NCBI taxonomy): domain Eukaryota; kingdom Viridiplantae; phylum Streptophyta; class Magnoliopsida; order Brassicales; family Brassicaceae; genus Isatis; species Isatis tinctoria. The sequence continues at coordinate 10,721,633 of CM021250.1, read as the reverse complement.
TCCCCAATTAATATTATAGAGATTCAATAAACATTATATTAATGAATGTATATACACATAAGGCTTATGCTTAATCGAAAATGCAATTAAAAGAAATCTTTTTTTCTGGACATGTAAATATGTAATTACATGTGTGCTGCAGTTTCATTTTTTTTTGTGGCTATCCAACATAATGCTTTTTTGTTGAATTTATGTGATTTTGGCAGTCTAATAACATTCTTGCTATTGGTTTGCGTCTACATAGCTGATGAGTGGAAACGAAATGACAATGATATCCATGGACTGTTCATGTGTAATGGCGCAAATGAAGGACTATCAGAGTCTGTCAAGATGGAGTATTCAAAGTATGTCGAGGGATTCAAGTACTATAGAGTGATTATCTCATCTTTGTGCTTTGATATTTTCGGGTGAAATATAGATACATGCCTGCCAAACAAATGAAGGATGCCATTGCCGAGGGAAGACATTTGGTCAATGAGCCAAGCCTTTTACCATTTAAAAGCAAGATATGCATTCTAAAAACCTGAAGAAAAAGCAAACACGCTACTTTTTACAACAAGCTATTTCGAATCAATGAACCAAGCATTATACCATTAAAAAGCATGATATGGATTTTAAAAACCTTAAGAAAATTCAAAAAAAATATACGGCAAACTATTTCGAGATATATATGTCTGTGTAGTCATTTGACTAACCGCTATTGAGGGATGGATCGATCCTATCATTTTTGGGGCCATGTTGAGGAGAAAATTAATTCAAATCGCTTTGAACGTTCACCTGCGATGCAAACCTGACTCATATCACTAATCCCACTAATTTAGGCATATTCTTGTGCAATTTGTTTAAAAAAAATATAGTTATAATCTGTCAGAAATTAAAGAAAAATAAGGAAAAATATTTTAGTCATTTTTTTATAGTTAATATGATCTATTTGAAAAGTAATGGACAAGAAACTATTTACTCGAGAAAACTACAACTGCAAATTCTGTTATTTCGGATAGTTTTGATTTAGTTTTAAAAATATTTTTTTAGGAAATAATACTGAAATTAACAAAGTAAAATTATGGTTTAGTTTGGTTATTAGTATTCTTACTGGAATTAACTTAAATTAACTAAATATTAGAATTTTGACTTAATTCAATTTTTTTGTTCGTAAATTTTAGTATATGGTTGATTAATTTCGGTAAAGTTTTGTAATTTGGAAGATCATCGGTAATTCAAATATTTTGATTGAACCGTCAAAGTGGAGAAAAAGCTTAACACCTTTTAGAATCGCCAAAAACACTGTCATCGAAAAAACTCACAAAAAAAACCGAAGAAACCACACATAACAAAAATTCGGTCATGCATAAAAAGGTAAAAAATCTCTCAAAATCTACTACCCTAAACCGACATGACGACTTGATTAAAAATTATTATGAAATGATTGATCTTAAAAATGATCAAGACATATAGCGATGGTTAGACCATCTCCATTAGTGAACCCCTTGTTGGGGTTCATAAGATTTTTTTACTAATATTTTGGTGGGGACATGAATAGTGAAGAACTTGTTTGTATTTTGCTATTCCATTAGTGAACCTGAAGATGGGGTTCATAAAAATAATTTTGTTTTTTAATAATAATTTATTTATTACATTGAGAATTCATAAAAATACAAAGATGATTAATCTTCATCACCAGACATTTGCCATATATTCTCTATTAAATCTGTAAGAAAGATCTAAACTTTCCCAAGAAACAAATAAAAATCACTACTTCCCTAGGAAAGAAACACAACTATCAAGAGTTACAGTTAGGAAGGGGGTAACGAGTTTACCAGTAGTGAGGTACAATGAATCTTCTTCTTCTGCGGGTATCAATCAGCTCATTCTTGAGAAGAAGACCCTGAAAAGAGGCAAAAGATAAACGAAGATCAGCTCATCATATGTTTGATCAATAAGCATAAACAGTATGATAGAACAAATCATTTCCATAAAACACACATGAATTCGTTTAGCTTATCATCAATCCAACAAAGACACTGGATTTGCGAAAGTTGGAGAACAAATCATTCTCATTAATCAAAAAAAAAAAAGAAGACATCACAAACAAGTTGATGATCGTTAGACGAACAGCGACAGGACATAAGCAAACAAACCTGACCGTTATGTCAAACAATAGCTAAAGGCAGACTTTTTAACTGCATAATTATGTCAAACAATAGCTAAAGGAATGAGCTTTCGCTTTCATACAAATGTGAAAATAATTGAAACTTTATATGGCTCTGTTATACTTCACATCGTTAGTTACAAAAAGAAGCTGATGCAACAAGAGAAAAAAAAAACAAGACATCACATTGAACGTGATTCACTTTAATCAAGTGGAAGCTGATGCAACAAGAGAAAAAAAAACAAGACATCACAAAGAGAAATCCCTGTCACTCTCTACTTTGTCAAGTGTCATTGTCATCACCAAGAAGAATCATCTTAAACCCCAAGTAAAAAATAGAAACGTCATTCACCATCTCAGACCTAAACACATCATCATCCTTGTTGTGATTTACATACGAAAGCAAGAGTATGATCTAATCATGTTCTTTCCCTTAATATATACAAGCCGTGTACTTTATCAGCTTGATGTTGGGCTCAAGGACTGAAGCATAAACACTAACCAAGAGATCACTAAACACTAATCAAGAGTTCACACTGAAGCATAAACACTAATCAAGAGATCACTAAACACTAATCAAGAGTTCACACTGAAGCATAAACACTAATCAAGAGATCATTTGCGACTAAACTGAGACATTTGTGAAAACTGAAGCATAAACACTAATCAAGCTTAACAACTACTAAAGTTATAGCTATCAACAACAGACATGATTAGTGAAACAAACGCAAACGAGAAAAGGGTCCAATCTAGAACACAGAAACCTCAAAAAAGAAGAAAAAACTTTTGATATGATAAACCCAGAACTCATTTACCCAAAAACGTGCACTCATCCAGGCAACGACAGCTATGAACCAAAAGCAGACATAAACCACAAATCATGACATCACAGAACTTAAGTTGAGAACAAACGGAAAGACTTCAAACAAAATACATAGAAATCAATATCGAAGAGTACACATACCTTAAGCTGAGAGCAAACAGGTTGATTAAGAAGGAGTTTCGATCGAAGTGAGGCAGAGAGGAACGAATTAGCAAACCCAGAAGCCCAACTCCTTATCTCAAGAGAGAGACGAAGATTAGCAGAACCCAAAAGAAAGAGTGCGAGAGAGAACGAAGCTGTCGAACAATACCTGGAGGAGGAGAACGGCGATCTAAGCTGAATCACTCCTTTCGCCAATGAAATCGCTAGATTCTGCGGAAATGACGAGGAAAGGATGAAAGGATGAAAGCTAATCGTTGTTGATTCTGCGCCCAAAAAAAAAAAAAAAAGACAAATCCACTTGACACGTGGTTAGACCCGTCTCTTGGAGGCTGGTAAATAAGAGACGGGTGTTAAATTTAAGGCGTGTTTATCATTTTTTTTTTTGATTTTGGGCCCATTCAACAAGGACCTTCATATAAACCTCAAATGGACCTGCTCTTACTCTCGTTAGTCGTTACATGTAAACCTGCAATAAGCATTATATTAGTAAATATATGTACACATGCATAAGGATTAAAACTTTAATAATAATAAATAAAAAAACACATTAGGTTTCGGACCGTTTTGTGTTATTTTCTTGTAGAAGAAAGCGTAATCGGTTCGGACAGTGACTTTGGCTTTCTTACTACTTTGATGTTTCGCGTTCTCGTATCTATATGCTCTGGTCTCTTTCTAATGATTTGATATGAATATTAAAAATAGGACAGCGTATAATACCACGTGCTGACGTGCATTTAGTCAAACATAAGGCTTGTCGTTTGCGATTTAAATATTTGCTGGTTGGGTTTCATTCAACGATTAAAATCATGCTCAATAGAATTAACATGTTCGACATTGTTATTATCTGGCAACAGCGACAGAGTGTACCATAATATTTTTTTTTTTTTGCCAAGTATGTGAATTTCATTAAAATGAGACTTGTTTGTAGAGTGTACCATAATATAGTACGTGCTAATAAGAATTTAATTAGACAAACATTCTAAGGTTCTGTTTATATAATTTATATTAGTGAATATATGTACACATGCATAAGGATTAAAACTTTAACACTAATAAAAAAACACATTAGGTTTCGGACCGCTTTGTGTTTTGTGTTATTTTCTTGTAGAAGAAAGCGTAATCGGTTCGGACAGTGACTTTGGCTTTCTTACTACTTTGATGTTTCGCGTTCTCGTATTTATATGCTCTGGTCTCTTTCTAATGATTTTATATGAATATTAAAAATAGGACAGCGTATAATACCACGTGCATTTAGTCAAACATAAGGCTTGTCGTTTGCGATTTAAATATTTGCTGGTTGGGTTTCATTCAACGATTAAAATCATGCTCAATAGAATTAACACGTTCGACATTGTTATTATGTGGCCACAGCGACAGAGTGTACCATAATATAGTACGTGCTAATAAGAATTTAATTAGACAAACATTCTAAGGTTCTGTTTCATTTCATGTTCTTGGTCAAATTTAAATGTTTCATGATAGGGTGTTTTAATTAATGCATATAAGATTTATAAGCATCCAAAAATCAAGAATAACAAATAATATGCGATTGTTCATTATTGAACGGAAACACCTTATTTCATTGACAAAACATGTAACAAATTACAACAATATATTGGTAGAATAAAACAGAAATTTGAAAACAAGAATCAAATATTTTTAAAATCTCAATTTGAAAATGTGCTATCTCTAGGCACATTTGAAGCCAGATGGAATCTTCTTACCACAGCGGTTTAGGATAAGATTCAATGAAACAGGAAGATTAAGCTTAATGCCAAGGATATCAGCTTTCAAGGCGGTGCAGAGACAGACCGCAGCATCAAGATCAACTAGACCGTTAATAAGTGCACAACATTTGGACTTTTGTGGTATAGACACCTTAACCAAATCCAACACATTGGCACATACCTTGAGTTTAAGAGCATCTTTACAAGTGGGTTTGGGGACCCTAGTCGAGCTGACTAAAGTGAAGAAGATGACATTGAAAATGAGGAGAAGAGCAATCTTAGAGTAAGCCATTGATGAATAAGTGATGTTATAAGATCTTTGTCTTAAGTTATAAGAAAATCCTAAAATTTTCTCTTTATGGAGCTTTTGATGTTGTGTGAAGAAAATGGAGAGAGAGTTAGGGTTCTTATAGGTGAAGATTTTGATTGTGACAACGACATGATATAATTATTTCGATGAACTGTTAGTGAAGATTAATTCAGAATTAAATTATTAGGAACTGATTAATCTTACAAACTGTCAAGATATATACAGATCATTAGTCAATGCATGTTACATGCAAAAAAAACATTATAATATTCACCAAAAAAAAAACATTATAATACGGAATATACATAAACAAAGTTGTAATATTAAACAAAATTCAGAATAAAAAGAAAACTATATTTGAACTTTATATCATACGTGACGGCAACACAGTTTTTGTTTTTTTTGTTCTTTGTGGTTAACAACACGCTGTTTTTAAATTAAGATTTCCCATGATTTTGTTGTTGTTGTTGGTGGTGCTCAAGTTAAGAGTTTTCGTGTGATATATTTCAAGATCGAGAGATTATTTGCCGATCGAACTCCAAACTAGTACAAAGGTACATACAATTCAAACGGTTAAAGACAAATTCCTTACGTATAAGCTGAAGTATAACTTTTACCAAAAAATATTATAAATAAGGAACTATTAAAAGTTCATGTTGGTTATATTTTTAGCTACTAAGAAAAGGTTCATGATTTTCTGTATATTTCGATGAACTGTTAGTGAGGATTAATTCAGAATTAAATTATTAGGAACTGATTGATCTTACAAACTGTCAAGATATATACAGATCATTAGTCAATGCATGTTACATGCAAAAAAAAAACATTATAATACGGAATATACATAAACAAAGTTAAAATATTAAACAAAATTCAGAATAAAAAGAAAATATATTAAAACTTTATATCATACGTGATTGCAACACAGTTTTTGTTTTTTTTTGTTCTGTGGTTAACAACACGCTGTTTTTTTAATTAAGACTTCTCATGATTTTGTTGTTGTTGTTGATGCTCAAGTTAAGAGTTTTCGTGTGACTTCAAGATCGAGAGGTTATTTGCCGATCGAAGTCCAAACTAGTACAAAGGTACATACAATTCATACGGTTAAAGAGAAAATCCTCGTGTATAAACTGAAGTATAACTTTTACCAAAACAGATTATAAATATGGAACTATTAAAAGTTCATGTTGGTTATGTTTTTAGATTTTTTTCTCCTAAAAAGGAAGAAGCATATGTATTATTACATTAACGTTGGAAAACGTTCAGAACTCAAAATTTTAAAATAATTAAGATTTTACTAGAGAATATTGTAGTTTTATGAAATGGATTGATCTTACAAATTGTCAAGATATAAAAAGATCGTTAGCCGTTTACATGTACCATGCAATTAACATTGTATTAGTGAACTATGTAGTAACTCGCGCATAACGCGGAATGAAATTTCTATACAAATATTTTTAGATTTAATTTTATAGTCATTTATAAATATTATGGAATTTCGAAATACTCAAAATATTTTAAAATTGTGTATTAGTAAAAGTAAAACAACTAAATCATATATATTATATGCATGATAAATTTGCTAAATCAGTTATTTTCTGACATTTTTTATTTAAAAAAAATTAGGATATATTATTTATATCTGAATTTATTACTAAATTTTATATGAATATGAATAAATATAATTACTATATGTTTGTTTAATTAAATGTGTGATTACTTATTTAATATATATTATTAGTTAATTTGTATTATTGAATGATATCATGTTGGTTTATTTTGGGAAATAATAAAGAAAATTTTGAATTATTTTTAATTACAATGAAAGTTATAATAACCGTAATTATATCTAATAAATATATCTGTAATCATGGTAAGTTGATATAAATAAGTAATTTTTATTTATATATTGGAATTTCCATTAAGTTGCTTTAAAAATATATATATATACTACAATTATTATATCATAGCTTTAAATTTCATGATAGTGCCTATTTAATTTATGGTCTAAATTTAAAATTTTTATAATTGCATAGTAAATAAATATTTTTTATGAATGAAAAACATAAAATATGATTGTACATAATAAATTACACATATGAATTAATTGATATTATACATTTAGTTCCCTACACATGTGATTAGTGATCATTTGGATCTTCTTATAAAAAAATTCTGATTTGTTTTAGAAGAAAATGGACGTCGAAAAAAATTGATGTGAAATTTTTAAAAGTCTTAGTAATTTATATTCGTTTTTACAAATTCAAATTATAGCATTTGTGGAAAAATTTGTATATTATATTATATTTTTGATGTGATGATTCAATTTATTTAACAAAATAAGATTAAATAAAGATAATGGGTAAAATTAACTGATTTTAAAACCAATAATATTATATATTTGGATATCAAATCTTTGTTCTTAAATTATTTAACAATTTTTTGGTTTCATATAAGGAAATAGAATGAGAGATTCTTTTTAGATTAGTAATTAATTATATGATTGGTTTGATTAGAAGTATTTAATTTTTTGACTGAATCTTGAGTGGCATGTTTTTAATTATTCTAGTAATTTATACATTTTAATAAAACAAATCTAAGAATAAATATGGTGATGACACATCATCATGTCAAACTTGTTAATAACACATGAATATAAGATTTTTCTTTGAAAATGTTCCTCAAATAATATATAGGGTAGGCCTCGGCGTTCGGGTTCGGTTCGGTTCCGGGTTTTCGAATTTGAAGATTTAGGACCCATTCGGGTATTTTAAAATTTCGGTTCGGGTTCGGGTTCGGTTCGGTTCTATTCGGGTTCGGGTCAGGTACCCGAAATTTAAAAATAAAAAATAAAAATTAGTTAAATTTAAATTTAAATCAATTAAATTTGTCAAATATAGCTAAAAGTTTCATATATTTTATTTATTTATGATATTTTAGTTATTTTTTTCTAAAAGTTATTCATATATTTGGATTTATAAATATAATTTAGGATAAATAAGCTATATCAAGTCTAAATATTATTAATATTTTAGGTATATAATTGTAGGGGGAATTTCAAAAATGCACTTTCTTTGGTACACTTTTTCAGTTTTGCACTTCTAAAAAAGACATTTTCATTTTTACACATTTTTATAAAGCTTTATAAACTCTTAAATTTTTTTAGGGTAAACCTTCCATTAGGGTTTACAATTCAGAGTTTAAAGTTTTAAGGTTTACGATTTAGGGTTTAGGGTTTACGATTTAGGGTTTAGGGTTTACGATTTAGGGTTTAGGGTTTAGATTCACAAACCCTAAACCCTAAACCCTAAATCCTAAATCGTCTATTTCCTAAACCCTAAACCCTAATTCCTAAACCCTAAACCCTAATTCGTAAACCCTAAACCCTAAACCCTAAACACTAAACCCTAAACCCTAAACACCCTAAACCCTAAACCCTAATTCGTAAACCTTAAACCCTAACCCTAATTCGTAAACCCTAAACCATAAACCCTAAACCCTAAATCCTAAACCCTAATTCGTAAACCCTAATTCGTAAACCCTAAACCCTAAACCCTAAACCCTAAACCTAAACCCTAATTCCTAAACCCTAAACCCTAATTCGTAAACCCTAAACCCTAAACCCTAAACACTAAACCCTAAACCCTAAACACCCTAAACCCTAAACCCTAATTCGTAAACCTTAAACCCTAAACCCTAATTCGTAAACCCTAAACCATAAACCCTAAATCCTAAACCCTAATTCGTAAACCCTAATTCGTAAACCCTAAACCCTAAACCATAAACCCTAAACCCTAAACCCTAATTCGTAAACCCTAAATCCTAAACCCTAAACCCTAATTCGTAAACCCTAAACCCTAAACTTTCAATCGTAAACCCTAAACCTTCGTTTTTGTAAAGGATGAAAATGAGTGTATTTTTGAATTTTTTTTTTTGGTGTAAAGTGTAGTTTTGAAAATGTGTATGATGAAAGTGGTATTTTTGACAAATTCTCATAATTGTATTTCAGTTATTTCGGGTACCCATTCGGTTCTCGGTTTGTGTCGAGTTCGGGTTCGGGTTTTCGGATATTGAAATTTAGGACCCGTTCGGGTATTTTACAAATTTCGGTTCGGGTTCGGTTCTATTTTTTTCGGTTCGGTTCGGTTCGGTTTTTCTGGTTCGATTTTTTGCTGAGGCCTAATATAGGGGATATATATACACATAAGGCTTATACTGAATCAAAAACTCAATTAAAAGAATAATTTTTTTCTGGACATGTAATTACATGTGTACTGCGATTTCATTAAAAGGATCTTTAGCCGTTTACATATAACATGCAACTAACATTATACTTAATCAAAAACGCAATTAATAGAAAGGTTGATCTGGACTTGCATGTGTACTTCGATTCAATTTTTGTTTTGTTAACATGCCGTTTTTTTCTATAATGTGATTTCGCCAATCTACTTATATTCGTATTAGGACGTACTTTTAATCATGGTGTACGCTGTCACAGTCGCAATTTTAACAACTTAAAGCATTTTAATTCTAATGACCATGGTTTTAATCATTGAATAAAAACCAAGCCAACCAGCAATATATTATCGCCAACGACCTGTATTCTTTGTTTTGTTATCTTAGGATAATCCAACAGACTTAGACTTAAAGAAGGGCCTGGAATAATCCCTAAGTGGGACTTATACCGGCAATACGGTTTTTTCTGATGGTTTTTGCTAAATCGTCCGATAACAGATCCAATATCTGCTAGCCACATGATAAGTGACGCGTAATTTTGCATTTAGGGAGAGTTGATCCTAGGTCTAGAGCAACAGTATGTATTTTGTTTAACTAAATGTGATATTATAAGCGGTCGACCCATTTTTGATATATATAAATAAAATCAATAAAAAGATCAAAGCATAATCTTTGTTAAATTCTCACAAATTAAGTTTCAAAACTACTTTAGAGCCTTTTGATCAATCTTTAACTTTGTTTTCTAAAACAGCATCAATTATCAACATTGTGGAGCATCAAAAACTTGGTATGGGATTCCAGGTTCTGCAGCTCTGAAATTTTAAAAGGTGGTTAGAGAGTGTGTATCAATTATCACTAGTGATGATATTCTGTCAATTCATGGAGCGGATGGAGCCTTTGATGTGCTTCTAGGGAAGACAACTATATTCCCACCAAGGATTATGTTAGAACATGATGTGCCTCCTCAGCCTGTCTACAAGGGCTGTGCAGAAACCTAGAGAGTTCGTCGTTACATTCCCTAGGGCATATCATGCCGGTTTCAGCCATGGCAAAACATATCTTTTCTGAATTTACATTTTTATCGGTGAGAGAGTTGAAAAAAATATTGTAGGCTTTAATCAGGTCCGGCCCATGGCATAAACATGGTAAAATATTGCTTACGGCACAAGCGTTTTGTGGGTTTTTTTAGCTTAAAAAATACAATATTTTAATGTAGTTTGAATAAGCCCATTTTGAATTTGGAATATGGCCTCCAATAGTAATGGAGAGGTACTGGCTTTAATTGTGGTGAAGCAGTGAACTTTTAAAGTTCTGGTGATTCATCTAAATTAGAAAGCTATATAAAATCATATGAGACAAGACCAAACTCATGAGCAATTGGGCATAGATGTCGTGCCGAGCTATCAATAGCGAGTATCTTTTTTTTTTTTGACATCAAAAGTGTTACAATTGAAACTTAGACTGGCGCAAATAGGTTAGGATGCGATCCCAACCAATACGGAACCAGTTGGCCAACGAAGGAGAAAGGGGATCCACGGGCTCTTGAGCTTTTCGTTAGCCAATCCGCCAGGACATTACTCATCCTTGATATGAAAGAAATCGAAAAATGATCAAAATGTCGTCGTACTTCCTGAAAATCTTCCATTTCAGCTTTTAATAGTGGCCATGAGTCTTCTTCATGAATCAGTTTTATCATCTGTGCACAGTCTGACTCAAAATGAGCAGCCCTTCTTCCTTGTCGGATCAGTGATCGCATTGCCAAGATCAGGCCTTCGAGTTCTGCGTGTAGTGGAGAGGAGATATTCAGTTTTGCTCCCGCGCCGATCCGCTGTACATTGCCATCAACCTATTCAACGAATCCGAAACCTGCAGCCGTTGCATTGCTTACCCAAGAAGCATCTACTTGGCAACGGCTTATCGCAGCCATCCCCGCAGCCTGGGCCTCAGGTCTAGCTTGTTCCGTCGGCTCGGGATAGTTCCCCAGATCTTCGGCTGTTACTTCCACTACTTGAGCAACCCTCCAGTTATCCGCTTCCTGCGTCGCAAGTTGCAGAGTATCAAGAGGGAAGATCTCTTTCCCATTGAAGACTTTTTCGTTCCTCGCCTTCCAAATATACCATATCACCCAAGGGAAGAAAAAAAGGCTATCATGTTGTATTCCCAACTCCTTTGCTCTCCAGAATAAGAAGTCCAAATTTGTGAAGAGAGAGCTACACGGGAAAGACCCCGGAGGGGAGGGGATATTAGATAATGCCCAGCATTGCAGAGCTGGGGGGCATTCAAAAAGCATGTGGTTGATCGATTCTTCCGCATCACCACAGCGAGGGCATCTTCTATCATCACCACAATGTCGATCTGTAAGTTTGCTCGTCGTTGCTACGCAACCCGACAAGGCTTGCCAGAGAAAATGCTTGATCTTTCTTGTGGTTTTGATTTTCCATACATGCTTTTTAAGACTGGTTATGCTTGGTTCCAAAACCGCGTTATCCTCCGATGGTAACAACAAGGACGCTGCAATGTTGTAGCCAGATCGGACGGAATATTGCCCTGATATGGTGTGGTCCCAGCATACACTGTCTCTTCGGCCAAAACGGCTTGGTCTGATGCTCATAATCCGCGGGATATCCTCCGTCGCGATAAATGCATATAGTAGCTCCACATTCCATTGATTTGTTTCTGGATCGATCAAATGATGTACTTTAAGATCCAGATCCCGGTAGCATCCATTGTCCTTTGCCGGTCTTGCCGGTGAGGTAGGAATCCAATTGTCTGACCACACTTTTGTCTCCGTTCCTGTCCCAATTGTTCTTCTCAATCCCGAGCTCAGGAGCTCTTTTGCCGCCATCATGCTCCTCCATCCATAGGATGGGGCGTTCGCTTTTCCTGTTTCCATCGGGCTTGATTTTCGGAAGTACCGACCTTTAAGGACTCGGGCTAGGAAAGAGTCCGGATATTTCATAATTCTCCATAACTGTTTTCCAAGGAGGGCGAGATTAAAATCTCGAAGATCCCGAAAACCCAGTCCACCCTCCTCTAGGGGATTACATAACTTTTTCCATGCGATCCAGTGTATACCTCTTGTATTATTACGAGAACTCCACCAAAATCTGGCTATTGCGCTTGTTATTTTATCAACAACATCCTTTGGTAGAATGAAACATGACATGACATATGTCGGGATCGCTTGAGCTACCGCCTTGATCTGGATTTCCTTTCCACCTTTTGATAAGAGCTTGGCAGACCAAAGGTTTGTTCGTCCGTTTAACCGGTCCAGGATGTACGAGAAAACCTGTTTTTTGGAGCCATTTATCTTTTCTGGTATGCCCAAATACATGCCCATTCCTCCTTCTTGAGGGATGCCAAGAGCTCCTTTTATTTCCAACTTTCGTGTGAGGGGGATTTTAGATCCGAACATGACCGAAGATTTGGCCTTATTTAAACGCTGCCTTGAGACATCTCCATATAGATTGATAATCTTCATTAGTTCTTCATATTGATCTACTTCCGCTTTGCAAAAAAACAAGCTATCGTCCGCAAATAGGAGATTTGAGACCGCCGGGCTGGCACGGGCAACTTTAATCCCGGAAATACGTTTTTCCCTTTCAGCACCACGAATTTGTGATATCAGTACCTCGGTACATAAGATGAATAGGAACGGAGAGAGCGGATCTCTTTGTCGTAGGCCTCTTCCTGGGTTTATATGCCCTTTTGCCTCGCCGTTAATGAGGACCTGGTAGGAGACAGAAGATATACATTTCATAATCCAACCAATCCATTTTTCATCAAATCCCATTTTAGCCATAAGACCTTCCAGAAAACCCCATTCTACTCTATCGTATGCTTTACTCATGTCTGCCTTTGTGGCCACATATTTTGCCTTGCAGCTTGGGTTTGTCAATAGCGAGTATCTTAAGTGATGTATAACATTGATATATGCCAATTGTTTAATTTTAGCGTTTTGTTTAATTGTCTATTGTATGACTATTTAACTTCGTTTTAAGCAATATCTACTTGGAAACCATAATGTGGTAAAATTGAAATGCATAATTCAAATTAGTTGAGTGCGGACAGAGATCCGTATAATTAAAGTAGTCAAAATTGGGATTAAGGCGAGAGTCTTTCCGATCTTTTAAACACTGTCCAAGGCAAAAAAAAAAAAATGTCATTCAGAAATCAGAACAGACATAACATTTTATATATATATATATCTTTACATGATCGAGACTACGATGATTCAAAAACACAATTAAATATTAATATTAGTAACTACAAAGTCTACAATAATAAAATCTACAATATATATATATATATATATATATATATATATATATATCCGTTTCCAAAATTTAGAGTCAAGGTGCTTTTTTTTTTAATGTCAAAAAATGAGAAACGACATTTACTCATGTTATGTATCCAGTATAGGCCTGCCAGATTTATTAGAGAGCCTGGACTAGCTAGGCCCAACACCTACCATCACTTCTTCTTTTTTTCGACCATGTGCAATCACATGTTGCTTTAAATTTGGGCTCTCCCTCGAACGCCTTTTTACTAGATATAGAACATGAAAGAAAAGTTATGATACAAACATATCGCCCTAAATTTGGTCGTTTGTTCATACTGAACAATCAAGATTGAGAGGTAAAACAAATAAATATTATAACTTTATTTCATTTTTTTTCCTTCTCTCAAGCGAATGAAAAAGGTTTGGTTTGTCTTTAGCCTAACAAGTAGAGATATGTGGCCTTCAAAATGTCACTGGTCACTTTCTGTCCTTTGATGATAAAATACTTTATTCATATTTTTTCTTATAACAGGTTTCTTGTACGATGACACGAAAGAAACATTATGTCTGTTGATTTAAAGACGTACATTCGAAATTTGTAATAATGAGTTTGCTTTTGCTTGAATTTGGTGTGAGTTCAGTGTTTCTGATCATTATCAACCTAATAAGAATTTGAGTTTAATTCTATGTACGGAAATAAAACCAACTTGCGTATATGTCATACAAATTGTCGATTGAAAGTTTCTTATTTTTTGGGGATTAAGAACAATCACATATACAAGACAATTGATCCCAATGCCTATACATAGGTTGCACGGAAGAGCTTCACTAAGAGAACAAGGCCATAAGAGCATCAGTATTGGAGAGACAGATTTAAGCTCTCAAACATATTTTATTATTAAACATTTTAGAGTTTTTTTTAGAACTGTCTCCACAACTCTTATGGAAGAGGCGATTCTATTGTGTGGAGCTGCCACCTCATTTTTTCTTTTTCTTTTTTCTTTTTTTAAAAAATTTAGAACCTTTCAACAGCTCTCCATTAAAGATGCTCTAAGGTATATATGCAGAAATAAGGGTCTTAGATAGTTGTAAATGTTAGCCCAAAAAAAAAAAAAAAAGATAGTTGTAAATGTAAGCGAGTATATAAATTCGTGGGAAGCAGTTAGTTATTACGATTATAAACGTTATTATATGAATCATGTGATTGACGCATTCGTTATAAACAGGTACATATTTACAAGAAATTTAGAATTGGTTGATTAGTGAATGCGATAATGGTAATTAAAATAAAATATTTTATATAATTCAAAATATCAAAAACAGTATTATTATAATTAAAATCTTAATTTAATTTAATATTAATGAAAATCTCATCTACAATACTCATGTTTCTTTGTAAGTTATCTTTCTATTTTAATGAAAGTATAATTTGCTATATATATATATATATTAGATCAAATTAAATTAAAGATCTTCTAAATATAGAATTATAATAAATTATTGAATATTAATTAGTTCAAAATTTTCAAATTTATTAATATATTTTATAATTATACTATCAAATCTTAGATCTTTAACTTGGGTTATATATAACATAGTTTGGTCAGAAATTATAGTCTTGGAAATAAACAGGATGAGAATAAGTATGCAGCCGTCATCAACACAGTACTACTTCGATTCTTGTGTGGAAAGTGACCTCTCATTTTGTGTAATTGCCCAATATTCACCACTTATTTGTTATATTACTAAATTAATTTTTAGAGCCAGCTTTTTTCGCATTCTTTTGTTGGTTTGAAATAATGTGAAAACACGCGTAAAGCGACGGCAGTTGAACATCTATAACATTATTCGACGTCGGCTGTTCTTTTTTAACATTTAAACGTAAAGCATAAGAATAGGATCTACTTGATTGTTAACTAATATGCGAATACCTACATAGAAACTGGATTCAGTTTTAAATAAAAGTATGCTTTACAATATGAGAATAATCCTGCGTACGTCCAAATCGATACAATTTGTCTTTTGTTCAACACTCCATACAAAAAAAATTACAAAAAAAAACTCAACGGTTGTTGAATCCATAAAAAAAAGATGCAAAGTTACTAAAATTCTACAGTTGATAAAAGAAACTAAACACTAATACCATCAATTATATTTCACACAGTTTAGTTATTTAATTGTGTCTATCGGTTCATGTCTGTTCTGTTGTGCTAAGAACTATACTCGTTGGCTAGCTATAATCATATATATAACATATTAGCTATAATCGTATATATAACATATTAATATTCTGCCTCTACGTATTAAATTTTTAAGTCTTGAAAGCAAATGATAGTCTTGTTTAACTAAAAAAAGATCTAAACATTTGTTCATCAAGATATTTTAGTCACAACATTAGTCCATATGAATGGTTTGGTTAATAAGATTAGAAATTAAAACAATTTAGTGAACAAATATTAAAAATTAAAACATTCAATCATCAAAACTGGAAAATTTTGATTTATGAAAATATTTAGAGTTTTTTTGGCAAAAAAGGTTGGTATTTTTTTTGTTTGCAGTTTTCCGAAAGAATTTAGGTACATCAACATAATTAATTTTGGTCAAACAAATGTTTTTTTAGGAGAAAAGTCGGTCAACTAAAATTATGAAAAGATATGTTGGTCATTGTCTCTTTAAATTTTGAAAGCAACAGACAAAAATGCGGAAAGAGATACTAACACTTATAATTACCACGTTTTTTAGTAAGAGTTTTGACCATAATTTATTGGGTCAGACAGAGTTCAAAAACATACTCCCTCCGTTCCGCTATGCTAGAAGTTTTTGACTTTTCACACATTTTAAGAACAAAATTAAAATACCAAATATAATCTCATTAAAGTATTATTATTTTATTTGAGTTGAAAACTGTTTTTGTAATTAGCTTTAATTATTATGGGTAGAATAGGAAAGTAGGTAAAAAAATTGTATTGAAAACACAAAATTTTCATCTTTGTGAAACAAATTAAAAACTCAGAAAATCTATATTAGTGGAACGGAGGGAGTATTAAATTTTACTGTCGTCATTATTTAAGAAATTATGTACATCTTTTCTATAGTATTTTTATATATATTATCACTATGAGTATTATATATATATATATATTTCATGTTGCAAACGATCAAAATGGTTAAGAGCCTCAATCACGGGATCATATTTTGTTTTGGGTGTGCAACATGCATAGTTTCACCTCAAGTTGCCAAAAGACGATGTAAATATAATTAATTAGACTAAAAGTAATAACAATCGGACATATACTATTTGTACTTGTAGAGTTGTAGATGTATATCTTTGTCTTCTAAACATATCAAAGAAAATTCAATGAAAATATAAAAATATTGTTTGAACTTCTCATGACTTGGTCGTCGACTCGTCGTATATATATCTCCCACTAACAAAAAATGGTCGTTGTTACCACTCTGTGCGCGTTGATCCAGTCGCACGTCATACATTTAATAATTTACATTTAAAACGACAATTAATAAATTACATTTACAACGAACGTAAGTTCCGTAAGTGCATGTACTTCTGTTTTCTTTTGGTTAATCAGCCTCACTTAAACAGTTATGCATGAAACGCATATACAGAACAGAGTGGTAGTAGCAAGTTGCTACTAGCAACGACCAGTGTTCACAATATCATCTAAAACAATGGCAAGGGTGCGATTAGTCAAAATGTTGACTTGAGGCCAGGATATGCAGCCTCGGCATCATCCTTGTTAGTGATTTTTTTTTTGATGGGGAAACTGAGAGGGAACTCTCAGGTTTTTATTGAAATTAAAACAAATCACACTATGACATGACGCGGCCAAGAACGACCCGCAGTATCATCGTTTAAACTCGAAATGACAACAACAGGTGGTAAATCAAATGTATGTAAACCCAACTGAAGAGAAAACGCATAGTTTGCTAACGCGTCCGCAAGACGGTTAGCCTCTCTATGCACATGAACCACACGGACTATCCAGTCCCTTGAGATAAAGCCTTGACACAGAAGCACCAGGAACGATAGATGATGCGATGTCTCAACCCCTGTCATAAGAAACCCCACTACAATCTCTGAATCAACCTCAACCATCAGTTTCTCCACACGTTTCTCCCAAGCCATAACTAATCCATAATAGACACCCCATAGTTCAGCAAGAGGAGCAGAACACATCCCAATATGCAATGCAAACCCGTCACACCATGTCCCAGATTAGTCACGTAAGACTCCCCCAGCCGACGAGCGACCCGGGTTACCTCGCGAGGCTCCATCTGTGTTTACCTTATACCATCTTGGCTCCGGATACGACCAGTGTATGCTCATTTGAACGCGTGCTGGAGCTTGGGAATCCCCCTCTGTTCTGAGTTTCGCCTCCGTACACTCCGTCGCCTTGTCACGAATGAAACGGACGCGGTCGCGGCACAGCTTTCCCTCTCCGAAGATATTACCGCACCTCCACTTCCAAGCCCACCATATAGACACTGCAAATAAAATATGCCACTGGCACGATTCATCACCACCATCATATCCCAAGTTTTCAAACATCCATTCAAGCAAGGAGAGAGAGAAGAAATGTTGGCGCTTATGCTGGGGGACAAGTTTGTTCCAAATCCCGACCATAGCGGGGCAATCACGTAAAATATGGGTTATGGATTCGATCCCTCCTTTGCAAACAGAACATATACTCGAGCTGACGAGATGCCTTCTATGTCTTTCTTCATTGGTCATAATAGCTTGATGAGCAACCAGCCACAGGAAAACCCGTATACGTTCCGGTACCGCTGCCTGCCATATCCGCTTATAAAACATACTCATGTCTTGTGTTAGCTCTTTCTTATGAGTGATGAGCTTATATGCTGAAGTTACATTGAACTTCCCATTACTCGTTCCCCCCTTGTTAGTGATTTAGTTGTACTAACTAGCTGTTAATTGAATATCTTGCTTTGATTTACATCATTAGTTTCATCATCACATTAGTTAATAGCGTATAAACACGACACATGGATATATCTTTAAATTAAACAAAACTATTTGAAATAGCTTACGATCCACCTATTGGTCCCATTGACTATTTCACAACATATTTACATATTATACACATATACATACAAGTCACAACCCGACCCATACGATCACAAAGATTCCAAAAACACGAATATATAATTCTTATAAATAATATTATCTAAAATACACTTCCTAACTGGATAATGCATATCTAATAATTATTATATTGCTTCCTAACTGGATAATGGCCTATAGAGAAGAATATATATACTTCCATAAAAATAATTGTATCAAGCACTGACAGGAAAAAAATAATATATATATATAGTACAAAATAGTAGGTGACTTACACATTGGTTGATTTGTACAAACACAGTAAATTTGAATTAGGCTGGTCCAAAATTAACTACAAATAAACAAAATTATAAATTATGACGTGTATATATACTTATTAAATTATTTTATGAAATATTATCAAATGCGCACACTTGTGATTTTTTAATTCAAAGTGTGATAATTAACAAAAACTTGTAAGAGATGACATAATTTTTTTTAACTTTCCATCATTGTTTTTTTTTGAAGGAATGTGAGATGTAAGAAAGTATAAAAAGAAAATCATAAAATAAATTAACTATAGTAATATGAAAATATCTGATGGAATTAATGTACAAAACAGTAGATTTAGAAGAGAATGACATACATTTCTTTGATTTTTATTTTCTTAAGGAATACGACATGTGAAAAACATAGAAATAAAATAACAAGAAAAATAGAAAATAAGTTAACTGTAGTAATACGAAGAAACAGCATTTTTCCATACAATAATGTATACAAATAACATGAAAGGAAATGATGATAAAACAAAACACTAAAAGATTAGAGTAGAGAATAAACAAGCAAAAAATTACCACTCGAAATTCAAGACTTACAAATTTCCTTTTTAAACTCACAATTTTTTTTTTCTTTTAAATAGCAAGCTATAAAACAGTGAATGTCAGACTATCCTCTTCTATGATTTAACTTTGGTTTGCCACAGAGATAAATCCTCGTTGACTATCGTCTTCCATCTCAATTTCTACGGTAACATCTGCTTCGACGTCACAATTACTGGTTTTTCGTAATCTCTTTAACGCCATAATTTGCTATGTAACTGAGCCTTGTCTCATAATATTTTATAGTCTAGGCTAAGTTTGTAAAACATTTGATTTTTTTTTTGTACGTTGTTGTTGCATTTAAATAGTAAACTTTATGTCAATAAAAAAAATAAGTGTTTTTGCTTTCCCTCTTTTCGGTGGGTCTACACGAATATACTACTCTAGAGATTTTGGAAAGCTAAATCCGAATTAAGCTTAAGAAGCTTGAGTATACCCGGTTTATTGAAGTCGAATCACATTGGTATAGCTTTCGTTTTCGCTGACTTCACAAAACTAATCATTATACCCAACCTAACTCATCACAGTTATTTAAAACAAAAAAAGAAGAAGCGAAATTAACAATGGACCAATGGGTTTCGGTTGGGATATTAGCTTTAACCGGGAAACCGGAAAATCCGGTGACTTCAGCATCCACAGTAACCAAAAAAAACAATTGTCTTCCCAATGCACCTGCCACGTGTATAAACAGCACAGAAGTGTCACCACGTTTCAACTTTCTGTTGTTTAAATGACTTAACTATCCTCTGTAATGACACTAATTTACTGTTGAAGGAAACGCGTTATGAATGAAACGCCGTTTTAAGGGGGTTGGCAGCGTTTGGTTGAACCACCTAACAACCACCACTTTCATTCACACTTATAGTTTCCCTTTCATTTTTGTTTTGTTGGGAATCTTATTTCTTTTATTTAACAGGCGTTTGGTTTTTAGAATAATATAAATGTAAAGCCAATTGGTATGGTAAGTTTGTAACTACTGTTACATGTCAATGAGATCATTACTGCCACTAGTTACAGTGGTGGTAAATTAAAAGACAGAATAAATACAAAATAGCAAAACGAATAAATTAACAAAACCATTCTAATAATAATTAAATGTCAACTATGCCGCTAAATAGTAAATATACAAATAAAGAAATAAAATCTATGTTAATTAATATGAAAATTTTTGAAAAGAAAAATATGAATTAAGTATTCCAACTCATTTAAGAAAATGGAGATTTTGGTTTTAATTTTTATCTATTTTTGATAAATTGAGTGAAACATTCATTTCATTATCAATTATAACCAATGTAAATAAATAAAGAGAAATACCCTCAAATACCACACTTTTATGTTTTTGTGACAAAAATACCATACTAAGGTGAAAATGACAAAAATAACATTTATTTAATGTTTAAAGATAATTAAGCTAATAAATTTGGGTTCAAAAGTCATTAATTAGGGTTTAGATTTTGGATTTTAGAGCTTAGGTTAAGGGATTGAGAAGAAACATATGAAATAAATGTATAATAGTCATTTTTTCTCTTAAAAAATATTATTTTTGTCATTTTTATATTGGTGTGTTATTTTTGTCACAAAAACATGAAAGTGTAGTATTTTTGAGAATTGCCCATAAATAAATTGTTTTATCCACCAGATTCTATAAGTTTTCTTTTCTCTTATTGATATCCCTATTGAATAAAATAAATTTTGAGTTGGCAACCAAAACTAAAAAGAGCAATTCCAACCGCAACAATTGCGGAAAACGTTACGAGCGTTCATTAAATACCTAATATAAATGGGTTGCGAATAATATTTCGGAACCTTCCCGATCCACTATTTTAATTGAATTTTAATTAGGAACAGCTTTTGTTTTTTAAAATTACGGTGGCCACTAAAAGCATACACGTTTGGAGTATAAAACTATAAATTATACTTTCCTAACAAATTTTTCCGGTTTTCCAAGTTTCTTCCTCTCTCGGTCCTCTTTTAGCATCTACAGTTTCTCTCTCCTCTACGCCGGAAAACCGATTTCCTCCGGCCGTTAACCGTTTGCCCTTTCGGCGAATAGATTCCGCTTCTCTTCGGCAATTAGCTTTGATACGTCCTCCTTCTGCTGGGATAGTGTACGAGCTGATTTTGATGTTTGTTTTGACTCGGCTACGCGGCGATTCGGATCTCCGCGTTTGACTCGGTCCTCGGCTCGTTTCACGTCGTTTTCGTAGAATGTGGCTCACCGTGTTTGCATGCCAGGCTTTGTATTGAATTCGCCGTTCGAGATCGTGATCTAGGGTTTCGTCTCTGTTCTTTGTTCCTTGCTTGCTGCGGTTGGTTTCATAATCCGTCGAGGGAAAACGGAGGCTTACGGTGACGGATTACGGAATGCTATGGTGAGATGATTTCCCCTCTCTCGTTTTTTTTGGTAGTTTTTAATCTCCGTCGTAAACCTGTTCTATCCATCTGGTTTCCCTGAGCTTCTCGTGAATTTCGCTGTTAACGAGTTTGCTAGATCAGATCTCTTACATTGCTCGAATTTCATCGAGGTTACGCTAATTTTTGTTCTCTCTCCCTTGAATTGGTTCTCTGCTTCGTGATTTCATCGTCAATGGATAATCTCCCACACGTTTTCTTTCTATTTTTAATCCCACGTGTGAATTTGATTTGTGATGAGCTCCGTCCTCTGTTGAAATGGCGACGAATCTCTCTTTTAGGTCAAACAATTGTGTGTTGTAGAGGAACTTGTCGATGGCTTAGGACTCGCTTTCTTCGAAGGTGTTGAATTTAGAAATGGTCACATTATTTGACTTTGTAGGTTATTGGTCAAAGAGATAAGGCGATATGCGGTGGTGTAAATGCTTAATATGCCTTTTAAAACTTCTTGGTGTTGACCGTTTCCATTTTCTGTGTTCACTTTTACGTTCTTAGCTTTTTTGTGGAGTTAAATATTTTGTATCTATTATTGGCTAAGTGTGAATGGTGGACCTATTGTACATCCTTGACTCGCAGTATACGGATAGGTAGTATGTTGAACTTTTGATGTGTGTATCTTGAGAATTGTTAGCTGACACGTTTTTTTGTCAGGCAGAAAGGAGGATCTGCTTGTCCAAAGAGGCTAAAGATGGGTTAGAATTTCTGAAACGTAAAAGGCTTCAAAAAATGAGATCAGCCTCCGTCAATGAAACAGTAGGCTTCAGCACAGTGGCTAGAAGTGGAGGTGATGCTTTGAGACCGTCTTCAGCGCCATGTGGAATGAGATTAAGGGTAACTGCCAGTGACACAGTATCTAAAGAGAACTGTGCATCTACTGGTAAGGGTGCCTTTTTGAAGGACAAAGTGGACAAGTTTGAGACAGATGATCTAAAATGGACCGAGAGGCTTCCAGAATGTCCTGTCTACAGACCAACAAAGGATGAGTTTGAGGATCCTTTGACTTATTTGCAGAAGATTTTTCCAGAAGCTTCAAAATATGGTAATATTGACATCGAAAGCTATAAAATGTCAATATGCAAGGATTAGCGCTGTAGGATTTGCCCGTGCTCTTTTATTTACTGCCTGCTTATGTTAGTTGACGCCATTGATTGGTTTTGTCTTCAATAGTGTAAAGGAAAAGATCATTTGCTGTAGGCAATATACTACACTTATACCCCTTCATCTGTGTTTAACTTAAATTAATCTCATTTACAGGTATTTGCAAGATCATATCTCCTTTGACAGCAACAGTTCCTGCAGGCGCTGTCTTAATGAAAGAGAAATCAAACTTTAAGTTCACTACCAGAGTACAACCCCTCCGACTTGCCGACTGGGATTCTGATGATAAAGTTACGTTCTTCATGAGTGGGAGGTTTGTATTCAACTCTGAATTACTTAAGCTCTACATCTTCACTTTAGAGTTTGTATTTGATTATTTATAAATTACTCAGGACCTACACATTTCGCGATTATGAGAAAATGGCGAACAAGGTATTTGCACGTAGATATTGCAGTGGTGGCTCTTTGCCCGACTCATTCTTGGAGAAAGAATTCTGGAAGGAAATTGCGTGTGGCAAGACTGAATCAGTTGAGTATGCGTGTGATGTAGATGGTAGCGCATTTTCATCTGCACCAGGTGACCCACTAGGAAGCAGCAAATGGAACTTGAATGTATTGATTTACTACAACTTGAGCTTCTCTATTTAAACACTAAGCAAATACATTTAAATTTGGTATTTATGTCTTTTCCGTCTCTACTTTCAGAAAGTTTCAAGGCTGCCGAAGTCTACCCTGCGCCTTCTTGAAACATCCATTCCGGTATGTGACAAGTAGTACAGTTACATTTAGGTCACATAGGAAGTTTCTGTTTATCTTCTTTTAATTTGTTTTTACTTGTTTCAGGGAGTCACTGAACCGATGCTTTACATCGGAATGCTGTTTAGTATGTTTGCTTGGCATGTTGAGGACCATTATTTGTACAGGTAAGTTAAATAAATCTTGGCTCAAGTCTACGGGTTACTAAGGATGGCCATCTAAAGTATCTTAATCTGACTCCTTTTTTCTTTTTCTTAACCTTGTTCCCTAAACAGCATCAATTATCAACATTGTGGAGCATCAAAAACTTGGTATGGGATTCCAGGTTCCGCAGCTCTAAAATTTGAAAAGGTGGTTAGAGAGTGTGTGTACAGTGATGATATTCTGTCAACTAATGGAGAGGATGGAGCCTTTGATGTCCTTCTAGGGAAGACAACTATATTCCCACCAAAGATTCTGTTGGATCATGATGTGCCTGTCTACAAGGCTGTGCAGAAACCTGGGGAGTTCGTCGTTACATTCCCTAGGGCATATCATGCCGGTTTCAGCCACGGTAACACATGTTTTTCTGAATTTTCATTTTTATTGGTCAGAGAGTTAACATGAATCATCTGAAATTGTGGCTGTGTTTGAAAAAAAAAAATACTGTAGGCTTTAATTGTGGCGAGGCAGTGAACTTTGCGATGGGTGATTGGTTTCCTTTTGGAGCTATTGCTAGTTGCCGGTATGCTCATCTTAACAGATTGCCGTTGCTTCCTCATGAAGAATTGATTTGTAAGGAAGCAATGCTTCTAAGCTCCAAACCCGAGAACGTGGATTTTACCCCTACGGAATTGTCAGGACAAGAAAGCATCAAGACTGCGTTTGTGCACCTGATTCGTTTTCTTCATCTGGCTCGATGGTCTCTAATGAAGTCAAGACTATGCACAGGGCTTGTTTCGAATACATATGGAACCATCGTGTGCAGTTTGTGTAAACGGGATTGCTATTTGGCGTTTATAAACTGCGATTGCTACTCACATCCCGTCTGTCTCCGTCATGGTAAAAAGCTGTTCTCTCTGTTATCTCCATCAAAGCATATCCTTCACTATCGTTTTCATAATTGACGGTCTTATTGTATCATTGTCCAGATGTTAAAAAGCTCGACCTTCCATGCGGGACAACACGTACTCTTTTCTTGAGAGATAACATCGAAGTCCTGGAAGCTGCTGCAAAAAAGTTTGAGAAAGAAGATGGAATTTCGGATTTGATTACAACTGATGAAGATTTGTATGCATATCCATCGTTAATCACACTTCCAGTTGCAAAAGTTGACGGATATTCGCCGTATTCCACTATATACTTTGACTTCAATACCGAGTTAGAGATGACACTTAACGAAGCAAATGCTTCATGTATCTCCTCAGTTGCTGACGACTATGAATGCTCCGATTACGTAAGTTTCTGACCAGGAACTCCCAACGAACTCTCTCTCTAACCGTCTCTCTCTTTCTAATATTCGATTTCTGTTTTACAGGTAAATAGACGAGCTAACTCTAGTAGCAGTAGTGATTCTAAGCACTCAGAGGAAGTAGCAAGCAGCGGTAACAAGAAAACTCGGTTCTTCTCTGCGGTTCAAGATGAACAAGTCGCGGATCAGGATAGTGACGGTTCTGATTCCGAGTGTTTTAGAGTCAAACGACGTTCTTCCTTGAAATTGGAGAACCGAACAGTTGTTCTGGACACAAGAGACTCTGAGCATTATCAGGTACTGAATATATCACGTGATTGTTTTTTTTCTTTTTTTTTTACGGTATCTATAAAGTTTACGCCTCCGACATTTTTTCTCGTGTGTTTTATATGAGAATAGGAACCTAAGAGATTGAAGAAATCGCAGAACTACCACGAAGGAAGATATAGTAGTAGCAGTAGTATTAGCAAACAAGAAGAACAAGTGTTAGCAACTCCAAACAGAAAAGAAACTAATCAGCAGGCAAGTGCCGTGAAGAAGATGATCAAGAATGAGAATCATTTTGGTGGGTTTAAACGTCTGAAAGTGAAAGGGTTGATAAAGCCGTAACGTGACAGCTTCAATATCCTCCTAACTACCATTTTTTATAATTGCTGATCTCTAACAATACAGGGAAAAAAAAAAAAGGGAATCACAAAAGCAAAATATTCAGTATCTGATTTTATTAGTATTTTTTTTTCTATTATGGAGCGGAAGAAAGAAGCAACAGACAAAAGAAGGGAAAAAGCATTAACCAAGCCAACCAACCAACACTATTGGTTTCTTTTTAGGATTTACCAAATCTTTGATTCTTTGTGTACACCTGTACACCTTTAAACTCTTCTTGTTCCTTCTTCTTTGATGTAAATCTTTCTTTTTCTTTTGGTGATTACTGTCAACAAAAAAATTTAAAATTTTTTTCCCCGAACGGTGGCTTTTGTTATTTGTTTGGCTCTCTTAGGAATTTCAAAGATTCAATTCTCTTTAATGAGTTGGCAATCCTAAGCTCGACCATCTGTAATATATTCACTTCTTTCACGAGAAAGTTCGTATGATATTCGAATTTCTACTATTCGTCCGATACACATACATATTGACCATACATCAAATTAATAATATTTAACTAACGTAAGAGCTAACAATTATGACAGGTTGTTCTCATTAATATCGTTGACCATATCACAGTTCATAAATAGAATAGATATATAAAAGTATTCAAAATCACAATTTTGATTAAATAAACAAGGATAATATTAAGCTAAGAACATTCACATGAGAATCATATAAAGGAAGTAAAATAAACGATTTGGGTTTGAGTTGAAATAAGGAAGTAACAACTGGCACTATTGGGCCATTCGTTGGGCCTATGACGAAATGATCAATTCGTTTGCTCACATCAAAGCTTCTGTCATCTCTCTGAAACCAAACCATAATGTTTGGGGTTTAACGAGGGTTACCAGTCTCCACCATTTCCCCTGTAGAGAAAGACGAAGCAGACGAAGCTTCTTCTATCAATCTTTCGATTAATTCTTCTCTGTAAGAACTAATCATCCTCTCTATTTTCCATTTACTGATTCGGTTTCTCTTTAATTTAATTCCTCGATAAATTCTTCTAACACGATGGGTTATATGAATTTCTCACAGACTCCATTCAAAATGCGTCGAAGCTTCTCTCTTTTAGGTCCATCGAAATGGCTCAAACATTCGTCTGCTTATAGCAAAAACGTTCACTGCTCCGTCGCAAACCCTCTCACTCCTAGACCTAACGCCTCTCCGATTCTCCGACACCTCTCCTACTTCGCCCCTCAGCGACGTCAGCAACAATCCCCAGATCCCGACGATCCATCGAACCTGTTGAAAGAAGACGGAGTCTCGCTCTGTTCTCAGATGTGGCTCGAGAATTTCAAAGAGCCAGACAAAACCGCCACCAACTTGGCCTCGTACCTTCGACGTTTCGAGTTATGGGTATTAGCTTATCAGAAAGTCTCCTGCGACGAACTGGGTGCTTACGTGCCTCGTAGCTCGATTCAGAGATCAGCTCTAGAGAATCTCTTAGCTCTGAGAAACTCCGTTCTTGATGACCGGTTTAAGTGGGGAGCTCGTCTTGATTTCTACATAAAGTCCCCTAGGGACAAAACAGATTACGAGTCTCTGTCTAAGAGGAAGATCAAAGCTATCTTAACCACTACGCAACCAACCCCGTTTCAGGATAGGATAGTTCAGAAGTCTTGTTGATGATATTGGAACCCATTTACGAATCTCGTTTCTCGCAGAAGTCGTTTGCGTTTAGGCCAGGGAGAACCGCGCACACGGTTTTGAGAGTGATTCGGAGGAACTTCGCTGGATATCTTTGGTATGTGAAAGGTGATTTGAGTGTGGTTTTGGATGGGATGAAAGTTGGGTTTGTGATTAGTTCTTTGATGAGAGATGTTAGAGATAAGAAAGTGATTGACTTGATTAAATCGGCCTTGGTTACTCCGGTTGTAACGAGTAAAGTCGAAGACGGAGAGAAGAAGAAGACGAAGAAAAGAAAGTATCAGAAGAAACGTGTCTTGGCTGACGATGAGCCCAAGCCTGATCCTTACTGGTTAGAGACGTTCTTCGGTTTTGCTCCTGAAGAAGCTGGCAAGTCTCCGCAATGGGGACATTGTGGGATTCTTAGTCCTCTTTTGGTTAATGTATGTCTCGACGAGCTTGATCGTTGGATGGAAACCAAAGTGAAAGACTTTTACCGTCCTTCTAAAAGCGATGTCATATGGAATAACCCTGAAGGAGAAGCTGATCAAGGAAACACTTCCTGGCCTGAGTTTGTTCCCACGAGCGGTCCTGACAAAACGAGGAAAATGGATTACGTTAGATACGGAGGTCACATACTGATCGGAGTCCGTGGACCACGAGCTGATGCTGCAACGTTGAGGAAAGAGCTTATTGAGTTTGTTGACCAGAAGTATATGCTTAGGCTCGACAACGAGAATCTCCCCATCGAACATATAACCAAAGGCATAATGTTTCTTGACCATGTTTTGTGTCGACGTGTTGTTTATCCGACTTTGAGGTACACGGCGACAGGCGGGAAGATTATAAGTGAGAAAGGCGTGGGGACGCTTTTGTCCGTTACAGCGAGTTTGAAGCAATGCATCAAACAGTTCCGAAAGCTGAATTTCATAAAAGGAGATCGTGATCCGGATCCGCAGCCTTGTTTCAGAATGTTCCACGCCACTCAAGCTCATACGAACGCTCAGATGAATAAGTTCTTGACTACGGTTGCTGAGTGGTATCGGTTTGCTGATAACCGGAAAAAGATTGTGAATTTTTGCTCTTACATTGTCCGTGGCTCGCTTGCGAAGCTCTATGCTGCAAAATACAAGCTTAGATCAAGAGCCAAAGTGTACAAGGGAGCTTCTAGGAATCTGAGCCGTCCGTTGAAGGAAAAGAAAGGTTTGTCACCGGAGTACAACAATCTCTTGAGAATGGGTCTTGCCGAGTCCATTGATGGGCTTGTTTACACAAGAATGTCTCTTGTTCCGGAAACTGATTACTCGCCTTTTCCGGCTAATTGGAGGCCTGAGCACGAGAAGTTTTTGATGGAGTACTTAACGCTCGATGAGCCAAAAACGCTAGAAGAGCAAAAGAGATTTATCAGAGAGAATGGACTAGTTTCGCCTCAGGATTACACATCCATGTTGGTTTGGAACTATAAAAGAAATGCTATTCCGATGGATCAGGTTTCGATTCTAAAGGATCAACCTTTCTTGTTGGGATCATCAAGTAAATTCCACCGCCACGACGATGATGATGACGATGACGATGATCAGATGAATAAAGAAGAAGATGAAGATAACGACGATGGGCTTCACATTGCACGCATGTAAGGAAACAGAAACTTATTGACTTCTTACTCTTCTTTGAAGCTTGTACGACTTGATAGGTCTCTAATCCGATTTGTTTTGTTGTTTATGAAATAGTTTCATTCGCTTTCGTTAGATATGGTTTTGGTATCATTTTTGGATTCATTCTGCTAACAAAAATATATACTGTTGAAAAGATTTAAGAAGAAACTGAGGTTTTGAAATTGAATTGTTTATGTTTTCTTTCGGTTTGGTTTGGAATTGTTTAACAGAGGATTTGAACAAACTTAAATACCGGATTTGTATCTTAGAAAGCACGGTATTCAATTTTCGGTTTAACGAAAGCCTGTGTGATCTGTAAATCATGCAGATAACTCTTCTTTATTCAAGTCCTTTTAAAAGGCTAGAGGATACGTACATTGCTTCTACAGTGAGCAAGCCGATCACTCTTCAAGGTATATTGTCAAACACTATTTTTCTTTACATTTATTTCAACATGTTTGTCAAAGCTAAAGGAACCAGAATCGTCTGAGACAGAACACCGTTGTCTTTCGTAAACGGAGATTTCTGAGGCGTTTTTCTTTCTTTGAATCCAGTTTCGCAAGTGCTCGGTGCATCCATTGCAGCACTCATTTTCACGGCGGCGCTTTTGTAATCACGCGATTTAACGCTCGTCAAGGCTTCGTTTAAGGAAGCAGTAGCGTCTGTATAAAGCTGGAGGCAATCGCGTAACGGCATCTCACTGTCTTTCGCGAATTTCTTCCCCTTGAGAATCTTGTCAGCCATTGCTTTCAAGCTCGTCGTTTTCGTGGCAGCGTTCTTCGTAGACGCCATGACCAGTTCACCGAGACTCTTTGCGGTTTTGCTCTGCGGATTCCCTTCAAGAGACTTGACGCAGAAGTCGAGTTTGAATTTCGGGTCTTTAGCTGCAGCTTTCTTGCAAGAATCTCGAATCAGAGACTGTGCGGTTGCGAAACCGTTTAAGAGGAGAAAGAACATAACAAGCGAAAGCAAAAGTTTCATTTTTTCGGGTTTTGTTTAGGAGAGAAGCAGAGGAATAATGAGAAGAATCGATTGTTGAATAAAGTTTTAAACTTTGTGATCCACTTTATATATGGAAGAATCTTACGGTTGTTGCTTTTATGACATGAGATTGGTAACTAACACAACGGCCTTTATTTAGAGGGCTCATGTCACGCTTTACCACTCCGCTTACGTCGTTGGCCTAATTGTTCGTTTTAACACTCTTTACTTTTATACTCCGTTGTTTCTAGCCTTTTGTGTTAAAAACTTTAAAGAAATAGATGAACGTTAAATAAATTAGTACAGAAATTTATGTATATCGAACTAATAAGTCTCAATGAAGTTCATCTTATAGAATGAAGTTCAACTAATAAGTCTCTATAAACTCTTTTTTGACTGTAACAACAAGACAGTTTCTTCCGACTCCTATAAAAGGCACATCAATGCTGAATTATGGCCACTCCTAAAAGTTATCAAATTTATTTTAAAGGCCCATCTGAACATCAAATAAACGGGCCGATTACTAGGCCCATAACAGGTTACTCGAAGCCTTTTCTAAAACCTACAAAAAATTCGTGCTCCCCTCCGCTATAAATACAGCGAGTAAAAAGCAGTGTATTTTACACACTCCCCTTTCCATAAACAACTAAAACAGCGTCGTTTTAAGCATGAGAAAAGCAGGCAGCTCCGGCGGAAACAGTGGCTACGCATACTCCGACAAAGAGTGGCCGAACAATTTTCCACCAATCCGTACGTTTTCCTTCTACGTCACGCATTTTTTTCTTACAAAAGTTGATTTTCTTTTTGTTTTTTTCTGTTAACAAATCTCTCTATATCCCAAGTTCATCACATTTTCTGCTTACAAAAATGGTTTTTGTTTTCTGTTAACGAATCTCTTTATATCCATAGGTCTACCTTCTACGTTACACATTTTGTGTGTGTGTTGTATAGCGAGGAACAGATTCCAGAAAACTGGTAACGAGGCGTTGTACGAGGCGAAGGAGACGAAGAACGCGTGCGTGATGAGGGTGGACATGCCTGGGTGTCCCGTGTCAAGCCTTGTCTACTCGGTCGACGACAACAGCTTCCACTTCTCCGCCGCCGAACCCGCCATGCCCGAATACAACCACGCCGGACGCAAATACGGAGGCGAGATGGTTCTCGACCCACTCGCTTTCGAGCTGAAGAAAGCTAGCGCTGAGCTTATCAATGGAGTCCTCTGGATCACCGTACCCAAGATTGATGTCGTCGAGAAGATGAAGGATGTCAAGATCACAAGAGACGACGTGGTTTGATGAGAGCATGTGTACGTACGTACGTACGTCTCGTCTTTATCCGTCTCTCTTGCCTCGCAATGGTGTTTATTAGGGTTTATGGTCTCTTCTCTCTCTATGACTTTTTTTCTTTTCTTTTCTGGTTTTTAATAAATGTGTCTCTATGACGTGGACGTTGTTGCAGCTGGTCTGTGTTTATCTTTATCTTTTCTATGGTTAAGTGCGTTTAATTTCATCTGATGATTGTCATCAAAAACGTTTCTTTGAGTCGATAACGAGAGATATTTTAGGGTCGTTTAAAGAAAAGTATCTGCCTAAAAGCCATGAAAAATAAAGTTGAAACTAATTGGATAAACATATAAAAACGGTTGTACACTTTAAATTGCTGCAAAACAGAAAAGAGAAAGGAGACGTTGTATTGCATTGTAAATTGTTTTTTTTTTCCGTCGTATGTGAGAGAGTGAAAACGATTGACAGCTCACTGTTGTAACCTAGAGAATCATTGACGTCAGCGTCTTGCTGTTTCAGAGAGAGAGAGAGAGACGAGATTGCCTCATTTCCTTATTTTGTCGTGTCCACTTTGTTGAAGCTGGTCTTATGTTTATCTTTAATGAACTGAGTACTAGCTACTGCTTTTTAATTTGTTTTATACATCGCATGATTATTGTTATCAGAAACGCCTATACGGGCTATATATACAGATTTCTCATTATGAAACCAAACAAAAATGTATTAACATTACTTTAAGTTTTTCAAAGGAAGAAACTCTGAGACTGAATTGAATGTCCTAAAATACCTTTATTATTAAAACAATAGAGTTTGAAATATTAATTCGAAAAAAACAAACTGGATAAACATTCAAGATTAAGGAGTACAACAAAACATAAAAAGATAAATATTTTACAAACGGTTAAAAACTTTTTATGCTGCTAAGTGCTAACAAAAAGAGACGACGATACTTTGAACCTTTTGTTTTTTTTTTTTTTTGGTTCTCGTTGTCGTTATGGGGAAACCAAAGAGAGGGGAGTAAAAAATAAGAATTGACAGCTCACAAGTGTATTTACTTTTTTACCATACATCGCTGATGTCACCGTTTACTTTAATGTTTCCCCAGTAAAAATTTGTACTGCCACGTCTAGCGCAATAAAGCCAAGTGTAGACTGCCACGTCACAGACCTCTTTAACTTCTTCCTCTTTGCATTCGTTTATACTTTATTCATCAGCAACAAAAATCAAAAATTGCCATTTTTACACGAACCAGAGAGAAAATACAGAGAAGAAGAGAGATGGCTGAGACAATATGCCTTGACATGTCGAGGGTTCCTTACATCCCAGGTCTCTTTTTCTCTTCCCTTAATTTGTTTGCTTTTAGATTTTTCTTCCAAAAGACGTTTTTTTTACCAAGTTGTAAGCAAACGAAGCGTCTTTTCTTCCACGGGATGAAAAAAATCTCTTTTTAACATGAAACTTGTTGCAAAGATTTGATTTTTTTTCAGTAGTCCATGAAAAGAAAGTTTCCTTCTTTACGATTTCTTTTTGTTCTCTCTCCATTGTAACGAAACAGGGTGGTTGCACGCGACTAATAATCAGTTCCAGAGGTACGGTCCAAAGGGTTTCATGGAAATCAAGGTCCTTGAGAACGACAATCTCTACGTCCGCGTAGACTTGCCGGGTGTTCCAGACGACGCCGTACGTCACAGAGTGGACTCCGTGAGGCAAAAGGTTGTCTTTTTCTCCGGCGAGACTCTCGGCGACGACGACGAGAAGAACGGCGTCCGTGAGTACTCCGGAACCGCCGGTCTGGGGTGTGACTGCTGCGAGATCACCGGTGTGGATGCCAAAATGAAAGATGGAGTCTTGAGGATGATTGTCTCGAGGGTCAAGGTGAAGGACTTTGAGAAGAAGTGTACTCACACTCTCCCTCCTAACACAGGTTCGAATCCATTCCTCTCTCAACCAAAATCATTTTGCTGTAAAGTTGAATGCTTCGTTTTGTTTTAAATTGTAGGCAAATCTGGAAGATACGAATTATTTGAATCTGGATTTATAAGCAAGGGGGATGTGGAGGATCATCCGTTTCTGGTGAAAGGTCGTAAGGGCACATTCGCTTCAAAAAGTACAGCTGATGGAGTTTTTTGCTCTTCAGTGGATCTTCCAGGGGTTTGTAGTGATGACATACTCGTGCTTCCTAATGAGAATGAAATCAAGTTCTATGGTGAGAACAAGGACGTGTATGAGCATGATGAGAGTTGCCGTATCTTCATGGGAGCCATACCCCATTCTGTCTGTTGTTCCCCTGGAGTTTCACTTTTGAGCCACGACATTGCTTGGGATGCAGAGTCTGGTGTTCTCAAACTGCGTGTTTCACCCCCTGCCAACAACACCAACAGCGAGTAATCACTCTGAGATCCCTACTTACGTAAATGTCTCATATGCTCCTCTTTGGACCAAATTCATCTCAGATGCTCTCGTTATAACTAGAATTGTAAACAATTAATTTTAAATCGAGAAAATAGGGAAATGACCATAAAACCAAAACAAATCATGTGAATTACGATTTTTAACTGGGCCTGTATGAATAATTGGGCTTTAATAATTTTTCAAAGTCAAGTCTCCCAAATCAAATGGTTTCAATCTTTATTTTCATTCCATCCCGTCTTTCTTCCCCGTGACTCTCCGTCTCACTTTT
Source organism: Isatis tinctoria (assembly GCA_010577795.1). NCBI lineage: Eukaryota > Viridiplantae > Streptophyta > Magnoliopsida > Brassicales > Brassicaceae > Isatis > Isatis tinctoria. The sequence continues at coordinate 10,687,397 of CM021250.1, read as the reverse complement.
GAGTTCTTCACTCACCGAAAAAAAAACCTTAGAGTAATCGATGGTAGGAAGAGAGATCTGACCGACGACGGAGGAGGTCCAGATGATGGAGGCGGTCCCGACGACGGAGGAGATCCCGACGACGGAGGCGGTCCCGACGACGGAAGCGGTCCCGATGACGGAAGCGGTTGAAGAGGGAGAAGAAGACGGGTAAGAAGAAGGAGAAGAAGAGGGAGAAGAAGAAGGAGAAGGGCCAGTTGAAAGCGAGGCCGAGTCTCCCCTGAATCATGTGAGCTAACTATCTCCTTCTCAATTCAATTTTTGTTTGATTTTTGATTCGAATTCGCAATTCTCAATTGCCGAAAATTGTAAAACTATGTGAATTAGGTAATACTAGAATAATTGTGGAAAATTGCTAGGATAATTAGTTAATATGCATTTTTATCACAATTCAAATGACAATTACGCGAAATTGCTAGGATAATTAGGTAATACTAGCATGTTGGAGGAGGAAGATGTGAAGGGTCGACGAATTATTGTGGAGGAAGGAGCAAGGCCAAAAACCCGAGTTAAGAAAATGTCTTTGGTGGATGTCGTCGCTGCGATGGAGATCATGACATAACATTTGGGTTTGCTCAGTGACAAGGTCCATGAAATGGATGAGAGGATAAAGCCACTTGAAGAGTATGTGAAAGCGCAGAAGGCTTCAGGCTCTTGAACCTTGTTTCATTCTCTTCAACCCGTTTGGAACTATGTTTTATTTTGGAACATTTGTTTCAGTTACTTGAACCTTGTTTTATTTATTTTGGAACCTTGTTTTATGTTGGGATTATGTTTTATTTTGGGAACTATGTTTTATTTCTATTTTGGATGAACTATGTTTTTTAATTTCGAAATTTCAATTCATGTATTATTAGGTAAAACTAAGTAACATTAGTCATACTAGGTGATACTAACAAGGAAAACTAACACAAAATAACATTAGTAATACTAAAGAAGAAAAACTAAGACAAAGTAACATTAGTAATACTTAAGAAAATACGAGATAACTTAAGAAAATACAAGATTAAGGAAAGGAAATTAAAAATTAAATTTCTCAAGGAAATTGTTGAACAACATTGAGCTTGGCTATCTCTTCGGCTTGGATCTGAATCTGGTTTCGCATTTCTTGAATCGTCTTGCTTTGTTCTTCAGCTTTCCTAAATAGCATCTCAATCTCTTGTTCGACTCTGAAAACCCATGGCTGAGAAAAAACCCGAGCAACATTCATTATAGTTATACCTAGTATTTTCAGTTTTACACCAGAAAACATCTAAATAGTTTGACCTAGTTGTACTAGTTTTACTCTGAAAAAAAACTCAGATCTGAAATTATAGAGATTATACCTTAAATTTGGTACAGGAGAAGTACCTACTGTCTGGTTGAGTATCAAAATCGTTTTTAAATTTTGTCTGTGTAGTGATAGCTAGAATCCCGATCCATTTGGAGAGAGAGGAGAGATCAATTTTAAGAGAGAGAAGGAGAGGAGAGGATGAGAACGATGGATGAAAGAGAGAGAACCAGAGATGAAAGAGAGAAGAAAGATTTGTGCAGAGAGAGAAAGTGAGAGGTTAGAATGACAAAAGTGAGAGGTAGGAAAGAGAGAAGAATTGTATTTGCCGCCTAAAAATTCACTTTCCCTCCTAAAAATTACAATTTTCCGCCTATATTTTTCATTTTCCACCTCTATTTTAAATTTACCCATTGGAAAATATACATAGTAATACCAAGTTCTTAGTTATACTAAATTTTGAAAAATTTGACCCAAAAATTTCACCTCCTTATCCTAGTATTACATCAACTAGAAGTTATAATTTTTAGTATTACAGTTCAAGTACATTGTTTTCCATGAGAATATCATAGTCTTGTGCAATAATATGATCGAAAATGATATTATTGTACTTTTCACTAAACAAATTGGTTCCCCTTATTAAAGAGTTTGTTAAAGTATAAGGAAGTTTCTTGGAAAAACCATGTAAGTTGAAGTTTCTTTGAAAATAAGTTGAAGGGTTAATTATTATGTTTGTTTGCCATATGAATTGTAATTCTAACACTAAAAACTAATCAATCTCGAAAATCAGTTATTTTTTTAATTATTATGTTTGTTTGACATATAATTTGGAGTTCTAGCAACTGTTTGCTTTGAAAAGTCAAATGAAACACAATATTGATAGTATTACCACTATTATACAGAAAACAATAAAATAACCCAATTTTTAGCCGAATGGTATTAAATTACATAAATCAAACGTTGAAAAGTCAACTTAAACACAAATTCATAGTTTTACCAGTATTACAAAAAGAGAATACAAAATCACAAATCGGAGTTTTCTCCAAAAGCAACCCTCATTGATGTAATCCAGTACATTCCACGAATCACTATCAAATCACTCAGAATCACTTTCAGAATCATCAGCCTCTTCTTCTTCTTATTCATTTCCACCTCAGTTGTGAACATGCAGCGTTATGGCACTGGGTCATATTTTTACGCTTTCATCATCAACACTAGACCATTGATGCGTCCCTCACATTAATAATGTATGTTCACATTGTTGCTCATCGTAACCTGCCCAAAAAAATCTCACAAAATCTCAATCAATACAGTTTTTTTCTTCGCAGCTATACCCTAGTATTACCAGTTATACATCGTCTCCACTGTTTCTAGTGTTACTTAGTTATACTATTTTCGCAACTTTTCTCACACCTTAGATCTACTCCAAATTTCAAAATATGCTAAAATCCCTAACGATTCAGCCTCTGTAGTGCTCCCATTTGTAGAAGATAGTCAATATAGATTCATATTCAACCCAGATAAATTCCTTATACACCAATCTGATTTTTATTTCAAATCCCTGAAACCACAAAAATTGGGAAAGAGAACGGAAACAGACCAGAGCTCATCTAACATCGAACGGAGGTCACCGGAGGTCACCGGAGCTCGTTCGGTGTCGAACGGATGTCGTCGGAGCTTGTCGGGAGCTCCGGTAAGGGAGGAAAGAGATGACACGAGAGGAGAGAGGAGGAGAGAGAGAGTGGTCAATCCCATGGTCAAAGTTGGGGAAAGTCAAAGTCAAGGGAAGTCAAGGGAGGTGATTCATTAAGGGTAAAAATGTCATACCACTAAATGAGGAGTACTGTAGATAGAAGGAGAGTTTTGTAGATCACTTTTTTTTGTAGAAGAGTGTTTGAGACGTTGTCCCTTTTCTCATTTCACATGTCTGTCTTTTCTATATTTTGGGAGAACTTTTGATTGACTACCAAGTCTTGTGTGTTTAAGTTGAGACAATTGTTATGTGTGTGTGTCCTGCTTTTGGGTTTGCTGTTATGGTATCTGGTGATTTGATTTCAGTTCTTTCACAATCTTTAAGTTTTCCCCTTAAGCTGATTGAAACAAAATAAGCTGGATCCATCAAATGACGTGATTGGTACGTTATGTATCACTTCCACCTAAAAACTGGACCATTTCAAAAACTACAAAAAGTTAACATAAGCCATTGTAATTAACCACAAGCCTCACATTCATAACATTATCTTCCCTGAAAAACTGAATTTAAAACATTTTCAGAAGAAATGTCCATCCACTATTGCACACTCAAAGCTACACCAGCTAAATTAGATTGAAATTCAAACCAATAAAAGTGTACAAAAACCATTGTAGTTATACTATGAACAAAGGTTATAACTCCTGCATTAGTGGAGGTTACTCGCTGGAACAGAGGCATACAGAGGAAGGATATGAACATAACGTGCAGAGAAGTTCCAGTTATAAGCAAAAGATGACAGAAAAGATATGAAGATGGAATTATTAAAAGATAACGAAAACAAAATATAACAACTGAGAAGGAGAAGCTATAGGCACCTCTGAAGTGAATCATGAAGTATTTTTCTTCATGATCTTTGGGAATTCGATTCATATTCGAGGCTCCGTTGCTAGAATTGTCAAGTCTAATTTGTGAAAACTCAAACCACTATATTCCTCATGTCCAACCTGACAAAGTCCTACTTTATGATTGAGTGATCAATACTCCCTAAAGGCAGAGCAAGTCCATTTGCGGACCTAACAAAGGTACAATAAAAAAATGTACCAAAGAGAGTTAGGAGTGATCAATTTTGATAAATTTAACATGGTATGAACATATGGTATTACCGCAGCAGCCAATGACAGCATGGACATGAATGTAGCCTCTCAGCTTCATTTGACAAAGTGCTGAATAGTGGATTAAGAAATGTTACCAAGAAGCCATACCATTTGATTCATATTGAAAGTAGAGCACATAGAAGTTCGAATGCGCAATGGCAAAGCTTATCATTGGTGTGCCACGTCTAGACGTTCAAAGGTGCTAGCTATATTATATAACTACAAGATATTGATAAAAAAAGCAGAATCATAAATGTTTTATACAACTTCCAAAGATTGGTGATGATCACATAATCTTCCCAATAGACACATACTATATGCTATGCATCGATGATTATTGACCTCTTTTTTTTTGGTCTAAGATTATTGACCTCTTAATCATCAAAATAGCGTATTTAAAACATCTTTTTATGGTATTTAAAACATTTCCATAGAACAATGTTTTAGTGTTTCTAAATCATATGTATATAATTGTAAAATACTGCATGGATTTTTTTTTGGATAAGATAATCTCTTTTCTCTTAGATTTAATTTTTTTTTTTGGGCAAAACTCTTAGATTTATTTAGTAAACATTCTTAATCCATATATTTTTTTTTATCCATATCTTACATTATCAACTTCTATAATTATATCCCAGCATAACTGAGAAAGATAAAGAAATGGAAATCTTCTGAAACAAAACATTGTTCTCATTTGAAACCGGAGATTTCGCATGCATTTGTGAAGATGGATTCTTTGATTCCATCTTCACAAATGCCCGGTACATCCAAAGCAGCACTCAGTTCCATATTAACTCTTCTGTACTCGCGCGCTTTAGCGCTCAACACAGCATCGTTTAATTTACCATTAGCATCGTCATAAAACTCGATGCAGTTGCGAAAAGCCATCACAGTAGGAGGTGGAAATTTCTTGGCTTTGAGAATCTTCTCAAGGATCTCTTTCACTTGAGTCGTTTTAGACGCAGCGTTCCTTGTTGATGCAATGAACAACTCTTCAAGAGTAGTTGCTCTTTTGCTCTGCGGATCTTTTTCAAGAGACTGGACGCAGAAACCATAATCGAGAGACCGTTCTCCGGCTGCAGCTTGCTTGCAAGAATCTTGAATCAGAGAATTTGCGCGGTTGTGAAACAGTTCAAGAAGAGAAAAAACATAACATAGGAAACGAAGAACTTCATTTTCTTTTTCTTTTTCTTTGGGGAAGTAAAGAAATGAGACTCAATTGATGAAAAAGATATTAACGTTGTGATTCAATTTATACTCAAACGAAACAAAGAATTTTAAAGTAAGACCATGGAACGTAACAGTTTGTTTTTAATCGTTACGTTGTTTCTTTTTTTTCATTTTTTGAATAATAATGAAAAAATGTTTCAGTGTTGAAAAAGTATACATATTACATCACACCATATTCACTTCTGATGTTTATTTATTAAATTATCAATTTTTTTTGACATTGGTGTTTGCTTTCCAATTTTCCATTTATGCATGCTAAATTTGTCAGCTCCTTTAAGTGCATTTCCAAATCATAAATACATGAGATCAAAAATGAGAATCTCCTCTTTACCATTATTGCCATTTTTCATCAATGTTTTAATAAAAAAGCTAGGTGATGGGGCATCGCAAGATCTATATTAATTAATTTAGAATACTTGATTTCAAAATTTTACCGCAAATTATAGAAAAATAAAAATTTGAATTGACTACCAATTAAAAAAGCTAGGTGATAGGACATCGCTTGGGATATGATTGAGTGATCAATACTCGCTAAAGGCAGAGCAAGTCCATTTGCGGACCTAACAAATATACAATCAGAAAATGTACCAAAGAGAAATAGGAGTGATCAATTTTGATAAATTTAACATGTTATGAAAACATGGTATTACCGAAGCAGCCAATGACGGCATGGAACATGAATGTAGCCTCTCAGCTACATTAACAAAGTGCTGAATAGTGGATTAAGAAATGTTACCAAATAAGCTATACCATTTGATCCATATTGAAAGTAGAGCACAGAGAAGTTCGAATGTGCAATGTTATGGCAAAGCTTATCATTGGTGCCACGTCTAGACGTTCAAAAGAGCTATATTATATAGCTAAATTGATTGATCCCATAACACAATATATTGATAAAAAAAGCAGAATCAGAAATGTTTCCATAGGCAGAGCGGGGGTTTTATACAGCATCCAAAAATTGGTGATGATCACATAATCTTCCACATTCTAATAGACACATATTATATGCTATGCATCGATGATTATTGACCTCTTAATCATCAGAATAGCGTATTTATTTAAAACATTTCGATAGAACAACGTTTTAGTGTTTCTAAATCATATGTATATAATTGTAAAATACTGTAGTGGCTTTTTTCCAGATAAGATAGTCTCTTTGCTTTTAGATTATTAATCCATATCTTACATTATACACTTTTATAACTATCTCCTAGGAGGCTAGGATAAGTGCAAAATTAAAAGAAATAGAAATCATCTTATATAAAACATTGTTCTCATTTGCAACCGGAGATTTCGCATGCATTTCTTTGATTCCATCTTCACAATTGACCGGTGCATCCAAAGCAGCAGTCAGTTGAATAGAAACACTACTGTACCCGTGCGTTTTAGCTCTCGACACAGCATCGTTTAAGTCACCATTAGCGTCGTCATAGAACTCGATGCAGTCGCGAAAAGCCATCACAGTAGTAGGTGGAAATTTCTTGGTCTTGAGAAGATTCTCAAGGATCCCTTTCACTTGAGTCGTTTTAGACGCAGCATTCATCGTTGATGCATTGAACAACCCTTCAAGAGTAGTTGCTCTTTTGCTCTGCGGATCTTTTTCAAGAGACTGGACGCAGAAACCATAGTTGAAATCCGGGTCTTTGGCTGCAGCTTTCTTGCAAGAATCTCGAATCAGAGTTTGTGCGGTTGCAAAACAGTTCAAGAAGAGAAAAAACATAACAAAGGAAACGAAGAAGTTCATTTTTTTCTCTTTTTTCTTGGGGGAAGTAGAGAAATGAGAATCAATTGATGAAGAAAATATTAACTTTGTGATTCAATTTATACTAAAACGAAACAAAGAAATTTAAAGTCAGACCATAGAACCTAAAAATTTGTTGTAATCTCTTTCCCTAATCGCTGATCTTTTTTCTTTTTTAATAAAAATGAAAAAATGTTTCAGTGTTGAAAAAGTATACATATTGGATCAAACCATGTTATAAGTCATCTATTTTGTTTAATATTGGTCAACATGCAATGTTTTCTTTCCAATTTTCCATATATGCATGCTAAATTTGGTCAACACCTTTAAGTACATTTCCAAATCATACATACATATGAGGTCAAAAATGGAGAAGTCCACTCTACCATTATTAACATTTTTCATCAATGTTTTAATAAAACAAAATCGGTGATAAGGCATAGAAAGATCTATATTAATTAATTTAGAATATTTGATTTTATCTACCATATATTAAAGAAAGTGAAAATTTGATAATTGTTTTTTTATTTATTTTAAATTAAGACACAATTGTATTTATTGTTTCATCTGATGTACATGTTGCAAATCAAAAATTATAAAGTATTTAATAGAATATATGAAAACTGTTAATTACACAAATTAAACGCCATGGTCACATTAATGTGGAGATATATAAAATTTTAATAACAAAACTTTTAATTTGTAATAGGGAATTTTGTTAAAGATTTTCTGGTAATAATAACAAAAAAACTAGATTGATTTATTATATGTTTGATGTAATTATTCAATTTATTTTAATAAAAAAATATGATAGAAAAAGTTATTGTTTAAAAAATTATTATATAAATGGATATCAAATCTTTGTTATTTAAAACTGATTGGTTGATAAATATTTTTAAAATTATTTAATAATTGTTTTGGCTTTCATATACAAAAAGATAGGGATATATTTTCTTAGATTTATAATTAATTTTAAGAAAACTACATATTTCTCCACGAGAAGTATCATTTAAATATATCATCAAATACAACTCAATCTAAAATCTCGTACTATATCTTCTTGAATAAAAAATTTGAAATATAATTACACCTGAGTAAAAAGTTAAAAACTTATATCTACTCAAAATAATAGTTCAAAATCTCATAATTCACAAATTTTGGTTTACTATTTACCAAATAACCATTAAGTATTTAAATATAATATTAAACTAGATTTAAACCAATTACAACCGCAAAATCCCCACCCAAACCAAATTTTTCAGATTCATTTTTCAGATTCATTTTTCTCTATTCATTTTATCGTTTTGGGTGAAGAATACTTTTGGGAGTCATCATCAGTTCGATGATTGTAGCAGCTCTCGTACTATGTTGAACATTTTTTTTTGTAGCAGCTGCGGAAGGTGTCAACAATCAAGATATATTTGACTAATGGTATCTTGTTCAGAGAGGCAATGGAGATCCGCTTCTAGAGAGATAAAGTTCTAGAAAAATGTATGTTTGTGACAAGTTTTGAGTTAGAGTTACATCTCGTGCTATATGATATTCATTTTTAAAAAATTATATAATTAATTTAATAAAAAGTATTGAATTCTTGAACCACTTAAATTCTGAATGATATTTCTTATAATTATTTTTAATTCTATAACTTATTTCTAAAATGAATTTTTTTAAAAAAAATGGTGATGACAAATCAACATGCATATTTGTAAACTAAATCAAGTTTTAGTATTTCTAAATCTTATTTATAAATTAAAATTGTAAAATAGTGACCTTTGCCGATAAGATAATGTCTTTGCTCTTAAATTTATTTAGTAAACATTAATACATATGTTAAACAATACACTTTAATAATGATTTCATCATAGCATATTTGAAAAAGCTAAAGGAATTAAAATCTGCTGAAACAATACATTGTTCTCATTTGAAACGGGAGATTTCTGATGCTTCGTTTCTTTGAATCCAGTTTCACAAGTGGTCGGTGCATTCAAAGCATCACTCAGATTCACATTAGCGGAACTGTAATCCCGTGATTTAACGTTCGTTAAAGCCTTGTTTAAAGAACCATTGGCGTCCGTATAAACCTCGATGCAGTCGCGTAAAGGTATCTCAATACCATGTGAAGCTTTCTTGTCCATGAGAATCTTTACAACGATCCCTTTCACGTTAATCGTTTTGGACGCAGCATTCTTCGTCGATGCTATGACCAATCCTTCTAGATTAGTTGCGGTTTTGCTCTGCGGATCACTTTCAAGAGACTTGACGCAGAAATCGTACTTGAAGAGCGGGTCTTTGGCTGCAGCCCCCTTGCAAGAATCTCGAATCAAAGTTTGAGCGATTGCGAAACAATTCAGGAAGAAAAAGAACATAACAAAGGAAACGAAGAATTTCATTGTTTGTTATTTATTTGGGGAAAGCAGAGAAATGATAAACGATTGATGAAGAAAATATTAACTTTGTGATTCAATCTTATAGTAAAGTGAAACAAAGCATTTTAAAGTAAGACTGTTATGTATAATTAACAACTCACCATTCCAGGCCTACTTATTTGTAATAAAATTCTTTCTTCATCCTTTGACCAAAAAAAAACTCTTTCTTAATCGTTGTTTCTTGTTTTTTTCTTTTTGTAGTACTAATAAAGGTAAAAATGTCAGTATAAAAAAGAAAAGATATTATCATACCATATTCACTTTTTGTTTATCTATTAAAGTATTTATTGTATTTGTCTGACATCATCGGTCAACATGCAATATTTGCTTTCCAGTTTTCCATATATGCATCAATGCATGTCAAATTTAGGCAACTCCTTTCAGCTTCAAGTGTGGTTCTGAACATTTTATTAAAAGAATAAAAATCAAAAAGACTATCGTTGATATTTGTTTCTTATTAAATTATCGATTTATTTGTTTTCCCATATTCGTAACATGCAATATTTGCTTTCCATATTCTAAAATAAAATATATTTAATCATATATTTCGTAAATATACTTTATTCTAAAAATAAAACAAAATATATGTAACAGAATTAGATGGATGCTTAGTAAATGCTAAAATATAATATACATGTATGTATCGGATGCATTAAGAATTTCGATTGTTAAATTTTAAAATGAAGAAGAAAAAAAAAACAAAGAGTTTAAGGCTCCATTTTGATAAGTTAATTTGCTGAAGGATGTACCATGTAATCATGTATACAGCACCAAAACGAAAACTCTAAAGATTGTTGTGCCACCACATCAAAATTTTAATTAAATTAATTATCATATGCAACATATTATTATCTTCCTTAATATTAATCACATAATCATAAAGTAGCGTATTTTAAACATTTTATTTTTTAACAAAATAAGGTTTAAATGTTTCTAAATCTCAAGTATATAATTCAAGAATAGCGAATTTTCCCAGAAGGATAAAGTTTCTCTTTGCGCTTAGTCCACGTCACATAATACACGTACGTATAGTTCTCATTTTATTTCATCATAGCATATTTGAAAAAGCTAAAGGAATCAAAATCTTCTGAAACAAAACATTGTTCTCATTTGTAACCGGAGATTTCTCCTGCTCTTCTTTGAATCCATCTTCACAATCGCTCGGTGCATCCAAAGCAGCACTCAGTTGAACATTAGCGCTGTCGTAATCGCGCGATTTGACGTATGCCAAAGCTTCGTTTAAGGAATCATTAGCATTGTCATAAAGCTCGACGCAAGTGCGTAACGCGTTCTCAGTACCCGGTGCAAATTTCTTGCCCTTGAGAATCGTTTCAACGATCCCTTTCACGTTAGTCGTTTTGGACGCAGCGTTATTCGTTGATGCTATGACCAAACCTTCTAGACTCGTTGCGGTTTTGCTCTGCGGATCCTCTTCAAGCGATTGGACGCAGATATCGTATTTGAGATTAGCGTCTTTCACTGCAGCTTTCTTGCAAGAATCTCGAATCAGAGTTTGGGCGCTTGCGAAACAGTTCAAGAGGAGAACGAACATAGCAAATGAAACTAAGAACTTCATTTTTTATTTTCTTTGTGGGAAGCAGAGAAATGAGAATCGGTTGATGAATAAAAGTTGACTTTGTGATTCAATTTATAGCAAAATGAAACAAAGAATTTTAAAGTGAGACAATAAATTCTTTCCGTATATGTCATTTCTTGGGATTTTTTCCTTTAATAAAAAGAAAAATTTGCACTGTAAAGAAAGAAGAAGATATTATGCCAAATTAAGATCTCGATCTATATTTACCACACACATAAAAAAGATATACACTTATAATGATCATTTCTCAGATTATCAATTTATTTGTGTGATATTGTTCAACATGCAATGCAATATTTGCTTTCTATATACGTACATTAGATTTGGTGAACTCCTTTTAATGTGTTTCAAAATCAAAATATCATATAAAATACGAGAACGCTTCTACCGTTATGCCATTTTCAAATCATACATAACATAAAATAGTGACTTTAATTACCAATTGGCAAGAGAGAAAGACAAGAATATTTGCAAATCATACATATATATTGGTCAAAACTCAAAACGTAACATGCAAATATTTTGTTTCGCTTGGGCTATATACATATATATATATACATATCTCTTCTCTGATTCTTCGGGGTCTTTTTACAACACCTGGCCTTTTGTTTTTGATGTTATTATCGTGTAAAAATTTAAATATTAATACAACTTAAAAATGATTTTTAGAAAAGCATTTTCTTATGCATTATGATTTTTATTTTGCCAAAATGAATCTTCTTTTGTAAGAAATCATAAATTATTTTAACTTATCATAAGTGAGTAAATTGGGTATTTCATTTATCTACTTAATTATGTTCTTATTTGGTTTGCTGGATTTGCACCCCCAAAAAAAAAAAAAATTTGACTTGTTGGATCCCTTAAAATACACTATAGTGATTTCATCTCAACAGATTTGTAAAAGCTAAAGGAATCAAAATCATCTGAAACAAAACATCGTTCTCTTTCGTAAACGGAGATTTCTGATACTTTTTTCTTTCTTTGAATCCAGTTTCGCAAGTGGTCGGTGCACCCATCGCAGCACTTAAAACCACGTTAGCGGTTTTGTAATCCCTTGACTTAATGATCATTAAAGCTTCGGTTAACGAGTCTTTAGCATCTGAGTAAAGCTCACGGCAGTCGCGGAATGGTTTCAGACTCTCCTTCTCATAATTCTTCTCCTTCAGAATCTTTTCAGCCATACGTTTCAACCACGCTGTTTTCGACATGGCGCTCTTCGTCGAGGCCATAACCAATCCATCGAGACTAGTTGCGGTTTTGCTCTGTGGATTCTCTTCAAGAGACTCGACGCAGAAATCGTATTGGATATTCTTGCTTTGATCTGCGGCTTTCTTGCAAGAATCTCGAATCAAGGAGTACTGTGCCCTTGCGAAACCATTTACAAGTAGAAAGATCATAACGAGGCAAAGCAAGAATTTCATCTTTTTTGTTTTGTTTTTTCCTTTGAAGGTAAGCATAAGAATTGGTGAATTTAAGTTTGGGTAACGTTGTGATCCATTTATAGTAAGATGAAGCAAATAATCTCACGGATCTTACGGTTGTTTTGTGACCTGAGACTGTTATCTAACACAACGGCTTGTTTTTAGAGTGCTCATGTAACGCGTTACCACTCCACTTACGCCGTATGGCCTAGTTCTCCGTTTTAAAACTCTTTTCTCATGCGTCGTCGTTTTGTTATCCTTTTACCCACTTAGTACAGTACTTCAAGTCTTTAATGTTAATAGAAAACATTATGCTACCTGTTTTGTCTGTCGGTCAATTTTGCAATGATTTATTTCCTAAAATTTTGTAACAATTTTCAGAAAAAGAAAACAGAAGCCCTTGTTTAGAGGTAATATTTACAAAATTACAAAATAAAAACGTTAAGCATTTCAGTAGTGTTGTCACTGAGTGTTAAAGGAATACATTATGATATATGTTTCGATCATATCCCTCAATCGATTTGTAATATTTTTCCACAATAAAATAAGAAAAACGACTATACCTTCGTGCTCGTTCCATGAGCCATGCAACCTCAAGAAATAGACGATTCAAGAGCAATACCTGGCCTTAAGACCACGTACGCAGACCCACCACGCCAACAAGTGGACCATATTCACGCCACGGGCCCACGAATCATGCCAAAACAACGTCATTCGAAATCGAACATCAGAGAATCGGTCTACACAATTTCTTCCACGTCCAACTATCTTTGCCTTGGGGAGTATAGTAGGTCCCAAAACACTTTACTCATTTAAATGTTTACTTTACAGTAGATTACCAAAAAAAAAAAAAATGTTTACTATAAAAATACTACTGCTCATATACTTCTACCATTTTGATTTCGACATCGTTTGAAATATAGTGTATAATTTTAAATCTTATTTTATGTTCAAATTCTTTAATGGTTTGTAAAGTATTAGTATGCATGTGACATTTAATATCACGCAATTTGAAATTTGTAATTAAGCATATGAAAAAGGAGTGGTTACTTAAATTTCGTCACTTAATAATATAATTAAAATGAACTTTAACTTTTAATATAATTCTATTTTTCTTATAATTTAAGAAATATAATTAAATAGGTAATTTTTAGATCTATTAATTTGAGCTACATAATCTTGAATGGGATTGCATAAATCTTAGCATCATTTTAAATAAACAAAGTTTGGATCAAACATGAACTCATTTCTATATAAGTCGTAAATATCATTTGACTACATGATCCAAACAAAACATCCTTACAACACACAAAACAAAATTATTAACGAGAACTAAGTATATTTCATAACTTTTGTTTTAATATATAGGACTCACTTAACACATTATTCTCTATTTAGCCGCCATTCAGGCCCAGCAGCTCCACTAAACTATGTATGAGCAATGCTATTAAACACGTAAGGAATGTCAATCATTGTGAAGAGAACATCATTTTCTTTTCTCACGGGAGATTTTTGTTGGTTGTCACCGTTGAATTCCAGTTCGCAAACTGTCGGTGCATCTCTTGCATTCTGAAAACCATTTGAAGCCTTATCGAAATTCCGCATTTTGAGGTAATTCAAAGCTGATGTTAACGAGTGATGGCCATCGGAGTAAAGCTTAATACAATCTTCCAACAACTTCTTACTAAGACTACTCTTATATTTCCTCTCTTTTAGAATCCTCTCCACAATTCTTTTCACGTTCGTTAGGTTTGATATTGCGTTATTCGTTCCGACCAGGGTCAATTCATCGATGTTTCTCACTTTCTGGCTCTCCGGATTCTCTTTGAGAGATGCAATGCAAAACTTATAGTAATTTGGATTGTTTATCGCACTCGGAAAATCTGAATTTTTCTTGCAAGATTTTTGAATCAGAGAATCTGCCACTTTGTTGGCTGTGAAACCATTGACCAGAAGAACGAACACAAGGAGGTAAATCAACAACTTCATTGTGTATTTGTTTGAATAGTTATATATGGTAACCTGTGATCCATTTTATAAGCAAACAAAACTCTGCTCACATGGAGAGTATTTTTTTAACCACATGTTTTATTTGGCTGCCACTCCGCTTGCTTCGTTGCCTTTTTTTCGGGTCAATCTTAGTTTGTGGGCCTATTTATTTCTTCATTTAAAAAAATTATTTTCTATGCCTCGTCGTCCAAATTCTTTGAAAGAGTATATATAGTTTTTTTCAGTGTTAAAAGTAAACATTATGCTATAGGTTTTGATGATATCTCTAAAACTGATTTGTAATTGTTCTCCATAACAACAAGGTGAAATATTTATTAAAGAAAAAGAATTAAGAAAGAACATATTTGGGTTCTAAACTTCTAATTATGGAATATTACTAAAATAGATCTTTTCAAGTATACTCTAAACAAATACATATTTCAATTACATGCAAGAATACACATTTTTTTTTAAATGGTTTAACTTCTGCATTGATCTAATCACATTATAGATTGCAGAAAAGTCTGCATACACAAAAACAAAGTGCTCGCAGTCGCATTTTTGTAAATTTAAACTGATGAAGAAAAAACAAAAATACACTTAATGAAACTCAATGTTTACATGCATGTGTGTATACAATATATTAGACCATCATTATAGACAGTTCTTAGACAGTTTCTTAAACAATTATTTGATTAAAATTAAATAGAAAATGGGTTGAAATATAAGAATTGGTTCTTATTTAAGAAGAAGAAGAAACACTTCTTAAACTATTCCAATGCAATTTTTCTCTTCTCTCTACACCAATCCACTCTCTCTCCTAAATAATCATTTAAATAAGCAAATAAGAACTTTTAATGATTCTAACCCATAATGATGCTCTTAGACGCCCATAGTTTGGTCATAATTGATATTCAAAAAATAGTATTCTCGTTTCGGTTTTAAAATTACGTACATCATATTTATACATGGTGTGCATGTCTTTAAAAATAGTAAAGAAAATCATATAATAGCATGAAAGTCAATTAATATATAGGAATCCAATCGATTTTTTTTTTTTTTTATTAAATGTAAATACTATTTGAATATCAGACTACTGTGACCGACCACACCGCTAAAACCTAACTTTTAATTATTATTATTGTGGGCATTGTAATTAAAAAATAGAGGAATGTCGATCATGTCGTAAAGCATAGTGTTCTCTTTCTTCACCGGAGATATCTGTTTATTGTCATCGTTAAATCCCATTTCGCAAGTTCTTGGTGCACTTCTTGCCTGATTCAGATCTCCTCTAGCTTTATCGTAATTGCGTGCTTTGAGGTACTTCAAAGCTGATGTTAAAAACTGATACCCCTCAGTATAAAGCTTAAGGCACTCGCGTAACATCTTCTCACTCACCCTACTCTTATACTTTTTCTCGTTCAGAATCTTCTCCACAATTCCTTTCACTTTCGTTATGTTCGATATAGCGTTAATCGTACATACGATGGTCAATTCATCAATGTTTCTTACTTTCTGGCTCTCTGGATTCTCTTTGATAGATGCGATGCAAAATTTGTAGTAATATGGTTCCGAGTGTTCTGCGTTTTCCTTGCAAGATTTTTGCATCAGAGAATCTGCCACTTTGTTGGCCGTCAAACTATTGAAGAGGATAAAGAACACAAAGAGGTAAATCAACAACTTCATTGTTTTTTTTGCTTCTTCTTGTTTTGTTGTTTTGAGAGCACGCATCAAAACATAGAGAAAATAGATTGAAGAAATACAGAAACGTTTGATCCAATTTATAAGCTGAAACAAAATTCTGTGGACATGAAAGTGTTACACAAACACAGGCTTTTTTTAGATGGCTCATGTCATGCGTTACCACTCCACTTACTTCGTGGAATTTGGTACTTCTCGTTGCCTCTTTTCTTTTTTTTTGGTCAACTTTCGTTGCCTATCTATTTGTTAAATTTAACATTCTTTTCTGTACATAACATCATCGTTCGACTTATTTAAAAAAAAAAAAAAAATCCCTTCAGACTTTTGCTGTGGAACTCCTAACATTATATCATATCATCAAAAGCACATATATTTGACGGAGACGATTTGTTGTTTCATTATATTATAAGGAACTCTTATTTGTTTGCCAATATGGAAATCCCCTGTTAAGTTAAGGTGGTGCATTGAAAACGATCCAAGAAAACAAAACTAACACATGAAAAAAATAGCCAGATTTGGGTATCATCAGATTTGAAAGGAGATCATTTTTGTGATTAAAATTTCAAAATGACTCATGTGCCACAATTCCTTAATCAAATTAATACATTGTGCACTTCTCTTTTGCGATCTTATTATTTGATCATATCCTCTGAATTATTCATGAACAACTGACCTGCAAAAGTTTTGTCTCATTTCCCAACTAAATTCATTTGGTGATTTTTCTACTTTTGTTTCTTTAATTTTCTGGCTTTTGCATTTCAATCATGTATCACGTATAGATCTCTCTGTTTATTGAATTATTTTTGTATCTTGATGTATTTTTTGTTTTAAGGAATATGTAAGTATGTAGAAATTTTTTTGCTTTTAATTAAGTGTCGAAAGAACAAACTCTGTTAAGAATATGTGTTTTTTTCTGTAGCTGACTGTCAAAGAAATTTTTTTAGAAGTGAAAAATAGAGAAAAGATTTAAAATGTCCAACAAGGTCCATGCTTATCTTATCTCCATGAAACTTGTAAAAAATACATGCTCAAATATCTCTATATGATGACGCGGGAGAACCCACGTAGAGTTAGATAGCGAATGAAGTTTGCAGAGGATTTTTAAGCTTCAAGGTTGAGGTTTCATCAGCGGCCACATTAATTAAAGATTAAGCAAGATTTATTTTTGCCAGTGTAAATTAGGCTCTTAGCTCGCCCGTGCAGTAGAACGGAAGCAAACCGTATATATACTCTAATCTAATACTTTATATATATTTCATTAATTCATTCCTTTAAAATACAAGAAGAAACATTCAACGCTTAAACGTTAATACCTATTGACTGTTGAGCTAGACGCTATACGGTGGAGGGTTGATATATATGGGCATAGAAATTAAAAGATTCAGAAATGTCGATCACTTCGAAGAGAACATCGTTCTCTTTCGCCACTGGAGATATCTGTTGATTATCGTCGTTGAATTCCATTTCGCAAGTTCGCGGAACACTTCTTGCACTACGAAGACTATTGTAAACTTTCTTGTAGTCCCGCGTCTTGATCTGCTCTAAAGCTTTCCTTAAGGAGATAAAGCCTTCAATATAAAGCTTCATGCAATCGCGCAACAACTTCTCACTCAACCTACTCTTATATTTTCTCTCCTCCAAAATCTTCTCCACAATGACTCTCACGTTTGTCAAGTTCAACATAGCGTTTTTCACTCCCACCACGATCAATTCATCGATATTTCTCACTTTCTGACTCTCCGGATTTTCTTTGACAGATGCGATGCAGAACTTGTAGAATTTTGGTTCCGATTCCTTATTTTTTGAAGCTTTTTTGCAAGAATCTTCAATCAGGGAATTTGCTACTTTATTGGCCGTGATACTATTCAAGAGGATGAAGACCACAACGAGATAAATGAAGAAGTTCATTTATTTTATGTTTTTCTGGGAAGCAGACAATGGATATTTAGACAGATAGAAGAATTCTAGCAACTTGTGATCCCATTTATAAGCAAAATCAACTCTTCCAACATGAGAGTATTAATTCAAACACATGCTTTTTTTAGATGGCTCATGTCATGCGTTACCACTCCGCTTACTTCGTTGTCATTCCCCTCAAACATAAGGCTATTAACGAAAATTACGGTGGACCGAAAGCATGAGCTAAAAAGTATCACAACAAGTCAACAACAACGAGTATCCGCATTTTTTTGTAATTGTTTGTAACATTTTATGAACCGATTTTTTTTTTTTTAAGGAGCACATATTACTCAACCAATTTATTGGATATCTATGTTATGTCCATCCAAATAGACTGATATAAAACAATATGTTTACTTTTATCCTTAGGAATTCCTGATTAAAATGGGAATCCGAAACGAAAATCATTATATCAAAAACCCTTCGTACTATATTATGTTTTAATTTCTACCTTGTTTGTTCTTCTGACTTTTGCATTTTTTATCCTATTGCATTTACACTAGTACTCATATTTATGCGTTACTAAATTATCACTTCTTTGATGTATTTTTGTCGTAAGGACTATATAGATGTAGAAGTTATACATATACAACTTGAGAAATGTGGAAAGAACAAACTCTTTTAAGAGCAAGTTTTTTTTTTTTTGGTAGCTGATGGTGAAACAAACTAAAAACAAAGTTAAAATTAGAGACAACTCAGACAAGATTATGAAATGTCCAATCTAGATTTATGCTTATCTCCACGAAAACTTGAAATAAAAGAGCGGTTGTTGGGCTTTCTAGGCTCTATGCTTTAGAGGCATGCGCACAAAATATCTTTATATAATGGCTCGTGAAAACCCACGTACGTAAAGATGGACGACCCATGACGTTTGCAGTTGGAACTTTAAGCTTCAAAGCACGTGTTTTAATGCTAGTTATATTATAAAATGCAAGCAACCGGCAGGTTTTAATGTAGTGCTTTATATATTTCATTATAACGCAATATATAGTAAACATTAATCGCCTAAAGCCGTGACGGGGGACGATGCTATACGGTGGGCTACTTTAGTATATGGGCATCGTAATTAAAAGATTGAGGAATCTCGACCATGTCAAAGAGAACATCGTTCTCTTTAGTCACCGGAGATTTTTGGTTATTATCGCCGTTGAATCCCATTTCGCAAGTGCTTGGAACAGTTCTCGCATCACCAAGAGTCTCGTAGACGCGCTTGTAATCCCGCGATTGGACGTACTTTAAAGCTTTGGTTAACGAGTCATTGCCCTCAGAATAAAGCTGAAGGCAATCACGTAACAACTTCTCACTCAACTTACTCTTATACTTTCTCTCCTTCAGAATCTTCCCTACAACTCCTTTCACGTTCGTCATGTTCGATATAGCGTTTTTGATTCCGATTGAGGTTAATTCATCGATATGTCTCGCTTTCTGACTCTCTGGATTTTCTTCGATAGATGTGATGCAAAACTTGTAGAAATGTGCTTCCTTATGTTTTGCAGCCCTTTTGCAAGAATCTCGAACCAGAGAATTTGCCACGTTGTTGGATGTGGTACCATTCAAGAGAAGAAAGAACACGAGGTAAATCAAAAACTTCATTATTGTTTTCCCTTTTGGAAAGTAATCACTAGAGAGAATAGAATGAACAGCGTAACTTGTGATCCAAGTTATAAGCAAACAATAGTATTTGGAGATGAAAAGTGTTATTCGAACACATGCTTTTTTTAGATGGCTCATGTCATCCATTACCACTCCGCTTGCTTCGTTGCCACTCCTCATAAACAGAAGGTTACAATTAACGAAAATTGCGGTGGACCGAAATCATGAGCTCAAAAACATTACAACAACAACACTAGCAGGAAAAAAAGATCCGATGATAGTTTTTTTTTTTTTGTCAAAGCGATCCGATGATAATTTACTAATTAAAATATTGTTTGATAAATATCTGATTTTGTAATTTCCACAGAACAACACGATATCACGAGTAAAGAGCAGAATACCAAAATGTAGTTACCATTTATTTGTCTCATTAATTTTCATCCAATTTATTTAATTTCTCTTGAATATATACCGTTTGGAGACATGACAGTTTTATCAAACATAATTTTATAAAGTCGTGATTGTGTTATTTTGCCCTTCGATATTGTTAACGGGGAAAAAGTCATTGTTGTGCATGGTTTCCAAATTAAGTTAATTTTTTTTTTTTTTTTGATAAAGGGTATTCTATTGAAATTGCATAATTTAAAAGGTACAAAGCTATGACATATAGTCATACAGTTTTTTGAAAGTGAGATTAGTTAAGAGATAGAGATTACAAGAAATATAAGATAGAAAATAGAAGAGAGAATGCTCATAAATCTTCTAAGATGGAGGACCGTGACCGCCACGACCACGTCGTCCCTTTTTACCTCTCTGTCCCACTAAAGTCCATTGCATCTCTTGGACTTTTAGAGTGGGTTTAATTGGCCTACCTCCTCGAGACATGAGAGAGAAGTCTCCAATCTCATATCCCGAAAAATCTCTCGTGTCTAAGGTGGCGAATGAATTACCTCCAAAGACATTCCCTTGAACATCTTCATAATCCAATGAATCGCCTCAACACATGGAGAGACATGAGTAGGTGTGATAGCAGCAGCAGGTTCAATAGTAGTTGTGGGTGAAGTACGGGTGGCCTTAGCCAAGACAGTGTGAGTGGCAGGAGCCACTAATGTGGTAGGAACATCTGTTACACTTGGTGCGACAATAACCTTTGTAGCCTCATCTTGTGGATTAGGATCTACCACCGGATGTTGTAGAAGACATCGTGATTCCTTATGGCCAAGTTGCCCACATATTACACATTTAGATGGAATCCAAATATATTCTACATCAACCAAAGAGACAATTCCTTTCTTGTCCCTAACACCAATCAAAGTAGGAAAGCCTTTTTCAAGCTCGATTTCAACCAATATCTTTGCCCTTCCCATCAAAGATGGATCTAGCCTAGGCTTTTCAGTGAGGACTGGTTCTCCTAAACCAGAAGCTATATAACTAATCCCGCAATGAGAGTATAAACGACTTGGGATATTAGTCAAAGTAACCCAGACAGGAACTGAAGAGATTTCAGGCATAGCTAAGGTTGCTTCAGGTGTCCAAGGAGCAACAAACAATAAACATTCGTCGACATGCCATAATCCACGCTGTAGAACCCATGCTCTAGTAGAAGCATCAGGAATGTGAAAAAGGTAAGATGATTCACTTAATTTACGGGTAAAAATCTTTCCCTTCTTACCCCAAATTCGATTTGCCACAGCGTGTACAAGACCTCCTGAAGGTGTTTTGCAACGGAAGAACTGGCCAATGACATACTCGTTTTGGTTTTCAAGACCCTTGAGTAGGACATGATCTGGGATATCTATCATTGGCGTGCCATCTTCTAAGTAACTAGGAGATGTGGCACGGTGAAGATTCCGAAGCTGTGGATTCATTTTTGCAGCCCAAGGGAATCGGAACTGTCCATTCTCCTTAAGAGCAGGAGGCGGAAATCCTTTGTCTTGTGAATCTCTTTGGACCAATGGAGCTTTAAGTGTTCGAGAGGACAAATCTTCAGGTTCCGGGATGATGTTGATACGCTTGTTCCATGCTCCGAGTGAAGGTACAAAAGAAGTAGGAGGAATCTCTTCTAGAGGAGGGGAGACAATAGTGAAATCTCTGTTCCCGGTGGTGACGAAATTATCCGGAATCTGAGTAGATCCGGCAACAGGCGGGGTTGAAGAGGGAAGAGCTGAGTTCGACGAAGGAGGAGTGAGAACGGCGGCGTCAAGCTCCATTGACGGTGGTGAAACCATGGCAGAGCTTTTGTTGGAGTGGGACGGTGACTTTGGTGGCGGAGATGAAGAGTTGGCACGGCTTTGGAAGACAAATCCGATTTCAGCATTAGCTTCGCCAGACGTGGTGGTTTCAGGCGAGAGATTCAGGGGAGGAGAATCAGGTGGTTGTCCGGTCGGATTGGACGGCGGCGGTGTCTGGTTCAATTCCATCTGAGATAACGAGGGAGGCGAGCGTGTGGAGCGAGAGAGGGTTCACGGTTAAGGCTCGAAAGAGGCAACAGAGCTGCAGCCGCGAAGGATGGTGGCGACCCACGGCGGACCGTCGAGGAGGAGCGGCGGATCTTCCTGGTTTTTTTTTTTTCTCAGATCTGTTTCGAGAGCGTTTTTTGACTTCAAATTTTAGTTTTATATGGTTAAAGGTATTTTTAGTTTTTTAAATTAAGTTAATTTTCTTGGCAACATTACCAATCATAAAATATATGTTAACCTACAACTGTTGGATACATCGATGTATAATATAATTTTTATCTATATACTTTTAAGATAACAATTTGCATTTTCATGAAAAAAAATAAACATCTCGTCTTGAAATGTTACACGATCGTGCTTATAATACATAGTTTAAAATAAATATACCAACGAAACCTTTCTTCATATTCCTCCCCGCAAATAAGAAACAGAAATATTATTATTTTGTTTGCGTGTTTTTTTTTTCCTTATACGTTGAGATTGTTGAAGTGGTCGCACCTACGTCTCACTTCTCCTTCTTTGTCTCCCTTAACTCCGACCGTGCCGAGTTTCTCCATCGCACGTGCGAAATCCTCAAAGAATACTGTCTCGTTAGTTGCGTAAAGCTCAACGAACGGTTTCGTGCTATTGTGTTTAATAAGGATGTGGTCGGAAGCTAATAGGCCTAGTCCTCGTTTAAGGTTCTTGAAGTACATGTTGTCGAACTTTCCCGGAGTCATCACGTCGTTAAATGCCGCGATCGTGTCGTCCACGGTGTGGTTTTTGCATAGATCTTTCAGAGCGGTTGCGAATCGCGGGTTGATTTCCGGGTCGGCTTTTGACCCGTAGAGCCGGTCACTGAACTCTTTGCAGTGAGAAAATCCGATTGTGTGAGCTCCGCTTAATGCTACCATCTCACGTAGACTAAAACCGTTTTTCTTGAACATGCCGTGGATGTCGTGGACCGTCTGGTTAGCCATCGGGACGTTTCCTCGGACTTTATGAGCTTTGGATTCGAGTCCGTCTTTACGGCCAAGCTTTACGTCGAAGTAAGGTCCTCCTACCATCGTGACAAGGTCACGCGTAGCCTGCGCTAATATATCAGCGCATGACACCACACCGGGACAAGACAGCTCGAGAGCTGTCTTGATGCGATTGACAATGTCGAAAGCATCTCCTGGGAGGGAGTCGTTGAGATCATCGTCACGTTCCGCTTTGTTAAACGAGTTGGTCGCTATCAAAACAGACGCATCACAACCTTCAAGGAAACAATCGTGGAAGAAGAGACGCAGTGTCCCGGCCGCAGTTGTCGGCTGTTGAGCTTGCTTGGCTGTAACGGCTTCACGCACGATTTTGTTGAAATCGGGGCAAGTTTTTTGGTAATAATCCGTTCTCAAGATAGCTACATCAGCCGATACGGCTGGTGCTACAACAACTAGAAAAAAGAGGAGAACGAAGGGGGTAGGACTACGAGAGAGACGCATATTTGACGACTGTAACGAGAAATGGGAATCCAATTAGAGAGAGGTCTAAAAGGTAGACTTCTCGACAATCAATCTTCGTCTAAAGTTATTAGAAACGAAGAAGTAGAGAGAGCTTTGCGACTATTTCATGGCTTAGGAGATTACCAAGTAGAGGCTACGTAAATGGATGGTTTTTATTTCCTAGCTAATACGTACGTGTGGTTGTTTTTTTTGGTTTTTAGTTTTCTATTTTTGTAATTTACCTATTTTTTTGTATGGCTTAAGTTGCTTTGAATTTGGTTCTTGGTTTTTTTTTTGGTACATATAAATACTGGCGTAAAAAAGGGAATACAGGAAAGTTTTGGTTATTCATTATATACAAATCTTGAACGATCTAAACTTGTTATAGAAAATTGCTTACGTTCTATGAATGTGGTATTAGGATAAAAGATAAATATATAGGATGTATACATGTGATCACTGATCATATTAATAAATAACTTGAAAGCCAAAAATGTTCATATGATCATTGGAATTTGGAGTTTCAGATTTGACTTTTTAAAATAAAAATGTAAATTTTTACGGATTACTAGCTGAATATAATTGTCAATAAATAAACTAGTTTATATATTTTATATATTACTTAAAGTCTTATCATATTTTCTATGTGAGATATTTTAAGTTGACTCTATTATTATAATAAATGTTGGAATATATTAATTTAAGTCACATATAAATAGTGGAATATTTTGGATAAAAAATAAAAACAATATGAAAACTTCAGAAAGGTGTATTTGGAATGTTTTTTTATTTTGGATTACCAGTTTGGAATGTTTTAATTTAGAATAACAAATCTTATTCAGATATAGGTTTTAAAAAAATATTTTAAAACTCAGTGTTATTGACTCTTGATTAAAAACATACCTTTAGATATGTTGTTATTATATTTAGTAGTGAATTTTTAGTGATTTTCAAAGTGTTTTGGTTTAGTTAAAAAACAAATATCTATATTCCATTATTGTAGATGAATTTACAGAGAATTATAGTAACAAATACTTGCAACTTGTCTAATTCACCCAAAATATCTAAAAGTTCACCCAGAAAATCTAAAAATTTATTAAGACTCAAATTCTTCCAAATATTTGGTTGAATTCACCCTTCTTTTTTTTTTTTCTTTTGGCAAAAGATTTCACCCTTCTAAATAGTTTTAGTTTGTTAGAAAGTCATATTCACATGTACGTGATGCAAACTATACATATATTGTACGTGAGGAAAACGTGTGGTTTCCATGAAATTATTGGGGTTGACACGATATCTTATGTCTGTACTTTGTATGTCAAAAAATATCTAAGACAATTATTGGTTTTACTGCTTTGTTTTCTTTACATTGCAATAAAAAATAATCAATAAAAACTACATATTGATATAACAATGCATGTATAGAATCCTAGTTTCGATCTAAACTCTGTCTCATCGCTATTTTGTCAATCGTTATAATCGATTTTTTATCCAGATTTTTTCATGGTAATAAACAAAAAAAACGATCTAGTCTAACCTTTAAATCGTTTCTATATGATTAGCTGCCGCTAATAGCCACGACTACTTCTTCTCATACTTCTTGATCAACCTTCGTGGTTGCTCTATTCTGCTATAGCGCACGCTCGTGTGTCTTCTACTTCTAATTAATACAGTTACTTTCTCTGACTTATTTCGCTGTAAACGAATATGCCAACCTCAATGGAGAAAACTATTATGAATGGTCTACAAATTTTGTAAAATTTCTTACAAGTCAAAACGAGAAATTGGTTTCATTGATGTCTAGTAGGTCGGCTTACTAATCTTACTTTTACCCGTGTAGGGCTCAGTAACATTGTCCATATCTTATCACACTGTCCATGATGCGGTCCAAGACAAGCTACTTACTATAGAACATATTTATATAAAGGAGCAACCGGCTGATTTACATATGAAGGCTTTACTAGCTCCGACTTTTAGCTATTTACCATCCAAGTTTGAGATTGAATACAGTTTACTTCCATTTTGAGAGGGAATAACGAGATAGTACCAAATTATATTGAGATAATGATGTAATAGTATCTAATCTATCTAGACTTAGTCATATTTCTAGTACTAATTTATATTGACTTAAGACTTTTACATACTTGTTGTATAAATGCTATACTTTGCCTATCAATGCAATTTAACTTGACCGATGACCGAGAGGTTCTTGATTGAAAATTTGAAATCGTATATCCTCCGGACCTGGGACATGTTATATAGTCCTGTACCAAATGACAGTACACAATCTTTTACCTCAATTATTTCAATTAATTAGCATATGGGTAATGTCACGTCCATCGCGACTATAAATCTATTACTCCTGCTTTCACAATCTCTCTCATCTCATAAATCATAGCGAGGACTAATTATAATAGATATGAGTTTGGCTCTTACGCATGTTTGTCTATGGACGCTGCTCGCCTTCGTGCTGCCTTGGACAATATTCCACATCAGCAACAGGAGGAAGAAGGCGATGACGTTTGCGGATGCGGCCGTAGAGGAGAGAAGAGACGGTGGTGCTGATGTCATCATCGTCGGAGCAGGTGTCGGCGGCTCAGCTCTTGCCTATGCTCTTGCTGAAGTATGTAAAAATGGTGTCACGGTTCGAGTCCAATTAAGTATTATGAGGATCACACTTTTGTTTACTATTTTCGTATACTAATCTGCTCAATTTTACTTTGACTGCAATATTTCGGTTGGAATGAGTAGCTAGTCTTGTATATTGATTTTGTGTTCAAGGACGGCCGTCGAGTACATGTGATAGAGAGGGACATGCGACAACCAGAGAGAATGATGGGTGAGATTATGCAACCTGGAGGACGACTCTTCCTTTCTAAGCTTGGTCTTCAAGGTATGTCTCCGCTTCACTTTCATTTACACTTAAATTGTTTCTTGTTACAATTATTTACACTTATATTTAAATTTAAATTTATATAAGTAAATTAAGAAACACATATTGAGTCGTAGTTTCATACCTGAATTTGTGCGTCTATATTTATATATAGATTGTTTGGAGGGAATAGACGCACAGATAGCCACCGGCTTAGCAGTTTATAAGGACGGACAAGAAGCAGTCGCATCTTTTCCGGTGGAGAACAACAACTTTCCTTACGAACCATTTGGTCGATCTTTTCATAATGGCCGTTTTGTCCAGCGACTGCGTCAAAAGGCCGCTTCTCTCCCCAAGTAAGTATGTATATCCACCAGTTTTAACTAGTATGTTAAAATTTCCAGATAAAAAGTGTAAACACATAAGAAAGATGAACCATTCTTTTTTTTTTCTTTTGTGCAAAAGAAGGATGAACCATTCTGTAAAATAAAATTTCTAGAACTCGAACTAATTCTTTTTCACATATTATCTTGGTTTAACCAAAGTTAGGTTGGCGAACCTCGCAATGATATAGTATGCCTATTGAATTGGTAGTGAGATATATGAATATATACTTTTATAGACGGTTATTGGAGGCTGTTTGGGCCAAACTTTACAAGACATAATTGTTAGTGGTAGAGCTGGTTTCATGGGGAAAAAACATTCTACATTAATTTTTGCAGTTCCTCCAACAGTGTAAATGGTTGTAAAAAAAAAAAGGTTAGGAAAATATAATGAACAGGAAAAAATGAGTGGAAATGATTTTCTTTCTGTTAGAATTTTCCTCTCTTTTTGAAAAGAATAAAAAATTAGATTAATTATTTTTTTCTTTCACTTATTATGTGGATCATATTCAGAAATGCAAATAGTATAATTCTAGAAGAATTCAAGAGAATTATAAATTCCGTAAAATTTTGTTCCTGTAAGATGTCATCTATTTGCTATTTGCATCCAGTAATTTAGTAATCAGTTATTGTAGAAGACGCTAGCTAGCTACTAAACAATAAACATGACACAGGCAATGACTTTTCTTATAACACTAATTCGCAGTGTGCGAATGGAAGAAGGAACGGTGAGATCTTTCATAGAGGAAAAAGGAGTGATCAAAGGTGTGACATACAAGAACAGTTCAGGCGACGAAACAACAGCCTTTGCGCCCCTCACTGTGATATGCGACGGTTGCTACTCAAACCTTCGACGGTCTCTGAACGATAATATTGTGAGTATTCCTAATAAAAATAATACTGTAAAATCTTTTACTGAACTGTTAAATGTTAATGACATATAATGACTATGAGACAGCCAGTTAGTTAATAAGCATTTATGTGCTATAATTTTATATATAGGCGGAGATTATGTCGTACCAAGTTGGTTACATCTCAAAGAATTGTCGCCTTGAAGATCCCGAAAACTTACACTTGATAATGTCTAAACCATCTTACACCGTCTTCAATCAAATCAGCAGCACCGAAGTCCGTTGTGGTTTTGAGCTTTTGTCCAACAATTTTCCTTCTGTTTCAAATGGTGAAATGGCTACCTTCGTGAAGAACACTATCGCTCCTCAGGTACACATTAGGACGCAGCGCCCCGTACAATGATCTTAGAATACCTGAAAACTAAGCTTCTCAAGATTGTTGAATATTAATGAGGATACTGAGCTTAAGGGGGGAAAAATATTAAACCACAAAACTTATTCACTTAATCAACTAATATTCGAAACTGGGTCTAAAACAGAGTATGTGATTCAATTTATATAAAAATTAGAATAAGATCTGCCTATAGGCAGATTTATAATTTTATATATCTGATTTTACATGAAAAACAAATAAAAAAGGAAAATCAATCTTAAACAATGTAATGTAAATAAATATAAAATATTTAAAATGAACAATCTTAATTTACATAATAATATATAATTATAATTTTTTGGATTTTTTTTTCTTAAAATATCCACTTAGATTTGCCTAAATTTTCCATCTACATGTGGATGGATCAGGTGTCCATATTTTGATAAACCACCTAAGTTACTATAATTTTGAAACAGTATACTTGATCATCACCGCCTGACTGGCTGTTTAGATCGCCTTTCAGAACACTGATAAGTCATACATGTACACATTCTAACATTGCTAGTGATTCATGAAGTTATACAGAAGAGGTGTATTTTTTTTTTTTTTGTCAAGAGAAGAGGTGCATCTAACATATATTTATACCTTTTCTAAAAACATCTCTATTTTCTAGGCACCTCCAAAGCTACGCAAAATTTTATTAAAAGGGATCGATGAGGGAGCACAAATAAAATCGATGCCAATAAAGAGAATGGAAGCTAATTTGAACGAGAAGAAAGGAGTGATTGTGTTGGGAGATGCATTCAACATGCGTCATTCAGTAATTGCGTCTGGAATGATGGTTTTATTGTCTGACATTCTCATTCTACGCCGTCTTCTCCAGCCTTTGAACAACTTCGGTGATGCAAAAAAAGTCTCAGAAGTTATCAGGTCCTTCTACGTTCAACGCAAGGTGAACATATGCCTTATGCTTATCTAAAAATATTAACATTCGAAACCTATTTATTAAAACCTCTTAAAAAAATTAGCCAAAAAACTCTGAACATTTAAAAATTATATATGGTGAAGCCAATGTCAGCGACAGTAAACACATTAGGTACAGTATTTTCGCAAGTGCTAATTGCATCAACAGACGAAGCAAAAGAGGCGATGCGACAAGGCTGCTATGATTACCTCAGTGGTGGCGGTTTGCGCACGTCAGGCATGATGGCTCTGTTTGGCGGCATGAACCCTCGTCCGCTCTCTCTCATGTATCATCTATTCGTTATTACTATGTTCTCCATGGGCCAACTTCTAATGCCATTTCCATCTCCCCTTGGCATTTGGCATAGCCTCAGACTTTTTGGTGTAAGTCATACCTTTCCTTAATTCCTTATATTACATGTTTTGCATATAATTCATTTTCTACGTAAATGTATGTGTTGGTCGTCTTTTTAATTTACCATTACAAATTGACACTACTGTTTCTTTTTATGTGAATCCCTAGTTGGTTATGAAAATGTTGATTCCCCATCTCAAGGCTGAAGGGGTTAGCCAAATGTTGTCTCCAGCATATGCAACCGCATATCGCAAAAGCTATATGGCAACAACCATTCTCTAGACATCGATGCTCTAAACCGGAACTCATAATACTATATAACATGTATGGAGCGCAGTCTTTATTTGTTAAAATTGTATTGCAGTGTCACCAGTGTGCTTACTGGAAAAACCCTCTTGGTATGTTTTAAAGACAAAAAAAAATTTACTTTTAGTTTTGTTGAATTTTTGTGTACAATATATTGATGGCTCTTATAAGAGAATCTACGAAGTTACTTTTTTTTTTTTTTTTGTCAAACATCTACGAAGTTACTATCCACTCAAAATCTGCCTCATGATATGATATTGCTAATATTTTATCTTTGGTTCAGTATATTAAATCATTTAATATCTCTTAATACAAAAAAAGTTCAGTATATTAAATCATTTACACGATTTGGAATGAGCGCAACAATCGACTACACCGAGATCAGTTCCGCAACGTTGACTCCCTACTGTGTTCGTCGGACACATTAATCCGAAAAATTTTAAGCTTCCGCAGCTCTTCACCTTCGCTAGCTTCCTCGATGCTACAGATATGGTTCTCCACGACTGCAACATAAGCGGCTTGACATTTCACTCTCACGCGTTGACTACCCTTCGATCGGAGCGACAAATCGGACTTCTCTCGCACTTCGGTCTCGTTCAATTAACTCTGGTTCTCTTGGGTTCTTTTAATTTGGTCTTGTTCAAAACAATGTGATGATGATGATTTATTGGGCTCCGCCCAAAACAATTGCCTGGCTGGCTGTATTGTTTTTTTTTTTTTCTTTTCTCAGTTTTAAATTACCCTTTGCTAAAAAAAATAAAAAATAAAAATAAAAAGTTTATACAGAAAATTCAAAATAACCTCTAAAAAGAGTCTTGATATGCTTTTTCCTGTTTGACCGGAGCTCCAAACTCACAAAAAAGGTCCTGAAAAGAATGCGACTGATGGTTAGTGAAAACACTAAGGTGCTGTTCGTTTGCTCATCGAGGTGATCCACATAGATGAAGTTGATAATTATTGTTCATTTAGATCATTTTAAGACATTACTTGGTGGATCATGGGTGATTCTTGTAAACTCAGCCAAAAATTATGTTAGTTTTCAAGACTCACCCAAGTGAGTCTTGGTGGAGCATTTAGGTGATTGTAAGTTTCTAAAATATTGTAATTACATGTTCTCCTAAAATCTAAAAATTATATTTTATATCCTTTTTTTTTGTCTGAATTACATTTTATATCAAAAACCGCAAATTTACACTTTCTTCACAAAACCAAAAAATTTCGTTTTTCCGCTAAAACAGAAAAACTACAATTTTCCGCTAAAACAGAAAAATTACGGTTTTCCGCTAAAACCGGAAATTATGGTTTTCCGCCAAAGCAAAAAAATTACGGTTTTTTTCGCGAAAACCAAAAAAATTACGGTCTCCGACAAAACTGAAAAATTATGTTTTTCCGCAAAAGCCGAAAAATTACAGTTTTCCACCAAAACTGGAAAATTACGTTTTCCCGTCAAAGCAAAAAAAAAATTACGGTTTTCTGCCAAACTGAAAAATTGCGCGTTCCCGCCAAAACCGAATGGTTTTCCGCTAAAACCGAAAGTTATGTTTTCCCGCCAAAATCGAAAAATTGAGTTTTGCCGCCAAAACCGAAAAATTGTATTTTGACACCAAAACCGAAAAATAACGTTTACCGCCAAAACAAAAAAATTGTGTTTTTCCGCCAAAACCAAAAAATTGTGTTTTGTCGCCAAAACCGCAAATTGCGTTTTTCCGAGAAAACCAAAAAATTATGGTTTTCCGTCGAAACCAAAAAATTACGGTTTTTCTGATCAAAACCGAAAATTGTATTCTCCCGTCAAAACCGAAAATTTTATTTTTCCGCCAAAACCAAAAATTACGGTTTTCCCGCTAAAAGCAGGAAATTGCATTTTCCCGCCAAAACCGAAAATTTTGTTTTCCCGTCAAAACCGCAAAAATTATGATTTTCCGCCAAAATCACAAACTATGTTTTCTCGCTAAAACCGCAAATTTTCATTTTCTCGTCAAAATCGAAAACTATTTTTCCTTCAAAACCTTAAATTTACATTTTCTAGCGAAAACCACAAAATTATGTGTTATCTAAAAGCCACAAAATCGTGTTTTAGTAAAATTAAAATATTATTAAATTAAAAGAATATATAAGGTTCAATTATAAGCATGTTTATTTTAATTATTTTTAGTAAAATGCATATAGATGCAGAATCGCAGATGCAAGTTAAAAACACAACAAACACAATTGCAACAAGATGATCCATCGAGATGCACGTCCAAAATAATAAAAAACGAACACTACCCTAGTGGATCATCCAGACGGATCATCTAGGTGCATCATCCAGACGGATCATCTGGGTGAGCAGCCAACCGGGCCTAAAGGGATGCTTGAATCGTGGGTCCTACAAGACAGAGAGCAGTCCAAACTCATTGAATTTGATACAATGCATTGTCTCTGTTGTCCTGCTGATGAACAACGACGTCAAAGTTAGGAAGATAATATCATCATTCAAGTCAGAGATCGATTTGATTCTGTACTTTAATTCATTTATGTATTTTATTATGTAAAATATACTTAATGTTGTTGATTCAAAAAACTATTTATTTACTTTGAATTATAATATGTTCTAAATTTAGACCATATATTAAAAACTTGATGTAATATTATGTATAATCAAATCATCATTAAATATTAAAAAATATCATTAATTTGTGTTCAAATTAAATAAATTTACATATTCGGAAAATTGTAATACAAAAATATCAATTAAACTTTTTTCCTTTTTCTGAATTTTTTTATCTTTTTATATTATATTATAGTATATTAAATATTTTATTGTTTTTAACTAGTAAACATATTAAAAATGAACATTATCTACTACATAACTATGTTTGTATTTTTTTTACAAACATTTTAAACATTAAAATTTATAAATTATATTTATTTATAGTATAATTAATTAGAGAAATACCCTCAAATACCACACTTTCATGTTTTTGTGACAAAAATAACACACCAATGTGAAAATGACAAAAATAACATTTATTTAATGGTTTAAAGATAATTAAATTAATAAATTTGGGTTCAAAAGTCATTAATTATGGTTTAGATTTTGGGTTTTAGGGTTTAGGTTTAAGGGATTGTGAAGAAACATATGAAAATAAATATATAATAGTCTTTTTTCTCTTAAAAAATGTCATTTTTGTTATTTTAACCTTGGTGTGATATTTTTGTCACAAAAATATGAAAGTGTGATATTTGAGGTTAAAAATACCACAATTCTCAAAAATATCACAATTTTACGATAATTGTGGTTACAAAATTATTACAATTCTCAAAAATTGAGGTTACAAAATTATTAATAATTATTTTATCATTACCTAATATTTATAATTACTTGAGTTATGTATAAGTTTAGGTACCATTCCGTTGCACATCTCTAATACACTAGTTTTTCCATCAAGGGATAATTCTTCTTACAACTCTTTAGCATTACAGTTAATATAGTGCAAATCTTATCACCAATATATGGTGTCATTAAAAAAAAATTATATATATATAGTGTGATTGGCGTATAATAATATTTTACACTACTGGTGACTATAAAGTATATATTATTGATTCTATCTAATAAATAAATAAAAGGACCGGAAATAGAAAATTGGATCAGACGACAAGGAAAGAAATTAGTCAATTGTAGGATCAGTTCCTTTGTTTGGGCTCAGGAACCTCTTTCTCGGGTAGAGTCTTTCACTCTTCAGGGGATAGAGCTAAGTGCGGTGTTTATCACCCTTCGTGCGGTGTCGTTTCATCCTTAGTGCGGTGGTTGTCATCCGTAAAGTGATGTTTCTCGATCGTTCTGGTTTTCTCGGTGATTGAAGTTTTCCGATTTCGATCTTCGAAGGTGTCATCTGTGTTTCACGGTGTCGTTTGCAATGGATCAAGCGATGATGAAACTATCGTTTCAAGAAGAAGAAAAACCCTTTGATATGTCGGATCTTCCGCACTTCAAATCGTGTCAAAGGAATGCTCGTAGCCTTGTCGGTCGCATCCTCAATCCTGAAGTACAGAAGGTATCTAATCTCGTCCTTGATCTACCTCGGATCTAGCAGAAATCAGAGAGGATTCAAGGTATTGCGCTCTCTAATTAAAGATTTCAGTTCATTAAACGCCCGCCTAGCCCGCGTTTTCGAACATCCTTGTTCGGGAATTCGTTACGCGCTACGCGTACGACTGATCAGTGAGTAGCGTATAATCAATTAATCGGGGATTAATCGGCGAGAATACGGGGAATAATTTTTATAACATTATCTATAAATATGTATATATATTATATAGTTGCAAAGATTTCGTAAATGTTACTTTGGTCCAATGGTCTTTCCCATGAATGTTGACCCAACGACACGGGTTCAAGGCCAAACATACACTCATTTTACTGTTTTTTCGTTTTTTGATTAATGAACATCAAAATTACAGAAATAACCCTGTCTTCTTCCTTAGACCTGCAACATTCTAACCTAATTCTGGCCGCCTCATATTTTTTTCAACCAATATGGCTGATTTTACTTAGTTTTATGTGGCTTTTACTTAATCATGATAGATCTATAAATCCACAACCGATTTCAACTGTTTAAAATCCAAAATTGTAAATTATCTTGATCTTTCCGATTTGTTAACCGATTATACTAAAAACGTCACAGTTAATCACCGTCTAACGAATTACCGCCGGTTAATCGGCCGACGCGGGCGCATTTTCGAACAGGGGTTTTAGTCCAGATTTTGGACTCTCAAGATCAATACCGAGGCTCTTTTAAATTCGACCAAAGGTTTTTGGAGCGTGAAGGTGTCTATGATGTAATAAACACAGCTTCGTCATCCTTAGCTCGGTCAGGTGTATCTATGGTTTCAGATCGATTGTGGGTATGTCGGCAGCAACTAAGTAAATGGAAGAAAAATGCTAATGTTCATTCTCAATCAAGAATCCGAGACCTTGAAGCGGCGTTGGAGCTGGATCAATCAGCTAACTTTCTGTCCTCTGCCCACCAAAGATTTCTCAGGCGAGAGCTTATTCAGGAGTATAAAGATGAAGAACTTTTTTTGGCGTGAGAAATCAAAGGACAAATGGATGGTTGCGGGGGATCAAAATTCCAAGTTTTTCCACAACTCCGTAAAGGAAAGAAGGGCGAATAACTCGGTTGAGATGCTAATGTATGATGATGGAGTGGAGCATTTTTCTGAAGCAGCTAAAGGTGGTGTTGCGGTAGACTATTTTTCCGCCTTGTTTACTTTGTCTAATCCGACCTCTTTTGCGGAGTGGTTCCAGGGATTTCAGCCTAAAGTTAATGATGCGATGAATGCGAACCTTATCAAAGCGGTTTCTCGACAGGAAGTCAAGGAAGCTGTTTTCTCCATCAAAGCTTCTAGTGCTCCTGGCCCTGATGGATTCACAGGCTTATTTTTTCAAAAGTATTGGTCTCTTATTGAAGATCAAGTAACGGCAGAGATTCAAGCGTTTTTTAGGTTGGATCTTTTCCTGTGGAGTGGAACTATACACACCTGTGTTTATTACCCAAAGTGCCAAATCCTACTAGGTTGAAGGATCTTAGACCTATTAGTTTGTGTTCGGTTTTGTATAAAATCGTATCAAAAATTCTGGTTAAAAGGCTTCAGCCGATTATGGCAAATATTACCTCTATTAATCAGTCTGCTTTTATGTCGGGTAGAAATATTTCTGATAATATATTAATAGCTCATGAAGTTGTGCATAGCTTGCAAGGTCATAGCTCTTTGTCTTGGGACAAAATGTTAGTCAAAACAGACATGGCTAAGGCTTATGATAAAGTTGAGTGGGGTTACCTTAGATCTCTTTTACTGGCTTTGGGGTTTCATGTCAAGTGGGTAGACTGGATCATGTTCTGTGTGTCTTCAGTTACCTTTTCGGTGTTGATTAACAACCAACCGCATGGTGTGATCTCTCAACAGCGTGGTATCAGACAAGGGGACCATTTATCCCCATTTCTATTCGTTCTTTGCGCTGAAGGTCTTACTCTCTCATCAATAAAGCTGAAGCTCATGGTCTTATATCTGGATCATGTTCGTGCCTCATGGTCCGGTAACCAACCACCTTTTGTTTGCAGATGACAGTTTATTCTTGTGCTCTGCGTCGGGGGATCAAGCTTTGGCTTTAGGTGATATCTTGCGCATATATGGTAATGCTACTGGTCAAACTATCAATCTTGCTAAATCAGCAATTACTTTTGGAGCTAATGTAAATCTGGAGAGGAAAGCTCAGGTGAAAGCTCAGCTAAGAATCGAGAATGAAGGTGGTTCTGCTAAATATTTAGGCCTTCCAGAAAGCTTTTCAGGTTCCAAAGTGAAGCTGTTTCAGTACTTAAAGGAACGTATGAAATCTTGCACGTCTGCCTGGTTTGCGAGATTTCTATCTCAAGGAGGGAAAGAAGTTTTAATGAAGTCAATTCTCTCTGCGCTTCCTGTTTATGAAATGGCTTGCTTCAAAATCCCGGTAACTGTTCTTTCCAATCTTGCCATTATTATGAGTGCGTTTTGGTGGAATCAACATGATCATCAGCGCAAGATCCATTGGTTAAGCTGGGAGAAATTATTTTTGCCAAAGGAAAAAGGAGGGATGGGTTTTAAAGAGTTCGAAAGTTTTAATCAAGCCATGTTAGCTAAGCAGGCGTGGAGAATCCTTCATTCCCCGGAATGCCTCATGGCACAAGTAATGAAAAGTAAATACTTTAACTCTGGTTTTTTCCTTTAAGCGGAGTTTGATGATCATCCTTCTTATGCCTGAAGGAGCATCTTGTTTGGAAGGGATCTGCTTGTTAAAGGTCTCAAACCTGTAATAGGAAATGGAAATTCTGTAAGAGTATGAGTTGACTCTTGGATAGAAGATGCATAAGGCTTTTTACATGCTCCTTATCAGAGGAATTATTATTTTTATGTCAACTTGATGGTCTCAGGTTTAATTGATTTGAATACCGCCATATGGAATCAGCAACTTTTAGATGAGCATTTTGTGCGTGAGGACATCAATTATCTGTTGCAGCATCAACCTCTTACTTCTCGTAGTGATGCTTTTGAATGGAGATTGGAAAAGCATGGGGTTTACTCAGTTAAATCAGGATATAAGTTGGCTTTTAATGAGAGGAATTCTGAAGCCTTGCAAGAGGCTAATTTGCTACCGTCTGTGAATGAGCTAATGGCAAAAGCGTGGAAGCTTAAAGCTCCTTCTAAGATCAAGGTTCTTGTGTGGAAAGTAATGTCGGGAGCCATTGCAGTAGATGATCGGTTAGCCTCCAGAGGGGTGACTACGGAAGGGATTTATCATCTTTGTGGTGCTGCAGGTGAATCCATTAATCATCTTCTCTTTGTTTGCTCCTATGCTAGGCAATTATGGGCATTATCAGACATTCCGTCCCCTTGTGGTGGCTTTGATTCGGATTCCATTTTTGCAAACGTTAATTATCTTTATAAATTGGATCGGAATGGTGCCATCCCTGTGAGGTTAAAGAGATCTTTTCTGTGGCTCTTATGGTTCCTTTGGAAGAATAGAAATCGGTTTTTATTTGAAGGAAGGTTATACTCGGCTTTTGATCTGGTTGTTAAAGCTAAGGAAGAAGCTGACTTATGGTTTTTAGCTCATGAAAGTCAATCAAACCAATCAAATGTGGGGCATTCTAACTGTAGGCGAAATCAAGGGAGTTGGAGACCACCGAGTGGAGGTCATTTCAAATGCAATGTTGGAGTGGTGTGGTCTAAACAGAAGCGGGTTGCAGGTAGGGCTTGGGTTCTGCGAGATTCTAGTGGTCAGGTGCTACTACATAGCAGAAAGGCTATGGTGAATGTGGATTCATGGAGTTCGGCTCAATATATGAGCTTGTTATGGGCTATGAAGAGTATGCACTGCCATAAGATGGATCATATATCTTTTGTTGTGGAAGATAAAGGTTTGGTCTTTGCTTTAAAACGTCCTAGGGCTTGGCCATCCTTTAGTTTGAAAATCGGTGAAATCAATATTATAGGAAATTTTTTTTTGGATTGGCATATTAAGTTTGAGCCTCACAGTGCTAACAGAGGAGCTCACCTCATTGTCCTGAGTATGATTTCGCAAGATAGAATGCAATCCTATGTTGCGGCTAATCATCCTCAGTGGTTGGACTTTCTGTTCGTCTCTGAGGGGAGTTCATCTGCTCTGCATTAGTGTTTGTTTGCCTTTGGATTTTAGTTGCATCGTATTTTCCTTCTTGTAATTTTTTGGGAAGGATCGCTTAGTGTCGCACTTGGTTTTTTTTTTTTTTTTTTTTGGTCAAGGTGCACTTGGTTTTGTTTATCTGTTTTTGATGTTGTATATCTGCCCTTTTTTAGTAATAATATTCTTTCAGAGAAAACAAAAAAAATAAAGGACCGAATAGTGGGAGTAATAGTGAAAAGGCCCGCAAAAGGAACAACATCAATTAGGTCGTGATTAGTGGCACGAGAGGATATGATTCCTTTGCCTCCGATATTGTTTAAATACTTATTTCACTCATTTCTGTCTTTTCTGTCTTTTCTGTCTTTTCACTATCACAGATGCTTATATGTGTGCTTTTGTATGAATATTGTCCAATGTTTTCTCTTGGATATCAGTTTATTTGACCGCGCTAACAAACCAGATATACATTTGGAAATAATATGAGTATTTCTAGGGAGTTTAATTTTTATACTACAAAAAGGTTACTTGTCCAGTTGTCCTCGTACATAATGAACATAAATTAACAAAAGAAGAAGATGAAGAGGAATGAACATGGACTATATATGCATGTATGTAATCGAGTTTTTGATATAATTAACTAAATACAGGTATGTAAATGCAAAGAAGACATCATCTATATATGCATGTATAATATTATTTTATACACACGACCAAAAGTACTAATTTCTCTTTACAAATATCATGTATTGACCATATCTTAAGAGGCGCATTTACACGTCAACCTATAATTAGCATATGGTGATATCGCGTGACTCACGTCCATCGCCTTTTACATCAATGTCACGTGACTCACGTCTATCGCGACTATAAATCTGTTACTCCTGCTATCTCAACTCTCTCATCTCATAAATCATAGTGAGGACTAATTATAATAGATATGAATTTGGCTTTCACGCATGTTTGTCTATGGATGCTCCTCGCCTTCGTGCTGCCTTGGACAATATTCCACATCAGCAACAGGAGGAAGAAGGCGATGAAATCTGCGGATGCCGCCGTAGAGGAGAGAAGAGACGGTGATGCTGATGTCATTATCGTCGGAGCAGGTGTCGGCGGCTCAGCTCTTGCCTATGCTCTTGCTGAAGTATGTAAAAACGGTGGTCACGGTTCATTAATGTTTGTTTACTATTTTCGTATACTATTTGTTCAAGAATGACAGAATAACAATCTTATCCACTATATAGTATATAGCTCAATTATACTTTGACTGCAATATTTTCGGTTGCAATGAGCAGTCTTATATTTTGATTTTGTGTTTAAGGATGGCCGTCGCGTACATGTGATAGAGAGAGACATGAGACAACCAGAGACAATGATGGGTGAGGTTATGCAACCTGGAG
Organism: Isatis tinctoria; assembly: GCA_010577795.1. Taxonomy (NCBI): domain Eukaryota; kingdom Viridiplantae; phylum Streptophyta; class Magnoliopsida; order Brassicales; family Brassicaceae; genus Isatis; species Isatis tinctoria. Next base: position 10,647,983 of record CM021250.1, on the reverse strand, counting down.
GACGACTCTTGCTTTCTAAGCTTGGTCTTCAAAGTATGTCTCCGCTTCATTTTCATTTACACCTACATTTAAATTTACACTTATATGGAAAAAAATTAAGAAACACATATTTTGAGTCGTAGTTTCATACCTGAATTTGTGCGTCTATATTTATATATAGATTGTTTGGAGGGAATAGACGCACAGATAGCCACCGGCTTAGCAGTTTATAAGGACGGACAAGAAGCAGTCGCATCTTTTCCGGTGGAGAACAACAACTTTCCTTACGAACCATTTGGTCGATCTTTTCATAATGGCCGTTTTGTCCAGCGACTGCGTCAAAAGGCCGCTTCTCTCCCCAAGTAAGTATGTATATCCACCAGTTTTAACTAGTATGTTAAAATTTCCAGATAAAAAGTGTAAACACATAAGAAAGATGAACCATTCTTTTTTTTTTCTTTTGTGCAAAAGAAGGATGAACCATTCTGTAAAATAAAATTTCTAGAACTCGAACTAATTCTTTTTCACATATTATCTTGGTTTAACCAAAGTTAGGTTGGCGAACCTCGCAATGATATAGTATGCCTATTGAATTGGTAGTGAGATATATGAATATATACTTTTATAGACGGTTATTGGAGGCTGTTTGGGCCAAACTTTACAAGACATAATTGTTAGTGGTAGAGCTGGTTTCATGGGGAAAAAACATTCTACATTAATTTTTGCAGTTCCTCCAACAGTGTAAATGGTTGTAAAAAAAAAAAGGTTAGGAAAATATATGAACAGGAAAAAATGAGTGGAAATGATTTTCTTTCTGTTAGAATTTTCCTCTCTTTTTGAAAAGAATAAAAAATTAGATTAATTATTTTTTTCTTTCACTTATTATGTGGATCATATTCAGAAATGCAAATAGTATAATTCTAGAAGAATTCAAGAGAATTATAAATTCCGTAAAATTTTGTTCCTGTAAGATGTCATCTATTTGCTATTTGCATCCAGTAATTTAGTAATCAGTTATTGTAGAAGACGCTAGCTAGCTACTAAACAATAAACATGACACAGGCAATGACTTTTCTTATAACACTAATTCGCAGTGTGCGAATGGAAGAAGGAACGGTGAGATCTTTCATAGAGGAAAAAGGAGTGATCAAAGGTGTGACATACAAGAACAGTTCAGGCGACGAAACAACAGCCTTTGCGCCCCTCACTGTGATATGCGACGGTTGCTACTCAAACCTTCGACGGTCTCTGAACGATAATATTGTGAGTATTCCTAATAAAAATAATACTGTAAAATCTTTTACTGAACTGTTAAATGTTAATGACATATAATGACTATGAGACAGCCAGTTAGTTAATAAGCATTTATGTGCTATAATTTTATATATAGGCGGAGATTTGTCGTACCAAGTTGGTTACATCTCAAAGAATTGTCGCCTTGAAGATCCCGAAAACTTACACTTGATAATGTCTAAACCATCTTACACCGTCTTCAATCAAATCAGCAGCACCGAAGTCCGTTGTGGTTTTGAGCTTTTGTCCAACAATTTTCCTTCTGTTTCAAATGGTGAAATGGCTACCTTCGTGAAGAACACTATCGCTCCTCAGGTACACATTAGGACGCAGCGCCCCGTACAATGATCTTAGAATACCTGAAAACTAAGCTTCTCAAGATTGTTGAATATTAATGAGGATACTGAGCTTAAGGGGGGAAAAATATTAAACCACAAAACTTATTCACTTAATCAACTAATATTCGAAACTGGGTCTAAAACAGAGTATGTGATTCAATTTATATAAAAATTAGAATAAGATCTGCCTATAGGCAGATTTATAATTTTATATATCTGATTTTACATGAAAAACAAATAAAAAAGGAAAATCAATCTTAAACAATGTAATGTAAATAAATATAAAATATTTAAAATGAACAATCTTAATTTACATAATAATATATAATTATAATTTTTGGATTTTTTTTTCTTAAAATATCCACTTAGATTTGCCTAAATTTTCCATCTACATGTGGATGGATCAGGTGTCCATATTTTGATAAACCACCTAAGTTACTATAATTTTGAAACAGTATACTTGATCATCACCGCCTGACTGGCTGTTTAGATCGCCTTTCAGAACACTGATAAGTCATACATGTACACATTCTAACATTGCTAGTGATTCATGAAGTTATACAGAAGAGGTGTATTTTTTTTTTTTTTGTCAAGAGAAGGTGCATCTAACATATATTTATACCTTTTCTAAAAACATCTATTTTCTAGGCACCTCCAAAGCTACGCAAAATTTTATTAAAAGGGATCGATGAGGGAGCACAAATAAAATCGATGCCAATAAAGAGAATGGAAGCTAATTTGAACGAGAAGAAAGGAGTGATTGTGTTGGGAGATGCATTCAACATGCGTCATTCAGTAATTGCGTCTGGAATGATGGTTTTATTGTCTGACATTCTCATTCTACGCCGTCTTCTCCAGCCTTTGAACAACTTCGGTGATGCAAAAAAAGTCTCAGAAGTTATCAGGTCCTTCTACGTTCAACGCAAGGTGAACATATGCCTTATGCTTATCTAAAAATATTAACATTCGAAACCTATTTATTAAAACCTCTTAAAAAAATTAGCCAAAAAACTCTGAACATTTAAAAATTATATATGGTGAAGCCAATGTCAGCGACAGTAAACACATTAGGTACAGTATTTTCGCAAGTGCTAATTGCATCAACAGACGAAGCAAAAGAGGCGATGCGACAAGGCTGCTATGATTACCTCAGTGGTGGCGGTTTGCGCACGTCAGGCATGATGGCTCTGTTTGGCGGCATGAACCCTCGTCCGCTCTCTCTCATGTATCATCTATTCGTTATTACTATGTTCTCCATGGGCCAACTTCTAATGCCATTTCCATCTCCCCTTGGCATTTGGCATAGCCTCAGACTTTTTGGTGTAAGTCATACCTTTCCTTAATTCCTTATATTACATGTTTTGCATATAATTCATTTTCTACGTAAATGTATGTGTTGGTCGTCTTTTTAATTTACCATTACAAATTGACACTACTGTTTCTTTTTATGTGAATCCCTAGTTGGTTATGAAAATGTTGATTCCCCATCTCAAGGCTGAAGGGGTTAGCCAAATGTTGTCTCCAGCATATGCAACCGCATATCGCAAAAGCTATATGGCAACAACCATTCTCTAGACATCGATGCTCTAAACCGGAACTCATAATACTATATAACATGTATGGAGCGCAGTCTTTATTTGTTAAAATTGTATTGCAGTGTCACCAGTGTGCTTACTGGAAAAACCCTCTTGGTATGTTTTAAAGACAAAAAAAAATTTACTTTTAGTTTTGTTGAATTTTTGTGTACAATATATTGATGGCTCTTATAAGAGAATCTACGAAGTTACTTTTTTTTTTTTTTTGTCAAACATCTACGAAGTTACTATCCACTCAAAATCTGCCTCATGATATGATATTGCTAATATTTTATCTTTGGTTCAGTATATTAAATCATTTAATATCTCTTAATACAAAAAAAGTTCAGTATATTAAATCATTTACACGATTTGGAATGAGCGCAACAATCGACTACACCGAGATCAGTTCCGCAACGTTGACTCCCTACTGTGTTCGTCGGACACATTAATCCGAAAAATTTTAAGCTTCCGCAGCTCTTCACCTTCGCTAGCTTCCTCGATGCTACAGATATGGTTCTCCACGACTGCAACATAAGCGGCTTGACATTTCACTCTCACGCGTTGACTACCCTTCGATCGGAGCGACAAATCGGACTTCTCTCGCACTTCGGTCTCGTTCAATTAACTCTGGTTCTCTTGGGTTCTTTTAATTTGGTCTTGTTCAAAACAATGTGATGATGATGATTTATTGGGCTCCGCCCAAAACAATTGCCTGGCTGGCTGTATTGTTTTTTTTTTTTTCTTTTCTCAGTTTTAAATTACCCTTTGCTAAAAAAATAAAAATAATAAAAATAAAAAGTTTATACAGAAAATTCAAAATAACCTCTAAAAAGAGTCTTGATATGCTTTTTCCTGTTTGGCCGGAGCTACAAACTCACAAAAAAGGTCCTGAAAAGAATGCGACTGATGGTTAGTGAAAACACTAAGGTGCTGTTCGTTTGCTCATCCAGGTGATCCACATAGATGAAGTTGATAATTATTGTTCATTTAGATCATTTTAAGACATTACTTGGTGGATCATGGGTGATTCTTGTAAACTCAGCCAAAAATTATGTTAGTTTTCAAGACTCACCCAAGTGAGTCTTGGTGGAGCATTTAGGTGATTGTAAGTTTCTAAAATATTAATATTGTAATTACATGTTCTCCTAAAATCTAAAAATTATATTTTATATCCTTTTTTTTGTCTGAATTACATTTTATATCAAAAACCGCAAATTTACACTTTCTTCACAAAACCAAAAAATTTCGTTTTTCCGCTAAAACAGAAAAACTACAATTTTCCGCTAAAACAGAAAAATTACGGTTTTCCGCTAAAACCGGAAATTATGGTTTTTCGCCAAAGCAAAAAAATTACGGTTTTTTCGCGAAAACCAAAAAAATTACGGTCTCCGACAAAACTGAAAAATTATGTTTTCCCGCAAAAGCCGAAAAATTACAGTTTTCCACCAAAACTGGAAAATTACGTTTTCCCGTCAAAGCAAAAAAAAATTACGGTTTTCCGCCAAACTGAAAAATTGCGCGTTCCCGCCAAAACCGAATGGTTTTCCGCTAAAACCGAAAGTTATGTTTTCCCGCCAAAATTGAAAAATTGTGTTTTGCCGCCAAAACCGAAAAATTGTATTTTGCCACCAAAACCGAAAATTACGTTTACCGCCAAAACAAAAAAAAATGTGTTTTTCCGCCAAAACCAAAAAATTGTGTTTTGTCGCCAAAACCGCAAATTGCGTTTTTCCGAGAAAACAAAAAAATTATGGTTTTCCGTCGAAACCAAAAAATTACGGTTTTTCTGATCAAAACCGAAAATTGTATTCTCTCGTCAAAATCGAAAATTTTATTTTTCCGCCAAAACCAAAAATTACGGTTTTCCCGCTAAAAGCAGGAAATTGCATTTTCCCGCCAAAACCGAAAATTTTGTTTTCCCGTCAAAACCGCAAAAATTATGATTTTCCGCCAAAATCACAAACTATGTTTTCTCGCTAAAACCGCAAATTTGCATTTTCTCGTCAAAATCGAAAACTATTTTTCCTTCAAAACCTTAAATTTACATTTTCTAGCGAAAACCACAAAATTATCTGTTATCTAAAAGCCACAAAATCGTGTTTTAGTAAAATTAAAATATTATTAAATTAAAAGAATATATAAGGTTCAATTATAAGCATGTTTATTTTAATTATTTTTAGTAAAATGCATATAGATGCAGATGCAAGTTAAAAACACAACAAACACAATTGCAACAAGATGATCCATCGAGATGCACGTCCAAAATAATAAAAAACGAACACTACCCTAGTGGATCATCCAGACGGATCATCTAGGTGCATCATCCAGACGGATCATCTGGGTGAGCAGCCAACCGGGCCTAAAGGGATGCTTGAATCGTGGGTCCTACAAGACAGAGAGCAGTCCAAACTCATTGGATTTGATACAATGCATTGTCTCTGTTGTCCTGCTGATGAACAACGACGTCAAAGATAGGAAGATAATATCATCATTCAAGTCAGAGATCGATTTGATTCTGTACTTTAATTCATTTATGTATTTTATTATGTAAAATATACTTAATGTTGTTGATTCAAAAAACTATTTATTTACTTTGAATTATAATATGTTCTAAATTTAGACCATATATTAAAAACTTGATGTAATATTATGTATAATCAAATCATCATTAAATATTAAAAAATATCATTAATTTGTGTTCAAATTAAATAAATTTACATATTCGGAAAATTGTAATACAAAAATATCAATTAAACTTTTTTCCTTTTTCTGAAATTTTTTATCTTTTTATTATATTATAGTATATTAAATATTTTATTGTTTTTAACTCATAAACATATTAAAAATGAACATTATCTACTACATAACTATGTTTGTATTTTTTTTACAAACATTTTAAACATTAAAATTTATAAATTATTTTTATTTATAGTATAATTAATTAGAGAAATACCCTCAAATACCACACTTTCATGTTTTTGTGACAAAATAACACACCAATGTGAAAATGACAAAAATAACATTTATTTAATGGTTTAAAGATAATTAAATTAATAAATTTGGGTTCAAAAGTCATTAATTATGGTTTAGATTTTGGGTTTTAGGGTTTAGGTTTAAGGGATTGTGAAGAAACATATGAAAATAAATATATAATAGTCTTTTTTCTCTTAAAATATGTCATTTTTGTTATTTTAACCTTGGTGTGATATTTTTGTCACAAAAATATGAAAGTGTGATATTTGAGGTTAAAAATACCACAATTTTACGATAATTGTGGTTACAAAATTATTACAATTCTCAAAAATTGAGGTTACAAAATTATTAATAATTATTTTATCATTACCTAATATTTATAATTACTTGAGTTATGTATAAGTTTAGGTACCATTCCGTTGCACATCTCTAATACACTAGTTTTTCCATCAAGGGATAATTCTTCTTACAACTCTTTAGCATTACAGTTAATATAGTGCAAATCTTATCACCAATATATGGTGTCATTAAAAAAAAAATATATATATATAGTGTGATTGGCGTATAATAATATTTTACACTATTGGTGACTATAAAGTATATATTATTGATTATATCTAATAAATAAATAAAAGGACCGGAAATAGAAAATTGGATCAGACGACAAGGAAAGAAATTAGTCAATTGTAGGATCATTTCCTTTGTTTGGGCTCAGGAACCTCTTTCTCGGGTAGAGTCTTTCACTCTTGAGAGGATAGAGCTAAGTGCGGTGTTTATCACCCTTCGTGCGGTGTCGTTTCATCCTTAGTGCGGTGGTTGTCATCCGTAAAGTGATGTTTCTCGATCGTTCTGGTTTTCTCGGTGATTGAAGTTTTCCGATTTCGATCTTCGAAGGTGTCATCTGTGTTTCACGGTGTCGTTTGCAATGGATCAAGCGATGATGAAACTATCGTTACAAGAAGAAGAAAAACCCTTTGATATGCCGGATCTTCCGCACTTCAAATCGTGTCAAAGGAATGCTCGTAGCCTTGTCGGTCGCATCCTCAATCCTGAAGTACAGAAGGTATCTAATCTCGTCCTTGATCTACCTCGGATCTAGCAGAAATCAGAGAGGATTCAAGGTATTGCGCTCTCTAATTAAAGATTTCAGTTCATATTCGAGTATGAACACGATTTGCGGGAGATTTTAGATAAAGGGGCTCATACTTACAAGGACTGGTCTTTCGTAATGGAAAGATGGGTAGAGTTTCCGCCTCCGGATTATCTGCAATTTCTTCCATTGTGCAATTTCTCCGGTCGAAGTGTTTTTCAACTATGAGCGTGTCAAAAGAAGATGCTTTATCTGCCAAAGACTAAATCATTCTAATGATCATTGTCCGTTTAAGTTAAAGATGACTCCAGTTGGTAGAGGAACGGCTTCTACTTCCCAAGGTGGTGAGAAAAACTCGGATCAGATACTGAAGCCAAATGACCCTTTGTTTGGTGTTCTATCAGAAGAACAAGTGGGTATAAACAAAGCGACGGGTCGTCCAAAGATTGCAGAAGAGGTAGTGGAAGAAATGCGACGATACTTATCTCTTGCCACGGAGGAGGATCGTATGATTCGTATCTCCAGAGTTCAAACCTCGGTGGCACAAGCTCAAAAGGACCCATTATCACAAAAATTGCCCTGCGACTGGAACCAATTCCTCTTGTTACTTCAGATGTAGCAGTTGGCAAAAGTGTCGTGTTCGACCTTGATTTAAATCAGGATCCTCTGGTCAAGCCAATGGAACCTAAAGACCTGCCAAATTACTCCAACAATCAATATGTGCCAGTGGTTCACATCAAGGTTTTGATCTGCATGAGGTCTTATCTTCAAAAGGCGAGCCTAAAGCAAAGGAAAAATTATTTGGAGATACAAAGATAATTGATGATTTGAACCGAAGAGCTCTGAGTCTCGATGCATGTCCTTCTTTTGTGGGTAGCAAGCGCATTGGTAACCCTACGGCATATGGTTCTGTCTCTGTTGATGTTGGACCATCCGGGGTTACTAAAAAATCATCAAAGTCTCGCCGTAGACCTCATATCAGTAAACGGAGAGCACAAAGTACACCTGGAAGTATTCTACATGATCTGTATGGAGATGGAGAAGGTACCAAGTATGGAATCAATAAGAGAAAAGCTTCATGTGAGGCCAATCAATCTTCCAAAGTCGCAAGACGAACTCAAGCAAGGGTGGTCCCCAGTTTGGGACCGCCGACAATCCAATGAGCATTTTCTCCTTGAATTGTCGGGGATTGGGAGATCCTCAAGACATGACAATTCAAAGACTCTGGGATATACGTAATAGGTATTTTCCGGAGATTATATTTCTTATGGAAACGATGAATAGTAGAGATATTTTGGTTGATCTTCAGGTGTGGCTCGGGTATGATCATGTGTATACTATAGACCCAATAAGGAGGAGTGGGGTCTAGCTGTTTTCTGGAAAAAAGCGGTTAAAAAAGATATCAAGTATAGTAGTAAGAACCTGATAGATATGGCTGTCCAGTTGGGAGCTCTTTCCTTTTCCTTGTCTTATGTCTATGGTCCTCCCAATCCTGCCCATAGACCTTTTTCTGGGAAAGACTGAGTAGATTTGGCCTTCTTAGATCTAATCCTTGGTGTGTTATAAGGGACTTTAATGATACTTTGCATAATGGTGAAAAATTAGGTCTTCCTAGTAGAAGGGATGATTCCTTTCTTCCTTTTTCGAATATGATAGTTGCTGGGAATCTAGAGGAATTACCTAGTCATGGGAATGTGTTAACATGGGGTGGTATGCGGTATCAGACTTGGGTTCAATCTCGTCTTGATATGTATTTTGGCAACCCTGCATGGTTTCAACTTTTTCCGATCTCAAATCAAACCTTCCTTGACAAAAGGGGGTCTGATCATAGACTAGTTTTAGTCCTTGTTCGGGAATTCGTTACGCGCTACGCGTACGACTGATCAGTGAGTAGCGTATAATCAATTAATCGGGGATTAATCGGCGAGAATACGGGGAATAATTTTTATAACATTATCTATAAATATGTATATATATTATATAGTTGCAAAGATTTCGTAAATGTTACTTTGGTCCAATGGTCTTTCCCATGAATGTTGACCCAACGACACGGGTTCAAGGCCAAACATACACTCATTTTACTGTTTTTTTTCGTTTTTTGATTAATGAACATCAAAATTACAGAAATAACCCTGTCTTCTTCCTTAGACCTGCAACATTCTAACCTAATTCTGGCCGCCTCATATTTTTTTCAACCAAATATGGCTGATTTTACTTAGTTTTATGTGGCTTTTACTTAATCATGATAGATCTATAAATCCACAACCGATTTCAACTGTTTAAAATCCAAAATTGTAAATTATCTTGATCTTTCCGATTTGTTAACCGATTATACTAAAAACGTCACAGTTAATCACCGTCTAACGAATTACCGCCGGTTAATCGGCCGACGCGGGCGCATTTTCGAACAGGGGTTTTAGTCCAGATTTTGGACTCTCAAGATCAATACCGAGGCTCTTTTAAATTCGACCAAAGGTTTTTGGAGCGTGAAGGTGTCTATGATGTAATAAACACAGCTTCGTCATCCTTAGCTCGGTCAGGTGTATCTATGGTTTCAGATCGATTGTGGGTATGTCGGCAGCAACTAAGTAAATGGAAGAAAAATGCTAATGTTCATTCTCAATCAAGAATCCGAGACCTTGAAGCGGCGTTGGAGCTGGATCAATCAGCTAACTTTCTGTCCTCTGCCCACCAAAGATTTCTCAGGCGAGAGCTTATTCAGGAGTATAAAGATGAAGAACTTTTTTTGGCGTGAGAAATCAAAGGACAAATGGATGGTTGCGGGGGATCAAAATTCCAAGTTTTTCCACAACTCCGTAAAGGAAAGAAGGGCGAATAACTCGGTTGAGATGCTAATGTATGATGATGGAGTGGAGCATTTTTCTGAAGCAGCTAAAGGTGGTGTTGCGGTAGACTATTTTTCCGCCTTGTTTACTTTGTCTAATCCGACCTCTTTTGCGGAGTGGTTCCAGGGATTTCAGCCTAAAGTTAATGATGCGATGAATGCGAACCTTATCAAAGCGGTTTCTCGACAGGAAGTCAAGGAAGCTGTTTTCTCCATCAAAGCTTCTAGTGCTCCTGGCCCTGATGGATTCACAGGCTTATTTTTTCAAAAGTATTGGTCTCTTATTGAAGATCAAGTAACGGCAGAGATTCAAGCGTTTTTTAGGTTGGATCTTTTCCTGTGGAGTGGAACTATACACACCTGTGTTTATTACCCAAAGTGCCAAATCCTACTAGGTTGAAGGATCTTAGACCTATTAGTTTGTGTTCGGTTTTGTATAAAATCGTATCAAAAATTCTGGTTAAAAGGCTTCAGCCGATTATGGCAAATATTACCTCTATTAATCAGTCTGCTTTTATGTCGGGTAGAAATATTTCTGATAATATATTAATAGCTCATGAAGTTGTGCATAGCTTGCAAGGTCATAGCTCTTTGTCTTGGGACAAAATGTTAGTCAAAACAGACATGGCTAAGGCTTATGATAAAGTTGAGTGGGGTTACCTTAGATCTCTTTTACTGGCTTTGGGGTTTCATGTCAAGTGGGTAGACTGGATCATGTTCTGTGTGTCTTCAGTTACCTTTTCGGTGTTGATTAACAACCAACCGCATGGTGTGATCTCTCAACAGCGTGGTATCAGACAAGGGGACCATTTATCCCCATTTCTATTCGTTCTTTGCGCTGAAGGTCTTACTCTCTCATCAATAAAGCTGAAGCTCATGGTCTTATATCTGGATCATGTTCGTGCCTCATGGTCCGGTAACCAACCACCTTTTGTTTGCAGATGACAGTTTATTCTTGTGCTCTGCGTCGGGGGATCAAGCTTTGGCTTTAGGTGATATCTTGCGCATATATGGTAATGCTACTGGTCAAACTATCAATCTTGCTAAATCAGCAATTACTTTTGGAGCTAATGTAAATCTGGAGAGGAAAGCTCAGGTGAAAGCTCAGCTAAGAATCGAGAATGAAGGTGGTTCTGCTAAATATTTAGGCCTTCCAGAAAGCTTTTCAGGTTCCAAAGTGAAGCTGTTTCAGTACTTAAAGGAACGTATGAAATCTTGCACGTCTGCCTGGTTTGCGAGATTTCTATCTCAAGGAGGGAAAGAAGTTTTAATGAAGTCAATTCTCTCTGCGCTTCCTGTTTATGAAATGGCTTGCTTCAAAATCCCGGTAACTGTTCTTTCCAATCTTGCCATTATTATGAGTGCGTTTTGGTGGAATCAACATGATCATCAGCGCAAGATCCATTGGTTAAGCTGGGAGAAATTATTTTTGCCAAAGGAAAAAGGAGGGATGGGTTTTAAAGAGTTCGAAAGTTTTAATCAAGCCATGTTAGCTAAGCAGGCGTGGAGAATCCTTCATTCCCCGGAATGCCTCATGGCACAAGTAATGAAAAGTAAATACTTTAACTCTGGTTTTTTCCTTTAAGCGGAGTTTGATGATCATCCTTCTTATGCCTGAAGGAGCATCTTGTTTGGAAGGGATCTGCTTGTTAAAGGTCTCAAACCTGTAATAGGAAATGGAAATTCTGTAAGAGTATGAGTTGACTCTTGGATAGAAGATGCATAAGGCTTTTTACATGCTCCTTATCAGAGGAATTATTATTTTTATGTCAACTTGATGGTCTCAGGTTTAATTGATTTGAATACCGCCATATGGAATCAGCAACTTTTAGATGAGCATTTTGTGCGTGAGGACATCAATTATCTGTTGCAGCATCAACCTCTTACTTCTCGTAGTGATGCTTTTGAATGGAGATTGGAAAAGCATGGGGTTTACTCAGTTAAATCAGGATATAAGTTGGCTTTTAATGAGAGGAATTCTGAAGCCTTGCAAGAGGCTAATTTGCTACCGTCTGTGAATGAGCTAAAGGCAAAAGCGTGGAAGCTTAAAGCTCCTTCTAAGATCAAGGTTCTTGTGTGGAAAGTAATGTCGGGAGCCATTGCAGTAGATGATCGGTTAGCCTCCAGAGGGGTGACTACGGAAGGGATTTATCATCTTTGTGGTGCTGCAGGTGAATCCATTAATCATCTTCTCTTTGTTTGCTCCTATGCTAGGCAATTATGGGCATTATCAGACATTCCGTCCCCTTGTGGTGGCTTTGATTCGGATTCCATTTTTGCAAACGTTAATTATCTTTATAAATTGGATCGGAATGGTGCCATCCCTGTGAGGTTAAAGAGATCTTTTCCGTGGCTCTTATGGTTCCTTTGGAAGAATAGAAATCGGTTTTTATTTGAAGGAAGGTTATACTCGGCTTTTGATCTGGTTGTTAAAGCTAAGGAAGAAGCTGACTTATGGTTTTTAGCTCATGAAAGTCAATCAAACCAATCAAATGTGGGGCATTCTAACTGTAGGCGAAATCAAGGGAGTTGGAGACCACCGAGTGGAGGTCATTTCAAATGCAATGTTGGAGTGGTGTGGTCTAAACAGAAGCGGGTTGCAGGTAGGGCTTGGGTTCTGCGTGATTCTAGTGGTCAGGTGCTACTACATAGCAGAAAGGCTATGGTGAATGTGGATTCATGGAGTTCGGCTCAATATATGAGCTTGTTATGGGCTATGAAGAGTATGCACTGCCATAAGATGGATCATATATCTTTTGTTGTGGAAGATAAATGTTTGGTCTTTGCTTTAAAACGTCCTCGGGCTTGGCCATCCTTTAGTTTGAAAATCGGTGAAATCAATATTATAGGAAATTTTTTTTTGGATTGGCATATTAAGTTTGAGCCTCACAGTGCTAACAGAGGAGCTCACCTCATTGTCCTGAGTATGATTTCGCAAGATAGAATGCAATCCTATGTTGCGGCTAATCATCCTCAGTGGTTGGACTTTCTGTTCGTCTCTGAGGGGAGTTCATCTGCTCTGCATTAGTGTTTGTTTGCCTTTGGATTTTAGTTGCATCGTATTTTCCTTCTTGTAATTTTTTGGGAAGGATCGCTTAGTGTCGCACTTGGTTTTTTTTTTTTTTTTTTTGGTCAAGGTGCACTTGGTTTTGTTTATCTGTTTTTGATGTTGTATATCTGCCCTTTTTTAGTAATAATATTCTTTCAGAGAAAACAAAAAAAATAAAGGACCGAATAGTGGGAGTAATAGTGAAAAGGCCCGCAAAAGGAACAACATCAATTAGGTCGTGATTAGTGGCACGAGAGGATATGATTCCTTTGCCTCCGATATTGTTTAAATACTTATTTCACTCATTTCTGTCTTTTCTGTCTTTTCTGTCTTTTCACTATCACAGATGCTTATATGTGTGCTTTTGTATGAATATTGTCCAATGTTTTCTCTTGGATATCAGTTTATTTGACCGCGCTAACAAACCAGATATATACATTTGGAAATAATATGAGTATTTCTAGGGAGTTTAATTTTTATACTACAAAAAGGGTTACTTGTCCAGTTGTCCTCGTACATAATGAACATAAATTAACAAAAGAAGAAGATGAAGAGGAATGAACATGGACTATATATGCATGTATGTAATCGAGTTTTTGATATAATTAACTAAATACAGGTATGTAAATGCAAAGAAGACATCATCTATATATGCATGTATAAATATTATTTTATACACACGACCAAAAGTACTAATTTCTCTTTACAAATATCATGTATTGACCATATCTTAAGAGGCGCATTTACACGTCAACCTATAATTAGCATATGGTGATATCGCGTGACTCACGTCCATCGCCTTTTACATCAATGTCACGTGACTCACGTCTATCGCGACTATAAATCTGTTACTCCTGCTATCTCAACTCTCTCATCTCATAAATCATAGTGAGGACTAATTATAATAGATATGAATTTGGCTTTCACGCATGTTTGTCTATGGATGCTCCTCGCCTTCGTGCTGCCTTGGACAATATTCCACATCAGCAACAGGAGGAAGAAGGCGATGAAATCTGCGGATGCCGCCGTAGAGGAGAGAAGAGACGGTGATGCTGATGTCATTATCGTCGGAGCAGGTGTCGGCGGCTCAGCTCTTGCCTATGCTCTTGCTGAAGTATGTAAAAACGGTGGTCACGGTTCATTAATGTTTGTTTACTATTTTCGTATACTATTTGTTCAAGAATGACAGAATAACAATCTTATCCACTATATAGTATATAGCTCAATTATACTTTGACTGCAATATTTTCGGTTGCAATGAGCAGTCTTATATTTTGATTTTGTGTTTAAGGATGGCCGTCGCGTACATGTGATAGAGAGAGACATGAGACAACCAGAGACAATGATGGGTGAGGTTATGCAACCTGGAGGACGACTCTTGCTTTCTAAGCTTGGTCTTCAAAGTATGTCTCCGCTTCATTTTCATTTACACCTACATTTAAATTTACACTTATATGGAAAAAAATTAAGAAACACATATTTTGTGTGGTAGTTTCATACCTGAATTTGTTCGTCTATATTTATATATAGATTGTTTGGAGGGAATAGACGCACAGATATCCACCGGCTTAACAGTTTATAAGGACGGACAAGAAGCAGTCGCATCTTTTCCGGTCGAGAACAACAATTTTCCTTATGAACCATCTGGTCGATCTTTTCATAATGGCCGTTTTGTCCAGCGACTGCGTCAAGAGGCCTCTTCTCTCCCCAAGTACATATCTATATCCACCAGTTTTAACTAGTATGTTAAAATTTCCAAATAAAAAGTGTGAAGGGATTCAATAGAACACATAAGAAAAATGAACCATTCTATAAAATAAAATTTCTAGAAACTCGAGCTAAATTTTTTCACACATTATCTTGGTTTATCCAAAGTTAGGTTGGTTACCTCGCAATGATGTAATGTAATATGCCTATTGAATTGGTATTGAGATATACGAATAGATACTTTTATAGACGGTTCTTGGAGGCTGTTTGGGCCAAACTTTACAAGAGATAATTGTTAGTGGTAGAGCTGGTTTCATGGGTAAAAAGACATATATACTATTAATTCAGGTTACATTATAGAAAATTTCGGTTACACCGTCTTATATTACGAAATATGTCATTGTATTTTAATGAAATTTTTAATTATTTATTAATGGTATTTTAATCAAATGATATATGTCAATTATGATTAAAATTTAAATCATAATAAAATCAAAACAAAATCCCTGAATATATTTTTAAATCAAATAGAATCTAAATTTCCATTTAAACATATTTAAAATATTAGATTTTAGATTTTATGTAAAAATATTTTATTCAATAAGATTTGATTAGATATATATGTATATATTTTAATTATTTCGTAATTACTATAATAAATTATTATAAATTAATTTTAATTAAATTTTCGTCTATAAAACAAAATAAATAAAAATCTTATGATATATATATCAATTATTACATGTACAAATAATGAGTCATATACAGTATAATAAATTAATACACCAATTATTACACGTATCCATATAATTTAAAAATAATGGGTCATATTTTTTTAATTTTTAATTTTTATTTAAATTCAATTATCTGACAAAGTAAATAAATAATTCAATTTTTTGCGGATTTCTTCATCAAACTATCCAAACCATAATTATTTGAATTAGACAGATTAATTGACGAATTAACCTACTTTATTTTAAATGTAAAATTACATTCTTCAAACTAAAATAATTATTTATAAAAGTTCATGGTACAATATTTAATATTTAAAATATAAATATGGATATATATATATATATATATATATATATAAACATTCTATATAATCATACTACAACTATATAATTAATAAAAATTATATAATATTATCATTTTTTCAAAAATAAAATTATTAACATATTTCAAATTATAACTTTCACAAATATACTTTTCATACAAAATAGAAAAACTGAACTAAAAATATTGTCCGTTCTTATAACATCTTAAAGCTATATTTTATATTTATGCAAAAACTAAAACTATTAACTTACATTAAACTTCTAAATTTACAAATATATATTATTAAAAAGAAAATTGAATGTTTTTGTTTTAAAAAAATCTACATTAATTTTGCAGTTCCTCCAACAATATAAATGGGTTGTCAAGACAAAAGTTAGGAAAATAAAATGAATAGGAAAAAATGAGTGGAATTGATTTTATTTATGTTAATTAGACTTTTCCTCTCTTTTTTGGAAGAATAACAATTTTTAGATGAATTAATTTTTTCACATATTATGTGGATTGTATTTAGAAATGAAAATTCAACTTAAATAGTATAATTCTAGAAGAATGGAAGAGAACTATAAACTCCATCAATTTTTGTTTTTCTAATATGTCATCTATTTGCACCCAATAATCTAGTAATCAGTTTTTGTAGAATGCTAGCTACTAAACAATAAACATGGCAATAGCAATGGTTTTTCTTATAATACTAATTTGCAGTGTGCGACTGGAAGAAGGAACGGTGAGATCTTTGATAGAGGAAAAAGGAGTGATCAAAGGTGTGACATACAAGAACAGTTCAGGGGAAGATACAACCGCTTTTGCGCCCCTCATTGTGGTATGCGACGGTTGCTACTCAAACCTTCGACGGTCTCTTAACGATAATATTGTGAGTATTCCTATGAAAACAATACAGTAAAGTCTTTTACTAAACTCTTAATGACATGTAATAAGCAATTATGTACAATAATTTTATTTAGGCGGAGGTTATGTCGTACCAAGTTGGCTACATCTCAAAGAATTGTCGCCTTGAAGATCCCAAAAAACTACATTTGATAATGTCTAAACCATCCTTCACCATCTTGAATCAAATCAGCAGCACCGACGTTCGTTGTGCTTTTGAGATTCTGTCCAACAATTTTCCTTCTATTGCAAATGGTGAAATGGCTACCTTCGTGAAGAACACTCTTGCTCCTCAGGTATGCATTAGGACGCAGCACTCCCTAGGAAAATCTTAGAATACCTGGAAACTAAGCTTCTTAAGATTGTTGAATTTCAATGAAAATATCAGACTTAAGGAAAAAAAAGTTCTCAAATCACAAGATATAAAAATTATAATATGAATATGTATTTTAATATATATGAATTTAGATGAGAAGCAATAAAAAACAATCTTAAAAATTCTAATGTAAAAAAATGTAAAATATATATTATTTAAAATAAAAATATTAGTTTACATAATAATATATAATTATAATTTTTGGATTCTTTCTTAAAATAACCGTGTAGATTCGCCTAAAATTTCCATCTAAACCGCATAAATGTCCACTTAAACATAGCTTTATAAACCACCAAAATTACTATAATATAGTACAGTTGATCACCGTAGTCTCTAGACTCCGCCTAACTGATAAACAAAAATTAGCTGTCTACACAATTTCTTGTAGCAATTAAGGATATCAATCCATACTTGGGATGCAATTAACACACAAAAGATGCAGAATTGACTAACAACTTAATAATAAAAAAAAACAACAAGAAAACAAAAAGGGAACAAACTCAAGCAAAAACAGAGGAACTTAACTACTTGGAAGACATTAGGCTTATGGACCAAGGTTAATGACTTCAGGTGACCAAGAGGGGATCAAGTGTAGCTAAACACACTCAAGAACCTTTCTATACAAAATACAACTTGGAAATCACAACACTCTCATGCAATGATCCTAAACAACCAAGATTTGATCATCAACTCTCATTAGATCAAATCATGGAAGCAAGCATTAAAAACAGGTCTAAACAAGCAAACTAAACATTCTACCATCAACTCTCATTGGCTAGCATGCAAAGCACTCAAATGACTTGGTCATGAATTTTGTCAAATACCTTCTAGGCATGAAAAAACCTAAGCTCTAGAAACAAAGATTTTGCCTCTAATCTAGCAATAAGAACAGTCAAGAGAGAAGGAAATCAACAAATAAACATTAGCCTAACCTTGACCACCCCTTAATCAGCCTAGATCTACCTAATCCATAAACCTAATTAGAGAACTACTCACTAATCATAGTGAAAACACATAAACTCATGAATGATAGATGCATAACCATTAGATTAACAAGATTAAACAAGAAAGAAAAGAAAGATTAACAAATAAAAAGGGAAATTACTTGATTTATTAAGAGAAGAACACAAAGGTTTTGGGTTTTACACAAAAGATAATAATATCCTTTATATAATTAGGTCTAGAGACCTTTTATACTAAACCTAAAAAGAACCATGGTTAACCCAACAACCTGGGTTATACCAAGAAAATGCAGGAGAGTCAATGTCGGTCAAAGCTGGTCAACATTTTTTTGTTTCTTTTTGGTCGTAGCGACCACCTTCTGGACGCTGTGGCTGGCCGCTAACGACCACCTTCTGGACGCTGTGGCTGGCCGCTAGCGACCACCTTCTGGACGTTGTGGCTGGCCGCTAGCGACCACTCTTTGCGCATTACGGCTGGCCGCTGGGATAAAAAATGCAGTGACCTGCTCCTGGCCGCTGGACTTCGGCTCCATTTGGTCGTTGTGCTCACGGAAACTCACAGCGACCCGGGTTTGGTCGCTGTGGCTGGCCGCTAGGTCGCACTCTGAGCTCTTCCATTGCTTTTTCTTCACTTATGTCCTCTAATTAGCTCCAATTGCCTCCAAATCCTCTCAGCTTCATTTAAACACCTGAAAAGAAATACCAAAGCACACATGCACCCTAATATGCCTAAATGCAATGGAAAACAATGAAAAAGAGGCTAAAAGACATGATCAAAAACCATGAAAATGCATGAATATCACTAACCGGCTGCTTACAATGCGTTTTAGAACACTGATAAGTCATACATGGACACATTATAACATTTTCTAGCGATTCATGAAGTTATATAGAAGAGGTGCATGTAAAATCTTATACTTTTTAAAAACACATCTCTTTGCACTTATTTTCTAGGTACCTCCAAAGCTCCGCAAAATTTTATTGAAAGGGATCGATGAAGGAGCACAAATAAAAGCGATGCCATTAAAGAGAATGGATGCTAATTTGAGCCAGAAGAAAAGAGTGATTGTGTTGGGAGATGCATTCAACATGCGTCATCCAGTAACCGCGTCTGGAATGATGGTTTTATTGTCTGACATTCTCATTCTACGCCGTCTTCTCCAGCCTTTGAGCAACTTCAGTGATGCAAAAAAAGTCTCAGAAGTTATTAGGTCCTTCTATGTTCTACGCAAGGTGAGCATATGCCTTAGGCTAATCTTAAAACATGAACATTCAATACCTATTTATTAAAACTTCTTAGAAAAATTAACATTCAAAAATTTTGTATGGTGAAGCCAATGTCAGCGACAGTAAACACATTAAGTACTGCATTTTCGCAAGTGCTAATTGCATCAACAGACGAAGCAAAAGAGGCGATGCGACAAGGCTGCTATGATTACCTCAGTGGTGGCGGGTTGCGCACGTCAGGCATGATGGCTCTGCTTGGCGGCATGAACCCTCGTCCGCTCTCTCTCATGTATCATCTATTCGTTATTACTCTGTTCTCCATGGGCCAACTTCTAATTCCATTTCCATCTCCCCTACGCATTTGGCATAGCCTCAGACTTTTTGGTGTAAGTCATACTTTTCTTTAATTCCTTGTATTACATGTTTTGCATATATTTGCTTTTCTACGTAAATCTATGTGTTGGTCTTTTTAGTTTATCATTACAAATTGACACTACTGTTCTTTTTATGTGAATCCTAGTTGGCTATGAAAATGTTGATTCCCCATCTCAAGGCTGAAGGGGTTAGCCAAATGTTGTCTCCAGCATACGCAACCACGTATCGCAAAAGCTATATGGCAACAACCATTCTCTAGACATCGGTGCTCTAAACCGCAAATAATAATACTATATAACATGTATGGGAGCGCAATCTTTATTTGTTAAAATTTTATTGCAGTGTGCTTATTGGAAAAACCCTCTCGGTAACAAAAATTTACTTTTGGTTTTGTTGAATTTTTGTCTACAATATATTGATGGCTCTTATAAGAGAATCTACGGAACTACTATCCAGTCAAAATCTGCCTCATGAAGTCATGAAATTGCTAATATTGTTATCTTTAGTTCAATATATCAAATCATTTTAGTATCTCTTAATTAAAAAAATTTGTACAGAAAATTCAAATAACCTCTAAAAATAGTCTTGAGATATAATATAGTTTTGTTAACGAATTATGTTTTAACTTAAATACATGAAATTAATTTGAATATAATTGCCATTACCGCAATGAGTGCTATTGTTGGTGCAAAGGAGACTGTAAAGTCATTTTTTGGAGAGAATTGTCAGAAGTTAGCCAATTTGGTAAATAAACAACTTTTTTGAATTTTGGAATGCTTAATTAGAATCGAGATGTTTGAGAATGGAGAGACACATTTGAAGAAGCCATTGTCACATAGTGTCCACGATCAACAAACTAACCTGCATATATGCTTTGGCTAAAGCAGTCTCTCCCCCACAGCCTTTGTCTTTTATAATTTCATTTCTTTTGTAAAAAGTTATTACCGATTTTGTTACATGCTGACTATTGGTTCTTTGATGAATCAATGCAAAATAAAAAAGTGGTTTAGGCCCATCATCCAACCCGGTAAATGTAAATTATCTTGGAAATTTAAATAAAACTGACAAGCACGATGTGGGAAGGGCCCAACATCACGTGCGGGAAGCCCATAACTTAGAGCACGGCGCGTGTAATAACATAAACACGTGATATATTTAATGTTTCCACACGCGCCCCCTTTCTTCTTCTTTAACACGCACATTCGTTTCTAATTCTCTAATTTTTCTTCAGGGGTCCGTTTTTCACTGGCGCATAACCCTAACCCTAACTCTGTCGTACTTGAGGAAAAAACAAAAAGAACAATTGAAGAAGAAACGAAACGAGTCTAAGAGCGACACGATCGTAACCTAGGGAGCTTGATTTCTCCCCGCGATTTCTATGGATTCTCAACAGAGCGATCTCTTTGAGACGGCATCTCAGCCTGATACGGTGGTCGACGCGTATACCTTTTTGGAATTCAATTCTCAAGGTGATTCGGAGTTCGATTACCCGGAGTTTCGATCACCGGCGGCATGGCCTACACCGTCTGATTCCATCTCCATCGTCGACCCTTCCGATCGCGGCGTAGGAGGACCTGCCGCGGATCATCATTCCGAGGCTTCCTCGCCTTCTTCCCTCTCCGCCAGTGCCGGGAATGGCGCCAAAGCAGGACGTGGTGGAGTTGGGGGAAGTGGTGGTGTTAGTAGCAGCAGCCAGGTTGATGCATTGGCCGCGGGTGTGGGGAATTTGAACTTCGAGGAGACTGGAGACGACGACGGTTTCGATTATGGGAAGAATGATTTCACTGAGCACGCGTGTAAGTATTGTGGCATCTCGAACCCAGCTTGCGTGGTTAGGTGTAATGTGGCGTCATGTAGGAAGTGGTTCTGCAATTCAAGGGGAAACACCTCGGGCTCGCATATTGTGAATCACCTGGTTAGTAAACGTTCCTGTGATCTGCTTCCTCGTTGTTCCTCTGTAGAATATTTTCTCTGGAAGTGTTACGTTCCTGTGAGATTCTCAATGGATTTTTCTTGTGTGGGTTAATTTTTAAAGGTTCGAGCAAAACACAAGGAAGTTTGTCTCCATAGAGATAGTCCGCTAGGGGAAACGATTCTTGAATGCTACAACTGTGGTTGTCGAAATGTCTTTCTTCTCGGTTTCATCTCGGCGAAGACAGACAGTGTTGTCGTCCTTCTTTGTAGAGATCCTTGTTTAAATGTAAATGCCCTGAAGGATATGAACTGGGACCTGAGTCAGTGGTGTCCATTGATTGACGATAGGTGTTTCCTCCCCTGGCTTGTTAAGGTTAGTTTCTCTATCCTTTGCCTTTGTTTTCTGTTTTCTTTAGAAGACACTGTTCTTATATCAGAGCTATAATTACTTCTTGTTTTGCAGGTCCCATCAGAGCAGGAACAGCTCAGGGCACGCCAAATTAGTGCACAGCAAATAAACAAGATAGAGGAATTATGGAAGACAAATCCGGAGGCTACCCTTGAAGACCTTGAAAAGCCTGGTGTAGACGATGAACCTCAGCCTGTTCAACCTAAGTATGAAGACGCATATCAGGTATACCTTTTCTCAGCCTTTTATAAGTAACTCTATGCGCAACAGAAACATTTAATTCGTTATGCGAGTTTATTGGACGAGGTCACTGTTAGTATTATGCTTTTATTCTTACCCTTTTTGGTGGTTTTCCTTTTGCAGTATCAAAACGTGTTTGCACCTCTTATTAAGCTTGAAGCAGATTATGACAAGGTGCGTATTTAGTATTCGTAGGACTAGTTTCCATGTCCCTCTATACTTGTTCAGTTGGGGCTTAGCATCTTGATTCTGCTGTAGATGATGAAAGAGTCTCAAAGCAAGGAAAACCTCACAGTTCGGTGGGATATTGGTCTTAACAAGAAGCGCGTTGCATACTTCGTCTTTCCAAAGGTTGTTGAAACTTAGTAGTCCCTATTAAGACTTGATTAGGACATTGTCTGATTTAACCTTTTGACACAGGAGGAAAATGAATTGCGATTGGTGCCGGGTGATGAACTACGTCTGCGCTACTCGGGAGATGCTGCTCATCCAGCTTGGCAATCAGTTGGACATGTGGTATGCCTCTTTCGTGGTCTTGATATGATTACGTACGATCTATTCTGTTAGCAGGGTGGATCCTTTAAGTGAGAGCGTGGAGGTCCTTAACAATATTTCTTTTAAATCTCTTCAGATCAAGCTTACTGCACAAGAGGAGGTTGCTCTTGAACTCCGAGCTAATCAGGTGAGTTTAATTCAATTGTTAGCCTTGCTTTTGACATTGACTTGTGGAGATCTGTTCAACCTTAATTACTCGTGTGTAGGGAGTTCCAATTGACGTGAACCATGGATTCTGTGTTGATTTTGTTTGGAAAAGTACAAGCTTTGATCGAATGCAAGGAGCAATGAAGAATTTTGCTGTAGATGAAACAAGTGTGAGTGGGTAAGTCAGTCAACTGAAAGCTTAGTTCCTTCCTGGTGTATGTCCCTTTGTTACTGCACGCTGATCAACCACTGAATTACTACGTTTCTGTTCTGTGAAGTTACATTTACCATCAGTTATTGGGACATGAAGTTGAGGCTCAGATGGTCCGGAACACACTACCTCGACGTTTTGGGGTACCTGGTCTTCCAGAACTGAATGCATCTCAGGTACTTATGGCTTGCAGCTTATCAAGTTCACGAAGAATGTTTGTCGTAACTACCTTTTGGAACCTTCAGCATCGTTTTGATCCCATGCGACTTCTTAAGACAGTGAGAAATTATTTGTTGAAGCTGTATAGCGGATATCTAACAGGTTATGTGGTATCCTTGATCAGGTTAATGCGGTGAAGAGCGTCCTTCAGAAGCCGATCAGCTTGATTCAAGGTCCACCTGGCACAGGCAAAACTGTGACTTCTGCTGCAATTGTGTATCACATGGCAAAGCAGGGCCAGGGGCAGGTAAAGCTGATTATCGATCTTTCAGGATGCATTTTGTGAGTTGGCAACCAGAGATTTAAAATTATTGCCTACAGGTTCTCGTTTGTGCCCCAAGTAATGTTGCTGTCGACCAACTAGCCGAAAAAATTAGTGCTACTGGCTTAAAGGTGAATATTTGGACCCCCAATGTCTAGTTTATTTATTTAAATTTTCATAAGCGACTGGATGCCCTTATTTATTATTGCGACCATCCAAATTATTTGAAGGGGCTGAAAATTCTCATCAAAGTATGTTGCTTCCTTTTTAACATTCTCTTACTCTATTGTCAGGTTGTTCGCCTTTGTGCAAAGTCAAGGGAAGCTGTAAGTTCTCCTGTAGAGCATTTGACCCTTCACTACCAGGTTAGTTCACATGGTAGCGTACTTCAAATCTCGGATTTGTTCTGTCCCTTTCTTCTCTCTTTGAAAACAATCGTACGAATGATTGCTTGCAGGTACGGCATCTTGACACATCTGAGAAGAGCGAACTGCATAAGCTACAACAGTTGAAAGATGAACAAGGTCCCATATTTTCAACTTGTTATCTGTAGTTGACATTTTTAAATCTTTATTTACCTTTCTATTGCCAGCTTCTTGCAATTGCTTTGTTGAAGTTTGAAGTGAAGATAACTTTTACCGGTTTTATTGTCACTAGGTGAGCTGTCAAGCAGCGATGAAAAGAAATACAAAATTTTGAAAAGAGCAACCGAACGCGAGATAACCCAGAGTGCCGATGTCATTTGCTGCACATGTGTTGGTGCTGCGGATCTTCGGTTGTCAAATTTTAGATTTAGACAGGTTAAAATTAACTTTGAGCATTTGCTGAACTTAACTTTGTGCATCTCTAGTTCTGTGGATGCTGATATACCCGTCCTCACTGATAGGTACTTATTGATGAGTCTACTCAAGCAACAGAACCTGAGTGCCTTATTCCACTGGTCCTCGGGGTAAAACAGGTATTAGGCTTCTTAACGAGCTGACTTGTTATTGTTAAGTATTACCGTTTGCTTACATAAGTTTTTTTTGCGCTAGGTTGTTCTTGTTGGTGATCATTGTCAGCTTGGCCCCGTCATTATGTGCAAGAAAGCAGCTCGTGCTGGTTTGGCACAGTCTCTCTTTGAACGCCTTGTGCTTCTTGGCATTAAACCAATCAGATTGCAGGTACTATTTTAGTCGCTTAGCAGATTTCACCACTTCAAATTCATGAGATTAAGGAATATACTATATTCTACTTGTTTCTACGTCTGTTTTTTTTTACCGTTAGGACCGTGCAATCAATATTGTCATATTCTTGTGATTCCACTAAATGTTGTCATATATTCTTGATTTCAGGTTCAATATCGTATGCATCCAGCTTTGTCCGAGTTTCCATCCAATAGTTTCTATGAAGGAACACTACAGAATGGAGTCACTATTATTGAAAGGCAAACAACAGGGATTGATTTCCCCTGGCCTGTGCCTAACCGGCCCATGTTTTTCTATGTCCAGGTATCAAATTTCGCAGTTTAGAACGTCCAAAAACATGGTCTACCAAAGATACGCCCCCCACCGTCAACAACCATTAAAAGCAATCTTGATCCATTTATCTTATCTTTCAATTTGCAGCTGGGGCAAGAGGAGATCAGTGCTAGTGGAACATCATATCTAAATAGAACCGAGGCTGCTAATGTGGAGAAACTTGTGACTGCTTTCTTAAAGAGTGGAGTTGTCCCCAGTCAGGTGAGTGTACTAGGATTATTTACTATGTCTAGTAAATTATTCTGGTATCTGTTTACATTATAAATTATGCTTGTTGTTACCAGATTGGAGTGATAACTCCATACGAGGGACAGAGGGCATACATTGTTAATTACATGGCAAGAAATGGTTCTCTCCGACAACAACTTTACAAGGAAATTGAGGTATTATTGTCAAAGCCGGATCTAAAACAGTTTATTTAATCCTGTCATTTATTTAACAAGCTCTCCAATTTACAGGTTGCGAGTGTTGATTCCTTCCAAGGAAGAGAAAAAGATTACATCATATTGTCCTGCGTGAGAAGTAACGAGCATCAGGTTTGTGGGTGCTTGGTGCTACATTGCTTCGGAGAAACATGGTAGGATTTGACTCGTAACTGCTGGTTTTATTGTTTTCAGGGCATTGGATTCCTTAATGATCCACGGAGGCTCAATGTTGCACTTACACGTGCTCGTTATGGAATTGTTATTCTTGGAAACCCAAAGGTTCTTAGTAAACAGCCTCTGTGGAATGGCTTGCTGACACATTACAAGGTACACCTATATTTGTAAAGCAGAAATGAGGTCTTTTACGAAATCGTTATTGTCACCTTCTGTTGCCCCTCAGTTGTTACAATCATTCTTTGTGAGGCTTTTGTGTTGCTATCCTTTTCGAGTGCTATGAATGATTGTATGGTAGTAACTTGAGCATTTTGTTTGTTTTCCTTATATCGACAGGAACATGAGTGCTTAGTTGAGGGACCTCTTAATAACTTAAAGCAGAGCATGGTACAATTTCAGAAACCAAGAAAGGTATCAAATGAACCTCGATGTTGTCCATCAACGTAGATTACAATCACAAGCAATTTACATTAATCCTTTCATACTTGTTTTTAGATTTACAATGATCGGAGACTATTTTATGGTGGTGGAGCTGGCATTGGAAATGACAATTTTGGTTCGGGTAATCCTAATGCTGACAGAAGAGGCAGCCGTGGAAGGGGTAAATGTCCAGTACCTTTTTTGTATCTTCTGTTAATATATTTGTGCTTTTGTCATTCTATAGATTCAGCTGGTGGTTCATATTATGTCTTCTGGACCACCTAATGTGGATCATCATGTTAAACCTACTATTCTATTGATTCAGCTGGTGGTTCTTATATGCCTTCTGGCCCACCTAATGGTGCTAGACTACACCCAGCTGGCTACCCAATACCTAGGGTACCACTTTCACCCTTTCCTGGTGGTCCTTCTCAGCCATACGCTATTCCAACTCGTGGACCAGTTGGTGCTGCTCCCCAACCTGGAAACCATGGTTTTGGTGCTGGTCGTGGAACTTCAGTTGGGGGACACCTTCCGCACCAACAAGCCACCCAGCATAATGTTGGAACTATTGGCCCTAATGTTAACTTTCCCCTGGATAGTCCAAATAGCCAGCCTTCACCTGGTGGCCCGCTATCCCAACCTGGATATGTAAATATTATTCGCATCTCTTTCAAATCTTCATCTTTTCTAGTTTTAGAAGCATGCTCGATTGTTTTGGTTTACTTCAAATCATGACACGATAGTTGCGTTTTCAGGGTAGCCAAGCGTTCAGGGATGGATTCATGGGTGGCATATCTCAGGTTGTCTTCTCGTTTAATGTTACTTGGTGATTCGGCCGCAGTGTGTTCTACTTTTTGTCTGTTGTTTAATCTCCTTTTGGTCAATACAACCAGGATTTCTTGGGTGATGATTTCAAGAGCCAGGGATCTCATGTTCCTTACAACATGGGCGACTTTTCTACACAGGTGTAGTTTCTCTTCTGTGTGCTGTAGTGATTGGACATGTCATAGTTTAGATATAGGATAATAGGAGAAGGGTATTTTGGAAACTGAAACCTCTCTTCCACATTCGGAGGTTGGGCCAGATCGTAACTATGTGCTGCAAAGTTGATAATTTATGAGTTTCGCATAGTAATCACTAGCCTTTTTCACGTTGGTTATATGTGTTGTTGTTGAGTTGTGGACCATATTTGTATGTAACTTCGTGGTATTCCTTACAGGGAGGATATGCCGTTGATTATGCCACACAAGGAGCCCATGGAGCGTTTCCTGGAAACTTTATGAACCAGAATTCTCAAGGCGGTTATTCTCGTTTCGGTGGGAGTAATGATTTCATGTCTCAGGTGTGTTTCACCTGGCCTTTCCTTTTTACACAGTTTTTTTTTTTTTACTATTATTATTATTATTATTCTTACACGTTCGTCTGTGCCTTCTATTGCTTATGCAGGAGTATATGGCACATGGAGCACAAGGTCTTTTCACACAAGCTGGCTTTATGGACTCATCCCAGGATGATGGACAACAGAATCCATTTGGTGTGAACAATCCTAATCTTCAGTCTCAGGTTTGTCCCTTTGGTGTGAACAATCCTAATCCTTGATCGTTAGTTTGCATTAACGTTTACAATTAACAAAAAGAAGGATGCTCTAAATATGATGAAGGTTGTGGGTTCATTTATATAAAATACACACTAAATATGAACGCAATTGAGGCGTTACTAGTTAGTGTTCACCACCATCTTTATCTACGAACGCATGTTTCTTGTCAAAAGATGCTAACGACTCTTGTCGCTCAGGGCCTCCCGAATTCACTCTACTCGCAGCCTTTCTCACACTACACACAGCCACTAAACCTTTCGGGCCCACAGCAATCTCAACCTCCTAACCAAGGCTCACAAAACCCAAAACTTCCTTACAATGGCTAAAGATGACAAAGGCAAAAGTTGAATGCAACGGGTATCGTGAACCCCTCTTTGCAAATTCAGCAGCTTGGTATCGTGCTATCACTCACGGCTCCAAACAAACATCTGGTGGCTTCTGGGTGCTTGCAAGGTAACGTGCCTTTCTGGCTCGCTTAACGCAGCAACAGGTAATGATAATGCAGAGAGATACAGGTACCCAAGTAACCCGTGGAGATGTCTTGGTTCGTAAATCCTC
This sequence comes from Isatis tinctoria, assembly GCA_010577795.1. Lineage (NCBI taxonomy): Eukaryota > Viridiplantae > Streptophyta > Magnoliopsida > Brassicales > Brassicaceae > Isatis > Isatis tinctoria. Next base: position 10,619,594 of record CM021250.1, on the reverse strand, counting down.
TGGGCTTTATATGTTTGTTTTTGCCGTGTAATATTATAATATCATCGTCCTAATCCTAGTCAGTTATCTGAAGCTACCCATAGTTAAAAATTGGTAGTGTCTGGTGATATTGATATGATTACTACAAGCTCTTGCATTATTTGTTTTTTTTTTTGGATATTTTCACTTGGCGCTTGTCTGAATCATTGATTCGGTATATGATTTGATTAACCGTGAGATATGTTGTGCAAGTTTTGGTTCCAGGTCGTTTTTTTGTGGCCTATGGGTGTTGTCCAATCCGGTTTTTGGTGTTGGATATTCTTAGATACCGATTTCTTTCTTTCTTTTTTTCGGTTTCGTACGGTTTAGGTTTGAATTTCTTCTTTTGTTTTTCAACTTTTCATAATATTATCTTTAGTTTGAGGGACTTTCAAAATAAAAGGTTTTGACAGCAAGAAAAGGGGCTTTCTTCCAGGTTGTCTGGTTTTGGCTTTGGTAAAGTTTGTTTGGACAAAAATATGGCAGATTTGGTTTTGATTTTCGATATGGGGTTGGACATAAAATTGGCTAACGATGACGAAAAGGTTAAATATTGTTTGGATGGGTTCCTTGTGACCTTGAACGTGTCAATATTACATGAGGCGGTGTTTCGCGGATACTTTGTCAGGTCTCTGGTTGGGCCCATTAGCCCAAGTATCTTTAGGCGATACGACGACACAAAACGCTCCATCTGTTTTTGGTTTGATCGCAAACAGACAAGAAAACTCTATCATGTATTGGCTATGCCCTCTCGCGGTTTTAGCTTTACATTTAAAATCAGATAAAATTTTGAAAAGGAGTCTCTCACGGACGGTAATTGGAATTTAGAAAAACAATTGATTGCAAATGCGAGATGCCGTGAACTTTTTTTATACCTGCTCACTAGATTCAGGATCTAGTTGGGCCTTCTAAATAATTTTTTTAAATTCTTCCTAATTATCTTTTCGTATCCGTTGATATTGGCTTTTCACACGCCTCAAATTTCTTCTTTTCCATTAATATAATAGGTCAAAAATGAAATACAAAAAGCTTTCGACTTAAGCTTTTCCGAATCTGTCACATACTACTTATTTACTAGACAAAACAATCTGTGCTAGGACGCATTTTATGTTTTTTTTTTTTCTGGCTATACAGGAGTTTGACGTCAGAATTTTGACACGAGCCCGCCTCTAATAGTTTAAACTGAAAGAGATATTTTCTAATCAATCTTTAATTGGATATTTCTCTGATGTTACCTTGACTCTCTAGTACTATTTTATTAGTCTGGACAAAAGAAAAAAGCGTAACCGTTGCATCATACTAGCGAACTCGTAGTGGCAGTTTCGTTATTTTATGGAAAAATATTGATCGCTGTTGTAAACTCCGTCATTAGTTTTCATTTTCTTTTTTGCCTAGGAAAAGAAAACAAGAATATTCCACCCGAAATTTGTGATTATATAGACATAAATAAATAATACTCCATTTTGATTTACGCAATTGCTAACTTGAGTTATTTTTATTAAAAATGAATAAATCGAGATTTATCCAAAAAAAAAAGTATGGTATTTACTTGTGATGGCGAGGACAGCTGTACATTTGATTTAAGCGTAGCTTCAACTCCATAACAGTCTCTCTCTCTCTCTCTCTCTCTCTCTCTCTCATACGCTGAAAGAAAACAAAAGGAAAGCGAAGTAAAACAGAAATAGATAGACCATCTCTTGACTCACTCCTGAAGATCTCAACGCTTCAAAGCAATTCCTAGAATTTTCTTCCCTTTTCTCGATTTCGCTAATCAGGTTTCTAACCACTTCACTCAAAATTGTTTTCCTCTTATCAGATTTCTGAATAAACTCCTTTTCTTTTTTGCTTTTCTCTTTCCGTTTGTTTCAGATTTCGTATGCGACAACCACTTGCAGTGGAATTTTCGAATTCGAGACTGTTTGTTCATGGAGAGATAGTTGCTAATTCAGATTAGTGGAAAGCGTTTTTATTCAGATGCCGTCTAGTTAGTTTTATTCCGGTGAATGATTCCGCTTCCCTTCGGTGATGCTCGAACTCGCGCTCTTTTGTGTCCTTTTAGCCTCCACGCCATGCCTTAGCTTATCACAGTACCGGAGCACTGAATCGGATTTCGGTAACTCCAGCTCCGTGACGTGTCAAGACCTGGACGGTGTTGGATCGTTGAACACCACTTGCACACTGAACTCGAATCTCCGTTTCGACTCCGATACGTATGTGTACGGGACGGGGAGTCTCAACATACTTGCACACGTGTTAGTTGATTGCCCCATCGAAGGATGTATGATCACATTCAACGTCTCTGGGAACATCCACGTGGGCCAATCAGCGAGAATCGTCGCCGGTTCCGTGGTTCTCTCTGCTATCAACTTAACCATGGACAGTAACTCTTCGATCTACACGACGGCTTTGGCTGGACCGCCGCCTTCTCAGACGAGTGGAACGCCGGTTGGTTACGACGGTGCGGGTGGGGGACATGGTGGGAGAGGAGCTTCGTGTGTGGAGAGCAATACGTCGACGTATTGGGGTGGTGATGTTTATTCGTGGTCGTCTTTGCATGAGCCGTGGAGCTATGGGAGCCAAGGAGGGGTTAAGCTATCGTCGAAGGAGGTCAGAGGCAAAGGTGGAGGTCGTGTTAAACTTGTGTTGAAGGATACGATACTGTTGAATGGATCTGTTTCCGCAGATGGTGGTGATGGTGGAGAGGAAGGTGGTGGAGGATCTGGAGGAAGTATCTGTATTTTCGCGGTTAAGCTGTAAGTGTCATCCTTTTCCATTTGAGTTCTTGTTCTCAATCATTCACACATTTTGTGGAAGAAAGACTGCTTCTATAAATGGTTAAGTTTCTAGTTTTATACCTTTGCAACTGATTTAGGAGGATACTCTCCTTTGAGTTTTGGATCAACACATTGCTTCACTTTGTCTTTACTACTTGTTAATGTTGCTGCAGTTTCAATCTTTCTCACGTATCTTTCGAATATGTAGGAAGGGTTATGGTAAAATATCTGCATCAGGTGGGAGGGGATGGGGTGGAGGTGGTGGAGGAAGGATCTCTCTTGACTGTTACAGCATACAAGAAGATGTCAGAGTTCTTGTACATGGTTTGTATTTCTTTTGCTATCTTTCTGCGATCATGCAAGTCTCGTTGGTTGTGCTTTCGAGTAGTTTTTTGTTAACCCTTCTGAAATTGTTTTCCGGCTTCCCTATTATGGGAAAACTTGATGTCCTTTCTTGTTTCCTGTGGTTATAGCTCTCCATTTTAGGCTGTGTGTTGAATATTTTAGCAGTTCATGCATACTAAATTATTTGGTCCTATTGTCATTAACTGCAGGTGGTGCAAGTATCGGGTGCCCCAAAAATTCTGGAGCAGCTGGAACGTACTTTAATGCAGAATTAGTGAGTTTAAGGGTTGGAAATGATAACATGACTACAGAGACTGAAACGCCTTTGCTGGATTTTCCTACAAGGCCTCTCTGGTCAAACATCTATGTGGATAATCATGCAAAAGTTTTGGTTCCGTTGCTGTGGACCAGAATGCAGGTCAGTTAATTTTCTGAATAAAGTCATGAACCATCATCTCTGCCCTGATGCTTTTGTGATTACGTATACCATTTCTATCGAAGTTATTTATAAAAATATGAATGGCTTTCTATATGCTTTCTTTTAACAGTTGTCCTTGCAGTTTTTCATTTCTTTTTCCTATTAATGCTTGCTTGCTTACTGTTTCTGTCGCTACTACCCTCTAACTGCTTTTATTTTTATTTTTCTGATTATCAAGGTCAGAGGTCAAATCAGTCTTTATCGGGGAAGCAGCATTGTCTTTGGGTTATCCAAGTATCCAATTTCAGAATTTGAGCTTGCTGCAGAAGAGCTTCTAATGAGTGACTCTGTTATAAAGGCAGGTTATTGTTCCTCACCATTAGTAACGATCTTGTTTCTCTTTTACTGTCTTGCTTTTCTATATGTTTCGTTAAGTTATTTTGTCCGTAAATGAAGGTTTTTGGTGCATTACGACTTGTTACGAAGATGCTGCTCATGTTGAATTCTGTAATTAAAATTGATGGAGAAGGAAACCCTGCTGTGCCTTCCTCTATCCTTGAAGTTCGCAACCTTGCAGTTCTAACGGTATACTTGTATATCTTATCATGCCTCTTTTCTTCCGTTGGTTGGATTGGAAGACAGGTTTTGACTTCTTATTGTTGTAGGAAAATTCCGTCATTATTTCTAATGCGAACTTGGGTGTATATGGCCAAGGAATGTTGACGCTCACTGGTCCTGGGGATGCAATTAAAGGCCAGAGACTTTCCTTATCTCAGTTTTACAACATAACTGTAAGAAATTATTGTTTTAACATGATTATATCATTCAGCTTCTGTTGATTTGTTTATATCTATCATGATCATCTATGTTATTATGGGATCATGTTTCTGTCTGTCTATTACGAACATTTACTTAAAACAGTCATCGGTGGAGTATGCAAAACGTTTTTTTAACATTTCTTTAATTTTGTAGGTTGGACCAGGTTCAATACTACAAGCACCACTTGACGACGACGAAAGTAAAAACGCGTGAGTATGACTTCCTATACCTAAATTCGGGTGATTAGTGCTGGACTTAATAACTGAAACGCTTGTGCTGGAAAATCTCTTTCTTTTTTACAGGGTTACTCATGCACTTTGTGAGAGCAAAACATGCCCAATAGACTTGATAAGTCCGCCGGATGATTGCCATGTCAATTATACACTATCGTTTTCCCTTCAGGTAAGTTTGATAAAGAAGTATCTTGATGGTTCAAAATTACCTCTCTGGCACGAGCTAAATTTTGTGATGTCTACCTACTAGGTAGTTACACAGGTAAAGAGTCTACTAATATTAATAAATTATTAGGCTGATCAAAACTTCTTGCTAATATTATAAGCCAAACAATTCTGAGTTCCATTATCCTGTAACATCTCTAGTTGTGCATAGTTAGTCCTTTCTGTGTTACTCTCCTGGAGCGAAAAAACAGATTTCACTGCTCCTTAATAATGCTTTTCTTTTATTTCTAGCCTCAAACTTTTGATAATTCTTCGACCTTCTAATTTTCTAGATATGTCGAGTTGAGGACATTCTTGTGAGTGGCTTGGTCAAAGGAAGCATTATACAAATCCATAGGGCAAGAACGGTGGTAGTTACTGATGAAGGCTTGATCAGTGCATCTGAATTTGGTACATAAATCAATCTTCTATCCCTTTTTGGCAAATTCGTATAGCTGCATGCCCTTTTGCTGCACCAGGATTCTCACCATGTCGTTAAAATTTTAAATACCTTTCCACATATTCAAGAAGATTAATGTGGCTTCTGATTTTTGGGCATTGAATTCATATGACAGGCTGCAGTGGGGGCCTGGGGAAAGGACTTTATTCAAATGGGGCTGGTAGTGGTGCTGGGCATGGAGGGCGAGGGGGATCAGGCATTTTCAATGGGAGAGTGTGCAATGGAGGTCATACCTACGGCGATCCGGATTTTCCCTGTGAGTTAGGGAGCGGAGCTGAAAGTCCAGTTAAATCGTATGGGAATGTGATTGGTGGAGGGATGATTGGTCAGTACTATCTTTCTATTATGTTTAGAAAGCTGCCAGTCGGTAGTACACTGTAGCTATCTTACTCATCTAACACTGTCAAGTCACATATACAACAAATTTGTTTCCCCCTTTTCAGTAATTGGCTCTATCCATTTTCCTCTTGTGAGGCTTAATTTACGTGGATCTCTAAGCTCTGATGGCCAAAGCCTTGCAAAGCCAATAACGAATGGTAACAGGTCTTTGGTCGGTGGAGTTGGTGGAGGATCTGGTGGGACGATTCTTCTTTTCCTTCAGATGCTTGAACTCTCAAAAAATTCATCTCTGTCAGTTCGAGGGGGGCGAGGTGGCCCTCCTGGGGGTGGTGGGGGTGGAGGTGGGAGACTTCATTTTCACTGGGACATGTTACACACTGGTGACGAGTATTTTCCTGTTGCAACCGTCAAGGGGTCCATTAGTAATAGGTATGCACCATTATTATGATAAGCACATATACGGTGGTTAGTATATGATGCTTGAGACCTGATTTATTTTCTTTATGCGAAATTTGGAACGTATCTTAGAACTCTGGAACCTGACAGAAAAGTTTTAATATGCAAAACGTTTCTTCATGAAATTTTAACACAGACTTTGAATTTCTTGCTTTGTCATGTTTGCAGAGGAGGTGCAGGGGACAATGGAGGCCGTTTCGGGGAAGAGGGAACGATGACTGGAAAAAAGTGTCCGAAGGGACTCTACGGTACATTTTGCTTGGTAAGTCTTGCGGTTTATTATACTGAGTTCTTCCGTACTGTCTGTATATGTCTTAGCTTTTCGACAATTCTGCTTATCCTTAATTTCAGCAACAAAATGGGCTTGACAAACTACAAAATTAGACGGACCCAATAGTGTTCTTACCCCCATTGCAAATATTTTTCTTGTTTGCTTGTGCTTGATACTTCTTGATTTTTCTGGCTGCTTTTGTTGTTTCAGGAATGCCCCATTGGGACTTTCAAGAATGTTGAAGGCTCTGACAAACGTCTTTGTACGCCCTGCCCCCCTGAGCATCTACCAAGTCGTGCAAAATTTGTATACGTACGAGGTATATTATCTTATAGTTGTCTTGATTTTCCATCCCACGACCCCGTGATTCTTCTTAATCATGATGTCTTCTGATGGGAGGAGCTTTAAATCTTCAGGAGGAGTTAGCGAACCTGTTTGTCCCTATAAATGTGTATCTGACAAGTACAGATTGCCAAACTGCTATACACCTCTGGAAGAGCTTGTCTATACATTTGGAGGGCCATTGCCCTTTGCTCTTCTTCTATCTTGTGTGGTTGTAGTTTTGGGTCTGTTGCTAAGCACGTTAAGTATCAGATTGCTCAGATTAAGTTTCTATGGTGCAAATTCCATCGAACACCAGAGTACTCATTGTTTACCCCATCTTCTGTCACTCTCTGAGGTACGGTGTTGCGGAAATTGTCTTGTCCAAATCTTCTATTTTTCGTTGTACGGATTTTTCAACCAGACTCTCTGGCCGTTTTCTTTTCGTTCTAGGTTCGAGGCGCAAAGTCTGACGATACACAAACCCACGCTTACCGTATGTACTTCATGGGTCCCAACACTTTCAGGGAACCTTGGCATCTGCCCTACTCTCCTCCCGATGCAATCATCGAGATAGTGTAAGGATATAACTTTACTGGTTTAAATTCTGTTGCGATTGGATGCCACTGAATGTTTGAATAACTTGTTGAACTAAAAACTGTTGGCTAGTTACAATCTCTTTTGTGCTACTTATTTAACAGCTATGTGTTTTCTCGTTACCAATTTCGTGTAGTATGTCACTAATCCAGACTCAATTTTCTTCAATCCTAATCTTTACTGACTAATGTGACATTAACCTTTGGGTCATTTTGTTCCAAGGCATGTCCACTCATTCTTTTGTACATGTCTGATACGCAGGTACGAGGATGCTTTTAACAGATTTATTGATGAGATCAACTCTACCGCGGCATATGATTGGTGGGAAGGATCTGTGCACAGCATTCTATCAGTTCTCGCAAATCCATGCGCCTGGTCTTGGAAACAATGGCGTCGCAGGAGAAAAATTCATCGCCTTCAGGAATATGTAAAATCTCAGTATGACCACTCTTGTCTCCGCTCATGCAGATCTAGGGCTCTCTACAAAGGCATGAAGGTTCGGATTCTTATCATCTATTGTTATACGTGTTCAAAACTAGCGAGATTTTACTTCGCATTTTGACTGTCTGTGTCCAACGTCGAAACAGGTTGGAGCCACTCCGGATCTGATGGTTGCATACGTAGATTTTTTTCTTGGCGGTGACGAGAAGCGCGTGGATATGGTCTCTATTATACAGAAAAGATTCCCAATGTGCATACTTTTTGGTGGAGATGGTAGTTATATGTCACCCTATAGTCTTCATGGTGACGCACTTTTAACAAATCTTCTTGGCCAGGTTAGCTTATCTCTCACTCAAAAAAATTCTTCCAAAATCTCTACTGTGAAAATCTCCTTAAAGCTACCAAATCACTATTCCAGCACCTCCCACCGAGTGTTTGGCACCGCTTTGTTGCTGGTTTAAACGCGCAGCTTAGGACAGTGAGACACGGATCAATTCGTTCGGCATTACTTCCTGTCATTAGGTGGATAAACAGCCATGGAAATCCTCAACTCGAATTCCACGGAGTACGAATTGAACTTGGATGGTTTCAAGCTACAGCTTCTGGATATTACCAACTTGGTATCTTGGTTTTTGTTGGCGATTTTCCTCTGAACACTGTAAACCAATCAATTTCGTTCAGCAGAAGTGACGATGAGTCCCCTCGGTGAGCCACGATAGATTGTGCCTAATCTAGTCGTTATCACTTCTCTAAAGAGTTAAGAAAGTTAACCTGCTTAAACGTAACTCCATTTTCTAGGAGCAGCTCTGCATGTCCCAGCAAATCTCTTATCGAGTTGCAACAAAATTTGATCCAACCAGGACATGGATTATCTCGGAAGAGAATCAATGGTGGAATAAATGGAGGCCTCATCAATGAGATTTCAATAGAATCTCTGGAGTACAGGAGGGACTTACTTTTTCCATTTTCTCTCTTATTAAACAATACCCGACCCGTTGGTCGTCAGGTTACATATTCTCCACTACTAAATAACTATTTTCATGGGTTTCTTTTTCCTTACGTTGTGTTAACATAATCTTCATGTTTTATTTGTCTGCAGGATACTCTTCTACGTTTGATCTCCATCCTTCTTCTTGCGGATCTTTCAGTTACGCTCCTTGCATTGCTTCAGTTCTATTGGCTTACCCTTGCAGCCTTTCTCGCTATCCTCCTGATTCTCCCTCTCGCTCTGCTTTGCCCATTCCCCGCCGGCCTTAACGCTTTATTAAGTAAAGAAATGAGAAGAGCGTCACTTACTCGTATTTACGCTCTTTGGAACGCTACATCTCTAACAAACGTCGTAAGTTGATACATATATTTCAAAACAAAGTGACCTCGCTTGTATATTGTCTCTTCTTATTCCCAACTATTTTGCAGCTTGTGGCTTTCATTTGCGGTGTCATTCATTCTGGTTTTTTCTCTGACCAACTAAATGACAATAGAAACATCTGGGACGCCATAAGGTAATAAATGGTGTTTTTGTTTTGTTCTTGTGTCTTCTTTAGTCATCCACACAGAACATTTTGATCACAGTCTTTAATCTGAAGCTTTCGTTGGTTGAGGGAACATCAAACTTCTTTACTTGTTACTGTATTTGTAACTACTTGGTCTCAAAATTGGTTTATGTTTTTGGCAGGGATGATGATAAGTGGTGGGTATTACCAACAATCCTCTTGTTACTCAAGTCAATGCAAGCTCGGTTCCTTGATTGGCACGTCGCAAATCTCGAAGTACCAGACTTTTCTCTTCTCTGTCCCGATCCAGATACTTTCTGGGCATATGAATCTGGAGCTTGACGATCCAAAGACAAACAAATTGGGTATATCTTATTTTTCATGTAAATCTGGTAAAAAGTACAACTTCTTAGTGTTAGGTGTTATCTGTTTTTATTTCTGGAGTAAACTTAGGGTTTTGCCATATGAAATGGTAGTTTTAGAAACGAGGGAGACCTAGAGTATGTGAGTTATGTAATGCTTAAAGTTTTGCAACAACGTAAATGTTTAGATGGAGATCAATTCTAAAACCTTAACCGAAAGGTAAATATATTTTATTTGTTTGATATCTGAAAAGTTCAATTCCAACCTAGATTTCTCTTCGTTTGTAACTTTCTAGCTGCAGTTTGGGAGTTAATCGATCTACCTGTGTTTCAACCAGTTTTCTTTTGGCAACTGTTTTTCTAAACAGAACAATTAAAAACATCTAATTAAACGGATGTAACTCTGAAAACAATGAGCGAGTTTTAAAATTTTTGAAAACAGATATTGTAGTTTTAAATTTTTAATTAGGCTTAACGTTAACGGATGTTCTTCTATTGATTAGGTAAATGGGCAATAAGTGGGCTTTAACTGCTTTTAAGACCAGGCCTTCCCCAGTTTCTGTGGGCCGAAAGTGAGAAAAATATAACTCCGCTTCACTCGCCGCCAGAGCGCGTGAAAGTGAGAGTCCGAGAACACTTGAGTTACAGCATTTTTAAGAGTTCCCTATCGACTCTCTCTCTCTCTCCCCCATCTGCGACGTATTTCCCAAATTTTTTCTCGAGACTCATCACCACCAAATCGCCGCCATGTTCAGACAAGCTTCTCGCCTCCTCCCCCGATCTGTCGCCGCCGCATCGTCGAAATCGGCGACGACTCGTGCCTTTTCAACGGAAGTCCCGTCGACGATCGATTCGACTTTCGTCGAGTCATGGAAGAAAGTCGCACCGAACATGGACCCGCCGCAGACTCCTTCTGCCTTCATGAAGCCTCGTCCGTCGACTGCGTCTTCGATTCCGACGAAGCTCACTGTCAATTTTGTCCTCCCTTACGCATCTGAGCTTTCCGGGAAAGAGGTCGGTTTTCATTTTGGTCTCTAGGGTTTGATCTATGTTATTGTTCATGGTATGTTTCGTGTGGGGATATCGGATTGTGTGTGGCTTTTAGTTTGTGATTCATCTGCGGATTTGTGGAAAGTCTAGAACAGCATTTCGGATTTGTTCCCTTAGAAAAGTTTACGCTGGTGTTTGATTCATGATAAGGCATGAAAATGTGCTTAATTAGGTCTCAGTGCCTTTGATTTTGATTAGATCTGGCGGCGCTAAATTTTAGGGTTTTGAAACTGGCACAAGTGCTGATTTTTTCGGTAGAATGATAATGATTTTTAAGTTTCGGGATGTCTTTGAAGAGTTGTTTGCAATGAAGATGTGCAAAAAAAAAAAAAAAACGAAGCACTTGTTAGTGATTAAGAATAAGCTAACCCTCCCTAATTACTCAGGTTAACCATGTCTTCGTTGTCTCTGAAAAATGTTACTTGTTAGATTCTCTTTTCTTCTTTTCTGAAGTGAGTTTCTTGTTAGATTCATTGCTGAAAGTTGAGACTAGTTGATTATTCCACTGCCTCTAAATTCTCTGTTGATCAATCATCAAAATTAGATATTTGCATTGCAAACTCTTATAAGACGTTTTGTTATTTCTGTTCAGAGCAAATGATCCCAATTTTAGTGTTTTTCTGGTTCTTATGGTTTCTAATATAATGGGATTGGCAAATAATGTCTGTTGCATATATATCTTGAAACCGTGATATTGACAAAACCCAAGTGCTGATTGTTGATATATATGAATTTGTTTGTGAATGTATATATTTTCTCTTTTATTGATATATGATGTGGTATATATATAGACTGAATGTCGGTTATACCTTTGATTTTCATGAGTTCATTATTATGTCGCATAGTATTCAGATTCTCATATACTTATTTGTTTAAGATGAATATCAGTATGCTGCCTGTACATAGTGCATTCGTTGTGGTGTCTCTTGATGTAGAATGCATTCAAAGCTTTTATCGTCCCAGACTTCTTACTACCTGATGCATCGAATGCTTATATCATCCTTTTTTTCTAATATCATTATCCACACAATCAAAACTAAATCTAGTTCTTAATTGGTTTCTTCTTGTGTATACAAAATCACAATTCAAAGCTTATTGGTTTCCCTTTGTTCATTTCAAGGTCGACATGGTCATCATTCCCGCGACAACAGGACAAATGGGTGTTTTGCCTGGACACGTTCCAACAATCGCGGAGCTGAAACCCGGTATCATGTCCGTTCACGAAGGCACCGACGTGAAGAAATACTTCGTAAGCAGTGGTTTCGCTTTTCTCCACGCAAATTCCGTCGCTGACATCATCGCAATTGAGGCAGTGCCGCTTGAGAACATTGACCCTAGCCAAGTCCAAAAGGGTTTAGCTGAGTTCACGCAGAAACTTGCTTCTGCCGCAACAGATCTTGAGAAAGCAGAAGCACAGATTGGTGTCGAAGTCCACAGTGCTATGAACGCAGCTCTCACAGGCTAAAAGAAGGTTCTCTCTCTCTCATTATTTCTTGGAAGGAAAACAAAAAACAAAATCATTTGGCTTTTTCAAATGATTAGTGAAAGTCCCTTTTTTACTACTACAAAGGATGGAATAAATTAGAAATTTGATTTTTCCTTGGTTTAATTGTGTTCGACTTTGTTTGAATAAATGATTTTGTTGAAGGCACAAACCACTTGTGTTCATATTCTCTACTTGTTTGTGTTGAGAAACTAAGTTTCCGAATTTATTTATGGTTTTCATTACCTAATATTCTTTTTTTTCTGAGTAGGTTATTCATGTGCGTTTTCCTAAAATAATTGCTACTTTCATTAAGTGGTCAAAGTATATCGACACTGAGAAGTGTACCAGGCTAAATTTAGATCAGAAATGGGCTGCGGAATTATATGGGTTAAATTTTAAATATTTTATTCATCAGAATATATTTTGTTAATTATTTCATTTATATATAGAAATTTGTAATAAAGTTTAAATGGAATGAAAAAAAAAAGTTTTATTCTCTTCTTCCATACGCATATAAATCTCAGCTAAATAAGTCACAATAATCTAAATAAAAAAAGTAACTTAAAATGCTTTGAAATTGATCAAAATGAACTCAGCTGGGAATTTAGTGATTTATTAAAAAGATAAAAAGACATTTGAACCCTTCGCACAAATTGCTTTGCATAACAAGACTATCTGAATTTTTTTCTGCCGGCGATGGCAGTGTGATCGTATCATCTCCGTCGCTTCAGTGGTTTTCTCCGGCGGCGGCGATCCGGTCAAGGTTTAGAAAGTCCCAAATGTTTGGCAATGCCGAGGAATGCCTCTCTTCCGGCGAAGCAGATTCGGGCGTGTGCAACCCCACATGGCGATCACACTGGACGTGGAGAACCTCCGTGGGTCAATAGCGGCGGTGAATTCCATCCTGGAGCACTTTATGTGCCCTGAGAGCGTCTTCTTCCACTTCATCGTGTCGGAGACGAACCTAGCTAGAGTCGCTGGTGAAATTCAAGGTTTCACGTGACATGTGCTTTGTGTATTATGAGTATTCCATCACGTAGTTTGGTGAAGGTACATACCTGGTTCATGGATCTCATATTCACTCTATTGAATTCATTAAATTTGGCTCCCACGGTTACTTGTTGCTAACCTTTCGAGAATTTGCACTACGTGCGTAACTTGGAAGCAAAAAAATTGTGTGATATGCACGCAAATACATGGCTCATGCACTCAGTGTTGGAAATGCTCTACTTATTATCATGCCATGTGTGCTTCCCGAGCTGGGTATTGAATGGAGGTAAGAAGTTCTCTACTTTATTTGACTCTTGTGTTTGACCACTACAGAATCAAATTGCTTTAACTTTTTTGTATTTGGACTTGTAAATCGTAATTATGTTCAGTCTCTAAGATACTATAAGTTTGTTGGGTGATACATACACGGTTTGAATATAGTTGCACTGCTTGGAGAAAAATGGTCAAAGGTGGTCTTGTATTGTGCTTATCACATGTAAATGGTCTTGATACTCTGTTGCAATATCTTTGCTATCTGATTTTGAGTTATAAGTTTTGTTTTATTTGTTGGTTTTGCTGTATGGCTCCGAATCCAGACACTGTGCTAATTATACAAGCGCCTTCCGGGGTCTTCTCTGCCAAAAGTCTTGCTCAAAACAAGAAGAGAATAGGCTAGAGGCTTATATTAGCAAACAGAGAAGAAGTTGAAGGGTCCCCTGCAGTTGACGCTGTACCCATTTTATTGTACTCGTTGTCGTCCTCTTAATACAAATTTGATCTAATTTGTGTGGTAGAAATTGTTTTTGTATGTTCTGTTTGAAACACGCCAAGTCCTACAAATAATGAAGGAGATGACTATTTAAGCTTTTACGAAGTAATAAAGTTGATGATAACCATTTGGCAACTGAACTGAACCCGATCGGTAGGCAGCGAGCCAGGCTCAGACGAAACATATTTAGTCCACTTTTTCGATAGCACATACTCTTGAACTATTTACCATACACGTGTTTGGCAAAGATGATGCAGCTTCTAATATAGAATGCACTAAAAAAAAGTAAGAGAGGTATGTTTGCGACTGACTTAAACCAAAATACAGAATTGACAAAGTTATCAGACTAGAGATACAAACAGGTTCAGTGATCAAGAATCCAAGTACTAAAATCGACCATTACTCCCGGCGCTTTCGGCAGAGAAACTTCCCCCTCCCTCTCCCCTCCTTCTTCCTCTTGTTTCCTACATATCAATTCTATCACCGTCCTAAGATCTGACATGATCTTCACCCGAAACTCTCCGATCCCTTCATCGCGGCTCTTCTCCTCTGATCTCCACCATCCCGTCTCCGATCTTCGATTCCGACACCGTCGCCAAAGAGGAACCACGTCATACCGTCGAGTTTGGAAAGCAAAGATTGGCGTCGGAGCCACCATCGTCGGCCTCTGCTGATAATCAGTTTTCCGAAGAGGGTTACGTTTCGGTAAAACAATCGTCCACTGAGTTATTATGGAGAAACTGTGGTTTACCGAAACATTTTGGTCCAAAATCAGTTTTTTTTTATTTAGATTAGAAGAAAAAAAAAAGGTTAAAAATGGTTCATTATTAAGATTTGTCCAATAAAAAATATTTATTATTTTTGTTCTTTTATATAAAATATTATTTCTAAAAACAAATGAACGATCGCTACGATTTCGTTGACTTGGCTCCGCCTTTCTTTTTTGTATATATATATATAGTAAAAATTACTATTTTTATCATGTATTATGTATATTTATTACATATTTTGAACAATGGAAAATACAGAGTGAACAAACAATTACTTTTGCAAGTAATAAAAAAAAAATCCGAATTTGAGTTATGAAGGCAGCTACTTTGTTTATATTTTCTTGTGCTTTTATGTTTCTTGTTTTGGGTTATATAGAAGGTAATATATAAATCTGCTTTTAATTTTTATTCGATATAAAGGAATTAAGGAATATAGATTTATCAAAGGGAAATTCTCAGCTAAAATTATCAACGAATTTTTTTCTAGACATTTAGTTATTGTTCCTACAAGTGTAGTGCCTCTTCTTAAGGTTTTTAATTTTGTTGCACTTTTAATTAAACGTTTCGACAATATAACTTGTTGTTAATAAAAACAATAGATGTGGAAGCTGCCCCGGCGACAAAGTGTAACCTTCTTGATAGAGGAATTTTCTCTGGAAAATGCGGAAATGATGGAAACAAGAAGTGCAAAGGCGAAACCTCACCCAACTTTGCTATTTGTCGATGTCTTGACATGCCTATTAATTATACGGTTGCACATAAGTGCACTTGCAGTCGTGGACCCTGCTAAATTTTGAGTTTCTCTATAATTCAGAAATAAGTTACTAGACTGTTTTTGTTTTGACATGCAATAAAACAAAAAGTCTTGTCAATTTAATAATTCACAGTTTATATATACATAATTCGATAAGATTGTGAGTTAGCTACGTGGAAAGTAAGTAGTAAATGTAGACCGAAAGCTTCTTTTAAACTGTTATGGGAGGTAGATTGTTGACTTTGGTTAACTCTCACATTGAACGAACAAACACAAAAGAAAGGTGAGTTATGGTCAAGACAACTCGTATAATGATTAAATAAATCTGATTGAAATATCGAACAACTCGTATCATGATTAAATATATCAAATTTTAAGAGTACTGATTTTGGGAGGTAAATTAAATTAGATGATAAATTTAAAGCCCATTACATACACAAACTTACAATATAGATGAGATGCGCGTAAGAGAAGAAAAACAAAAAAAAAGCGATGATGCAGACAATTCTGATGATACCTTCCCAACTGAGCCAAAGACTGTCTGTGGGTCTTGGAGACGAGAGCTCTGGGACTTAAGTAATGTTGTCATAATTTAGAGTGGTTACGCCATGGACAACCTCCTTCAAATGCATTCTCCAGAACGTCTTCCATTCTCTTTGCCAGTATCACCTGTTTGCAACATTTCATTCATCATACCAGTTTAGAATCGTCGCCGACCAACCCGATCCAGAGTCTATGCTTTGTTTTGGTGGTTGACGAAGGCAAAACCAGAGCCGGCCTGGGCTGGATAATATAATAATAGTACCAAGAGGAAGACTTAGGATTGAAGTTTAAAATGTTACCTCCAGGCTGGAAAGTACAGCGGCGGGTACTTCAACCAAGTCCTTCGAGTTCCTCTGCGGTAGAATCACTCTCTTGATACCATACCGATGTGCAGCCAATATCTGTTCATACATTAACCCGGCCGTCTTAAAATTATATAATTTTAAACTTCGGTTAATTCAGAAAATAGTGTTACTCAGTTTCAGTTTTTCTACCACATGTGAAGCTCCGGGATGGCTAGAACTAGAGGCGGCTTACCTTATCTTTGATGCCACCGACGGGTAGGACGAGGCCTCTGAGTGTCATTTCTCCGGTCATGGCTGTGTCGGCTCTTACTCGTTTCTGACTGAACAGCGAGACCAGAGCTGTCACCAAAGTCACTCCCGCTGAAGGTCCGTCTTTCGGCACTGCACCAGCAGGAAAGTGAATGTGGATGTCTCGTCCATCAAGCACATTCATGTCCCCTGCAAGTGCTAGCTTGAAATCCGATGCACGGGCTCTTACCTATAAAACATCAATAGATGGATCAACTAATTAGTTCTGAAGTAGTTCCTACGTTCTGATTAGTAGATACAGTCAAGTGAATGTGTTTACCCATGTAAGAGCTAATTGAGCAGATTCTTTGATAACATCTCCCAATTGGCCAGTCAAATGCATTTCGCCCTTGCCAACCATAGATGTAGCCTCCACGAACTGGACCTCTCCACCAAAAGTAGTCCAGACGAGACCCACGGAAACGCCAGCTGACGCCACTCGATCAGCAGCTTCACTGTCATCAAACCTCGGAGGCTGCATTGCACCCAACAAAACAGCACGTGGTTGAGTTCCACAAATGTCACGTTGGTATCACAATGTAATATCCCGCTATATACATATGTTTAGAAGTGAACAGAGCAGAGGAGAGCTTTACCCCAAGGATTTTTTCAAGCATAGTCTCATCCACCACCATAGGTGAGGGACTCTGGAAGGTACTTTCAATCTCATGATCATTTACACCCATTGGAATAACTTCCATTTCCACTTCGCCTCCCTCAGCCATTCTTCCATTAAGCAGAGGAGAGGTAAGTTTCTGTACATCTTTGCTCAATGGAAGAGTTTGTTCATGCTCTGCGACCATCACAGCAGCTGCACGAGCCAAAGCAGCCAAGTTTCTTTCCAGACTACGAACACCGGCTTCCCTTGTGTACCTCTGAATTATATTCTTTACCATAGCCTACAGCCAATATAACAAGAAAAGTAAATAAGAAACTGCATAACCCACGATTCTCAGCAGTAGATCAAACTTTTCAAACTAACAATGTACCTCCGGAATCTTGAGAAACTCAGAACTCAGCCCATGCTGATCCAGAACTCGAGGAATCAGATGACGCATTGCTATCTTAAGCTTTTCCTCTTGCGTATAACCTGGCAACTCAATTAGCTCCATCCTGTCTAGTAGAGGAGGTGGAATAGGCTGAACCCTATTCGCAGTGGCAACAAAAACCACCTTCGATAAGTCATATGGAACATTCAGATAGCTGGTTTTTTAGTTAAGGGTAACTGTCGATTCTGCGAAACTATAAAAGAATATGGCTGTTGCCTAAACTTTCAAAAAGGCTAACAAAGTTTGGACACTGAATCTAATATATTTGTTGAAATAAAATAAAAAAACATTGATAGGATACTGATCATTAAAAGATTTGTTCTGCTCCGGATCCAAAACTTCCAGCAGTGCCGAAGCTGGATCCCCCCGCACATCTGAGCCTGTTTTGTCAATCTCATCCAACAGCATAACTGGATTGCAAACACCAACCCTCTAAAATCAAAACATAAAGTGAAATCCTTAGTGATTAAAATATATAACAAACCATCCAGCATGAATGATTGTAGTCAAACTAGACATTCACATATCAGAAACATCTACAACTAAGTTTTGCAACAGCCCGTTCAGAAAAGCGATGTGCCAATCATTTTCACGTCTATAAAAATCACTTATTTTCAAAGACAGACAGACAGCGATCAAACTTCTTGCTACAGGCTACAGCTTACCTTTTTCAGAACATAACCCCAAGTTTCTTCCGACTTTCTTCAGCATAATTAGATATGTGTCATTAGAAAAGAAAAACTCACCTTTAACCCATCAATGAGGCGCCCTGGCATGCTTCCTATGTAAGTCCTTCTGTGTCCTCTAATATCAGCTTCATCTTTCACACCACCCAAAGATAGGCGAACAAATTTTCTACCCAACGCAGCCGCAATAGATGACGCCAAAGATGTCTTGCCCACACCTGGTGGACCAACAAAGCACAAAACTGGGCCTCGCGCATCTGGTTTAAGCTGCAGAAGATAAGTTTCAATCAAGATAAGTTTCAATCAAGATAAAACCAGGAAACTGAAGATGGATCAATCGAAAAAAATAAAAGGAAAGACAAACAATCAACCTTTCGAACAGCCAGATATTCAATGATCCGTTGCTTGACCTTCGTTAAACCATAGTGATCACTGTCAAGACGTTCTTTTGCTGCTTTTAGATCCAACTCATGTTCTTCGCTTGCCTTCTCCCAAGGAAGATCAGCCAACAGCTCCAGGTACACTCGTGAACTGTTATAACCAGGTTGCTGAGGTTGCATCTTTTTTAGTCTCCTGCATTAGGAAATAGAAAAGGAAAATTACAACTAAGGAAATTATGAGTTCAAGTTGGCTTACAGTCACACAGCCATCAGCAATTTTCCTCTTAGCACAGCATACCTCAATTCCCTTTGAGCATGCTTCCATATGTTCGACGGCATTCCCGCAGCTTGCATCTTTCTTTCAAGTGCAGCTACATCATCTTCATCATCATCGTTGTCACCAAGCTCTTCCTTAATAGCCCTCATCTACAAAAACAAGTTTCATTGTCACACGTCATACCACTTAGGACAATAACCTCTCAGCTTGACACCGAGCTCCAAGAGAAACAAACCTGCTGGCGCAAGAGATACTCCTTCTGCGACTTTGACAACTGGCCCTCCACTTTTTGAGTAATCTTCTCTGCCACGCGAATTGACTGCCACAAGTAAACATCAGCATGAATTCATAATGGCCAGAAGAAAATACAGGAAAGATATCATTAGATTCATTACTGTATGAATACCAACAGCTAACCTGCAAATGACGATCAACTAGTTCAGTAGCCTTTGAAAGTCTAACTTTAAGGTCAACTGAATCCAGCATAGATAGTTGCTCTTCAAAACTCATTTCAAAACTAGCAACAAATATGTCTGCTAGTTTATGAATGGGAACCGTCTCCAAAAGAACTTTTGTCCTTCCACCAGTTTTCTGTTTCTGAAAAAAGAATCAATGCATGACTTACTAATTCAATCAAGATCATAAGATGAAGACTGAACAATTGATCCCATGGACAGACCAAAAATCCCTCAAAGACGAATTAATTCCTTGGAAATATATACTACCTATAGAATCAACGTAGTCAAGTTATTTAATTAATCTTAGAAACTCTAATGCTAAAGTAACAAAGGAACTTGAGAAAGGAGGAACCAAAAACCGAAAGCTATTTCAGTTTCACTGAAGTTACCTGCTCAAGCACAGAAACCAGCTCCATAGCAGTGGTCTTAAACTGGCGTGACAGTGCTACAAAATCTGAGTCTTGTTCCACTTGCTCTAACTCTGCAGATGGCCAGAAAGGGAACCAGCTAAAGACATCAGTTCACTAGCAAGTAGCCAAATGCAATAGAAAGTTAAAAGCTGATGACCAACCTGAAATAAGCCGGAAACAACTATCACTACCAAAGAAGCTCTGACTCAAAACTATTATATGTGAGAGTCTCTAACCTCAAAAAAATTCTCAAACGCATAAACTTTTCAGTAGATGAAGCAAAAGTAAACCTTACATTTATAGAGATCAAAGTCTTTCAAAAGAGTCAGAACTCACTCAGTAAAAAAAAAAAACTCAAAATGCATGATTAAGTAGCGGAATATAATAAAAAAAATGAATTGCTTGGACAGAAGAGAAAAAATCGACATTAATAGTCCCCAAAAGCTACTAAGGGAAATAATATGACTCACCTGCCTTTGTCATCTCCAGCGATGTAATCCGCGCCACTGAATATGGTCCTCTTTTCCCAAGCTCCTGAACGTTAAACCTACTCAGACCTTCGAGGACAACCACATATGTAACCCTTCCACTTGGTTTCTCCACCCCTCTGGAAAGATGCAGAGCACGAGCTGCTACTCCCCTGAGTATTAAAAAACAACATCATCACTCAGCATATGCTGAGAATCAAACCAAAATAGAAATCAGATCCCACGTAAATCTTGAGGCACTTCATCAACTCCGGAATCACGGCATTCGTATTAGTTTTTACTAAAATCACAATCTAATGGGTGCAACCCGAACCTGTTATGCCAGTGAACTTCCTGCTGATCTTTAGCATCAGACTTTTGAGCATCTGTTGTGCCAACTAGAAATTTCAAACTTCTTTCTCCAGAATCACTTCCAGCACCTAAGGCACAAGCGATTAAAATCAATACAAGAATACTCGTCAAATAAATATCATCTAGCATCAGATCAACTTTTGCAGTACCTGGATTAATCATCGTCCCGATTGAAGAACCCTCGGCATCATCTCGAACAGGCAAAATGCCAATTAACCCCTTCTCTTCTTTCTGCCATAGCTCTTGCTCCACTAGTGTAACACTGAAACAAGTTACCAATAACAACAAAGGTCAATTGAAATAGGAAGATTACGATTGTACAGAAACTCCAATCCAAGTTGATTAGGGTTATCAATATGCTGTGTCTACAAATCGTCTAACCTATTACGATCAATACCAAACGAAATCAACCTAACTCAAACAATTTCGGCACTATTCAATCGCTGAAACTGACTCGAAGCAGCACAAACATTTAATTAAATCTAACAAACACAGTCCAGAAGAAGAAGAACAATGATCGAGCCATAAGAGTAAAAAAAAACTGATTTGACCTGCTATGAGAAGTACAACGGATTCGAATAATGGCGCCAGGTAAGAGAACCTTGTTCCTGAATGGAAGAATCGCTAACCTACTCGGTAGTTCGACGGTTTCCGCCATTAACGTCTTCTTCGAGTAGCCGGAAAAAGAAGGAAGAAGAACCAAATTCTTCTAACGGGATCGATTTGATCGTTCTATCTAATAATACCGACGCTTCTTCTCTCTTCGTCTCTGCATTTTAATGATTTTGATTATCTATTTCTTATTTAATACGTATTATGATGAAATTTATATATATCTAGTCCTTGTACTATATCTCAGCTTAACGTTTATACCCCTTACGTTTTTTACTTATTAAAAAAACCATTTAATGATTTTTTGGACATAGATATATGTTGTTCTATGGAATGATAACTAGTTCTCGTTCAACAGCAGTCTTTTAGTTAGTAGTCTGAAAAATGGTGACATGATTTTATTTTGAAACTCGAATGATTACATAGCAACAATAATGTGTTATGTTAGTCTTATTTTTTAAGTAAGACAAATAAATCCCTCTTGTAGTCAATGCTTTCATCATTACGTAAAACTATAACCGAAAAACAAGTTATGCAGTTCTATTTACTGTTTCGTTCTATAGGTTGTTGCCAAATTTTTCATTACATAGGCGGAAAAAATAAGATGTCAACTGTAAACATGGTGGATCAATTTGGTATTTTATGGAAATACAGATACTGATCGAAAAAATCGCTTGATGAATACAGAGCCGTTGGATCTTTCGGATAAGATGGGAGGGACATAAACGGGTGGCATCAGGTAGACAAAACAAGAGAACAAGTTTGGGGCCCCATGCTTGTTTAATGCCACGTGTCAGATATAGATAAGGTAGAAGCTGGGGTTTAAAAGTCTACGTGTTATGTCCACATGCACTTCTACGGTCCATGCTCCCGAATACATACGCGTCGGTCCAGGTATAATACAAGAATGTATACTTGTATAAGAAAATTGTTATGAACCGTTTGGTTAATGGACTCAATATAGACCGATCCATATAGAGGTTATTAACATAACCGGTCCTTAGTATAATTAGATGTTTTCCTTTATAGACAAGGAATAGGTTTATGGAATATTTCCTTTTCTTGTTATGAGTAGTAAGAGGATAATTACCTTTTCTCTACATGGTGTAACCACTATATAAAGAGACCTTTGGTCCTCATAATAATATACACAGAACATTCAGTTCACAACACGTTATCAGCACGAAAGCTCCTAAACCCTAAAACCCTAGAGACCCTGAGTAGCTGCCGAAACTTTAAAGAGTCATATCTTTCAAACCGTGAGGAACCAGAAGGCGATCTAGATATCAAATCGAAGCCCTCGACGAGACGAATCTACCGGTGAAAACCGCTTGTCGATCCGACATCGGACACGCTCTCACGCACGCATACAGTGCACGACGACCCACCAAATAAACCAAGGAGATCCGATTTCAGTTTGTGTTTTCCGAGGTCATTAGCTCCCGGTTCATTCCAATTCAAATCTAAAAGAAAGAAAAAGGTAAAACCCTAAACTAAGAACAAAGCAAAACCGAATTGGACATTAATGAACTTGAACCCTAAAATCGGTTGCTCCCATGAACTTGCTTGATCTTATTAAAACCTTGAAACCGAACATTGACCTAAGCTATATCATGAGTTTAAAATCGGTTGTTTTGATAAACTTGTTTGATCTTATATTCAAACTCACCTTGAAATCGGACTTAAGCTTATGAAACCCTAAAATCGGATTGTTTGAATATTGCCTTGCTTGTTTGCTGAATCGATTTGTGATCTTGATTGCATGTTTAAATTAGTTCATTAGCTTGCTTATTTACCTGCTTTAAAATCGCATGAGAACTTGCTTGCATCAATCACTTAAAATCGAATTTGGACTAGCATAGAAATCGCATGTATCATTGATTGAAATCGGATTGTATGAGTTAGGTTGTTAGAATCGATTTGTGCATGCTTGTTTTGGCCATAGTTGAAATCGTGAAACCCTAGAGAAAAAGCTAGGTTGAAATAGCTAGGTTGAAATCGATCCTAAACCTAATCCTAATCCAAATAGGAAAACCTTAATCCCTTCCTTTTAGTAAAAAGGAAAGTGTTAAGTATATCCTTTTCCCCTTTTGTTTAATTTCCTTTATTGGTTTATCCCTTTAATGAATTGCCTTATGATTAATTTTGCAAAAAGGAAAATTGATTAATATTGCTAATAGCATAATCGGTTGCATGATTTAATTAATTGATTTGCATAATTGATTGAAACCATGAAGTATTAAAATCGGACATGTTATATGCATATATATATAAACCGGCCATTACCACTAAGGTCCGGATTTATTAAAAGCCCCTAACTGAAATTCGTTAAACGTTTTCAGATGGCTGACGTCAACTTTGATGCATATGAAAGAATGGCCAAAGTTAACAACTTTGAATACCCGGTCCTAGATCTCTCAGGAGACGAATTTATGGAATGGTCATTGAGCACGAGACTTGCTCTACAAGACAGAGGACTCGGAAGATGCATCTACAAAGATAATAATGAACTTGAAAGCCAAAAGCAAAGAGCCATAAACATTATGCGCCGTCATCTCACTGAGGATCTAAGATATCAGTATGAAGATACTAAAGATCCAGTTGACCTCTGGACAAAGCTTGGTGAAAGATTCTCAATGAAATTATGGCTGACCTCCATGGATGGATGGAGTAGACTCAGCTTCCAGGACTATGAATCTGTGGATGAGTACAATTGTACTCTACTGAGAATCGTACATGGCTTTATGCTATGTGGCGAAGTGATAACACACAAAGATCTTTTAAATAAGACTATATCTACATTCCATCCGAGACAGATAGTGTTATCACGAAAGGCCGAAACTTTCACCAACTATAACGATCTACTATATTACCTCCTTGGTCCACAAAGGACAAAAGAAATTATCGATAAAGCTGATGACTTCATAAAGAGGCGTAAAGAGATGACAGAACCTCAAACGTGCAATGAGGAAGAATGCTCAGACTGTGAGGGCAGTTCATACGTTGACTAGAAAAATAATTTCCGATTTTATACTTTCATGTTGCTTTCTTGTTTTGATTTACTTTGGATTCATGTCTTTGGATTTCTATCTATGATTTAATAAAATATTTAAGGCTTTAAGACATGATTCTTGTTTTATGAAGTATGGACGTATTCCTTGTGGATAGTGGGTCAAGTCATACGATCTTGAAAGATGAAAGATACTTCGTAGACCTTAAACTAAGAAAGGCAATCGTAGAGACTATAGCAGGACAGGTCAGTCTTATAAAAGGCCACGGCCAGGCCGCCGTTCTAATGCCTAAGGGCACACATCTCGAAATTCCAGATGCATTGTTTTCCCCAGACTCAAATTGTAACTTATTGAGCTTTAAAGACATTCGTTTGAATGGATATCATGTGGAAACAATGGGCGAAGGGAAGAAAGAATTTCTCCAAATAACAAAAATCGCCAACGGCCATAAGAAGGTCCACGAGACCATACCTGCTATAGCTACGGGCGTGTACTGTACCAAGTTCAGTATGATAGAGGCCAATGCCACCGTAAACAAAGCCCTTACGGATATGTTCACTCTATGGCACGACCGTCTGGGACATCCCGGGTCGGGAATGATGCGGAAATTGATCCTCAACACGAATGGCCACGCCTTGAAAGAAAGGAAAGTGATCCCTATGAGTCTCACTTGTGCCTCGTGTTCGCAAGGAAAACTGATTGTAAGACCATCACCAGTAAAGGTGACTAAGGAAACGATAAACTTTCTGGAAATGATTCAAGGAGACATATGCGGACCAATCCACCCACCTTGTGGGACATTCCGATATTTTATGGTCCTCATTGACGCATCTACACGATGGTCACATGTATGCTTATTGTCATCACGGAATATGGCATTTGCAAGACTCCTTGCCCAGATAATCCGCCTAAGAGCGCACTTTCCAGACTTTCCGTTAAAGTCCATCCGTATGGACAACGCGGGAGAGTTTACGTCCAGAGCGTTTGATGACTACTGTATGTCCATGGGGGTAAGTGTTGAGCACTCCGTGGCACATGTACATACACAGAACGGCTTAGCCGAGTCTCTCATCAAACGAATCCAGTTGATTGCTAGACCATTACTCATGAGGTCAAAGCTTCCAGTTTCAGCCTGGGGACACGCTGTCTTACACGCTGCAGACCTAATCCGTATCAGGCCATCTAGTGACTACAGGTTTTCCCCAATGCAATTACTAACGGGTCAAGAGCCAAACATATCCCATCTTAAGACATTTGGATGTTCAGTCTATGTGCCTATTGCTCCACCACAGAGAACTAAGATGGGACCTCAAAGGAGGATGATGATATACGTTGGATATGATTCACCCACGATCATAAAGTATCTTGAGCCAACTACCGGTGATTTATTTAAGGCCAGATATGCGGATTGTCATTTCGATGAGTCCGTTTATCCAACTGTAGGTAGTGAAAACCGGCTGACAAAAGAACTCTCATGGAATCAAACATCCATAAATTGGCAAGATCCTCGAACCCAAGAAAGTGACTTGGAAGTTCAAAAGATTATACATATGCAAAAGCTAGCTATACAATTGCCAGATTCCTTTGCTGACCCTCAGAGAGTTACTAAGTCGTATGTTCCAGCCGTGAACGCACCAATACGCATTGATGTCCAAAGTGGACCGCAAGTGGCTACAGAGTCTAAACCGCGAGTAAAGCGTGGAAGACCAATTGGTTCCAAAGATAAGACTCCTCGTAAATTAAGAAAAGGTGCTGATATTCAGGCCGAGGAGATAACTAATGGACCAGACACTTATGAGCCTAAGGAGCCGCCAAATGATGCTCGGGACGCCGAGCCTCATGGTCCTGAAGTTCCAGATAACAATGAGATCTCAATAAATTATGTTATGTCCGGAATCCAATGGAACAGAAAAGATATCGACGTCGATGATATATTTGCATACAACGTAGCACTTGAGATTATGAATGAGGATATAGAACCCACGTCAATAGATGAGTGCACTCAACGATCTGATTGGGCTAAATGGAAAGAAGCCATAAACGTGGAGTTAAACTCTTTAAAGAAGAGAGAGGTTTTTGGTCCCATTATTCGGACACCTCGTGATATAATACCAGTTGGACATAAATGGGTCTTTGTAAGAAAGAGAAACGAACAAGGAGAGATTTTTCGACACAAAGCACGGCTTGTGGCACAAGGATTCTCTCAAAGACCTGGAATCGATTATGAGGAGACATACTCCCCTGTGGTGGATGCAACGACATTCCGATTCCTTATATGTTTGGCCATAAGAGAAAAGTTAGATCTGC
The DNA here is from genome assembly GCA_010577795.1 of Isatis tinctoria. Taxonomy (NCBI): domain Eukaryota; kingdom Viridiplantae; phylum Streptophyta; class Magnoliopsida; order Brassicales; family Brassicaceae; genus Isatis; species Isatis tinctoria. Next base: position 10,593,059 of record CM021250.1, on the reverse strand, counting down.
GGTTAATGGATGTTGTCACCGCATACTTATATGGTCCACTGGATAATGAAATCTATATGAGATTGCCAGAGGGTATTGAGCTCAAAGATAAGAAAAGTTATCGAGAAGAACACTGCATTAGGCTAACCAAATCCCTATACGGACTGAAACAGAGTGGGCGCATGTGGTACAATCGTTTAAGCGAGTACTTGATTAAATCCAGATATAAAAATGATCCCATCAGTCCGTGTATCTTTATAAAGAAGTTTGCAAACGGTGGATTTGTGATTATAGCAGTTTACGTGGATGATTTGAACATCCTCGGCACCTCTGGAGAAATCACCCAAACAGTTGATTTGTTAAAGGCCGAATTTGAAATGAAAGATTTAGGAAAGACTAAGTTCTGTTTGGGAATACAACTTGAGTACGTCAAAGACGGAATCCTTGTGCATCAAATGGCGTATACTGAAAAAGTACTCAAGAGATTTAATATGGACACAGCTCACCCATTGAGTAGCCCAATGGTCGTAAGGAGCATAAGCCCGGACACAGATCCGTTTGGTCCAATAAGAAAGGATGAAGAAGTCCTTGGTCCCGAAACACCATATCTAAGTGCCATAGGAGCGTTACTATACTTGGCTAGTCACACTAGACCAGATATTTGTTTTGCCGTGAACCTCCTATCAAGATTTAGTTCTTGTCCAACCCAAAGGCACTGGAACGGGATTAAACATTTACTTCGTTACCTTCAAGGAAAGAAAGATATGGGTCTATTTTACACTAACCATAACGACAAAGGTTTAGTTGGTTTTGCTGATGCAGGTTATCTATTGGATCCACACAATGGACGATCTCAGACAGGATATGTGTTCACTCACGGAGGAACCGCAATTTCATGGCGATCCATGAAGCAGACACTCACGGCCACATCATCAAATCACGCAGAGATTTTGGCAATTCATGAAGCCAGCCGTGAATGTGTTTGGTTGAGATCGATGACTCAGCACATAAGACGAGATTGTGGGATGACAGATGGAAAGGACGAACCGACCGTACTTCATGAGGACAATGCTGCGTGCATAGCTCAACTGAAGGATGGATACATCAAGGGAGACCGGACAAAGCACATTCTGCCAAAATTCTTTTTCACTCACAATCTCCAGAAGGCTGGAGAAATACAAGTGCTTCAAGTCCGTTCAAGCGACAACTCAGCTGACTTGTTCACAAAGTCGCTCCCAACTTCCACGCTCAAGAAGCTGGTGTATCAGAAGGACTTATAGGGATGTCTAAATCAGGGGGAGTAATACGTGCTGTACTCTTTCCTCACTAAGGTTTTGTCCCACTGAGTTTTTCTTTAGTGAGGTTTTAATGAGGCAGCATCCCCAAGCGTATTACAAAGATCCTTGGTTGCATCGGGTTCGGTCATTTCGTCCAAGGGGGAGTGTTATGAACTGTTTGGTTAATGGACTCAATATAGACCGATCCATATAGAGGTTATTAACATAACTGGTCCCTAGTATAATTAGATGTTTTCCTTTATAGACAAAGAATAGGTTTATGAATATTTCCTTTTCTTGTTATGAGTAGTAAAATGATAATTACTTTTTCTCTACATGGTGTAACCACTATATAAAGAGACATTTGGTCCTCATAATAATATACACAGAACATTCAGTTCACAAGGTTATTTGTATTTTTAACTTTTATCTGTATGTACGGTTACTACTTATTTCTCGTATTATTTATTCTATGACAGAAGTACATCAAAAATACATTTTGCAACTAAAAAATAATAATTATGTAATTTTCTTGGGCTCCTTTGTTAGCAGTGAACTCCCCAAAAATCTCATATCGATACTTTATATGTAAAGATCCAATTACATTTTTGGCCCGCCCGATTTAGAATTTATATGCGGGCCTCGACCCAACTGAGAACGTACTATGCATTTTGGTAGAACAATTTTTATAAAAATTAAAAGTCGGAAGTTTATGATAAATCAACTGAAAGAATAACTTTTTAGGTAAGGTTTTAAATGACAAAGCAGAGATACATACTGCACAGAATATTTCTACAAGGCTTGGCAACACCAAACTTTAGAACTTCTTAAGAGATTAAGATCTTTTACTTTTTAAGTGATCTATACATATTCTACTCAAGCAAAATGAGTAGACACCAAGACGACCTATTTCTAGGTACACAAGATATTCGAAACAAACTATGTTACAACACACAAATATGTGCTTCAACTATTTAAAATTAAACCAAAATTAAACCAACTTACGACAATTTTTATTTTCTCTGTATTTTTGGCTGACTTTTATATCACTTCTCATACATTACATCAACAATTTCTAGTATTGTTTTCTCATTATGCATTTCATTAAATTCTAAATAAAAGCACGCAAAAAAGCATAAAATATTTCAAGGTAAGAATATAAATACCTTCACAAGTATAGTTGGATTTTATAGTACATAAAAGAATAGCCAAGGCGCCTCAGGCTTTAGTTTAAAGCGTTTTTATATCTATTACTAATACAAATATAAGTACTTTATTCATATGTATAAGAAATTTGTACAAATAAACTTATACTGTAACAAAGGTACTAGATTTTTCCATGTAATTATATTTTCTTTATTTAATTCACAGGAATTACTAGGTCATGTTTTTTTTTCTTATTTTGCATGAAAACGAAAAATATGCTATTATATTTTTATGTTTTGCTAAATATTAAAAATTATATGTGGTAATCAATAACTTCTTCGAAATTATTTAGAACATGTTCCATGAGTTTTTTCTCTACCTTCATGATATGAATTCATGATTTTGAAAGAAAAATAAATCTTTTACACATCTCCTGATACACCAATTATAAGTAGAGGTTGAGTTACTTTGATCTTTTCTTGTTTGATTCACCCATAACTTTTTGTTAAAGCTTGTTGGATTTAAATTATTTTGGCCATACCCTAAAATATGGTTGGTCCTTGGTCCCCCTCATAAAGGGTTACAAAATTTAAAGAGAAGTAGAGGATGGATTGATGGTTGAGAAAATCTAACAAATAACAACAACAGATAGTATTCTTATTTAATGGTTTTCCTTCTTTGCCTTATCAAACCCCATCTTCAAACTTCTCCTTTTATTTTTCCACCAATGTCACTTTTCTGTTTTGTTCAAGATTTGGTATAGATCGTTCAAATCTTACATGAAACTTTTCATACGGTACACAACAAAGTATTTTATGTATTCTAGTGGTCTTATTGGGTCTATAACAATATAGATGATCAATTTTCATTGGACATATTAGTTAATAAGTTTATTTTCTGATTTAGTTCTTATACCAAATATGGTAATACAAAAATTATGAGATGTTATATATATATATATTCATTATTACACTGTCATAATAAAATAAAGTAAAAAATTTATATATATATATATATATATATTTGTTTTGGACCCGTGTATCAAACTCCAAAGTAATTACTCATTTGTACTTGTACTGCATATCTAGACTTGTACATTAACATATAATTAAAACTCATATACCTAGAATATCAAAATGTATCTAAATGTATCTTAAATTATATCGGATCTTATCTCTCTCTTAAAATTCAGTTCTGTTATAGTTTAGGTTTTGGGACAATATACTTTGCTAAGAAAATTACGAATTGGAGGTATTGAGATATTGGATAAGTGCCAAAGGAGAATATGAAAAGTTTTTTTTTTTAAAGAGAATATGAAAAGTTAATTCATATATGCAACCCAAAAAAAAAAAAATTGGTATTGTCATCCACCAAATGAAGGATATGCATTGTTTTCTCATTTCTGACCTTCCTACAGGGAATCATGAGTCTTCGAAATTCAAAAAAGTGGGTCCAAAACATAACATTATGAAACCAACTGGCCTCACTACTCCTACAATTAGGTTCATACTCGTGAACCCATATAATAGAGAAAGAGAAAAAACGATACGTACGCATATAAAGATGATAAAAAATTTCGGATCCACTTGACGATGATAAGTAAAAGTCTATATATATACATGTAATTCACTTGATAGTGATGATGATGAATAAAAGAATCCATAGAAAACCATATGTATATATAAATGATTCACAGATTTAGGGAGAGTATTGATTAATTAGTTTGGTCTTTCTTGAAAGCTACAATTTGGCTAACTTCCAAACCCCTTCGATAATATATACATATTTATATATGTGTAACTGAAAAAAGATTAGAACGAACAAACTAGACCAAGTGTACAAATCGCTAATATGTTCTTTTACATTAAAAGAAATTAAATTCTATTTTCTTATTGGTTCTATATTAAAAATAAATTGTGTATATGATTTTGGCTAGCTAAGAATAAGATGGCTTTGTTGATCTTGTTTTCGTGTACATGTTCAAAAAGAGACTTACCGTTACATGTTACCACTCACACATCTCACCACTACGCATTAAATTGGACCGTTTGTTTATCTTTAAGTTATTGGAATATGTTCCGTATTTTGTTAGGTTCTTACGTAAGGCCATGAGCCATGGCACAAGCCACACCTTTTGGGGAAATAGTGTACAAACAGCCATATTTTTTCAGTAACATAGAATATTATTTTATTTTTGAACAAGAATACAAAATTGACTCTTCTTTTGTACTACTTTTCATATTTTCAACAAACAAAGATGGGCTCATAAAACTTAACCAGAAATCAAAAGGTAATAAATTGATAGGCTCAACATCCGAAGTTAACTTCATGGTACAGTGCTTTTGGTAGACAACAAACTAAAACAAGTCATAATTAGATTAAATAATCAATCGAAATTTGACTTAGACCAAATCATGTATTGGCTCAAGAGATGCCATTCCCTTACATCAATGTTTTTGCCTACCTGTCTAGCTCTTGCCACCACATTTCTACTTCTACACCTTTTGTCTATACACGAAATTATAAATATATACGTGTTTGTAAGGTCCATTCTCATCTTATCATCTTATTTGTGATTAACTAGAGTCTAATATTCTTATATGTACCATTCCTTCTCACTATAGTTTTCCCTCTAAATATACGGGAAAAACGAATATTAACTATTGCGCCTTTGTTTCAAAATAATGCTATTTGAAGATATGAGTGCGTTTTCTTAATAAAAAATTATTTGTCTAATATCTAAATATAGAATTTCGAGAACTATATATGCAGTTATATATTTTTTTAATTACATTGTATTTTTACATATATTGATATTTAGTATATGAAAATGTAAATGGTGTATGCATAAAATAAAACGAAATTTAATGTATGCTCTGATGCTTCGATTTTATGGACTGTAACCGTGACAATATGATATACACGTATGTCTATGTTTATATATCCTTCGTTTTGAAGAAGACGGAAACGACTTTTTGGTTGAGAATGTGATATTGCATAGTGTGAAGCATTATTATTGTTACTCATGAGGAAACGTGAAGGTGGACAAAAGGGATAATTTTTAAAACCCTAATTAAAGAAAAATAATGATGTCCAATTGTGTATTTTGCATCTAATCAAATCTACACCTTTGAATATTGACTCTTCTTCTTTCCCCTTTTCTTAATTATTTCTTAGTTTTTTTGCAAGAATATAATTTCAATCTTTTTATTCTCAATTAATTCCCATCATGGCCAACACACAAATCCAACTATAGGCTAAAGCTACATATCGATATGTATGTATAAGATAAACATTAGATAGAAAGTATTCTAAGTAATTAACTAAAAATATCTCTTAACATATTCATACATACATACTTTAAACAAAAAGACATACATATACAACTTGTTTTAACATACACATAACATTCAGTTCAAAAAAAAAAAAAAAAAGCATACACATAACACATATAACTTGTTGTTTTACCCTAACCGAGTTATTCTCACTCTATACGCTGATGTTTTGAAGACGCCTTGTCACATGCATCCACCAATAAAAATATACTTTTATTTCTTTCCGGTTTGGCATCAGATATTTGAGTTTCGCTTAAGCATCCCAAGCTAATCTTGGATGTGAACAAGTTTTAGTAAGAAATATATCTCGCAAACCCATCATATATAAAGCACTGACACCAAAATTCAAGGACGGTTTATGCATTGTCTTTGTCTATACTGTAATGCATAAGTCATGAAGAGATATTTTGACATATATATGTACAAAAATATGAAGGAAAAATGAGATTGTTGGGTGAAGGGTAAGAGAGATTCAAAAGTGAGGATAACATGTTTTAGGAAGAGAAGAATTGAATGTTCAAGAAGTTTTTTCCAATAAATCACAATTTGGTGTGGTGGGCTCCTCTAAAGGGCAAAGGGCAAAGAACAAAAATGTGTTATGTCTCCATTACTATTTTCATGGTTATTATTATATTCAAAATTTTCAGTTTTATAACAATCACCACCATTACTCGGTTTTGGTCAATTCAAGACAATAACAGTCAATGGTCATCGTTTAATTTGGCTGTATAGTAAAAATTGATTTTAAATTAATCATATTTTGTTACTGACTTACTGGCAGTACAGATTTTATATGTCAACTGTATATTTTCTGAAAATTAGTTTCAACTTAAACCAAAATATGTTTCTTCGTCTCGCATAATGTTCAAAACATATATTTTCGGAAACTTATTAGGTTAAGCCAAGAGCAACAACCCACCTAATATCTGTATAATAATACTACATGCTCATAACTTGCAGTTTATTTTGATAAAACTTGTTAATTATCTTTGTTTAGTGGAATTGTTTAGTTGTTAGATTTCTGTTCCATCACGAATAATGTACAAACCCCAATAATATATAGAGAGGGATATAGATATATATATGTGTGGGTGGGTGTGTTCGCGCGCAAATATATATCATGTCTTTATCATAGACAAAGTCAGTTACCTGCAATGCCATCATTTCTTAAATTTAATCAAATATCAGAATAATATGACAATACGAAAGTGAATTATACATTTACGACACTTTTTATTTTCATTTTTTCCAAACAGTTTCATCTTTTTCTACTTACTGCAATATTGAATTTTATCTATCAATAAAATATAAAAATATCATTTGCAAATTTTTGGACTCATAATTTAGTCCAAACAGAATTAATTCAAAAGCTTTAAATTTGAGATTCAAGCTTCTGGAAGATCGAGATTTCTAGTTTGGAAATATAGAAGATGCATTTTATTACTAAATCGCTTCGTCTTTCTCCACCATATGATCGTAATTCAGTGAAAGCAAGTGATTGTGAATTTTCTTGTGAACAGTTCCAGCCAAATATACAAGAGTGCTTGAATAAATAGTGGTCTGTAGAGCCATACGAGTGAATTGAGAATCTAATTCAGACAGTTTGTTACTCTTGTGAAGGTCCAATCTGGATTGATCCTCTTTCCTAGGGCATTGGACATGAGAGTGTATCATACGGTGCAAGAGAATAGACATGCAAAGAATATGTGATCTCATTCTGTGTTATCTTTTTTTAACACTCTCTATAGTATAGTTTTCATCTATTGATTCTTTCCAAATCTTTTTTTTTCGTCTCTTTCTTATCAAATTACAAATAACTAATTTCGTTTAGACAAATCGAAAGATTTTCGATGTTGTTTCTCTTTTACCCATAATCCAATTTGGAATAAGAAATCAAATCATTCGTCAAAAGTTATTTTCTTAGAGATTAACAAAAAAAAAAAATTTGGAAATTGATAATTAGATCTGGCTGAATAAAACAAAATTCATATGGAAAAGGTAAATGATGGCATTAAAGGTGAAAGGTTGATCAGTAGCAAAAATTGCAGTTACAAAATACCAACCATTTGAAACATCACTAACCTAAATACTCCATATATTTAGAGAGAAAAAGCAACAATGTTGGTTATGAATTTCAACGAAGAGAAGAAGACGAAACATGTTTTCACTTTTTTTATCTCTTTTAGATTTTATTGTTTATATATTTTCTATATTTATTAATTGTAATAAAAATAAATAATTAATATCAACTTTTAAATAAAAATACAAATCTTACCTTATTAAAAACAAATTATTTACTTTTTGATTTTTTATAAAATAGACTTTTAATTTCTTTTTGATTTTTTAAATAATTTTATTTTCAAAAAAAAATTGACACTTTCTGATAAATTGATTATATCTTTTAATTATAATATAAACTTATTATTCATTTATCAAAAACAAAATTGTTTCTTTAAATCAAATTGCAGTGCATAGTTCAATAGCAAATTAAAAAAAAATTGTGCCAATAATTATAAATTGATGGTTAAAACTTTTAGTTATTTAGAATGTAAGTGGCTACCACTTTAATAGTTTTTATTCGATTTTCCTTTTCAATATATATATATATATATATATACACACATTATAAGTCTTGATAATAAGTAAAACTATTAAGTTATGATAGATATTAAAATAATTTAGTTTATAAATTAAATATATATATGTACTACCATATGTGATTTACCAAAAAAAAAAAAGTGCTTGCATATGTGATGATAAAGGACAATGTTTATTTTTATTTTAAGAAGATTTTGCCCAAACAAAATATGTCGAAATTGAATTTCGATGTACTAGTGTACTAGATATCTCATAAGTCACTGAATATGTCAAATATTGATACAAACTAATAATAAAATAATAGCTAAACATATTTATTTATTTTTTATTTTTATTTTGTTGGTCAAGAATAGCTAAACATATTTATATTTAATATAACATAAATGTTAAATATTAATAAACCTTGAGAGAAAATACATTGTAGAAATTTATTTCTACTTACATTTACTGTTATTTTCTATAAGTACAAAAAGGTATTTACATTTTGTTATTTTGGTTTGGTTTTACTAAAAAACTAGAAAGCAGGCCAGAAATGTGATTCGTGATTAATTTTAACAAAAAAGTAAATATATAAAGAAAGAATTTTAACTGTAAATCTCTCTTTTCCAACATATATATAAACATTATATTTTGATACTAACAACTAGTTGCATTTCTTATTTTCATAATTATCATCATATATAAGAAATTGCTAATATAGGCGAATCTATAAAAGTATAATAGACCTAAAAAAACGAAATATCCGTTTCCATTAAAAAGAAAAGTAAATAAATCTAGATGCGATTCAAGTATTCAACATTGGGTTTATAATAAATGAGAATCATGCTTACTTTGTGCATATACAGAGACTTTAAAGCCTTCCCTTAAAAAAACTTCCATTTCATTCCATTCCTCCTCCTCTTCACCATTTATTTCTCACATTTTTTTTTGTTTTTTGTAATATTTCTTCAACAAAACAAAAAATTAGAATCCCGAAGCAAAGGTCCAATCTTCACCACTTTCATCACCATGTCCGATACAACCGTAGATACATACATATCTTTTGTGTGATTTATACATATTAAAGATTCTCTCATTAAGAAGCTTGCTTCTTTTTATTTTTATCTTCCTCTGTTCATGGCGGTCCAAGCTCATCACCATCCTTCTACTATGTTCTTCCTCAACAGGTACTCTCTCTCTCTCCCCCTCCTTCTCTCTCTATATCTATATGTATATGTATGTCTTCATATGTTTGATATTTCGATTCCTCAGAAACGGACAAGAAGGGAATGATTGTTCGCCGGAGCTGCAAAAGTCTCAGTTTACTTCCATCACCGCCGGTTTGGCTTCTTATCTCGGTTTATCTTAAGAAGTTTATTGGTTTTATCTCAAGAAATGAATCGGTTTAACGTTTGGTCGGAAAACAAAAACAGGGGTTGATACAAGAAAGCGAGCCAGAGAAGTTTCGTCGGTGATTGATTTAGAAATCACGGCGTCTCCGATGAACCCTCCGCCGTCTACTCCGCCGCAATTTATCAGCCGTCGACAAAATCCTAATGTAGTATCCACCGGTCTTCGTTTATCCCAGGGGCAATCGCAGAACCGAGAACAACGATCATCATCTTTGCCGATGATAACCGGAGATATCGCCGGAGAAATCCAACGGCAATCGGATGAATTAGATAGATTTCTTCAGACCCAGGTGACTTTTTTTTTTCTTGAAAAGTATTATAAATGACTTTTTTTTTTTCCTTCTTGATTTGAAATTATCGACTTTTAAATTTTTTTGTAAAGGGAGAGCAGCTGAGGCGCATGTTAGCGGAGAACAGCGAGAGGCACTATCGTGAGCTTCTAAGAACGACGGAAGAATCAGTAAGGCGGAGATTAAGAGAGAAAGAAGCGGAGATCGAGAAAGCCACGCGTCGTCACGCGGAGCTTGAAGCACGTGCGGCTCAGATCGAGAACGAGTCACGTGCTTGGCAGGTGAGAGCGGCGGCGAGAGAAGCCGAAGCTACGTCGTTGCAAGCTCGTTTGCAGCAAGTCGTAGCTCACGGCGGCGGAGTCACGGTTGCGGAACCACAATCGGGAAGCGTAGACGGTGTGGGTGAAGCCGAAGACGCCGAATCGGCTTACGTTGATCCCGATCGATTCGAGTTGACCGGACCGAGTTGTAGGATTTGCCGGCGGCGATCGGCGACGGTGCTGGCTTTGCCGTGTCGCCATTTGATCCTGTGTAAAGGTTGCGACGGCACTGTGCGAGTCTGTCCGCTTTGCCTTGGCTCGAAGAATTCAAGCGTTGAGGTTTTCTTTTCTTGATGGGCTTTTCTTTAATGGGGCCTACCAGGCCCAGCGTTGGCATTTTATAGTTTATACTTAAAAACAAATTTATATATAATTTATTTAAATTTCATCAGTTTTAATAGTTGTTGAGTTTCTTGCTCTCAAACTCAAAGAGGTTGATGTTAATTTGTACATACTAATGTGCATAGCCACATGCATGTACACACTAATGTGCATAGCAACATGCATGTACATACATAGCCACATGCAGTGGCCCTGTTTTTTCTTACAAAAAGTCTTTTGTTTTCGTGGAACAACGTCACGTTAATTGATATTAAAATTTTAACCAGAAAAAATAGTTTCTTTTTAAATAAAATTTGGGTTGGTTATGATGAAATTAAAGCAGTTCTGAGTCGCCGAGAAATTTTCTAATCTTCAATTGGTTTTCGGAGCTGCGTTTTAAATGCTAATAATAACAATAAATTATGACCATTTACTTTTATTTATTTCACACATTTAACACATGAGATTAATATCATACACAATATCACTGCATAATTGATATCATAATATCATATATTTAGTAAATATAAGTATTTATTTAATGATATAAATTATTATGCACTGATATTGTGTATTATTTTTATATATTTGTGTATTGTAGTAGTGACACAACTATTTTAATTAAGATTACACTTTGTATTTTGTTAGGATTTTCAGTATTTATTTTGATATTTTAAAAAGTGTTTATATTCAAATTTCAGATTTTATTTAGTTGATATTTTGAATAAAAATATCTTTTAGTTCTTTGTTTCTGGTAGATATAGGAAATCTCAATAAATTCAAGAATTAATGGATGAATATCATATCACCATAACTTCTTAGTTCTTGCTATTTTATTTGTTTTAAAAACATAAAATATTACGAAACAAGGAAAAATTTAGTATTTTGGTATTTTAAAAAATTTGTTTTATAAGATAGTTTCGAAAATACAATTGAAAATGTGTATTTTTAGTTTTGTTTAATGAAAGTTGAATTCTTCATGAAAGTTGTATGGTTGATGGTGGGTGCTGGACTGCTGGGTGGTATGTGGTGAATGATAAACGGTGTACAGTAATTGGTGGATAGTGTATGATGGATATTATAATGGTGCATGGTCTATGGTGAATAATGTATGGTAGATGATATATGGTTGATGACAGTGGATTGTGTACGGTCGATATGGTGGATGATGTATAATGTATATTTAAAACTTATAATTATTTAAATATCATATATGATAAAAATACATATTTCACAAAAATCTAAAGTTATCTATTTATTTGTTTCTGAAATATATATATTTGACTAATATCTTCTAAATCGAATGAATATATAGAAATTGTATGGGAATAAATATTAATATAGTAAAAATGTTATATTAAAAAGCAGTACCATTTGAATTCTTCTCAGCGACCATTAAACATATGTTGATATAGTTCAATAAAAAAATTTAAATTTGTGACTTCCATATAATACAATAGCCAGCCATATACCTACAATTCTAAAGCTCATCTCATGCCTTTTTTCAAACATAATAGCTTGAAAAGTATTAACACTGTAACCTATGCAATATACAAGCTAACTCAATCTATGCACCTTTTGTTTGAAAATACAGTTCAAGTTGCTCGCATAAATTTGTAGATAATCTTTTCATATTTTTTGGATTTTCTGTTGTTGGCTTTCATATTTTTCCTTTACTTGCATGAGTGCATCATATGTCATAACTTATTGATGCATTGGCAATAAAAAAAAAAACTAATTACTATGTGAGATTAAAAAAACAATTGATCAAACAAAAAAGAGGGAAATCAACGAACAGAGGTAGATTTTGTTCACATTTGAAATGGTAAAACAAAAGGGTCATTAAAAGTCAGTAAACATGAGAATGCTTTTGTCTTAAATCAAGGAAAGTGGAAGACAAACCCATACCTGCAGATATAATATAGAACGATAATTATATATTCCATTCCATGTCTGTACCAAAAGTATGCTAATAACCTAAATTAGTCATGCCTGTAACTTAAATATTAAAGTTGTACCCCTATACAATTATTCCCAATACATCTATATTAGGTGTCTAAAACACTTCTTCTTTTTCAGGGTACCAAATATATGTAGATTTTCTTTTAAAACTAATTAATGTGCGAATGCTGTAGCTAAGCTTTGTTAATGATATGAATTTGGTGATATATTTCATTGTGTTCTTAAGTTATACAGTTTCAGGTGCATAATCTCTATAAGTTTAGGACAGATTTTTTATTTTTAAGTAATATGGACTTGAAACTAGATTTAACGTTTGTCTTTTTTAGTAAAAAAAAAAAAACTAGATTTAACGATACCAAAGCAGCACATCTTTAAATAGTTGAGTTAACCGCGTTGTAAAGATAAAAGAGAAGCCTTGTGTAAATTTAAATTCATTGAAATAACTTATCCAATTCAAACCTCAAATCATCTAAATTGATTGTTTGTACACACTAAGATAAAAAGAATGGACTATATATTTAATTACGAAGCGATTCTTAAAATGCTTGCTTGGTGTATCAATTCATTCGGATTTCACGTAAAAAGTTGGTAGACATTTTTTCGATTATCATTCGTATTACAGAACATCGAATCCTTTTATCATATTTTCAAACCTATAAACCGTATTTGTCAATAATGACAGCATGGAACATAAGTGGCCCAAAACAAAAGACAAAAGAAATAAACATAAAAAGAATTGTTGTGATATGTAACACTATAAATTAGAAGGTCCATGAGGATGTGATGATGCATCGCATAGACAAAGATGCAAAGACATGAAGGAAGGAACGGCTCGATCCAAAATTCATAATGGAATTAAATTATATAAAACTAATTGATTTTTTTTTTTTTTGGTAAAATAAAACTAATTGATTTAGTAGAAGGAAAGAAAAGATGAGAATTGATCCGGTGCTTTGATATATTCTAAGTTTGGTGAGACAACTTTCTTTATGAGTTGCATCAATAGACTTTAAAATTTCACGTGACAATAATGCAATGGGACTGTTTATGTGAAAACAAACAATATGCAATATGACATGGCATCTAAGTGCATTGTTCCTTTATGTATATCTTGGAGAGAAAAACGAATACATTTTTATGATATGACCACAAACAAATTAAATTGAAGATGGACGCATGACTTATTCGTTCATATTAACATAATATTTCTTAGATGACTTGAACCCGTTGATAAGTTTGTTCCTTTGATAACGAATTGAGAATGATGAGATCGGGGGAAAAGATATGATGTCGCACTTGGAATTTAAAAGTAAGGAAAACGATGACATCACTGCATGTGTCAAAGTTGGTGGTCGAAAATGATGATAAATTACTTTAGTGCGGCCCAAATGAAAACCCCAATCAGTTGCATCAGGTCACAAACGGCCCGGTGCCATAGTTTCATAGCTCTCATTGACTTTAGGTTATATTTCTAGCCCAAATCTAAACAGCTATAAAATATTTCTAGCCCAAATTCCTCGTTTTCGATGTTTATTCATTGGTTAAAAATACACACGAGTGTGCCTTGCAATATTTAAGTTTTACGTATGTATAGGGTTCAAAATGTGATCACAAAAGAAATAGTGGTAAAGGTAGTGGTTTTTGTGAAGTCTAGCTATCTACATCATTCAAACCTTGATTGGCTAAAAAAAATGCTTGATATATGTTGTAAGAACTATAGAAAATTCCTATCTTTCTTACCAATCAAACCTTGCTTGAATATTAGTGGGGTTTCTTTTTTTTTTTTTTTTTTGTCAGCCTTGAAAATTTGAATCTAAATCGTAATATTTTGTCTAGTTTGGAACTCAAAATTCACCCATGTAGATCAATTATTTTTGATTCTATCACTAGACCAATAAGTATCGCAATTAAAGTACAAGTTACAACCGTAAAAGTTGATAACACGATCTTGGATTTATTCATTATCAAGTTTAGACAATTCACAAATAAAATAAACAATGACAAGTTGAAATTACCTAATTGTAAACAAAAAAAAGGGTTGAAACTACCAAATCGGAAATTGATTTGTTGAAATATGTGTGGTATTTAACTAGACTCCAAACTCTTGTTTGAGAGTAAAATGGTGGATCCAAAAGTTGTTAACTAGGTATTGCTTTAGCCAACCTAATGTTTGGGAATCTTCAGTAGAGCAAGTGTGTTCTTGGGTTTACTAAGTTTAACAAATAATATTTACAAAATATACTAATTATAAAGATCTCTATATTGTGTTCTTGGATTTATCAAGTCTAGCAAATAATATTTACTCAATTCAATAATTATAAAGCTCTCTACATTAGGTTCATTTGTTTTTTTTCGATGTATTTGGTATATACACTCCACATATATACACCAATAATGGCTGAAACTTTTTTTATAAAACACATCACATGTAACGAACTCAGCAAAGCAATTATCAGTTTTAATTATGTTTCGTTGTAGTCACCACAAATAAAACTATCATATCAAACATGTGCCTAGATTTTTGCAGGGATTGTCTCACTATATTCGTTGGTTATAAATATAATGAGTGATTTATAAATGATGTTGACAAAAAAAGTTATAATAACAATGAGTGATAACTGAGTGATAATAGTTGCTTTAGTTTTTTTAAAAAGTTAAAAATAATGAGTGTTTAAAATGAAAATTTGAACTCCGATTTCTGATTTTATTATTTTCGCTCAAAAAAAATTCCGCTTGTTAAATTTATTTCTAATTTCTACAAAATATCAGTTTTCAAAAAGAAAAAAATCACTTAACTCTCTATTGGCGAAGTTTTGTAATCGTATCATAGCCATAGGAGTTGAATGTGGGGACAAGCGAATCAGTTTATAATCGGACGGCCAAAAATTGATCAATATGGTGACCGTCCGATTGTGAAAACAGCCGATGATAGATACCTGTGAAGCAGGCAATACCTGACCGGTAAAGCTCATACGTGTCACAATTTGTCAAGCCTTAACTCACACGTGTACAGTTTGAAAATTCTACAAATCCAATATCAAAGGACAAGACAGGTTAAATGCCATTAACATATTAAAAATTGAAATGTCATGTCGGTCTAGTTATTTCTTATTTCTCTCCTATACTATTATATAGGTGCCCAGAGGGAAAAAATATAGGTAAATACTTGACATATATTTTTTTTTAACCTGTCAAATTGTTTGATAGCTACTAATAATTTTCTCGTCCCCGAGTAGCAATTGATTAAAATTAAAAACACATGTGCCAAATAATCGTATGGTTATTAAATAGTAAAAATGATAGATAGTAGTAAGTTATTGTTTTTCTATTTGTAACATTAATCTTGCACATTTGCTATATTTTTTTTTGGTCGTGCAGTCTAGTATTTAATTAATACTTATAAAAAGAGAAGAAAATATCATAAACGACGAGTTTGTCAATGACAACTGAGTCTAGGGGCGATGGATTCCCGGGGAATGACCGGCAAAGAGGAGTGGTTGATGAAATAAACAAACCTCGTAAAAGTTGCACCTTTATATCAAACAAGTGTGTTTGTTACTATATCTCATACAGTCATACTTATATAGTTCCTTCTTTTAGTTGCTAAGGTAAATTTTTTAAAAAATATTGGAAATGACATCACCATGTTGAACTGTTGACAGATCGATGAGGCGATGAGCAAAGTTACTCCCGATTTATTTCGAAAAGTGTCTCTATGACTCAAATCAAAACATTAACAAATAAAAAAATAACTACAAAGTAAACATCAATTCCATAATTACCAGGTAGACCCAAAGATTTTATTTGGTTTGGTTGCATACACAAATAAGCCTGCATATTACATAAACTAACTTCATATTATTCTTTATAGTTATGAACTTATGACTTATACGTATCAACCACTAAATTGTTATATGAATGTTTAATAAACTAAACAGGAATATACAAGATTTTTGTTTTATTGTGAATTAGAAGACTATAAATCAAAAGTTATCGTGATATTTGAAAATTCAGATATTTTCTATTAAAAACGTCTACATTCATTAATCTATGGTTTTTAAGTCGATGTAAAATTTCTTCAAATATGAGTTTTTTTCAACCATGCATGTAAAGATTTGAATAATTCAAATACAGTATAGGTGAAATGAATAAGCTTTATAGTTATACCCATGAGGCCATGACTGAGGGGGAGCGTAAATACGTACTTCAAGACATAAGTGGGGCCAAACCCTATGGGCTGGGCGGTGGGTCCACATCATGTAGAAGAGTGGAAAAGACAAGAGAGAAGAGAATAACCTAAAACGAATTTTGTAAAAAAGAGAGCAAGGACAGAAAAAGACTGACGTCACGGGAAGAATTATTTTTGGCAGCTTGTTAGTAGTAAATCTGTAAATACGTCTAGTATCAATAGGTACAAATATTTTATTTAATAAAACCATTGTTAGGCGTTCCAAAACAAAAGAAATTACGCAATTATATGCAAACTTCATAGACAAAAACGTAATTTTGCTATAAAAGTTTGGAATAAGTTTGTATAGTTTTAACTTTTAAGACAAACACAACCAAGTGGGTTTCGTTAACATCGGAGCCTTGCGCAAGTGTGCGACGCTAACTTCTTAAAATATTTGCTTGCACGTATTTCTTAGCTCGTGTAAAGTGTATTACACTCCAAGCCCGTCTTACTTTCTCCCTCCCACTGTCCCACATCAATAAATTACATATACTATTCTGTTAGTATAGTCTACAGAATTTGAAGGAGAAGCTTGTTTTTAACTAAGCAATTGTTAGACTACCAATACGTATCTTTTATTGACTTATATGTAAATTATAATGCACGTTAAAAGTCATAGGTTAACCACTTCGAAATTTATCTACCAAAAGCTTTGTCCATAAATATTTACTTGAGTCATATATAAAATACACTATGCACATATATATCACTTCTTTCTTTGACAAAAAAAAATTGGAATAATAATATTTGCGTTGTAACAACAAGTGGGATAGTCTTGGTGAGTCGGGATGTTAGTGATGGTGTGGAATTCAAGTTCGTTTGAAGTAGTTGTAAGTAACGTACCAAACATCCTTATATCACCAAGTTAAGAAATGTGTATTTATAGAAATATGCAAAATATTGAAATAATGAAATGACTTTTGCCTTTTGGTTGATGATGTGTGGTTTAATCAAATAATTTATAGAAAATAAATTTACAAACCATGCATTTCGCCATTTTGCGATTACGATGAGAAATTCAGACAAATTCCACCATATATGACTATATGAGTAGTTTATAATTTACTATCTGACTCGGTTTCATTTCTTTTGTTTAAGTAACAAACAAAAATCCTTGTTATTTTGTCTGGTTAGGGAATTCGATTGTGATAATTACACCCAAGTGACTCGATAAGAAACCAAACCTTTTTCGTAATCTTTACTGAAAGAAATTGGAAAGAACATATTACATTGGACCAGTCAGATTAGCAAATTTTTTTTTTTTCCAGATTAGCAATTTTCTCTACGTGGAGATGACTTATTTTACAGCAAACGTCACATTTGTGTCTTTAACACTTTTCAGATATTTGTGACACGAACCTTTTCAAGATTTATTCCAGCTAGTAAAAACAAAAAAAAAAACAAAAAAATTCAGGCAGCAAGCATGTATAAGAAAAAATGCCATTCATAAACCAAACGTTCGTTATGTTTGTATTGTTGAAACGCGAAATTTAAAAGAAAAATGTAGTATCTCCGATATACTACCACTCTTTTATACATCTAACATAACCATTCACTACCAAATATTAGAGAACTACCAAATATTAGAGAACGTTTCCGTCGATACTGATTGTCATTGTCGACTGATTCCACTGTCCTATAATGTCCACATACTATTGTTCCACAGTATAAGTTCAAACAATTGTTTTATTTTTAGGATTCTTCATTTTAATTACTTTAGTATATATATCAAATCACAACTAGTCACGCTCACAGCAATACCACATTAAAAAAACACCGACCTTAACGCACCACTACTATTTCTAGCTCACCAAGCTCCTCAAAGTCTTCGCCAAAAACGTCACCCACCACGGAAATTCATAAAGAAGACAAAATGACAATTTTATTCATTTCCATTTGTAAAAAAAAAAACAAATTAATTATTTACTACTTCTGTCGAGAAAAAATAAGAAAACACACACACAAGTAATACTAGTAGTAAAGCGATGTCGTCATTACGGTAACGCTTTCAAGAAGGAAAAAAAAAAAAAAGAGAGAAACCCCACGCGCGTGGGTCCACCTACTCTCCCCCGAATCCCCATGATTTTCTTTAACGTCTCCCAAGTGCTGGTGGGACCCATGTTTTATGGAACCGTGATTGTATTTTGATTATTTATGTTTACGCCCCCTTAGCATTCTTTCAATTACAATACTGCCGCTATTTTGTCCATTCCTCTTGTTTTGTTACCTTAAAAACTTTTTTCCAATACCATATACCCTTTTCTGCTTGGACGGATGTGATCACTTGTTCAATTTTTTTTTTTAGTTTGGAAATATGTGAATTTATATATTTATAGTAAACAATCTTAACTGTTTTACTAATTAGATAAACCTAAATATTTTTAGAATAATCTTAAGTGGTAGTGGGGTAAAATTATAAACATATGATCAAAATCTGTTCACATATAAATATTTTATTTAGCAATATTTTACTGTATCCAAATTAATATTATATGGTAATCTTCGGTATACAAAATCAAATTCTTATTTATTTATGGTTTTTTTTCCGAATTTATTTATTTATTCATGGTTCTGTTCACCTAAATATGCTATATAATTTAGCTAGAGAGTAAGTTCTTCGGTAAAAATATTTCATGTGTAATTTCACTGAAAAGTTTAAGCGAGTAATACTTTTCTAATGGAGTTTAGCTCGGAAATCTTTCAAAATCTTTGGGTTTTTGTTTTGCTGGGTTATGGAGTCTTGGTTCTTTGATGATGGAGAAGTGGTCTCATCATTTTATTTCGGGAGGAGGAAGATGTTATTGTTGGGTTAGCTACGGACAGCATCGATAGTCTCGTGCTCAGGTTTGCAGGAGTTGCAATTGATCTGCAGTTTTGATATTATTATATCGAATTTTGATCCAAATCGGTTTATCTTCGTTTTAGTGGTTGTTTCTTTTTGATAGAACTTTGTTTTCGGAGATAGTGTTTATCTCCGGCTTTGATTCCTCTTTGGGGCTCTGGTAAGTTGTTTCGTTTAAGTTCGATATAAAACTCCAGATGGCAAGAAAAAAACACTACAATTATGTAAAATGTAATTTGGATTACAAAAAGCAAACGTGGAAAAAGTATTTTACTTTTGTTTCACTAAGCTCTCTCGAAAGTTCCTCTGAAACTGGGGGACGAATAAGTCACGAAGAAATTATTTCCTAACGCCTCAAAATTATTCCTTATGTGTCAATAAAGTATTTCTAGAATTTCACCAAAAAAAAAAAATAAAGTATTTCTAGAAATTAACAAAAGTGGTTTTCGATTTCTTGTACTTTCAAAAAAAAGAAAAGAAAAGAATGGTTTTTTGGTTACTACAAAACCAATAGAGATTCTCTCTCTCAAAATTCGCCCCTTG
This sequence comes from Isatis tinctoria, assembly GCA_010577795.1. Lineage (NCBI taxonomy): Eukaryota > Viridiplantae > Streptophyta > Magnoliopsida > Brassicales > Brassicaceae > Isatis > Isatis tinctoria. Next base: position 10,572,824 of record CM021250.1, on the reverse strand, counting down.
TTTATTACTCTCTCTCTCTCTCTCTGAAACCCCTCAAAAAAACAAAATATCTTTTGCTATAAAATCTCTCCCACTCACACTTTTCCTCTCAAATTCTCCAACCACAACACAAGACCTCTCTCTCTCTTTCTCTCTGTAAACCAAAATAAGAAAAAAAAAATGGAGGTTTCAGCGAGAAAGCCTTATTTCATTGAAGAAGATGACGATTTGGCTTCTTCTTTGTCGGAGATGGAAGCTGGGTTTTCTGGTAACACTGGAAACTCACAAAACGGCGTCGTCCCAAGTCCTTTCTCTTACACGAGGATGAACAGTCTCAGCAGAAACACGAACTATTGTTACAATAACTACCCTCAAAGCTATTATTACCATCAATACTCTGTCTCATCTCCGAGATCTGTTGTTTCCGGAAGATTCCACGATTTCAGATTCGATAACCAACAGCCTCATTTCCTGGATTCATGTTTCCTCTGCAAAAAACCACTTGGTGACAACAGAGACATCTATATGTACAGGTAAATATATAGATCTACACATCAGATCTCATTTCAAAGTTTCTCCTTTTAATCGAAATAATGCAAAACCCAGAAGAAAGGACTGATTTTTCGGATACCCATTTATTTCATTAGCCAAATTAAACGATTCATGGGTCTGATTCGAAGTTTTGATTTTTTTGGTGTAATTGCAGAGGAGACACACCGTTTTGTACTGAAGAGTGTAGACAAGAACAGATAGAGAGAGACGAAGCAAAAGAGAAGAAGCAGAATCTATCTTATTCTGTGAAATCAGCAATGAGGAGAAAAGAACAACGAAGCTCTTCTTCTTCTCCGACCAGATCTCGTGGTTATGCTTTCCACAACGGAACTGTTGCTGCTGCTTGAAATTTCCGAATCTGAAGATGAATTTGGGAATTATAATAATAATAATCACTAGGGTTCGAAAAAGGAAAAGAAAAACATAAGAAGTGAGATTGTCTCTTTATGCTTCGAAGCTGGTTTTTGGATTCCCTTTTGATCTTTTTTAAAATTAAAGATCATTTTACTTTCGCTTCAAGTTTTCAGGGAAAGGAGAAAGCTGAAGATCCTTTAACTTCTTTCCTTTGTTTTTTTTTTATTTAACTTAAAAAGTTTTGGGAGTATGGGAAGAGAGAAATTGTAAATGCCTGTGTGAATTTAACGTCCATGGCATGCTTGAGTAAATTTCTTGTTTTTTTTGGGGGGTAAGCAAAAATACATATGTAATATAAAATTACATGTTCAACCATGAGAATATATACGAGAATTTTTATAAGCTTATATATTTGATGTTTTGGCAAATCCTATGCTTTGTGATTTGATATAAAGATTGATTGAGTAGTGGTATCAATTTGGTTCTGTTTGCGGTAAGTTTGGTGACTTGCTAAAAGTGGGAAGAAATAAAGGTGTAATATATATTTTCTCTTTAGTTGCTTTTTGGTAGTACAATTTTCTTTTCTTTTTCTTCACAAAAAATGAATGGTAGTACAATTTTTTTTACATAATGTACATTAAATTATAGTATTTTCGACATGAGCGGTGGGCCGGGAATTCATTTACATCGAATTAATTTTATACAACAAACAAATTTAAATTTCTACGTTTTATTAAAACGGCCAAGCCCGTGATATTAATTACTACCTGAGAACTCATATTATTTTCGGCAACCACAAGAGGTATAAACCAACGTAACTACGCAAGTACTGATCATAAATTCCAAACCACCATCACTGGCACTGCATATGCATATGTTCATCGTATAGCGACTCTACCATACTAATTGTTCATGGAAACAAAATTTAGATGAGAGGTAGAGTTAAAGTTGCATGAATTATTTTGTTATTAACACAGTTCTATATGATTTTTTTTTTCCAACTAAAAGTCCATATATTAAATCAATTTTAGCGGGTTTTTGGGTTCCTGGACGGAACCGATATATCTGGCGGTTCGTGACTTACATGGATAAATAAAACACCCCGAGCACGTGTCCCTTTAGTAAGGCAATCAGCTCGGGCATTCAAAACTCTCAGAATCAAAACTAGGCTAAAAACATCAAAACTATCCCAAAGTGTATCAAAGAGCTCCAAATCGGATATGGGGCTAATCTATCGGATCCGCTGTCATCTTGAGTAGGTCCGAGCAGTCCGAGCAGTCCATCTCAAATAGAAAATACATGTTTTGGTATAAAGATGTATTCGGGAAGCAACCCGGAATGGACGGAAAGTCCAAAAGAGAAAACACCTGTAAAGCCGGGGGGCATTCGAAAAGAAGATGATTGATCGTTTCCTCCAGAGCTCCACATCTGGGACATCTCGCATCTGAACTCAAATGTCGGTATTTCAGACTCTGACAAGTAGCCACACACCCCGACAAGGATTGCCACATAAAATAGCGTAATTTGCCAGGAGATTAACCTTCCACACTTGACCTTGTAGTGCAATAATACTCGTTCCAGAACCCGTTGTTCCACTTGTGCTAAATTTCTCTTCCGAAGAACCTCGTAGCTCAACCGCCTTCGGCGACCGTCAGAAGTAACTCAGCAACGCCTATCCTTTTGCTCTGTCTCTTCCCAACAACAGGAAAAACAAGACCTGACCTGCAACGACTCTATCACAATGCACATAAGACTCACACCGGCAGAAAAAGGGAAAGGAATCTCGATGACACATTTGGAGGATAACAAGAAACGAATCAGAGCACATGAGATAGATAACTCCACACTGATAAGAGCGGTGGGGGCCTTGGACTCTTTCGGAAGCAACACATCGAAGCGGAAATCCTTTCCTTTTGCCAAAACTTTATCGATACGAAAATCTCTGCGGAAGGTAAAACTTTTTACAAAATGTTTGTCTATGGAGCTCCTGAAATAGAAAACACGAAACGAGTATGGGAGGCAATAGCAGCCAAAGCAGCGGGTCGAGATGAACCTTGGCTCCTCACTGGAGACTTTAACGACATAGTTGAAGGCACAGAAAAACACGGCGGTGTCCTTAGACAAGAGGAATCTTTTGTTGACTTCCGCACCTTCATGTAAGAAAACGACCTGTTTGATCTACGTTTCTCTAGAAACTTCCTTTCATGGAGGGCCGTCGCCACTCTCACCTAGTTCGTTGCCGCCTTGATAGGTCTATGTCCAACAGTGCCTGAGCTCTGGAATTCCCTTCAGGCAGATCTGAGTACCTTCGTTTCGAAGGATCAGACCACCGACCCATCATTATGATCTTCGACCCTACAAAAACGAGAAAAAGGGCATCTTTAGATTCGCCAGACGACTCGATGCAATCTTCGAAGTTAAATCTCTCACAAGATATATCTGGCCTCGATGGCCATCAGAAGACCTGGAAGCAAGAATCAGAAGGATTAGATCGGCCCTAATCCAGTGATGTCGAGAAAAATAAGTAAACAGCCAAAAAGAAATTGAGCAACTCCGAGAAAGACTAGAACAAGAAATGACAAGCCAAAATCCAAATTAAGAGCAACTCACATCTATTAATCTTGCCCCTGCCAAGGCTTATGAAAAAGAGGAGGAATTTTGGAAGCAGAGGAGCATATAGTTATGGCTAACATTTGAGGACAAAAACTCTAGATACTTCCACGCCATCACCAAACAAAGGAAGTTGATCAACAAGTTTTGTGTCTTAGAAAACGCAGAAGGCACTACTGTTTTTAGGAAGATCAAATTGTTAAAGTAATCACAGATTACTATAAAGAGTTGTTCACATCCCAAGAGGGAAACCACAATTCGATAGTCTAGGAAGCGCTAGACCCAATCATTACTGTAGAAACAAATGCAAAGCTCATCAGAATGCCAATACCAGAGGAAATCAAAAAAGCTGTCTTCTCTATTCATCCCGACAAAGCTCCGGGACCTGATGGTTTCTCTGTAAGTTTCTACCACCCAAACTGGGAGGTAGTTGGCTCAAAGCTGGTGGAAAACATCCATGAATTCTTCCGCTCAAATCTCCTACCTGCGAGATCAAATGTAACCCACGTCAGACTGATCCCGAAGATCCAAAGTCCGAAATCGATGAGTGACTACATACCAATTGCCCTCTGCACAGTCCACTACAAGACAATCACTAAAATCCTCACCTCCCGATTTCAATCGATTCTCCCTTCGCTAATCTCGGAAAACCAATCAGCTTTTGTCCCCAATCGAGGTATAACAAACAATGTGCTGATCACCCACGAAGTCCTACACTACCTAAAGACATTTGGTGCAAAGAAAAAATGCTACATGGCTGTTAAAACTGATATGAGTAAAGCTTATGATAGACTGGAGTTGCATTTTATTGAGGAGGTGATGCGGGTTTTGGGATACCACCATACCTGGGTCTGCTGGATCATGCAGTGTATCACCACGGTTTCTTACTCATACCTGGTTAATGGAGCAGTGATCCCGGAAAGAGGGATACAACAGGGAGATCCCCTCTCCCCTACATCTTCATCCTTTGCAGTGAAGTCCTCTTTGGACTATGTAGGAAAGCACAGTTAGCTAGAGATCTCCCAGGAGTCAGAGTAGCCAAGCATTGCCCTCGGATCAACCACCTTTTATTCGCCGATGACACTACGTTCTTCTGCAGATCGGACCCCCACAGTTGCTCTTCTCTACGAACGATTCTGAGGAAATATGAGATGGCCTCGGGTCAAAAATTCAACGGACAGAAATCTACCATTACTTTCTCGAAACGCACACAAAGCCACACGAAGGAACAGGTGAAAGTTGAACTCGGCATTACAAAGGAAGGAAATGTTGGGAAATATTTGGGGCTACCAAAACATTTTGGGAGGAATAAAAAAGACATCTTTAGCCTAATTGTGGATAAGATTAGGCAACGCGCCCGCAGTTGGTCATCTCGCTTCTTGTCTTTCGCAGGGAAGCTTACTATGATGTAGTCGGGGCTCCTGGCTATGCCGACCTATACGATGTCCTGTTTTAAGCTCCTCATGTCCCTCTACAAGGGCATACAATCGGCCCTAACTCGTTTTTGGCGGGATGGAAACGACGAAAAACAGAAAATGTGTTGGCTATCTTGGACTAAGCTAACAATGCCTAAAAATGAGGTAGGTCTCGCCTTCAGGGACTTACAATCCTTCAACGATGCCTTACTCGCTAAAATCAGCTGGCGCCTACTAAAAAAACAAAACTCCCTTATTGGGCGAATCCTGCTAGGCAAATAGTACTCTCCACATCGTTGCTGGAATGTAAAAGATCAACAACTTCTTCACATGGCTGGACAGGAATTCTAGTGGGAAGGGATCTCCTCAAAGCAAAACTTGGAAAAGCTCTGGGAGATGGACTAGAAACAAACATCTGGTATGAGGACTGGCTGGACCTGAACGAGCCTACCCAACCAATGGGACCTCCCACGGAGGAAACCAGCACCCTAAAAGTCGCAGACCTCCTGAACCCAAACACACATCAATGGATCCTGCCAAAGATTAGGCTGTTACTCCCTCTACATGAAGATGCAATCCAAAAGTTAAAGCCAAGTTTTCAAGGGGCAAGAGAGAAACTTATCTGGCTACCATCAAAGAAAGGGCAATACTCAGTGAAACAGGGATACTACGAAGCATTACGGCAATCCCAACGACATCTTCCAGACCTGCCACTGAATCAAGATTTTAATTGGCATACTAATATTTGGAAAATTTAGATTCTCCAAAAACTAAAATGTTATATGGAAAGCAGTTAGAAAAGCTTTACCGGTTAGGGAAATCCTCCAGGATCGTTTGCATATGGGATTTAATCACTGCATCCACTATGGAGAAAGCGAATTTATCCTCCATCTTCTTTTCTTATGCAAATTTTCCTAGAAGGTGTGGAACTTGGCACCATTGAAATTCGGACTTAATTTCTCACTGATTGATTCTGTTGAAACAGGAATCAGAGAAGCAAAATCTGACACTTGTCTTCCACCTTCGAGCTTGGGAGCAGGACCACTGTTCCCTTGGCTTCTTTGGACACTCTGGACGACTCAGAACCAACACCTATTCAACGACAAGATTAACTCTCCTAAGGAAGCCATCATCAAAGCAACCCACTTAGCAAAGGAATGAAATGAAACTCAAGAAAAGAAAGATCAAACTACATCGCCAGCTCCTATCAGACGCGGTGAACCAATCTTGGATTCCACCGCCTTGGTCTGCAACACTGATGCGGCATAGCACAGTGATCGAAGAGTTGGCGGCCTGGCCTGGTATTTCTCACAAGAAGTAAGAACGGTGGAACAAGGATCTACGATCGCCGAAGACGTCACTTCGGCTCTCATTGGAGAAGCTTTAGCTGTGCTCAAGGCGATCCAATTTGCCTATCTCAGGGGTATCGAAAAACTCACAATTGCTTCAGACTCACAACAGTTGATTAAAGCAATCAAAGGCGAAGCTCACCCAAAAGAGCTTTATGGGTTTCTACACGACATCCTCTATATATCCTCTGAATTTTTTAGTATCTCCTTCGTTTGTGTTCCACTATCGTGTAATGAAATCGCAGATGCGATTGCAAAAAACGTGCTAGCGTCTTGTATCTCTGGCTTCGTTAGAGACGCCTAACTATTTTAATTAAAGTCTTTTTGCCCAAAAAAGAAAAAAAAAAAGATGAGAGGTAGAGTTTATAACAAGTAACTTGCAATGTTCCTATTAATACTCATATTAATGTGATTACTAGAAATACAAATACATTTTCATTAAAAATGGAATAATAAAGAACGTGATTATAAATATTTGATTATAGAAATCATCCAAAATAAGTAGTTATAGTGAAAACATATGTTATAAAAATTAAAAACTAAATATGTAACCTATTAAATCAATTATTATGATGTTTTAAATAATTAATATAAAAATAATCTATAAATAATAGAGTTGCAGAACCGCATTTAAGTAATAGCTAAAAATAATAGAATTGTGACTGTGACTAAGTCTGGGCACGGGGCGGGTACCCGGACTTTTCGGTATACTTGCAACCCGTCTTACCCCATTCAATTTTTACAGAAGTCGCTTTGTTACGTGCCTTGCGACAGACTAGTACTTGCAGTTACGAGTACTTGCCAAAAATTGGCCGACTCGCAAACTACTTGTCTTGTCTTGCGACTTTCTAATTTATTAAGTCTTACCTTGCGATTTGCTAATTTATTAAACAGGCACTCGGCAAAATAACATAAATACTTAAACAAGTTTGTTAAAATCTCAGCATACAAATTATCTAAGTTTCAAAACATCCAAAACAACTTAAATACTTAAAAACAACATCAACTTTGTTTCTTCTCATTCTCATTAAGCTTTTTATTCTTCTTAATTCTTTTTGTTCCTATAAAATAAAGTGGATCACAATAATACCAACACTCAAATTATCAGCCATCACATACTTCTAAATCATAAATGGTCACATACGAAACATACTTCTAAATCATAATTTTTTGACAACAAAAAGGCGGTGCAAGCTTGAACACAGCAAGTATCAGAAAAAAACGTTACTTGATACTTGCCCCGTACTTACGAGTATCAAAAAAATTCGCCTTGTTACCCGACTTACTTAAAACGAGTACTTGTTACTCATAAGCTTGAACGAGGCGAGTCGCTAATTATGATGATAATATATTATAGTTATATATATATATATATTATGAAATTACATTTATTTATCGTTGAAAAAAAAGTAGGAGACAGAATTATACCAAATTTTTAAAATATCCTCTTGCTTGTTTTATACAGTGATTGAATACGTTTTTTGTTTATATAGAATAAAATTTAACAATTATTGCTGTAAATTGTAATGATATATGAACTCCATCATAATTTTTATATGCAAACGTTTATTGCAATACAATTTTTGTTTTTCTTCTTTTTAGAGCTAGTGATTTTGACGTTACTGAAGAAGGATAGAAATTCACATTTCAGCGATAACGATGTATTTCTGCAATAAATTATGTTTGTTTCGGTATTGTTAGTTGCAACAAATTTTAACAATGAAATTTAAAACGTGTATCATCGAAGTTTTTCGCTAAAAATACGTTGCTGTCGCCTGTCTCTGACACCATCAACAGCAAAACAGACAAACCCTTCTCTGCATTCACCGTATTAACACAATAAGCTACCGTTTATTTTTTTCCTACTAATCACACAATAAACCAACAAATAGCATAAACCATATAAGACTTATTTATATTATATTAAACCTGCAAAAAGTCTTCTAAGCTCAAAAATCATCCTCTAACACTAACTCCTCTCGAACTCCTTTTCACAGGTCCTGCGACTCGGTTGTTGCTTCTCACATGACTACTTTCTTTAGTCGCAGCCATCGAATTGTCTCCATTGTCGTATTCTTCGATAATCTTCTTTAACCTTTCCACTACGATCTCCATCGTGGGCCGCTCTTTATCGTTCTTTTTCAGACAAAGATCAGCCAGTTTAGCCAAACTCCTGGCTCCAGCACCTGGATAATTGTTGCGTAGCCGAGGGTCAACAATCATGCTGAAGCGTTGACTATCAGCAGGATACTCTTTGACCCAATTCAATAGCCTTTGCTCAGCGGCTGGCTTGTTCCTCTCAATGGTTCGGCGTCCGGTTATGATCTCGTAGAGCACAACACCGAAGCTGTAAACATCGCTCTTCATTCGAAGATGGCCTGTTTGCACGTACTCAGGAGCTGCATACCCCTGTGTTCCAACTCTCTATAAAGAGAACGAAGAAGAACAAAAGTTATACATTGTAAAAGATTCATTACCATAACCAAACCTAACTGATGCACATCACTAAAACCAACAGCACAAGTCAATACTTACTGCAGTTGTGACGTGAGTATTGTCGCCCTGAGGACCTTCTCTTGCAAGCCCAAAGTCCGATAATTTCGGACAAAATTCATCATTTAAGAGCACATTAGAGGATTTAAAGTCTCGGTATATCACCTGCGCAACCAAATATACCACACACTTATCATCCACTGAATCACATATCAAAATTAGAAACTAGACAGCGAATCTTTCAGAATCATGGGTGTCAGTGTGTTTAGATTGTGCCTGTCCTAAATGATCAAGAACCATTAAAAGGATCTAATCTTAAACCAGGTTTCCTCTGTTTCGATTTAAATTTTTTACCTTAACTTCATGTAAATAAGCCAATCCTTCAGCTGCACCAAGCATGATCTCAAGCCTTTGTTTCCACGGTAATGTGCGTGACCCACGGGTGAAGAGATGATCCTCTAAGCTTCGATTGGACATGAACTCATACACCAGAAGCCTCTCGATCCCGGTCTCGCCATCGTCTGAGCAATAACCTAAGAGCTTCACAACGTTCTGGTGGCTCACTACCCCTAGAAACTGAACCTCTGCTAACCATTGCTTGTGACCCTAATTCACATTTACAACACAGAGAAGAGAAAAAAAATCAAAAATTTACATTTCAAAACAGAGTGGCAATTTGAAGAATCTCTGAGCATAAACTTTCACGATTTGTACGCTGTTAATTTTCACATACAGTTCTGAAAATTCTCCAAGTTTACATCAAAATTTGAAAATAAGAGACAAGAGTTTGAAAATGCAACCATTGAATATTATGTAAGCTTCCATTTCACGTCTCTAAATCAACCTTTATCTCACGCGATCCTGAAATTTCTCCAATTGTACTTTAAAACAAGTGGCAAAGTTCGAATTTGCTTAAATCTCGCGATTCTTAAGCTTTTGTTTTGATTTCATTTTTTCTTCAATTTTACTTAAAAAAAGCTAGTGCTAAAGTTCGGATTAGCTTCTCAATTGAGTAATTCAAAGAATCTCTCAGCTTTTAGTTTATTGCTTAATTATATTCATATGATCAGATCAGCAAAAACAGAGAGAAGACCCTTTTTTTTCAATTACCTGTAATCCTTGTCGATTGAGTTTTTTAATGGCGACGACAAGTGGAGAGTCAGAATCTCCAGTGGTCGTAATCTTTCCTTTATAAACACTACCGAACCCACCTTCACCGATCTTAAGCTTTCTGCTAAACCCACAAGTGGCTTCACTGAGTTCTTCGTAGGTGAAAACCCTAAGGTTCTTTTCTCTCTCTGTATACAAGTCTCTGATGCTTCGCGGAGATGGCAGAGACCTCGGCGTCTGGAGATTAAACGACGACGTGTCGCTCCGGTTCCTCAGCTCTGGAGCAGAGTTTTGTGCTAACTCTTTTCCTTTTCTTGTGTCTTTCTGTTGATTTCTGGGTTTGGGTTTGGGTTTCTTTGATTTGAACAAGAACAGGCAATTCATGTCTTAGAGGAGAGAGAAAACGAGTAGAAAGATTCAAACTTTTGTTTTTCCAGGAAAACAATTGGAATTCTGGTGGAAAGTGGGAAACCCACAAAAGGGATAATAAACAAAAGAATTAATTACTTTTGATCTGTGCAGGTAAACCCAAAAATGTACTAAAAAGCTGTTCTTTTTGGTGGGGTTCCTCAACAGGTTCTAATGGAAAACCTAGGATTATGGGTTTTTGGGATAGAATGAGTATGAACACAGATCTATTTAACTACCAGGAGGAGGAGAAAGAGATTTTCCTGGAAAATTAAGGAGAGAGACAACGAAATCAAGAGCGAAGATAGATGATAAGAGTAAGTAATAAGACTCTTTCTCTGTCTCTGTCTCTGTCCTAATTCTTTGTCGAGGAAACCAGAGAAAATTTGTAGATGGGAAAGGGACAAAAAGTGTTACGTTCTTCCTCGTAAAAAGATAAGGAAGGGAAGAAGAAAAGAAGAAATCGCGTACGTACGGAAACATACACGTAGAAAAGTATATGTGTGAAAGAAGAAAGAGAGAAGAGAGGTTGATAATTTGATGATCAATGGGAAAGACTTTGTCAATAACATTTCAGACTCTGTAGTAATTGTAGCATAGGGACTGGTCTTGTAATTAGAGGGAAAACAAAAACTAAAGTAATTAAATAATTAAAAGATAGGGAGTGAACACTTAGAAAAACACTTCTATGTTCTTTTGTCCCCCTTCTTGTTCCTGTGTCCTTTTCTTCGTTGTGTTTTGTATTTCCCATGGGAAAAAGGAAAAGAAAAAAGTTAATTTTTTTTTTTTGGTCTTAAGAAAAAAAAAGTTATTTGTTCTTATTTGATTTGTAAAATTTAGATAGAACAAAATTTACACCAATTCGTTTTACTTTTATTAAATTCCAGAATGTTACGTTCCTTATAAAATATTTTATAAGCGAAACAAAGAATTCAAGGAATGCAATGGTAATTACAGAGGCATGAAAACTTTCCGTCAATTAACTGAACGCATTTGCCAGTTCCTCCAAATATTTGAAGGCACAGAGCGGTGCATGAGCCAGCACCACAATCCGTTTCTCCTATGATCCTATGACACATTCGTCCTAGAATCTCTGTCACCATAAGCCCTGTAAAAACATTGTTTAAAACATTAAGTATCAGTTCTCTTTTGCAGCAAAGAACAATATATTGCATAGATGGTAAATATATAGCAAACCTAGTATAAGGATGATAAAGACAGCAGAAAAAATGGATTTAGTCAATTTTATATGATAATTGGAGTTTTCAAAATATAAGAGCAATGAGAGTAGTGGTAGTATACGTTTACGTTTACATACATAAAACACACATATACTATAATATATGCATGCATCAGTTGCCTGATATGTATCATCAAGCCGATTATTTTCCAGCTATGTATATCTTTTTAGGAAATCAATAAATACCGTATATAGTATAATATATCCATGCATCAGTTTTTTTTTAAAATGCATGTATCAAACTTTAAGTGCATAAATTATTAATTATGTTTCTCTTTATATTGAAAAAAAATTATGATATGTGTATATAATGATATATGTTATGGAAAAATTTAGATCGGTGCCATATATATATGCATCTGTGTCTAATTTTATCTTTATGTGTTATTAATTGGGATAGAAGAATTATTTATGGTTTCAATTTTGTCTATAGTTAATTTTAAAATTACCAATCATATTTTATATTAATTTTAAAAGTTTAGAATAGGTTGTATAAATTATATTCACTAAAAACGAGGGGTGATTTTAATGAATATACATGGATTTTACAAAAATATTGTTTTTAAAATCATAAAAATAGATTTTCTTTATTCTTATATTTCTCATTTATTTTTAACATATAAAACAAATATAACTATATCAAATAGATTTATAACCAGATTCTACAATAAATAAATTATATATATAACCACAGCGTAGCCAATCATTCGATTTTCTCATAAATGCTACATGCATTTAGAATTTAGTACATACATATATTTCGCTTTCGGTTATTCAAAATTCATTTTATCGGTTATTATATATTAAGACCGTAAATAAAAAAATATAATGTATTTCTTTTTGTTGTATACAACTCAAAAAAGTTAAGCTTGTCTGAATCTGTTTATAATAAATTTAAAAATTCTCTATTTCAGACAAGCGTATGAGTAGAATTGTAGAAAACTAGAAATGTAATGGTCATATTAAATGGTTCAATAGTAGCGCGAAAAGTGTTCTGCTATTGCGCTACTCACTGTATATATATATATTCTTACATCAAATGCATATTCTCGTTTATAAACAAGGGGCGTCTAGATCCCACAGTTTGATAATGGTGAAGAATGAAGATGCTTGACTAATAAGTCCATATGTATAACTTGATTAAGTCTCGTCTAAAGCTCTGAAAGAAAATTATTAAAAAGCGTGTGATAATAGTCAATACTCGCATTCAGTAGATTGTAAGAAGATCTAGTCATATCGGTCTACAGAGTATAAACTACTGATTAATTAGAAAGTAAGTCAATAATACAGTTGGTTAACCACAACATCAGAATTTTAATGATTCCTTCCTAATACTCTAGCACACCAACCACATTTCTTTCTTTTGTCTCCACACCTCTTGTGAGTTGTGTATGTAATTATTTAAACGAAACTTATTAGAAATATGAATATCCATCAAAGCCACGAGTTATAATTTTATACTAGCGATGCGTTTGCTTTTATTATAGTTTATATAAAAAAATTGATGGCCAAACCACGTTTCCACTTCCAATAAAATGAAGTTTTTCTTTGGCGTAAATGACATCATCCTGGTCAATAGTTGCAGAAAACTGGGTAGTAACGTAATCAAGGATTGAGATATTGGAACATATAAATATTGTATTAAGAGAGATTATCGGTAACTTACAAGATTATTTTTCTAATACATTATAGTTTTTCATATTCGATCGTGATAACGCTTAATTGGCTTTATCCAGGTGATTTCTTGATAAATTTGACGGGCAATGACTCTGCACTGAGAATCCGTAAGGTCCTTGGAACCATGACATGCTATTGTATATATATTTTTGTCTTCTTTATTCCTTTAGAAAACTTAAAAATGTTCATGGTTATACAGTGCAATAATCATTCCAATATTCTATCATCTCCATATTTACTTACCAACAAGAGAAAGAAAAAAAGTTATCAATGAAAATACATTCGTTACAATTTACATGTATATGAACACAAACAAACGCTGACTTAATCCTAAAACAGAGAAGTGGCCTCAAGTCTATTGCTCGTAAGTTTTATCATCTACTCGATCCCCTGGCCCATCACTACTCTGCATTGGTCACTAAATAGCCCAACAGGTTACCTCCTTTGAAAAACATAGAAGCCACATGGGAGAAAATCAATAGAAGTTTCGATTCTTAGCCGAAACAGAAAAAGTTTCAGCTCTTAAATCTTTTGCATGGCCCAAAAGAACCCACCTCTGAAACAAATTCCTTGCAGCTTTCTTTCAATCTGTGGCTTATCTGTCGATAAACGTGAAGTCTACAAGACTACAAGGAAGAAAAGATCACAGGTTCTTGGAATGGGTCGGGGTTTGAAATTGCAAGAGTTGATCAAATGATCTGAAGAAACCGTGTCTTTTGCTGTTTGTCTGAAAAAGGTTTTTGATCAGAGTATAGCGTCAGTAATTGTTCACCAAAACAATTTTTTTTGTTTTTTTCACCAAAACAATTAACGGAGAAAGTTAGAGCATGATTACTGGGGGAACCCATTAAAAGTTTTAAATTATTATTTAATTAATTAATTTTGATTTAGTAAATATTGTTTTTTCAACCAATTAAATTTTATTTGGTTTTAGAAACAGGTTCAATCATTACATGTTTTAATTTATTTTAATACTTCTATTTTTATAACTTCATTCAGAACTTCCAATAATCATGTTTACTACCTTTTTACACTTTGTTTTTCTTTCGAATTCAATGTGGGAAGTGTAACTCTCGCCAAGAAACTTAAAACTGGTTTCCATTTTCACATTAAGTGACCCTTCTGGAAATTCTATATGAATCCGGGGAGTTGATACCAAAGGACGAACAAACACAGTGGTACAAGTCAACAGCTACAACTGGATAGAAATCAAAGTCGAAGAGAGAGAGAGGGTAGCTAGAGAAGGAGAGAACCTTCTCTTCAAATAAGAAAATTGGCAGAAAACTAAACTATGTGTTTTCTGGTAAGAGAAGCTCAATGGGATATACTGGAACAAAGACTTTCGCCAGGATGATATATATATAGATCCTTTTTCTTCTTCCTTTTCCTTTTTCTTATTTCAAAGGATCAAACAACCACAAAGAAACAGAGTTCAAAACGGAATGAATTTTTCTTCAGTTCTTCTCGCATTTTGAAACTGTCTCCTCAAGAGGAGCGACGGTGCCGTGTAACATTTACCCTTTGGGAATGACATGCAACGATTGCTTCAGAGGAACGACGCTCCACCGTCTGAGCCACTTCACGACTTGCAGGGACCGTTCTTGAGGAACGACGACGTTCCACCGTCTGGACCACTTCACGACCTGCAGGGACCGTTCCTGAGGAACGACCCATCACCCGAACCTGCTGCCGATCCGCTGTGATCGTTCCCGAGGAACGACGCTCTGTCGTCCACACCTCCTCACCGTTTGTGATCGTTCGTGAAGAACGACGCTCGGTCTTCCGAACATTTTCACGATTTGTGATAATTCTCGAGGAACGATGCTCTGTAGTCCGAGCCTCCTGACGACTTGCAGTGATTGTTCTTGAGGAACTGTGCTCCGACGTCCGAAACTCCTGACGACGAGCAGTGATCTCTCCCGAGGAACGACGTGCTGTCGTCTGAAACTCCTCACGATCAGCACTGACCACACGCGAGGAATGATGTTCCATCGTTTGAAAATCTTGACGATTTGCAGTGATCGTTTCCGAAGAACGACGTTCCCTCGTCCGAAGCTCTTCACGAACTGCAGTAATCATACGCGAGGAACGATGGCGATCTGAAGTGATTGCACCCGAAGACCGACGCTCCCTTGTGCGAAGCTCCTCACGACCTAAAAAAAATAAAAAAACAAATATCAAATTTTAATGTAAATGAAATAATACCCCCAAAAATAATACAGGGGATCAACAGTCATCATCAAAATTAAAATCAAATATTCATTAGACACGTAAACTAATTTTGTAGGTCTCTTTCATCCCTTCTTACCTCCATCCCAGACGGCCCTGGTGGACATCTTATGCTCTCTAATGGTTTCAACTTAACTCTTCTTCTGTTGCTCCAACTTAATTTGCTCGATGCTTACACAATTTTTTTTTAATGGTTTAAGAGGATTATATATAGACCCGTGTCCCTCTTTGCCTCCATTTTACCAAAGTCCAATTATAGGGTTGATTTTTTATTACAAAATTTCAATAATTAAAATATGTTTTAAGGCCGGCCTTGATTGATTTTCCTTTTGTGGATAGAGACCCGTACGTTGAAATAGTAAAGAAATAACGGAGAAAAGAGTGCCCCTAACATATTTGCGGTTGTTGATGATGACTTCTGAACATACAAAAAAGTCTGACAACTCATTAGATTAGATCATTGCATTTTACATACATTTATTTATGAAATATCTACTCGGAGATATACGACTTACGTCACCAACGACATGTCATGCTATTCGATTTTTTGGTTAGCCTTTCCATTTCAAGGCGTAATAACCATATATAAGTTTTGTTTTACTCTTTTTTCACAGGGCTAAACTTATTAAACATGTCCTGCATTATCTTCTCTTATATAGTTATATATATATATATGTAATGAGTACTTCTGTATATTCAAAGTATTCTACACTTCGTCCAAAAGATACATACGCCATCCTACAGACGTCCTGTTAGGTGACAACGGCTCATCGCAATAATAAATTAACAATGATTCTTCGTTAGCCGTTTACAATCCAAGTCTCAAGGATTACAGATTACTTAAAAACATAACTTTTGTTTAATCCTTTTTCATTCAGTTATACATAGCGAGGAGACTGAATGTCTGTTGTCCTGAATCTGTTATGGGGAAAAAAAAAAACAGAACCTCCATACAGTATACTGATTTAGTATTGCATAATCAAATTGATCTAGCTACTAAACCCTCGAAAATTTTGATGAGATATTCTAGTCGTGCTAAAACAGAACAATTTTTTGGATATATGGTCAAACTCTCTGACAATGAGAAACAAAACAAAACAAAATGAAAAGATTACAAAAGTAGGAACATACAGGTTCAAGTTTCGCAAACTCATCAAAAGATTCTCGTTTTTCTTCTTCTAACGATGCTTTTGCTTTGCTTCTAATGTGTATGTACCTGATGACAAATAGAGACATGACTGCTTCTTCACCTTTCGTGATTACAATGCTTCTTGTTTATCTTTTCTAATCCACGGCCATGATCTTTTGATTCTTGTGTTTCTCTATCTTAAACTTCCTTCACGACTTGTGCAATTTGAACCCAAAAACTCTTGGAACATAGTTTTGTGTTGCCTTTGGTGGCTTGAGATGTCCATACGTCATCAAGTACAGATGTGGAAACGTTGTCCCAAAGTAAGCTCCATCAATGTCTGTAGATTGCTTTAAGGAAAACCCAACAAAGATCAACAACAGCCGCAAAATCTATAGAAACTCATGCATAAGAATAAAATATCAGACATCTATGTTGGATCCTTTTCAGAACATGCATTGTGGATAATTAGCAGGAAGTAAAAGTGTGGGACAAAAAAAAGGATACTGCCTTGATATTTTGATCTTGGGTAATAAATGTCCTCGCATTTAGGGCAATATATCTTCACCGTGCTTGATCGAGGTAAATCCGATTGACCAACCGGAAGACAAGGTTGGCCACAGCAATAAACTCTAGGGCATCTTCCAAAGTCGTAGTTTTTGTATTTATCCAACTGCAATTCAAGAATCAAGAGGTGAATCTTTTATGAGATGTTCAAAATAGGCAAATGAGTAAAAAAGTTTTCTCTTTTTTTTTTTTTTTACCATTGCAGCCAACCCTTTGCTTGTCAATATGTAGCGAGCGTGAATCAATCCATAAAGCATCTCAGCTGCGGACTCGACCAATTCATTCTGTTCCTCTGTAAACATCTCTCCTGTTACCGACCCATTCCAAATCAAACATTCCAGAAACAGATCGTAAAGGGAGCCCTAGTGGTTTCACTAAATACTGTCTAACCTAATGAGAACGCAGATTCTTGGCCTAGCTATACGGCAAACTAATTTGGATGGGAAGGAAACATATAACTTACCATGAGAAGATTCGACATCCAAAATCAGATCCAGAGCATACTCATAGTAAGGAACTAGACTGCTGAGTCCACACAAGTTGAAGTCATCTTGGATGTAATCATCATCAACTTCACAGAAGAACTCGTTTCCTCGTAGATTACAGAACCAAGATATCCACGAGGTGTCCTCTCCATCAGAGCCACTGACATCTGATTCTTCACTGTCAGTGTCTGATTCATCTATGACCAATAAAGCCAAAGGGAGAAGCAAACAAAGTACATTTCATCAGTTACAGTTTCTCAGTATAATACTTCAGAGACTAATAAATGTTTCACTTAATTCAGCTATATATCTTTACAATAAACGACATATATAAGCGTTTTGCTTGATTCAGTTATATAAAAGCATCTTTTTTTGTTGCTGTAAATGCATATGATTAGAATCCAATATCTCTCAAAAGAATTAAACTTTCGTTAGTTCACCAAGTGAAATTCCCAAATCAGGCGACAAATAGCTAATTCTAGGTTTAAGTCTCGAATCCAAATTTTTTTTTTCAAAAAGCAGAGAGAAGCAAAAAAACGAAACTGACCGTCTGAAACGTTATTCTTAGAGAGAGAAGCAGAACGCGAATCTCTATGGTCATGCGGCTGCTTCCCCATCAAGACGGAGTGAGCTGCAGCCGCCGCCGCCGTAACGGTTCCTTTTCCCTTACCGTTAGCTTGACGAGACGTTGACGGAGAAGGCCGTTCGAGAGCTTCGTTGATCCGTTTACGATCCACAACCTCCGGTCTCGAACCCACCGTTCCTCTCTCCCTATACATGACCTTAAAAAATCCCTAACAAATCTCTCTCTTTCCCGTTTGACCGATTCAGCTGTTGTAGAGACCTTCAACGGCGATTCATGCCGGTGAGATCGAGAGACGACGGCCGTACCTGGTTAAAGAATTGAGCTCTAGGGTTTTGAAACGAAAGCTTTTTCTTTTTCTTCCTGTGTCGAATCTGTTCTCGCGTATTTTCTATTTCGTTACTTGTCTCTTTGGTACAGAGAAATTTTATTTTTTATATTTTTTTATTCTTTTCACCGTTAGATTTTTGGTTTCTGCAAAAAGTGAAATTGAAATTAAAAAAAGAGGTTCGTCCAAAAAAAAAAAAAAGAAATTAAAAAAAGAGAAAGAAGGGCAAAATGGGAAATAGAGGAGTAAAGTTATAGGTTCCCGGAGACGAGGGAGGAAGTGGAGCGGTGAATCGGCCGCCACTGAGAGAAAGTGGAGAGAAGTCGAACCACCAAACTTCCGTGAAACACGTGGCAGTTCTGTACAAAACAACCGCTCCTCCACTGTTACACGTGCATTATATGTTTTCGCGTTTGTAGTTTCAAAAAATCAAATATAACAATTTTTTTACCCTTTCATTATTTTTAGGTAATTAGGTTTATTCTCTAGCCCTATTTTATCCACCTTATTTTAAAATGTGTGAAGTTATCGTCATGTCTCTTGAAACATTTTGATGGAAACACACTAAATAAAAGTAACTTACCTTCTCTTAATTGAAGTAGCACAATAACAGCAACATCAACAACAAAAGTTTTAGTATATAAAGGAAAAACAAGAGATGGAGAAGAACGATTAGATAATTATGAAGTTAAACAGATTGGCACAACCACTGTGTTGTAATGTCACTGTGATCCTGAGAGAAATGTCTAATTAGCTTGTCCTGGAGGAGGATGGTCTTTTTACTGAACTAGTGCTTTGGTGATAGAGTGGTAGTGGCTTGGAAATATATTTTTGGCAGAGAGTGATTCATGTACCAAAACAACAACATACGACCTTACTTCTGGAAAATAAGGAAAGTGGACATGATCGGGCTGCGGAAAAACGAACTCAAAGATTGTAGTTCTCGAGTCAGCTCCATATACTCGAAACAAATCGTTCGGAAATATGGGATCTCCGTCACTGAGAATGTCATGAGTTGTGTCCTAAAGTTTATGGACATGATCAAGGTACTTATGTGTAGCATCATATACAGGTGAAGTTTACTTAACGATTGCCACTAATGTGTTTACTGAGTGGTTAAAGATAGATAAACATGATTTATAGTTGCCGTGAATTTGACATTAACTTTTATAGTATTCGAATTCATGGGAACTCGCATGCCTGCATCTCCACATTGACTAAAATATATACACTCAAAACTCAATAGAAACAGAATCCAGACACTCAGACAGTTCGACCAACGGAAGAAACGAAAACAGTAAAGCTATACATGGAGTTTTGAAGATAATCTCTAAACTAAAAACCACACCCAAATGTGTTTACCTTGATGTTTGGATTTCGTCATAAAGACTTCCTAACAAAGATGAAATCACTCTCTTGATCATAAAACACAGTCGTGGTATCTCTATCTCTCCTATATAAGCAACTTCCGGATTCATGCGCGGATTCCAATGTTCAGTATTTTTCGAGTTATGAGAGAGACAGAGGAGAGATCATTCTGACTGTGTAAGGGTATTTGACGGTGTCCATTATTAGTCTTCACCGAAGTATTTTTCTTCAGCGTCAAGGCCAATTTCTCGAAGCCAATGATCATCAAGAGTCTCGTCATTGTCTATCTTTGTGTAATCCAAATGCTGATGATCTTCTCCCGACAAGAACTTCTGATGCATGATTGATGTGAACTGATCCATCATATCTTGCATCTCCTCCGCCGGTAAGACTGCTGCCTTGTCGTTCTGTTCTCTATCATTCGATGTTCCGTTGCTATCTGTGAATCTCGTAGCCTGAAAAACAATCGAGAAACTAAAATGTTAATGAGGGTTTTGCACCAGAAATTATTAAGTAATCCAAATCTAAGACGAGAGAAGCCATGGAACCAACATACACAGCAAGAAACAAGTTACCTCTGCAAGGCTTGAGCTCGCTCCTGTCAGCTTTTTCTCTTCTTCATCGTCTTCTGATTCCACTTCTTCTTCTTCTGATTCCTCTTCTTCTTCTGATTCTTCTGATTCCTCCATCTTCTCATTCCCAACCCAATCACTCTCATCAACACCTAACCTCTGCTGCTCCTCTCTAATCCGAGTAACCAACGTAGCTTCCTCTGCCCTTCTCATCAATGTCTCAGACCAACGCTCTCCAGGCCTAGCCATGTTCCTACCCATCGAATCCTGAAATTTCCCGACGTACTCGTGGTGTAGATACGGCTCTCTATCTCTCATAGCATCCTCAGAGAAATACTGTCCTTCTGAAACAAGCTTGTTCAAGTAAGCCAGTCTCCTATTCCTCACAGCTACAGATCTCGATTTCAGCTCCTCTGAGGTCGGACTTATCTTCTTCCTCAGGTTTTTCAAGTGCCAGTCAACCTCGTAGTCATTTCTCAAAGCATCAAACTCGAGCAACTCATCTACACTCAGATGCGATCCATAACGCTCTGAAATCAAAGCAAAAAAGCTAAGTCTCAGTGCCGAGATCATTCCGATGCATTACATACCCAATACTCATCTATTCATAAATTTCCACACCGCCATGAAGCAATCAGGTATAAGAATCTTAGTTTCCCCACAATTTTAAAGCATACAACTCAATCAATTCACCTAGACTTACGCGTGATCCATAACGCTCTGAACCAAAGCAAACAACTAAGTTTCAGTTCCGAAGTCGAAACTGCGATAATGTTTCCTCAGTCTAACAATTCGCATAACGAACTGGATACTGATATTACTACGAAGAAAAATTGACACGATACCGCAGAGATCAGAAATTCGTATTACAATCGAGAATTTACCGAGGAAAACGGCGGGATCACGACGGAGAAGGTCTAGGAGGATGGATTTACGTTGGCCGGAAGATGAAGCCGCTGATTGGACGGCGCGTGGGAAGTAGAGGTCGTCGAGAGAGGAAAGCCTCGCCGCAATTTCTTCCGCCGCCGCGTCTTTCAACACTCTTCCCTCCATCTTCTTCTCTCCCGTTGCTTCTCCTCTCGACCGGAAATCTCTAACCTGTAAAACTTCGCGCTCACGTGATGGTCTCGTGAGAAGACTTTGGCGGTGTTAATTTGGTACCTCAACAGTTAGGCCCATTGGGCTTTCTCGCTCGTACCTTGTTTGTGTATGATTGTCGGCAGGTGAATGATCCGGTTTACGGTTTAATTTCGGTTTGATTTTTCATCAATGTTCAAATCTCCAATTACTAAGCTAATCGATTTGTCAGTAATCCGTTGATTTTCTTTATTTTTTTTTTTGGTCAACTCATTGAATTAGATAGAAAAAAGGGAAATTTAGCTCAGAATGCTAGATTGAAAATCAAATTGTCACTTTATGCTTTTGTGATCTCAAATTGTCCAATTATGTTTTTGAAATATTTTAATCCGATTTTGCCCCTTAATTTTTTAAAAAATAATTGATTTAAAAAATAATTTTTTATTATGTTGATTATATTTTTACTTTATGAATTCAACAAATAAAATAATTAAATGAGAACTTTAGTTTAATAAATCTATAAACTAAAAAAGAAATAATTAAATGAATACTTTAGTTTAATATAATGGAAACTCTTCCGCCTCATCTTCTCCGCCTCGTTCTCTCTGGGTTTTTTTAGGCAGTGGTGTGCTCTTCTCCTGCGACTACCAAAGCTTCTCCGGTGAGTATCGATGCTTCTCTCTTATGTATCTCTATTTCATCTAATCTCTATATCTCTTTATAATCCTTTTTTGAATTTCTCTCAGAACTCTGGAAGAAGGTTCTGAAACTCTCTCTCGTCTGAGTTATTTTCTCCGATTTGACGCCGATTCTCCTTGAGCTGCGTAACAGGTGAGTGGAAGTTTTATGGTTCCGTCTTTGACGCCGATTCTCAGGATGCTAAGAGATATATGCAGGTACATAGCTTGCATATAGTTTTACCAATTCATTTGGCTCTTTATCTGCCTTTGATGCTCAAAGTGCGGGTCATGGTTAATGAATCTCTGAGGATTAGCAGAATGGTATGCAGAAAGCATGAACACTGATGTCATTTAGGGTGCACCATCGACCGCTTGTTGCTTAATATGTCATATTTCTTTTTTAATTATTATTTTCTTATTAAGTATTATATATTAGTTGAGTGAACAAACTTGATTTGTTTCACTCTTCTACATAAGAGAAAAAGGATCAAGGCATACAATTTGTTATTTGTTCTGATTTCGTACATGTTTCCCTAGTTTATATATTTCAAGCTACATATGCGTATTTCATGATGGGATATATCTTTTATTTGGATGCTTAAGGGGTTTGATGTGCATACACAGGATGAAGATAGTTCAGCGTGACCTAAAAAGTGCCAACTGTCTGGTGGACAAACATTGGACAGTGAAGATCTGTGATTTTGAAAACATGAAGGACACTTCATCTGCTGGTACACCAGAGTGGATGGCTCCATAACTCATTCGCAACGAACCTTTTACAGAGAAATGTGATATCTTTAGTCGTGGGGTTATAATGTGGGAGCTTTCTACTATACGTAGACCATGGGAAGGAGTTCCACCTGAGAAGGTACAATATGCTATTGCATAATTTTTTCTAGCGATGTTCATTCCCTCGCAATTCACCACTTATTTCAGGGTTGAATTTTGCTTCTTCTCAGGTTATTTTTGCTTTTGCGCATGAAAGGTCACGTCTTGAGATTCCCGATGGTCCACTCAGCAAACTAATTGCAGGTTCAGTGTTTTTAAACACCGTAGCTTCTTGAACATTTGATTGATATTTTTCGTTTATTCTGTCATACTTACTCAACTGTTACCATATTTTCTCTGCAGATTGTTGGGCAGAGCCTCAAGAACGCCTAAATTGTGAAGAGATACTTAGAGGCTTGCTCGATTGTGAGTACACATTGTGTTAGCACCACTTCTCTATGGGGATATGAGCCGAAAATGTTTTAGCTCAAAATGCAGCCCAGCTTCTTCAGATCCCTGGTCTTAAATTAACCTGAGTGGCATAACTTTTAAGATCATGCGAGCTTCAAGGCTCTAATGAGAGAAATTCTTAGTTCAGTTTTGATAGAGGCACCAAATGTAGACAATAACAAGCAGTGTCTATGGTGTGATTCATGGTCTCACAGGCAGTGTTTCTTTTTGTTGGTTATCGAAGGCATTTTGGTATATATATGTTATATATACACACTTATGTATAATGTTATTCTTATTTGGGAAGAATAAAGAGCTCTTTGATCTGTATTTTCTTTATTCATCTATCCATCACTCTTCTTCTCTTTCTTATTCCTATGCAAAAGCAGAGTAATGCAACCAAAGTATGAGGGAAAAAAAAAATGGAAGCGACAGTAATCTTTTGGAGAGGACAAGGTCGTGAAGATTACTTTTCCTAATCATCAAGCAGTCGCCACTCGCCACCATATAAAGCCGGAGAAAACGAAAGGACAACGGTTGTTTCCGGTGATATTTGCTCGGAGAAAGATGTCGAAGAGATAAACAAGTTTTATGAGAAGCTCGGTTATGTTTACGAAGATTACACTCAAACCAACACTAGACCTGGTTTGGTCTGAAAATTTCAACATTGTCTTTCGACGTCTCACGAAGTTTAGTAACAGACGCCACGCACAGTTTTTTTTTTGTTTTTTTTTAATTTTTATTTTCTAAAAAAATCGATTTTAAAGTTTTTTCGCTTAAAAAAAAGAAAAATTCAAAAAAAAATTGGAAAATTAATATTTTTAGAATATTGTTTAGATTTTGTAGAATATTCAGTAACCATATCCGATTTTTTAAGATTTTCTTAACTGAATAATGCAGAATATGAATTCTAACAAGGATAAAATGACAAATAAATAGAATATATATTCTACAGAGGGTTAGAACAAAGAGAAACGGCTAGAATATAAATTCTTTACACTTTTAGAACATAGAGTAATGGATAGGATAGAACGAAACTTATTCTAACCAAGATGGAATGAAGACAAAAAGTTAGAATATACATTCTACCCTGAATAGAAGATAGAACAAATGCTAGAATAGATCGAAACATATTCTAGCGAAGTTAGAACATAGACAACAGTGTAGAATATGTATTCTAACCCAGTCAGAACATAGGCAAAGCTTTAGAATGTATATTCTATCGAATGATAGAATGTAGAACAAATGATAGAATAGAACCGATACATTCTATACCACCCTAGAATCTTTAGAAAAACTAGAACCTACATTCTAGACAAAGTAGAACTTGACTAATACATAGAATGTATATTCTAACCTAAAATCAAAAATATTTTAAATAAATCCATTATTTATAAAATTTATATGAAAAATATTTATTGAATCTTATCTTTCCTTTTCTATATTTTTCGGATTTTTTCAAATTTTAAAAGTTATTTTTATGTATTTTTGAAAATTAAAATAAGGGCAATAAAGTCAAATGTTGTCCAAAAAAAGAAAAGCATAATGAGACAATTTGGTTTTCAATCTATTTTAGATAAATCTCCCTAGAAAAAAATCAATTAGTCCAACAAAAGTATAGAAATTTTTTCATCAATTTTCAAATCTCCAATTACTAAGCTGATCGATTTGTCAGTATTCCGTTGATTTTCTTTATTTTTTTGTTGGTCAACTCATTGCATTAGATAGAAGAAATCAATTAGTCCAACAAAAGTATAGAAGTCACCCCCCACGAGGGACAGATACGCTCATACAAACCCCCGATGCTGACCGCATAAAAGAGGTATTCAACTTGATTTGAGCTTTTTTGTTTTTTTTTGGTTTTTTCAGCCAGTTTTTTTTTCCCACACTTAAAAATTTGTACTACACGAAGTCCCGAACAGAAATTATGTAGAAAATCAAATCTTTCTTCGGAAACGAGATTTTGACTTTGTATTAGTTTTTCGTACAACTACAACTTCATACTATATATTGTTGAGAAAAATAACCAAGAGGAATCCATTGAACCCCAGAAATTGAAAAATTTCACGAGAATGGTACTACATAAAACTGTAACAATCGGTCCTGTTCTCGAATCTTGGTCCAGCCTACGACTTGGTCTATATAAACCAACCTGTTTCGTCACGTCGCAATCTCATCCACCTCCGAGTTAAAGACAAAACTCGGAAACGTGGTCGTTATGTCCCTGTAATCGAAATTTTAAGTCCTCAAAACTTATTAAAATCAAGTAAATAGGTTCATAGTAAGGTAAACATACCTCAGATATGGAAGAGTCATGATTTTAAGCAAAGATGGGTTTTTGATTACAAAATCGCTCCATTCTGTCTTCCCAATCTTTCCATCTCGATCCACATCTGCGTCCTCAAATGTCTGTTCACGAAAAGCAAGTTTTATAAAAGAGTCTTTGTTTCCGTAGAAGTAGAAGTTGTTTATAAACATCAAACCTGATCGAGTATCACTTCTATGGTATCATCAGCTAGTTTCATTTCAGATTCGCAGAGAAGGGCAATCAACATTTGCTTCACCTGCCAGAATCAGATACACTATTATGAATGATGGAAAATCAAGAATACTATTTCATGCTTGTAGTGAAAACATCTTCAAAACTAACACGTCGAGGCATAGTCGCATAGATTAGATTCCAAGGAGAAAATTTATTAGAAATGTATACCTCTTGGCGTTCAATGAAGCCCGTGCAGTCCATGTCGTATAGCCTAAAGGTGACTGAAATATGAATACAGACCAACGTGAATAAAAAAGTCACGGCAAGGCTTCAGCGATAGGTCCAAATTCGTTTACGGGTGGGGACTTACAGTCTGTTTTCTCCTCTAGAGAAGCATTAGGATGGAAAACATTGAGTGATCTCACAAAGTCTCCAAAATCAATGACACCTTTTCGTTTAACATCAAACAAATCAAATATCTGCAAACGAGGGCATTATCATTGAGTACGTCTATAGGATCAATCTTTAAGATTTACTACAAAGTTATAAAGGTTTAAGGAAACTTAAGATTTACCCTATTGGCAAACAAATTTTCCTTCTTTCTGTTCTTGAACAAAGCAAGTTGAAACTCTTCCTGCATTACAGGTTGGTCGAGAAATAAGTAACAATATCCAAAAGTGGGCCACGAAAACTTCAATTTCACAGCCAAAACCAATAAAAAAGGAATTATAATTCAAGTCAACTATCAACACACGGACTTGTTGAGCAATAAGGAGCTCACAGATCAGCATGGAGATTCAATTATTGCCTGATAATAAAATGGTGAAAGTCAACAAAGTTGACGTATAAATAATGGAATATGGATAATAGTGCATTGAATATTAACGTCATTGTATATCAAGCTTTCAAGATCCTGCCACGAGGTGCAAACGAATCAAAGACTAACGATAATCAGTACCTTGTTTATCAAGCCATCGTCGACAACTGAGCTGCTTATGCTCTTGAATAACTCGAACAATGCTTCGACCTCACTCACGCTAACTGGAAATAATAAGCCAAAACCGCGAGATTAAGCTTTAGGATCAAGTCAGTTCGAAGAAAAAAAAATGTATATGGCCATAAAGAATGGAAATGAGACATTTCTTGAAGATACTATGATCAATATTCAATTCGATAGCAGAGGAAAATGATACTGATCCAAGAAACTATTGGAATAGGACTATGTGATGTCTCAAACAGCAACAAGCATCCTCGAAATAGAAAAAATACAATTAACTGTAACAAAGAATCAGATTGAATAGACTATGAATAAATGACAGTTCTTCAGATTGTTTGGATAACAGTGAATGGCCAAAACAGGCAATGATAAACGAGCGATTTTTAAGCTCATGCTTTTTGTACATATCAGCTAAGAAGAAGAAGAAGAAACGTGTAGTGCAAGTTAACTTACAAGCAGTCTCTGAGGCTAGCTTCACAGGGTTTTCATGTCCCGGAAACTCTCTCGCAGCCGTGGAATGAAAGCAGCCCATTGACAGATGAGAAGTAAAACGAAGAAACCCGAGAAAAAGAAGAAGAAGAAGCTTATTCGATTAGTAGAATCGCTAATTCAACAATTTTTGAGATTGTAAAGCTTGATTGCTGATGAAACCGCCCATCATCATAATCATCTTTTGAATCTACACACATTTAAAGGAAACACAAACAACCCCAAATTTTTTGAATTAAAAGGACGAACGAACGCGATAATTGAAGAAGTATAATAAACCCTCGAGAAAAGTAGCAGCGATGCGGCAATTGAAATACAAAGCTTCTCGGAGATTCGGTAAATGAGAATCGGATTAACAAAATTCGAAATTAATCGAAAATCAAATAGGTAATGTAGGCGCGCCTCCAGAATCTCCGACCACAGAAATTGAAACGGAAAAAAAAAAAAAAGAACTCAAAAACGAAATTGAATTTAGTACTTACCACCGAGAGAACGGCTCGCCGGCTCGGTGAGAGAAGAAGGGATTTTTTCGAGAACGAGAGAGAGACGACGAAGATCTGTGAGCGATGGCAGATGAATGATCCGACGGCTGAGATTAACTGTGCTTATAATACTGGGCTTTTTCTTTTTGTTCTCCTTAGGCCAATTGAGAATTTTACGAGAGAGTTTTATAAGATGACCGTCGTGCGTGTGAATGCTGGAGCGCGTGCGAAATACCAACCTTTATGATTTTTCCCTCTTTTTTTTTTTCAACCAAACCCATTTGTTGAAACTTTTTTTTGTTTTTACAGTGTGGAAAAATGAACCACCAATAATTGACATTTTACTTTGGAAGTTTTCATTATTTTGAAAAGTCTTCTTCATTTCATTTTGCTTTGTTTTACAAGCTTTCTTACATTTTAGTAATGATGTTGACGGTTTTCATAACGTGGAATTACACTAAAATTGTGTAAATTCATAATAGCTGTAGATTCAAGATTCATTCGAAAAAATACCCAAAAAAACATTTTATTTGTATATTAGATAATAATATTTTAAAATTGTTTCCCTCGCTTTCATAATCTATAGTTCTGTACTGATGATGCCCATAGTATCAAGATCTCGTAATAAATATAGCAAGGGGACTTATATATATATATATATATATATAGATTCATGGGTCATATACCTTTTGGGATAAACGAAGAATTCGGTCATAAATTAGTGGTCTAATCACGCACGTACGCCATACAAAAATCCAATAATACAAATTAATTATGTGATACATGTCTAAAACAAGAAATGTGGCTTAGCATTATTAATTTAATTATCTATATCCATAAGACATGATCAGATCATGCATGTTATCCGAATTCGAAACTCAAAAAGTATTGATAGAAAAAACTGTTCTGTTGCTTATGAATAATTGAAGGTCTAGCCGTTTAGGTATTGCAGTGATTCGCCACGCCACTGAGCTTCACCTATCTTTGTCACCTTCTTCTTCATATTCAATTCTCCATGGCCCAATCAGAGCCTTGACCAAAC
Source organism: Isatis tinctoria (assembly GCA_010577795.1). Taxonomy (NCBI): domain Eukaryota; kingdom Viridiplantae; phylum Streptophyta; class Magnoliopsida; order Brassicales; family Brassicaceae; genus Isatis; species Isatis tinctoria. The sequence goes on along the minus strand of CM021250.1, from coordinate 10,543,909 downwards.
TATGGGTTATCCTTTCTTCCTTAGCCCATCTCCACATATTTTTGACCAAAACCAAACTACATTCAAACCAATAGAACCAAATCATCTTGTGTAGCTAAGTAATGGGTGATATTTTTGTTGTTGTTGTAGTTTCTGTTATTCAAGAGTCAACGGAAGAGATCTGGTGTACAAAGTGAAGGACCCTTGCTTAGTTACTCTACATTTTCTTTGCGACTACTTCATAGAGATTTTATAGAGCCAGAAAGATTACAATCTCAAGATCAGTAATACACTAAAGAAATTATCTTGGGACTTTCACTGATCACAAACATCACATAACAAAGAGAGGAAGAATCATAACTGAGAAATTCTGTTCATTTCTTCGAAGAAACCGTTGATGATTCCGGCTCTTTCCATGCCGCTTGCCATTGCTTGTCATATAACGTTGTCTCTTCGAACAGACCCTTGAGTTTGTCCAAATCTTCGTTCTTGCGGATGAAGAGAACTCCGGCTACAGCAACAAACAAGAGTGTTTTGCAGAAGAAATTTCCCATTTGGTCGACAAATCCTACTCCGGTAAGGCTATCAACAAAGTAAGCCATGAAGAACCCTATCATCGCAGCACGACCTGCAAGACAAACCCACCAAGAGAAGAACAAAAAAAAAACCACTTCAAACTTCAGATTTGCAAAGTACACATGATTTGGATCTTTAAGCATATTGAGTTCTGGAAAATCACCATTGAGGAGTTCAGCTTCGGGTAGATGGTATCTCTTCATCCATGCCCACCATGGAATAATCGAGGTATCAAACAGTACAGGCTCGTCGTTAGTAGTTGTTTCTGGGTTATCTTCAAGCCACTTTCTCCTCTTTGCCTCTTTAAATACAGAAATAGCACACATTACACAACAATCACTCATCTTCCAATAACTATTACAAAACCAAAGCAAGGAGCTTCCTAGTAACAGAGTATTCAGAGTTTCAGATCTATAAACTATGACATTATCATGTCTATAGTAACTCCACTTCAGCAACTTTCTTCACAAATTAATAACAAAAACAACTTTTTTGTTTTCTTAATTGTTTTCGTCTTGTTTCAAAGATTATCACTTGAGACAAAACAGTACTATAAGTTATATAACACGAGTGAAGAACTTAAGAGTTTTAAAGGATCTAACCAGCAACGATAACAGAATCCCAATCTGTTTTGCCCTCTTTCTCGAACTGTTTCAGATCCCAAGTTCCCTTAACCCACTTCGCATCCTGAAATTTGACAACCGTCGTGGTGGTTGTCTGATCAGTCTCTTCGCCTCCAACCGCGCCGTTTTCAGACGCGGAGGAACTTTCCGCCGGAAGTTTAACCGGAACGTCCTCAACAGAGACCGGTGCAGGCTTCGGAATGTCCACGGTGGTTGCAGAGACTGTAGCAGACGCGGGAGTTGTGGTACCGTTGTCGGAGGAGGCTCGAGTGACGGAGACGAGAGAGAAGCGCTTGGCGGAGAGGAGAGAGGCTGAGATCTTGGGGATGAAGTTAGGGTTCTGAAGTGAAGAAGAGATCGGCGGAGAGAATAACGCCATGGATATGGACATTTGTTGGGACTTGGGAGTTAAGTTCTCTCTCTCTCCTCTGCTCAGTTTTTCGAGAGTTCAGTTTGAATGTGTGGTTTGAAATGAGCTTTGAAGCAAGTGAAAGAGATGTTGTTATCGTTGATACTTAATAGCATGGAATGCATGTCGTTTTCGTTTTTTAGGCGCTTATAAAAACTACGTGACGTTTTTCTCGTGTTCCAATGAAAGAAAACGAGATTATCAATGGACTATATATGAAATAGAAGCCCATTTTAATTTAGCCTTCAGCCCAAATATAACAAGAAACCATACTTACAGCCCAAATAAGCCCACTTATATTTCCTTGGTTTAACTAGAAACCACACTATCAAATCTAAATCGACGATTTACGAATTTTTTTTGGGATAATTGGGTAGAAGATAAGATTTGAGACCCAAATTAGTTTTTTTAACAAATCCAACTCAGACACTAGACAATGAAAATATTTTGCCCATGGTTTGGTCTAAAATAACCTCACGCGCAGGAACTTAAAACAACTGATCTTTTAATATTCTCTATCTTCCTTTTCCTTTAATACAACACACCAACATCTCTCTCTATGAATCTGGCTCTCTTTTTCTCGATGAATCTTGCTCAGGTTCCGATCGGGTTAAAGGAAAGTGTCTTCGTCTCTTCTTAAAGGAAAGCATCTTCGTGTCTTCTTCTTCCTTACACACATCATATTCTTCTTCCTTAAGAGTCATTTTCTTCAGTTTTCATCTTTGAACTCGTATAAATTGTAAATACCTTAGATTTTGATCTGTTCTTCCCATCGACAAAGTAAATTCTTTTTTCTGTCTGTATAACATTCTTTCGAGAGCTCCGTACAAATCTGGGTTTCTCGAATTCGCGAGTTTTGTGGGTTTTGAGTTATCTGTTGGTTTCCATAGAAAAAGGTGACTTTGATTCCCGGGAAATTGATGTTTTTTCGGGGAGCCAATTCTGGGGATTTCTGGATATTCTTTAATTCAATTTTTTTATTTGATATCTGAAAGCTGAGTCTTCGAATTTTAAATTAGAACCAGCGAGCTGCAATGGTGGTGGCGAAGACGATAGCGCTTTATGCTAGTCCACCGAGCAGCGTCTGTTCCCCGCCGCATCAGATCACCGCTTGTGATCTCGATCTGAGCTCCAGGAGTTCGTCGGCATCTCCTTCGTCGGCTTTCTTGGGAAGTATGCTTTGGTGCTCGTGTATTAATCTTAACACCTAATATTGTCATTACGTAGCATGCAACTTTATATAATCTGCCCATACCTAGTTACGTATCATGCAATCTAGCATCATAACACGTAATATAATCGTTTATTATGTATTAATCTTAACAAGTAGTGTTATCGTTACGTAGCATGCAACTTTATATAATCTGCTCATACATATTTACGTAGCATGCAACTTAAAATCATAACATGTAATATAGCCTGCCCATACTTATTTACTGCCCATACTTATTTACGTAACATTAATTACACGATATAAAACAATGTAGTTATGTATAAATTAATATAACACAACAGCGTAGCATGCTAATATATAATTTTCTTTAATTTGCTTATCAGGATATGGAAACTCCTGCACTGCATTCACGTAATTTTGCAGACGGTGAAGAACTTGTTGGTGAGAGAACCAATTCTAATTTCACATTATAATTTCACATTATATAATATTAATTATACACACCATCATTCTCTTCGTCGTCGAATATAGGTGCGATGTCTCTGGCGAATGCTGCTGATGGTGGCAGATCATCAACGTGTCCTCCAGACTGAGAACCTGCTGATGGTGGTAGATCATCAACGTGTCCTCCAGACCGAAAACCTTCTCGTCATAGCCTTTTCCCCTTATTAACGCTTGTATAAAGAAGCTTAAATACAGCTGGCACGGCTTGGGCTGCTCACACAATCAGCAAACATTAATTACACGATATAAAACAATGTATTTATGTATAAATTAATATAACACATCAGTGTAGTCAGCTGAGTGTAGCATGCAACTTAACATGTTAATATATATAATTAGTCGCCCATACCTATTTACGTATCATGCAATCTAGCATCATAACACGTAATATAATCGTTTATTATGTATTAATCTTAACAGGTAATGTTACCGTTACGTAGCATGCAACTTTATATAATCTGTCCATACATATTTACGTAGCATGCAACTTAAAATCATAACACGTAATATAACATGCTCATACCTATTTACGTAGCATGCAATATATAATTATAACATGCAAATATGTAACATACCTCGGCAAGTCTGGTGTTATCTAATTCGTTGTCCATAATCATTTACATACGTAGCATGCAATATATACTTATAGCATGCAAATATATAGCATACCTCGATTAGTATGGATTTGTATTTCTTATGCTATCGATTTTAATCCTGTGTTATCTATATATTTACACATATATATATTTACACATATATATATTAAGAGTCATGTGTTTGGTTTACACGTCCCCAGATATAACGCCATAATGCATTTTATAGGTCTAACTGCATTCTTTAGTTGATATGAATATGATTTACTTGCTATGTAGACTAATACAGGTGTATATAATATTGATATGTCATATACTTCCCCTGATTTCGTGTTATCTTTTATTTTACGGATCTATATTTCCTACTGCGCTTAACATCCACAAATATAAACACCGTTTCTCCTTTATGCAACCCCAATTAAGTGCATGTCCTCATTAATTGCAAAATCTCATTATAACTGTGTATCCTCATTAATTAACTCAGTTTTCGTCTGAAGCAACGATACGAAATTCCTTGTGCGGTTATCAGTCACATCTCACCATCATATCTACTTTAGGTTCGTCAATATTTCCACACTCTCACCCACGCGTGACAACGTCACATTCTGTTGCCAAGCTGTTTTTTTACGGTACCCTTATACCGATTTCCACTAACTTTTTTTAGCTTTGTTATTTTCCTAATTTGTATTCAAATTCTTATTTTACAGCAAATTGTCCCATTTTTTTTTTGAACTAAAATTTTAAATTTTGATTAAAGTCCTGGTCTTTTATCAAAATAGTTATTGTGCGTTTTATATGATAACACTGAAAATTACTCGTGTAAGACGAGGAAAAGTCTTGTGTAAATAAAGAAATTCCTTTCCAAATGCCAAACTGCTTCATGATATTATGATAACACTGAAAATTATTCGTAAGCTTGAAAAACTCTTGACGTGGCATTGCAAGTGGAAAAAAAAAAAAACAGCTCAACAGAATAAATCCCACGTGGGCGGTTCTTATTGGTTTAATGACGATTCGAGAATTCGAGATGTCTCTGATATTTGCTTCGCGGCAAAGTTTCTGTCAACTAAATGCGACGACCTCCTCCATGTTTCAAGAAGTTTCCGGAACTACCCTTTCCCGTGTTAAAAGACCCTAGGCCTGGGCGTTTGGGTACCCGTTCGGGTTCGGTTCGGGGGCAATTCGGGTTCGGGTTTTGAAATACCAAAATTTTAGCCCCATTCGGATATTATGAATTATCGGTTCGGACTCGGTTCGGGTTTTTTCGGGTTCGGTTCGGGTTTAGTAACACATATAAATCCCAGTAACACCCGAAATAATTTCTGTTTCGGTTCTATTTCGGGTTTTGGGATCCAAAGTACTTGTTTCATACTAAAAAGTACCTATTTTATCGAACTTACAAGACTAAAATTAAACTTAAAAACTGATATTGTGAACAATAATTCTAAGAAAAATGCTAAAATCAAATTATAAGCTGAAATATGAATTGTACTTTGAGTATTTTGAGATATTTTACGTGTATATATAATTAATATTTTTAGAAATATATTATATATCAGATATTTTGGGTACCTGTTCGGTTTTCGGTTCGGTTCGGTTCGGTTCGGGTTTTAAAATACCAAAATTTAAGTCCCGTTCGGGTATTTTATCGGTTCCGGGTTCGGTTCGGTTCTATTTTTTCGGATCGGGTTCGGTTCGGATTTTCGGGTTCGGATATTTTGCCCAGCCCTAAAAGACCCCCTACACACGTATAGCGAGAAGGTAGTTCCCAGATAAGCAGCAAGGGTATTATTGTCAAACATTCTCCAAATCTCAAAAGCCTTATAAATACCGAAACTCTTCTCTTTCAACAATACTTTTCATTATTTCGTGAATTTTCTTTTTCAAAGCAGAAGAAAACAAAATCATGGATTCGTTCTCGTCCTTCTTCGATTCTCAACCTGGTAGCAGAAGCTGGAGCTATGATTCTCTCAAGAACTTCCGTCAGATTTCTCCGGCCGTCCAGCAACATCTTAAGCGGGTAACTTCTTTTTCTCCTACTAACCGTGTGGTTTCTTGATTTTCTTACGATTTTCGAGCGATCTGAGATTCGTTTCGTCTTCGTGGAATTGATCGCTCTGGCTGTCTCGATTGATCTCGATTTGGGTTCCTCTTACGTATCAACGAACGAATCGTTGCGATTTGTACTTTCCACAAATTTCTAGGGTTTCCAATTGCGTCGTTTTAGTTACTGTGGAGAATGAGATTCGTGAGATTGAAAGAGAGAGGAATTAGTTGAGATTGAAAGAGAGAGGGAATTAGTTTAGTCTATAGTTCCGTCGTGTTTCACTTCGTGTCGCATGTAATGGTCAATATCGTCTTGCTCGTTTATCATACTCGAAAGACAGAAAAAAAAAGAAAAAGAAATTGATTCTCGTATAGGAGATTATTGTTTGTATTAACAAATAATGCTGATATGCGTGGGAGAGTGTACACTTATTGATCCGAGTCTTATATTTCTGGTGGATTATGCAGGTTTATCTGACTCTGTGTTGTGCTCTTGTTGCGTCTGCCTTTGGAGCTTACCTCCACGTGCTCTGGAATATCGGTGGTATTCTCACAACGATTGGATGCTTTGGAAGCATGATCTGGCTGCTTTCGTGTCCTCCTTATGAACAAGTATGTGGGCTCTTACATTCACCTTCTCATCTCAAGGTCTATTTGTAGCGTTCTCCTAAGACATTGTTTGTTTCTTTTGATGCAGGAAAAGAGGCTTTCACTCCTGTTTCTGTCTGCCGTTCTTGAAGGTGCTTCTATTGGCCCATTGATTAAAACGGCAATTGATTTTGACCCAAGGTGATGTTTCGTATATTTTATCCAGCACTGGACGGAAAATGTTAAAACTTTTGTGTTAGACGTCTTTGAGAGCTGACACTTAGTATGTTTCTTTTGCTATTTCAGCATCCTTATCACTGCGTTCGTCGGAACTGCGATAGCGTTCATATGTTTCTCAGCGGCAGCGATGCTGGCAAGACGCAGAGAATACCTCTACCTTGGGGGACTGCTTTCATCTGGCTTGTCCATGCTAATGTGGCTTCAGTTTGCTTCTTCAATCTTCGGTGGCTCTGCGTCTGTCTTTAAGTTCGAGGTACAACAAACGTCTCACTTTGTGTGAAAAATCTCTTCTTTTTGCAGTTATTTCTTTCTCAGGCTCCTCACATTGTTGTGTATCTGTTTGTGCAGCTCTACTTTGGACTCTTGATCTTTGTGGGATACATGGTGGTGGACACACAAGAGATTATAGAGAAAGCTCACCTCGGAGATATGGACTATGTGAAACACTCATTGACCCTTTTCACCGATTTTGTAGCTGTGTTTGTTCGTATCCTCATCATTATGGTAAGCTCATTTGTTGATCATGTTTAATTAATTTTGCTTTGTTCTGTTAGTAGATCTCATCCATTGACGGATCTTCTTCTTTACAGTTGAAGAACTCGGCAGACAAAGAAGAGAAGAAGAAGAAAAGGAGAAACTGAGACTAAAAGTGACAAAGCAAGACGATAGAGTGGTGTTGCTATATAAGTACATGAGAAAGCTTTGGTGTTTCTAGTTTTTAGGACGCAGTGGTTGTAAAAATACACGTTACGTGATGTGCTTGTTCTTTCTATGCATCAGAATTGCCTTGATACCTTAAGTGGCTGAAGTGGTTTTCATTTCCTTTTTTTCTCAATATACCAAGAGCTTTCATAATCCTCAGATGTTTATATTTGTGATTCCACTCTAAATCGCATTGAACTCAGGATGGAAAGTAGGGAAAGAATAAATCCTTGACCTCATTTTTTCAGATGTGGAGTTTAAGAGTTTGTTCGCAGATGTAAAGTGCTATCCAGAAAAAGCTGGCTGAATATTGGAATCCTCCATGTTTTTGATATTAGTTAACTGTGCCTCTGGTAGGCCAAAAAAAAAAAAAAAACTTGGGTCTTCGAAATTGAGTGTGAAATGTCCCGAAGTTTCGCTATTTCCTCCTTTGGGTTTGGCTTCTGGTTCTTCAAGGAATTTGCTTAGGTAAGAACGTGTGGTCCCAAAAGGAAAGGGACGTGTGTCGTTTTCGATCGTACTTCAGACGCAAAGTTACGTCTTGCATCTACCGAGTAACGTAAGGATGTCAATCAACCAAACGCCCTATTATAACCCAAGTTCGGTCGACATTGTACTGCATGTGAAAGGCGTTTTCATCGGGACGAACGACTATGTGCAATTTTGCACCACGTTAGAAACTTTCGTTAGGTTTGTTTCCACTAATTTGGATGACTAGCAGTTTTTGCAAATCAAACTCGATCCAATACAAATAAATAATGTTTATTTTGTTTAGCAGAGACAGTGAACTTAAACAGAACTGATCTTTACTTCATAATGGCAGCTTTCTTACTTCATATTACACAAGAATCAAATAGTAAAGCTGAGATATCTGCCAAAGTTGCATGTGAAATGAAGGCAGACGGAGGTGTAAACCTAGGTGCAGCCGCTATAGCCATATACAGTTATAATGGGCACACGAGCAAGTTCGATTCAGAAGAACCTAACAATTTAATTTTTAAGTATAAGACTCAGTACTTGAATACTTACACGGAGGTGTAAGCCTAGCAGTGTGCTAGAGCCATGACCGTGCCCGCAACTATAGCTGTGACTGGATTTATGCAATATCTGATGCAACGCACCATGACCGTCTAAATGAGTGTTATATCCAATGTGTAATCTCTGCCTTGCCAGATCAATTAAATGCTCTATACAAAGTAGTACAGAAGAACTAATTAACAACGAGCCATCTATATTTAACATACAAATGTAAGTACTGATATGTTAACTGATCTTTCGCTCCTGTTGAAATCTGTAGGTTTATCTCACTTTATTATGTATTCTTGTTGCATCTGCCCTTGGAGCCTCTGGAATATCTGTGGATGATCACTACGCTTGGATGTGTGCGAAGCGTATTTACAGCCTTTGCTTCTGGCCCTGTTCTCCATATGAACAAGCGTGTGTGTTTAATATTATAGCTTTGTCTTAGGCTATATTGCATAATCATACTTATCACCACGTTTTTGGTATCTACGCGGTGATATATATTTTTCTGTTTCCCGGCAATGGCGAACGTAAGGAGTATCTCTACCTTTGAAGTCTGCTTTCGTCTCGTCTATGCTAATGTGGCTCGGGACTTCTGAGTTTGCCTCTTCATCCGTCAAGTCTCAGGACTTGTAATCTTCGTGGGACATCTAGTGGTGGACACACAGAAGATAATAGAGAAAGGCAGATTGTGGTGAACACGGACTAGGTGGAGTGTTCATGTTCACCACAATCTGCTCTTTTAGATGTCTTCGTTCATGTTCTCATCATAATGGTTAAGTTCACTAGGTGTCTCTTCTCTACGATAACTTTATATCATTTAATTACATTAAGAAATGGTCTTGTAACCTCCACCGATGTGTCCCGTTTTCCTGCAGTTGACGAACTATCCAGATAAAGAAAAGAAGAGGAAGAGAAGGAGAAACGGAGGCTGAAAGTGGCACAAAGATATTTCAAAACGAGATTAAACAGAGCGAGAGTTTACTTGTCGAGACACTTTTGTGGTGACAACAAATGTTTCTCTATGATTTTATTTGTTGAATCACTTCCTATACAGTGGTCTAGTGGTTGAAGATTTGACCATATGTCCGGGTTTGAATTTTTCTACTTTCGGTTGGTTACAATGAATGCGTTAAGTTACAAGAATATTCGGCTTTTTCACAGGTTTTGGAATTAATCTATGTGTCGACAAGAATTTGTTTATTTTTGCTTCTGGACAGATATTACTCTCGTGGTGTAAATGCTTAACCCGTTTATGGACTTGATTTTGTTCTTTTCCAATTCAAAAGCTTTCATAGTCATATACTTGGTTTTAGATAGTTAAATCAATTGAGGTTTGTCTTTTCGTTTGCAGGAAAGGTGAAATTCTTGGAACCTAATTCTTTAATTTTGACTAAGGTAGTAAGTAAGTTTGGGCATTCGGGTATTCGGTTCGGTTCCGGGTATTTCGGTTCCTATAATTTAGGATCCAATAGGTACTTATATTTTTTCGGTTCGGTTCCTGTCGGTTCCGGTTCGGTTCGGTTCCATAATTTGAGGATCCATAAAGTACCCGAAATTTTCGGTTTTCATACGGTTCCGGGTAATATATATACCCGAAATAACATTTTGTACCTGAAATACTATTTTATACCCGAAATACTATTTTATACCCGAAATTAACTAAAATTACTCGAAATAAAAATTAAAAACCCAAATTAATTTAAGTCCAACAACAAAAATCCAGAGAAAACCACAATAAAAATTCAAAAACTAAAATGAAAACCACATAGTTCTTCAAGTTTGATGAACTTATATATTAATATGCTTATATAGTTATATATTTTCGGTTCTTCGGTTCTTCATTACGGGTTTAGGGTAGGAACTGGAACCAGAACCGGAACCGAAACTTTATCAACTCAGGATCCAATAGGTACTTTAGGTGGAACCGGAACCGAACCGAATTTTTTCGTTTCTTCGGTTCCGGTTCTTCGGTTCCAGTTCTTTATGCACAGGCGTAGTAGTAAGTATGGCTCAAACGGGAATTTAGAGGATTTACATACGATGAAACGAATCTAATCACAATTGATAATAAGTGATACCAGAATCGCTCTGGTTGGAGAGTTGGTCGTAAATACAATACCAAACAAAAATATTGAAATTGTAAATTTGATGCTTGGAAAATATTTATTGGTAGAGAACGTATAAAAGAGTTTGGACCTATTATTTAAGTTAGAACTTTTTGGTTAATTGTTGTCAATTTGTGCTGTAGTGGTTGTGTTTTTATTAGCATGAATGTGAATTTTAAGCAGGTCCATCATTTGATATACTTTGTTTTTATATAAGCACTACTCGTGCATTATCTTTTGTATTTGTTTAACCTTATCTCATCCATAAGTTCCATCGCTTGATCTCGGCCGTCCGTTTCTATGATCATTACATTATTCCATCAAGATTTCGTAAAATTAACTAGCACGCAGTCCAATTGGGTCACGAGCTTTTTACTGCCTCGTTACTACTTTGTAACTTACACAATACAGAAATTGCAGAATGTAACTAGATTTTTATAAAATATACTGCCTTCGAAAATATTACGGGACGAATTATATCTATAATGTGGTATTTAATTTGGTTATATAGACATCTTGTTTACTGAAATTAATAAGATAAAAGCCATCTATATATTATTAAAGATAACCCATCAAACTCAAGAATCGAGCTAAGAAAAGTGGACATTTAGAACAAAATTTGTATGCTATTGTATAAACGTGCAATCTTTTAAATTTTAAACATTTAAAGTACATTAAATCTTAGTATATGTGTGTATATATAAAGATTAAATGAAAATATCTTTTAAACTATAATTAATAGCGTGCTAGATTTTGTATTTAGCTGTTTTTAGTCATTTTGCTATTAGTAATTTAGCAGATTATTAGCTACATAATTTTTTTAAAAAAATTATTTTCTCATGTTTAACCCCAAGCCTTTGTCAAAAAAAAAGAAAAGAAAAAAAACCCCAAGCCTGATAACCAAAATTTTGTATTGCGATTACAGAATTATTGTTTCCTTATATCTCTCTTGAGAATTTAAAGCACTATTGTTTGACTGAGACTCTACATTATTTCTGGAGTTACGTAACAATATAATCTCTGTTTTCTACAATTTGCTTTTTCCACGAAATGAAAAACCAAATTTTTGATACATCTCATCGTAACATGTTATAAGTTCACCAAACCTCAAAGTTATGTGGATCTTGATCATAGATGATTGAATATTTAATTGAAAAAGTTATATCTATAGTTAACTTAGTGGGAATAGTATAATACGCGTAGACACGGAGTAATGTACCCAAATTAGTTCACTAATCACATTCACGAAACGAAAGAAGTGGGACCCATCATTACAAATACTTTAACCAAATCAAACGGTGCAGAAAGGAGTTGTGTCCATGATCGTCGTCATTACGGCCGGTGACTTCACAAACCATGTTATTTTATTTTGTTTGATATTCTGATATCTATTAATATATGTCAATATTAACTCACCAACGTCGGTCGTCAAAAAAAAAAAAAAAAAACTCACCAACGTCATGCCATCACATACTTCATAATAAGTTAAAACCTAATCTTATATAACCTAGTCTTATCTTTATTAAAAAGACAATCAATTATTTACATCAATATCTACAATTTTAAATTCAAAAGTGAAAAGAACTAATCTTGTTGATTTCATCTTTTCTGGTTAGCCTTGTTCTTTTAAACTCTTTCTTTCTTGGTTTAACACTTGGAGAAGCTATATATTTCTCTAAAAAATATTGATTTATGACAAGACATCATCTGAAATATATCTACCCAATGTAAATCAGTGAAACAAGACTGATCAATAGAAGAAAATATAGTTTGATTGTGTTTAACAGAAGATTAAGCTTTTATCTTTCAATATAATGGTGTAAATCAACTGTAATATAAACATTTACCAGGTACAATTAGGGCTGGGCAAAATATCCGAACCCGAAAATCCGAACCGAACCCGATCCGAAAAAATAGAACCGAACCGAACCCGGAACCGATAAAATACCCGAACGGGACTTAAATTTTGGTATTTTAAAACCCGAACCCGAACCCGAACCGAACCGAAAACCGAACAGGTACCCAAAATATCTGATATATAATTATATTTCTAAAAATATTAATTATATATACACGTAAAATATCTCAAAATACTCAAAGTACAATTCATATTTCAGCTTATAATTTGATTTTAGCATTTTTCTTAGAATTATTGTTCACAATATCAGTTTTTAAGTTTAATTTTAGTCTTGTAAGTTCGATAAAATAGGTACTTTTTAGTATGAAACAAGTACTTTGGATCCCAAAACCCGAAATAGAACCGAAACAGAAATTATTTCGGGTGTTACTGGGATTTATATGTGTTACTAAACCCGAACCGAACCCGAAAAAACCCGAACCGAGTCCGAACCGATAATTCATAATATCCGAATGGGGCTAAAATTTTGGTATTTCAAAACCCGAACCCGAATTGCCCCCGAACCGAACCCGAACGGGTACCCAAACGCCCAGGCCTAGGTACAATCTTTTAATTAGAGAAAACTAAAATTTCAGTAATTAGTATTTTTATTTGATACAAGATTGTACTATTCCACCACCGTATCAATATTTTATTATCTACACTAGGTCCGAACCCGCGCTACGCCGCGGGTGTTGGGTTTGGATACCATGTTGGTTGATTCTTAGACCTGAGACTTTTATCCGAAACCGAGACTCGAACCCGAACCCGAGAAAATATATTAAAAACTCCGATCGGTTACAGTTTATCCAAACCCGAAAACCCGGAACTCAATAAACCGAACTACCTGAACACAAACTCTAAATACCCTTTTTCGATTTGTTTCATTACATTGGTTACTTTGGTTTTGAAAAAACCCGAAAAACCCGAATCCAAACCCAAAATAACCCGAACCGAAGTTGAAGTAAAACCCGATCGGATTAAGATTGAATGTTAATATCTTATCACCTGAATATATTAACCAATTTTATAATGAAGTAACCGCAACACGCGTAGTGGGGGTTGTATATTAAAATTTATTTTAATTACATTTTTTTGTCTATTAATTAAAACTTAAAAAGCACGATATAAGATAAAATCTAGTAGATGAATTAAAAATTGTAAAACTTGAAAATCTGATTGTACTTTTTTGCCAAAACACGTATTTGCGATAGATACGTACCGAATATAGCTGTGTAATTTGATAAATATTTTCTCGGTTACATATGTGTCGACAACAATGTATAAAATATAAGAAAATTCATTATGTAGATAAAAAATTTTAAATTCAAACTTTTTAGGAACAGAAATAAAATAACTTACATATATGAGTATTTTGATAACTATATACTCATCTACATGAAAGAAAATGCGCGGGTTATATATAAAATTTATTTGTAAATAAATGATTTATTTTGTTTTACTCAATCTTAATTTTTTATATGTTTTTAAGAAATTTCATTTCATTAATGATTTAATGCAAATAATGTTTTACTTTTAATGACTTATAAAATATATATTTACTATACCTAATGTGAAGAAATAGTTAATTAGACAAAGTTTTAACATTTTTTTTAAATAGTTGTTAAAAATGATAAATAATATGTTTTAAACCAAAATGCTTGACGGAATTATTATAATTATTCGTAACCAAGAACTCATCCACAAATATTAAGTGGGGGCTCAAAATAATTTTCTACACCTACCTGATAAATGGTTTGTGCATATTCTTTTTTTTAAAGGATAATTGTGTCGTTTTTTCTTAATCAAAGCTTCACTCGGAATATTCTTAAATTCCAAAGTTTTTAATCATATAATGTCATTTTTTTTATATAAAGTCTCTTCTACATAAGTGTAGAATCCACTGTCCATAAACTTATGATGTAAAGATATGAAGCTACTATGTACACTTATTTATAAAGATTAGAACGAAACTTTAACATGTTTATACACATTACGTAACCAACAAACCAACTATATAACTTTGAGTAACTAATTTTGATTTTGAAGTTAAAGCCTTGAACCTGATTTTAACAGTTGGTAATGAAAATACCACACAAACGCAAACCGAACTGAATCTTTAACAACACACAAAGCTATAGATACTTCTTATCCTCTTCTACTTACAAATACTCCTTTATTTGTCTTCCTACATTGTAGACATCACGTTTAACTCCGTCTTACTTCTTCCAAGAGCCGAGGTTTTTAAAGACATTTCTTTTATATTCCATGCTTGGAATTAAACACAAACACAGAATTACACAGTTTCCACAATGATTTTTGATGTTCGTATGCAGTCCACGTCGCTTTTATATATACCTTATTAGCCCAACATTGATTTCATCTCCAAAGCTCTATCATGACTCCTACTCCACAGCGTGAGCCATGAATGAATCCACCAGCCAATACTGGAGCCAGACAACATATACGTCAATGAAAACTTAAATATGAATGTGCAGAACTTATTAAAATCTATATGACTTTGTTAAAAATCCAAGCAATTATGCTTTGAGATGTGGAAGGGAGGTCGTTCAATCTCGGAACCTAAAATTGCAAGAACCAGTATTGAAAATTTACTTTTAAACCAAGATGTTTAACCTTTGTTTTCCTGTTTCACTTCACATTGCCTCCATCCATGAAGGGGTACGATATTTCTCGATAAACATGTATCAAAAATGACGAAAACATTATTCAGTTAAAACCAACAAAATCGACAAAATACATAACTTGCTTATGTGGTTACAAAATCATGGAAGATCCAATCTTTTCCACAACCAATGATGGGATCTGCAATAATAAATCAGTGATGAGGACGCCAACTGATCCGATGTTCAAATTATAATAGTATTCCACACCCTACAAAACCCAAAGGTCACCATGGTAAAACTGTAGTCATAGTTTGAATATATAGTAACTAAGTAGAATAAAACTGGATTCATCGCTACATCTTCATCTTCCCACCAAAGCAAACATGGCATAGCTCTGAATCTAAGCCATAATGAGGTAGAGAGCAAAAAAAAAATGATTTTCGCTAGCCACATGCTTAATAAAACCAAATAGCTGAAGTATAGATTTTTTTATATTATAAATACAAAGCTTTACTTGTTGACCAAAAAAAAAAAGACAAAGCTTTACCTTTGTTGTGACATTGTGAGACCGGGAAGTCACTCCACCATAAGATTGGAATGAGGACATGTGATAGAAAATTTGCTTACTCAGATATTGAACACACCAATGAGGACTTAAAATCTTTCAGGTGAGCTTTATCAATTTGATATCTACTCGGTTCCATTCCAAAGGAGCTTTACTTCCACTCTCTTCAGTCTCTGATGAGCGAGGCACAGCGACATTCTTATGATTGAGAGGCCTACCCGTTTTCACGATATTAGTCGTAGTTCTCTGCCCGGGGTTGGCATTGACTCAAACGGATTGATACGTCTGATTTGACAGCGAAGACGAAGTAACCGCATCACTCGAAGCCGTTGGTTATGCTTGCTTAACTTCAGCGTTTGTAGGATCACTACAAAGCAAATGAGATGCACTAAGCTAACACACACAAAAATCGATATTTAAAGATTATGAATGCGAAAAGAACACATGAATGAATAGAAGAACCTGTTCGGTGGAGGTTGGCGCCCGAGACACCAGGTAGCGCATTTTTTTTTGGCATCTAGACAGCCCAATGATTACGTGTTCCGTTCTCTCTTCTCCTTACAGGTAGACTTTGAAAACTTTCTGCATCTGAACCAAAATCCAGTAAGAAGTTTAGACATTTGTTCAGATTATTGATCTTGCAATAAAGATATTGCAACTTATTATTACCAGTGGAGTTAAATTTGTTTCCGCCACAACACCATCTTTATCGCAGCTTAATATTTGGTCTGACCAAAGAGACAAAAGAAGCGAGAGTAAGACAAAAAGAAGCTCATCATTTGAAAACTGTAAGATACTAAATTAAACTATATGCAATAGAAACAGAAACAGTAGACGTAATTGTAGCCAAAATTATCAAGAAACTTAGTCAGTGTAAGAGAATATATTACACATCGGACATGAAAGATTCCAATGTTTATGAGATCTTGCAGTCACTAAGAGCAAATAAAACCCATGAACAACAAACAATGTCAGGCCAAGTGATATTATGAAACATCCAACTACATCTTCTAAGTAATTGCGCCTTAAGGAAGCAAGCATCAATAACCAAACAATCAAAAGCTTTCCATAGAGACAGAGGTTCACATCCAACAGTGGACACTAATCTGTTGGTTATGTGTTCGTTTGGGAGCATAAAACCATTCAATTGGAAAACACTTTAACTCAGGAACTTAGCTGATTCATTGTTAGAGGCCGAACTAATGAGTATTCTCCAATCGTTTTAAAAATATCAAGAATTTTTCACTACAGATTATAAGCAGAGCAAAACACAAAAATCTCAGGAATCAATAAATAACATCGGAATCGAATGAAGAACAAGGAGCAAAGATAGAAGGACATACAACTGTTAACTGAGATGGATCATGACATTGCATATAACTTTCTCAAAGTTCGCAGCCTCCTTCATCTTCCCTGCCTATTTAGAAAATATTAGATTATAAAAGAGAGAAGGGAAGGGTTTTTAGGATTTTTTGTTTACGCATAGCTCTGATATAAGTTCGAATTCGCGACTCGTTTCTTCTTCTGCTTAATGGAGGAAAAAAAAATCAGCCATTTCTGCTCTTCAATACTTGGAATCTCTGAAAAATTAGCATCCAGAACTCAATGAATGGTACAATTCCCTCGCAGATCTGTATCAGAAAAACAATGAATGTGGAAAAACAATGAAGCAGAATCAGGCGAATCATAAAAAGCTGTTAGAAAAACAAAACAACAGAACAACCATACGAAATCAGAATTAGAGGAATCTCGATCAACTTTTAGAAGCAAAACAACAATCAAATTGGACACCAATCAAATCGACGAAAACAAATCTTCTCAGAACGAAAACTTCTAGAAGCAAAACAACAATCAAATCAGAGACAATCAAATACGCTTAAATCAACACCTCCAGAATAATCCGAAGTTCTACACCGGCGACGTGAATTGGAACAGGCGAGTATCGAAGAAGAGATAAAATCCCTAATCTTCATCTTCCTTTCGTCTCCGGCGGCATCAACCAAAAGCCATCGCCTTTGCTTTCGCTAGAAAAAAACATAACAGGTGACGTGGTGTAATAGAAGGTGACGTGGTGCAATAAAATGTGTTCATTGGATCAGCAAGTTTTTTCATTTATTGACATGTCACTCCCAGAACTCTTCTCACATCCTATGTGTCAAAGGCTGGAGAGACACTTGTCTTATTATTGTGTTGATTTATTTCCTAATGACTATTATTACTATTGTCATTATGATAAAATATTAATTATCTTCATTGGAATATCAAAAGAAAATAAATAAGAGGAAAAGTCTATAGTCAACAAGAAGGAACCATAAGGCACAAGCAATGATATTCCTCCAGCCCCCATCGTCACTTTCTAACCATTAGAGGTTTCTCTATAAATTATTGAGATTAATTAGATCAATTATTATTTTTATTTTATCTTTTAAAGAAAAGCTTCAATATATATTCCTTTCACAGCGTTTGGTGCGTTTTAGACGCAAAGAAACACATTAAAACCAATAACTAAAATTAGTTAATTTTGTATGTCATTTATAGATTTATTATTTAATACTTTAACCATCAAAGATTTTTCTAGAAAGTATTAAGACGACCTCGCTTATTCTTTTTCTTTCTACAAAAGTTGATTATATATATATATATGTGTACATATATATCCTGTTCATGGCGTTTGGTGCGTTTAACACAATTTAAAAAAAAGCTGAAACTAATTAATTGTTGTATGTAAATTTAATTTTATAATTTAATTTCTAACCATGTTTGATTTATTTGGACCAAATGTTGCTACGTGACCATTTACACACTGTAGATCAAATGAATATGTGTAAATCAAATGAAAATGTCCTTTCAAATAACCAAGTAATTGAAAATCTCTAAGTAAAGTATACATTAAAGATTTTAATTAAAAAAAAACTTAGTACTAATAATAATATAAAATGGCTAAGTAAGGAGAGGAGGAAGCTGAAACATTAACTTCATAATACAAAAAAGAGCCATTTTTACATTCACAAAAAACACTCTCTCTCTCTCTAGCCACACCACTTTCTCTCTCTTTCCCTTTTCCACAGCCATTTGTTAGATTCCTCTCTCCTTTTATTTTCTATTGGATTGTGTATTTAGACTGATTAGCTCAAGGGAAAACCAAAGGAGAATTTTCCTCTTCCGTTTGTTTCAATTTCTGAAATTTCTGGGCTGTTCTTGTTTTCCTCCGGCTTTTATTTACTTTCTGGAATTTTCTCAGGAGAAGGCTTTTCACTCTTTTTATTTTCCTGGGTTTTTGTTGGCTTCTGTTGAAGAAAAGACTTTTCTGGGTTTTTTCTTCGCAGTGAAGCTTCTCAATACCCTTTTTTGTTCTTTGTATTAGCTCAATAATAAACAATATCAATAATCTTTAACTCAGTTTCGTAGAGTCTCTCGTCTCTTGTGAAATTATAATAAGCTATCATTTTTGAAAAAAAGAAAAGAAAAGATGGGGAAGCAAGGGCCTTGCTATCACTGTGGAGTCACAAGTGAGTTCTTGTTCTTCACACCAATTCCCGATTTGATTTTTGGGAATAAAAGTCCAGTTTTGAGCTGATTTTTACAGGTTGTTTGTTGAAGAACTGCTTCAAATGATAATGCAACATGAACAAACATTGAATCATATGAAATGATGTGGTTTGTGTCTGTCTGTGTTTATGACCTTCACCACACGCTGTGGGTCCTTTGCTGTATTGATCACTCTTTTATTGAGCTTTGAATGTTTATGTAATGTTGTCGAATGTGTAGTGAAGCCTTTGGCAAATAGTTCGTCTCTAAAATGCTCAATCATGTTGAATCACAACTCAAACTCTAGCTCTGAACAGGATGTTTGATCTTTAGAGATCATTGTTGCTTCCTGCTTATGAGGCTTTACCTGAGACAATGAAATGCCTGAATATGTTGTCTTTAGTCGTGTCCATAGGGAGTGATTGTTTGCAGATTGAGTGTTTGACCATTGGAAAAACGTTGTAAACAGGCACACCTCTATGGCGAAACGGGCCACCAGAGAAGCCGGTGTTGTGCAATGCGTGTGGTTCGAGATGGAGAACCAAGGGAACACTTGTAAACTACACGCCGCTTCATGCTCGTGCTGAAGGTGATGAGATTGAGATTGAGAATCATAGAGGTCAAAGGATGATGATGATTAATGGAATTTCTGTGAACAAAAAGATTCCCA
This sequence comes from Isatis tinctoria, assembly GCA_010577795.1. Taxonomy (NCBI): domain Eukaryota; kingdom Viridiplantae; phylum Streptophyta; class Magnoliopsida; order Brassicales; family Brassicaceae; genus Isatis; species Isatis tinctoria. The sequence continues at coordinate 10,524,057 of CM021250.1, read as the reverse complement.
AGAGGAAGTCATATCAAGAAAATTTCACTGTTAAGAGAACCAACTTGGAATTCAATAATGGTTTCAAGAAGAGGGCTCTAGACGAAGAAGCTAGCAACAGGTCGAGTTCAGGATCGGTTGTATCGAACTCAGAGAGCTGTGATCAATCTAACGCGTGGGAGACGACTTTTCCTTGTAAGAAGAGGACATGTGTGGGGCGTCCAAAGGCGGCTTCTTCTGTTGAGAAGCTCACGAAGGATCTCTATAGTATTCTACAAGAACAGCAATCTTCTTGTCTCTCTGGTTCTTCAGAGGAAGACTTGCTTTTTGAGAACGAATCACCAATGGTGATAGGACATGGGAGTGTTCTTATGACAGATCCTCACTCGGGTGCTCGAGATGAGGAATCTGAAGCTAGCTCACTCTTGGTTGAGAGCAGCAAGTCCTCATCAATACATTCTGTTGAAGTTAATAGAAGGCAGCGATCTCTAAACTTTGGTGGAAAATCTATAACGCAGGACCAACTCAAGAGGTAAATGACTAAAGCCTTCTAGACAAGAACGACTAAGATTGCTTTGGGAGAATCTGATTCCAGCTAGTATAAATGATGTTTTGGTTGCAGGACCAAATCTCAAGTATTGGGAAAACATAGTTTGCCACTCTGTAACATAGATTTGAAGGTAACTTTAATTGCAACTCCCAAATCCCAACAATTTTGTTCCTTCAAAGATCAATTTGAATTCCTTACGATGAAAAATAATTCTGCAGGACGTTTTCAACTTCGATGAGTTCATAGATAAATTCACAGAGGAAGAACAGCAGAAACTGATGAAATTACTTCCTGAAGTTGACTCTGTCGATCTTCCTGATAGGTTTTAACTCAATGCAGCTTCAGTGTTTACAGATTTGTTTCAGCGGCTACCTCGAGTTCTTATATATTCTGTTTTCTCTTTTGCCAGCGTCATGAGCATGTTTGAGAGCTCACAATTCAAAGACAACTTCTCCCTGTTTCAGCAACTAGTTGCAGATGGTGTCTTTGGGACACTATCATCATCTTCTTCTTCCTCTGGATCAAAACTTGAAGACTTTAAGACACTTGCAAAGCTTGCTTTATCCGATCCTAACAAATCCCATCTGTTGGAAAGCTATTACATGCTCAAGGTTTACTTTATATACTCTTCTTGAAACAAATGGTTTCTATACTTGCGGCTTTGTTCACGTAAATCTTTGCTTCATGAACAGAGAAAAGGGATTGAAGACTCTGTTACTACAACATCAAGGGTCTCAAACCCGAAACCATCAGATAATCAGAGTCTAGTAACCATCGAAAGACCTTGTGAAAGCCTAAACCAAAACTTCTCAGGTCAATGAATATGTTTGAATCATGTCAATCCGTAACTTCCTGCAATAAAATCTGTCTGTTTCTGATTGTTTTGAGTTTTGCATTCTCCAGAGACGAGGGTTGTGATGAAGAGCCCCAAAGAAGTGATGAAGATTAGATCAAAACACATAGAAACCGAAGAGATTATAGAGAACAATGTCTCTCCCTTTAACCGTATGAGCTATGGTGGATCGATGGTGTTTAGCTATGAAGATAATGATATTTCTGATCAGGATCTTCTTCTTGATGTGCCGTCGAATGGATCATTCCCTCAAGCAGAGCTTCTTCACATGATATGAAAGAAGAGAAAGTTTCTTAAACTCATTTGGTGTTTCTCAGAATAAAAACTTAAAAAACTTTTTTAAAGATCTCTCTCTATCTCTAATGATCGAAGAGAAAACCTTTTTACTCTTTAGGCTTTTCTGAGAAAATGTGGCCGAATGAGATTTTTCTGCATTAGAAACTGCAATCTGAAGATATATATATATAAAAAAGGAAGGACTTTTATGTAAGGGCTCTTTTTTGGCGGTCTTATTGATACATATACTGTCTTCTTGTTCTTACTAGACTCGAAGAACAAGAAAGTCTCGTTTCCTTATTTAAAATATTTTTCTTGGAAATTTTACTGTGCTCTTATTATGTAGAAGATGAGATTTACGAGAACATATTTAACAGCATTGTAACACCAAATGCATAGATATTTAGTAGTAAGTAATTTCCTTTATTTTCAAGTATTAGTGCAATTTATGTATTTCCTTTGTTTTCAAGTATTAGTGCAAATTGCATCCGCATTAAAGTGTTTCGTTTTTTTTTTTTTTTAACAGTTACGTTTCTTTATAACTTTTAATAGTGACTGTATTTTTTTTTGTTGGTCAACAACTTTCGTGACTGTATTTTCCGTACGTATTAATGGTAATTTACTGATTCCACTATCTTTTCACAAAAAAACACATATCATCCCTACTAGTAATTTCTTAATTTCACTGAAAAAATTACTTAAAAGATCATACGAACTCTCTGCTGTCAACATTGTGGGACCCACACAAACGAACCGTACCGGTAAATTGTAGTATTTTTATAATTAGTTTCACGGGAGCCTGAGGGAAAACGCAAGCGAGGTAGAAGAAGAAGAAGAAGTTCGATCAGTCGTTTACTCTTCGCGATTCTCTCTGGTAATACTTTTTTTTTTTTTGCGTACTGATTCTCCTCTTTAATCCATTCGCGTGTTTCGCTCGTTCACTGGTTTCGTCTTTGCTCTGAGCTGAGTTCATGCCTTCAGTTTATTCTGACTGCTTTTTTTTCTTCCTTTTTCACGATAAAAATGTGATTTTGAAACCCATTTTCTGATTTTTCGTTGAAACTTGAAAGTCCTTTCATTTCCGCCACACATCTGTTGTTTTTGGGTTGAATCGTGTGTGGAAAAATCAAAAATCCAATTTTTATCGCTCTCAGTGGTCTCACACACTTTTTTTATACGATCTCTGTTTGTGATCGGAGAAAATGATCCTAGAAAATCGAGTAAAAGTCGCTCAAAGGCTCTTTCTTGGATTCTTGTGTGGGAAACGGTTCTGGTTAAGAAAGTTTCTTCCTTTTGTTTTTGTTTGTTTTGATAGTGTAGAGATTGAGACCATCGAGCTGATTAGTGATCGATTGCTAAAGAAAATGTAATTTCTGCACTTTGTAATGTTTCCACAGGAACATGAATCGTTCTCGTAAGCAACCAATTGTCTACGCCGTTCGTGACTTCCCACCTGGATGTGGAACTCACTCTACTGCTGCTCCGTTGAATCTCCCTCAGAGATCCATCCAGAATCCAGGAGCTAGTGATGCTGCTGTCAAGAGTCCGAGTGTTCATCATGCTGCTGCAGATCCGGGAGCTTCTGCAAGTACTTGTCTCAAACGAGAAGCAGAGTTTAAGAACTCTGATTATCATCATCATCTTGCTGCAGCTACTAAACCAGAAGGAACTTGTCTCAAACAAGAGCCAGAGTTTGAGAACTCTGTTCATCATCATCATCATCTTGTTGCAGCTACTAGACCTAAGGGAGCCTGTCTCAACCAAGAGCCAGCGTTTCGAAACTCTTATGATGATCGTGTTGTTGCGGCTCCAAGGCTTCAAGGAAGTTGTTCAAGACAAGAAGCAGCGCTAAGAAACTCTGATCAACATGATCCCACACCACGCCAGAAAGTGCTTGAGGTCTTGCGTGCTTTCAAAGATGTTTTCAGACAGTTGGATCGAGATAAACAAGCGAGGCGCAGTGGAGATGGATCTGATGCTACAGCTAGAATAGACCTCAAAACACTATCTGTGTTAGAGGAAATGGGGAAACGAGTGAACACAGAGAAGAGAATTGGACAAGTCCCTGGAATCCAAGTTGGGGATGAGTTTCAGTACAAGACCGAACTTCGCCTTGTCGGGCTTCATTTCAAGACCATGTGCGGGATCGACTCTACGGAAGTGGGAGGTGTGAAGTTGGCGACAAGCATCGTCTCGTCGGAAAGATATGGCTACAACGATAAGTTTGAGGCTGGTGTTGTGATATATACTGGTGAAGGAGGAAACGTGATTAGCAAGGAAAAGAAAACTGAAGATCAGAGAATGATAAAGGGCAATTTAGCTTTAGCTAACAGCATGAGACAGAAGAGCCAAGTGAGGGTGATACGTGGCAGCGAGAGATGGGATGGAAAAGGGAAGCGTTATGTCTATGATGGATTGTATTTAGTTGATCAATACTGGTTAGAGAAAGAAGTTAGAGGTACGACTGTTTACAAGTTTAAGCTTTGTAGAATTCCTGGTCAACCTCCGTTGACTTGAGAACAGTATTAGCAGATGTATGAAACTTTCTTTTTGGGAATGTTGCAATAAAATTTGAGGGAAAAAGGTTAGTTTTATGAACGTAGAGATTTATTTCAGTTTTCTGTAAACAAAACAGAGGATTAGTTATAGGTCTTTTTAGTAGTGCAATATTTATTCATTTTATAGCGAAAGTGCAAATAATAAATGGTTTCAAATCCGAATCCATCGAATCACAATAGTCTTGTAACCATTGAAAGATCTTGTGAATGCTTAAACCAAATCTGCTCAGGTCAATTTAAGAATCTTGACTCATGTCAATCCATAACTTTTCTTCAGTAAAGTCTGTCTGCTTCTGATTATTTTGAGTTTTGGACCATTCCTTCAAGCCTAGGTTCTTTACATGACATGAAAGAAGAGGAAGTTTCTCGAACTTATTAGTGTTTCTTAGAGCAAAGACTTGAGACTTTTTTAAGATCTCTCTCTCAAAGCTTTTCTGAGAAATGTGGCCAGATTCGAAGCTGCAGTATATCAATTATGGGCTTAAATTCTTCTTGCTTGGGGCCCCAGGCTCCGTATGCAACTTAAGATCTAAGAAAATTTATAAAAACTTCTAACTTACAGTACTAAAATTTCAATTAATAAATTAGATATCCACCTTAAATCTAACATGTCATGGCTAAAATAGTCAAAATTCCTTGTTCACTAAGAAACAAAGTAGCCATGCCGTTTTCTTTATTTCTTCAAAGTTGTACTGTGAAAACAACGTTTCATAATTTTCTTTTTTTGAACTATTAATAGTAAATTATTCTTTTATGGACTGAAAGCTTACGGACCTATTTATGGTAATGTATTGATTCCAGTATTCCGTGTCCAATGAAACCAACAAGGCAGCATCACGCTTTGCATTAGGAATCAATTATTGATTTACGAATTTAAGAATCTTTAGTTTTTACTTTCATTTATCAATTTTATTTTGAACACGGTTACATGCATGAAACTATCATATGGTCTCTAATCCAGTTCAAGATCTAGTGTTATTTCTGGTCATTTAGATGTGTTTCAAAAAAAAAAAAAAAGAAGAATTATGGTCATTTAGAGCAGGTACATTGGAGGCTCTTAGACCATCTCCATCTATGGGTTCTCAATGAGTATCTAGAAATTAAAGAAAAGAAAAATTAATTGAAAATTAGGAGAGAAAATGAGATAAGTTCTCATTTGACATATTTTCAGATATTTTGAGAATCCCATATCAAGCTTTGCTTTACATCTATTGGTTGAATTGTTTAAAAACAATTAAAATTAATTACATAATCAAGATATTATTATTTTCATTATTATGAGAAACTCTGCTACATACTCATGAATGAGGATGCTCTTATAGATTGGGGTTCATAAGAAAAATAATTAAATAATTGGTGGGTCCCATGAACAGTGGTGATCCCACCTCTAAAAAACTCTAATATACGAACCCCTCTCTCCTCGGGTTATGATTCGCCCAATTTTTTTATTTTTGTTGCGATTTTTTTTAAAAAAAAAAAACCCATGTGGAGTTCATTGATGTACATGCTCTTAGACCTCTAAGATTTAAAGTCCAGTTTTTTTATTTTAAAAACTCATTTTTTGTGCAGGAAGTTCGTCTCCTCTGCTATTGAAGCAAAAAACTTGGCAATGCGTGATGGTCTTAAAGTGGCTCGTGCGTCAGGCTACTCTCGGATTCAAGTCTTTTCGGACTCTAATGTCCTTGTTTCAACCCTATGCTCAGGGTCTGAGTTGAATGAAATTGCAGGCATTCTTTTTGACATAAGGAGCCTTGCCACTTTCTTCACTCACCTATCTTTCTCTTTTACTCCACGTATGGAGAATGTTCATGCTGATATACTTGCAAAAGCTGCTTTAATTTCTGTGAGAACCTTTGCCTCTTCTGAGGAACTCTAGTATTCATGAAACAACTCTCTTGACAAAAAAAAAAAAAACTCATTTTTTGTAAAAAAAAAAGATGACGTAATGATTCTATGGTATACAAATATAAAATCGATAACTTTTGATATTTAATTTCGGTAAAAGTTAAACACCTAAAATAAATTTATATAAATGTACTATTCTATTTTGCTTTGAGCCTGTAGAAAATATAATAATCATGATTTTATAATTTTATTCCAATATTTTTTTTGTACGTATATCTAAATTTTAGATTTAAATCTGCATAATAAAGTTACGGATTTAACAAATCAGAACCCTAGAAATTCTGAATATCCAATATGTGTTCATTTCCTAATTATTTATCGTATCAATCGTGGCCCGACTAATAAAGTATGTTTGTTATTTTTCATGCTCATTTTACTTTTTAAAAACATTACTTAAAAAACATCACACGACCCTAAATTGACTTAATTCGGTTAACGTTATGGGCCCCTTGAACAACAAAGACATTGAGTACAGAACTGGATAATTACACATTTTTATTTATTAAAAGAGACAATTTTTATTACATGTTCAGTAAATTATCTTCAAGATTTATACCAGATCTTTTTCCCGTGACACGGAGACGAAGAGAAAGAACGATTAGTCTTTACTCGTCGTGATTCTTTGGTAAAGTCGTTGTTTTTGTGTTTACTCGTGGAGTTTCGTCGATGCTGTTCTCTTATTTTCCCTTTACTTTTTTTCTTCATATTGCATTTCGCGTTTTCTTCTATCCGTGAACGCGTTTTCTTCTCACTGATGTCGTCTTAGTTCTGACCTCATGCTTTCAATTTTTTTATCTTTCTCTAGAATATGAAAGGGAGATTCAAATCCTGTTTGCTCCTTTTTGTTTGGATTTTCTTTGATTTCCTCAAAAGATCTGTATTTTTTTTCTGTTGAAACGTGTGGAAATAATTTCTCGTCTTCTCTTTGGGACTTTTATTTTTGAAAGTTTTTCCTCAAAATCTGTAAAACATTGATCGTGTGTTCTCTTTCACTGGCTTCGCCTTTAGTTCTCAACTCCATGCTTTTTGTCTCATTCAACTACTTTTCTGTTTTCTCTAGAAAATGAAATTCCGTTGATTTTTTATTCCCATTTTCTTATTTTGCTTTGATTTCTTCAAAACGATCTGTAAATTCTTGGTTTTAAACGGGTGGAAATCCATTTGTGTTATGGTTTTAGAAATTGAAATCCCAGAACTTGATTACTGAGAAATTTGAGCTTCTGCATTTTGTAGTGTTTCTACAGGAAGATGAATCGTTCTCAGAAGCGACCAATTGTCTACGCAATTCGAGACTTTCCACCTGGTTGTGGAAATCCCGCTAATGTTCCTGAGAAGGATCTCAAGAATCCAAGAACAGGTGATGTTGTTGTCAAGAATCCGAGTGTTGATCTTATTGCAGATGTTCCAAACCCGAATGGAGTTTCTCTCAAAGAGGAACAAGAGTTTAGAAGCGCTAAACATGATCGTATTCTTGTTGAAGCTCCAAAACCTGAAGAAACTCGTCTCAGACAAGAACCAGCGTTTCGAAACTCTTACCACGATCACGCTGTTGCGGCTCCTAAAGACAGAGGAAGTTGTTCCAAACAAGAACCAGAGTTCAAACACTCTGATTATGATCATGTTGTTGTTGTAGCTCCTACACCTCGTGAGAAAGTGCTTGAGGTCTTGCGTGCTTTTAAAGATGTTTACAGAGAGTTGGATCGAGATAAGCAAGCAAGGCGAGGTGGAGACTCATCTGATGCCACAGCTAGAATAGACCTCAAAACATTAGCTGAATTAGAGAAAACGGGGAAACGAGTGAACACAGAGAAGAGAATTGGACAAGTCCCTGGAATCCAAGTTGGGGATGAGTTTCAGTACAAAACCGAACTTCGTCTTGTCGGGCTTCATTTCAAGACCATGTGTGGGATCGACTACAAGGAAATCGGAGGTGTGAAGTTGGCGACAAGCATCGTTTCGTCGGAAGGATATGGCTATAACGATAAGTTTGATGCTGGTGTTGTGATATATACAGGTGAAGGAGGAAACGTGATTAGCAAGGAAAAGAAAACTGAAGATCAGAGAATGACAAAGGGCAATTTAGCTTTAGCTAACAGCATGAGACAGAAGAGCCAAGTGAGAGTGATACGTGGCAGCGAGAGATGGGATGGAAAAGGGAAGCGTTACGTCTATGATGGATTGTATTTAGTTGATAAATACTGGTTAGAGAAAGAAGTTAGAGGTACGACTGTTTACAAGTTTAAGCTTTGTAGAATTCCTGGTCAACCTCCCTTGCCTTGAGAACAGTATTAGCAGATGCATGAAACTTTTTTTTTTTGGGATTGTTGCAATAATATTTGAGGGAACGTAGAGATTTATTTCAGTTTTTTGTAAACAAAACGGGATGGAAAAGGGAAGCGTTATCTCTATGATGGATTGTATTTGGTTGATAAATACTGGTTAGAGAAAGAAGTTAGTGGTAAGAGTATGTACAAGTTTAAGCTTTGTAGAATTCCTGGTCAACCTCCGTGGACTTAAGATAAGTTATTTTTTTTATTTTTTATTTTTGAAAGAGGAGAGATAAGTTATTGACATAAGTCTATGCTTGTATAATTAGATTTGAGGGAAAATGGTTATTTTATAAAGGGTAGAAAATGAAGTATGATTTTTACCATTGCAAAATTGAGTGGAAAAAAAGAAGAGATTTTTTTTAACTTTTGCAAAAAAATAACAGAGGATTATGTGTTCTTTTAAGATAATTAATTATCAAAGTAAAGCGAAGTGTTTTAAGTTTTAGTTTTGACATCAATGATGTTGGTGTCAAGAATCCGAGTTTTCATTTACCAAAAAAAAAAGAATCCGAGTTTTCTTTTGATATCCTAATATACAGACCACAAGAAGATATGATACACATCAATTTTTTTTTATTTTTTTTTTGTTAACTACACACCAAAGTTTTACAGTAAAAAACAACTGGAGTAATAATTTTTTAATAAAAGATTTAATGTGTCAGACAAGTCTCTTCAGCGAAAAGATAAAGTCTATGGGTCTATAACTATATTTTTATAACAAGAAAACAAAGGATTTTAGCCCAAAAAAAGGAAGAAACCAGAGGTCCAAATCTATTTGCTACAATGGGAAAAGACTATTTGTTACAGACTTTTTCATAATTCACATGCTGCTACTGAAACACTATATGGATATAACCAAGGTTCGGAAATTCGCTAGGCGCTAGTCGGGCGGTTGGTCTGGGCCTAGCGAATTACCGAAAAATCGGGGATTACTCGGGGATTAATCGGGGCCTAGGGTTAAGATTTTTTTAATTATAAATACTATTATATATTAACATTATTGCAAAATACAACAAATGATACTTCGGTCTAGTGGATGTGCACTTATCTTAAGTGTTTCAGGTAGTGGGTTCGAGCCTATACTGAGAAATTTTGTGTATTTTTTCATTTGCCTTAAATGAAGGGCAAAACCGTCTTTGTCTTTTCATCTTCTACCTCTGGTCTCTGTAACCCTAACTACGGCTGCGTTTTTTGTTCTATACTATTCTTCATTTTTTGACTATTAAAACCACTTTCACTTGTTTTTCTAGCAGTTTTTTGCTCAAATGTTACAGATCTACATCCCAAATCTCGATTTATAACTCGAATCGAAGAAAAACTTAAGATTTTATATACATCCCGATTTTTTTACCGATTTGCATAAACTCCCGGCGGTGGGCTGCCGCCGAGCGCCTCGCCGGCGATTAAGCGGGCTTCGGCGGCGCGTTTTCGAACACGGGATATAACATTCTCAAATTACAATTTATATTACTGAATTGTTGTATAATAACTAAGGTTAGACTTTTATATATGTATATGAGAAGTGGTAGTTGTAACCCCTCCGAATCGGATAAGATAGGACTGGCCGAACAACAATCAAACAAGAACATGCACGACTAACCCGCAAGCCTAAACCGATTTGCAGATGTCACAAATCGAGGTTAATTAACAAATCAATTTATTCTAAGACGAATCCGAAAACCGAACCATTCTGAAAGTTAACTTCGATTACCTCTCGACCGCGGCCTAAGACTTTTCAATACATAAAACATTCCATTTTATTTATAAGGTTTAAAACCAACTTGTACAAACACAAACCGTATTGTGATCACATTGGGAATCCGAAAAGAAAAACATTGCAAACTTTCTTACAAACGAGTCTTTTGAAAACATCAAGATAAACTACTTCTGATGATCCTAACGTTCCGCCACTCACTCTATTAGCTTACTAAGGGTTACCTGCAAGATGGAGAGGAAAGAGGTAAACAATTAAAAGATTACTCAGTGAATCCAAATAACAAGCAATACTAAACCCAACCCAAACATGCCTCACGTAAACAAGCAGCAAAGAACTCATACGAATAGCCGAAGCGAATAAATCAATATAGCCGAAACATAACCGAAGCACGAAACTAAATAGCCGAAGCATGCAACTTAGAAACTATATGACCAACTCCACATTCCTCCACACGCGTGGGCACAAAGATCTCTTAACATGTTGTATTCCCTCCCCGTGAACACCATGCACTTGATTATCACAAAGACCATCAAGCCTGAACATCACCACAACAAAACCGAGCACCGAAAAATGACTCTAGTGCATATTCGGCCCAGCTCCGCCCTTCCTCTTCTGAAAAACTGTCACAGTAACCCGTCGGGTACCCTCGGCCATGGGCTGCTATCCCGTCTCTCCAAGTCTTCCCCACGACTAGCTGTACATCCTCTAACCATGGAGGAACATGTGGAATACGGACACACCACCACTAAACCGCTTCATACGGTTCCGCCTCAGTACGAAGGATCACACACCGATCAGACTGACACACCACAACACCACCTTCACAATCATCACCGCTTCACATTGTTCACATCTCAACACCATAACAGTATAACACCATATCTTCACACTCATCACCGCATCATGTCGCTTAACCACACTTAACAAGCTATACTGTGGGTGGGTCCTGCAAAACACGTTAAATCCCACCACAGATAGCACATGCACATGTTAGTTTACAGCACAACAATCTCCTACACAATCGTTAGTAATTCCACACCGATTCGATACACACAATCTGCAATCATATTAAATCAATCCGCAATTTATAACCATACAACATGCAGGGAGTAAACACGCAATCAAACAACCAGATCCAACAAACAACCAACAGATAACTCATAAATTCCACCGTGACCAGATCTGTAGTATAACGCTAGCCCGTCCATATCAGGAAACATCACGTCATAGTAAGAATCATAATCAATGTTGGGCTACCATAACTGAACTCACCTTAGACGAAGACTCGCTTGGTTTCTAAAGACTTCTACACCGGATCCAAGCTTTCTCTAAGGGCCGCTCTCTCAAGATCTCACTTAAACTATCTTTGTTTTAAGCTTTCTAGCAAAGGGAATGACAAGGTTTCTCACAGCGAAAACAGCTAAGAGGAAAAAGAATTTCCAAAGGGGAAGCAGCTGCTGAGATCTGAGGTTATTTGTAGCCTGAATGAACTGACATGCATTCCGACACCTCGCCTGCTACTAATTTCTGTCCAAAAATCTCCACCTTTACCAAAAGTGACACATGTTCATTACCCCTCTTAAAAATTCACAACCTCTCTCAGTAGCCTTGCTTTCTCATCCTTAGCTTCCTAGACCAGCCACTGATCACGTTCTGAGGGCTCACACTTGGCGGACATGCGAAATTCTTGATTTTTCCTTTCTTATGCTGATTTTCTTTTTAAGTTAGTTTCAGGTGATACATGGGTTCTGAGTCGACTTCCATAGGCTTCATTAGTCATCAAGAGAAGGCAAGGTAGCCTCTGGCTCATTCTTGGACGCACAGACTCTTCTCTTGGTTTTTTCTGACTGGACTTATCCCATTTCACACATTCTTGGAATCTTCTGTGTAACTTGCGATTCCCCCGTCCAAAAATCGTTCTGTTTCATCCTGAATCTTCTTACATGTGTCCTTTATGTCTCCACAAAATTTCAGATTTTTGGACGGGTATAACTTGGTCAATCGAATTTACTTGCTCAGAACGTATCTTCTCGTCAAACCGACTTTCCCGATTTTTAATTCTCACAGGAGAATTTTTCTTGGAATGAATCTTTTTGCAATAGCTCCAAAAATGTCTTGAGCATCTTCGATCCAAGTCCCGAAATTTTTAAAATTGTCCCATCATCCTTTGGAATTTATTCCTAACTCAGTGCATTTTCAGCTCTTAATTGGGGTATTACAGTGGTGGTCAGAGAGAAAGAGAGAATCCAAATTCTTCATTTCTTCCTCTTCTCGTTACAAATGAACTTCATTACAATCTCTATATACAGAGAAGATAAATAATATAATTTTCTTAATGGATAAACATGTTTGATATTATTTGCATCTTGTGATGGATAAACATGTTTGATATTATCCATATATCATAATAAATAATCATTATTTATAACATTTCCTCTTGATTATCTATTCTTATTATTCTATTGCATTTCTTTTTCGCCCGGTCCGATAGATCACACAGCCGTCGGACCTACATACCACACCACATCACACTTTCCACCCGGTCCCGACAGATCACACAATGTCGGACTTACACGCCATACCGATTAGATTATTTAGCACATGAGAGTGAAACTCAAACCGCGGCTAACCTGCACAACATGTTAGTTCACACACATGAATTCGAGGTGATATAATCCATATAGCCCAAGGCACCCGGTGTTATACCATGTCGATCCTCATACAACAAACAAGCATGCATTCACAAGTTCAAATAAACACACAAGCATGCATAAATAAACACAGAATTAACAAGCAATGGTTCACGCAAGCAAGAAATTCCAAAGCGGCCAGATCTGTGGCATAACGCTTACGCACCATAACATAGAACATGGAAAACGTTGGGCTACTAAAGCCTGAGACTCACCTTAAACGAAGACTCTCTTGAATCTTAACGACTCTGACTCGGGATCTTAACTTCCTATGGCTCACACTCTTAAAATCTTACTTTTCTCTCTCTCGGTTTTGGTTTTCTTTAACGAAACTAAGGAAGAACAAAGGAGGAACGTAATTGAGGAGCAACTGAAGAGGTCAGGAGGGTAGATATAGGAATCAGCAACCAATCAGATTCAGGTCGTGTGTCCGTCTGCATGGCTCCAAGCGAATGCACGGCGGCACCTCGTGCTCCACATGGCGATCAGCATGCTCCAGTCTCATGTAGAGTGACACACCCACATCCACATGTTTCTCAGCATGCCAAGACTTCATGCATTGCGACACATAACTCCCTAGATGTCGATCAGCATGCTTCAGTTGCATGTGCGGCGACACCTCGTTCCTCTAAGGTCGGCCTTCATTGTGGAACTGACACATGTTTCTTAGTTAGTGACTAGTCATACCATGATGTGGACAGTCGGTTTTGGACTGATCTCCCCCAACTTTGCTCGTCATTGCCCGTTTTCGAGCTTAGAACTGTTTATGTCATAAAAACCGCGTCCACCGATCAAAAATTGATCTGCTTCGTTCAGAATTCTCTTTCAGGTGTCCTCAGAGTCTCCAAAAAGTTTCACTCCATTTGGACGGACGAGGCTCAGTTAATTGAATTATTTCGTTCGGGATATCCTTTTCGAGTTTATCAGGTTCTCTTTTGTTTCAGGTGTTTTCGAAGACATCTGGAGAGTCTGCCGACATTCCTAGATCTCCTGAGTCACAGAGTGATGCCATATTGATACTTGAGTCACACCTTGACGTGGAAGCTTCTCCTTTGGTTACATCTTCTAGACTTATCTCATCTCGGAGCTTCTTGGCATTTTTCTCATAACTTTTGCGTCCACCATCCAAAAACTGATCTTATTCGATCAGAATCTTCTTTTAAGTGTCATTTGGGACTCCACAAAATTTCAGGTTATTTGGACGCGTACCGCTACCCCATTGGTTTCCATTAGCTCGGAATGTCCATTTTTGAGTAACCCGACTTCTCCGGCTTTTAAAGATCACGTCAGAATTTTTCTTGAACTTATTCTTTTTGAAGTGGCTCCATTAGGGTCTTGAGCATCCTCAGGCAAAATCCGGAATTTGTAAAATTGTATACACCGGTCTTTCAAAATTATTTCCAAGTCAAGTGCTTTTATCTCTTAGACTGGCGTATTATAAGGGTGGTTAAAGAGAAATAGAGAATTTAAAACAATACTATAAAAAAAACAATACTATAAAAAAAAGATAAAGTACATATAAAGATAAATAATGAGAATGGCATTTTTCTGTTATTCATTTTCGACATCAGGAGTGGCATTGGTTACATATTTATAGTCACTATATTATTTTGTTAATTTCAATTCGTTTCTTTAAACTTTATTTATTCGTTTTTCAAAACCACTACATATCAAAAAAAAAAAGAAATATATACACTAAATGCATGCTAAGGTATTCATGGCAAGAGAAATTTGAAAATATATTAAGACTTCTGAGTTTCCTTACACGTATATATATATCTATGTATATATAGTAATAAAGTATTTGAAATTGAAAAAGGAAACAAAAATTAAACGTTGCTAATAACTCGCAAAATTTCCAGAACTGAAAACATTAGTTTCGGTAGTGCTTAAGTGCTCCTAGAAAACTGCTTTAGAGGGGAAGGAAACCATTAATCAAACGGTCTCTTCAACTCCTCGTTTTTCGAACCTCTGGAGATTATAAGAAGAATCCAGAGACAGAGAAAAACAACAACAAAAAGACGACCAATATCACACTCATTACTCTCTTCTTCTCCAGTAAGATTTCTCATACTGTTTCAATTTATTTATTGGCTATTTATCATCATATTTTTCAGTGTAACACGTTCAATACTTTCGTCAACCGCTCTTCGTTCGGACCTTTGGCTCAAATCTCGCTATTTCTTCTTGTTCTGAATATCTTCTGAGATTCTTGCACTGTGCGTGGATTTTGTTTTGAAATTTCATCGAGATCTCTGGAACTTTGGGTTGAAGCAAGAGTAAAAGCAGTTTTCCCTCTTATCCAGGTTCGTATTCTACAATTTCCATGACCTTACACACAGTGATGACTCGAATTTTCACTGAAATCGCCATCTTCAGTCTTCGCCGCCTTCGTTTTTACCATTTTGTGTCTTGCTACTACTGTTCATTCTTTATCCCTAATTTACTGTGCACTTTTTTTTTTTTTTTTTTTTCTGTTGGCCTCAAGATTCAAGTTCATTTTCTGCCATTTCTTTGAGTTGTAACACTAGAGTCGAGTACAAAAATTCAGTCAACATCTCTGGGCTTGCTTCTATAGTTTGCTTGAAATTTTCGTGGGATTTTTTTTTTTTTTTTTTTTGCATTTATGTGTGTGGGGTTTAATGGCGACCGAGAAAATTTTGTATGGTTTCTAGTTTCTACTTTGCTTTACGGCGTCTCTTGAGTTTGGAATCACATGATGTCAAGTACGGATCTTGTCCTTAGTGTTTACTAAGAAATTGATTCTGCATGCGTGCAGGAAGATAGATCCAAAATGGCATCCCCTTCGAATAAGCCAAAAAGGGTCTCTCTTATAAGAGATGTTCCACATGGATGTGGTACTCAGTCTATTCAGAATCAGACAAGTGAGGTTGTTGGAGTCACAACTGAGACACGACAGGAATCGATTGGTGTTGCTAATCGTGATTACCACCGTAGGCCTAATGATAGGCTTAATGAAGTTGAATCGATTGATGTGATTATGAAGAAGGCCGGCTTCAATGTCTCAGCTAATACTGATGTTGGGAAGGGAAGACTTGTTTCATCTTTCAGTAAGTTTGCTCCATCTTGTGGAAGCAAAGTTAAACCTTTAAGCTCAGAGGAAGCTATCAGCCTAATCGCTACTCAGAGCAGAAGAAGACAAGTTTCGAAATCGTCAACTAGCATTCAGAGGGCGCTTTCGCTAGCCAAAGCTGTGGAAAATTATAAAAACTCATCGCGTAGGACTAATGCGACTGTGCTAAGAGCAAAGACTCATAAACAAAGTCAAAACAGAGATGCAAGACGGTCACATGAACGTGGACTCATCCCGGTGATTAGACAAAACAAGATTACCAAACTTCTTAGCCCTCGCGAGAAGGTTGAAAAGGCGGTGCGCCTTTTCAAACTTGTGTTCAAAGAGGTGAATCGAGACAAAGCAGATGGAGAACCGAAGACTGCCACGAACAAGATACATTACGTTACACGTGCTATCCTCATGAGCGAGGGGATACAAGTGAATGCTCAAAAGAGGATTGGACCAGTCCCCGGAATCAGAATCGGAGATGAGTTCCAGTACAAGTCAGTACTCAACTTGATCGGTCTTCATTTCGACATCAGGGGGGGCATTGATTACATCAATAGAGGAGGCTTGAAACTAGCTACGAGCATCATTTCATCGGAAGGTAACGGATACGTCGATAGGTTTAACTCTGACGTGATTATCTACTCCGGTCAGGGAGGTAACTTGAGGATTAAGGATCAGAAGGTAGTCAAAGATCAGAAACTTGAAACGGGAAATTTGGCTTTAGCTAATAGCATGGAGAAAAAGACTCCGGTGAGAGTAATTCTTGGCAAAATGAGAGTCGACCAGAGAGGGAAGCGTTACGTGTATGATGGGTTGTACTTGGTTCAGGAGTATTGGCAAGAGAGAGGACGTAGAGGCAATGTTTTGTTCAAGTTTAAGCTTTGTCGAGTTCCTGGCTAGCCTTCTGTTGACTTTCAGTTATTACTAGTGGGAGACGAGACTTTTTATTTCTTATTTCTTCTAGTATCATCAGATTGATATTTAGGTCGTGGATATGTGGTAGTACCGTCAAAGGAACTTTAACTTTGTTCACAGTCGTAAGGGCATCAGCAACGCTGATACCCTCATCGAATCCTTAACTTTTTTTTTTTTTTTTTTTTTAATAGATGTGAACCAATCAAACCCTGCCATGTCAGCAAGGATTCAATCTTTAAAACTCTTCCCCAAGGATTGATCCTTGCGTTGTGGGTACTCTAACAGCAGGTTTGTCATGTCAGTAGGTTTGGGATCTTGGATGTATCTTGTGCCAGTTTCGTACACTCCCTCCTCGAACCCACAAAATACATTTGTTGGATATGGGCTGCACACCTCTCTCTAAGGCCCAGCATTCGAAAAAACTATTTTTTTAAAGGAAGATAATCACGTTGACAAAAAAAAAATAAGAAAAGATAAAAGACTTTTTCTTTATTTCTAAGGACTTAGGTCGGCCAGAATCAGTATAAATAAGAAGACGCATAAAAGTAACAGGGAGACAGACTTTCTACACAAAATCGATTACTCTCTAAAAATTCTCTTGTAAACGAGCTACAAATGACTTGATCCATTCTAAAAGGTATACAGTTTTATTCAAGGTTCAGCTATAATTAACAAAAATATTTATTCTTTTTCCGATTATCTCTTTGATAATGTAGCTTCAAACTTGAGATTCTCTTAAACCCAAACTAAATTCTCACTATATATGTAGAGTTATAGTTCAACATATGTTGCAACTACCATAGAGAATCTACTTGGACAGTTGAAATTAAAACTTAGCTATGAAGCAGTTTATTTAACTATGAAGTTGTTAATCCCAAAATGAACGGTTGAGAATAAAATTTAGCTACCAATCTTTTTAAAGAAATTATAATAAGAATTTTGGCCATATCTAATACTGCATTCAGCTTTTTTCATACCTAAATAGTACGAAAAGGCCAGATCATACATCAATTCAAAATATGTGCTAAAACATATTTAAATTCTATATGTAAATTAATAAAATTGACGTTTTCATATTTCATTTTAATAGCGCTAAGTTGACCGTCTATTGGTGTAACTCAAATGCCACGTATTAAACGACGTTGTTTTAGTCGAAAATTTCTATCAAAAAAATTGACTCAAAACGACGTTGTTTTCATTTTCTCAGTTATATTATGTTCTTCCATGATTGTAGACAATAATCATCTTATGGCTTTGGTTCATTCTTCTTCATCTAAATTTTTTAATTTTTCAGTATTTTTATTTACACCTCGAGTCTAAAATCAAATGGCTCCGTCTTCATCAGCTTCAGGTTCAGGTATGTTTTTCATCTATTGCCTAGTTATCATGATCAGTGAAATTGAAACTATAACAAAAGTAAAGAATATTTCAATCTAGAAAACAATTATGAGATAATATTTGCGTATTTGTTTTTATATGTGAACCGTAAAATCTTAGAAATTATCTCATTTTACACCGTCGAAAATCACCATCCGATACTTGAAACTTCACTTGATCTTCTATGAATATTTTTCAATCTCTTAATTTGATATTAAATGCTTAGAAACACATGATTCATCTAACACAAATCCTCTATCATCTCTTTTCAATCACAATTTTTTTTGTATAACGACATCGTTTTGCATCAATTTTTAATATAAATTTTCGACCAAAACAACTCATTACGTGGCATCTTAGTTAAACAAATAGACGGTCAACTTAATGCTGTTACAGTCAATTGTAAAAAAGCTAATTTTCTTTTTTTAAGCATACATCAAACAAAATTTAGAATTTATGTATGTATTATAAGAGGCCTTGAATTGATGTATCATTTGACCTTTCCGAACTATTTAGTTATGAAAAAGCGGAAACTCCTATCTAATACGCATTTGCATTTACTATATCATCTTGTTATTTTCTATATGCTCTTTTGATCTTAGATACAATTTTTTCTTTCTCTTTAGTAGTATTTTTTCTCTATCTTCTTTTCAAAGAAAACAAAACATTGAAAATCCAGTAAATGATTTCACAGCAGTTGAAGGGAATTAAAATTAAAAACACTGCATATTAATATATAATAAATGCAAACAAGAGTATTTATAGCAAGAGAAAATTGAAAATATCATAGACTTTTGAGTTTCTATAAGTTTATTTTAGTGTAATAAAGTAAATTGAGACAGAAAAAACAAGGAAAGAAAAAATAATCAGGTAATTTCTAAGAGCTATTTGCAGGGATATACACACTTTAAGATTAATTTGCAATTTGGGTTGAACAGTGAATTCGACAGCAATACTGTTTTGTGCAGAGAGGGATAAAAGACGGTGTAGCCCTTTTCATAATTTTTATGTGTAGAATATCACTGTATGTACAAGTATGAAATATAATATACATCCATTTCTGAAAGATAATGATTTCGTAGGATATCATTGTACGTATATGTCTAATTGTTGTATGAATGAGTGTTCGCATGTAGCCGAGTAAATACCAACAAAGTTAATTGTTAGTAGGTAATAGTAGTGGTAACACATATGAATCGAGATTAGTTATGAGCAAGAGGTTATGAGTTGCGGCGTAATTTTTAAAACACGGGGGTCAGGAATTCCAATGGAGAACGTTGGGAGGAATCTTTTCTTGAGACTTCATAATTGTTAGTAGGCCTGGGCGTTCGGATATCCGTTCGGGTTCGGATCGGATTTTTCGGATTTTCGGATTTTCGGATCTAGAGATATAAAATCCATTCGGGTATTTTAGAATTTCGGATCGGGTTCGGTTCGGATCCATCCGGATTCGGATCGGATTCGGATACCCGAATTTATACATAAAAAATGAAATTGATCAAATTTAAATAAAAAATTAGTAAAATTTTGTCAAATATAGCTAAAACTTTTCGAACATTTTACATATTTTTGATATTTTAGTTATTTTAGTCTAAAATTAATTCATATATTCGGATTTATAATTGTAATTTTTGATAAATAGGTTATATTAACTCTAAATATAATTAATATTTCAGATATATGTTTATATTTCGGATATTTCGGATAACCATTCGGATTTCGGTTCGGATCGGGTTCGGAGTCGGATTTTCGGATATAGAAGTTTAGGATCCATTCGAATACTTTATCAATTCGGATTCGGATTCGGATCGGATTTTTCGGATCGGATTCGGTTCGGTAATTCGGATTCGGGTAATATGCCCATGCCTAATTGTTAGATCGCGCCCAAGGAAAAGATACGTTTTAAACATTGTTTGGAATTCGCTAATAAACTAAGTAGCAGGGTAAAGTAGAAATTATCCTTGACAAAAGTAAATATCTGGAATCATAATTAAAAGTGACGGTGACTATGAGTTGCGGTGTAATTTTTAAAACACCGGGGTCGACCATCATTCCACTGGAGAACGTTGAGGGTTCCCAGACTTTGGAACTTGCGTCGCCCTACTCACAGTTGTACAGTTTAAATGTAAAACGAACTCGTAACAACTTGCACTAGAGGGTAATAAAAATATTAGACACTTTGAATATTTGAAGTACTTCAGTTTCGGCCGGCGTGTGGGCACGTATGGTGGTGGTGTCATGTACATGTTCATATGAACCCGGTGCCGAACTTTGTGGGATCACCTCCTGCAAAGAAAGACGAGGAGGACACGACCAGTGATACACCAGAGAGTTTATTAGTAAGATGATTATTGGATTGGTTGAAAATATGTAGCGGATACATATTGGAATAGCGAACCTTATCTTTCTCCAAACGAGCAGAGGGTTCTTGGGATTCTAAAATCCAGATCTCATGCTTCTTGCACACTTGGAGAAGCCAAATAATTATGTGCTGACAAAAACTACCGGGTTCTAAGCAGAAGCTTCGGTAGGTCTGAGGAAAGAGAAGCTTCGATTCTCGACGCCGATGATCCGCCGAGGAGACACAATTTTTCTGGGGATGGGATTTTTCTAACAGAGAAAACGAGAAGAAAGAAGCCCATAAAACAATTTGCTTGTTATCTTATTTAATAGGGAAAACTAGTTAAATTAAATAGGGACCTAAAGTAGCTAATAGGGTCTGACTCGGAATATAGAAATTAGGAACAGTAGACACTACCAAACCGCAAATATATCTTAGATTATGTATATCTATGCCAATTACTCAATTTCTAAAGTGAAAGCTGTGGAAGACTTACATCACCCCACGTACACAATTGGCATAACGCATCACGTGATTATAAAAAGTTAATTATGACTAATAATTCGCTTAATTATGTTCGGATGTTATAACTGAAAACCATTAACGTACTTAAGCAGCTCTAGTAGCTTCCTGGAGAAGCTGTTAAAACCAAACTCTCAGTTATTCAAGCGGTCTCTTCAGTGACTTCTCAGTTTCCGCCGCCTCCCTTAAGAAGAAGAAGACGACGATCATCTCGTTAATTACTCATCGTATTCCTCGTGCGATTTCTCAGGTCTGTTTTTTCTTTTTGTATTTTTCCGCTATTTATCATCATTTTACGCTGTACGACGCTATATAGTTTTAGTAGGTCACTTGCTCTTCATACCTTTCGTATTCTCGTGTTCATTGGCTTAATCACGCGTTTTTTTGTTCTTCTGAGACTCTGTTTTCGATTTTCTTAGATTCACGCATTGCTTGTTGTGCCGTTCTCTTGGGTTTTGTTTACCAGATGAAATTTCATCGAAATTAATCTCTAGAGATTTAGGTTGAATCAAGTGTAAAAATCGGTTATTGCTCTTTATCTAGGTTCGTATGTTACAATCTCCATGATGTTACACACAGTGATGGTTCGAATTTAAGTAAAAACGCTCTAATTATTTATTTATTTTTTTGAATGAGAAAAAATGCTCTAATTATTTCTAGTTTTCGCCACCTTCGTATTTACCAGTTTGTTCTTGTTACTGTTCATTCGTTGGCCCTAATTTGGCGTAAGATTCAAGTTCATTTTATCCCATCTCTTTGGATTTTACACAAAACTCGAGCTTAAATTCGGTTAAAATATCTGTGGTCTATAGTTTGCATGCAGTTTTCTTGGAGGTTTTTTGGATTATGTGGTTAGAGATTTTTTTTTTTAATGGTTTCTTGTTTGCTTTCTTTACGGTGTATCTGAGTTTGGATTCACATGATGCTTAGCCTTACTAAGAAGTTGATTATGTGTGTGTGTGCAGGAAGATGTTCCAAATGACATATCCCTCCAATAAGCCAAAACGGTTCTCTGCTATAAGAGATTTTCCATATGGATGTGGTGCTCAGTCTATTCAACATCAGACAAGTGAGAATGGTGGTGAGATCCGACATGAATCGATTGGTTCTGAACGTGGCTGTGTTGGTGTTGCTAATCGTGATTACCACCGTAGGCCTGATGATAGGCTTAGTGAAGTTGAATCGATTGATGTGATTATGAAGAAAGCTGGCTTCGACGTCTCAGCTAATACTGATGCTGGGAAGGGAAGATTTGTTTCATTTGTTTCATCTTTCAGTAAGTTTGCTCCATCTCGTGGAAGCAAAGTTAAACCTCTAAGCTCAGAGGAAGCTATCAGCCTAATCGCTTCTCAGAGCAGAAGAAGACAAGTTTCGGATTCGTCAACTAGCATCCAGAGGGAGCAGAGAAACTCACCGCAAAGGAGTGATGCGAACAGAGATGAGAAACTCATCCCGGTTACGAGACAAAACAAGATTACCAAAGTACCACGCGAGAAAGTTCTCAAAGCTCTACGTCTGTTCAACTTTGTGTTTGAATATCTGAATCGAGACAAAGCAGCTGGAGAATCAAACAAGATACATTACGTTACAAGAGCCATCCTCATGAGAGATGGGATGCAAGTGAATGCTGGAAAGATGATTGGACCAGTCCCTGGAATCGAAGTTGGAGATGAGTTTCAGTACAAGACACAACTCAGCTTGATCGGTCTCCATTTCGACATTAGGGGTGGCATTGATTACACATATGATGGAGACTTGACGGTAGCCACCAGCATCATTTCATCTGAAGGTAATGGCTACATCGATAGGTTCAATTCCGATGTGATGATTTACTGCGGTCAGGGAGGTAACCTGACGGGGAAGGATCAAAAAGAAATGGAAGATCAGAAGCTTGTTATGGGAAATTTGGCTTTAGTTCATAGCATGTGGAGAGAGAGTCCTGTGAGAGTCATATTTGGCAAAAAGATAGTGAACGGCAGAGGAAAGCGTTACGTGTATGATGGGTTGTATTTGGTTAAGGATTATTGGGAAGACATAGGACCTGGAGGTTATATCATGTTTAAGTTTGAGCTTTCTAGAGTTCCTGGTCAGCCTTCCACTAACTTGAAACATTAGTGTGAGGTGTAACTTTTTTTCTTTTGGTGTGGAAATAGTATCAGACTGATGTTTTAGGTCATGGATGTGGTAATAGAGGAACTTGAATGTTGTATTGATGCTTCTGTGTCTTTTGTATTTGATGCTTTTGTTTCCGTTTCTGTACAAAATTGTTAATGCATCTTACGCCAGTTCCTTACTAATCTATTAATATATAAACTAGATTATAACCCGAGCCCGGCTCGGGTATTATATATTCATAATATAATCTACTTAAAATTAAATTATTTTTTTAAAAAAACCAATATAGTTGTTTTGATAGTATAACATTTGAAATATATATATCTATCCAAAATACACTAATTATTAACATATTACATGTTATTGCATAGTTGTAATTTTTTGTTCAATTTGAACTTTAAAAACTTTGGAAAGAAGCAAGAAGATATTTCAGGGATGAGCGGGAATCCTTTATTTTCAAAAGGAAAAGGGTTCCGAATTTTAAATGACCTATCTGGGATCCAGATCTGTAGGTTTGGAAATATTATTCGGGATCCGGATCCGTATCCGGGATCCACTCCGTATCCAATCTAAATATCCGGATATCCGGAGGGCCGGATCCGGATAATAAAACTTAGGATCAGAATATCTGATTTTTTAAGTCCGGATATCGAGAGCCAGATCCGGATCCTTTAAATACTATATTAATCTATTTTATTAATAAAATTTTAAATATATTAAGAATTATACATAAAAACGAACTTAAAAATTATTTATATAATATTCTTTTTTTTTTTTTTGCTAATAGTATATTATATTTTATTATTAATATTATTTTATATATTTTAATATATATTTTACGGATCCGGCAGCAGATATCTTGATTTTTAAGCGGATATCCAAAATCTGGAAGCCCCGGATCCGGATCCATATCCGGATATGAATACCTAAAAAATCCGGATATCTGGCTTCGCCCCAGTCTTTATAGCTAATGAGCTATTAATGGGCTACTAAAGTTTTAATAAGTTAAATAGTTAGTAATGACATGGCTAAATAAAAATATTTCATTGGTTCAATTTTACTTAAATTGCTCTCAGTGAGACACGTGGCAGAAATCTCTCTTGGTGTCTTCTCTATTAATATATAGGGGAAGTTGAAGCTATAGTGCTCTAAGAGTGTCCACATAGGATTGAAATTTTAAAACAACCAATAGTATCATTCCACATCAACATTTAAAGTTTAAGAAATTTTCTAATTTTTTAATTGTATCGTTAATAGAAAATACATAAGATAAGGAAATTATCTATAAATTTATATTAAACAAAAAAAATCACCTTCATATTAGATTAAGAAACTTTCTAATTGAAAATATAAGATAAGGAAATTATCTATAAAGTCCTACAAAATAAATAAATCAACTTAATATTAGATTATGAAACTTTTTAATTGAAAATAATTATATCATTTGTATAATTAACTATATATAACCTACAATGGTGACAAAAAAATAGAATAAATTTAATAAAAACTACATATCTTAATAATATTATTTGAGAAGTCACTTGCATATGTGTCGCGCTCACGTTGATTCTTACAGTGGTTGATTACAAGCATACCCTTAATGAGATAAAATAAAAAAGGCTTAATTTTTATTTTTAATAAATTTTTGAAAACATATTCATATTTATATAAATAAAGAGAAGTTTTACTTTCTTAATTTTTAAAATTATTTTAAAGTTTTTTCTTTTTAGTATGACTACAAAAAGACTTTCCTTTTGTAATTTTCCTTTTTTATATATGCAAAAATTATTTCCCTTTATTAAATACTTTCCTTTTTGTATTTTTCGTTTTTTATATATGCAAAAGTTATTTTATGTTTTAAAATTATTTACTTTTATTAATGTGATTTTGAAAAAGAAAAATAATTAAACAAAAAAGTAAACTAAAATTTTACAATAATAGCTTTACAAATCTAAGATAAAAAAATGGAGCCAACTTTAGCCTAAACAGAACAAAAAAATAATTGTATTTCAATTCAAAGGAATATATGTCATATAATAAATATAAAAATGAATAACGGTGCCTATCTAAATTTTTATACCAAAAAATGTTTAATAAGATATATAACATCTTAGAATTATTTAAAACAATCTTCTATTTACATGAATTCATATAGTTGACAAAACAAATAGAAACTTATAAATAAATAAAAGATAATATTAACCAATAATTTTAAGTGAGTTACTTTATAAATATTCATACCCGTGCATGAGCACGGGAGAATCACCTAGTAAGAATATTAAAAACAAATAGAGAAAGTAAGAAACATATCTATAAATATTTATTAATTAAAAGTTAATTTAATATTATATTACAAAAATTTCGTAATTTAATATAATTATCAATTATATCATTCAACATATATAACTTAAAATAAGTATTGGTTACCAAAAAATATAGATCAAATATAATAATAATAGTTTTTTGTAGATGATTATTTCTTAGTTAAGATAATGGTTTTAGTTGAATTTTATACTAATAAGACATTATATAACTAATAAAATTACTCAATTAAATTAAATTGGGTAATAAAATTAGTTAAGCTGATTAAATTAGCCAATTAAATATTATACTAATAAAATTATCATTATATAGTTTTAAAATTGTCAATATTAAATTTGAAATCATTAATTAAATATTCCAAATTATCATCTTAAGTTAATTGTATTTTTGTATATTTTGTTTTAGTTATTAGAAAAGGTTTTTAAATCTTGAAACAATATTATAAACATGAAAGATGATAAAAAATTCATTAATTGATATGTGATTTTTATTTTGAAAACAAATTATATCTCGAAAATAGAAAATTTTATATTTTTAGAGCATTAATTGATTCATATATTTTAACTTTTTAGTATTTGAATATAATGGATATGAGATTATGTTAAAAATATATATATTAAACGTTTTTATTATTATTTAATAATATTATCTAATAAATTACGCAGTATTGTAATTAAATGTGAAAAAGACAAACATAATCACGAATCTAATGACTTAAACAGAGTAAGCTAATCATAATTTTAAAATTAGAGTTTAGAGTCATTCTACCAAATAAATAATATATTGAGTTTATGATATTTATTAAGAGATATGGTGGATTTTTGAAAAAAAAAATTCATTTATAGCTTAAGAAGAAAGAATATCATGTGATATAAAAAATTATTATACCATGTTTAGAGTGTTTGCATTTAGTTTAAGCGTTATATGATCTACTAATAATCTTCAGTAATTTTTCAAATTTAAAGTTTGTCAACATATTTGAATTTATTCTGGAAATTGAAAATTTTCAATAAAGTTAATATTCCATAGAAATTTTTAAATATCACTTTTTAAACATCAGAAATTATAAAAATCTAAATTATTAAATTACATTATTTTATTTAAAACAAATTATGTCGGCTGTGTAAAAAAATTAATATTTTGTTTAAAACTTTTTAAGCTATAAATTAGTTAAATATTGAAATTATATAGATTTTGACGTGAGTATAAAACTACATTTCTTTTGGTAGTTTTTAACAAATATATAATTAAAAAAACTTCAAATAAGAAAAAAAAATGTATTTTAAAAATGACATTTGTGTACTTTTAGATAGATTTGAAAGGTTAAAATGTTTGACTCGAGTCTAATATCCAAATATTTATAAAATGAAATATATACGTAGAAAAATAACTTATAATAGAAGATAATGAATTATTCACAAAAACTATTGACGTTACAGAAAAGCATTAGAATTCATTTTTTTAACCATAATAAAATAAAAAAATAGTTTATATGATGAAAAATGTATAATTAATAAATATTAATTAGATTGTCAAATATACGAAAAATATAAATTGTTTATTAAAATTCAAGTGACAAATATGTTAAATTAAATAAATTTTATAAATAGCTGATTCATTCATAATATGTAAACTTAGTGATTAAATATATTATATTATGTTATTATGAATATAAAAATAGTATGTCAACAAAAATATTATTAATTTTGTATTTTTATTAAAAAATATTTAAAAAAATCCCCACGCGTAGCGTGGGTGAAAAGCCTAGTAAAAAAATATAATAACTCAATTATATGGATTAGAAAATGGGTGAACAAATTTACTTTTAATTTTAAACAGAAGAAAAAAATAATGTATAAAAAAACTTCAAATATAAAATGTGAAGTTGTTGTATTTAGATCAAAATTAAAGAAAAAATAAAAAGGATGACCATTATTTTTAGATTATATGGATACATGTAAACACACACACACAAATATATATATATATATATATATATATATATATATTTAGTTTTTAGTATATCATATGTTGTAGTATTTTATTTTGTTCAATAGTTTATTTTATTAAAAAATTATTTCAGTTTAAATGAATACAATTTCACATTTATGAAAATAAAATAGGTTAAGCCGTTAATTTAATTTGTTATGTATCAATTCTTCATTTTTAGACTAAAAATATATATTAAATTTTACTAAACTAATATATTTTTTTCTGAAATCTTTTTAACCAGGCTTTTTCCCTGGTGGCTTTGCATACCGGGTTCACGTTATCCCATCGTTAAGGGTGTGGCAGTGGCCAGGCAGGGTCTCGATCCCGGGACCGTATTGGCAAAAATAATCCCGAACAACCTCAAGTACCACTGGGATACCACCACCTGGTTACTTAACTAATATATATACCTAATCAATTTCTTTTGCATAAAATCTAAAATATGTTTAGAATGAAATTTCGATCATGTTTCATTTAAAAAGATATTCTGTAATTTAGTTTTAATTTAAAATTTAATTATAATTAACATATATGTCTGAGTAAAATATATTTAATGAATATTTGAAAAATGATTAAAAATTAGTGTTCTGCTAGATAATTATTTACTCTTCACAATGGAAGTATCGTCGTTACCGAGGATAAAATAATATTTACCGGCAGATAGAAACAAAAAAAAAAATCTTCCTTCCGACGAAATCGCCGAAAACAACAGCGGAAGAGTTGCTTTTTCGGGTAAGTGAGCTTTTGTTTCTCTTTGAGAAAGCTTTCTCCTTTGTGTTTTCTTCAATGGCTTATTATTATTATAGTGTTTCTGCTACTAATATCATCATATGAAATTGAGCTTTAAGGTCTCTCAAATCACGAACATGGCTTTTTGGTACTTACTATTTTGATTCAGACCCACATTTACCCTAACTATGTAAAAAATTAAAGTTGTTGTCTTTATCCTCCTAGTAATATGTCACATTTATTCGGTATATCTTTCTTAAGAAAGTTTATCCTTTTACTGTGTTTATCTAACTACTTTCATTTCCTAGAAAGCTTTCTCCTTTATGAAATTGAGCCATATGGTTTCTCATTTGACAAAAATCACTAACATCGCTTTGGGTAATTCGACTTAAGTCCTTAATTAATTTCGTGTCTTTTTTGAAATTTTATGAAGGTTTCATGGATACAAGAAAGGTTCCTGTGTTCTGCTATTGGAATGGTTGTATAAAAGATGGTCCTGATGGTCCATTCTACGAAGGATCGATTCCAAGAGTGATCAGAGTTGAGAGTAAAACTGAATTATCCAAGTTGTTGGATGATCTGCATGGAGTCACTGGGTTTGAAAAGGGAAAGTTTCAGATTGATGTGATTGGTAGGTACCCTTCCGTCGTTCAACAATCTATGGTAAAGTATATGCGTTTGCACGTTGTGGATGATTCTAGTCTTGAGACCATGCTTGAGGTTCCAAGCTACCACCCTTCTATCTCCAGTGTGGAGTTGTATTTGGAGGTTAAACCTGTTTCTAATGACGGTGCTGGTTCTGTTTCTCGTCTGTCGCCATTGGCAAATCAAGAGACTCGTAAGCGTTCTCGGCAAGATGATGCTAATGTTGATGCAAGTGTAAATGCGAATGTGAGAAATGCTATGCTAAGAACCCCTCGGGAGGACAACAATAACGGGTGGCTTGAAGAGGAGGAGAGTACGAATGACGTGAAGTCCGGTAATAACGCGGCTGCACAGAAGGATTCCAAGATAAAAAAGCCAGACCCAACAAAAGCCCCAGTCTCAAAGCAGTTGATTTTCTCTAGCTTATGGCTCGTTGAACGCGAGTTGTATGTTGGGATGCTTTTTAGAGATCTAGAGGAGCTGAAGAAAGCAGTGAAGCTCTACTCTGGTAGAAGGCAACGAGACTTCATTGAGTATGATTACCATGGTAAGATTGAATTTAGGTGCAAGAAATACTGCGTATGGATTCTGAAGGCAGCTAAAACGAAGAGCAATGGCTTTGAAATAACAGAATATACAGGTCCACATAGTTGTAAGCCATCAGATGTGGGCTCAGAATTTTTGGCAGGTGAGATCGAAGGTCTAGTAAAGGCTCAGCCTTCGCTCTCAATCGCAGAGCTAAACAAGTGGGTGGAAGAAGAATTTGGGTACACAGTCTCGCATACTAATATGTGGGACGCTAAAAAGAAAGCCATCACTGCAATATTGGGAGATTTAGACAAGAGTTTTAGCGTATTGCCCAAGTTCATGGCTGCCCTTTGCTCTTCTAATAAGATGGTAGTGGATTGGCAATATGATGTTTTTCCTGATCCCAAAGATGCATCCTTTCGTTCCGTGTTTTGGGCGTTCCAGCAGTCAATTGAAGGGGTTTCTCACGTAAGACCTTTGATCATGGTGGATACGGTAGAATTGTGTGGTAAGTACGGTGGGACAATGGTGGTTGCCGCCGGGGTCGATGCTGAAATGCAGATTTTCCCACTTGCGTTTGCGGTTATTCTCCAAAAAGGTTTGTCTGCTGATTCTTGGCGTTGGTTCTTTGCGTGCATCAGGAAAAAAGTAACACAAAGGGAAGGCCTTTGTCTGATAACAAGTCTGGATCCTGACTTAGTTGCAGTTGTTAACGAGCCTGAGTGTCAGTGGGCGCAACACCGGTTCTGTCTTAGGTCTCTATGCCTAAAATTTTATGATGTTTTCCGCAACAATCTCATGACAGAGTTTGTTCACAAGGCTGGAACCACGATTTACAAATCGAATTTTACTTACTACTTGAAGAAAATTGGAGAAATGAATCCGGAAGCTCGGGAATGGTTAGACAAAATACCTCCGCATCAATGGTCTCAGGCTCATGATGATGGTGGGATAAGGTTTGGAGTCATGGATACAAACTCGGTCTTTGCGACTTACGGGCTCATAAACAAAGCTCGTGATCTTCCCATCACAACCTGCATCTTGCTCATCTTTGATCACTTGGCAGAGCTTTTCAAATCTCGACGTGACGAATCATTGAAGAACAGAGGAGACGAGTATGTTAAATATACACAGTTTGAAAAGCACAATGTAGCCTCTAAAACACACGATGTGTTGCCATTAGAGCCAACGGGAGTGAGGTTTCAGGTGACGGATGTTAGTAAAGGTGGAAATAAAAGATATGTTGTTCATCTGGGCAATCGGGTTTGCACATGTACGATATTGCAACTTTACAAGTTTCCGTGTTCGCACGTGATGGCGGTTTGCCGGAGGATTAACAGTGACTGTTTACAGTATGTAAGCGACTATTACAGCACAGAGAATTTTGTTGGAGCTTACGCAGCTGAGTTTAATCCGCTTCCGGGAGTCTCTGATTGGCCGCAAGCTTCTGAAGTTCCAAGACTGTTTCCTCCTGGAAGTCGTCCGACATCAGTTGTCCGGCCAGTGCCAACAGCTGCACCGCACAACAAATCAGCTCACGCAAGAAAAATATCCATTGGTAAGAAAAAGGTTTAGTTTGGACCACACCAAACTAAACCGTTTAGTTTGGTTTGGTTCAGTTTGAATTTAGGGTTAGTTTCGTATGTATGAGAGAAGCGGCTAAAGATGTTGGTGGTTTTTGTTTGTATGATATGCTAATCGGTTCCATGTAGGTTTTTGGGAAAGTGTATGTAGAGAAGAGCGGTTTGGTTTATGTGGTTCATGTAATGTATGGGCAAAGTTGGTTTTTGTGCAGGGATGTCCTTTTTTTTTTTTTTTTTTTGAAAGAATGTCCTTTGTATTTGAGAAGAACGGTTTGGTTTATGTGTCTTGTCTGTAAGTATAATTAAGTTATTGTTACTTGATACTTCTAGTTTCGTGATGTTTTTTAGCATACGCCTAAATCGAGATGAAACCCAAGTTTAACCAAGTAACCAAATTTATGCGATTACTCATCATGTCGTTGAGGCCGACCCAGTTAAAACCAGCCATTATTATGAGGTCGTTATTTCAGAGGAACCACACAGGTTTAACTAATTTATCTATTTCCACTATACTTTTCTATTCTATCACATTCACCCATATGATTTTCCAAAAGGGCTTTCCAAAACCTAAGTCCCCTTTAAATCTCCTTCTCTTTTGCTATAAAGTAGCTCGCTAAATCGTTTGAAAGTGGGAGGAGAGACCATGTTTCGGTTCTCATACGACACGGGAACATATCCTTTTTTGACGTTGTTAACCACTACAAGGACCGGTTAGTCAATACTGGTCTTTTGATAGTTTCAAATCCTCTAATCATTTCCACACAAACGATTCAGAACCGAAAACCTCGCAAATGACTGTAAATTTCTTTGATTGCATAGAGCTCTCTACGATTTTATACATAAAGGGGTCTGTCCTAATCACGATTAAAACCGGTTAAAATAGTTTGGCAATTAAATTCAACGGTCGAATATCCAGTTCCAGGGGTTGGCATAGTCAGTACTGCCTTGTGGTTGGTTTACAAACGATGCACGAAGTTGTTCCAAAGTATACAGAATCAATACAGAGCAAAATCCTTGTCTGAATCAATACTGTTGATGTCGAACCTATTTCCTTGTCTGAATCCCTGATTTCAATCCCCTTCTCTACCTCTTTGAGTGGGTGAAGTTGAAACAGAAACAACGATGATTCCGGAAGATAATCCCAATCTCCCAAAATCTGCGAACTCTTTGCTTCTGAACTGTTCTCCATGTCTCACCCTTTTGGCCTTATTATGTTGGATCTTATGGAACCAATTCCTCAGATTTAACAATCAATTTGAGCTCAATTCACTCTCGACATTTAACATTTTGAAAAATGGAATTATTTGAAGACTAATTTGAAACAGGCTTCCTTTCTTTGACAATGCGGTAAACAGATACAAAGGATTAGGCATTTCCACTAAATGAAGAAGTAAAATCGAATCACGAAAGGGTCTGTTGGGTCAAAAATGTACATCCAATATAACTGACAAAGAAAACAAATCTGATGGACAAAACAAAGTAGAACAGATCATAGAGAGAAAGACTGAAGAGGGATAAAATATAGCTTCTTGATATAGAGAGTTAACAGAGTAGAATACCCCAAAATGTGTGACGCTGTTTTGATTCCGCGGTTACATATGTTGAGATGGTAGATGATGCCGACAAGCTGATAGTTTTGTTATTTGGGAGAAGCTAAGGTCAGCTTTAGGATGAAACCGATGATGAGTCCGATGAGTCCAACCAAAGCTGCCAACTTTAAAGATAACCCATTCCCGCTGTTCCTCTGGTTTCTTCTTTTCTTCACCATCTCCTGTAATGTCATTTAAAACATGTTTAGCGATATCCTTTGTTACTAAGATGCAACTGTTTAAGTTCACATGATTTTGTCTAAATGGAAATCAATATAAGGAAAAGTTTGTGGAGGAGGTACCAATTCATGTTGCAGCTGTTGCGTTTGCTTAACTGCTGCATCTCGCTCTTCCTTCAGCCGCTGTATAGTCTGATCATACATATTGATGGTAGAAACGTTAGAGTGAGAACCAAAACATGGCAACAACCAATCTCTCTTAATCTATCATGTGGTGAGTTGTGAGATTCAGTGAGGTCCATTTGTTCACCGTATGAAGAAAGAAGTATAATAACAGAGACAAAACAAAAGGAATACATAAAGCTCTTTAAAATTTGGCGTGTGTTCGTGTCCCAACCAAACGACTCAGTCCTTCATTACAATTTCTATTGCCTGAAAACTACAAGTGCGAATACTAGAAAAGCTTTCTTAGATTTGAATGAAAGTTTGTATAAGTTACCCTAATTAGTTTGTATACTGATTCTTGCATACAAGTATCTCAAAAAAAAACGGAGGCTATTAATAAGGTGTCTGTCTATGCAAGAGGTCCTTGGTATCTTAATTGGTTACTAACGCAAAAGACCAAATAATGCAGTCAAGATCATTAGCAGGAAGTCATTAACACATGCAGACTAAATTATATCAGTTACTCACAGAGATGGTTTCGGAGCCATTTCCATCGCCATTGGTTGCTCCAGACTCAGAGGATCTTTGGGTCGTAGATGGGGAGATATACGAGACCTTGAGCTTACACTCTGTTAATGTTTTCCCACTGTCCTTGGTAAACTACACACGAGCATGGCGAATTTAGTTTCTTTTCCCAAAAATGCGAAAATCATGATTCAGGATAAAGAACGTTTCATTTGTAACATACTGTGTCTTGTGGAAGTTCATCTACATCAGTGTGAGGAGGCACAATGGTACTTTGAAGGAGAAACTTGTCTTTGCACTGCATATCTGGAGGATACTCCCGTTGCGCTTGTAGAGTAACTAGAATTTAGAAGATCTTAATCATCTCCATGTTTAAGGTTTTTAAACTTCCAATGACTGAAAAAGTTATGAAGAATCAGTGTACCTCTAATGATGCAGGAGTCCCATGGCTGTATGACACCAGTGTTGGGTCTTACAAAATACTTTTTGGGGGACGTTGTCTTCACCTGATTAAGTGAAAAACAAGCACACAAAAAAAGAAGAAGAAGTTAATTTTGGGGTAGAAACAGTCATAATAATAACTTGCATCACAAATAACGCATATGAAAGTTGGTGGTTTGATACAGAATTACCTTGAAAGCAACATAGTTCTCCGTTTTATTGGCAACTTTAAGATCACAGTAGCTTTGCTTCTCGAGTTCGACTGATACAATATCAATATTCTCATGAGCATCCAACAGAATCAACTTCATAGAGAATACAACAATTTCCTTCATGGCTTAAAAGTTTCAATCCCAAAAAAAAAATGTATTCTTCATTGCACAGTTCACATTTTCTAAGGTAAGACCATAAGCTCAAAGAGCTTGAGAAAACAACGAGACTTGGTGTAACAAGAGAAAATCGATGATTCAAAAATTAGAATTCTTAACAAAAAGATGATCGTGGTGTAATAAGAGAACCCATTCTCGTCTCCATCTTCACATATATTAAGAACAATCCAGACGATAACTACAGATTTCACTTAGAGGAAAAGTCAGCAGATCGCAAATCAACCAAAATAGATGATCATGCATGCACGATCTTTCAAACGAGTTAAGTATAACGAGAGAGTGAAATACTTACAAAGAAACTTGAGTTCATCAGGTTGAATGGAGATGAGCTGATTCTCGCCAACGCCAGTCATTGCTTAGCTACCCACAGAAGATCAACACAATCAAATCTCTAGAACTCGAATCCTATACACACATCGAAATCGAATCCCCTAATTCAAACAATTACGATTTCTATTTTTTTTTCCCAGGAAAAAAAAAAGGTCTCGAAAAGCTACCAAAGAGAGAAGAAAAATAGATTCAGTGAGAAATTAAGAGCAAAAAAGACGGATCAAACCTGAAAAGAAAAAAAAGAGCAAAAGTCACGGTCCAGCGATCGATCAGCAAGGAACGCGAAGAAGCTGCTTATTTTCTTTGTTTTTTTCTCTTTCCCCGCGGAAATCGCTCTCCACCAAGACCTTCCTCTCGTTTCGATTGGTGGTGACGAAGGCAAAGGAACTTTTCTAGAGAGAGAGAGAGAGAGATAAACGGGAAGAGAAGCAAAAGCGCTTCGTGGAGCGGCCACGTGAAGTCGAAGCAAAGTTCCGTGGGAATTCCTCCGGCGTCGTCTCCGGGAAGTACGGGGAAGAAGAGGGGGAGAGAGGAAGGACAATGTGACACGTGTGTAAACAGTTGTGCATTGGAGGAGAAGAAAAAGGTAACGCGACAGGCTGGAAATAAGAGCCGACGACGTGGCCGGTGTTGATTGGTTATATTAGTTTATATTGAAGCTAAATGTTATAATGGGCATTCAGGAGGTAGGCCATTTTCATCCCTCACGATGAAATTTTTATTTATTTTTCTCTCCGTTGGCCATTAATGATTAATGTTGGTAGTAATTAAATATCGGACATAAACGAATTATTAAATCGAGATAGTAGAATCATGACGAAGATAACAGAGACAGTAGTTAAAGTCATGAGAGAGGAAAGAGACAAGAAAATTCTCAATGATTTTCCAGAATATTCGTTTGTCTGCTTTGCCTGGAAAGTCATTGATTCAATAAGAACTCATTAGAATCTAAAAGGAGTATGTTTCAATGGTAACGTATGGAAATTGAATTATGATAGTTCACCGGTTTGTTTTTTTTTAGAATACAACTAGCTAATAAGCAAAATAACATCTAAAAACCCGAAATTTACAAACAAACAAGCAAGCAAGTAATACTTATCTGAGAAAGTGACAGAATTATATAAAATCAAATTTGGTGGATGTTTTGCATACTGATACGGTAAAAAAAATGTCAATGCACAGATTATAGATATGAGGATAATGTATGGTAAACATTGTTACTTTTCAGAAAAATACCCTACAAAAATAGTTTAAAATCAGTTACGTCAAATGGTCCACATTTCTACTCAAGATCAAAACATCAACAGGGAGCCTCACAAAGTATTTTGATTTACTTTTCTCAAATGTCACTGTAAATTACACAAAATTAAAAAAAAATCCAAAAGATAAACAAACAAAAAAGTATTACAAGAAGAGGAAGAGACAGAGTATGTAAAAGGAAGAGATTAGCTACCTTTGGAGGTTGAAGACAGCACAAGACTGTGTTGGGTTTGGTGTTCATTTAAAAGTAGAGAGACGAGGAAGTTTGTCCCTCAGATAGTAAAGCCTTGCTCTTCTCACTTTCCTGTGACTCACTACTTTTATCTCCTTGATGTTGGGAGAGTATCTGTTGAAATCAAAACACATCAGAGACACGTATTCTTAAGCCATTTCATTGTAGATTCAGCCAATCTTACTACCAAGTTCATGGAGACTAGTATCTTATGATAACGGCTAGACAGTAGAGTGATCAAGACTAAGGCTGTTGCACTATTCAGTGATAGTCCTATATTATCATCCTTAAAGTAGCAAATGTTTTTCCATTTTTTTACATGAAGATAGCTGATGCATCATGATACGATTCAGAATCAAAACTCTCCTTTCTTTTTCCAAGTAAGGACGGGCACTATGACCACATAGAGTTTGCTTTATAGTGCATATACCTTAATTACTCCCAAAGCCAAAAGGCTCGAAAACACCCATATGGTCAAAGACCCTTAACCCTGACCCTACCAACTCTTATTTATATCATTAACATTCATGTTTAGCAATATAGCAGAGCTAGTGTGCGAGATAATAAGAGAAGCAAGGAAGAAGATACTTACATAGGAAAGACGATTTCAACACCAATGCCTGCAATGATTCTCCGGATACGAATGGTAGTGTGGATGCCTGCATTTTGTCTAGACATCACTATACCTTTGTAGATGGATAACCTACGTCTGTTCTCAGGAACTTCCTGTAAAATTCAAACCCACCATTTTTCAAATCAAACATTGCATATTTGATGTATAATAGCTTCAGATTATACCAAGAACAAGAATGTTACCAGTTTGATTTCTACAATGTCCCCTGTCCTGATTTCTGGAACCGGTCTTACTTTCTCCGAAACATCAATTGCTTTCTGGTTCAGTATCTACAGAAACAAAAGTAAATCAACATGTCATCTATAGTTGATTAGAGAGCAAGAGCAAGAACCAAAACCAAAACAAGCACTTCTCTCTTTACTGCAATCTCCCACATATTCTTACAGAACACACGTTGATATTTGCTAATCGCTACTGATAAAAAAAAAAAAAAAAGACCTTCCAAATTTTTCAAATTTCAGCATGAAGTCAATCTTACAGAATCGGATTTGAAAGTTTAACTTACCCCCATGACATCTCCGAGCTTGACCCTTGGCTTCCACGGAGCTTTGGCTTCCTCCGGCTCGGTGGCTTCTACTGTTTCAGCGACATTCTCCGAAACTGCTTCGGTATCTTCACCTTCAGTGCTCTCTTCGGCTTTAGCGACGAACTCCCTTCTCTTCCTGGAATCGATCGCGAAGCCAAAATTCGAGCTCGAATGATTTAGAAAAACCCTAGAAACTGATATACGAGAGTTCACTGATGATGCCCGTTGCGGAAATGAAGAAACCCCTAAATTCTTAGTAGGGATTCTCGGTATCATATGCAATGCCTGCCTCCATAAAAAGGAAAATCCGCGTAAGCTAAATAAAGAATCATAATGGTAAAGTGTGTTTGTGAGTCGGGGAAAAGAAGAACCTGAGGAAGAAGATGAGAGCTCGTCGCCATGTTTGCACAATACTTCGGAGAAGCAGAGTAACGAAGCCTTATCAGCTTCAGCGTTTTGATCTCTTATCCTATCCTCGCGAGTTATTAACTTTTATGGGCCTTTTATTAACTTTTATGGGCCTATACAATTGGGTCCATATGTCCAGAACTAGAGATGGTCCAAAATCCAAGTGACGAGTTTGTGTTACAAATAAAAGTTGTGTGTTTATGGTCCCCTTAGCTAGTACAAGCCATGGCCTTAAATTACCTACTTTTTGACGTCTAAAAGTATAATTGGCCATTAAAATGTTTATGGGTAAAGACAAAAGCCGATAAAAGTTTTTTAGTCGAAGAAAATTAAAGAGATGTATACATCGATGGGAAAAATAAAGAGATAGCGGTGATATGAGGATACCACTTTTTGTATCACATTGTGACCGTTTCGTAATATAATTGGTAACTAACAGATAATCAGATATCACTGTCAATATCATAAGTGTTACTGTTTTTATGATTGGTAACTATTGATTCAGTCATTATTATTGTATACATGCGATAAAGAATTACCAGTCAAACCCATTATCACATGCTGATAGTAGTACTAGTATTATTTTTGTTTTTTCCGGTAAACTTGTTCATTGCCTTATACAAAGAAGTAAGGTAAGAAACTTGTTCTTTAAAGAATTACAAACGATCACTCAAGTACATATCACTTCTAAATACAACATCAAGGCAAGCTAGAGACAACGTATGTTACTATTAAATTGATGCCTCGATATTTTTTTATTTTCTTGAGGTAGCTTTCTTTGATAGAGAGACTGTTATAAATCACTTTTGAATCTCCATGCTTATTTACTAATTCATTTTACCATAGAAACCTAAAAGGAAATTGAAGATTTGAGTTGACAATATAACTTGATGTGCTTTATTTGAAGTCGTATACATGTTCACGTTATCATTGACTTACACCGCAAGCGATGAAAAGCTAAATATTTATTCTATGATTTATACCAAAACAATAAGCAAAATGTTCCCATCTTTTCTTTGTCTGTAATTCTCGTAGAACGAATATTTTTCTAGTAGAAGTTTTTATTTTGTTTAAAAGAAGCTTACTAATCAATATCTTAAAAGTAAGATTAATCAGATTCGAACTTTAATCTAGTACTAAATTTAGTTTTCCTCCGAGTGTATAGAATCGAAAAGAAAAGGAAGAAAAAAAGTGACAAAGAGAGAATGAAGTTTGATTGATTGATTGATTCTTTGTCATCCACGCATCTCTGGGTTGGCTTTGCCACGTCGGCATTCAAACATCAAAGCAAACGCATTTAAAATTTCCGAAAGCGTGGGTCCCTCTTTTTTTATTTCTTAACCGCGTCATTTGACAAAAAGAGAGCACTTAAGCCAAAGGGGAAAGCAAAAAAGAAAATAAATACTAAACAAAAACATTCACCGTATAGGTCTCCTCTCTCTCGTTTTTTTTTTTTTTTTTCCCAACGATCGCTGAAATTAATATCGCATATTCCGTTCACCGCCAAATTTTGGGAGATCGATCTATTTACGAGACTTAGCCATGAATCCTGAATAGTAAGAGGCTTCTCTTCTCATGATTTGATATATCTGCTGCGGATCGATTTACCCGCTTTTTTTGTTTGAATGTTCTTTTTTGATGTGGTCGGTGGTTTGGTTTCTGTTCGATTTTGCTTTGGATCGTTGTTGTTTAGTATGTTTCTCAAAGGAATCTATCTCGTTCGAGGTCTTTTTTTGTCTGATCGAATCTCGATTTGGATTTTACATAGGTTAGATCTAGGTGAGTTTGACTGAGATCTGCGATGTATATTGAAATACGAGGGTGTGTCCTTCTGATCTCATAGTCTCATCATGGTTTTGATTTATGCGAACAAATTCATCAAAGATATCTCTCAGATGAATTATTTTTCAATTCTGGACACAGTCTGAAACATGGCATAAGTCTTTAGATTGTCTTAATGATGTTTATCGCTCTGTCTTAATCCGTTCTATTATTTTTTTTTTTTGCAGTGACTATCTGTTCAAGCTTTTGCTTATCGGTGATTCTGGTGTGGGAAAATCTTGCTTGCTCTTAAGATTTGCTGTAAGTAACTGCACAACTCTAGCTTCTTCCTCAGCTAGAAATTTGTTTACATGTATTATCTTTGGTTAGTGGTTACTGCTTTTTTAACATTGAACACAAAGAATACTTGTTTGTCAAAACTCATTAGTCAGTTCAGTTGCGCTTAGTTCCCAGTTTACGCTATGGTTATCGTTGTTCCTCTTTGTGTGCATACATACAACTTGATATCTCGAATTTGTGTTTACAGGATGATTCTTACCTGGATAGCTACATCAGTACCATTGGTGTTGACTTTGTAAGTATACTCTTCCCATCGCTTGTTAATATGCAGAAAACGGAAAAGTAGTAGTAATTTTTTACTTATGAATGATGTGATACAGAAAATCCGTACAGTTGAACAGGACGGAAAGACAATCAAACTCCAGATCGTAAGTGTTCTTGACCTGTATGTAACATATTCATTTTAAAGAGCTTATAACAACTCTTGGCAATGACCGTCTATACAGTGGGATACAGCAGGCCAAGAACGTTTCAGGACAATCACCAGCAGTTACTACAGAGGAGCTCATGGAATCATTGTATGTACTCTCTTCTCACGAGCCAATCATTTCTTCTCCTCTGCTTCTCCCTCATCATCGTCTTTTCTTGGCAGGTCACCTATGACGTCACGGACCAAGAGAGCTTCAACAACGTCAAGCAATGGCTGAATGAAATCGACCGTTATGCCAGTGAAAATGTGAACAAGCTACTGGTTGGGAACAAAAACGATCTCACCTCACAGAAGGTTGTATCCACTGAGACAGCTAAGGTAACAGACAAACCAAGTTGCCTCTTTTGCTTGATAAACCTTGTCGAAAAGATAATGACAACATCATTTTCTTCGCCTCCTACAGGCTTTTGCTGATGAATTGGGGATCCCTTTCTTGGAAACGAGTGCTAAAAATGCAACCAATGTTGAAGAAGCTTTCATGGCCATGACAGCTGCAATCAAGACCAGGTTTGAATTAGATTCTACTTTTGTTCCTTACATGTTAAAACCTTTTGACTTCCATAACTTAGCGTTTTTGCTGTTTGTGTTTACAGAATGGCTAGCCAACCAGCTGGAGGTGCCAAGCCACCGACGGTCCAGATTCGCGGACAGCCAGTGAACCAGCAATCAGGCTGTTGCTCATCTTGATTCCATTAGTCCTTCGAAAGTCTCTTTGGATCATTTACACCATCATAATCATTTGTTTGCATTGCATGTAAGGCTTCTCCAATTGACAACTCGTTGAATCCCTTTTTTTCTTCTTCATTTTTATAGCTTTGCTATTCTTTTTCTGATGTATTCGAAGTTTGAAAACCTATAATTTCTATAGTAAAAGGCCCTTTTATGCAAATAAAGCAAAGACGCCTTTTCT
Source organism: Isatis tinctoria (assembly GCA_010577795.1). Taxonomy (NCBI): domain Eukaryota; kingdom Viridiplantae; phylum Streptophyta; class Magnoliopsida; order Brassicales; family Brassicaceae; genus Isatis; species Isatis tinctoria. Next base: position 10,482,906 of record CM021250.1, on the reverse strand, counting down.
AATTTCTCCACTCTCAGAGATAATTCGAAATATTTTAATTTTAAGTCTAAATGGATTATAACACATCATTTCTTCTCATGACAATTATAAAAGTAAAATATTCCTTTTATTTTGTTCTATCTTCATAGTAGCCAATTAAAGATTGGATTAATTTTAGTAAAACATTTTCTTATAAGAACCCTGTCATCGTGACACTGATCAAGTATCAACGGTGGGAGACAAGATCAAGAATTTAAATATTTGCGAGACAGAAATATCATAATTTTGTTTTTCTATCATAACTTGAAAGCTCCCAAACTTGTTTCGTAGTGAAAAGTGTAACAAAAATGATAGAATTAAGAACAAAATTAAACTAAAGAGAGAGTAGAGATAGATAGATGCTGGAGGACCAAAAGGGGTCTTCACTTGCCCAACGATGGGAACTGAGCACTGTCTTCGATCGCCGGAGCAGGAGCTCCTCCATTCCTTTGGTTTCCTCCTCCGTTGATTTTTCCATCTCTCTGTCCACGACCATCGCGGCCTCCTCCATCTCTCTGTCCACGACCACCGCGACCTCCTCTTCCACGGTATCCACCTCTTGGGTTGTAGCTCTCTCCATCAGCCGGCTTCAAGAACTCGTTAATGCTCAACGACTACAAAATCACACACAAAACAATCATGGATTCAGTACGAATATGTTTAGTTTAAACCCGAAAGACATGATGCATCATGGATGGTGAGAAGATGAAGAGACAAGACCTTCCTAGCCTTCTCTTCTTTCTCAGCAGCATCTTTGCGTTTGTCCTTGTCGGATCCCTGAAACAATAAATAACCAAGGATCAACTCTTGCTCTTATCAATGTCAAGGTAACTGACAATATTCACACAGTAGTTAGTGATGAAAGTAGAAAAAATCAGATCGTCACCAGCTTGATGAAGATTTCCTCATTATTGGTCTTCTTGTTAGAGAGCTGTTGCATAGACTCGAACACTTTGGTGTCAACTTTCCTTTCCTCAACCTTTGTGGCTTGCAGAGCCTTCTTCTTCTCCTCCAGAATTTTCTCGTACTCTTCCAGTGTCATTTCCTGCAATATCCATTTTAGTGTTAGTAAACATACTTCCTTGAGGCTGAAAACATTCAGCTTTTTTCAGCTCATACAACATGTTAAAGCACATGAGTTAGTCGAAGATGTGTATACCTTGGCTTCAGGTTCTTTCTCCTCTTGCTCATCCGCAGGAGCATCTTTCCTTGCATCAGTGGTCTCATCCTCACCGCCTTCTTTCTCAGCAGCAACAGGGCTCTTCTCAACCTCTGTTGTTGGTTCCTCGGTTGCTCTAATATCAGACAAACTTGAGTTCTTATTCAGTCTGTCTTCGTACAAACAAACTGCAATACTATGGCAGGAAGATCAAACTGAAGAACAGGATGCTTACGGTGCAATGTCATCTTCAGGGGTACCCCAGTTTCCACGACCACCACCCTCACGTTTCAGGTCATTACTAGCAAAAACCATAAAGTTTAAAGAAAACATCACAAACAGTACAACGTCAAACATAGCAGTAGCCAAAGTAGAAGACCTAAAGAAAGCTTACCCACGACCTGTGCCACTACGGCGATCAAAGACCCTCCTTGGGCGGTCGACATCACCAGTTTTACCATTGGCATATCCACCAATGTGACCTCCGCGACCACCACTTTCACGGTACCCGCGTCCACCAGTCCTTTCTCCATCTTTTGGTCCATCCTTTGGGTCATACGGTCTGTTTCCTCCCGGGTTAAATGAACCACGAGGCCCACGTCCGCCAGCACCACCACGACCTCCTGAAGGAGCATTCCTGGTCTCCCTCACTACGTTTATCAAAGACAAAGTCGTATTTCATTCAAGAACATTCCAAGACATCGATGCAAATGAAAAGCAGCACAGTTGTGGCTTACGCATTAAAGAAGAAGAAAAAACTACTTTTCAGTATTCATATTGTGGATAGAATAAAGGTTCATAGTTGTAGCTTAGCTCCAATATTAGAAAAAAATTAAAGCATATCATTACAAAACAAAGCAGCAAGAGACAAAACTAAGACAGTCAAACACACAAAAAAAAAGAACCCAGATGACAAAAGCATACATTTGTGTATCTACAAACCACCAACAAGATTCACTTAAATGAACCAGTCAAAAATCTGAAACTGTTCAACATCTACACAAACTGAAGAACATTTTACCAGCTTGGGAAGGAGGAGGCTGTTTGGTTTGCAACTTAGCGGCCTTAGCAGGCTGCACATCAGCTGCTTTCTCGACCTTCTTCGGCAAAGCCACAACAATCTGGATTGGATCCTCGGCGTCAACTCCTAAGAGATCGAACGAGTTCACAGTCGTCATCACTGGTCCGGTAAAATCGAATCAAATACGAGTCCACTAGAGAAACTGCTTGCTTGATGGATTTTTCTAGAAGGAAAAAACCTTATTGACTACACGATTCCATGAAGAAATCTGAATCAAAGATCGAAGAGGTGATTAGGACAAGGCTTTAGTTTTGGAGAGTGAAGGTTGTTGCTTTGTCAAGTGGAAAACCCTAGCAAGATGCGGCCGAGTGGTATAAAATTACGCGACTTTCGATGCTTAAAACCTAATCCGTAAAACCCCTATGGAGATTGTACTCTGCGGACGGTACTACCTTAAGTTAATGTGCTCCTCTTCTTCTGTACGTACGATCAAAGATCAATCTGGTTAATCGAACCGATTTATACCGAACCGAAATAGAAAATATGGTTTGGTTTTTATAGTAGTACATACTGTACTTCATAGTACATAAACTGTATGGATGTTAGTTTTTGTAAAGGATAGTATATGGATATGGTTTGCTTGACAAACTAAATAAACCGAAAAACTAATTGTGAAAAAATACAATCCCAATGATATGGTTCAAAGATGCAGTTTTAACCGGTTACACAGTTAAAAAAAATATATTTCAGTTAGATATACAGGTTTTTATATACATTTCCTTATTTTTTAATTGTATTTTCATATATATCAAATAAAAAACTATAATAATAAAAAAAAATCAAATAATAGCAAATTATACTCATTTCACTATATAAATTTTTTCAGTCACATTATGCTATATAAAATTTTCAGTCACATTAATTCTAGATACTACAACATTATATTACAAATAATACAAAATTATTATTAACAAATAATAATCTAAAATTAAACCATAAAAAGAGTAGATTCAAGATAAATGCTAAATAAATAAAATGTGAATATATAAAGTACAAACCATAAATAAGACTAGATTCAAGATAAGTACACATCTTCAATCTCAAATTATACAGAATAAAAAAACATAAAAACCAAAAAAAAAAAACTAAAATATTGTTAGTCTTTAGAATGAACTATATAATACATCTATATTTAATATAAAACTATTAATACATCTAAAACTTTCTCATATGTAAATACATTTTCTCTCATATTCTGTTCCAATTTTATAATATATATTTTTTACTTTTTAAATCTTAAAAAAACAATAACTTTTATCCTAAGATGTTTAAAGTCTCACTCTACACTTATTAATTATTATATTGTAACTAAATTATTTTAATTTTCTTTAGTTAATTTTTTTTTTTGCGTCAGAAAATACTTTATTATCTTTAGAATGAAGTTACATAGTCAAAAGACAAGGAATTTAAAAACCATGATGGGAGATATGAAACCTCATCAGTTAACATAGGAGAAAAAAGCACATGTTTTGCTAATAAGTTAGCTGATTCATTAACTTTCTAGGGACAAAGTTGAAATAACAACGATGGAACTGAACTTCCCAATACTTCGCATCAAAACAGATATTTTCAATATTGTAGTTGAGACTTTTCCCTGTAAGATTGTCAATTATGATCTTACAGTCCCCTTCAAATACTACGGTATGTTGCCCAAATATGAGAGCTTTGTTGCATAGTAAGAAGCAGTGTTTTTCCTTCAGCTTCTAAAGGTGATAATGTGTAACCAAGAGGGATATCCCCCGATTAAAGTGCCATCGGAATCTCGTCCCACCCAACCTGCAGACGCTTGGAAAGTTGGAGGATTAAAACTTGCAATAAAGTAATCATGCGTTCACGGCGGGTTATAGTCTAAATCTCTATTTAATTGATTAGACGTTAAGTCCGGTCCAAACATCCGAACTCACGCCCAACTCAATTCCGAACATATGGATAAAAGGAAAAACAAAAACGTGGCCCATTTAGATATATTATCTGTATATCTATCATTTTTTTAAAAAATTATGTGGCCCGGTGAAAAAGTTGAATAAACAAGTGCCCTAAGCCATTCCTTGTTTTGCTTGCCTGTGCTAAGCGGCGGGCGTCATGGATTTATCGCCACGGAACACTATGATCAAGGCGCCGCGTTTCTCTGAACTCAAACCTCCGCTCTCCGAAGATATCATCTCGGCGCTTGACCGGTCCGGTTTCGAGTTCTGCACTCCGGTTCAGGCGGCGACGATCCCTTTACTCTGCAGCCATAAGGATGTTGCCGTCGACGCAGCCACTGGTTCTGGAAAAACCCTAGCTTTCCTCCTTCCCCTCGTAGAGATTCTCCGTCGATCCACCTCCTACCCTCCGAAGCCTCACCAGGTAGGAGAATTAGCCGAATATGCCGAGTACTCTGGAAATTAGGAATTTTTTCAAGACTATATTTTCCTCTGTTTTTGTGTTAAAAAAAACTGTCTTTTGTTTTTCGATTATATTACAGGTTATGGGGGTGATTATATCGCCAACGAGAGAGCTATCAACGCAGATACATAACGTGGCACAGCCGTTTGTTTCGACTTTGTCAAAGGTGAACTCTGTGCTGCTTGTTGGAGGTCGAGAGGTGGAAGCTGACATGAATACTATCGAAGAAGAAGGAGGAAATCTCTTGATCGGCACGCCTGGAAGGCTTTCAGATATAATGAAACGAATGGAGTTTCTGGATTTCCGAAATCTTGAGGTAATATACTTCAAGATGGACTAGTTAAGATGTCCTAACTAGTTGAAGGAAGTTTAGGTTAGTTACTTAAGTTGGTTGAAATCTGTAATTCTGATAACCGGTGAATCTTTGTGCAAATGTAGGTTCTTATTTTAGATGAGGCCGATAGGCTTTTGGATATGGGGTTCCAGAAGCAGGTGAATTACATTATATCTCGTTTGCCAAAGCAACGGAGGACTGGCCTCTTTTCAGCTACACAAACAGAAGCTGTTCAAGAGTTGGCCAAGGCTGGTCTTAGGAACGCTGAGAAAGTTCAAGTTCGTGCTAATTTAAAGTCGGATTCATCCCAGCAATTGATAGGTTCCAAAACGCCTTCTGGTCTCTATAGTGAGGTATTGTAAGATCAATTTTTAAATACGTATAGTAAGTTTTTTTTGTCATGTCCGCATTACTGTGACTTGCAGACATTTCTTATCTTTACATTTCCTACTTTATGCATTTCTTTGCGGTTTATTTCTTTTTGTCTCTGCAGTATTTGAAATGCGAAGCAGATAAAAAGTCATCACAACTAGTGGATCTCCTGATCGAGAACAAAAATAAAAAGCTTATCGTGTAAGTTTACAGCATTGTCACATAAAACTAAGCATCCTTACAGATAGTCTAATTAGTGTCTCTGCAGATTCTTCATGACCTGTGCTTCTGTTGATTACTGGGGGCTCGTACTTTCAAAAATTCCTACCCTCAAGTCCATATCCTTCTTTCCTATCCATGGGAAGATGCATCAGGTAAGCTACCTTTGATATAATTTACAAAATTCCATATCATCTCATTTCCTGTATGAAGGGTTCAGTTCTGATGAAATATACTTTACACATCAGAATGCTAGAGACAAGGCATTAGCTTCGTTCACAGAGGCATCAAGCGGTGTCCTTCTATGCACAGATGTCGCTGCACGTGGACTTGACATTCCAGGCATCGATTACGTTGTTCAGGTGGATTGAATAATGTTTGTTTCCACTGTTATGCCATATTTGTTGCAATGGATTTTCACAGGTTGTAATTGGTGATTTTCATGCAGTATGATCCCCCACAAGACCCAGATGTATTTATCCATAGGGTTGGCAGGACTGCAAGACTGGGAAGACAAGGGAGGGCCATTGTGTTTTTAATGCCCAAGGTTTGGCTTTGAGCACCCTTTATTTATTCTCTTAGTTACATTTCAGAGCAAGATAAGCTGAAAGTTTCACTTTGCTTGTGTGCAGGAGAAAGACTATGTAGAGTTTATGCGCTTAAGAAGGGTCCCTCTTCAGAAGAGAAAATGCTCTGAGAAGGCTTCCGATGTCATCCCAATTGTAAGAAAACCTCCATGTATCTCTTTCTCTCTCGCTCGGTCACAGGGTGGTTTAATAATTGCTACAATGTATGCAGATACGTTCACTAGCCATGAAGGACCGGGCAGTGTTGGAGAAGGGATTTGAGGCATTTGCTTCCTTTGTCCGTGCTTATAAGGAGCATCACTGCTCTTACGTTTTCAGGTTAATATCATTTTTTTCTTTACTTGCTAAATATGTTCACGCTCTTAAGCTTTTGTTACTCAAAAGTTTCTCTCTCTTTTTTCCCCTTAAATGTACAGTTGGAAAGGCCTTGAAATCGGAAAGTTAGCCATGGGATATGGCCTCTTGTATTTTCCTTCAATATCTGAAGTTAAACAAGACAGAATTCGCATTGTCGGTTTTACACCTGTCAAAGGCATCACGTTCGAGGATATAAAATTCAAGTAGGTTTTTTTTGGAAGCTGTTCTTCGGTTGTTTTCTTAATGTTCATGCCCACTATACCCATCTTCTCTTAGTTTTCGTAGTGGTACATCTCTCTCTAAAACTAAAACTCAATACATTCGGTGAAGTGAGTGCCTTTTACATCTCTCTCTCCCTCTCTAGTACACGTACAAGGACCATATTTTAGATTTAGAGGAAACAAGTTTTGGTAGCCTGAAGTCTTTGTCCCTCCTTGGCTGTAGGTTTTTCATGAATCATTTGCTCTCTGAGACGAGGGTTAGCCATTTTTCTAAGTCCAAATTGTTTTTGGAATAAACGCAGGAACAAATCTCGAGAGAAACAAAGACAGCAAAACTTACTAACAAGGAAAGAGAAACTGCAACAAGAAAAGGGAGAGAAAGGCAAGAAAAGCTCCAAAAAGGCGGTTGATGATTCTAACAAAGCGTCAAGGAAGAGAAAGTTAACCGGTAAGCAAAGACAAACTATACAAACAGCTGAAGACAGAGAAGAGTTGGATCGAGACTATAGGTTACTGAAGAAGCTGAAGAAAGGTTCAATTAAAGAAGAAGATTATTACGCGAAACTAACAGGAGCTCATGATTTTGTCTGATAAGAAGCAAGAAAACCTTTCAGGCTTGGACTAAAGCAGCAGAGATGGGAGGTGGACGAATATTTTCTTTTTATATAACTAAGATCATGTTTTGTCTTTTGGTTCTATTTAATGAAATTGATTCTAAACATATTGGTCAAAAATTTGTGGAGAATTTAGCAAAAGGATTCGCTAATTTAAAAAGCTCCCGAGTGGTTTTGTTTTTGGTGAGAAGAAGGGTTGGAAAAATTCTGTAATTAGAAACTAAAGCTCTCTAGCAACAAGACACGATGTCTAGCTTTTTTCAATCTCGGTGAACATACCAGCCGGATTTCAGAGTAGACATCTTGAGAGTCACAAAATATCTCAACGCTCTTTTGCTCGTAGTTAAAATCCTTCAGTAATCCTTTATGCCACATTGCCTCCCGCTGTTTTTCTTACCATGATCTACATATGTTGCAATATCTGCATCTGAGCATCTCTATTTGTCGCACTTGCGAACTTGGTTGCTATTTGCATATGGCCAACTTGGGTTACAGTTGCTTTGTCTGAAACCCTGAGAAAGGTTTGTGGTTTGTATCAATCTCTTTTGTGTTGCCTTATGGTTCGATTGGTTACACTCGCACTACTTGATGGGTGACGACCCATGTTGTAACTAGACCTTGAAGGGAATTTTGGTTCAGTGTTGTCTCAAGAAATACAAAGCTAATAAGGTACCTGGGAACTTTTGTTCGAGCAACCACTCGATTATCATACAGCACAAAACATTTAATACTTACTCGCCCTTGTGATGGTAAAAAGGATCTGTGTGAATCTTATCATCATGTGTTCTTTACTTTTTAAAATGGTGGTCACTTGTTGAGAAGTCATGGGGAATAGTTCAACTTCAAACATATCCAGAATCCTTACCCTTGTACCCAGATTTCAATCAGGTGAAGTGAATCTCAGTAATCAGTTTCCAGAGATGCAGATGACTTGGTAGTTCTATGTTCTATGTTACGTTTTGAAACTACCTTACTCATTTTATTATCAAGGGACTTGGTTATACCATGTTTCTATCGGAGGTCGGAAATTGTCAGACGCTCCCTGGTATATTTCCAGCCAAAGTCTGCAGGTTCAGTCACTCCTTGTTCTAAGTCCTATTGCATACATGTAATTTGTAAAAGACTATATAACTTTGCTGGTCTGGACTTATCTATAATTCTTCAGTGACGGAAAGAACTCAGAGGCCATGCAGGTCACTGTTGAGTGAGTTCTGACCCTAACACTAGCCTTGCAAAGTTGAATTGCGAATGGCCTAAGAAGAAACTTTGACATGTAACAATTAAGAAAACTAATATGGTAGTGGTTGAGAATTGCATCATATAGCGGAGGAGGGAACGTCAGTTTCAGAGAAAAACTAAAGAGAGATGGACATTTCACAGCAAGACTCTTCAAACCTCAGCTTCAGCTTTCTGGTTCCCCCATCTCAATCTCCTACTCTGTGTAAGTCATGGATGCATCGCATCACATCTTGATTAATCCATTAGATTTTGACCTCTTCTTCTTCATCTTTACAAAGTCTCAAACACTAAAGTTTATGCATGTAAGTGTTTGGACTGGTGCAGGTGAAATCAGATGAAAGATCTGTGCAAGGCATTCTGCTCCGCTTTTCATCTCCTTCACGTACAGGAGACAAAGTCCTTACTCATGGCGCCAAATGAATCCATCCACAGATTTGGCGACATGTTCCTGCCATGCCTTCTTGTCACAGCAACAAGGACCACACCCGATTGGACAGTGCACGAAACCTTGTCCTTGATGGACACACACTGACTGAGATCTCTGCCTTCTGCTACAGGCCAGATGATCTCGCAGAAGAAACAAACACATCAGAATATTTTGATTCTGGACTGGTGATTCTGTTTGCATATGTAGATTCTTATCTTAGACGAGGCAGAAATAAGCAGATAGGCTTTTGGAGATGGGATTCCAGAAGCAGGTGAATAGCATTATATCTCGCTTACCAAAGCAACGGAGGACTGGCCTCTTTTCAGCTACACAAACAGAAGGCGTTGAAGAGCTGGCCAAGGCTGGGCTTCGAGACCCTGTGAGAGTTGACGTTCGAGCTGAGTCAAAGTCGGTATCATCCCAGCAGTGCCGGCCCTGGGCTAAAGCCCATAAAGCTAGGGCTTTAGGCGCCAGAAGTTACGTATATTTTAGGGGCATCAAGTGTCAATAAGTTCCCACGGCGCATTGGTTTATGAGCCTGTGTATCAATTCTACATGTAGCGGGTTCGACCCCAGCTTCCTGTTTCTTTGCCTATTTTCTTTTTTGATACAAATAATAATTAATGAAATATATGAATTTTGCCTATTTCCTTTTTCTAATCAATATAACCTGCTTCTCCCCACCACGTATGTAAATCTTCTTCTCCATCTTCTAATTTGTTCGTAAGTTTTCATAAAATTTCTAATTTTCTTTTAAATTTGAGTAAACATGAATATGGACTTATTGTAGATTGGGTTCTAATTCTTTATAAAACTATTTAAAAATTCAATAAAAATTTTCAAGATGAAGTTAATGTTTTCAGAAATAATGTTTGATGTCTCTATATTTTTTGTATTGAAAAAGTTAAAATTTAATAATATTTATATTATTTTGATTACATATTTAAAAATACAGCAACCCTTTCTGTTATATTAAGGGGCAGATTTTTTTTTATCAGCTTTAGGCATCATAAAACTCAGGACCGGCACTGATCCCAGCACTTGACAAACTCCAAAGTATCTTCTGGTCTGCACCTTGAGGTATAATATATGTAAATGTTTCCGAGTACTAAATTTTCATGTTGTATCCTGCGTTATCATTCAATATCATTATTACTAAATCCGATTTTTGAAGATAACTTGTAAAAGTCCGGTTTTGTAATGATTTTTTTGGTAGTTTATGTATCGCAAATCACATGCCTCTGCATTGCCATTTCCTACTTTATATGCATTTCTTAGGGGTTTATTTCTCCTTGTCTCTTCAGTATTTGGTATGCGAAGCAGATAAGAAATCATCACAATTAGTGGATCTCCTCGCCCAGAATGAAAATAAAAGCTTATAGTGTAAGTTCTCCTCGCCCAGAATGAAAATAAAAGCTTATAGTGTAAGTTTAAAACATTTGACACTTTTTTTTGGACAAAACATGCATTTCACACAGACTTATAAAATAATGTCTTATAACTCATAATTGAGAAATCTAAGAAATATATAAAATCAATTAAGAAATTTAAAATTTAAAATTAGTAATCGTAATCTCTCTCTATATTTCTAAAATATATTTCACCACAACTATTTTTAAAGTGAAAAAGAAATAATTCAATAGTTATTATTTATTAATCCTAAAAGAAAATAATATATGGGTTTGACACGTGTATAATAAATGTATAAAAAATAAAATTATACAATAGATGAGTAATTCTAAAAAGAACCTCACCAAAAAAAAAAAGTAATTCTAAAAAGAATGTTATTATAATAACTAAAAAAGTTTAGGAGAATATACTTTCACAAGGAAATTATAAATTTAATTTGATTCTCAATATTCTCTATAAAAATATTATAAGAAGTATTTTTATTAGTTTTAATGATAGTTAAAGTAATAATGTAGTAAAATTATTGTGTTGAGATTAGTTAGTATTTTATAATAGGTTGTTATTTTATGTCATTATATGTGTTTTTTCAGTTTTGAAATTTACACATTGGAATTTATGTCATAGGATTCATTTTATAAATATTTATTTCATTCATCAGTTATATTTAGCTTTAAATAATATATTATTTTAATTTATTTCTAAAATCTTATTATCCAAAATTTTGGGTAATTTAAGTCAATTTCAAAAAAAAAAGTTGCTTTAAGAGTTTTTCGAATATTGCAATTGTAGATTATAAAATATAAATTTTAGATAACTTAACGTAAATCTAAATCTAAAATTCAGATATACAAATTATAATTATGTGAATTATCAGTTTTAAAATTTTAAATATTTTATTTTTATCCTACGTATTACACGGGCTTATTTCATAATCTAATCTAGAGTAGTAAGTATATATAATATTGGAATAGCATAGTATCGGTCGGAAAATTTGGGACCAATGTTATAATAGGAATTTCGGTCGGCAAATTTGGGAACCAATGATTGGATTGGGCTTTACTTTAGTCATTGAAAAGCCCATTGGTAATGCATAAAGACGTACTATATAAACAACGAGGTCTAGAAGAACCACTCACATTTCTTTCTGCTTTCTCAGTGTCTCACAGCTAGTCTCACACAAGCAGCTCCAGAATTTTCTTCAGGTATTTTCTTCTCCGTAATCTCTCTCTCGTTTCTACTCTCGTATCTCTCCGCTGTGTAGAGATCTCGAAAAGGAAGTTGTGAACTGTTGTCGATTTGAGATCTAGGGTTAGGGTTAGGGTTTAGGGTTAGGGTTTAGGGTTAGGTTTAGGGTTGACGTTCGGTAGTCGGAATCTATTGAGGGGGAAAGTTGACCCAACGAAAACCCCTCTAACTGCTTCTTTGGTTTCTCTATTTGATGTTTCCCCTTTTGCTCTCTGTGAATTGTTTTTGTCAGCCGAAAAAAATGAATTTTTGATGTTAAAACTTTATTGAAAATTTTCTGCAGCATGGCGAACACACCACCACCAGTTGTCCGTCCTCGTTTGACGTTTGTGTCTTTTACCTTTAACGAAGAAAAGGCCATCATCAAGTACCACTGCTGTTCCAACGCCGTTGAGCTCGTGTATTACCGGCGCCTCCAGGACGGACAAGGACATTTGGTTACTGTTTCTCAGGCCTTTTCCGAGTCTGTTCAAAACCGCAGGCAGGAGTCGCAAGCTTCGCGTGTGGGTGCTGGATTTAGCATTGTGAGCACCTGTGAATGCAATGCTGGAATCAGAGTCACTCTCCAGGACGACGGATCCATGTCTTTGACAGTTTCTGATCATGATGCATAATTGCATATACATCATGATACTATCTACTAGCTACTATCTTTTTCCAAGTATTGTTTGTGTTGTGCTGTTGTTGTTTGTGTTGTTGTTGCTGTTTTAAAACGATTTGGTTGTTTGTGTTGTTGTTGCTGTTTTAAAACAATTTGGTTTGTTATTATCTTCTCCAGTACTACTCTGCCATGAATGAAAGATAAACGTTAAGTAATTGAGAAAAAAGTCTCCAAAAAAGTGTTTGTTCCTCGGTTTAAAGGTTGTGCCTAAGATTATGTAAAGTGTAACTTGTTGAATTTCATGATGATTTTAGATTCACCAGTTTCCTCCGCTTCTTTCATGCTCATTAATTTTCTAGGAAGTCCGAAAGAAAGTTTTAGAAAATTAGTTGCATGAAAAGTGTAAATCGGTAAAACTACATATGATATAACACTATTTAAAACCAAAGTATATATAAATAATATAACCGAACAGGAAACAAATCGGTCTACTCGTAACGGCTAAGTTCCAAAGGGCCCGTTGCGTTGATGACTAAAAAAAACATTTACACTCGGAAAATAAAAGAATGAGAGGAGAAAATAAAGGTCAATCTTACCAAAAAAAATCGGTTTACAAATTTATGTTTTCGATTTTATAATAAAATGATTTGGTATTAAATTAAAGATGATCGAAGAGAAAAAATAAAATAAAAAAAAGAGAGAAAAAGACTGGATGCAAAAAAAGAAAAGAAATTGAAGGGGAGGCATTATTTATTGTTCTAATAAATTACTGTAGCAATTAGGTTTCTAAACTCCTCTCAACTGCTCATTCCCTCCTCCTCTCTTTCGTGAAGTCCAAGTCCAACGATGAATTGTCAGCTCCACTTCCACTGATCGATCCGACTAAGCCATTGATACCAATCTCATTTCCAATCATAACTCTTCAATACTTGGCCTCTCGATCGTACTTCGATTCCTTTCATTTCTCCTTTAACCGCTCCTCCGCCTCTCTTGTACATTTCTCTGTTTAAATGTGCAAGCAAAGTATTTGAGAGAAAGAGTTTCGATTAACAAAGTTCTTCATTTCATCTTTCCATGTCATGCACACATACAAGACTAGTTAATCGCTTATAACAAAACATTTTTCTTACCCACCCTAACCACTACAACTGCTCCCACTAACCTCCTTTTACTAGATCGAGGTCAGGCTTACCAGTTTTACTTATAACCACTAATTCTGACATTTAACAACTCGATCCCACTACTACAAGCAAAGCATTCTAGTTACTAATTAGAGTCTTCTAGTTTGGTTTGAGAGCAAAATAGGCATTACTTGCAGCTGATAGGTTCCATCAGGCTTATAGAGGACGAAGAAGAATTGGAACTAAACGCAGCCCTTGACTATATCGAGGATTGGAAATAAGCAAAGTCTTGTCTTGAAGAAGAGGGTTTGCCGTTTACGAGTTGGCTTGTCACTGAAGCTGCTTCAAATAAGAAGATCGTTTCATTTCGTTTTCTTTATGCTTTGTATTTCATAATAGACTGTATGATTCTTTGTGCGATCGCTATGAGATCGTTGTCGTGGGGTTTATGAGAGCTTAGATGGGAGACAGATTTACAGAGTACTTTGTAATCGCTTTCTATTCAGATCGTATCGAGTATTTCTTTACAAGCCGAGTAAACGATTACATTGATGTATCAATAACCCCTCCTCATGATCTTGACATTTAGATGACATCATGCTGTGTTTTTTTTTTTTACATCTCAAAGTCTGATTGTAGTTTGTAGTATCTTAAGTTTCGATCTTTGAATTTAACTGATGGAGAGTTTGATTGTCTGGAAACTTTGTTTGAAAGGAGTGATATTTTTTTCTTTTTTTGTGTGTTCTGATTGAAATCTAAGGTATTGGGGACTTTCATCACAGAATGGGACCAAGGAAAAGCTACGTGCAATGAGTTGTTGGCGAAAGAAGGAGTCTGCTCAGATGTATGCAGAACGCTTGGCAGAACTTGCAAGCTGCTCTAGGCTTTAATTTGATGAGTGACTGGTGAGGTTTTTGCTATAGCTTTGTTTGTTTTACAACTCCACTCACCTTCTTCACATGGATCGTTATAATTTTGCTGAATGATTTAAATAGCATCTGAAACTCTCTGTTGATGTGGAAACACCTATCTTGAAAAGTAATTTATTGTCGCCTTCTAAGTAGACCTTATAATTTCTTACTTGTAGCTAAATATAGGGAACGAAATAGATCAAGTTCAAATTCGAAATTAGAAGACTTTTGTAAGCCATCTAACAGAAGTCATGCATTCATCTGTACCTGGGGGTTTAGTTATATGGTGAGCGTCGAGAGTCTTTTCTTTGTCAGACTCGCTCTTTTGCGTTCTCTTTCAAAATATGTACTGATCCTTTTAATTTGTTTAATGGTAATAGTGTCACTGTTCAGGGCCTTCTTGCTTGGCAGGATCAGTTGACTGAAATGAACAAATTAACCTTTCTTTGATATGTGCGATGGTATATTCGTGAACTATACGTGGGAGGTTCGCCGTCTCACTTCGTTCACTCTCTTCAGTCCCATTCTTTCTAATAAAATGTTTTGAGTCTGATATATGAGTGGGCATCTCTTTCAGGAGAACTATCTCAAAGCATCAGCTGAAACTTCCGGTGATAGAAAAGATGATGTCTGCATGGGAATAGATGTGTTTGGTCGGGGTACTTTCGGTGGTGGCCAGTGGACGGTCTGTATCTCAATCTCACTACTATCATATAAAAGCTGTACCTTAAGTTTTTTTTTCTCTCTTACGAATGGTGGTAGGCAAATGTTGCCATCGATTTGCTGAAGAAAAACGATGCATCAGCTGCTATACCATTAGTCGACGCTGTGTCTTTTACATTCGATCTCACGTCTAAGGCCTCCAACTGGTTAAGCCCATTAACACTCACAATACAAAGACGCCAACTGGTTAAACATTTTCCATTGTATTCTCATTTTAAGAATTTGTGGGCTTCAATTGGAACCTACTAGACAGAAATTCTAAGTGCTTTTATAATAAATCTATATATTAGTTGATTGCATATGTAATTATGAATCCTCTTCTTATGTTTGCGTTTCTAGATGAGGAATACAGCCGTGTTAAAAAGAAAAAAAAAAGGGAAAAAAAAATTTGATGAGGAATACAGCTTGTATAAATTATGTAAGTCTTCTCGTTAACATTTGTACAAATGTTTCAAGATCCCACCTTATCTACTATATTAAAACAGAAGACATTTTTGAAACAAACATTTTCTACCGTGTTATATTACGATTTATGCCATTACAATTAACTGAAAGTTTAAGATTTCATTAAGGATATTAGTGTCAAATCAATTTCTACCTAATTAATTCAGAATATCTTTCAATATCTCATTTATTTTAAATATTCAACTCAGTTTCCAACTAATTAATTCATAATATCTTTGAAAATCTATTTTATTTTAAATATAAATGTATGTTTCCTTTTAAATTAAAACATAATCTCATTCAAATCTTTTTAATCTATTTCAATCTTTTAGTTATTAATAATTTCGTAATTGTTATTATAAATTATTATAAATTAATTTTAATTAAGTTTTGATCTATAAAACAAAATAAATAAAAATCTTATAATATATATTAATTACTACTTATATAATATAATGGGTCATATATAGTTAAATAAATTAATACACTAATTATTACATGTGTCCATATAATCTAAAAATAATGGGTCATACTTTTTATTTTTAATTTTTACTTTTGATTTAAATACAATTATTTGACAAAACAAATAAATAGTTAAGTTTTTTACTGGTTTTCATCAAATTATCCAAACTATACTTATTTGATTTGGATAGATTAATTGACGGGTTAGCCTACTTTAATTTTTATTAATGTAAAATTATATATTTCAAACTAAAATGATTCTTTTATAAAAATTTGTGGTCTAATATATAATCTTTTCAAATTTATAAATATGGATATATATATATATAAATCAATAAGCATTCTATAAAATCATACTATAACCATATGATTAATAAAATGATATTGTATTGTCATCTATTTCAAAATAAAATTATTAACATATCTCAAATTATTACTTTCACAAATATGCATTTCATACAAAACATAAAAACGAAATAAAAATATAATCCGTTCTTATAACATCTTAAACTATATATTATATTTATGCAAAAACTAAAACTGTGAACATACTTTAAACTTCTAATTTACAAATATAAGATTAAAAATAAATCTGAATATCTTTTTAAAAAAATCACGTCCTCTTTAGGACGGGCCGGATTCTAGTACTATATTAAATCAGAAGTCCCTTAAGAAATAAACATATTGTCATGTGTTATATTACAAAACTAGGTAGTAACCCGCGCCATGCGCGGAGTAAAATGTTTATATAAATATTAATTAAATATAATTTTATAATCATTTATATAGATATATAATGTGATTTCAACATTTTCAAATTTTTAAAAAATTGTATATTAATAAATGCAAAACAATTAAATCATATATAGGATAACATTGCTCAAAAATCAGTTATTTTTCTATCATTATTGATCGAGTAAAAAATTATGGTATATTATTTATATCTGAATTTATTTCTAAATTGATATGAATAGGCATAAATTCAACTACTATATGTTTATTTAATAAATGTGTGGTTACTTATTTTAATCTATATTATTAATTAAGTTTAGAAACAGAATAATTTTTCATTACCATAATTTTATTACTGATTGGTATCAATACAAATCAAATATTTTATGTTGATTTATTTTAGGAAATTTGAATTATGTTTAAATACAATGAAATTTATTATAGCTGTAGTTATATACTATAATAAATATATTTGATAATCATGGTAAGTTGATATAAATTAGTGATTTTTATTTATATATTAAAATTGCTTGTAAGTTGCTTTTTAAGAAAAATAATATATACTTTTTATTATATTATAATTTTTAAGAAAAATAATATATACTTTTTACTATATTATAAGATTATAATATAATATTAATAAAGTAGAAGTATTTATAAGTTTTATATTAAATAAAGATTAAAGAATTATAAATATATATAATATAAAATTATGTAAATAAATTATTATGGAGTGATATAGTTATTATTGTAATTCATAAATATAAGTTAAAACGAATAACTATACTGAAATATAATATATTTTTTTCATGTAAAAGTTATTTAATAAACATGATATATATATATTAATATAAAATTATTTGATTATATGGTCAAATACATAATTAAAGTTATATATTTTATGAATGAATAAATAACATGTATTTTAATTAGAGTCTATGAGATATATCATACTTTTGATTATGTAATAGTGATAATTAATATAAGTGATCAAATCATATAATAGTATTATATGTAATTAATATAAGTAAGGATGGCACTCTTGTAATAAACACATGAAGTAAAGGTTAGTCTTTTAAAAAGGATCCTCAAATAATATATAGGGGTTATGCCACTGAAATTTAATGAAAAAATAGAACTTCATTAAGGGTAATTTAGACTAAACATATATGTAGTCTATATTAGTTTTAATACACTTGAACACATCTGATTATGTAGAGATTAATTACCATAAATAAAAATATATTAATTAGATATGTATCTTAACAATTTAAATAATGGGTCCCACTTATGTGATTAATTAAAAACGAAAATAGTAATAATATATATATATCAGATATTCAATCAAGTGATAAATATAATTAATTAATCTAATAAATTAATTTTTAAGACATAAATTCTAATTTTAGTAAACATACACATAAGGTAACATAAAAATATATTTGGTAAATATATACAGAAAGTAACATAAAGTATATTTTGTATTTTTAAGTTGATATATATATATATATATTTATATATATATATATATATAATTCTGGGTTTGTATAGTTTGTTTTATTAAAATATGTAATATATTTAGACAATTAGAAAACGGGTTAAAAAGACTAATTAATTCATTTTAATTATCAAACTATTAAAAATTATTAAGATGTGATAAGTTTCATAAACGAATTATCATATTTTAACTTTCCAAAATATATATAAAATTTTAAATTCAATTATAAAAGTTAGAAATAAAAGAACAAATACAAATTAATGAAATAGACTATATAATTTTATCATATACTTAAAATAAAACTATCAGTACATCTGAAACTATAACTTTTAAATTTACAAATATACACTATCTGAAAATAATAACTACACATTAAAAAAACTTATCTTAAGGACGAGAGATAGTTTATTATATTATTATTGAATATAAAAATAACATTAAATTTTATATTCCTATAAAATAAGTTAAACTTTTATTTAGATATTAAATCAAAAGATATTATTTTGAAATCAGAATAATGTTTTTAAAAGTACAATATATTAAAATATATACATATTAAGCTAACTATTTTCATAAATATTAGTATGTAAATATTAAATTTCCTAATTTACAATTTACTTCCACTTATCTTCTAATTATATTGATGTAATTTTTCATTTTTTGTTATTGGTTTAAAACTATTTTCTTTCTAGAAATACTAAACATTTTCATAAATATTAGTATGAATATAATAAATTTTATAATATTAAATTTACTTCCATGTATGTGTGCATTAAATTGATGTAATTGAAATTTTTTTTTGCTGGTTATCTACTTCTTTCTGTTTAAAACTACTTTCTTTATTTAAATTTCTAATCAAGCCATAAAAAAACTCACAAAATAATTCACACTACAACTTTAAAGTATAGTGTTACAAATTATTTGCAATGTTACTGTTTTTTAATAATTTAAAAAATTATTATTATATCAAAATATATTAAAAATTCTTAAATTTATGTATTTAATTGAAAAATATTATTCATATTCCGTGCGCCGACGCTCGGATTCGGATCTAGTATTTTATTAATTATTTACACACGTTCCGTAAAAATTCACTTTATTGAAAACTAGAGATTTCATTAATAAAATATATCAAATAGGATTTGAGAGACAATTTATAATTAAATTTTAATAATTAAAAATACCACCTCTTACGATAGTATTTGAAATTTTTGTTTACAATAAACTATTTTTTTACCTTTTTCAATCTTAAAAAGAAAAATCAAGATCCTTAAAATAAGAAAAAAACATTTATTAAAACTGAAATCTGAAATATTATATATTATATCATTCTTAAACATTTATAAAAATATTATATTTTCATTTTATAGAAGACAAGTTTAACAACAACAAAAATATTATATATCATTCTTAAAAGAAAATTTTTAAAATTTGAAAAACAATTCTCAAATATCATTATTGTTTTTTCAGATCTACCCAAATTTCAAATCTCTATATTTGAAAAAGATATAAACCAAATAAATTTTCAAATTTTTAATTATTTTTCATTTTTATTATTAAATCATTCAAAATAGTCTGAAATTTAATTTTTATAAAAGATATTACTAAATCACCAGGAAATTTTCTTTTTAGTTTAAAATTCCATAAAAACCATCTAAATATCTTCAAAATCCACGTAAATTCGATCAAATATAAAAATCTTCAAAATCTTTTAAATTCCTAATCCAATAAACTCGTATAATAAACTGAATTAGATTAACGTATATCAGGATTTGGTCAAGCATAAAGCTCTCAAAATGAATCCATATTAAGAACTTTAAATTTGAGTTTTTCTATTTGTTAATAATCAGGTGAATAACTCAGACAATGATTCATGTTTAACAATTCACAGGCATACTACAAATTATTTTGTAAAATGACATTAGGAGGATGACACTAATGCATACTAGATGTTTCAGTCTTGCTATTCAACTGAAATGTTTTTTTCTAATTATAATTCGAATTTGCTCCGGTTTGGACCCACATTCACATGATCACATCATGTGTTAATTATGTAAGAATCTATATTAGAAATGGCACAATTTAGTAATAGAGACCCCAAAAAAAAAATTGAAATTCATATCAAATACTACTTGTAATTTACATAAGGAACAACTTTACTTTCTGCCGCAACATTAATAGCAAAACTTTCATCTACAAAACACACATCAAACTAAGAAAACCAACAAGTGATCGACACGTGTCTCTTATACAACCTCGCACTTCACCTGCAAGGCTGCAACTCCGACGGCACATTCTCTGTTTTTCTCCTCCTTTTTTGCTTCCCGTTGTCAGACGAAGACGAAGGAGAAGATGAAGACGAAGTATAAGACCTCTTCGACGTGATCCGAACCGGGTCGGGTTCACCGGAATTAACTCTCAACGGGAAATTCAACAAAGCGCGGGAACCACGCATCCTAAAAGCAGCTCTGTCGTAAGCCAAAGCTGCATCTTCCGCCGTCTCGAACGTTCCTAACCAAACCCTCGCTCCGTTCTTCGCCGGATCTCGAATCTCCGCCGCGAATTTCCCCCACGGCCTCTGCCTCACTCCTCTGTAATGTTTCCCCTTCGCCGGCGGCGCCACCGTTACTGAGACACTCGGTTTCTCCGCCGTCGCCGCGAAATTCTCCGACGGTTCGATCTTAACCGCCGGAAAACCGTTACGAGACGGGTTAGTCGGGGGCTTTGACGACGGTTCTAAATCTAAAAAATCGCTAAGGCAGCTCAAGTCCGACGACGGCGACGAAGTTTCACAAGCTCCATTGAAGGCGTCTTTGAGGATTCCGTAAACTAACATATCCTCGGAGTCATTCTCTTTCAACGGCAAGTCTCCCCAACTCTCCGTGAAACACGAACTCGGTATTGACTCACTGAATCTCAACTCGCTGTCTCCTCCTAGCAAGTGACGTCGTATCGACTCCAACAAAGCGTAATCGGATTCTCCCGCCACCATTATCTCGCCCTGTCCGTACATTATAACAAAAAGAAATTAGTTTTCTTTTTTGTTTAGTTTTTGATTTCTCTGTTTTTTTTTTCTGATTGAATTGTCAAATATCTAATTTTTTTCTATGTGGGAAGACGGTGAAGAGGTTTATATAGGAGACGAGGTTCATGAACCTGGAAAATAGAAAATAAGTCTTTATCATGTTTTATCAGTTTTAAACTATAGTGGGAAATTAAATAACCTGATAAAAAATATGAAAGTTGTGGATTTTTCGTTGCTACGAAGGTTCGTGAATTGAACACGTGCGCTTTATCCAAACCATGAAGCTTAAGGGTCAAGATGACGTCATGGTATTTAGGGAAGCAAGATGCTGATTTGTCTTTGTCTGTCTCAACTTGTCCCTTGTTTTGTCCCTCGGTTTTGAATCTGAGTTCCGGTTTTATTAAGCAACTTGTCCATTGTTTAGTTTGCAGAACCAGCCTAGCTCCTAATCCATTATTCTTTGTTAACACAAATTTTCAACCAATTTTTGATTTCCACTGAAAGGAATCGACTCCATTTTAGTAATATTATTAGCTGTGTGATAAAATATAGTAAAATATACAGAACTAGATAATAAAACTGAGTCTGTGTACTTGGCTAGATGGTTGCTAATAATGATGTATCTTTAATTACATGAAAATCTAGCTTAGATTTTGTTTTGGTGGTGAAATAAAAATCTAACAAGGTGGGCCATAGCAATTTGAATGGGACACTTTTAAAATGTCTGCACGAATCGGGATACATTTCTCCTGGACACAAATTAATATCATCTCACTTTTTTTGCCTTTTACCTTTCCTTTATACTACTTGTTCTTAATTTCCTTTAGAACAGTTGCACACACCAAAAAACTCTTATAAATTTACAATTCATGTTTATCTAATTAAGAATTAACCATTTGTGCTACTCTAGTCAATAAATCTGCAGTACTTGAATTATAAATTCATAATAACAAAGGTTTTCATGCAAAACCCAGTTCAAAAGCCATAGTTTAACTCATCTATGTGAAATTTCTTCACTTTTTTGTTTGTTCAAAACTTCAAATAGCCTTATATATTTCGTTTTGTGGATAAATTTATTTAATTTCCGTCTTTTTCCTTCTATTGGCTTATAGTCCAAGCCATACAAACAAATTAATGATGGGTCTCTCATGTGTGTCCACTTGCAAAAGAAACCTCTTTCACGGAAGCATAGTTAGTCAATAGTCACTAAACTCTCTTACAATATTGTACTATTCCCGATCGGATCTAATCGATCCCAATAATAGTTTTGGTTCAGAATCACACTACCATGGTTTCTTGACTATTTTGAATTTACGAATAAATACTCTTGAAGAAATGATTTCAAGCTATACAAAATATACCACATCACATTACTACACATATACATTAACTTAATGTATCATTAATTACATTAGTAATATAATTTACATGATGATATATATCAACTAATAAAGATTATATATCTAACATCATAGCCATTAATTTGTTTTCAGAATAGTATACCAGATAAAAAATTCGATGCAATCAGATTAAAATTTTGTTAACATATTAAAATCCCAACTCGTCACACCTAAATCGCAGTTTTGAGTGTCAAAAAAATTAAGCAATTTATATGTCTTAACTGGTCATTATTCCCGATGTGAAACCAATTATTTCTTGACACGGTATATTGTCATGTTAAATTTAACAGCGATTAGTTAGTATTTGTGTCTAAGTTTTTCAAAATTGGGGGTGGGGGGGGGGGAGATTAAGCAGTAATACATGGATCCAATCAGATTAAGTTCCGTTTTGTTATTAAATTACTTCGATTAATACACTATTAAATGCGCATAATATATCAATGTAGTAGTTGAACATTCGTTTTCATGTTTGACCTCTGCAGTTGAATCCTCAAATTATCACTTGGACGTTTCACATACATCCGCTTGGGGTCTTTTGTTATATCTTATGGTTTTAATTCAATCTTATGTTTTTCAAAACATAAATTTGTTTATATGACTTGGGCTTAGAGAAAAATACTGTCAATCATATGATTTTACGTCAGTAACTTAATTCTAATGAGATAATTTACAAAACAAATAATTGGGTTAATTAATTAGAAAAATATGTGTATAATTTTTTGTCAAATCTTTTTGTTCATGATCCTATTATACATAAAATTAGTTATTTACTAGAATAATTCTCATCGAACATAAGAATCTAAATAAAATAAAATAATATTCTGAGATATTTTAAGTATATAATTAAATTTATAATCTATCTTATTAATTCAGAATAGCAATATGGATTTAACCTTTCTTCTACGTGTTATTAACGAAAATGCCACAGAAAGTTGAACCTTTCTCTAATTTTTCATTAATGGTGTTTTTGTCTTTTTGACATATCCCTTGAACACACGATTCTTATCTGATATTTCTATTCCTTTTTTTTCTCCAAAAAAATCGCCCCACTTAGTCATTATTTTTTACTCTCTCTCAGATCATTATTGTTCACCGGAAAAGAGAATCTTACGATGTCTGCAACCCAGGAAGAAGACAAGAAGCATGTAAATCTCCATTCCTGTTTTTTTTTAATTGCATGTGTTTTGTGCTAGGATTTGGGTTTGAAAGTCTCGTGTAGTTGCGATTAGGGTTTTGTTTTCAGATTTGGCTGCTTTCCGTTCTCAAAATTTGGGTTTCAGATTTGGCGTACTACAAGTGTTTCAGTGTTAGTGGGTTTTGCTTTTTATTGTTTTTGTTGGGTTTGGATCAGAAACCCATAGATGTAAAGTTGAACAATTTTTTTTAAAAAATTGTTCTGACGATTGTGAACTATGCTGTAAAATAATTTTGTAAAAAAGCTAAATCCTTTTCGATTATATGGAAACATTCGTTGCGAACATGCATGAGTAGCAATCATGTTAATTATCTGCCTATATATCTGCTACGAACTTTTTCGTCTCTCAATTGTAAATAAATATTTTTCGATTATGTTGATGGTTGGTGTTTGTATGTTTCAATTTGCGACTAAATTATTATTACATTTTAAAATTGAAAAAAAAAAAGCATAGTACACCCGCGCTCGAGCGCGGGTACTGTTGTTCTAGTATAAAATTAAACCGCATAAAAACTGACACAGACATATTTTGATAACTTTTATGAATTTTTATAAATTTTCAAGAAAATCTCTTATCTTCTTCTTTTAGTTTTCCTTGTATAACTGTTGAAAAAAAAAAGTTTTCCTTGTATAACAACTGCAATATTTGACCAATGAGCGTCTTTTTAATTATATCATAGAAATATTGGCCGTAGAAGATATTATTTTCATTTATCATGTGAAAATACATAAATAGAAGATGGACGATTGTGCAACAAAAAAAAAAAAAAAAAAAGAAGATGGACGATCAATAAGAGAACAAAAATGATGACAAGACAAAAATTTACGAGCTAGTCACCGATATGGTTGAGAAAGAAAAAAATTCAACCGATGTGATTTATTACACTACACCACAGCCATAAAAATTCGAAAGTTTACTATACAGTCTATACCGAATTTTCTCACAAGAAACCTACAACGTCGATGTTTCTCAATTCAGTCAATTGCAAGCTGAAGATTAAATTATTTGTTACACTTTTAACAATTTTTTTTTTTTTAAGGAAATTTTATTGTCTTTCAACACAGAAAAGACGTCGGAACAGAATCCTCCGACGATGGATTGGATAGAAAAGTGATAAATATGAACTTAGACTAGGCTCACCCTACTAGAATACATCATAAATAAACAAATCTATGATCGGGAAAAAGTTTATGAGGCTAGGAAGCAAACAGAAAAACTCTGTTAATTAATTCCGGTGGACATGAACGATGGAAAGACCAAAACTGCTTAAGACAAAACCGATACCAGGTTGTCCAGATCCGGCAAACCGAAAGAGTCGAAAAGCATAACGGAAATTCCACGCTCCCAGAATTGACGCCGCCATTTACACCAAAACCCACGGCTAACAAATCAGTACCGTCAAAGCTGTAACTGACCATAGATCTTCAAATCTCATCACTAAAAAACGCCGACACACCGCTTCAATTTACCACGCGAACGTTGTTCTTCAATCCGGCTAGAGTATCAACGGTTCAAGACAAAGCCTTTACCACTGTGGTGAACCGCCATCTACGACAGATCCAACTGTTTATCCCCGATCTACAACCAGCAAAAGCACATCCCACCAAACCAAACCAAAGCGAATGACATCTCTAAACAAAGAAAAAAGGAAGAGGTGAGTAAGCCAAGAGTCGAACGAGTCGTCCTCGAACACCGCCGATCTACCAACTACCGACCCCACCGTTTCGAAGTCTTGGAGATCTGTCGTCATTTGCTTTCATTGGAAGACCACGCCTCAGTTTTAACAATTAAACGCCCTCTCTTTCTTGCTATAGTATAACTTAAGCAGACTTCGAAGTAAAGAAGCTCCACTTCTGATCTATTATCATTAGTTTACGGTCTTGATATCTTGGTTAACACAAACCAATCCACAAGATTCACGTTAACCGGTATACTTGTATTGAAATCATAATACGTTTACAAAAGAAAGTATAGAGTACTTGATATTTGATGAGAAGGAAACAAATGTAAATAACCGATTTGCTGTGAGTCCATAATAAAAGTATCTACAATTTTTCGTCAAAAGAAAAGGTTAAAAGGATAAAGCAAAAGGTACGCAATACAATGCGAGGAAATATCAGAGGAAGGGAGGACCCGTCAGCAATTCAAAACATTGAAGCTGACCAAATTCAGTCTTGTTTGACTTTGACCGCTGACTTTTCAAACCTTTCTTCTATCCGTAGCAAACTCAAAATCTATACGTGCAAACAACCCCGCACGTGCGTCTCCACCGCAATGTTTGAGTTTTTCTTCAACAGAAGACGATAACAATTCTTTTTATTTTTTTTTCCTCACGTTACGTGAAAGAATTCAAAGATTTGCTACAAATGAATGAATGATTAGCTTCTTTTCATAAGACTCGAAATTATTAATTTCAGATAACCATTTCATAAAGCTGGGAGTGGTCACATTGATTGAAAATTGGTTGGTGAAAATTGGTGTCTTTGTATCATTGATCAATTATCTTTTTTTTTTTTTTTTTGCAAAGACCAATTATCCTATTCCTTTGAATTTCTATTCTTATTTATACAACCCTTGAGAATAGAAGAGTAATATAATAATATTCATGACCTTTAAAGTTGCTATATGGATTTATGTTGAAAAAGTAGTTAATTATTTATGTGACATTGAGGTTCCCAATAATAAGAACCGCACCGCAGTAACAATTATTTTATATATACTATATATATTTATACATTTTTATAACTGTAAAAACTGAACTGCATTTATATCACTGGTTCTGCACCGCTCAATTCACTGTTAATATTTCGAGCCTAAATAGGTGGTCATCTTGGAAGACAAAAAAAAGAAAACAAAAACAAAATGCCTGCCTGACTGGCTTTACTAGATTTTGAGCAACAACTTTTTTTTTTTTTGGTCTAAAAAACTGTTACGGGTTAACTTTTTATAGTGACTAGCTCCCACCCCGAAGGGTGCCCCATATACAGGAAACTCCGAAGGATTTATTTGGAGAAGCATAGTACCACCGCGCCGACAGAGAGTCGAACCTGCGACCTCTGGCAATGAGAAGGCTGACCACTAGGATACAAGCACTTCTCAAATTTTTTTTTTTTTTTTGAGCAACAACCTTGTAATGGAGGCCAGATTGGTTCAAGAAAACGACATGCAGTTCATGTTGTCATGATTTGGATGCTCGTTAAGATTTGTTACCACATAATAATTGTTTTTTTGGCACGTTAATATTTGTATTCCCTCAGTTCCATAAAAATAAGTATTTAAGAAGGGTTTCTTAAAAAAGTTTCTTTTATTAAATTTCTTTGATATTTTTAACTATTTATATTTTATCGTATTTTTACTATTGACTTATTTATCATTTACTAAATATTAAATAGTGTTCCTATATAAAAAATCAAAACCTTAATATAAATTTTTTAAAAAATTTCACTTCTAATCATAAAATCTTTTATAATGAGGAAAAGAGACTATATTTAAATGCCAAATAAATTATTATACTGGCAATTTGATCATTTGAGTCTCATGTATTATAGTGTATAAGCTAAAATTATAATGCTTTTATGCGATTTTTCGAATTTTGAAAATATATTTATTTCTTATATAAAATGACAACCAAATCAATGGGATTACATTATTCTGAAATTTCTAGATAGGAAATCAGCAAAAATAAAATATTATAGAAATATTTTAAAAATATATATGTTTTCTATAATAATTTAAGATGTAGTTAAATCATTCGTAATATTATTTATAAAATAGTAACTAAAATAGCATTTTAATTACTTTAATTTTACTCTATTTTTTGAAATAATAAGTAAAATAATTGATTAATAAATATGATTACCATATTTTTGGAATTATATCACTTCTTAATTCATTTTGAAGCTGAAAATAAATGAATTAACTAAATGTAACTGAGTTTTCACTTGTTGTAATATTTAAATAAACAGGGGCTCATTTTTAGCTTTTAGAGGATGTCTAAGGCAGAACGTCATGGACTATAGAGACACCGGCGTGAACGAAACCATCACTAGAATAAGTCTTCCTTATTTCAAATGACGTATATTGTGTTTACATGCATGTAAAACACTGTTATATATTTTTTAAAAATGTAAATGGTATGATAATGAAATATTTTTTTGTTTGAGTTAATAGATACAAAAAGAAATTTTTTTGTTTAAAATGGCAAACGTGGAATTCGTTATAAAAGATACAAACAATTTAGAAGCAACTGCAAACGTAAATAAGTAATAAACTTTAGAGGTCTTCTGTTTGATTTTTTTTCTTAAGTAATAACTAATAAGTGGAAAAGAACATACACTACCACACTAGTATAAGTGATTCACACATCTCCGTACCAGGTGAAAAAGAATCATATAAAATATACGAATCTGAACTGATTTGTAATGATAATAGATTTTGGTCCGAAATGAATTAACCAAAACGATTCATTATCTTAAATGGACATGTTATAATCCCCATATTTAAAATGAAAATGAACCTAGATCAATATATAAGATAAATACACGAACTCTCCTTTACTGTCAGCTGATTTTGAAATTGAAAACTCATGATTATTCGTATGCATATATGCTAATTTTTTTTTTTTTTTGGTAAGATGCATATATGCTAATTGTAATATGAATAATAAAAACACTAGTGTGCCGATTATAAACACAGACAATTATTAGATAAATGTTTATAGGCTATAGTTATATTTCAGAAGTTAGTTTTCCCGGTAAAAACATTGGCTTTCTAGAAACTCGTTGATTCATTCTTCAACCCAATTAAAGCACGGCGTAAAATATTTCACGTGTTCGTTATTTTTTTTTTTCGACGTCAGAAGCTTATCTTTTTATGAAGTTGGTTCGGATAAGCAGTACTGATTAAATTAAGCGTATGAATCGTACCAAAAAAAAAAATTAAAGCGTATGAAAAAGTCATGTGAAATTATGTAAATAAATACTAAATTGATCGAAGCTGCAGGTAATGCAGTGCATGCAGATCCAGTAAATACGAAATCAAACATAATTCAATATCATCTATTAAAAATGGTATAATCCACGAATAATAAGGGTATAATCTACAAATAAAAGGCCGCATGCATTGACTTGACTCTGTCGGCCTTGTCCTGCTTACTACCACATCCATAATGTATCAAACAAATCATAACTGCTAATCAAAAGTTTAGGTTTGGTTGGACATAAATGCTTAACTAGAATCATCTTGGTTATGTTTACCACGCAAAAGTTCTTCTAGAAGGATAATACAATGTTGGTTAACATACATATGCGCTTATATGAGAACGTATATGATTTTGTTACAAGACAAAAAAATTTCGACGGGATATTAGCCGGTTGATATTGTTCTTGATTATTAATTATTTTAATTTCTTTGAGCCAAAATTAGAATTGATAGAATTAGAACAATAAAAGAATGATTAATCGATGTTAGATGACGAAGATGGAGGATCACCTATGAACTCTCATGCAAAACGAAGACCATAGCTGTAACTTCATTTTCAAACTCTTTCCCCAAAAAAACCCCATCTTTTTTTGTTTCGTTTTTTTTTTGTTTGGGATAAAGTTGGAAAATGAAGATATAAGCTATGATTGTTTCGACAAATTTTTGGTAGAATGTTGGATCGGATTGTCGAGAAAACCATATATGACAGGAACTGATTGCAACTTCTGGAAGCAATATAAAGTTATAAACCATAACAATATTGGTTTCCTCTGTCCACACACCATGAAAAAAATATCGATGTGTGGATGCGTTAGCAAAAGATATATCACATGACATAAAGTTTCGTTCTTGGTGATTTGTGTTTCATATATTATGGTTATGTAACTATTTACACTTTTACTGGGCGAAGCCTAATAAAATGAAGATACATATAAACGGGTTTCAAATAGATGAAAAAAAAAAACATGTTCCTAAATCGTATATACACCACCTTTCTCTATATATATCAACCAAGCTATCATATATACTCATTCGTTAGTCTAAAAAATACAATAAATTGCATTTCGTGATAAGGTTCGTAAACCGTAAACAGAACGATCACAATGTCGACTAGGTAATCCGTCATCCAATCCAACGGCTCAAAGTCCACGAAACACGCGACCAAGTGGTACTCTCTCTTTTACACCTGATATTTAAAAAAAAACAAGAGAGACAAGAAGAGGTTGGTTCCATGGCCCTTCTTGTTTAATAAATTAAAATTTATTCATAACCACCATTGAAAAAGTCCCCTTACACGACAAAGAATGGTTCTCGTCTCTATAGTATATATACATGTTTCCACTCTCTTCTCTACTCAAAATCATTCAAATCATCTTCTCTCTTTTTTTCTTTGCTCTCACGAATTTTAATTTTTACCTCTGAACTTACAAAAATTTGAAAAATTAAACCAATGGCCACTCCTAGCGAAGTATCTGCACTTTGGTTCATCGAGAAGCATCTACTCGACGAGGTTTCTCCGGTGGCTACAGATCGATGGATGATACACGAATCAGCAGCAACGGAATCTTCTTGCTCCGATTCTTCTTCCATCCTCTTCGAATCATCATCATCATCAGCTCCAATTGATTTCTCTAAATCCGAAATCAAACCTGAAATCATCGATCTCTCGACGCCGAGGTTCGTGGATTTGATTTCGAGTCCATTTGAATTCGATTCCAGTTTTGATTTAGAACCTTCCGATCAAATCGGGAATCAATTTGAGTCGGAGATAAATTCCGCGTCTGACGATTCGCAATCAAACCGAAAACCGGCATTGAAAATCTCCCTTCCAACCAAAACCGAATGGATTCAATTTAAACCGGAACCGGAAGTTACTAAACCGAGTCAACCGATCGTTGAAGAGAAGAAGCATTACAGAGGAGTGAGGCAAAGACCGTGGGGGAAATTCGCGGCTGAGATTCGAGACCCGAATAAACGCGGTTCTCGCATTTGGCTCGGGACGTTTGATACCGCGATTGAAGCGGCTAGAGCTTACGACGAAGCAGCGTTTAGGCTTCGAGGATCCAAGGCCATTCTGAATTTCCCGCTCGAGGTCGGGAAGTGGAAGCCACGATCCGACGCCGTCAGCGAGAAGAAACGGAAGAGAGACGAAGTCGAAGGCGAGGATGTGACGGTGGTAGAGAAAGTGTTGAAGACGGAACATAACGTTAACGGCAAAGAGACTTCTCCGTTTGCAGCGTCAAACTTAACGGATTTATGCGACTACGACTTAACGGGGTTTCTGAACTTTCCGCTTTTGTCGCCGTTATCTCCTCATTTGTCGTTTGGTTATTCGCAGTTGACCGTTGTTTGAATTTTTAAATTTTTTTTTCCCTTCGTAAGTGTTGGCGGTGTTGTGCATGCTCACGTGGACTTAAGGTACACGTAGGTGCATGAGATTATAAGAAAAAAAAAAACATATACGTCAATACACGTGCTCGTATTTTTGGCTTATTTCTATTTGTTCATTCTTTTTTTCTTTTAAAAAAATTCTACATTACTTCATTTAACGAAGACCGGAGAATCGGTTTTGCGTTATCTCATCCTAGAAGAAATCGGAATAATTCAACCTCGAAAGTACTAGTATCATCTAATGCCATTCACATTGCAGAACTTGGTAAGAACCTACTAAAAAAATAATTACAATTCAAACTTGTATATTTGACCGGCGTATGTAAAGTTGTCGACGCAATAAATGCATGACCATGATCCTGTCTAAACAATTCACCAATAATAAATTTGATGAATGACGAGTCGATTCGATATCTCTCGGGATAGTGGATAAGCTGGTCAGCGTCGCAGTGACGCAGTCGCACGTGCGTAGACCTCTGCGTAATTAGTAAATTACATGACATGACGAAAGTGAAAGCCATAACCCTATATATATATCCTGAAGAATATTTCTTGCACGGCGAAGTCTCTATGTACAGTTTAGTATTTTAGATCTGAATGTAATTACTAATTTGCGACGAACTTAATCGGTTAATCCTCTTCCTTCATTTTTCTTCCCTGTTTCTGTTCCTATAATCAACCCAAGAAATTTGTTGGGCCTTGTAATATTGTCAGTACATTATCTCATGACTTGCTCTAATGGGCCTTGGCATTATTCACATATCTATATAAACTTCGAATGTGTCACATATATGACTGCTCTAATATTCTTTCTCTAAGGATAGAATTCTACAAGTTCTGGATAGATAGGTTCCACATCAATCGATTTAATACATCGAATTAGGGAGCAAGTTGAATGTTTGAAACATAAATTTTGTTTGTTCAAATTCAATTTTTTTATTATTTACCATATGCTTATTTGTTAACAGAGAGTCAGAGAGTATATTATATATATTTACATGGGTGGGATTAAAGAATAGATGCCAGAAATGTTTGCCGACAAACATAGGAGGATAAATTGGGAATCTAGAGCATGAAACCAGACATTTTCAATAGTAAAAGTATGTCAATTTTTTTCTTACACCCTAGAGCTTAGTAGTATATTTTTTTTTTTTAAATAGAAGCCAGATAAACATTTTTTCTAGAAAAACGACAATTAAGCTTTACCCAACTTTTTTTATAGCGATTTGTTAGTTTGATTTGTACTCTTAGGTGAAGTTGTGTCTTATAGCGCTATTTAAGATGAACTATATATTAAAAAAAAATGGTGTATCATGCTTTGCAATACAATAACATCAGTTTCTTAAGAAATCCATGAATGTTCTATATATGGACAGTAGATTATTAGTATTAATCAGGTAAGAAGGGTACGTCATCCTACCGTCCTACGTACGAATCCATATAGATTTTACCTTACTCAAACACGTCCGCATTACATGTGTTGTCTTGCATCATTATCCAAACATACTAAAATTGTAGTAATGGAAAAGACACAATGTTATCATGAACGTGAATCATCATGCACATCAGGTTACCTAATTATCCTACGTGGACATTACCTAATCTTCCATAATTTCCAATTATTGCATTTCGTTTTTTCCGAACGTCATCATTTTTCCATAACCAATATTCGTATCCTAATAACGCAAAGCTAATTCTACTACTTCATCGTTTTATAGCCGACAGAAAAGCCTATATCTCATCATTGTTTTTCCCACCACCGTGGCACTCATTGTGTAGACATGCATCTTATGGTAAAAAATTGATTAGACTAAAGTAAATCTTTATATAACAAATTAATCGATGGAAATGTTATCTGATGTCTAATGAAATGTATATTATACTACTCAGTACTCGATAGCAAGTATTCAAAATCCTATTCGAAATAATCAAATGGTGGTGGTCTAGTGATTCCCGTTTAGGAAAGAGTAGTCTTGTTAGTCTTGTTGATTTAAGTTAGAGATCGATTATTCTCAAATATAGAATTGTTAAACATTTTTTCGTTTTCACTTATTTGGTGGGGATCGCTTAAGTTATAAAAAAAAAATCCTATTGGAGGCACAAAACTACAAGTTCGAAATCGAAATGAGTTATAAACACTTTTCACTAATTTAATTAAAAAAAAATACAGAGAAGTGCCAAGGGAACTAAACCCACGAAGGCCTCATGTCCACGTTGCCTTCGCAACAACCCGATGCTTTATTATTCCACTCTACGCGATTAATACGTGAGATACACGCTCCTCATAACCAACGCACGAGATTGCAAGGAGCGTAAAGAAGAGAGACCTTCTAGTAGCGGTAGAGAGATCATAAAGATATATCCGATTATCCATATCCTTGAACTGAAGATTCCTTCGTACAGACAACTCTCTTGAAATTGTTAAGATTCTCTGATAACAAACTTTTGATTCCTTTTTCATGCAAAGTTTTTTTTTTTTCTCTAGTACTACAACTATATTAATAAAAAAAATATGACAGAATTGCTTTTGTTCACAATAGTTCCTTTTTACTCCAAAAGCTTCGGAATATTTGTGGACTATAGGTCACGGACTTTTACAATGTGATTACATTAGTGTAAACCGTTTCTAGAAAACTAATGCAAATTTGGGTTTTCAACTGTACGGACAAATATATTTTTAAGATAAATAACCATTTAAAAGGAGACAAATTACATTAGAAATTGAACCAAAATTCCCCTTAGTCCTATAATTTAATTTAAATAATAATTACTTTATGATACTAGTATTTTACTAAACATTAATAAATAAGTTTTTGTCCTCATCAAATAATTAATTTAATGTGCTTCGTTAAAAATAAATATTTTCAAACCACTACTCCTTCCATTTCACTAAAACTGATTTTTCTATAGTTT
The DNA here is from genome assembly GCA_010577795.1 of Isatis tinctoria. NCBI lineage: Eukaryota > Viridiplantae > Streptophyta > Magnoliopsida > Brassicales > Brassicaceae > Isatis > Isatis tinctoria. The sequence continues at coordinate 10,448,838 of CM021250.1, read as the reverse complement.
TCTTCATTTTACACTATTTAGCGATGTAATGATGTTTTATTAGATTCTATGTGATCAATTTTTTTTTATTATGATTACTTAGTCATTTTAAGAATCAAAATAACATATTTAAAGTATAAAATGTACTTATTTAGATATTTATCTCGAATTTTAATAAATGTATAAACTCTCTAAACATCATTTACTGCGAAATATACATCTCGGTAACCCATCCTAATCTTTTCAAAAAATATCTCAGGCTGGTAATATCTGGTCGGTTGAAATCGTCGCTCGAAGAAATCACGTGTATTTTGTCTTTGATGTAAGATATTGAAACTGTTCTTCCCTTTCCTTTTCTCATTTCTTACTTAACCACTCGGCTTCACACCACACAAGATAAGCGTGCCCTCAAAAAATCTCTCGATACTCTCTCTGAACACATTTCTCTTTCTTCTTCATTTCCTTCCTCCTTCCATTCCATTCTTATTTAAGATAGGAAACAAAAAATCTGAGTTCTTTAATCGATCTCCTTTCTTGGAAAACTGTTTTCATTTTTTTGTTTTCACAGAGAGGAGTTCAAGATTTTCTTGATTTCGAATGGATTCTGTTTCCCTTTCTGAGGCTACTGTCATTAGAAGAACACATTTGGGTTTTATGCACAGTTTCAGACAGCCATTTCCGGGTGTTACAATATCTCCAAAGTTCTGCCACTCCAAAGGTAAATTGATACCTTTATATCAATCACCTTCCTCTTCACAAGAATCTACCTTCAGTAGTTTAAAAAAAATTGAATTAATTTTCTTTTTGTATTTGGATGAAAAGTTGAAGGATCAAGGGCAATATCTTCGAGTGTTTCCAGCACAAAGAGCCAGTTTGTTTATGGAGAAAGCTTAGCTGCAACTTCAGATTCAGGTTATAAGATGAATGGAGTAACCCTAGAAAACAGAGTCAGTTCTGTTCAAGGAAGATTATTACTTGATGCTTTTGATGATGAGTATGGTGGAGTAGTAGTTGATCATGGAAAATTACCATCAAATCCTAACGCTTTCACATTAATGCTTCGAAATTCTCTCTCGGATTGGAGAAGAAAGGTAAAACTAGAATCCCTGAAAATCTAAAACGAATTTCCTTAAAAGTCATACCCTTTATTTAATCATCAATTTGTCAATAAAAATATTTGTAGGGCAAGAAGGGAGTTTGGTTGAAGTTACCTGTGGAACAATCTGATTTAGTCCCAATTGCTGTAAAGGTGAACAAATAAGAAATTATATTTGTCTTGTCTGTGATTAAGCAGAATCATTTGTTTAATATGTAAGTTTAATGATAAGTTGGAGATTTTGCAGGAAGGATTTGAGTATCATCATGCAGAGAAACGATATGTGATGTTAACTTATTGGATACCAGAGGAGGAGCCTTGTATGCTTCCTGCAAATGCTTCACATCAAGTTGGTGTTGGAGGCTTTGTCTTGAACCAATATAAAGAGGTATGAAATATGAAGATCAATTTATTATTTTAAAAAATCTCAAAATCTGAAAATCAAACTCTTTGATTTTTTATTGTTCTTTTAATTTATAAAAGAGTTATTATCTGATAAAAGTTTGATCTTATTAGGTGCTTGTGGTGCAAGAAAAGTATTGTACTTCATCGAATACAGGTCTATGGAAGTTGCCAACTGGATTTATTAACGAATCTGAAGAGATTTTCTCTGGCGCTGTAAGAGAAGTCAAGGAAGAAACTGGGGTAACTAAAATAAAAGAAACACTAGTATAAATCTTGATTTAGATTTTAAAATCCGCAAGATCATAACCATATTTGGTTTTGTGTTGTGTTATTCAGGTGGATACAGATTTCTTAGAGGTTATAGCTTTCAGACATGCACACAACGTTGCATTTGAGAAATCTGATCTGTTCTTCATCTGTATGTTGAAGCCACTCTCTGATAAGATCATCATCGACAATCTTGAGATCAAAGCCGCAAAGGTGATCATCAAAATTATAATTTTGCAGTCAGATCACGAGTATTACTTAGGATAACTCGTTATTCGTCCCAAATCATAAGATAAATTGTTTATGTGTTCTTTTTCAGTGGATGCCATTGGTGGAGTTTGTGGAGCAACCGATGATAAAAGGAGACAACATGTTTAAAAGAGTGATCGAAATATGTGAAGCGAGATTAAGACATCGTTACTGTGGTCTTTCTCCTCATCGACTTGTCTCTACTTTTGATGGCAGGCCTTCTTCCCTCTACTACAACGTTGTTGATGATGATCCTTCCCATTCCAATTGTACAGCCGATTTTTATTAATAACCGTAACAAACCGGACCGGATCAAAGAGTCAAGTGGTTAGATTCTCTGTAGATATGTACTTATGCCAATGCAATGTATGTTGTTATCTGAACATTCTCTTCAGTATAGTAAACTAGTAGTAGCTACTCTGCAAAATCCATGTCCCACTCAAACTGTTTATTTAAAATTCATTATTAACCGGTTTAAACCGGACAGGCCAAACACATTAAAGCCAAACAAACATAACAGTAACAAATACGGGTCTAAATATAACAGTAACAAATACAACAGACTCAATAAACAAATTCTCCTAAATTTCCTCGTCAAAGTCAAACACAACCTTGCATGATTTGGAAGCCATGACCACACTTTTCGACTCATATAACTTCTCAAGTCTCTTCCTCAAAGACGGGTTTACTCCGAAGAAAGTTGCCTCTTTCAAACGACCAGCGTTCGTTAAAATGTATTTCGCTACCTCTTCCTCTTCTCGTGTTCCTTTGTAGCCTTCCCACTCAAAGCTCTCCAGATGGAGCAACAAACATTCCGGAACATTCTTTGGTTGGTTCCATTTCTCAGTACTACTGACCACATGATTTTGAACCGCATGCCCGTTCTGAAGGAGAGATACAATGTAACGTTATATTATATATAAATATACCTGTAGTTCATCAAATCCGAAAAACTTGCCAATGCCTTACATGATCGACGCGGAGTCTGAGAACTTCTAATTTAGGAGAAGTATCGAGCATGAGCGTAAGTAGATTCCACCACGCTGGCTTACTTGTATACAGCTCCAGATATTCTAACCGATAGAAGATACTACCAGTAGGACAGGTAAGCTACACGCATTGATTGATGCAATATATCATTAGTACAAAGACAATGTAATAACAAACAAATAAATTGCAAAAAAAAAAAAAAAAAGTTACTACCTCCAAGGGTGACCACAAGAGCAAACTAAGCGCTTCGACTGAAGTTATAGATCCTAAATTGATCTTTTCACAAATTAGTGTTGCCGTAACCAGCTCCGGAGAATTCACAATTCCACAAGAGTCAGGACCGCTCCACTCAAAGTGCAAGAATTTCAGACGAGGAGCAATTATCACATAACCCTCATGCTCGTCTCCGGCGCTTTCATCAGTAATTGTTAGATTCAGCAAAGATGGCACCGCAATAGTAAATATGTCCGTTTTACCACCATAAGGATATCGTCTGAAGAAAAGAGTTTCAAGGGCAGGGCAGCCAGAAAAAAGGTTATGAACCGATGCGTCGTTTTTGTATTTCATGTAATCAAGATGCAGAGTTTTAAGGGACTTGAGGCGTATCTGAGAAGGCACATCTTTAAGGACAAGAAACCTGAGAGCCAAGGTCTCTATTGTATCACTTGTTAAGAAGCACGTAGGAAAAACGAATGACCTTTTCTTCTTCACCTCGTCGTATGCGTCGAGTGACAATTCACGCACATTGCGTCCAAATGCAATTCCGAGCAATATGCAAATATCCATAGCAGCACATTTCTCTAATTCAATTTCGAGATGTAGACTCTCTAGAACTGGAGCCTTGTGTGCAAGCAAAGCCTTGCAAACGTCTTTCCCGAATTCGAATCCGTGATCGCCAGACTCAAACGTGAGTTTAGGTAACATTTTCCATAGAAACTGCCATTGTTTAGACAAAACACTTGTGGCTATGGCCTCTTTTGTTGTAAGTAGAGACAAAATATGCACAAGCAAAGCTTCAGGCAATTGACTGATTCTGTCTTCTTCATTCACAACAAGTTGGTCTCTCATACTTTTTTAAACACCAAAAAATTCCAAGAGAAACAAAACATGAGTTGGTTATAGTTGCAATGTAAGATACCCTAGCTACAAGGTAGAATTAGAGAAACTACATGGTTCGAGAAAGAAACGTACCATCTTTTCATCGAAGACATCATGGCGTTGCTGTTGAACCCTTATGCTTTTTTTTTCTTGAAACGAGCGACGTTAGGTGGGAGGAGGAAGTTGCGGCGGAATAATAGACTTCATCTGTAAAATTCTTATATCCTTGTCCCCGTTTTTCCCTATTTTGTTGCAAAATATCAGAAATAACGGGACTAAACCTAATTTGACTAGGAAGTGTATTTTAGTTTTGGTTTTGTCTTTACTTTATCTTTATCCACCAAAAAAAAATAGAAAAAAAAATCTAATCAGTCTACATAAATTTATCAAATCGAACCGAATCGAAATCAAGTGGTCTTCATTTATGCAGCCTTTCCATTTTATGGTTTTACCCCTTAAATTATAATCTCAATAATCTCGTCGTAAGCTCTATGCAATATTCAGTTTAGCTTCCTGTTCTTGTCTACGAAGAAAACCAACTGAGGGGTTTGTGTCTCTTCTTCTCTTTACTTAATATCTCTAGGCTAAGCAAAGATCGAGTTTGAAAGACTCTCGAGTGAATTGATTGGATAACTCGCTACTCTTGTTTTGTACCTTTCAACACTAAACAATGAAAAAGACCAACCTTGATATTAGCTATCTTTTTCGATCGAATGTCATAATCCTCTGAAGTACGAAACTTTCAAGAGAAACGACGAGGACTACATGAATAGGTTGCAAAATAAAGAATGCAAAACGATCTGATAGGTTGATTTGTACTTTGTACTGAGTCTTGCCTGCTGCTTTTTGATAAATAATACAAATTCGATTTGTGTGAACTATGTAACGTGCTGATCTCTGCAATTTTGTAAGCGGTGGGTTAAGGAAAATTTTATGTAGTATCCAATGTCTTTGTTAATGACATACATTTCATATACTGATATACATATATAGATGATCTCTTTGTAATTACTTATTAGGTTTAGGGTTTCTAACCAGACGTATTAAACAGTCTTGCAATTAATTTATCTGACTAAATCAAGTAAAACATGCCGAGGTCTAGCTACTTTCAAAGTCCACACAATATGATCCTGCACAGAGATCTGAGTCCCTCTTGCTGCTCCCCAGTTCTTACATTCTTTTAGTCAGTTTTACATGTGTTCTCCTTATGTTTATTCTCTTTCATCTTTATCAAATCCTGATTACAAATGGGTACCCTTATATCGGTTTCAATTTGTGCTACAGCTGATCAATGTATTCTACCAGTTTTGTGTTGCTTGTGTGTAAAGGTGGGTTACATGTACGACTTGGAGGATAATGTTTACGAGTTGAGGAGAGATTTGGATGTTCTTTTAGTACAAGGAGATGATGTGTTAAGCAGAGTCGAAGCTGAAGAACTTAAGGGTAGTCGTCGGCTAGCTAGCTGTAGTGTCTACGTGGCTTTCAGAAGTCCAAACCATTGAAACAAACTCCAGTCAGCTATTTGATGGTGCTTCCACTCAGGATTCTTCAGCTCAGGATGCTTCAGCCCATGTTGCTACAGCTCAAGATGCTTCAGGTCATGTTGCTACAGCTCAAGATGCTTCCGCTGTACATGGAAGGCTGTCAACATCTGGCTTTTGGTCCTCGAATATCAATTCAATATACTCCCGCAGCCAAAAGGTTTTCAAGATGTGGAGTGAAGTTAGAAGTCTCTCTCTTAGACGACACTCTGGAGAGGTGACGAAGCAAGCTCCTCCTCCTGTGGTACAGTGGTAGAAGTGAAACCTTGCGAACAGCCATTTGGTGATCTTGATTCGACGCTTAAAAAGACTTGGAAAAGTCTTATGAAAGAGAATACAAAAATGGTGGGGATCCACGGTATGGGAGGCGTAGGCAAGAGTACCCTTCTCACTCTAATTAACAACAAGTTCCTGGAAGTCAAGGATGCTTATGATATAGTCATTTGGGTTAAAGTGTCTAAGATGGAGATACCGGGAAGATTCAAGATAAAATTAAATCCGGAAAAGATTGGGCATCTATCACTACAAGTGGGACTCAAGCTCAGAAAAGGAGAAAGCCGCTGAAATAGGTAGAGTACTCAGCTTTATAAAACCTCCATTTGTGCTGTTATTAGATGACTTATGGCGACAACTGAGTTTAACAAATATTGGAATCCCACTGCAGACGGGAGGAGGGAAATACAAAGTCGTGTCTACTTCTCGTTCTATGGGTGTATGTGTAACTATGGGGGTAAATGTTGACATAGCTAGGAGTAAATATTTGGCGTACGTAGACGTATGAGAATTGTTCAAGCAAAAAAGTCTGAGCACATTAGATGAGGAGATGTTAGATGTTGCAAGAGAGATTGTGCGAATGTGTCGTGGTGTACCCCTTGCCTTGAAGTAATTGGAGCAAGTACTATGTCATGTAGAGAGGAGAGAGAGGAATGCAGCTGGATGGTGTCGTGCACTCAATACTTTGAAGTCTTCTCCGAGTAAGTTGCAAGGTATAGAGGATAACATGTTCCCTGGTTTGAAGTTAAGCTATGATATTATATATAAAAGAGACGATAATTCTAAGTCATGTTGTGTGGGTATTGTGCTTTATTTCCAGAGGCTTATAATGTCACATAAGATGAGCTGGTAGAATATTGGATAGGTGATTAGGTGAGGCTTGTTATTTGTCGATGACGAAAAAGTGTACATGCATGTTTCTTCTCCATGCAAAATTTGATTCACGCATATGATAATGAAAAATCTTAGTTGATGTAACTAGCTAGATGCAAAATTAATGCTTCCGTGATCTGGCACTGGATTACGAAATTTGGAATTCCCTTAAATCAGTAAAATTTTAATTATGACAACCAAAGCAGTGTTGTCATTTAATCTGACAATCTCTTTACATGCACTATTCGTCTTTATTCTCTTCTTTCTTTGTTTTCCCTGTATTTAAGATTTTCATATCTAAAGGAGTATATGACAACCACTACAAATATCATAGTCTTTGCTAAATGCTAACAACAAATTATGACAACCACTCCCTATCCACCCCTGACCATATATTATTGATTTTCTTCATAGCATAGGCTACTTTTCTCTTCTAGTGCTTAGTCCACTTTTTTTTTGGATTTAATATTTCTTTTGAAGATAATGAAACAAAAAGATAAAATAACAAAAAAAATGTCGTCAGATTGCAGAATAAAGACTTGCTAATGAGAAAGGTTGGTTGGGTTGGCCTCTGGATGACAACTCGAATTTGCATTAACACTGATACACATATCGACATGATCGTAAAGAAACTATTTATATAGATCTATGGAATTCAGGTAGATAGATTACATCTAAAAAAATCTATTACAAATAACATATCTAGATGCAGAATACTGGTTTTATAAAGGAAAAAAAATCCTGGGATGCAGCATCCAAAACAAACCGGACTAAATACAAAAATTAGCCACTGCATATTTGGTTATTGATCTCAGAATTATATATCATATATTCCGGATGTATGTGGTAGTTAGTACAATTAGATGAATTAATAAACTAATACCAGCTAGACAACTTGAGAAGCTGAAGTAAGTTCAACACAAAGATCTGCTTCCTTCTCCCTAATCTTTATCTTTTTCATCTTGGTTCTCTTGCAACCATCTAAAAATTTAAAATCATAAAACAAAAAAATGGGTAATATTTTTTCCCATGTTTGTGATCCACAACTTGTTTTGCCTTTCTTGTGTGGGAAAGGGGAGGATTTACACAACCTGGAGGACAATCTAGAGTCTTTGCAGAAGGAAATGCAAGAACTCAACACGATGATGAATGATCTGTTGAGAAAGATATCAAAAGAAGAGGGAAGAGTTGTACCACAAGTCAACATGTGGATCTCAATGGTCGAAGAGACCGAAGCGGAGGCCAGTCGTCTGCTTGATGGTAGCATCTCTGTGATCCAGAGACTGTCTATGTATGGCTATTGTTTCAGATTCTCTGCATCCACCTATCGTTACAGTAACAACGTGGTCTTGACGCTGGAAGCAGTCAGAAATTTGATATCTAAGGGAGGTTTTGAGAGAGCCACTCTGCCTTATGTGTTAAGTGTTCCGCCGCCGCATCAACCGCTTGTTTCTCAAGGAAAGCTGCTTGAAAGTACATGGGATCGTCTAATGGACGAAAATGTTGGGACTTTGGGTATTTATGGTATGCTTGGAGTAGGCAAAACCACTCTTCTTAAGCAAATCAATAATAAGTTTTCAGAAAATGTGTTTGATCTTGTGATCTATGCTGGTGTGGCGTCTACAGAGGTCGAGGATATACAAGACAGAATCGGCAGAAAGTTAGGCCTACAATGGGGAAGACAAACTAAAGGTGCTGAGAAAGCAGGTGAAATATCTGCCGTGTTAGAGGGAAAGAGATTTGTCTTGTTATTGGACGACTTACAGATGGAAGAAAATCTTGCGGAAATCGGAGTTCCTTGTCCGAGCAGAGAGAATGGATGCAAGATAGTTTTCACCACTCGTCATCGCGGAGGAAGCAATAGGCCTGATGCTGAAGTACAAGTTAGATTACTGAGCTTAGAAGAAGCATGGGGTTTGCTTCATAAGACAGTCGGAGTAGCCACGTTGAGAAGTCACCCAGACATACCAAAGCTCGCAAGAATAGTCGCTGAGAAATGTGGTGGTTTGCCCCTAACTCTCATAGTCGTCGGCCGAAGAATGGCAAGCAGAAGGACAGTAGAAGAATGGCATCACGCGATTCATGTTTTGGTTACATCTAGCTATGATTCAACTAGTGTGGACGATAATGTTCTTCCCATTTTAAGGTTCACCTGTGATGCTCTACTTAATGAGAGAATCAGGCCGTGTTTCCTATACTGTGCTCTGTTTCCTGAAGATAGTGTCATAAGAAGAGGAGATTTGGTGGACTACTGGGTAGGAGAGGGGATGGTTTCAGATGAGATCAAGGGTTATGAGGTGATCAGTGATTTGGTTGGAGCACGTTTGTTGATGGAGGATGAATCAGGCTATGGTGTGAAGATGAATAGCAAGATGCGTGCAATGGCTTTAAGGTTAACATCTGATAACGTGAGGCAGAAGGAACTCTTCGTGGTGGAAGAGGGAGAGAGAATAGAAGAGATGCCAGAGGTTAATGATTGGAGAGTGGTTAGAAGGATGTCAGTGACATCAACTCAGATTGAGAATATATCAGCCTCTCCTAACTGCTCCGAGCTTAGAACTCTATTCCTCCAAGGAAACGACCAGTTAAGATGGATCTCAGGTGATTTCTTTAGGAGGATGACAAATCTTGTCGTCTTGAATATGTCGCGTAACAGTGAACTTTCTGAGTTGCCTGAGGAAGTTTCAAGCCTGGTGTCGCTGCAGCTTCTCAACTTATCGTGGACATCGATAACACACTTGCCGATTGGTCTGAAAAGTCTTATAAGGCTGATACACTTGGATTTGGAGCACACACGTGAACTCAAATATATTGAAGTTGAGTTGCTCCTAGGGTTATTGAACTTGAAAGCAGTGAGATTATTCGGGTCTCTTCCTATGGAGCACCTCACCATAGAGTTGTTAAAGTCTTACGAAAGTCTAAAAGACTTGAGTCTAACCGTGACACGAAACTCTGTTTTGGATGACTTACTACGTTACCAGCGGCTGGCAAGTTGTACCCGACGTTTAAGTATCCGTGATATTACAATACCTAATGGAGAAATAACATTGTTGAACGTTCTGTGCAGTCTTTGTGAGCTTGAAATAAGAAACTGTTGTTTCCGGGAGCGTCCTGTCTATGGGAGAAGAAGCAACATTGATGAGATTCCACATTTCCGGCACTTGGGGAAAGTTTCTTTCTATCGGTGCGAAGATTTAAAGGACTTGACATGGTTGCTATATGCTCCATGTCTTGCGGATTTAAGTTTATATGAGTGTGTCGACATCAAAGAAATAATAAGCAAAGAGAAAGCCATGGACCATCATGGTCATACGAGTGAGCAGCCCTTTCAGAATCTGACTAGGCTCGTACTTTTTTGTTTACCAAAACTGGAGAGCATCTACTGGATTCCTCTACCCTTCCCAGTTCTTGGAGTGGTTGATATAATGTTTTGTCCAAATCTGAAAAGACTTCCATTGGACTCTGAGAGCGCTAAAGGAAATCAAGTTCGACTGTACCTCCACGAGGAATGGATGGAAGGTGCTGAATGGGAGGATGAAGCTACGAAACATCGTTTCTCCAATCTGAGAAGACTTTCGTTCGATTTCTAATCGTAAGTTTCTTTTTAAAAAAAAATTCTTTTGGGATTATGTCAGATTACAAACCAGTTTCCAGACTTCTATAATCAATTCTTCACACAGGAACTCAACCGAGCATCTTGTGCATCACCCATGAGGTGCTATGGACAAAACCAGCAAAGGTAGTGTCATGAGATATCTCAGAGAATCTGATCACTATTGTAATTAAGATCCGTTTTGATAGAGCACTGCATTTGTTACTAGGATGGATTCAAGGAGATCATACCATCGATCATGAGAGAAGAGACTGAATGTTAAAGAGAGTGATGGTAATCTGTAAGGTGAGATTGGGACATCCTTGCTGTGCCAAGGGAACAGTATAAAAAGAATCAAAAAGTGGAAATGACCATTTTTTATCTAGAATTTTCTTTTCTAGTTCTTCCTTTATTTAGTGGAGTTTTTCACTTTTCATTCAGATGAACTAAAGTACTAAACTATACTCATTTTTGTTTGTTTATTTATATAAATCCCATTAAAATTTAGAGAGACGTCAATTCAATTTAAATAAGAGAAATTTAGATCCTATTTACTTTTACTATATAGTAAATGATGATCTTTATAGGCCACTCTTGCTTATGTGACATCTCTACAAATTATACTCTCACAAACGAATAAAAATACTCTTTACAAAAAAAAATTTCCTACTCATTAAAACTTCAAAAGAATATCTAACTATAATTGGAAAATCTCAGAAATAAATTACTTACAAAATAGTTAACTTAACAGCTGGAGTATTATAGTAGATTTATATATAAATTTAAAATAATTACTATTATAAAGAATATTAATATTTATGTAAAAATAAGAAATAATCTACTTTTTTTGAAAAAAAGTAACAACAAAATAGTTAAGATAACTCTCTAAAAAATGCAATTAATATAGCCGCATATCCAAAAAAACAAAACGTATGCAAATTATAAAACTATTACAACCAACACTAATAATTGATCATATAGAACCAGAAAATAGAAAAAAAATTATAAGGTTGGAGAAATCACACAATCTCAATAAAAAGCGCATCATAAATGAGAAAACACAAAAAAAAATTATGTACAAATAATGTACATCAAGAAGTTGCCTGATGAGATTTCAGGATTAGTTTCTTTGCGGTATTTCAAATTATTAAGAACGAGTATTATGTATTTGCCGGAGGGTTTCAGAAATTTTTTCAAAGTAATCCACTTAGAGTTAGAGTCCACAAATAGTCTTCGTATGACAAGTCTAAGCAGAAAGTGTATATGCCCAATATGATCTGAGACATGGCGTTGTAGGTTGTAGATAGTATCTGAAATTAGGGAGGGAAACATGTTTATTGTGAAAACAGATGCTGGGTTAAGGACACTGCCATATGTCACGGATTGGACAATTGTGTCGAAGATGTCGCTGATGAACAATGAAATTGAGGACATACGAGATGATCCTGAATTTCCTGACCAGGCTCGTCTTATAACCTTGTTCCTTCAAAATAACAGGTCGGTCGAAATCAGTTATAAGTTCTTTCTGGTCATGTCGACTCTGGTCGTTTTGGTATCCTCGAATCCCGATATCATTAAGTTGCCTGATGAGATTTCAGGATTGGTTTCTTTGCGGTATCTCAAATTATTAGGGACGAGGATTATGTATTTGCCGGAGGGTTTCTGCAAATTGCTCAAACTGATCCACTTGGATTTAGAGTCCACAAATAATCTTCATAGCATCAGTCAGATTTCAGGATTACTAAAGTTGCAGGTTCTAAGATTTTATGGTTCCGCTGCTGCATTAGACATCTCCTTACTGAAGAACTTGGAGGGTTTGAAGGATTTACATGTTTTGACCATCACTGTGAGAAAAGTTGATGTTTTGAAAGCTTTCTTAGGAAGCGAGAAATTGCCAAGGTGTACATAGGGTCTATATCTTGACGAACTTGAAGTATCCAGAGTATCATTTGCAACCACCTTTGGTGAGTTGGGTAGTCTTTCCAAACTTGGAATGACAGATTGCGATATCAAAGAGTCAAAGACAGATTGTGAAGAAAACAGAAGTTACTAGTGCCCATCTCCATCTCCACCCAATCAAATAACTCATAGTAATACATGGTTCAAGAACCTTTCAGCCATGGTACTAACCGCATGCTTAGATTTAACGGATTTGACATTGCTAATATATGCTGCAAATCTCGAGTCGCTAAGCATCAAAAACTCGCCTAAGATGGAAGAAGTAATAAGCAAAGACAAAGGTGGGATGTCAGAATTGAACCTTTTCTAAAGCTTTAAGTTCTTTATTTAGGTTATTTGAATGAACTAGAGAGCATCTATTGGAGTTCACTCTCTTTTCCAAGTCTGCAGAAAGTCAATATACTCGAAGCTACATAAGCTTTCACTAAATTCCACGAGTGTCCAGAGAATTGATGATAAAAAGCGCATAATGGATGAGAAAACATAGAAAATAATATGTACAAATAATGTGCATCAAGAAGTTGGCTGATGAGATTTCAAGATTGGTTTTCTTGCGGTATCTCAAATTATTAGGGACGACGATTATGTATTTGTCGGAGGGTTTCAGCAAATTTCTCAAACTGATGCACTTGGATTTAGAGTCCGCAAATAGTCTTCATAGTCTCAGTCAGATTTCAGGATTTTAATCTTTCACCAAAAAAAGAAACATAATCTACAAAAAATGATAGATTAAGAAAAAAAATATTGCTTTTTAGAAGAGTTTGCAAATATTTATGATGTTTATATAAAGAACTTATTTTTTTCATAATTTAGATGATCATAAAATATGTTGAGTGAGTCGATCAAATTTTGACACGTAATCATTTTATTTCTGTAATTAAATAAAAAAAATTATAATCAGTTTTTATCGATAAAAAAATAGATTTCAAATTGTCAATAATCAAATTTTAATCTCAAAATCTAAATATATAAATCATGTTATGCAGGTTATCAATTTTAGATTTCAAATATTTTATTTTTCGGATATCACGCGGATCTTAATCTAGTATATATATAAAAGAGGAATACTCTATGTGACTTTCCTCAATTTTCCTTACAAAAGAAGGACTTTGCACATGTTGGTGACTTTACCATTTCGTTTTGCATATGAGATTCTTCTTTTACCCTTCTTAATTTTTTACTTTTCATTTTTTCTTCTTTCCGAAAATTCTTTTTTTTTGTCTCTTTTTCCTTTTTCATTTTTTTTTAATTATTATATACTTTATTATCATCTCTCTCATATATTAATTTGATGATTTCATATTTTCTAAGAGACATAAAGTATTTTTGGTTTCATAATTAGAATTATAATTTTTTTCTCTACATTCTGATATCCACTTTGATATATTTTAAGTATTTACAAAAAAAAATATGTGGACACAAGAAGTGTAGATACGGAGAGCCATTCATGCATTTTCTCTCCTCGAAGCAAAAAAATGGACAAAATAAATGTAGACACGGACAACTATTCATGCGGATTCCTCTTCCTCGAAGCAAAAAAAATATGGACACAAATGTCGTGGACACGGACAATCGTGGACACATACAACCATTCATGGACACGGACAATCGTGGACACATACAACCATTCATGTGCGGCTTGCCCCTCTTGAAAGATGAATGTTTGTCCGTGTCCACGTTTATTTTGTCCACTTTTTTGCTTCGAGGAGGGAAAATACATGAATGGTTCTCCGTGTCCACACTTCTTGTGTCCACAAATTTTTTTTTTTTGTAAATACTTAAAATATATCAAAGTGGATATCAGAATGTAGAGAAAAAAACTATAATTCTAATTATGAAATCAAAAATACTTTATGTCTCTTAGAAAATATGAAATCATCAAATTAATATATGAGAGATGATAATAAAGTATATAATAATTAAAAAAATGAAAAAGGAAAAAAAGAGAAAAAAAGAATTTTTGGAAAGAAAGAAAAATGAAAATGAAAGAAATTAAGAAGGGTAAAAGAGGAATCTCATATGCAAAAAGAAGGGGTTTAGAACATGGTTATAGGCAGTTTCTAACACAAAGTTCTTAAAATAAATTATATATATGTATCTGTTTTTATTATTGTTTAATAAAAGGTTTCGTAAATTTGAAGAATCTAACCCAAATGTTTCTTATTTAAGAACTATTTGTGTTGGATTCTTAAAAAATAAGAAACTTTTTATTAAATAATAATATAAACATATACATATACATAAAAATTATTTTAAGAAATCTATGTTAGAAACTTCCTATAATGATGCTCTAAAATCACTAACATGTGCAAAGTCTTTCTTTTATAAGGAAAATTGAGGAAAGTCACATAGAGCGTAAATGTCTGTATATAAAAAATCAGCATAGAGGTTTTTATTATGGAGTTTTGAATATTTTTAATAAAACGAGATATATCTCTTTCCCGGTTCTTGATTCGATTAAGTTAATCAAAAGTAATTCTTCAAATCTTTTGATTGAGCGAAGCAGGTTCCAAGCGAGGATTATTAAATCCCTTGGTTGAGGTGATTATCAAGTCCGTATGCTGAGCCACATAGTCAAGACCCACTGTTCTACTTCGTACAATCCGATGAAACACTTGGCTCACTTTCTTCTCAAATGGATCCAAACCATTCTTCAAAGCTTCTTGAAGCTGAGCCAATTCCTCAACCCTCTCCTTCACTTCAATCTCTTTTTCATCCGACAATGGAAACTGAACAGAGTCCGCCAATTCGTTCATCAATCTCGAGCTCCTCTCGATCTGATTAATCTCTTTCAACAACCCACAACTGTTCTTCGTCTCCCTATTCTTCGACTCCTCAATGATCCTATCGTGCAGCGACATCAAAGACCCTCCCCACTGGAAATTCCTAGGAACATTGAGATGCACTTGAAGCCCTCCGTCTTGACAAGGAATCGCCGCCACGAGAGCCCACATCACAAACAACAAAACCGAAGTCATTGTGTAGACCGAGACAGCTAAACCACTTGTTGCAATGACGTCAACAGTTCGAGGCGCAGCTAAATTGTTCCCTATGCCTTGCAACTGCTTCGAAGCTGACCACGATCTCGAGACGCTCCACGAGAGCGGTCTGAAATGCCCGATTGTCCGGTGATGGAGATGCTCCTTGTTCCGTCCGAAAGAACGGTTACGATGCTGCGACCCTGAGGTGGAAGACGATTCCTTGTCGTCGAGCATTCCGATGGCTAGCTTAATCAGCGTCTTCTTCGCGCGGCGGAACTGACCTTCTTTGAGCGGTCTCTTTCCGCCGGCTCCACCGTTGACGCTTCTGTCCAAGTAATCTGCGATCAATAGATCCATCGGCGGTTTAGTGATGAGCGAGAGATCGTTGAAGACAATGGCGCGAAACTCTTCGTGGCAACATAGAAACGAATCGAGAAGCTTCCCGACCCATTCGAGGGAGAGCAAATCTTCGGATCCGGAAGCGTTGAGATCGATGAACCTCTCGGCGACTTGTCTCTGAAACGAATCCAGACCTCCCCAATGATCTTTGGTATTCCGTTGGTGGCATTCTCAGAAGAAACAAAAACAACAAAATGTGAGATTGATGAATCAATTAATTCAATTCTGTGAGCAATTTCTCATTCCCAATTACAAAAATCCTTTTTTTTTTGTTTTTTTATATTTATTTATTTATCAAATTCTTTTTTTTTAGAGAACGTGTTAAATTTGTTCGTATACCTTGTGATTATAATATTAAATTTTTAATTTTTTAAATTATTATTATTTATGGAGAATATGATATCTATTATATATTATATATATATATAGCTTCTTTTGATTTTCAGGGTTTTTTTTCACATGATTTTTGTCAAATGCCATACCATATAACAAATTTGCCCTTGTAGCCAGATATATTATGTTGAAAAGGCGTTCCAGGAGTGTCAATGATCATGGCATCTGGCGTCAACACCAGTGGCGGATCTAGAAGAACTTTTAGTTGGGAGCACTATCATAAATTTTGAATTAACTGGGAACACTAGTATAGAATTTGACCTAACCAAATAAGATTAGCATGTAATTACTTAAAGAATTTCGAAATTTAGTCGGAGGCACGTGACCCGTAGACGACCACCTACATCCGCCACAGTCTCAACACTCTGTGTGTTTGTGTGTGTTCCACAGTTGCGTCTGTTCCGGATTGAAACACCTTCTCTCCCGTGATGTTGTTTGCGGTGGTACTTTTTCCGCTTTTACAAGTCACTATGCTCGTGATGTTGTTTGCGGTGGTACTTTTTCCGCTTTTACAAGTCACTATGCTTTCGATTGGATGTGACTCATACGCCAAACCATCCATCTTCTGGTCTTCAGCGATCTTCTTCGGAAAATCCTGCACCCCCTTCAATTTGTTACATAACTAGTATAAACGATGATCAACTAAAACGGAGTATCACCATTGCAAAATCTTATCGCAATAGCTTTTCAGTCTCTGTAACAAACAAGAGTGAAAAAGACCTGTCATCAAAATGGGAGAAATGTTGCTTCGGAGCTTTCTTCTCCGATTCAACTCCTTTTATCCATTCTTGGTCAAAATTGGAGTTGAATTGATGTCTTCTCAGCTTTGGACAACCTCTTATGTAAAGATATTCTAGAACTGGGAAGGGCAGAGTAGTCCAGTAGATGCTCTCCAGCCTAGGTAAACTATCTAAGCTGAGCCTAGTTAGATTCTGAAAGGGCTGCTCACTCATGTCAACCGTGGCTTTCTCTTTGTTTATTATTTGTTCTATTTGCCGACATTCATGTAACGTCAGATTGCCAAGATTCGGGGCTAATAGCAACCATGTCAAGTCCCTGACACCTCTGCACCAAGAAAGAGTCACTGTGCGTATGTTCTGTAAATGTGGAATCTTATCAATGTTGCCAAAATGTACCGTCTCCCTTTGGATGGTGCTTCTCCAATTACACATCCCAATATCAAGTTCGCGAAGATTCAACAATAATATTCCTCCATCGGTTATTCTAATCCCTGTGAGATGTAAACGTCCAATACAAGTTGCCAACCGGTGGTTACTTAGTAACCGCTTCAAAACATCGACTTCTCTCACGGTTAGACTCAAGTCTTTTACACTCTTCAGAAGTTGTATATCCTCCATTAAGCTGAGATCCATAGGAACAGACCGGAATAATCTCAGCACTTGCAAATTCAATAGATAACTTATCAAGAAGAGGTGTGTCATCTAAATCCAAGTGTATCAACCTCTTAAGCTCTTTCAGACCAAGCGGCAACCGTTTTATCCATGTCCATGATAAGTTGAGAAGCCGCAGGGACACCAGGCTTGAAACTTCCTCCGGCAACTCAGAGAGTTCTCTGTTACGCGATAGATTCAAGACCACGAGACTTGTCATCCACCGAAAGAAATCACCTGAGACCCATTTTAAGTTGTTTTCTTGGAGGAATAGGGTCGTAAGGTCGGGACAATCAGGACAGTCGGATATCTTCTCAACATGAGTAGATGTCACTGACATCCTTCTAACGATTCTCCAATCATTCACCTCTGCCATCTGATGTATTCCCACACGCCTACCACGACAAAGTTTTCTTTCTGCCTCCCGAAATCAGAGGCTACACACAAGGCCATTTCACGAACCATACCATGCATCTTTACACCATATCCAGATTCATTATTCATCACCAGTCTCATCCTAACCAAATCACCCATCATTTCATATCCCTGGATCTCAGCTATAAAACGGTCCTTGAGATCTTCTTCATACTTAAAATAGAACTATAAAACGGTCCTTGAGATCCCAGACTATGCTCTTCATGTTCTCTCCCAAGGATGCTTGTGCCATTTTTCTCCATTAAACAATATTTCTGGTTGCTTGACAAGAATAAGCCTTGTGGTTAGCTATTCGTCATTTCTTTGTTATGAAAGTAATAATTCATGAATGAGATGGGAGGCTAAATTATAATTTTAATACAGAGCAAAAAGAAAACACTTGTGCAGTACTCAACCATGGAGTTACTAGGAAGTTGTTAATTAATGCTAAAGGAAATCTAGTTCGACTTTACCTCGACGAGGAATGGATGAAAGGTGCTGAATGGGAGGATGAAGCTAGGAAACACCATTTCTCCAATTTGAGAAGATTTTCGTTCGATTTCTAATCGTTAGTTTTTTTTTTTTTTTTTAAATTTCTTTTGGGGTTTCAGATTTTACAAACCAGTTTCCAAACTTCTATAACCAAATCTTCACACAGGAACTATATATGTGCATCACCCATTTGTTACTAAGATGGAGTCAAGGAGATCATACCATCAATCATGAGAGAGGAGACTGGATGTTAAAGAGAGTGATGGAAATCTGTAAGGTGAGATTGGGACATCGTTGCTGTGCTTTCGCTTATCATCCTCTCGTATCGTCTCTGCGCCTCCTTTCTTCTTCTCTCTTTCTATTGAGTAATACAACTTTGCCAACGAGGATCTTTTCCACTTTGATATTATTGCTAAATAACCTGTTTAAACCTAACAGAATCAAAGCCGACTCGTTTGCTTGTGGAGTATGCTTCCACATTAATGCTGTTTGTTTCAGTTGTGGTACTGCTACAAATATTTCCGTTTATAGATGGGATTTACGTAATGCGTATACATACAATGATTGCGTATATTAATTGCTTTCTATGTCCAGATCATATTACGAATTTGATTGATAAAATCGTTATTACAAAAAGAAAAGAAATCTACAATAAGTTTTCTAAGGAGAAGAATAATTTTGTAAGGGCATCATCAAGAGTCATGACCACTATGAATTGGTTAACCAATTTTGAAAATTTCTGCTGAATCTCGCGATTTAAATTTTCGAATTTGTATGACTGGTAAAAACTGTTGACCTTAAATGGAGTTTGTCATTTCTTCATCATTAAATGTCATATTTCATAATTTCGAGCCTGAGCAAAAGAAATATATTCACTTCGTTCTAGTTTTTAGACTAAGTGTTTGGCAATTTGAAATCGCGGTTTCTGTTGCAGCTGATCAATGTCTTCTACCAGTTTCGTGTTTCTTGTGTGGAAAGTTGGATTACCTTTGCAAGTTCGAGGATAATCTTGTCAGGGTTGATGAGAGATTAATTTGCAAGTTCTTTTAGCAAAAAGAGATGATGTATTGAGCAGAATCAATGTTGAAGAACTCAAGGGTCTTCTGCGGCTAGCATGACTTTTAGATGTTCAAACCCTTGAATCCAACACCAATGTCATAGTTGATGATGCTCCCGTTGTGCATCAATGAATGTCAACATCTGGGTGCTGGTCCACGAATCTCATCTCAACCTACTTCCTTGGCGTAAAGGTTTTCAAGAATTTGAATGAAGTTAGAAGTCTCTCTTCCAGAGAAGAGGTTGAAGTGGTGGCTGAGTCAGCTCCTCCTCCTGTGGTAGAAAAAAAGAAATGTTCAGCAACCATTCTCAAGTGTCTGTAGGAGATTTTCAAGTGGTGGTTGCGGCAGCTCCTCATCCCGTGGCAGATTAAGAATCTGACGAGCAAACATTTGGCCTTGATACAAAGCTTCAAAGGACATGTAGCAAAAATGGAATTAGAACGTTGGGTCTATAGGGGTCCATAAAGCGAAACGTTTATTGGTTGGTATGATTTGTCTCATTTCTTTCTCATAAATGAGGGGGACCCTTAATTACAATCTCAAACACTTGTGTAGTCAAAAAGTTATGTGTTTCACTTTTTATCAGTCATAAGTTCTATAGACTGAGTAGGTAATTAAAAGAAATTAATTTAATAACTTATCTGTTAAATCTTTGCAATTAACGCATTGTGTCCACAGTTTCTGTCCTTTCCCTCGACAGATCAACCGGTAAAAAAAAAAAGACAAAAGGAACGTTTTTTCCCCTTAATCTCTCTCTCTTCCCGATTGCCAGATTCTCATGTAAGCTCTCATCTCCTCTCTACGGATTAGATTACCGTGTAATGTCCGACCAAGAGCTCTCTCGATTTTGATTTTTGTTCGTTGGGATCCTATGCGTTAGGTTTTTCTTTTTTTAAAAAAATCTTTTTGTTGGGGACAATCCTCGTATGATTGGGGCTTCCGATTTGTTCCTTTTTCTCAAAAATCCGGTCTTTGATTACTGTCTTTCTCGATTTAGCAATTTTCGTATTTACTTGGAAATTTCCCTGATCTAATTCTTGTTTAAATCCGATTCTTTGATCTATTCTCTCACTAGCCACCATACAAGTTCTATTTTTTTTTTTTTTTACGGATCCCTAATGTTGTCACAATTCAGATTTCTTCATTTTGAGTTATTGCTTACTCTTTTTGCAGAGATTTAGGAGGAAAATGATTGTTTGATCTTGGCATTGAATTGGGAAGAGACAGTGGTTGGTGATTCTGTGTAAAAATGCGGGTGCTTGGTCTGAGCTCAAGCTTATGCTCAAGTGAGGAGAAGGAAGAAGAGATCATTGGAGACTCCGGTCTCACACCGGTTTATCTCAATGTCTATGATCTTACACCTGTCAACAATTATCTCTATTGGTTTGGGCTTGGCATATTTCACTCTGGGATTGAAGGTACTTGAATGTTCTTCTTTATTAGTCTATGTATCCTGCGAATTCATAGAACAGTGTCCGTATCTTGGTTTGAAGACAACATGTATATCATGATACCAAGACACTTCTCTATTGTTCTCGACGAGCTGTGATATATTGATTTAGGCGACAATGATTGGTAGACAATGTTGTTTCTTATTACAAAGTGATTGTTTGGGAATTACAAATATCGAGGAATCTTGAATGTAAACCTTTTCAGATTTTAGTCTACACTTGTAAGTGTTGCCTTAAATATTCTCAGTCGATAATTACTACTTTCCTGATTAGTCTATAAGCTGGAACTCTTCTCATTGCTAAATGCTTGTCTAACATGAGTTGTTTTCTCGTTGCTATCTCCACCTCCTACTAGCTCATGGTTTCGAATATGGATATGGTGCTCACGAGTACTCGAGCAGCGGGGTGTTTGAGGTTGAACCTAAGAGCTGTCCAGGTTTCATCTTTAGGCGGTCAGTTTTGTTAGGAACCACCACCATGTCTCGCTCAGATTTCCGCTCTTTCATGGAGAAGCTTTCGAGAAAGTATCACGGGGACACATACCATCTCATTGCCAAGAACTGTAACCATTTCACTGAAGAAGTATGTTTCCAGGTAACTGGAAAACCTATTCCCGGATGGATTAATCGGATGGCTCGAGTAGGTAAGATAATTATTCTTATCTATCTTATCTATTCCAGCTTATTTATTTCTTAACTGGCTCTCGTTTGTTTGGTCCTCATTACGTGGCTGGTTGCTCTTGAATTCCTCTAGGTTCATTCTGTAATTGTATCCTTCCAGAAAGCATACAGATCTCATCTGTTAGACATCCCGAAGCACTCGAGTACTCTGGTAAGTTAGTTCCAAATAATCTTTGCGTTTTCTCTTCTAGCCGAGTTTATGATGAAACCAGCTGTGTTATCTCCTTTGTAGATGATAATGATGGATCAGAAGAATCACTTGCATCTTCTCTCTCAGACGAAACAGATGGAGAAGGATCAGATCATCATCTCATAACAGCACCAAACAGCGACATTGCATATCTTCAAGACAGACCAGTGCGACTTGCTCGAGAGCTCCTACAAGAACCAACCGATGCATCTCCTCAGTACTTGTTGAAGCGGTCTTGAGCTCTCTAAAGCAGCCATCGGGGTCACCAGGAACTTGATATCGTCTGTAGCGAAAATATCACTATGGAAGCAGAAGTGAGTATATTTGTCTGAAAACAAAAAAAATCCATCTTGAGTATATTTTTTGGGCCTAGAAATGTAAAAAGATTTGAAATTTAAGTGAGAACCCATCTAAGATATTGATGGTAGTGAGTTTAGAGATTATGATGTGAACTTGTTGACAAAATTGTGTTCCCGTTTCTCTTCAAGGTACTCTTATCGTCTCTGAGTTCACATTTCTGATTTCTCTGTCCATAATTTATTAAATCTGCGATGCCAATAATTAGAATCGGAAACTTGTAATCAAGTTCAGACAGTTGGTTGGTTATGGATTTGATATGGACAGAGATGCTGTCCTCTAGCCTAAGGTCTTTACTCTAGTTCACATTCTGTAGCTAAATTAGTCAAAAGGGGGCCTCGGAAGACCAGTGATTTAACTTTAGCCACGAGTTTTATTTGTAGATGTCCACATTTTGTAGGTTTAAGGCTAGGGAATCAAATCGAAATTCTAAAATTTAGTTTGAATTGTTTTATAATCTACATAACATTATGAATTGTAGTTGTAGGTTTAAGAGCTAATGGAGAGTAAAGATTTTTTTTTTGGATCTTATCATTTACAGAAGGTATGAAATCTATCTCTGTGTTATCAATTTAGGAGCTAAGAAATTAAATTTTAATTTTTAGATTTTATTCCGTATGGAAAGTAAAATTGTTAGGATGCTCTTTTTAAAAAATATATATAATTTGTAGATATTGGAGTTAGAAAATTTACATTTAATTCTCTAAAGTATCACACCAATCTAATGAAACTTAAATATTTGTTTCTCTTTGGTTCATATTTTAATTTTAGGAATTAATAGAAAAAAATACTTGGTGAATTTTATAGTGTATCTATATTAATTTATAAATTTGATCATGTTGGATATGTAAACATTTTATAATTACAATAATTATTAAATAATTGGGGACCAGGTGTGGTCCTGGAAGACTGATGTCTGGATTTACTACAACAAAAGAATTCCTCTCAAGTTTTGAAGAGATATTACCTGAGAGAGATAGGGATGAGCAACAGAAGATCTATAAATGTGATTGGCTGACCAAGTTAGCATAATAAGGAACCAACAATTGACAGTGACATTTTTATCCCTCAACACACATTCACATTTAGCATCACACTAATGTAGTTTGCGCGTTTAAATATTTTTACTATTCATTCCTACGTTTAGAGTTTCCATTTTCAATAATTTTATATCTTTTCATTTGATTAGTTTTTCAATAACACACAAATCGCGTATAAGTTATCATTTTAAGGCATTTTCGTATGCCGCATTTTCTACTAACAAAATGAAGAGTACAAAGTACAAACATTAAAATAAATAGATAAATTATAACCAAGTAACTTTTAGATAATTTTTTGAGATTTTGTAAAATTTAAAATGAAGAGGAAGTATATTCTTTTTTTTTTCTTTAAATATATTGTATTCTTATCTAAAAAAAAGTCTTTACATAAATCTAAAGTTTTTTTGGATTTTTTTTTTGCTCATACCAAAAAAAATTATTTTGGATAAAAATCTAAATTTATTTATCTTCTACAAATGAAAAAGAAAAAAATATATATATCAGAGATCATCTAAAATTTCAGAAATGTTCACCATTGTAGATATTACTAGTTAGAGTTTTTAATTTTTTTATTAATATTGTGTAACCGATTTTTGTATTTGTATGATACACAAATTCTAATCTAGTATCCTATAAACTTGTAAGCCCGAAAAAAAATCACAAGGAATTTGCACAGTAGAAATTGTTGGATTTATAGTTATAGCACATTGAATGCGAAATGCCTCCTCGTGTATATTTGCATATTTATCACATATATTCAAGTACACAAAAAACATGCACACGTATTAAAAGAGGCAACGAGAAGATGGAATAGGATTAGGAGAAACAAGAAGAGAGTTAATGCGATCGCAGGATGACATCAATTAATCAGCACCGTCCATTTCATACCATTGATCTATAAACCAAGCGGCACCGTTCATTTCAAACTATAAACCAATCGGGACCCTCCATTTATCGTAGACTCTTCTTGCTTGGCCGCAACTCCCAACCACATCACACTCTTTCAATTCCCTTCATATATTCCCACCTCAAAAGTTCTTGGAGACAATCAAAAAACATAAACCAAAAACGCCAATCGCAACTTTCGCGTTTTCTATGGGGAAGAACCGGTCTGGACTTGCGGTGGCGCTTGTATTCTTAGCCTTGGTTCAAGTCTCTGTTTCAGTTCCGTTTATATTGCTTCATGGAATTTCAGCTGCGTGTTCTGAGGGTAGAGAAGCTAACTTCACACAGCTTCTCACTAACCTCTCTGGCTCTCCTGGTTTTTGCCTGTAAGTCCACACAACTCTCTCTTCTTCTTTGCTTTTATCATAAGATGATGAATTTGGTTTTATCCAACGTAACTCTTGTTTTTTTTTTGGTATTTAATCCAGAGAAGTTGGAAATGGGGAACGCGACTCATGGTTCATGCCACTTATGAAACAAGCGGAACTCACGTGTGAGAAGGTGAAGCAAATGAAAGAGTTGCGTCAAGGGTACAACATTGTTGGAAGATCTCAGGTACTTGATACTTTCTTGAAAACCCTTCCAAAGAATCAGTTTCTGATTGATGATGATGGTGCGTGATGGAACAGGGGAATCTAGTGGCTAGAGGCTTGATCGAGTTCTGCGATGGTGGACCTCCGGTTTTCAACTACATATCCTTAGCCGGTCCTCATGCTGGAATCTCCTCTGTTCCTATGTGTGGTGTAAGTTTTGTTTTATTTAACTTTAGTCCATCTGTTTTACATGACTTGACTTTTTTCAATTAATGACAGTATTCCTCTGTTGTTGTTTTTTTGTCTTTTTGGGGGTAAAGTCTGGATTATTGTGTGAAATAGCAGATGAGCTGATCAAGTCAGATATTTATAGCGACTTCATTCAAGTAATAGATATAATAATATACTATTCTTTCTCTATCCATCTATCCATCTATCCATCTATCCATCTATCTGTCTATCCATCAGGATTAACAATCTTAATCAGCGATTAAATAACATGTTTAATAACTATGCAGGATCATCTTGCTCCTAGTGGTTATCTCAAGATCCCTACCGTATGTTTTACTCAAAATAGTTAGTAGAAGAATAATAATAACTTTTTGTTAGACTTTAACAGAATCTTTGTTTTTGGTTTCTCAGGAGACGACAAAGTACCTGGAAAAGTCTAAATATCTACCTAAGCTCAATAATGAGATACCAGACCAAAGAAACTCCACTTACAAAGACCGTTTCACCAGCTTACATAACTTAGTTCTTGTCAAGGTTCGATCTCCTCAAATACCATACATCTACCTACTAATCGGTTGAAACCTCCACTGTTGATGATCCTGTTTTGTTTTACAGTTTGAAGGCGATAAGGTTATTGTTCCAAAAGATTCATCTTGGTTCGGATTTTACCCGGACGGTGAATTCGAACGACTTCTCTCTGCACAACAGACAAAGCTCTACACAGAGGACTGGATCGGTCTGAAAACATTGGATGATGCTGGAAAAGTGAAGTTTGTGAGTGTAGAGGGCGCACATATCAGAATGTCGAATCCCGATGTCGTCAAATACGTTGTGCCTTATCTCCAAAACCGGCCGTCTTCCGAACAGAAAAGATTCAACCGCAAAATGAAAGAGCCTTTGCGTTCTTAAAAGAGCGAATTCCTCATTTGCTATGCAATAGTGAAAAACTTTAGTGACGATTGTGTAACACAATAATCCCTATTCATATAGATATATATGTATAAGACATATATATATATACATATATATCTTCATCACCAGTTTTCATCAAAGTTCCAATGATCCTCTCAACCTGATAGAATGGGTTTACTTTTTTAATCATATAAAATCAAAAGGAAAATGGGGAAGTAGAAATATGCTAATAGTAGTCATTAATTAAGTCAATTTCGGGATGTATTAAATATAACATTTCAGATGACTTGATTTTTAATGAGTTTTTAAATGATTCTGGGTGAATTAGGTAAGTTGCTGTGATTTTAATTAAAAACTTTAGAGTTCTATTTTTAACTAAGAAATTCTACCAAAAACACTTTAAAATCTCAATAACTCTCATAAAATCTATTATTTAAAATATTTCCAATAACACTGCATTTCAAAGTAGATTTTAAAATTACAAGTTCAATAACACTAGATTTTAGAGTAAGTTTTGAAATTCATGTTCCAATAACAATGAAATTGTCATTTTAATGCAAATCACTCCAAATTCTTTCATAGATTCAATACATCCCCATCATTTGGTTTGCCCATCATTTGGTTTGCCGAAGATAAACGTCACTCTCTTAGTACCATATTTTAATTATATGTCAGCCCAATAAGAATATTGAGATTGGGCCAAAACGTTTCATCAATAATCTATAAATTATCAAATAGTAATAGTAGTAAAAATAATATATTTTGTGATTTTATTATGAATAATTGATTATCATTCATCTCTTTAGTCAAGTAACAAACCTATAATCAATTGATCATTCATCAAAATTTCCAACAATCGATTACAACAATCTCTTTTTTCTTTCTTTGCTTTGTTTCAGATTCTTTGCAGAATCATGAAAGACATGAAATACTACATGAGCAAGGATGAAACTGTGAGACGTCAATATAGAATCCTATATGAATGCACCCACAAATGTACCCTTTTCACCGGATTAGTAATGGGTCTGAGGCCAGTTGACGTGTCTCTTCCGGAAATTTGTGTTAACAAATTCAATGCATCCACCTCCAACAAACATTTAACTTCTGTAACCTTATCTGCCTTCATCCTTCCACAGACATCCTTAGAGTGAGTAGTAAGCAAGATTTTGTATTATCTCCCTCGCAATAGAATTCCGATTTTGTTTAAACTCACTTCCTCCCACAAGTCATTTAATAACATAACAAGTCGGGGTTTTCTATCTTTTAAAACCCTACGTATATCAACGCTTTTCTCCATTGGTGCCACCAACACTCGTCATAGATGCCTAATCTTTAGCCGATATCATCTTGAATCTTCTCGATATCTACATCTTTAGACACTTCAGCCCAAATGACAACATCAAATTTACTCTCGACGAACTTGTTGCATATTAGAGTGACGAGTGTAGTTTTACCTATTCCCCCCATACCACATAGACCCAACATTCTAGTACCATCTTCCCCAAGGAGTCTCCATGTGCTATCAAGTTTTGTATCAAGACCAAATGAATTGTGGCACATGGATCATTTTGAGACTTTAATCACAAAAATGATCACGTACTTTTAAAATTTCAAAGTACAAGAAGATGTTTCGTTGCGAAAACTGTACAACAACATAACTAAGTATTGCCAAAAAAACACCTATTTTTCTTCTCATATTTTTTTATTTTTTGATAAAGAAGCTCTTCTTTTTTGTTCTTGCAAGTGCTGAAGATGTAACGGCTCAAGCACAAATCATAAGAAAAACTGGATCTTGCAAGTCATCCAAGAGAGTGTACAAACGAATGAAACAAAACTGGTTTTTGAGTTTTTTGTTTTTGTTTGTTTGATTATCTTGTGATTGTTATGTAGCTTCGCCACTAGAGGCAGATTCAGCAATGACCAGAAGGAGACCTATACCTAATGGGTTCACTGATACAAGGGCGATTGCTCTTGTTAGTAATGGAGATTGCTCCAAATGTCCAGAGATACGCTAATGCATCATCACATGCTCTAGAGAACCAAAACCTTCAACCTCTCAGCTGCCATTTTATTCCAGCAATTAAACTGATCTCAACTTTCCCTCTGTTTCTCTCATTGTACCACAATAAACACATGGAGTTAAGGAGTCATGGTCGGGGATTCAAAGAAGCAAAGATACAATATATGATTGGCAGAGAGAAGCGAATCTCACATTAGCATAGTTTTTTATTACCATAAAATATTGCAGACACACAACTACACAAGTTGGTCTTTTTCATTGTTTAGTGTTGAAAGGTACAAAACAAGAGTAGCGAGTGATCCAATCGATTCACTCGAGAGTCTTTCAAACTCGATCTTTGCTTAGCCTAGAGATATTAAATAAAGAGAAGAAGAAGACACAAACCCTCAGTTGTTTTTCTTCGTAGAAAAGAACAGGAAGCTAAACTGAATATTGCATAGAGCTTACGACGAGATTATTGAGAATTTGAGATTATAATGTAAGGGGTAAAACCGTAAAAGGAAAGGCTGCATAAATGAAGACCACCTTGATTTCGATTCAGTTCGATTTGATAAATTTATATACTGATTAGATTTTTTTTTCTATTTTTTTTGTGGATAAAGATAAAGTAAAGACAAAACTAAAACTAAAATACACTTCCTAGTCAGATTAGGTTTATATAGACTGATTAGGTTTAGTCCCGTTATTTCTGATATTTTGCAACAAAATAGGGAATAACGGGGACAAGCATATTAGAATTTTACGGATGAAGTCTATTATTCCGCCGCAACTTCCTCCTCCCAAATCCTCCTGACGTCGCTCGTCCACACAAAAAAAGCTTAAGGGTTTAACAGCAACGCCAAGATGTCTTCGATGAAAAGATGGTACGTTTCTTTCTTGAACGTTGTAGTTTCTCTAATTCTACCTTGTAGCTAGGTTATCTTAGATTGCAACTATAACCAACTCATGTTTTGTTTCTCTCTGATTTTTTTGGTGTTTAAAAAAGTATGAGAGACCAACTTGTTGTGAATGAAGAAGACAGAATCAGTCAATTGCCTGAAGCTTTGCTTTTGCATATTTTGTCTCTACTTCCAACAAAAGATGTCATAGCCACCAGTGTTTTGTCTAAACAATGGCAGTTTATGTGGAAGATGATACCAAAACTCACGTTTGAGTCTGGCGATCACGGACTCGAACTCGGGAAGAACGTTTGCAAGACTTTGCTTGCACACAAGGCTCCAATTTTAGAGAGTCTACATCTTCAAATTGATTTCGAGACATGTGCTATGCATATTGGCATATT
The DNA here is from genome assembly GCA_010577795.1 of Isatis tinctoria. Taxonomy (NCBI): domain Eukaryota; kingdom Viridiplantae; phylum Streptophyta; class Magnoliopsida; order Brassicales; family Brassicaceae; genus Isatis; species Isatis tinctoria. The sequence continues at coordinate 10,419,747 of CM021250.1, read as the reverse complement.
GCTCGGAATTGCATTTGGACGCAATGTGCGTGAATTGTCACTCGACGCATACGACGAGATGAAGAAGAAAAGGTCATTCGTTTTTCCTACGTGCTTCTTAATATGTGATAAACTAGAGACCTTGGCTCTCAGGTTTCTTTTCCTTAAAGATGTGCCTTCTCAGATCTGCCTCAAGTCCCTTAAAACCCTGAATCTTGATTACACGAGATTCAAAGACGACGCGTCGGTTCGTAACCTTTTTTCTGGCTGCCCTTCCCTTGAAACTCTTTCCTTCAGACGATTTCCTTATTGTGGTAAAACGAATATATTTACTATTGCGGTGCCATCTTTGCTGAATCTAACAATTTTTGATGAAAGCGCTGGAGACGAGCATGAGGGTTATGTGATAAATGCTCCTCGTCTGAAATTCTTGCACTTTGAGTGGAGCGGTCATGAGCCTTGTCGAATTGAGAATTCTCGGGAGCTGGTTAAGGCACATATATATTGTGAAAATATCAATTTAGGATCTTTAACTTCAGTCGAAACGCTTACTTTGCTCTTGTGGTCACCCTTGGAGGTAGTAACATTTTCTTTTCTTGCAATTGATTTGTTTGTTATTACATTGTCTTTGTGCTAATTAATGATATATTGCATCAATGCGTGTAGGTTACTTATCCTACTGGTAGTATCTTCTATCGGTTAGAATTTCTGGAGCTGTATACAAGTATTCCAGCATGGTGGAATCTACTTACGCTCATGCTCGATACTTCTCCTAAATTAAAAGTTCTCAAACTCCTCATCGATGTAAGGCATTTGCAAGTTTTTCTCCAGCTCAGTTTCGGATTTGATGAACTAGGTATATTTATATATATAATTGTATTTCCCCTTCAGAAATGGCATATCATTCAAAATCATGTGGTCAGTACTGAGAATTGGAACCAACCAAAGAATGTTCCTGAATGTATGTTGCTCCATCTGGAGAGGTTTGTGTGGGAAGGCTACAAAGGAACACGAGAAGAGGAAGAGGTAGCGAAATACATTTTAACGAACGCTGGTTGTTTGAAGAAGGCAACTTTCTTCCGAGTAAACCCGTCTTTGAGGGAGAGATCTGAGAGGTTAGATGAGTTGAAAAGTGTGGTCATGGCTTCCAAATCATGCAAGGTTGTGTTTGGATTTTAATGAGTAAATTTTGGAGAATTTGTTTATCGAGTCTGTTGTATTTGTTACTGTTATTTAATAGCTGTTTTAGATAGAATGGATTACCCTTCTCCTTCCACCATTTCATGTGCCGAAGCTAAACGTTAATTTCTTGCTTCTTACGTTAGGTTTAATGTTTTAATTGTTAAAGCCAATAAGAATAAACGGGCCGAGGCCTAAAATAGCCATAATTAACATCACAGATTTATATTATAAGTCCATAAATAATGAATCAAACAAGTTGGCGCTCTTGTTTCCGTTAAACCCCTTTCTCTCTCTCTTTCTTCTCCAAGAACGCTGATTCAGATCGAATCCTTCTTCATTCCCAGAAAACCTTTCTCTCTCTCTCTCTTCTTCAAGAACGCTGATTCAGATCGAATCCTTGTTCATTCCCAGAAAATATTGCAGAGAGAGGTGTCTTGATCTGTGGGAGTTTCAGAAAATGGCTGGTTTTCCTGGCGGTTGTAAGACCGTGCAGGAATACGGGTACTACGTAAGTTTTGATCGATCTAAGAACCGATCACGAATCATTTCCAAAGATTGATTGAAGCAATCTCTTTCTTTGTTCTCTGCTCTGTTTCAGGTCCATCGCAGAGTAACGGAATGCATAAACGACCACAAGAGCAAGGAAGAAACTGTGAGTTATCTACGAGATCAGTTTCAAATCGAATCTCACATGACCAACATAGGCAAGTAAATTCCTTTTCGCTGAATCATTTTTAATGGATCCAAGGCAAAACCTTTGATAATTCGAATCTTATTTTTTGTAGTTTGGGAAAATATTAGACGATCGAATCAAGATTTCTTTAGATCATACGATGCAGAGAACAATCGGAGAATCCGCGAGGCCGCTGAACTAAGTATGCAAATAGAAAGTATTTTTCTTCTTACACAAGTTTCTTTTTCCTCTTTTTTGATAAAGAAACTCCTTTTCTTCTTCTTTTTTGGTCTTGCGACTAGGTGAAGATGTACCGGCAGATTCCGCAATGGCAAGACCTATACTGAGTCAGTTCACTAATGTCCAGAGAAACGCTGCATCACCATCCCAAGTGCCTCAAGAAGCTGCTCATGCTACGGCTGGTAATTTCCTAATCTCTGTGGAGCAGATCTCAAGTGAAGCTTCAGGACCGGCCAAGGCTCTACAGAACCAAAAGCAGCCAGTTTATCCCAGTAACTCAACTAATCTCAACAAACCCTCTGTTTCTCTCATTTTGCCTTTCCTGAATCTCGAACCTTGTGTGTTTTTCTGTTTGCTTCTTGTAGCAACCGACTTTTGGGAGCAGCTTATGATTACTTTGGGTCGGATTCAGAGTAATACAGACCAGATGGTCAAACTAATGACTGATGGACATGGATTTAGACCACATCGTTCTGCTGCGGGATCCTTCAAGGGAAAGCGAGATGATCAGACAACAGTTAGAGGTGACAACGAAGAAGCAGAGAACCTGCAGGAGAAAGAGAGAGGTGACAATGACGAAGCAGAGAACCTGCAGGAGAAAGAGAAAGGTGACAATGAAGAAGCAGAGAACCTGCAGGAGAAAGTTAGAGGTGACAATGAAGAAGCGGAGAACCTGCAGGAGAAAGTTAGAGGTGACAATGAAGAAGCAGAGAGCCTGCAGGATCAGAATCTACACTACTACTAGCTAGGCAGTTTAAAAAAACATTGGGGAGAAACTTTTATCTGTTTTCTTGATGGGCTCTCTCGAGGCTTTGTATAGTTGGTCCCAGACCTAAAACTCTGGAGAAGAGATAGACATGTAACTACTTAAAGAACTTATATTCATTCTATCAAACCTCAATCCACTTTTTTGTGGAAAAAATACAACAACAAAAAATGGAAGCACAAGTGTTTGTGATGCTTATTCCTCTGACAACAAGGATCAAAAGGGAAGTGCAGCTAAAAAGGATGATCTAATGAGAAGGAACCATAAGGCTTAGAGACTTGTTGAGAGGGCCTTCCACCTCCCAGAGATCTTCCGGATTGGTGTTGTGGTATATACAGAGCCTCCAAGGTTTTGAACGTCTAACTTCTTAGACAGAATGAAGTTCCTCGATCCGGTTGAATCGATTTTCCCCCATGGACTGAATGCTGAAATGATCAAAATGTACATAATATAACCAAAGCCTTTAAGGTAAAACAACATAGTAAAACTCAAATGGGTTTAGTGAGATTTTCCTTATCTGACCTTCAGCTGCAGAGTAAGGATAGTAAAGTAGGAAAAAGCTGGAATCTGATCCTAGAAGTGGAAGCCTCCCCTCACATTGGCTACAGTTCCAGCTTCTTTAGCAACAAAACGAATCGGTCCAGCACTTCCTAGGAAACTGATGCTAACGTGGAACCTGTTTATCTTCAATTTCTGGGTTAACCTCTGCTTGTTTCTATACACTAACATCTTTACAAAACTTCACTGATGCAAAAACTACAGTAATCAGAAATTCTGATGGAGTTTTTTTCATCAAGGGTCGATGCCGATGAATATGCATCAAACCAAACCAAAATTAAACCAGGATACAAAGATATGTAAATAAAACTTCTACACTACGGTATAAATGTCATTTACTGCGAGTTGGAGAATATCTCACCTTGCTCTTCTGTTCTGAAACCATACTTCCACTTGTCTTGCTGTCAAGTTCAACTTCTTGGCCAAAGCTAACTTCTGTTTCTGTGTAAATTACAAAAACACCCTCGTTTGTATTGAAACCATTTGTTTCTCTTACAAAAGAAAATCAACATTTTTCTTTTCAACTTAGGGCATGTTCAATGGTACAAATCCATTAGGGGTTCTTAGTTAATATTCAATTACTAAATTTAGGTTAAGAAACTTTGTTAAAATGATTTTGTTTTCTTTCCTCCAAATGGTATAACCCCATAAGGGATTCTTAAAAAAAAAAAAAAAAAAACTAAGCTAACATCTTTAAGGGAATATTGCGGAATTAATAGAGTATTGGTTGAAGAATTTAAGAGAGGAACAATGAGTTTTAGTGAAGGATCATGAAGAACAAAGAAGAGATCATTTAAGTGAGAGAGAAGAAGTAAGGTAAATGTTTTCCTTAAGTGTATGTCAAACACAATGTCGATCACATTCCTTTTATAAACAAGGAGAAGAGAGTGATCGTACAATACAGCTAAGATGAGCAATTTACAATAAACAAAGAAGTAATGATGAAAGCATGAATAAACAACTTGTTGGCGCAGAAAGTGAGCACATGGGAGAGTGGAAAGCAAAGAACCACATGATGGTTTGTGATCGTTTTCTTCACATGGTGTTGGTCTCCAATCCGATCAAGGTAAGTCTTCTTCACCTCTTTTACATCTGACCAAGGTAAATCGGTTCTTACTTTCACCTCTTTTACTTTTCACTTCTTACTTTTACTGAACTTATTTCACCTTTTGTTTAGCTAACTCTTTTATTGGTTTAGATGAACAAGCTCATGTGATCTTGGTGTATTTACGCCTTTGGCTCAACACTCCCCCTCAAGCTTTAGCCAATGATAATGGTAAAGCTTGGAACCGTGAGAGATCACCTCATTAAAAACCTTAGTGTGAAAAACCACATGGGATAAAACCATACCAAGGAAAAGAGTATGACCTTTCACGATTAGGGAAGTTCAAGCCAAGATTATATCTGTGAGTCCAAGCTTTGAATGAATGAACTCACTGATCTTCTGAGAGGCTGCCTTGGTGAAGATATCTGCTAGCTGATCTGAACTCCTTGTGTAGCAAGGTAAGATAACTCCCAGCTGGACTTGTTCTCTTACTTTGTGGCAATCAGCTTCAATGTGTTTAGTTCTCTCATGAAACACTGAATTGGAGGCTATGTGTATTGCGGCTTGATTATCACAATGCATGGTGATTGGCGTTTGTTGATCAATGCCAAAGTCTTTAAGTAGATTCTTCAACCACATTAGCTCAGTAGTCAATCTTCTCATTGCTCTATACTCGGCTTCAGCACTTGAACATGCAACCACCTTTTGTTTCTTGCTCTTCCAAGTCACCAGATTTCCTCCAATGAAAGTGCAATAGCCTGTGGTTGATCTCCTGTCTTCTCGGTCACCAGCCCAATCTGCATCACAATAGCCAACAATCTCTGTGCTTTGATTGCCTCCCATCCAGATTCCTTGACCACTGGTGTTTCTTAAGTATCTCAGAATGCGATTCACCATGTTCCAATGATGAACCTTTGGTGCCTTCATGTGTTGGCTCACCTGATTCACAGAGAAACATAGATCGGCCTGGTTATAGTTAGATATATTAACTTTCCAACCATCCTTCTATATCGTGTGTCATCTTCATATAGCTCATCTTCAGGCTCCCCTTTACGGTCTACTTTGTAGTCATCCTCTAAGGGTGTTTTAGCTGGCCTTGTACCTAAGTCTCCTGCTTCATTTAAAAGGTCAAGTGCATATTTTCTTTGGGATAGAAATAAGCCTTCTTCTGACCTACACACTTCAATGCCCAGAAAATATTTCAGTTCTCCTAAGTCTTTAATATCAAACTTTGATTTTAAATAGACCTTAGTTTCACTGATGCCTTCCTTGTCATCCCCTGAGATGATTATGTCATCTACATACACTAGGATGACCACTCTACCTCTTTGGCCGGTTTGCGTGAACAAGGTGTTGTCTGCTTCTGATCTTGTGAAGCCACGATCTAGCAAGACTCTGCTCAGCTTTTGATACCAAGCCCTTGGAGATTGTTTCAAGCCGTAGATGGCTTTTCTTAGTCTTAAGACTTTTCCGGGACTGATACTTTCTTCAAGGCCTGGTGGTGGTGTCATGTAGACTTCTTCCTCAAGTTCTCCTTGCAAGAAAGCATTCTTAACGTCCATTTGCCAAAGCTCCCAATCAAGATTCACGGCCAATGATAGAACCACTCTCACCGTGTGCAACTTGGCAACTGGTGCAAAAGTATCCATGTAGTCTTCACCATAGGTTTGAGTAAAACCTCTTGCTACAAGTCTAGCCTTGTGTCTTTCTATATCACCATTGCTCTTGTATTTGATAGTAAAGACCCATCGTGAGCTCACCGGTTTCTTTCCTTTTGGTAAGGTTGCCTCATCCCACGTATGGTTCCTCTTCATAGCTCCCACTTCATCTCCTACTGCATCTCGCCATACATCAAACTCTATGGCTTCTTCATATGTCTTTGGAACTTCTCCTTGTATTAATGCTCCCATAAAGACTTGATGTTCTCTCGGAAAGTGTGCAAACGAGCAGGTGATTTGAGTTGGATGAGCTACAGCATTGTTATTGTACAGCATTCTAGTGTTGATCCAGTTGGATGGGTCTTTCCGCACACGCTGGCTGCGTCTCAAGACAACTGGCTCTGGTTCAGGAGCTGGGGCTTTCCGCACACGCTGGCTGCGTCTCAAGACAACTGGCTCTGGTTCAGGAGCTGGCTCTGGTTCAGGTTCCTCGTCAATAATGGGAGCTTCCTCTTGATCATGGCCATTGTCCTCTTGCTGGACTGAAGCTGGTTCATGAGTTTCTTCTTGTTCTCGCTCATTCCCAGCTGTGTTATTATCACTTCCCCCCTCATGATCAACTGGGGTAGCTTCCATAGAGTCAGGTAGAGTATCCTGGGACCTTGAAGAACGCCCGGGGAGAATTACTCCAAGACGATCCAAGAGTGTCTTCAGGTTAGTAGCCCGGTCTGAAGAGATGTGAGACAAGTCTTGGAGATTTTCCCAGTTCTTTTCTTTGTAAAATCCTTCTGTTTCTATGAACTTTACATCCCGTGATACAACCACTCTTCTAGTGTCCGGAATGTAACACTTGTAGCCTTTCTGACTTGTGGAGTATCCAATGAACATTCCTTTGTTGCTTTTAGCATCCAACTTGTTTCTTTTGTCTCCTGGAATCAACACAAAACAAACACATCCAAAGACTCGCAAATAATCAATAGATGGTTTAACATGATTAAGAATTTCATAAGGAGATGAATCATTAAGGTTACGAGTGGGGAGTCGGTTAATCAAGTAGCAAGCTGATAAAACCGCATCTCCCCAGAACCTTTTTGGTACATTGTGATGAAATAGCAAGGCACGAGCCACTTCCATTAGGTGTCTATTCTTCCTTTCAGCCACCCCATTCTGCTGTGGTGTATAAGGACAACTCGTTTGGTGTGTTATGCCGTGTCTTGCAAGATGCTCCTTAAAAGAGTTGCTCATGTACTCTCCCCCATTATCTGATCTAAAGATTTTGATCTTGGCATTGAAATGATTAGTAACATGACTTTGAAAATTTCTAAATGCTTCAAAGACTCTATCTTTTGATGGAAGGAGAGTTAACCATGTATACTTTGATTTTTCATCAATGAATGTGACAAAGTATTTGTTTTGATCTCTTGATTCACATGGAGAAGTCCAAACATCAGAGTGCACTAAATCAAAGCAATTCTGATATATAGTTGAAGACTTTGGAATACACTTCTGCAGTGTTTTCCTAGGATACAAGCTTCACACGTATCATTTTTAAATGAAACTGAAGGCAATAACAAAGTCAATGCACGAGAATGAGGATGTCCCAATCTAGCATGCCAAATGACATTATTCGCATAAGCAACATGAGAAATAGAAGATAGATTTGAATGAGGTTTTATATCCTCAAGTAAGTAGAGATCATCTTTAGTCAATCCTTTGCCCAACACCCTACTTGTCTCAATATCCTGAAAACACACATCTGTAGGTGAGAATATAGCAAGACAATTTAAGTCTGTTGTCACCCTTTTCACGGATAGCAAGTTGGAGGTGAAGCTAGGCATATAGAACGCTTTAGATTTTTGATCAAATAAGTTCAAATCTCCTATTCCTTTAACTGGAACCTTCGTTCCATTTGCAATCACAACATGTCCTTCAGCAGGTTGTATATTGTCAATCAAATTATTATCACTAATCATGTGATGAGAAGCGCCTGAATCTACTATCAAGGGCTTGTTACTAAAGGCATGTAAAGATTTTCCTTCATGACTAAAGTTTGTAAGCATGTAATTTTTACCAAGGTCCTCAAACGCATAAAAGGATTTACCAAGAGTGTTACCGGATTCCTTAATAGCTTTGATGAGAGCATTCAGATCAGCCTTGGTCACGAACTGAGATGAGGCAGCTAAAGCTGCTCCCTCTCCTTCGTTTAGGCGTGTGGATGATCCTCCTCTTGCTCGGCTATCCGGTTTTCCCTCAGCTTCTTCACTTGCAAAGCTCGCCTTTGCATCCCTCCATTTGTTAGGTTTGAGATGAGGGTGCAAGATCCAGCATTTCTCCTTGACATGCCCTTTCTTCTTGCAATGTTCGCAAAGAAGATTTTTTCTGTCTTCGCTTTTGTAAGTACCCTTGTTGGCTGTGGCTAACTCCCCTTGATTAGCCGTGACCAGTTCACCTTTTCCTCCAAAGAGTCCTACTGAGCCTTGCTCCTTTTGGATCTTGGAGCAGACTTCTTCAAGACTTGGAAGCTTATCAGCTCGGAGAAGGTGCTTGATGAGGTCGTTGTAATTTGAGTTCAAGGTAAACAACAAAGCGAAGACTTTGTCTTGTTCTCTCCTCTCGTTGAGAGTCATTGGGTCCAGAGTGCTTGGCCTGAGCATTTCTAGCTCAGCCCATAGAGACCTGAACCTCCCAAAGTGTTTAGTGAACTCCAAATCCTCTTGATGCAAGTCGTTGATAGCTTTCTTGACTTCAAAGACTCGGCTGAGATTGGAGATATTTCCATACACCTTCTCAAGTGTATCCCATAACTCTTTGGCGGTTTCACAATATGAGTAAGCCTCTAGAGTTTCAGGGTTGAGAGAGCCTTGGAGCAAGGATAGAACCGTTTGGTCTTCTTGAAACCAATCACTCTCTTCAAAGGGAACAATCGTTCCATCTCTTGTGAGCTCTTCTTTGGAAACTTCATTTATGATATGGTTCCAAAGACGACGGCTACACAAGGCAGTTCTTGTGGTTCTTGCCCATAGCAGATAGTTAACTCCTTTGAGTGTAACATGGAGAGGTGCTTTCGTTGTAGATTTTGTTTCTTCCATGGATGAGGTTTCTTTTTGAATCGCTGGATAACAACAAGTGCCAACGATTTAGTAATTCAAAAACAAGAAACTTGTTAAGAGCGCTCTCAAGGGTTTGAGCCTAGAGTTTACGAATAACAAGAGTTTGAATATACTCTAGAAACAATATGAACACAGAAGAACAAAGATAAAGAAAGCGTTTTCACTATGAGCGGTTTTGAATAGAGATTATGCGAACTGAATGGTGAGAATTTGAGAGGAGATGAGAGATTAGATACACAGGATAGAACCTGGCTCTGATACCATAAGGGAATATTGCGGAATTAATAGAGTATTGGTTGAAGAATTTAAGAGAGGAACAATGAGTTTTAGTGAAGGATCATGAAGAACAAAGAAGAGATCATTTAAGTGAGAGAGAAGAAGTAAGGTAAATGTTTTCCTTAAGTGTATGTCAAACACAATGTCGATCACATTCCTTTTATAAACAAGGAGAAGAGAGTGATCGTACAATACAGCTAAGATGAGCAATTTACAATAAACAAAGAAGTAATGATGAAAGCATGAATAAACAACTTGTTGGCGCAGAAAGTGAGCACATGGGAGAGTGGAAAGCAAAGAACCACATGATGGTTTGTGATCGTTTTCTTCACATGGTGTTGGTCTCCAATCCGATCAAGGTAAGTCTTCTTCACCTCTTTTACATCTGACCAAGGTAAATCGGTTCTTACTTTCACCTCTTTTACTTTTCACTTCTTACTTTTACTGAACTTATTTCACCTTTTGTTTAGCTAACTCTTTTATTGGTTTAGATGAACAAGCTCATGTGATCTTGGTGTATTTACGCCTTTGGCTCAACAATCTTTTCCCTTCTTCTTTGTTCTTGATGGGGATCAAACTTGTACTCTGACTTCTTCAAACACAAAACTTCCAACAATTGGCGACCATCATATACTCAATATAATGATGTCAGGGACCATTGTAAGAGCATTGTAAATGGTTGTTAGAATCGGTTATTTAGTGGAGCTAGACTTTAAGAAAAAAAAAAATGAGAGTACAAGTTTAGTGTCAAAAATAGGGATATCATAATTCAAGTATTACTGATTTTTGTGATGGTTACAATCAAGCCAAGGCCTGAGGCTAAGCTGAGAAAGAACAAAACACACGAGGGAATTGCAGTTTTGTCCTCTTGTCCGAGACTCTTTTGCTTGTCCTATGTTTTTTTCTTCTTTGATTCACCGAGAATTGCAGTTTTGTCACTTTCAAAAGAAGTTGAGAGCAGATTCCCATCATGACCTGAGACACAACTTGATATTTCTCTGGGTGTGGCTGCAAATGATTAGAAACCAAAAGCAAAGAGAAGTTAATGTCTAAAACTAAAAAGACCAGATTCAATTAACGTAACGCTTGTTCTCCATTCTCCTTCATTTATTTCACTTTGCTTCATCATCATTCATCAATTCACTATCAAGATTCAAGGACATCAAAAGTCTGGTCTTTTTTTCCAGGTTCTAGTAACCATCTAAGATACACAGTCAAATATGAAATCTAAGATTAAAAACACAAATCACAAATTGGTTTACAACTCAACAGAGACATTGAGATTTCTTATGCCAAGGTTTACAAAACGAATCTGAAACCAGCACAACATATGAAAACAAAAAAACTAGAATCCTCCTAGCTAGTCCTCATCAATGGCTTCTACAAACTCTCTCTGTCTCTCACTAATCAAATTTGTAACAAACCAGCAATAAAAAAAAAAAAATTCTTTGAACAACAAGGTATTGTGATGACAAAACTACAAAAACGAAGTAAGAAAGAATGTTGACTTACACACTCTCTCTCACAAGAAGCTTGAATCTTCTGTCCACTCAGAATTGCAGTTCTTCTGTGACTTCTGTCAAACAACTCCTCTCAAGTTGTTCAGATTTATCCTCTTTCTGAAGTTGTCAGCCCTCGTTGTTCTCTGCTAGAGCTTCTGTATACGAATTCAACAATGCTATGGTAACCGCCGCTCCTTCTTCCTCAGCGGCAGCCTTTTCACCCTCAACACAAACAGCACCATCCGTCTCCTGCTCCATGGTTTCAGAAGAAGATAAAACAATCCAGGGAGAAGGAATGGTTTTTTGGTGATTTGAGAGTGAAACAGAGGCAGAGAAGATAGCTGAGCTCGAACGGTACGCGGAGGAGCTGGTGCTCAAGTTTGAGCGATTCCATCAATTGACTCAATTTAGACGAGGGTACGGAGTGATGGTAGGAGCGGATTCCGTCATCACGGTCTTTCAGTGATCGATTTCCATGGCGAGTGGTTATCTCAAGATCCCTACCCTATGTTTTACTAAAAATAGTTAGTAGAAGAATAATAGTAATAATTTTTTATTAAATTTTAACAGAATTTTTGTTTTTGGTTTCTCAGGAGACGACCAAGTACCTAGAAAAGTCTAAATATCTACCTAAGCTCAATAATGAGATACCAGACCAAAGAAACTCCACTTACAAAGACCGTTTCACCAGCTTACATAACTTAGTTCTTGTCAAGGTTCGATCTCCTCAAATACCACACATCTACCTATTAATCGGTTGAAACCTCCACAGTTGATGATTCTGTTTTGTTTTACAGTTTGAAGGCGATAAGGTTATTGTTCCAAAAGATTCATCTTGGTTCGGGTTTTACCCAGACGGTGAATTCGAACCACTTCTCTCTGCGAAACAGACAAACCTCTACACAGCGGACTGGATCGGTTTGAAAACATTGGATGATGCTGGAAAAGTGAAGTTTGTGAGTGTAGAGGGCGCATATATCAGAATATCGAATCCCGATGTCGTCAAATACGTTGTGCCTTATCTCCAAAACCGGCCGTCTTCCGAGCAGAAAAGATTCAACCGCAACACCAAAGAGCCTTTGCGTCCTTAAAAGAGCGAATTCCTCATTTGTTATGCAATAGTGAAACATCTCCCTATTCATAGATATATATATATATATATATATATCTTCATCACAAGTTTTCATCAAAGTTCCAATGCTTCTCTATACCTAATAGAATGGGTTTATTTTAATCATATAAAATCAAAAGGCAAATGGGGGAGTTAAAATCTGCTAATAGTAGTCACTAATTAAGTCAACTTCATTTGATTTGCCGAAGATAAACGTCACTCTCTTAGCACTTACGGTAGGTTTTCTCTTTCATATGTCAGCCCAATAAGAACAAATGGGCCGATACTTAAAAAGGCCCAATTAATATTTAACAGATTTAATGATTTATAGTAAAAAGTCTTAAAGCGAGAACTAATTTTCGCGCCCTCGTTCTCTCTCCCTCTCTATCTCGTTTCCGTTAAATCTCATTCTTCATTCCCAGAAAACATCGCAGAGAGAGGTTTCTTGATCTGCAGAAAATATTTGAACATATCACTAATATAACTTATATCCTAATAACATTCTAAAAAGTAGCTATAATATCAAAGTTGGTCTTTTTCTTTGTTTAGTGTTGAAATTAGGTACAAAACAAGAGTGGCGAGTGATCGAATCAATTCATTCGAGAGTGAAATTGTGAGAACACTTTGATGAGGACAAGAACAAAAGACAACTTCTCTTCAAACGTTACTTATCAGATTATTTTCTCAAAAGCTCTTACAAGACACTTTTGAATTAGAGAACTTACAAGTATCTCTCTTAATAATCTAATCTCTCAAAACTCCTTACAAGGATTCTTTCTCTTGTTATCGAATATCAATCTCTATCTCTCAAGTCTTGCTTCTAAAGATCTTAACAACATGTATTTATACTCACATGTCGTGAGTTTCCTAAACCTATGATACTAACTAATTTCCTTTTTGTTAGAATCATATTTCCTTTTCTCTTGTCTTGCTTGTTTTCGTTTTCAGCCATCTTCTATTTTGATCTTCTTTTCCTTTTCTTCTTGACAGGTCGGTTTATGCAGAAAAAGGCAATCTTCCATTGCTGAGCTTTGTTCTGCAATCCTTTGCTAAAATTGTTACACCAACAATCTCCCCCTTTTTAGCTTAGTTTGATTCTTCAAGCTCCTCTCAAATGATCAACCTTATTATGTGTCTGAAACACAAAAAACACGAAACAATCTGAATGCTCGAAAAATAATGATTACTCCCCCTGAATCAATGCTACTCCCCCTGAATTACTTCCGTCTTTTCTTGTTTAGCTCACAAAATCCAGAAAGCTTCAATGCAGCACAGATCATCATGTCCTTCTCCCCCAGCTTGAGATCACCACTCAGCTAAAAACTATTAATGCTTAGAAGACTTAGCAAACGTATCCACAACGACTTTAACACCTTCAAATCTCTCTTTGCCCAGTTTGCCCAGTTTTGTAATTAATCCCGGAGTCAAAAAGTTTGCCCTTCAGTTCGAGACCAAAAAAAAAAAATGCCACCTCATCTAATGCCAGCTCATAGTCCTTTAGCACCGCTTCCTCGCTCTTAATTTCTAACATTGAGTCTTCTCTTCAGGATGGTGAGACGGAGTGAAAAGCCGAACAAACGTAACGTCGTCAGAATCTGCAATATCTACATAATCTCCGGTTTTGGTCTTCTTCTCAAGCGAATTTTCTTGGATTTAAGATTGGGCTGGGGAAGACTTCTCTGAGGGTGGAATTTAATTAATCAAGGTTCTCTTCTAGATGCTTGGATTGAGACGAAGATCCGGTTCCAATTGATGAATCTGAGTCGTTGACCGGCTCTCTTCCAACATGCATAGCTCGTCTCCATCAATTTGATTTCCAGTAAGTATTCATCCCTTCTTCTTCTGTAGAATTTTATGAAGCATCAATGTCGAAGAACCCATAGGACTCGTGAATTGCACAGATTAGAAATCCGCCATTTAGAATAGTTGACACCATTTTGTGTTTATTGATTCTCAAATGAAACACACAATTTAACTGGTTATTTCTTCTCCGAATAACCTCGCAACAATCTGAGATGAGATCGATTCTTAGCACTGCATTTTTATTTTTTTTTAAACATCGAGAATTCAAACTTCTAAAACTCCAATGGCTTGTCGAAGATTAACAAACCTATTGAAATCCAAAGGCTTAGTAAACAAATCAGCCAACTGATCATCAGTACCCACATGCTCAATCTCAACTTCTTTGTTCTCGACCAACTCTCTAATGAAGTGATGTCGTATATCAATGTGTTTGGTCCTTGAATGCTGAACCGGATTTTTTGAGATGTCTATAGCACTTTTATTGTCACATCTTACCAACAATGGTCCTGAATTCAAACCGTAATCTTCAAGCATTTGTCTCATCCACAATAACTGAGTACAGCAACTTCCCATAGCTATATATTCTGCTTCTGCTGTAGATAGAGAAACACAATTCTGTTTTCTGCTATGCCATGAAATTAGATTGTTTCCTAAAAAGAAACAGCTCCACTAGTGCTTTTTCGATCATCCATACAACCTGCCCAGTCTGCATCACAAAATCCTGCAAGATTGCAGTTTGTTTCTCGAGAATAAAACAAGCCGAAATTTATAGTTCCTTGACATACTTGATAATCCTCTTAACAGCATGAAGATAAGATAACTTAGGTTTGGCTTGATATCGTGCACACAAACCCACACTCAGACATAAGTCAGGCCTACTTGCTGTGAGATAAAGCAAACTTCCAATCATTCCTCTGTAGAGTTTTTCATCTATGTTTTGACCATCAGAGTCTTTAGATAACTTGGTGTTGTGCTCATTGGTGTTCTGCTGCCTTTCCTGATTCCAGACCAAATTTCTTCACCAAATTCTGGCATAAGTACTCTGTGACACAGAAATTCCTTCTTCTGTTGCTGAATCTGTAATCCCAGAAAATACTTCAACTCCCCAACCAGACTCATCTCAAACTCACTTGTCATGTTTTTGACAAAGTTATCCACAAGCTTCTGAGACGTGCTGCCAAAAATTATGTCATCTACATAAATTTGAACAAGCATAATATTTTTTTCATGATCAAGAATGAACAAGGTCTTGTCTACACTTCCTCTTGCGAACCCATTTTCCATAAGAAATCCTGTAAGACGTTCGTACCATGCCCTTGGTGCTTGTTTTAAACCATAAAGTGCCTTGTGTAGTTTGTAAACATACTCGGGATGATCAGCATCTTCAAACCCCTTAGGCTGTTCTACATATACTTCTTCTTGTAGAATTCCATTCAGAAAGGCACTTTTAACATCCATTTGGTATAGCTTGAAACCTAATTTGCAGGCCATCCCCAGCAGAAACCTAATAAATTCAAGACGCGCTACAGGTGCAAAAGTTTCGTCAAAGTCGATACCTTCTTCCTGTGAATAACCCTGAGCAACAAGACGTGCCTTGTTTCTTACAACCACTCCATCTTCATCAATCTTGTTTTTGAAAATCCATTTGGTTCCAACCACATTAGTATCCAATGGTCTTGGAACTAACTCCCAGACTCTGTTCCTTACGAATTGCTCCAGTTCCTCTTCCATGGCTAAGATCCAGAAATCATCGATTAAAGCTTCCTTATGTGATTTTGGCTCAATTGTAGACACAAAGCATGCAAAATGAACCATCTCTCTGAAGTTAATCTGAACCCCTCTTGTGACTCTGTCATTCATATTACCAATAATATCAGCTGGAGAATGATTTCTATGAACCTGAACTTCCTTTTGAGGCACGAAATCTTCTTCTGTCTTGTCCTGATTTGAGATCGCCTCTTCTCCTTCTTTTAGTGAAACAGCCGGTTCTTTTTCTTCATCATCCTGCTTATGATATATCTCAGCAGAGACACGTTCATCAAATACCACATTGACAGACTCAATAATCATCTGTGTTCTTTTATTATAAACCCTGAATGCTGTACTGTTTCCTGAATATCCAAGAAAGATCCCTTCATCGCTTTTAGAATCAAACTTTCCAAGTTGATCTTTGTCATTTAGGATATAACACAAACACCCAAAAATTCGAAAATAGCTCACAGTAGGAGTTTTGCCTTTCCATAACTCATATGGAGTCTTGTTTGTGTCTTTCGTTACATAGACTCTGTTGATAATATAGCAAGTCGTGTTGATAGCTTCTGCCCAGAAACGAGTAGGAACATTGGTCCCATGAAGCATTGCACGAGCCATTTCCTGAAGAGTCCTATTCTTCCTTTCAACTACGCCATTTTGTTGTGGTGTCCTTGGTGCAGAGAATTGATGATTTATCCCTTGATTGCCACAAAACTTCACCATTGCTTCATTCTGAAATTCACCACCATGATCACTTCTAACCTTTTTTCATAAGTTGCAAAGCCCAGATTCGAAAGCTTTCCACCGTTTCTGATTTTTCTCGAAGAAATCTCAGCCATGTATATCTTGAATAGTCATCAACAAGAACAAACACATATCTCTTTCTTGCAATACTTTCTACTTGCATTGGCCCCATAAGATCCATGTGAATTAAGTCAAGAATATTCTTTGACTGTATTTCAGGGATTCTTTTATGCTGCACTTTGACTTGTTTTCCCATGTTGCACGGTCCACAAACCAAGTTGCCATCTTCTTAGAGTTTTGGTACTCCTCTTATTATCTCTTTGTTGACGAGAGTAGTCAGATTTCTGACATTCATGTGGCCAAGTTTTTGATGCCACATATGTAGATTGTCTCTTATGCTTAAGCATTTTCCAGATGATGAGGCTCTCCACATGTAGCAATTATTTCCTGATCTTACTCCTTGTAGAACAAGAGTTTCTTGACTGTCTATACTTTGGCAATCAGTTTGAGTGAAGATAACTTTGAGCCCCATATCACATAATTGCCCAACACTGATGAGATTTGCCGTTAATCCTTCAACAAAGTAGACATCAGCCAGTTGAGGTTGTTCTGGTCCCTTGGTAGCTCCTTTACCACGGATTCCTCCTTTTGCTCCATCACCAAACGTTACTTTTCCCTTTGTGATTGCTTCAAAATTGAAAAGGAGATTTCTATTTCCAGTCATATGCCTTGAACATCCACTGTCAAAGTACCAATCTGCTTCTTCTCCTTCTTCTGAAATTTTAAATGCAGTGGCATTACTGTTTTCTGACTGATCTAGCAACGTAGTTAAATCTTCTTCATCTTCTGAATCCGTTTCTGACAGAAAACTCATAAATTCACAGAAGTCCTCTTGCTCAAATTCATCTTTCCAGAAAACTGCATTGCACCTAAACGTCAGATCTTGTGATCCGGAATATGACCTCCCATAGAGATCCTGTTTCTTCATCCAAATCTGATTCTTCCATCCATTCCATGAGAATCTCCTTTGCTCCCATAATTGACTAATTCTGTTTAGGAATTTGTAACACTGAGATTTGTAGTGACCATACTTTCCACAATAGAAACAGCCAGAATTCCCTTGATACGTCCTGATCTGAGTGATCTTGTGCTGATCATTCTGGTGTTTGCTTTCATCTTGAAGGCTTCCACCACTGATAAACGTAGTTTTATCTTGAGATGTAGAGCCTTGAAATCCTAACCTTTCAGTTCTCCCAACTGTCAAAATTTTATCAAGTTCTTTTGTCCCTGAGTTTAACATGCGAACTTGTCTGAGTCTTTCATCGAGTTCAGATTTGAGAAGCAAAGAATTGTTCTTTTCTTTGGCAACTTCTTCTTCCAGTTTCTCTATACGTGCTTTGAGATTTGCTTTTTCCCTGATCAACGCAGTATTTTCTTTTGTAACTCTGACAAGTGTATCACAAATTTCTTTGTATTCTGGTTTCAATTCATCTTTACTTTCATCATCTGTTGAATCGTATTCTTCGCTATTGTATTTGACTGTGTATTCCTTGTCTTCTTTTGCAGTATCAGCTCCAATAGCCGGATCATCACTTTCAACAATGAAGGCCACAAAGTTATTCAATTCTTCATCGTCTTCAGATTCACTTTCGTCCATTCCTATGAGTGACTGTTCCTTCTTGAATTTTGAGTCATTCTCACACTCAGATTGAGTATGTCCAAAACCTTTGCATTTAAAACACTGTATCCCTCTTCTTTTCACAGTTGGACATTCTGTTTTGAGATGTCCATATCCCTTGCATTCATAGCACTGAATTTCTGATTTTTTGAAACTTTTATCCGGTTCTCCTGAAGACTTGGAATTAAAACGTCTGTTGCCTTGATCCTTTTTAAACCCTTTAGTAAACTTTTTAATTAACATTGCCACTGTTTCTTCTAGGTCATTCGATTTCGTCTCTTCAGTAACAGCAGGAGCAGCTCCTTTGGATTTCTTGGGTTCTTCTGCAGCTAACTCCATCTCGTAAGCTTCCACCATCCCTACTGCTTCATCGAATTTCAGAGTATCTGTGTTGAGTGCTACTCTCATAGACGTTTTTTGGGCTGCAAACTTAGGTGGTAAACATCTTAGAAGCTTTTTGACCAACTTTTTGTCTTTGTATTTCTTTCCCAGTACATCAGCTTCATTGGCAATTGCACAGATCTTGGCGCTGAATTCTTCTACCGTCTCATGTTCCTCCATTCTGAGATTTTCAAATTTTGATGCCAATAAGTCAAGACGACTTCTTTTCACATTATCAGTTCCTTCAAAGACGGTTTGTAGAGTTTCCCATGCCACTTTAGCAGATTTGCAGCTTTGGATAAGTTCAAATTGCTTGACTTCTACAGATTTAAAAATTTCACTAAGAGCCTTGGAATTCCACTTTGCCAACGTCTTATCTTCTTCTGTCCATTCTTTCTTTGGTTTAGAAATCTCTTTACCATCTTTGTCCAGTTTGGTTGGTGGATCCCAACCTTCTTCGATCGCTGTCCAAGCATCCTCATCAATGCTTTTGATTGCTGCAGTCATCTTTGACTTCCACCATCCGTATGTTGCTTTGTTCAACACAGTGCGTTTGACAAGAACGACTTCTCTGTGTTCTCCATCTCCACAGGATCTCACCCGAACGAATGTAGGTGACTTGCTCTGCTACCAATTGAAATTGTGAGAACACTTTGATGAGGACAGGAACAAAAGACAACTTCTCTTCAAACGTTACTTATCAGATTATTTTCTCAAAAGCTCTTACAAGACACTTTTGAATTAGAGAACTTACAAGTATCTCTCTTAATAATCTAATCTCTCAAAACTCCTTACAAGGATTCTTTCTCTTGTTATCGAATATCAATCTCTATCTCTCAAGTCTTGCTTCTAAAGATCTTAACAACATGTATTTATACTCACACATGTCGTGAGTTTCCTAAACCTATGATACTAACTAATTTCCTTTTTGTTAGAATCATATTTCCTTTTCTCTTGTCTTGCTTGTTTTCGTTTTCAGCCATCTTCTATTTTGATCTTCTTTTCCTTTTCTTCTTGACAGGTCGGTTTATGCAGAAAAAGGCAATCTTCCATTGCTGAGCTTTGTTCTGCAATCCTTTGCTAAAATTGTTACACCAACAGAGAGTCTTTCAAACTCGATCTTTCCTTAACCTAGAGATATTAATTAAAGAGAAGAAGAAGACACAAACCTCTTTCGTTGTCAAGAACAGGAAGCCAAACTATTTTAGACGAAAAAAAGAAGCTGAATATTGCATAGAGCTTCGACGAGATTACTGAGATTATAATTTTAGGGGTAAATAAAACCGTAAAAGGGAAAGGCTGCGTAAATGAAGACCACCTGATTTCGATTCGGTTCGATATGATAAATTTATATAGACTGATTAGTTTTTTTTTTTCTTTTTTTTTGGTGGATAAAGATAAACTAAAGAGAAAACTAAATTAAATACACTTCCTAGTCAGATTAAGTTGATATAGTTTACGGATGAAGTCTATTAGGAAATAACGGGGACAAGGATATTAGAATTTTACGGATGAAGTCTATTATTCCGCCGCAGCTTCCTCCTCCCAAATCCTAATTAACGTCGCTCGTCAACAAAAAAAAAAAGCACAAGGGTTTTATAGGAGTACAACACATAACTAGGGTTAGTGTTAAGAAAAGGGTAGATTAGTCTTAACACTAACCCTAGTTATGTGTTGTACTCCTATAAATACTTGTAAACTTTACTCTAATGTAATTAATTGAATTCCCTAATCTATAGGTTTAACAGCAACGCCATGATGTCTTCGATGAAAAGATGGTAATGTTTCTTTCTTAAACCATGTAGTTTCTGTAATTCTACCTTGTAGCTAGGGTATCTTAAATTGCAACTATAACCAACTCATGTTTTGTTTCTCTTGGATTTTTTTTGGTGTTTAAAAAAGTATGAGAGACCAACTTGTTGTGAATGAAGAAGACAGAATCAGTCAATTGCCTGAAGCTTTGATTCTGCATATATTGTCTCTACTTCCAACAAAAGATGTCATAGCCACCAGTGTTTTGTCAAAACAATGGCAGTTTACGTGGAAGATGATACCAAAACTCACGTTTGAGTCTAGCGATCACGGACTCGAACTCGGGAAGAACTTTTGCAAGACTTTGCTTGCACACAAGGCTCCAATTCTAGAGAGACTGCATCTTGAAATTGATTTAGAGACATGTGCTGCTATGTATATTGGCATATTGCTCGGAATTGCATTTGAACGCAATGTGCGTAAATTGTCACTCGACGCATACGACGAGGTGAAGAAGAAAAGGTCATTCGTTTTTCCTACGTGCTTCTTAACATGTGATACACTAGAGGCCTTGGCTCTCTTTTATCTTGTCCTTAAAGATGTGCCGCCTCAGATCTGCCTCAAGTCCCTAAAATATCTGCAGCTTGAGTACATGAAATACAAAGACGACGCGTCGGTTCGTAACCTTTTCGCTGGCTGCCCTTCCCTTGAAACTCTTTTCTACAGACCATATCCTTATGGTGGTAAAACGAAGATATTTACTATTGCGGTGCCATCTTTGCTGAATCTAACAATTTTTGATGAAAGCGCCGGAGACGAGCATGAGGGTTATGTAATAAATGCTCCTCGTCTGAAATTCTTGCACTTTGAGTGGAGCGGTCCTGAGCCTTGTCGAATTGAGAATTCTCCAGAGCTGGTTAAGGCACATATATATTGTCAAAAGATCAATTTAGGATCTTTAACTTCAGTCGAAACGCTTAGTTTGCTCTTGTGGTCACCCTTGGAGGTAGTAACTTTTTTTTTTGCAACTGATTTGTTTGTTATATTACATTGTCTCTGTACTAATTAATGATATATTGCATCAATGCGTGTAGCTTACCTGTCCTACTGGTAGTATCTTCTATCGGTTAGAATTTCTGGAGCTGTATACAAGTAAGCCAGCGTGGTGGAATCTACTTACGCACATGCTCGATATTTCTCCTAAATTAAAAGTTCTCAAACTCCTCATCGATGTAAGGCATTTGCAAGTTTTTCTCCAGCTCAGTTTTGGATTTGATGAACTAGGTATATTTATATGTAACGTTACATTTGTATTTCCCCTTCAGAAATGGCATACCATTGAAAATCATGTGGTCAGTACTGAGAAGTGGAACCAACCAAAGAATGTTCCAGAATGTTTGTTGCTCCATCTGGAGAGGTTTGTGTGGGAAGGCTACAAAGGAACACGAGAAGAGGAAGAGGTAGCGAAATACATTTTGACGAACGCTGGTCGTTTGAACAAGGCAAATTTCTTCGGAATAAACCCGTCTTTGAGTGAGAGATCTGAGAGGTTAGATGAGTTGAAAAGTGTGGTCATGGCTTTCAAATCATGCAAGGTTGTGTTTGGCTTTTAATGAGGAAATTTAGGAGAATTTGTTTATCTAGTCTGTTGTATTTGTTACTGTTATTTAATAGCCGTTTTGGATAGAATGGATTTACCCTTCTCCTTCCTTCCACCATTTCATTTGCCGAAGCTAAACGTTAATTTCTTGCTTCTTACGTTAGGTTTAATGTTTTAATTATATGCCAGCCCAATAAGAATAAACGGGCCGAGGCCTAAAATAGCCCCAAAGTCCATAAATAACTAATCAAACGGGCAAACTCATTTGGCGCTCTCTTTCCGTTAACTCTCTTCTTTCTTCCTTCTCCAAGAACGTTCCTTCTTCCTTCCCAGAAAATATTGCAGAGAGAGGTTTCTTGATCAGAAGTTTCAGAAAATGGATAATCGTCTTGGTCTGCAGGAATTCAAAGTTTTCGTAAGATTCGATTGATCCAAAAATTGAAGAATCTCTTCGGAACCATGAATCCTTTCCGAAGATCGATTAAGATAATGTCTTTCTTCTTTCTTTCCTCTGTTTCAGATTCAATGCAGAATCAGGGAATGCATGAGATCCTGCATGAGCAAGCCTGAAACTGAGAGACATTTATGGGAACAATATGAAATCACGTATGCACGCACCAACAAAGGTAAATCCTTTTCACCGAACCAGTAATGGGTCTAAGGCTAAACCTTCAGTGATTCCAATCTCTACTTTGTAGCTTGGGAAGATCTTCAACGAGAGGATCCAGATTTCTTCAGATCATATGAGAACAATCGGAGGAACCGTGATGGCAATGCACCAAGTAAGCAAATCGAAAACCAAGAAAACAACTAATTTTCTTCTCACACAAGTTTCTGATTTTTTTTTTATAACAATACTCTTTTCTTTATTTGGTGAGAAGATGTAACGGCTCAAGCACAAGTCTCTGAAGTAACTGGATCTTGTAAGTCTACAAACGAATGAAATATAACTGGATTTTGAGCTTTTTTTGTTTTTGTTTGGTTGATTCTGTTCTGATTATTATGTAGCTTGGAAGCCTGGGACACTAGCGGCAGGTTCAGCCATGGGCATATGGAGATCTGTACCTAGTAGGGACATGGTTCCAAAGGCGAGAGAGCAAGAGCAACAACCTCTGATTCCTCCTACTGCTCCTGGATCGTCCAAAGCTCTACAGAACAATATCCCAGTAATTAAACTGATATGAACTTTCCCTGTGTTTCTCTAATTGTGCCTTTCCTGAATCTCAAGCCTCGTGTGTTTTTGTGTTTGTGTTTGGCTTCTTATAGCAGCCGAATGTTGGCAGAAGCTTTTCAGTACTTTGGATCAGATTCAGAGTAATACAGTCAAACTACTGACTCGTGCACCAAATCCTACTGCTGCGGGATCCTCCAAGAGACAGCGTGTTGAGCAGGCAAAAGAGAGAGGTGACAATGAAGAAGCAGAGAACCTGCAGGAGAAAGAGAGAGGTGACAATGACGAAGCAGATATCCTGCCGGATCTGAATCTACACCCACCACAATAAACGCATGGAGAGGAGTCATGGACAATATCGGGGAATCAAGGCAGCAAATATATATTGGCTGAGAGATGCGCATTAGCATAGTTTTTGGCTCTCTCGAGAATTTGTATAGTTGGTCCCAGACCTAAAACTGTGGAGAAGAGAGACATGTAACTACTTAAAGAACATATATTTATTTTATCAAACCTCAAACCACTTTTTTTGTGGAAAAAATACAACAAAAAAAACGAAGCAAAAGTGTCTGTGATGCTTATTCCTCTGACAACAAGGATCAAAAGGGAAAGTGCAGCTAAAAAAGGATGATCTAATGAGAAGGAACCATAAGGCCTAGAGACTTGTTGAGAGGGCCTTCCACCTCCCAGAGATCTTCCGGATTGGTGTTGTGGTATATACAGAGCCTCCAAGGTTTTGAACGTCTAACTTCTTAGACAGAATGCAGTTCCTCAATCCGGTTGAACCGATTTTCCCCCATGGACTGAATGCTGAAATGATCAAAATGTACATAATATAACCACAGCCTTGAAGGTGAAACAACATAGTAAAAACTCAAAATGGGTTTAGTTAGATTTTCCATATCTGACCTTCAGCTGCAGAGTAAGGATAGTAAAGTAGGAAAAAGCTGGAATCTGATCCTAGAAGTGGAAGCCTCCCCTCACATTGGCTACAGTTCAACCTTCTTCAGTAACAAAACGAATCGGTCCAGCACTTCCTAGGAAACTGATGCTAACGTGGAACCTGTTCATCTTCAATTTCTGGGTTTTCCTCTGCTTGTTTCTATACAGCAACATCTTTACAGAACTTCACTGATGCAAAAACTACAGTAATCAGAAACTCTGATGGAGTTTTTTTCATCAAGGGTCGATGCCGATGCAGCGGAAATACCAGCCTTCCTTGCAAGAGCAAAAACGAAGGAGACTTTGGGTCCTTAAAACGGCAAATATCACGTAATGAGACGACGCATGAGATCTTCATCACCAGTTTTCTTCAAAGCTTCAATGATTTTCTCAACCTGAGAAACTTTCAGTCTCATTTTCTTATCAAGCATCGATTTCGCAAGCTTTGCAGCTTCCCAAGAACGCCCATGTTCGCAGAGACCGAGCAAAAGAACCGAGTGTATATCCGTGTCTATTGTTGATATCACATCCGCCTTCTCGATTTCTTCATACAGAAGGAAACAATCGTGATACCTTTCCAATAAACATAGCTCCCTGAGAACAAGACTGCACGCGAGACCATCAGGTCTAATGTCGCGGACCAACATCAGACGGAAAATCTTCTCCGCTTCTTCCCATCTTTTCATGCGAATTAGCGACACGGTAGCAGAACTAAAACATTCAGAGAGAGAAACACCACCGAGTTTCACCAATTTATCGATCAACTTAGAAAGATCCTTAACATCCTCACCATTCTCCAAAACCCCTTGAATCAAAACACTAGCAGTAACACGGTTCGGTGAGCATCCTCGATCTCCCATTCTATCCAAGACCGTCAACGCCTCATGAACCCGCTTCTTCTCACAAAACGCTTGAATCACCAAAGTATACGTAACCGCATTCGGACTGAACCCACCAGTACCGTCTTCTTTCTCCATTTCTGTCAACAACTCTAACGCTGTCTCCATTTCACCAGACTTGCAAACGCCTTCTAGAATCCTCGAATACGTAACGGTATTAAGCACGCATCCGTGCTTGCTCATCGCCTTAGCCAAACTCCAAGCTTCATCAATCTTACCCGCATTGCAAAACCCATTGATCAATGATGTATAAGTGATCAAATCAGGACAAAGATCAACACAATCCATCTCGTTCATCAATTTCTCTGCCATGTTCAAGTCTCCCTTATCGGCAAACAACCTAATCACCAAATTATACGCAACAGTGTCTGCACATAACTCGAACTCAGGGAACTTCCGCAATACCCACAATGCCTCATCAGCGAGTTTCGCTTGACTGCAGAGAGACAGAACGATCCTCATCGTCTTAACACTAACAAAGCATTCCTCTTTCCGATAAGCTTCGACAACGTCCTTGATCAAATCTGGGTTTGCTCTAATCTTAAGAAAGTCGCAAGCTTTGCTGTACATATAAGGACTGTGTCTATGCCCGGATTGAGTTCCTGACCATATGAAAAACCTAAGACCCAACTGAAATTGATTTGGACGGCATCTTCTTATTACCTCGTTGATACAAGATGCGTCCAATTTCACCTTCGCCGAGGCTAATTCCTTCTCGAGATTGCTCGTGCATCCCTGAAGATGGTCGTATAATCTCCCGGCGGCAGAGAGAGTTGTGGCAAACCGTAAAGCTGAGAGTTTTGAGGGTTGATATTGAAATGAGGGAGAAACCCGACGACAAATCAAGGGAAGTAGCATCTGGTTGGACGTTCGCAAAGGTGTCGCGATTGAGAAAATCCTAGAGGGACGGGACTTGAGAATTGATTGAGAGAGACGAGAGCTTAGCTCATGGAAACGATTGACGAAGACTTCTACTATGGGCTACATAATGCGGCCCATTAACACCCAATTAAGAACCCAATAACAGTGGCTCATACTTTATTTAGGTCACGTGTTTGTGTCGACATAAAACTTAAACCCGCCAAAATGCCAAATAATTATTTATTCAGCAACTGCGATCGTTTGTTAAAATTTAAATACTGCGGTTGATTAAAGTTTTTGAGCTACTTCTGCTAGATAGCCAGTAAAACTTTTTATTGTAGTTCACCGTAAACAAAAATATAAATACAAAACAAACGAGTGAAAGTGGTTTTAATTCATACAAGTAAGGAAATGATTTAGGATAAATAGTTTCATGATTTTGCAAAAGTGGAAATTAAGCTACAGTTATATACCATGCTCAAACACATTATCACCAAGGCAATGATGATGGACCGAGAAGTCCGAAACGGTGGATTTATCTAGAAAACATTTGTCAATTAGTGTTTTGATTCTCAGGTCGTCGAAGATTTTTTAAAAGAGAGTTTTTCTTTTTTACATCACTCTAGTTTAAAGTAGATAGTTTCATAACTTGATCAATATTGTAACTAATTAATCTTTTGCTAATTTAAGTATTTGAAGGTTACATCATACATATAGCACTCAAACTTGGGAAGGCCAATCATCCAAAATTACAATGACCCCACACAGCCACATTCATATCAAACCAACACGACAACGAAAAAATTAACAGAACAGCAATCCTCTCACGACCGTGGACGCAAGACTTCAAAATTCAACCCATTAGCCACTTGACCAGCACAAGCAACCCACGGGTTAATCGGAACGGGTCGGTGATTGTGGTGATGGCTTGATGATGGCCCCGCCACACGCTCACACGACGGACACATAATGAGTGTAGTTGGTGGAGTCATTTGGCCGTAGAACTGTGGAGACAGCTTGAGAGTTCGAAGCTCCATAGCCTCTTTCTGAAGTCGCTGATTCTCCTCCGTTAGTTTCTCTACGCATCGTTTCAAGTATTCACAATCCACCTCCGTTTGCTTTAATTTGGTTCTGTAACAAACAAAACAAAACAAAAACACGTAAGAGATAAATTCGAACCAAAAAAATTGCATCAAACCGAACGAAAATTAAACTAGGATACATAGACATGTAAATAAGACTTCTAGACTAGGGGTATAAAGGTCATTTATTGCGAGTTGGAGAAAATCTCACCTTGCTCTTCTGTTCTGAAACCACACTTCCACTTGTCTTGCTGTCAAGTTCAGCTTCTTCGCCAAAGCTAACTTCTGTTTCTGTATAATTACAAAAACACCCTCGTTATTACAGAGTAGTTACAATGAAAAACCATTTGTTTCTCTGACAAAAGAAAATCAGCATTTTTTAGTTTCAACTTACGGGATTCAGAGTGTTGTGTTCTTTAAAAGTCTCTTCAAGAAAAGCAGATTGATCCTTAGATAATCGGAGCTTCTTCCTCGACGTTTCGCCGCCGTCTTCTTCTTCGTCGGAGGTTCCACGTGAGTAACCTCTATCCGGGGTGATATCATCGTGGTCATCGCCGGTGCCGGAGATTCCTTCTCTCTCACTCCTCTTCCCGCTTACGGTGCTCGAGATCGTACTGTTAGGAGACGAAACTCCTGCTTCCTCCTCGCAATCCACCGTTGATGGAAGACTGTTCACGTCTATTTTGTGAAGATCTGCAAAGAGCAAAACAAGACAATGAATAATGAATAATGAATACTTCAAATAGCCAACAAAAAAAAAAGAACAAATCAAATGTATAACACAAGACTAAAACTGGATTTCCAAATCAGTAAATACAATAAACAAGAAAAGCCTGATCTTTCGATTTTGAGGGATAACGCTGAGATCTGAAATTTTCATGAGCAAAATACCTGATGTAGAAGCGAATGTTTGGTTCCATGGAAATCTATGGAGATTGTTGGATATGGACGAGTTAGGATTCTGATTCAGCTGAAGAGGATTGTGATCTTGTGAAAATCCTAAGCTTAGGCTCAAACCCAGATCTTCTTTTCCCATCATCATTATTTATCCACGAAAACTTTCCTATGTAAGGTTTTTCCAGTGGATTTTATCTCCAAAGGTTTGATCTATTCTTGTGAATCTATAACAGATAACAGAGAGAGAGAAAACAGAGGGTTGACAGGTTTTGATCTTTTGTGTAGAGAAAGAAATCAAGAAGAAACTCACAAACGAGGACTGATTTGTTTCAAAAGAGAGATGAGGTTTATTGTGAGGAGAAGTAGAGAGAGAGATGCGATGATATTGAAGCAGAGAAGGGATTAATATAGGAGTTGAATGATGAGATTTTGTCAGGTGGCTATTTACAATCCATCATTATTGGTTTTATTTTTCATAGTTTATTACTTTATCCCCAACTTGTCCCCTTTGGCTTTTGCCATGTCTTCCTTTTTTGTACTTTCCCAATAACATTTGATGTTTCCTCTTTTTTTTTTTCCACAAGAACCCATGTACTCCAATTTCTGTATACATAATTACATATGCATACTTGTGTTTGTGTCTTTAGATTTAAAACCAGTGTCGTTGAAACCGATAAAACTGTCCGGCTACAATTGAGAGAATATCGCATACCTTAAATTTAGTTTTCATAATTTCTTAGAAAAAAGAATCATTGTCTTTTTTTTATTAATAACACAGTACTTCAAAAACATCATAAATGTATTAGTTTAGATCATGTAATGTAGTACCCGAAGTTAATGAATATTGAATTTAGTACTTCAATTTAATCTAGTACCTCAACATTATAACCAATTAACCATCATGTTTTATCTCTAAGAGAGAGAAAAATATAGAAAATGTTTTGAATTTCGATTCGTTACGGCATATCAGGCTGAGTCAAATCGCCAACAGTGTAGCCAATTATTTGTTCAGAATTTTTTTAAAAAATATAATAGTTCAAATAAGAGAAAATAGTAATTGGGGTTGGATATAATGAGAAAATTGACTAATTCGAGTGGTTGGTACAAAACACAATCCAAATGAATCTGAACTTCTTCAAAGTTGTGGGGGCACTCAATGGTTATAAACCAATCATATACATGTGTGAGGTGAATATTTACATATGAATAACATCATCATGGTATCTACTTTCATCAACAATGACATGTTCAAAGCCTTTACTTTTTTTTTTCCTCCGTCAGTAAAACTAAAAGCTATTAACGTCTGTGCTTTTGCCTTTATCTCCATATTAATTTGACATATTTTAAAATTTTAAATGTGAGCAATATTGGTCAAGATGGGGGATGAAGCATGTGGGTCATCCCGCGTGATCGTGCGTGTTGAGTTGTTTCCCCACGCGCCTACGTCATATCAAGCGCAACCACGCGCCTTTATCAATGGAAACTTTTTTTTTGAACAAAGCATCAATGGAAACTTGATAGTTGATACCACTAAGGCTCTGAATAGAGAGCGTAAATCAGGCGTTACGGATCAAGCAGATTAACCATATTAAAAAAATCTAGGTTTCTCCCATACGCTCTAATCATGGTAATGCTTGTAAGCATTAATTCACCAATCCCGAGTGCAATCCACTTGATTCATTTGATCGAATATAGTTGGATGTGAACTGAACATTCTTCAAGGGTAAACATGTTGGTACCATTGTGATATGTGATCCTAGGGAGAGTGATGTTTGCGGGAGACCAAGGAAATACAAGTATTAAGCATTCATTCATATGCTATAGGTTTCTGTAAAGGATACACTTTCCAGTAATTTCATCTGGAATGTGAAAAATGTATGAAGATTTGGTTTCGTTATAAGCATGCTTGATAGTTGTGAACCAATTGTCCAAAGATGTTTAAAATTGGACTATAGTGGATTTTTTATGGTTTTTTTAATTTTCAATAGAATATGGCTTGATATTTTGACCAAAGGTTTTCATCCTCCATAGACTCTAGTATAGTGACTGCCAAAATTACTGATCCGTCGATCCATATTTACGTCCAAAATTTACATAGAGCAAATTCTCAAAAAAAAGTTGTCTATATTGCAAATTCTTTAAAATTTATAGAGATGTTATTGTTAAAGTCTTGAAAATATATGTCATGATGATGTTGATCTCTGATAGGTACAGCTAGCAAATTTGTGGTGGTAAAACAAGAGTTTTCTTTCCAAATTCAATGTAATTCACCATAAAATTTTATTTTGGTAGATTATAATTTTAGAAACAATATATCACTTTGCTAGTTTGTAGCACAATTTTTTTTAATTAATAAGCTATGTTCTTTTTTCTTAATTATCCAAAATAGTAAGCTAACACTTCACACATTCACATAAAAATATAATATTGAAACAAATTTATTCATTTTAAGTAAACTGAAATGTTTTTCAAGTAAAATGAATTTTTTTTGTCAACAACATATAACTACAACAAACTAATTATCAAAATCTATCAATCGTGGAGCAACTGAGTCGATGTAAACCAGCTCAGAAGAATAACTCCGCACACTTCTCGCCAACTTGTCTGCTTTTCCATTTTTCGACCGGGGATAAGCTTTATCTAGAAGTCTACGAACCGCTCTTTCCAAAATTGAAATTCCTCGAGATGAATTGAGAATGCCGACCACTCTGCTGGAGAAGACATTATCTTTACCAGATCAGAACAATCAATGGCAAAAATAAGCGGGTTGCATTGAAGTGAATGCATACATTTCATTGCCCAAATCAAAGCTTCAAACTCTGCATGTAGCAATGAGAGACTACAACGTATATTATGAATTATCATCATTTGGTCTCTGTGACCATCTTTGGTACAAAACCATCTCTGTCCTGTATAACCATCGGTTGCTTTCCAGGTGCCATCCACAAAACACCACCAAAAGCCAGTCAGTTCCGACTCTACCATCCTATTAACAGGTATCGATGTAGTACTGGCTACACTAACTGTCCCATCACCCCCTACCTGCGATTCTTGCCAGATACGTCCTTCCGTTGTTACCATCTCCAAGATTTCTTGTGGAGTGTGATCCTTGTTACTAAAAACAAACTCATTCCTACTCTTCCATATATACCAAAGAATCTAAGGAAAATATATCTCCGTCACATTCTTTGGGAGTCTCCAGAACAGAAAGTCCATATTAAGTAAAATGAACGTAATAACATAAGTTTGATGGCTTTTGCCCAATTTTCTTGTTGTTTGTTTTACTTACCACTAGATTTTTTTTTTGTCATAGATTACTAATAGTATTATTAAGTTTTGAAAATTTAAATTTTAAACAACGAAAAATTAAGATGAAGTGATAATTTTGTGTAGATTTGTTTTTATATGATACAATGTCTTACAACTTAAATCGTTTAGCAGCTGCATTGTAAATCCGAGAATAAATCTAACAAGCTTGTTACAATCGAGTCTTTACAAAAAGCCAAGTAAACTACTTCCGATAGTCCTACGTTCCGCCACACGTTCTACAAGCTAAAGGTTACCTGCAAGGGAAGGGAAAGGGGTGAGCAATCGAAATGATTACCCAGTGAGCTCAGAGCAAAACGATAACAATAACCAACCCAAACATGCATCTCGAAACCAAGCAATCAAATAATTCACGCAATAGCCGAAGCAACATAAAGGAAATATATGACCAAAACCATCATCACAGGCATGGGCATAGAGATAAACTCAAAGCATGTCGTATTCCCCGTGAACCACTCCAGCACTTGTTATCACAAAGACAAATAAGTCGGAACTTCACAACACAAAACCGAGCACCGGCGTTAGCTCTAATGCATTTCGGCCAGCTCCGATATTACGCACGGAAGCCGTCTCATACCCCGTCTGGTATACTCGGTCCTAGGCTGCAATCCCGTCTCTCCGAGTCTTCCCTTCCACCTCTCTGTCATTCGATACCGTGGAAGAGGTACCAAAGGGAAATACGAACACATCGCCACTAAACCGCATCCCACGGTTCCGCTATTCCGCTGAGGAGATAGGTTCATAGCAAAATCCATAAAGGATACTAAATGTCTATCTCTCTCCCAGAACCACCAAAACCAATCCAAGACCACCAAGGTCATACCACCAAGCCACCAAGGCCAAACCGCCAAGCCACCAAGGCACTGAACCATTTTCACCACACCAATCGCTTCACCACACCAATCCGTTACCAATCCACCGAACCGCTTCCACCAAATGCTTCCACCAAAACCGCCACACCATTCTTCACTCCGACACATGGAGTCTGTTATCAGCGACACTGAGTTTTCGGTGGAGAGAGTGCAAAAGGAATCCGGAGATCACGGCAAGTCCCTCCCACCATCCATGTTAAGGCTCTGTAGGGAAGATAACACCCCTTACGGTTGTGCATCCATCCACCACCTCTCTCAGCGGGTTTCTTAGTCCATGGATCTATAAACCCAGCTCACCACAAACAAGATACCACCATTTGTAAAAAATGCTTAACCACCATTTGCAAACCACACACCATACATCATGTTCACGGTTTCCCCACAACCAAACCGTGAACCTACTTCGCCGTGGTACTCCTGCATAAATCATTAGTGTGTGTACCACGAGAAGGACCTGCAACCAAAACAATCATTACCATTCCAAAACCAACCAAAATCGCAAATCACCAAGGTGATTCGGACTAGGGTTGATTCATGCATCATAGAAACAGACTGACTCTAAACCACACAACAACCAACACCAAGACATCATGCAATCACCCAATCAAACAAGCAACTGTTCACACCAACCAAAAATTCGATCGCAGCCATATCTATAGCACAACGCTTTCACGTCATGGTACCGAACATGGACAACGACGGGCTACTACCCCTGAACTCACCTTAGACAAAGACTGGAAAGGCTCCTAGCAACTCCTACGCCAGATCCAAGCTCCTCTACGGTTAGACTCCCACGATCCCAACTCTCTCTCTCACGGGTTTTGGTTTTTCTTAAGGGAAATGGGAGAAACAATAATGCTAACCAAAACCGCTAAAGAAGGGCTGGGGGTATTTATATAATCTTCGAATTAGCAGGAAGCTGACACCTCGTCGTCACCTCGCAGACACCAAGCACAGACCAGAACTCAACACCTCGTGCTTCGAAACGCTTAGTCACCTCTTCCTCTTTATGCTTTCAACACCTCCAGCTTCCTCAGGCGGTGGCTTCAACACTTGGATGCTTACTCATCTACTCTGAGTTTCCTGAGTCACCCCCAGATGTCAAGAAAAGTTGAGACACGAACTTGCACACCAAATCTCTCCTCTTGAATTTTCTTGATCACAATCATCCTTTCTCGTAAGTCCTCAGTGAAAAATGTATATCTCGTGAGTTATGCATCAAGTTTTGCAGTAGGTTCGAAGGGAGACAGTTCGAGCGTTTTAATTCAGAAGGTCAGGCAATTCTTAATTATCAGAAAATTCTGAAAATTTGTGGAGACATACAGGACAGTCATATGAAGCTTCAGAATCAATCAGAGCATGATTTGGATCAAGGAAGTGCAAGGAGGGAAATTTCGTGTTCAAGCTCAAGTCTCAGCTTTTCTTGACAACTGTTAGTGACTGAGGAAGCATGGAGCAAACAAGTAGGAGGACAGGTGTCACTTCACCGCCTGAAAAAGAAAAAGAATTGCGAGAGAGAGATAAATGAAGAAAATGCATGTTGGGCAAGTGGAGCTGTGTAGACTTGATTTCTGGCAAGCTGGAAGCTTACTTGGTATTTCAGAGAGTCTCAGCGGCGGTTTAGAACAGAGCATAGACGAAATCTCCTTCTTCTTGTTGTTAAAAATTGCTTAAGGTCTCTTCTTCTTTCGGTTTCGCTTATCCTCCATTCCAAAAGTAACCAAGTCTTCCCTAGAATCTTAAGGCGGTGTGGTGAGAGCAGAAGGAAGAGATCTTGTAGCAGAGTTGTTGGCGTGTTGCTTAGGAGAGGTTTTCGATCATAGCTTGTTCGATTCGTGCTTCTTCTTCTCGGTAGTTGGTGGGTTTTCAGTTTCTTGGTAGCCCTGAGTGTAATCTGACTTATGCTCAACGTATTGTTCCCAAGATGGATGGGCGTGCGTTGTAGTCTAACTCAGAGTACATGAAGGAATCTCTCTTTCTCTTCTCTTTGTTGTTGAATTCGTGAGTGTTGTTGATTGCGTGATATGCATGTTCGCTTGTTTGCGTGATAAGATTGTTCTGTGTAGATGGTGTTATGCTTGTTTGCGTGATGGGATAGGATTGTTCTGTGTAGATGGTGTTATAATCTTGCTTTGTTGTGGTGCGAATCATCTTGATCTGAATTGCTTCGGTGATTTATGATTGAGTTGGTTTGTTTTTGTGTGCGGACTAACTTGCATGACTTTCCATGGTATCACGACTAACGTTTCCTTGCAGGGATACCAAGGTGAAGGGAAATCATCATCCGGAAGTGGGTGCCGTGGATGATGAGAGGAGATGGTGAAAGATGGAAGTGAGTGAAGCGGCTTACGAGATGGTGTGATGCAAATGACGAAGGGTATGGTGGATGAGCTGTTGAGATCGTGGATCCAATGCACGACCCATCTACCGATACTAAGTATGTGAAAGATGTGTTGGTGTGGCGCGAGAACAACTGATGTGGTGAATGAGTGAATGGGTTTGGTGTGGTGGTGTGGTATAAGCAAATGATGAAGGGTGTGTTGGTGTGACTTGTGTTGTGGTGGTTTGTTTGGTGTTGAGACGAGACTGCTTGGTGCGGTTCTCATGGCGGGACCGTTGGTCGGTTCAGTGGCGGTGTATGGGTATTCCCTCGGTTTCGTTCCCCACCGTATCGAAGGACAGAGAAGTGGGAAGGCCCGAAGGGGTAGCTGCCTAGGGTGATCCCTGAGTGGGCACTCGGTTAGCATGTTCCGGGACGGGAAACAAGGCTACCAAGCCTGGAATCTTTGGTGGGGGAATACACCGCACTTGATGAGATCTCTATTGCCCACACGTGAAAGGATGGTTTGAGTTAGGCATATAGCTTAAGTGCATGCTTCGGCTATTATTTTGCTTGTGCTTCGGCTATGTTATTGCATGATCTGTGTTATGTTTGAGTTTGATTGTTGTACTAAGTAATGCTAGATTACTTACCCCATTTTCTTGTCCCCTTTTCCTTGCAGGAACCGTTAGAAGTGATCGGTTAGCGATGGACGTCTTAAGGCTCGGACCTCTTATCAAACTTTTTAAAATGTGTCTTGTAAGTTTCTCTAAGAAAAGATGTATCTCTTTTTTTTTTGGAATGATCGGTTTTAGACTAAGGTCCATGGACGGATGTGTAAATGTTTGGCTTTGATGTTTTAAATCATTTGTAAAAGAAACCGGTTGTAAGAAAGCTTATGTATGTTATATAAGATGGAATGTTTGTTAAAACCTCTTGCACTTAAGTATTATAGGATTGTCTTCCGCTGATATGTATTGTTGGTCCGAACATGTTCACAACCTGCTGTCGGAGGGATGGGTTGGCAGGCCTTGAACTCCAGTGGTGGGGGTCGGTGTTGAATTGAAGGACTGGTCTACGCTCGATGACCTTCGAGACGGGCAGTTCGATATATTATTTTTCATTCATGGACGTTGATAAGATCTTAAAAAAACTGGTAGCAAATTCCACCTTACTTTTTTTCTAAAAAAAATTGAGTAGTACCTCCTGAAGTAGCAAAATCCTGAATAAAAATGGCTCATAAAGATCCATTTACAGGCCAAGGTCATAAAGACTTTTGTGGAAGAAATAAGTCATTTTCTCATAAAACTAACATAAAATTACAATGAATTTATATCATAAACCCTAGTCAAAGACTGAATCCAAATTCGAAACTCTAAACCTAAAATCATTAACTCTAAACATTAACCTTAAATTTTGAACTCTAAATTCTTAATTTTAAATTATAAACTCTAAATCTTAAATTCTAAACCATAGAATTTTAAACATAAATGCTATATAAAACTAAATCTTATCTAAAAAAATAGAGAATATAAAAAATAATAAACTTATATAGAATAACGTAGAATACGTCAATCATATAAATAACTAACAAAATAAATTTAAATGTTAAATGAGAAATAATAACCCAATTAAATCTTGTCAATCTTCATCAATTCTATAAAAAAATTTGAAAACTTTTTATGTATTTATGAAAATGTTAATATGTTCACCCTCTGAAAATACTATTATTTATATGAATTATCGTATTTATTTTTAGAAAATATTAAATTAACTTTTAGTTTATTTTAAAAATCGTAAAAACTTATGTATGAAATAATTACTTTTAGAATCGTAATAGTTTTCAAATGAATATTGATTAAAAAAGAAAATGTGATTTTAACCGCATTATTCAAAAAGACACATTTGTTGTACGTACTGCTAAAAGTAAAAGTTGTGCACACACGCGCCCTCTTAGAAAGTGAAGAAATTCGGCAATTGGCGACAATTATTGAGAGCATATGATGGTTTCGTGGTAAGAGATATCATTGTGGGTAGGACCCACGCTTTTACAGAAGATCCGACAGTATGTCGGAGTAGTGTTTCAGTGTGATCTGGTGTCCCACGTGTTCACTCTGCTGAGCCACACGCACTAACTAAATGCGCGTTCCTTCACGCGCGCATGTTTTCCTTTAATCATTTCGTCTTGATTAAAAAGGAATCCACATTCCAACAAAGCATGATGAGTATTGTTTTATGAAATAAATTAGATTTTTCTTCTGAAAATAATTTTTTAGTATCTGAATTACAGGCGTAGGCCTACTTCACAGATAGAAGTTGAGTCACACAATTCACAGAACATACAAAACAAAATATCATATAGAAAGGAATAATTATTTTTTTAATCATATAAACATTGATATATTCTAATCATTCTATATGTTTTGCATTGCGTATGGCTAATAATTGTGGTTTTGCTTGATCATATCTTTCATGCATGTGTATGTTAGCTTTGATTGCTCTTTACAGCATTGGCCGTAGAATGAAGTCATCATTGGCGATATCTAATAAAAAAAATTGGGAAAAATGCCATTTAATACCCAAACTATTTCATTCTGGCCATTTAACACCTGAACTTACGACCTCGCCAAACAATACCTCAACTTGTCATTGACTGCCGAAAAATACCTGAACTATTCGTTGACTTGGCCAAATTAACACAACGTTAAATCACTGTTCATAGATCGTTAAATACTAACGTTTAAACCAAAACGACGTCGTTTTGTTTAAGCCGAAAAATAAAACACGTCGTGGCTGACTCGAACCCGGGTCTGGCGAATATGGGGAAGGGTTTAGAACCACTGAAACAGTGGCACATTATCGATATCTATTCAACTTATATAAAATATATTGGTTAATATTGGCACATTCGAAAAAACCTAAACAATTCGATAAAATTCATAAAAATTCATAAAAATTCAGAAAAATACATAGAAATTCAAAAAAATTCAAAAAAATTCAAAAAAAATTCAAAAATTCAAAAAAAATTCAAAAACATTCACAAAAATTCAAAAAACTCAGAAAAATTCAAAAAAAATCTAAAAATCTAAAAATATCATAAAATTCATAAAAATTCGTTAAAAACCTAAACAATTCGTTAAAATTCATAAAAATTCAGAAAAATACATAAAAATTCATAAAAATTCAAAAGAAATAAAAAAATCAAAAATTCAAAAAAAATTCAAAAACATTCATAAAAATTCAAAAAACTCAGAAAAGTTCAAAAAAATCAAAAAATATCAAAAAATATCAAAAATTCATAAAAATTCAGAAAAATTCAAAAAAACTCAGAAAAATTCAAAAAAATCTAAAAATAATTATTTTGAACTTTAAATGTTTTTTGATTATTTTCAATTTTTGATATTTTTAGATTTTTTTGAATTTCTCTGAGTTTTTTAAATTTTTATGAATTTTTATGAATTTTTTGATATTTTTAGATTTTTAGATTTTTTTTGAATTTTTCTGAGTTTTTTGAATTTTTGATTTCTTTTTGAATTTCTTTTGAATTTTTTTGAATTTTTATGAATTTTTATGTATTTTTCTGAATTTTTATGAATTTTAACGAATTGTTTAGGTTTTTAACGAATTTTTATGAATTTTATGATATTTTTAGATTTTTAGATTTTTTTTTGAATTTTTCTGAGTTTTTTGAATTTTTGATTTCTTTTTGAATTTCTTTTGAATTTTTTTGAATTTTTATGAATTTTTATGTATTTTTCTGAATTTTTATGAATTTTAACGAATTGTTTAGGTTTTTAACGAATTTTTATGAATTTTATGATATTTTTAGATTTTTAGATTTTTTTTTGAATTTTTCTGAGTTTTTTGAATTTTTGTGAATGTTTTTGAATTTTTTTTGAATTTTTGAATTTTTTTTGAATTTTTTTGAATTTTTTTGAATTTCTATGTATTTTTCTGAATTTTTATGAATTTTTATGAATTTTATCGAATTGTTTAGGTTTTTTCGAATGTGCCAATATTAACCAATATATTTTATATAAGTTGAATAGATATCGATAATGTGCCACTGTTTCAGTGGTTCAAAACCCTTCCCCATATTCGCCAGACCCGGGTTCGAGTCAGCCTCGACGTGTTTTATTTTTCGGCTTAAACAAAACGACGTCGTTTCGTTCTGACCAAAACGACGTCGTTTTGGTTTAAACGTTAGTATTTAACGATCCATGAACAGTGATTTAACGTTGTGTTAATTTGGCCAAGTCAACGGATAGTTCATGTATTTTTCGGCAGTCAATGACAAGTTGAGGTATTGTTTGGCGAGGTCGTAAGTTCAGGTGTTAAATGGCAAATAGTTTGGGTATTAAATGGCATTTTTCCCAAAAAAAATTTCTTTCTTTTGTGATATTCTCATTTCTCACATTGTCTTCTCGCATGTACTATATATATATATATATATATATATATATATTTGTCCACTTGTCTTCTCACATGTACTTGAGCTATTTATTGGAATATATTATTATTATTTTCCTGATTTAGGGAAGATAATCAGCAGGCATAATTATGATCATCAGACAAATTTGAGGTTTGCTTCACATGATTGTTGGATTGTTGTATTTTTCATATAACGAAGCTTAACTTAATACATACTAATATCAAATAGTAACGCTTGTGTGACAGTTAGGGATGATTTCTGACGTTTAAATCTAGGCTTATTATGACTATTGGTAATATGATCATTAAGATTCCCATGCCAAAAATAAAGAGAAATATAACCCAACAATGATATATACATACTACTTTTCAAAGTCATAATTGCGTCAGTGATTATAAGGAAAAAGAATGAAAATGGTTTGAGGAATCTTCAGAGCAAGCTTCGAAATTGTAATAGAAAATGGAAAGAGAGGAGCAAGTTGGTTGGTGCGTAAGTTTTTTGCATCCCATGTGGAACTGACGTGGCGCACATATTCTTATGCGAGCCAAAACCACCATTACAGCGAAGCACACGTGTGTGCGTGACACCACACGTGCATTCCAAGTAAAATATTTGCAGTCAACGGTCAAACATCCGTTCATCCTTTCTCGATTCTACATGTTTTTCAGTTTTTATTAGTATCTTTTAGTATAGTTCAAGGAAAAAAATATCATCGACATTCGTCACATACCCAATAGAATTCTACAATCACAAAGCACCTTAGATATGTTAAAAGTTGAAACAAGCTCAGTTTTATTTTTTTTCCAAAGTAAGCAGCTTAAAGTCTCATAATTAGCTAACAAATTTAGATCATCGCTAAAAATTTCATGGACGTATGGCGTCTCTTCCCGCCATCAAGCTCGATAAACTCTAAAACAATGTATTCATCTGCTAGGCCGTTTGCAGTTTGATTCTTTCTTTTTTTTATCTTAGATGATTTCTACGATTTGAAGAGACCAGTAAGCTGTGGAACGAGAAAAGATGATCTCTGGAGTGTTTTTGGTGATCCATTTTGTTGAAAAGTCCAGTAAACCTATGCTCTTTAGCAATGAGAGGTGTGTAGTTTCTAATTACATATCGATACTACTTGTAAGATGGAAGTAATTAAAAAAGAAATCTCTTTCCAGTATGGATTTGATTACTATTTGATGATCTGCCGTTCTTATGTTTGTCAGTGTTTCTTGCTACAATTCATTAATTCGGGCAAAGGTGAGAAGCTAACTGGCATCAGTTCGGCTGTTCGGACATGATGAGAATCTTCCACGAGGTTAACTTGGTATACACGTCTATAGATGCATAATGGTGGCATAGCAGTTAATTTGATATTACAGAGATGCCACGATATCATCTGAGAATGGCTTTCAGTTTTTGGTATGCAAGACGTGAGTCATTAATGATCTCTTATTGGCTGTATTCATATAAGCAACCTAACTACCCCTAATTTACAGCTGATGAATACAAATTCCCAGTTTTGGTACAATTATCCGAGAATACTGCTGAGGTTTGTGTTGTGCCTTTATGAGGTTAAGTTGATACATCAGTATTTCTGTATGAATAAGCAAATGTCTTTGTTGTTCAGGAAAGACATGTAGATCCAGCAGATCTGATTTCCTTCTCTTTTTTTTTGTGAGAGCTTACTTTTTTCTTGTGGTGCTGGAAGATTTGGTAAACATTGCAGGCGTACGTATAGCTCAAATACTTGACAGAGGTTCAAAGACATTGCAGGCGTACGTATAGCTCAAATACTTGACAGAGGTTCAAAGACTTTGCATACTTGGGATTAGTCAAGCTTCAACAATCAACATGTTATACCATTTTTTATATCTTTTCCATGAAAAGAAGATAACTTGCAAAACTGAGTTAGAGAGATTATAGTATTGTGTATACTGAACTGGTCTTTTTTATTCCAGAGAAGGAAAGACAGTTAGTTTATTTCTACTAATATGGCTTCATATTTATCAGTCAGCCTGGCAGATTCATCAGTGCGAAAAGAGGTCACCACCTTTTGATCTCGCTAGTCCCATTTCCATATAATCGTATCAATTTTCTTTTGTTTTGTGTATCATTATTGTTAGTTGTTTCTCATAAGGGATTTGTTATGATGTAGACAAACTTAAGAAGGTGTGTTCACTCAACGTCTAAGTTGCCATGTGATATTTTACATATGAAACACTACTATTATGTGTGTTGAAAGTAGTTACTTGTTAAGTTATCAGTGGATCTAAAAGAGCACCAGTGAAAAACAGAGAACTGGCTCTGGTTTGTGAAGACTGAATTTTATGCTTACGTCATCTTCGGTTGGCTTTTTCCTCAAGGCGGTGGAGATAATGGTCTCAAGCCACTGCAACGTAGTTTATATGATTGAATGCAAAGGTCAAATTTGATTTCAATGCTGAAAAATGATAAAGAATAATCCTTCTTACACAGTCATTTCGTGTAGTTTGGAAACAGAAGGGAGAGTCTGCAATGGTGTTTGCATTTATGATGTGTCCATAGATATTATACGAAAACTGCTCTGCACCACACAATGAAACCCATTAGCCTCTGCTTAAATTTGACTCTACTTTCATGTTAGCACTGAGAGTCAAAACCCATCATTCAAGAAGATTAATTAACAGAGTCAACTTCAGGAAGTAACTTGATCAATTTTTCCTGCTCTTTTTATTTGAACTCATACAAGTTGAAAACATACTGCTTCGATCATTTTTCCAACTTAAGTCATTCAAATCAATTCTTGAAGAAACACAATTGTTTGGGGAAGTGTTGCAAATGAATTAACCATCAAATCTATGCTACAGAATGGTAACCTATGTCTTCCCAAGACTTGAGATTTGTTAGGATCGGAAAAAAACAAGAAATCTGACATGGAGAATGAGAATTTTGTAACTGGAAAAATCGAACTCAATATATAATACTAAGAGAAATGAGATACACGAACTGAAATTTTACAACATTACATAAGTCGGCCAACAAAACAAATTTATGAACGAGTCCATCTGTCTTAACCTAAAAAAAAACCTAAAATAGATCTTCAACATGACTCTGTTCCAGAGGAGTCATGCATTCATCATCCTCTTCATCATCCTCAACAACAGTGCGGCAGATTGGGCACGTGTCATTCTCACATAACCAAAGGGATATACAGCTATCATGAAACCCATGCGCACAATTCTGCAAGTGGAAAACGTGTTCTCCCGTCGAATATAGCTCCTCCAAACAAATGGCGCATATCTCCTCCTCCTCGGGGTCTTTTTCATCTTCTTCTAGGATTCTATGTGGTGTTACCGTGACGTGTAGGGACATGTATAATGGCCCTGGTACTCGCTTGGCTTCGGAAGAGATTTTGCCAGAGAGATGATCGCATAAGATATGATCTTGGAGGGTTGAATAGAGGAGAGAATGGATCTTGTGCCGACGAAAGCTAACCATGTCGTTTAAGAGGATGTGAGGGATTGGGAATGGAGGAGCTGTGTGTGATCCGATAATCTCCACGGGTCCGTTACGCCCCTTTATGAGAAGCACTTCTCTCTCACGCTTTAAGGTTATCTCTAAAGTGTTGGATAATGACTTGCACGAAACGGTCGCATCGATATCCATCGTGACTTCTTTTCCACTCTCCAACATTATCGTTCCTGGAATTAGCGAAGACATTCCACAATTTTCTCCACTCTCCAATATTTTTTTTGTGTTTCTTGAATTAGCGAAGAGATTGGACAAGTGTGTGAGAGAAAAGGAGAGCAATGCGCTGTTAAATACTGGTTTTTGTTGCCGAAGAAGGTTTTTCCTTTTTTCTATCTTTTAATTGGTCCCGCAATAAAGGATAAAAAACAAAAACAAAAAGAAATCGAGCTAAAAAAGAAAGGAAAGTTTCCATTTATTTTGTTGGACTCAAAATCTGGTCAAATTCTGATATAGTTAAAACCCCCAAGTCCTAGTAAACCAATCATGGAGCGACAAACAACACCTGATCATACTAATAAGTAAATAAGATACTACGTGTCCAAAAAAAGTACTACGTATCTATTTGACTTTATTAAACGGCCGCGTATGATTCTATCCTGCGATTTGTCATTTAAATCATCTCTCACAAGAGAGATATTGTTTCTCACTTTCTCTTATTGGAAGGAGATTCCCACTTTCAGTCATCTTCTTGCATACATAAAATTTCAACTTCCTAGTAACCACTAAAGCAAAAGACAGCATCATGCGATTCCAAAACATAAATTGTCTCTATTTTCACATATTTCTAGAAAATTCCAAACAGTCTATAGTTTATCAGCTAGCCTGACACATTTTGATTCCTCGCTAGTCCCATTTCCATATAATAGTGTCAATTTTATTGATTTTGCGTATTCCATAAAGTTTAGTTATTTTCCATCAGGGATGATTTTTCATAATGGAAACAAACGTCAGAATGTATAATGCAACATCTAATTTACAGTGTGAAATTTGTATCTGTTTGTGAGGTAGAAATCTTTGGGTAAACTCTGCTGGTGTGTGTGTGTTGAAATATTTTAGGTCTAAGTAGTTACTTGTTAATGTTTCCTCTATGAAATTTCTGCCAATGATATGGTGACAGGTGGCGAGACTGAAGAGAGAGGGTATCATAAAACTGAACCTCTATGAAATAAGTTCATAGTTTTTGTGAGGCCTACTTAATTATTTATATTTTTTTTTAGAATCTCTCAGCTTAGTAAACTCTGATGTACATGCCCTTAGAGCATCCTCATTAGTCTGATACTCAAAAAATAGTATCTGAAGAAAATATAATATATTTTTATTAACATTCAGTTTTGTAATTAACTTTTTTCTTCTGTTTAAATCTGAACCCGTTACCAACTGACACATGTCCATAATAATGTTTTGGCAGTTTCTCAAAACTTCTCACAACTTCTCAAATGAGGACCACTTCTGACTTCTCTCTCCTACTTTTTCTTATTTTAATAATTTTTTGTCACCAGATACTACTCTTCATCCTAGCGATGAGGATGTTCTTAGAACATCTCCATCAATGAGATGAGGAGGAAGTTCTCACATAATTATATTAATAAAAAATTATAAAGCTGAAGAGAGAGTGAGATATAGTATCTCATTTGTGATAATGTTAGAACTTTTTATATACTCTTTTTTTCATTTGCTGTTTTGTGATTGGTTATATGTTTTGAAATATTTTTGATTTAATTAAGTAGTGAAAGTATATATTAAAATATTATTTTTATGTTGTTCGGATACTCCTTTTGGTATCAAACCAATGGAGATGCTCTTATATTGCTGCTGCAATCACAAAAGAAAATTGTACAATGCATCTGACAACAGCATCACATTAGACCAGATATTT
The DNA here is from genome assembly GCA_010577795.1 of Isatis tinctoria. Classification (NCBI taxonomy): domain Eukaryota; kingdom Viridiplantae; phylum Streptophyta; class Magnoliopsida; order Brassicales; family Brassicaceae; genus Isatis; species Isatis tinctoria. Next base: position 10,375,757 of record CM021250.1, on the reverse strand, counting down.
TGTTACCGATTCACGCATGTACAAAACGAAAACTTTTTTTCCTCTTTCATTGTCTCATTACAAACATTACAAGGCTCTACCTGAAACTAGAGAATAAGAGCATCGAGAGGTTTCATAGGCAATATCGTTTTAAACCCACCAAGGCCTTTTCTCCATTAATCCCTTTGAGAAAATATAACAGAACCTTGAACTGCATGGCAACCATGCAACGACCTGGGACGCTTTCTTGTTGTTTTTCTTACTTTCCACGCATTTTTGTATCGATTCTCCAAGGTTTACGTCTACGTTATCTACTAACCATCTTATCAAGTCGTCAGAGCTAAGAGAAGCTTCCTTTGTAAACCTCTCTATAATCTTAGGTAAAAACACTTTCTTCTGCGTTTTTACAACCACATTTTCCCTTAGAAACTCTCTTTTTGAAGCTTCTAGTTCCTCTTTAACATTTGTTGCTGTGTATGCTTTTAACTGCCACCAATTCAATCATGCGAATGCCAAATCAGATCCCATAAAAGCCATGCATTTGCAGAAATAAACCAAGTTTTATGATACGTGAATAAGAATAGTATTAAGAAGTCAAAATAAGTTACCACTGGATCTGAGAGAGCACCAGTGCAAAGAGCAAAACAGAGAAGTGGTTCTGTTTTGTCAAGGCCGAACTTTGAGCTTACTTTATCTTCAGTTGGCTTCTTCCTCAAAGCGGTGGAGATAATGTTCTCAAGCCACTACAATGTTTGAGTGAATGCAAAGTGTCAAAATTTGATCTCGGTGTTGAAAAAGGATAAGGAATAATGGTTCTTACACGTCCATTTCGTGGAGTCTGGAAGCAGAAGATAGAGTATTCAATGGTGTTTGCATTTATGATATGTCCACCGATATTATATGCAGACTGCACATTACAATGAAACCATTAGTCTCTGCTCAAGTATGAATCTATTTTCATCTTTTTAGATCAAAATAGAATACCTTGTGAAACAAAGCTAACCGTCTGAGGGAATTAGCAGGTACACCATATGCCAAGTATGCCTAGTGAAGATAAATATATGATTATCCTCGTCGAATCAAGATTTTGTATTTTGTATCAGAACAATAAGTTCTTACATGCATAAGGAGCGCATTGTAAATGTTGATCCAAAATGCTAACTTTGCATTTCCTTTCAAATGATTTATAGAAACTCTCTCCAGTTGTTCAACAAGGAGCCTGTAAGTCAAAATCATGTCTTCTTGTAATCGAAATCAATTCAGAGGTTTTTTCAGAAAAGAACCAAACTGTTAACCTATAGTTGTTAATAGCATATGATGCTTGAGAAAATCTTCTCTTGTTTGATGAGATCCAAGATACTTCCACCATGGATCTGCAGGACCAAACTCGGTCTTCACTCATAACGTTCTTGGGGATAACCACATTGCTAGTCGCCGATCTTGACAGGGTTGGTGAATTTCTTTTCCTCTTCTCAGGATCTTCTGACATGGAACTGCTGCAAAGCCAGAAGTACACTGAAGCCATACACTTGACCATTTCTTCAGACAACTTGCTTGGGCATTGGTACAAATGATCCTTTAGAGTTCTCTGTGATGGATTTTTCTCCGTTACTGAATCCTTTGAATGGGACTGAAATAAGATAAACAACAAAACCTTTAGAAGTTAGAAAAAGTCTCAACCTTGATGGAAATTAGAGGGAGAGTAGTTTTTTTAGCATTTACTTTTGCTTGGCCTGAGCAACTTGTTATTGAAGGAATACAGTTTTTGTCCCGAAACTGAGAAGAGTGATCCTTTTTGGAGGTTTTTCTGCTCAAATCTTTAAAAGTAACCATAGCTTGCCAAGGCTTAAGAGGGAAGTTATTGGAGGAACAAAATGCATCTGAAATGACACTTGGGTGTTTTCTTGGTGGCTGCTTTATATGATGAGCTGGAGAAGAAATCACCGAGCTTTGCTCTGAAGATGCTCTGCTTATTGTCTCTTCAAAGATACTTCGGTACAAAGAAAGCACATGAAGCTCGCGATTTGCGACCTCTGCTTCAAGCAATTCGATCTCCGTGATAAGTTCCTTCGCCTTGAATCATCCACATCACAAAAACAAAGTCTCACAAATTTGTATTTGAAAAAGAAAACAGGTTGGAATTTTTCTTAAGTAAATTGCATAAACACTGAAGTTACCTGAGCAGAAAAATGTCTGTGCCCTGGAGATAAACTGCTTGAAGCACGGCCCATTGCTTTCTCTAACACCAATCTCATAGATTTTTCCTGTTGTAGACGAAGATGAAGCTGCTCAACCTGTGTAGCCAAAAACTCAAAGAGTCGTTCACATGAATTCAATAACTATATCAATTCACTTATTGAACATGATGATGCATGTTAAAGACGAGGAGACATGATGAAACTACTAAGGCTTACATCTCGTTCCAGAGATGCTCTATCGTTAGAAGGCGGATTCTTTTTTAATATCTGACGGTTGTGCAGAGCTTTTGGTCTCTTATTTGCTATTGTTTGAACAGAGGATGTCTGTGCAACAAGTAAAACAAAAAGAAAAAACAAATCAACTTCAAAAGAAAAAATAAAATAAATATGAAATACAATTTCTAGGTCTTACTTGCATTCTAGTGAAATTTTTGGCAGATTGTGAAACTTCATCACTAGAAGCTTGGAGATCTCGTTCTGATGACGCACTGGAAATATGATAAACCAAAAATCACTTTAGGAAGAAACATTATAAACGAAAGAAAGCTCTATATGAGTTTTTTTTGCACAATCTTTTTCGTTTAAGCAACACTTGGTGGTCAAGAAACAGTGAGAGTAACTTCCAAACCTGAAGCTTTAGGGTTTAATCTCGAGACTGAGCTTAAAAATTTGCAAGAATACCTTTTGGACCGTCCGTGTTTATGAGAAAACTGGCAATGCCAAGAATCTTCATTTCCTCTGTTTCTTCTCTGCTTGTTATCTTCTTTATTCAGACCGAAATCACTCATCTTAGTCAAAATGTTAAACTCAGACGATTAAAAACTCAACTGAGCGTGAGAAATATATCAAAGTTTCCAAAAACTATCAGTGAAATGCGACAGAAGAAGAAATGGTGGTGGTTTGAAGAATTGTAACTAGAGAAGGAGTGAATTCAAATTTGCAGAGAGGAGAGAAAGAATGAAGAAGTAAATGCAGAGACGAGAAAATGTAGTTTAACTTAACCCAAAAGGAAGGGGACCAGGTTTGATCAGATTTTGCTGCCTGCAAGTATTCAATTACCTTCACTTTATGGTTGTTGAATTGCATTCAATTCGTTTTTTCTCAATCATTTTAAATTCCTAAACCCATTATTCGCCTCTTTCGTGTTTTAAAAAAAAAACATACGACATTTCAAATTATTTGCTGCTCGTAAACCAAAAGGCTTTTTAATCAATAATAGGTCAGGTGTACCTAAATATTTGCTTTTAAATAATGTTAATATGTGTGTGTGTGTAATATTCGAAATAAATAGTTGTACTATTCTTTTCTCTGGTGAAATACTGTTGAGATCCCGCCAAAATATAAAGGAGAGTACAATAGTTAATGTCGTCGATGCCCCAGTACGAATAAATTGAGAATTTAATGTTCCGATATAAATTTAAAACTTTCTTGTTGTTTTCCTAGTTTTGAGAAGTCCGTTAAGTTTTATATTCAACGTGACAAATATATTTTCGGAATTCACTTTCCCACCAAACAAAAATAGTACTAATAATTCATAATTACCATGTTTTTTTTTTGTCAACCACATAATTAATTAATTACCTACAAATTTTTGTTTGTTAAACATGTTTAATTATTTCTTGGAAGCAGACATGACTTGGGCCTGGAGATTTGAGTAGGCCCAAGATCCAAGCTTTTTGGGTCAATCACAGTTGAAGACCGCCTCTTTTTAGGGTTTCGGTCAAACTTTATTACAACCTCAATCAAACAAACATTTACTAGCTCAATCGCATTATAAATTAGTATTAAATATACTACTATAAGAATATATTATATTCATATAACTACTGTACAAGGTGGCTTAAAATAGCTAGAAATTTTCTTTCGGTAAAATTATAATTAGGTGAAGTTTTGAGTAACGCTAAAATAAGCCTGGAGAGGTCCAATATGCGAAGGTGCAATAGAATATGCCACCGACGAAGAAAGACACGTGGACGGCTGAGAAAACTTCTCAGGGAATCCTATAAGATCTGACCAAAGCAAAAAATGAATATTTTCCTTTCTGGATAAGCCGTTCTCCTCGTGTCCACGTGGCCTTTTGAAACGTGGGACCTACTAATCTAAATGACTAAACCCATCCACTCATTATCTATATCGTGATCATCATCTACGCTCGTCCTTTATTTTGGTACGCTCGTCCTTTCTCTCTCTGTTATAAACAATTCTTCTTTTTTCATAAAACAAAAAGAATGATGTCTTTCGTTTTAATTTTCTTATAATGAATAATGATTATGGACTTTCATAATTCATTTTCTTACATAGTAGTAAATTCTTAGTATAAGATACCATTTAAGGGGTTTGCACAAAAAAACATATATATAATATATCATATATCATATACTCATATACATAAGGGGATTTGGTCAGTGATGCGTATTAATATGTAAATAGTTTGTGTGGGACATTTGTAATATCAGCAAGAAATGAAATCGCAGTCATGATCTTTTTAAAAGATAACATATTTTATTTATGGGTCTACCTTTTAGATTTTTATTTTTATTTTATGTTTTCGGTTGTATTGTTAAATGTATTATTAAAAACAATTAGTCGAAAATTCCTTAGTTTATGGCTTCCTGTTAAACAAAGATCTAGTTTCCCTGTGCGTGGGTTGTTGGCATTTATTTACTTTTCCTATGATTTTATTAACAAATGCCATGTGTTTTTTTTTTAACTTATAACATCTACTTAATATTTTGTATGGAACATGTGAATAACTATTTATTCGGAATCTTTTTATTGATTTATTTTAGAATGTGATTTTTTGCATTAGACACACATGTTTATTTTTTTGGATAATAATTAGTAAATAAAGAATAGAATATCTGTCTCCTACAAAAATGAGAAATATCTATTATTGAGGATAAGCAAATGTATCATATATAGCCATTAGCTCTTTCACATTGAAAATGACTTAATCTTTGATTTATGCATAAGATAGTAACTACATCGAGCTTTTGAAAACTAAAATAATTTTTTCCCGAAATTTATTCAATATTTAATTTAGATACTAATTAATTGAGAATAAACAATTTGGTAAATGAATTGGTGGTTACGTTTAGAAGTTTCATCCAAAAATGAAAACTTGTTTTGGGTGTTATATGTTTTAAAGATATCAAATACATAAAGGATTGAACTTTCCTTTATGTCCATCATATCTTTTTAGTTTATAAAAACATCCCGTTGTTAGACTAGTAAATAAAATAGATACCCCCACCACATAACTGGTTTTACTTTGTAAATTTTAACCGAACATGTTTTCGTACAACGTGTCATCTACAAACTTACCGTTATAAAACAATCCCAACACTATTACGTGTTTTGAAACGTCGATAAGGTAAGTTAATTTTGTGGTGACTATTCGGGCAGTTGTAATTTTCTGATAAAGTTTTGCAGGATTTTGTATGAATATCCATCCTATTGTAACTTGAAAAATATTTAATCATATCATACAAGAGATTCGTAATTATCTTAGCTTACGATACTCGGATGACTATAAAAGCACTAAATTTAGAAACCAGCCTATTTATGAATCAATGTGCATGTATATAGAGAAAAGCATAAGTTACAGTTATCCGATTTGTTGTGGCATTCATTTGTAAATTAAGATACATGTCTAATGATGTTAAAAAGAAAAGACAGATGAACTGTTTTTACTGTAAAATAAACTTTTTAAAATGTAGACAGCCTGTGTCCTTTACAAATTTTCAAATAAAAATGACATTACTAATTAATAGTAATAGCTAAATTTTCCGACCAAAAAAAAAAGTAATAGCTAAATTTGACTTGGTTCAAGTAATTTACATGTTTTTTTTTTCCAAAATAAATCTTGTAATGTGGACACCATGCATTGACTATAAGTCAATGTGGAAACATGGAAAAGAAAAGGAAAAATCCACCTATGATACACCAGACGTTTTTCCCATTATATATATGTAAACATACTAACAGCAAAGAAAATAAAAAATCTTACAATAAGTCCGGCCAGATAAATCGAATTTTTGTAATAAATCCGACCAGATAAACTGATATTATTGTCTTTCTTCCTTCCTCTCTCTCTCTCTCTCTCTCTCTCTCTCTCTCTCAATTAGATTCTGTGCTTCTGCGATCAGCTAAGATCCGATCCGCGACGAAGAACACGTTTCATTCAACTCTGATCAGATCCGATTAAGGATAAGCAAATCGGGTCGGGGCCATGACTCGTCGGTGCTCCCACTGCAATCACAATGGTCACAACTCTCGGACATGTCCCAATCGTGGGGTGAAGCTTTTTGGTGTCAGGCTCACCGAAGGCTCGATCCGGAAAAGTGCTAGTATGGGCAATCTTAGCCATTACTCGGGCTCTGGATCGGGTGGGCATGGAGGAAACGGGTCGAATACTCCGGGTTCTCCGGGTGATGTCCCTGACCATGTCGCTGGTGATGGTTACGCTTCTGAGGATTTCGTTGCTGGCTCTTCTTCCTCTAGCCGCGAGAGAAAGAAAGGTATCTCTATCTCTCTGATTCGTATCCCATTTCTGGGGCTTCTTAAATAATTTATCGAATTCGAATTTATGTGGGCTTTGCCCAATTCAATCGAACAAGCATGACCCGTGTAATTATGTATAAATTTTGCATAAAGTTTATGATTAATCTGGCTTATTGTTTGGTTTATCGTAATTACAATATTGTTTATTGAAGAAATTTGTTATCTAATCATGGAACTGTGTGATTGTTTATGGATTTGTTCATTTGGTATTGGTTTTGTAGGAACTCCATGGACGGAGGAAGAACACAGGATGTTCTTGTTAGGTTTACAGAAGCTGGGTAAAGGCGATTGGCGAGGCATTTCTCGGAACTATGTGACTACTAGGACACCAACACAAGTTGCTAGCCATGCTCAGAAGTATTTCATCAGACAATCCAATGTCTCTCGTCGCAAAAGACGTTCTAGTCTCTTTGATATGATTCCTGATGAGGTGAGTCCTCCTCCTTCTTAAGCACATTTTCAGATTAGCGTGGGGAGAGATTCTGAAATAAAGGATTCGGAAGCTATGGTGTGTCTTATTGAATAGGCTTGGCTTGCCTTCTACCTTTCGGTACTAAACGAGAATTACAGGGAGAAGTTGGATTCTGTTCAATGTTTCGAAGATACCATTTGTTGGTCGAGCATTTGGATAGAGTAGCATGGAACTATGACTCGCAAGATGGCTTCTCACAGGACCTTGATCTTGAAATGCAATCGTTTCTTAATCTTATTCGCCTGACGCTGTAACTTACCGTTGCAGGGAGGAGATATTCCGATGGATATGCAAGAACCGGAAGCAGAGAACATTCCCGTGGAAACAGCAATGCAAAGTGCTGACTCTGTTCATCAGGCACTCGCTTCTAGCTCCCGTCAAGCACCATCGATCTTGGAAATCGAAGAATGTGAATCCATGGACTCAACAAACTCCACCACTGGGGAGCTAACCGCAATCGCTGCTGCTTCTTCTTCTTCTTCCATACTAGAAGAAACCACACAACTGCAAACTCAACCGCAACCGCAACCGCAACTACCTGGCTCATTCCCGATACTATATCCGGCCTACTTCTCGCCATATTACCCGTTTCCATTCCCGATATGGCCCTCTGGTTATGTTCCAGAACCAACCAAGAAAGAGGAAACACATGAGATTCTCAGACCAACTGCAGTGCACTCGAAAGCTCCTATCAATGTTGACGAGCTCCTCGGCATGTCTAAGCTCAGCCTAGGAGATTCAAAAAAGAATGAAGAATCCGATCAGTCTCTTTCGCTGAAGCTAGGTGGAGGTTCATCAACGAGGCAATCAGCATTTCACCCGAATCCTAGCTCTGATAGTTCAGACGTCACCAACGTGATACATGCTGTCTAAGGATTTGCGGAAGTGGCTGTCTAAAAATGGCAATTTGCAGGCAGATAGTTCTCTGTTTCTGGTTTGGTTGGGGTTTACAGGTTAGTTCTTTGGTCACAGTAACTTAAATAAGATTTGCTTTGTTAGCCGTTATTTAACCGCGTAGGTTCTTTTAGTTCAGCTTTGATTATTAGGGAGGAAAAAAAGAAAAAAGAAAAGAAAAGGGGGAAAAAAACAAATTATTTTTTTTCTTAAAATTTTCTTCGTATTTGTATGCTTTTATTTTTCCTTTAGGATGCGTTAATTATCGTTTAATGTGTACTAATATTTGTTGTTAGGAGCTGACAATAAAAATTTATTAGTTTTGAATAAATAAAAGACCTGTTGTTAATCCTCTCACCAACAAATTAACCGAAATAGATTAAAACCAGAAACCATCGTTGGTCCAACATACAGACTGGGCCCATAAATTCTTTTAGCAGCTTCGAGTAACAATGGCGAAATTAAGAAACATCGAAACACTAACAAACTGTAAGTAAACATGGATACTATATTCGATCTCAGAAGAACAAGCTTGCGACAATGGCCGATCAGGAAGAAGCAAGCGAGCAAATCTCGAATCTTTCTCGTCTCCGTATCTCTCTCCGCTGTTTTCATCTTCTTCTTCACTTACTCCGATTCTCCCAGTCCCCTGTTCTCGATCTCTGCTCTCTCCGGATCTGTTCAATTCCCGCAGTGCAGATCCGAGATACTAACCCGCGCTCTTATGGGACAGAAATTTCTCTGGTACGCACCTCACAGTGGGTTTAGCAATCAGCTTTCGGAATTTAAGAACGCGGTTTTAATGGCGGGAATACTTAATCGAACCCTAGTCGTTCCTCCTGTTCTCGATCATCATTCTGTCGTTCTCGGTAGTTGCCCTAAATTTCGTGTTTCGAGTCCCAGCGAGATTCGACTCTCAGTTTGGAATCACTCTATGGAGCTCCTCAGAGCCGGCAGGTCAGCTTCAAATTTCGTTGAAATCTCTCCGTTTCGTGTTTAGTTACTGTATTGATTAAGGTCGTTGTGTGTTTACAGGTACGTTTCCATGGCTGACATTGTTGATATTTCGTCTCTAGTTTCTTCATCGGCTGTTCGAGTCATTGATCTTAGGTATTTCGTATCTCTATTTTGTGGTGTTGACATGGAAACTTTATGCTCTGGTAAGTTATCAGAACAATCTCGACCTTACAAGGCTCTTGAGCAGTGTGGTTCTCTGTTATCTGGGGTTCATGGAAATGTAGATAAGTGTCTGTATGCGGTAGATGAAGATTGTAGAACAACAGTTTGGACTTATAAAAATTCTGATTCTGATGGAAGATTGGATTCATTCCAGCCTGATGATAAGCTAAAGAAGAAAAAGAAATTTTCTTATGTGAGGAGGCGGCGAGATGTGTACAAGACTCTTGGATATGGTAATTCAGTAGCGATTCTTGCATTTGGAAGCCTCTTCACGGCTCCATACAGAGGCTCAGAACTGTATATTGACATCCATGAATCTCCAAGAGATGGAAAGATACAGTCTTTGATTAAGAACGTCGAGTTTCTTCCTTTTGTTCCTGAGATAATGAATGCAGGAAAGAGACTTGCCAAGGATACGATAAAGGCGCCGTTTCTTTGTGCGCAGCTTAGATTGCTAGATGGACAGTTCAAGAATCACAGAGAGAATACGTTTGCTGGATTAAACCAGAAGTTGGAGTCTCTGAGCCAAGAGAAGAAGACCCGGCGTCCAATTCACGTGTTTGTAATGACAGATCTTCCTGAAACCAACTGGACCGGAACTTATTTGGGGGATTTGTCTAGAAACTCTTCAAATTTCAAGCTTCACTCCTTGAGTGAACTAGATGAAGTAGTACTACAAACGCAACAAGAGCTTGCTTCTGCTCGTCACGGTCAGAAGTTCGGATCGATTCCAATGAAACTTGATAGCATCAAGAAGGTGCAGAGTCATTGCTCTCCTCGTGAAGTATCCAATGTGCAGCTTTACATAGAGGAAGCTATTTGCAGCTGTGCTTCATTGGGTTTCATTGGTACTGCTGGATCTACGATAGCTGATAGTGTAGATCTCATGAGGAGATTCAATGCTTGTAGTAGTAGAACTCAGACTGCATTGCGATGAATTTAGCGAAGTGATTCAATTTTTTTATAACATTGCCTCCAGATTTTAAGAGATCAGATTGGAAAATTTTCCATTTTGAGTAGCCAAGGCTTCACTGTTCTCTTAACTCTCGTAGATTCACAGAAGCGGAAAACCAAATGGGATAGATCTAAATGGGCTTTAATGGGCCTAAATGACGTGTCAAAATCAGGAGCGTTCCATTTAGGGCGTTGACTCGAGAGTGTTCCCGCCTCATTCACCGAGGAAGTCTTTGGTTAAAGTCGAAAAATGGAAAGTTAACCGCGGTGATATAAGCAGATGCCACGTGTCACGTAACGCCCTCTTTTTCTTCCTCGTGTTGATTTATTTTTGTCCCTTTTGGCCTTTGGGTTTCCCATTCACAAGGCGCGATTTGGGTCACCTCGCATTTCAAACCCTTCTTTCTCCGGCGTAAACCCTCTCCTTCTCTCTCGTCAGAAACCCTAGTTTCGTCTCCGTCTCCGTCTCCGTCTACTTCACCGTATTTAGCGATGCTTCCGCACTCGTACACCGTCGATTCGCTCTCGCAATCTCAAGACCTAGCATCGGCTATACTCGCAGCTTCGACGCCGTCGAATATCTCCGCCGCTTGCTCTTCCGTGGAATCGTTTCTGCAGTCGCATACGCCTGATCAGTGTCGCCATTTCTTCTCTATAACCTTTCCGAGTTTAATTTGTAAGATCTTCGGCTTCGGCGATGCAACCGCTGCTTCTCCGGCACAGTCGTCTTTGCCGCCGAACGGTTGGATCGATGTAATCTCTGCGGCTAACGATTTGGATCTATCGGAAAAAGTTTTCTCTCTCTTATCCCCCAGTGGAATACTCATGAGCTCAATCTTCGCCGTCGACAAGTTATCTCTTGTTAAGTACGTTTTCCCTACTGAACGTCTACCGGAGTATGCTCGATTCATGCTATCAAGCGAGAAGGATCGAAGTGCGTTATCTAATTTGTGCCCCTTTTTGAAAGGTAAAATCGAGGAGGATTCACTTCGGGGTTCGTCGTATGAAGTTCGGCTAAATATTTTCGAATATTACATGTTTTGGCTCTCTTATTATCCGGTTTGTAGAGGAAACAACGAGAGCTCGTCTATGATTCCCATCCAAAAGAAAAAGATGTTTAGGCTAGAAAATTGGACACTTATCAAAGGTTTTCCAGGGAGTAACAAGCGTGATTCAGATCAGAAATTGGAGTGTAATCTCTACATAAGGGTTCTTTACTCCTATCTCAAAGCATTTGTTCCTGTTTTCGACTTAAACGCACACCAGCCTTATCGTAGCTGTCTTTTGCAATACGGAAATGGATATGATGGGTCAGTGATGGCAAGAGCTGAGTTTGTAGTGAATACGTTCGTCCACTATTGGCTTGTTGAGAATGACTTCTCACCGTTTCCGGTTGTTACGGCTAAATCTTTTGGTGTGGCTCCTCCTTTCCATTCTGCTGTGGAGGAGATTCCACCCACCTGTGGGTTAGAAGAAGTAGTGAAGTTGCTTGTGAAGTATCTGAATTTGAGCTGGGTTACAACTGGTGTTGGGAGTGAAAACTACGTTGAGTATGCTGACAGTCCACGGTGGAAGACACCGACTTCAAGAACATCATATCATGTCGCTAATGTCGCTAATTTGAGCCACAGGCCGCTCACTTCCTGGAATACCCATTTACAGAGGCCTCTTTATCGATTTATATTGAGGAGTTTCTTGTTCTGTCCCATAGGGAGTTCTATTAAGAATGCATCTCAGGTGTTCTCCATTTGGATTACGTACCTGGAACCATGGGCGATCAGTTTGGATGATTTCTCAGATCTCGAAGCTGCTTTAAATGGATCTATAAAAGATGCGACAAAGGGCGAGTCTTATGAATCACGTGTTTGTGAATACACGACTTTGTGGGAGAGCTATGTGATATCAAATTATCTCTACTACAGTTCTCTGGTTATGCATTTTATTGGATTTGCGCACAAGTTCCTTCACACAGATCCAGAAACAATAACTCAGATGGTTCTGAAGGTTTGATTCTTTGCTTAAGCTATTTTTCTCAAACATAGTTTTATGTTGTTATAATATGGATTGCAAAAGATCTGTTTTTAAATCTTAATGTGATTGATCCCATGTTTCTATTGTGTTTTTTCTAAATAGGTGATGAGTATATTGACATCGTCGAAAGAGCTTTTGGATTTGATGAAGAATATTGACAAAGCCTTTCACTCTAAACAAACTGGACCAGGAAATTCAACAAAGAACGCATTGTCTAGATTTGCTCCATCTATCCGGGAGCAGTTGAAGGTATGACTATATTTTTCCTCAACACCATTTGTTATCTGTTGACCGGGGTCTTATCATAAAAAGAAAAAGAATTTTGCTTTGGTCATCATAGCACCCTTCTTGGGAAATTTAAGCGCATGCCACCAGCATTTTTAAAAATAAAAAAACAGAACTCTGCAAAAGCAACCCCTTTGAACTGCTTGTGGAACTTCAGGACTGGGAAGATGGGCTGTGTGAGAGCAATGCTGATGGGTCATTCTTGCATGAAAACTGGAACAAAGACTTGAAACTCTTTAGTGATTGTGAAGATGGCGGACAACAACTGCTTCAGGTTAATGTCTTCCCTTTATTATCTACTGCAATGATGCGCTAGGTACAGAAAACAGAAGATTTTTTTTGGTAGGATAGTATCTAGAACTGTGTTTGAAACAGCTCTAGTATCTTTACCGTTGATTTTTTCATGGAATTATCCATATGACGAACTTATGGATTACTCTTTACATTATTTTTAGTTTTTTTGTCTCAAGCATACTATCTGAATTGACGGAACTCGGTACATGAATTATTGTCTTTTGCTTGTTGATTAGTTGAATTCGGCAATCATTTTGGCAATGCTGCGAGTTATTAACTTGGGATATTATTCTTGACGATTCACATAAAAAATACTCTTCAAAAATAGTTCTTCTGTAGTTGTTTGTTTCAGTCCTCTAGTTGTATCGATGAGTCATCAGAATGCCTGTGCACACATCTGCACACTTGCTTTCTGATTTCAATTCTAGAGACACTAGAATCCCTTAGCTCATAGGCAAGTGGAGCTTAAAGTGTATTGGCCATTATTCATACCGTCTTTTTGTTCTTTACAACAATTGCAGCTATTCATACTGCGCGCAGAAGCCGAACTGCAAGCTGTGCCAGAGAAAAACCTCTCGGAGGCCCTAAAGTGTGTAGATTCACTAAAACAAGTGGTGTCAAACTTCTTTGGCGGACATGTCATAAAGCCAATTGCTTTTTCCCTAGAGATGGATCAGCCCCAGAAAAACCGTGACGAGCTCTTCAAGCCACGCGGTGTTAGGAACCAAATTGCAGGCAGTGTGAAATACAAAGGAGACTGGATGACCCGTCCCGTGTCAGAAGACGAGGTTGCCTGGATGGCTAAGCTGCTAATTAACATCTCCATCTGGCTCAATGAACGTCTCGGGCTAAACCAACCTGAGACCAACAAGAAGGAGAACTCAGAGTCGGTGTCATATGTAGACGTAACGGAGGAGGATGCGGAAAATGTTGCTGGACCTGGAGATGCTGCGAGGATGATGTTGCGAGGGATGGTGATGGTATGTGGTTCGGTGTTGCAGCTGATGAGAAGATATGGTGTTCGAGTCAACCTTCGGGTCATGGCGTCCAAAAAGTTTCTGATGCTTTTATTTCTCTATATTTTGTTTGTTGTACTCAAAAGGGTTGTCACAAGGATGATTTGGTAGAAAGTCGGAAGTATAGCACTGTAACGAGTATAGCACAATGGCCCTACCCCTCCTACTCGCTTAGAGGGTTTTGATAACAATCGCAAAGCCTTTTGACGAAACAGGGACGGAGTTTTTTGGATATTTACGCGTGGTTGCCACTAACTATTAATTTCTCCTCATTTATTATGATGGGTTTCGAAGTTTATTTTGGCTAGAGAGGGGAGACGTGTCTTTGCTCGTCACATCCAATGAAACATCTCCACGTAATCAGTTCCACGTGTCATCTGCCAGTAAGATCCACCCGAAGCAATTTTTTCTTCTGTCGTTCGTCGTGGAGTCGCTGACTCGCCGAACACCTCTACTCAGTGAAATTTCGAAATTTTAAAGGGTTCGTTTCCGATCTGATCGTTCCGAAACTGAATAGTGAATTCTGTAGACTTCTCGGATCTGTCGAGAGAATTGTTAAACCTCCTCAAAGGTTTTGCTTCCAGATACTCTGTCGTCTTCACCACACCATGGCCGCACCGTTCTTTTCAACTCCATTTCAGCCCTATGTCTACCAGGTTAGCTTCTTCTCTCTCTTCAATCATCTCGCTATGAACTGAATATTCCTTTTTTACTTTCTTCTCCAAGGGAAACGTCTGGGTCGTGTATTCTATTTGCAATCTGATAGTATTTGAGGTTCATTGTAAGTGGGAGTTAGAGGATTCCATGTTGATTTGTTGGCGTCTCCTTCCATTAGTTTTAATTTCAATGGGTGAACGCATGATCCAGCCAATTGGGGATAATTGGATTTACATGTAGCTCTGGTGATTGCTAAAGCTAATGTAGATAGTTTCTCCTCGGCCATAGTTTTCTGAGATGATGTGATTATGCCATTGATAAAAGTGTTATGTCTTTCATGGTGTTGTGTTATCTCATAAGTGATCATGTGATGCAGAGTCAACAAGATACAATTACACCTTTCCAGATTTTGGGTGGTGAAGCCCAAGTTGTTCAGGTAAAACGCTTTTTATAAAGAAAACAGCTTCATCTTTCATTATTCGGTTTTAAATCTTACAACCATTGATTGTTGATTCGTTTCTTGGCAGATAATGTTAAAGTCAGAGGAGAAAGTCGTCGCTAAGCCTGGTACTTCCCCTGAAAAATGACTTCTCTTTTCATTTTTGTAAGACCGGTTTTAAATTGATTTGTGTTAATAATTTGATACGGTGCTCTAGGTTCCATGTGCTACATGTCTGGGTCCGTCGAGATGGAGAATACATATACTCCTGAACAAGAAGTTGGAGTCTTGCAGTGGATTTTGGGCAAGAGTGTAAGCAGCGTAATTCTTCGGAATAGTGGGCAAAACGATGGATTTGTGGGTATTGCTGCACCTTATTTGGCTAGGATTCTCCCGGTTAGTGATTTTTGCTTTCCATTTAGCCATAATCGTCTTCCTTATCACCCTCAATGTACCGCCTGCTCTAATTCTTGAGTGTGTTTTTGTAATCTTTCGTTTCTTTTGTTACCCTGTAGATCGATTTAGCAATGTTTGGAGGTGAGATATTATGCCAGGTAGAGTCTCTGTTCTTAAATGTAGACGCTTAACTCTCAGCTTCTTCCTCATTCAGATCAAGCTTCGATAGAGTTGCATGAGACCTTGTCTTTTTGTTGTGTAGCCAGATGCATTCCTTTGTTCCGTCAATGATGTGAAGGTTGTCAACTCCGTTGATCAGAGGGCAAGAAACGTCGTTGCTGCTGGTGGAGAGGTAAGAAGAACAATAAACTGTACTGGTTTTAGAGAGAGATTTCTTTTTGGGGAAAGAGTTGAATATGAATGTGCCTTCCAAAAATTAAAGAGATTACCCAATAATCTTTGTTTTCTTTTTCTGTTCTACATTTATATGGTATCTTTCTGATGCAAGATCTTCATTAATATTCTTATTTCTTTCAAGTCCCACATATCCGTTTCTAGTTCTTACTCGCATTAGTATTGTTGTTGTAGGGATTTCTGAGGCAACGTCTATCTGGACAAGGTCTTGCTTTTATTCTCGCAGGTGGCTCAGGTGAGGTTTTATCTCAACCAAATTGCTGTTTGTGTTTACGCCTTATCCCCAAAAAGACTGACATTATCAACCCATACATGTTAGTTGTACAAAAAATTCTGGAGGTAGGAGAAGTTCTCACCATTGACGTGTCTTGCATCGCTGCTCTCACTCCTTCAGTGGATGTCCAAATTAAATACAATGCTCCTCTGAGACGAGCAGTATTCGGGGTACATTTACACTCTCCCTTGTATCCTAAATTTTGTTTAAAAGGACAGTAAGATTCAGGTTTTCGTGTTTTGCTCCTCCTCTCATTTATTTGACTCTCTCTGTGTAATCCAAAAGGGTGATAACGTAGTAATGGCGACTCTAACGGGTCCAGGCATCGTCTTTATCCAGAGTTTACCGTTTCATCGGCTCTCACAGCGTATCGCAAGGTAAAATCAACAATCCCAAATCTCCTTTTGGTGTCATTGTGTAACAAGAAGCATTTGTGACAGGTCGGTGACGTCACCAAACATGAGAGAAAATCCAAGGTTGTTGATACAGATGGCGATATTTGCGTTCCTTGCATACGTAGTGATTCTATCTTCGTTGATCTTAACGGAAGTTTGAAAGGAGAAAGAGAAGAAAGTATTTGTGCTTTTCTCCGACCAAACAACAAACTAACGATGTAATTGTGCACTTAGCTCGGGTTTTGGACTTTGGATAGAATGGAAATGAATCATACAGCTTACCATTTTTTTTTTTTGAATTACGAGTGGGTTCATGCGTCTCGTTACAAGATTATATATCCTCTTTTACCTTTAGTAACTACCATTGTTGACCGTCTTACCCCTGAGTTAAGATGAATTTTAGGTTAGCACTTACCTCCGTTTTACAAAACTAATGTGTTAGCACTTGGCACAAATTTGTATTATGAGCAAAACATATTTGGGTTCACCAAAGTTTCTTCAAACTTTCACAAACTTCAGAAATTGCTGTTTAATAATAACAAATTTTCGTAAATTTTAGCGTGTTTAAAGTTTAAACTAGTGTCCAGAATCAAAAAAAAAAATTCTTGTAAAACTTCCTTCATCTTTTTTTTTTTTTATAGTATTATTGAAATACCCAGCACACATACAGTTGGTCGAAGATGACCTATGAAACGAAAACAAAGTGAAGAGGCACGCGGCCTGGGCATTTTTAACCGAAATCTGAACCCAAACTCGAATCCGATTCAAAATATCTGAATCCGATCCGAACTGGATTTTAAAAAATTACCAAATGGGACTTATAACTAGGTATTTCGGGTTATGGGTAATATCCGAACCGAACCGAAACCCGAACGAGTATCCCGAAAAATCCGACATTAACCATTTTTACATAGTTTTGTATAATTTGATTACTTTCAAATATTTTGAAAATTCTGTTTTATGACTTATTTTTTATTGTTATGTTAAAGATGGATGAGTTTCGATATATTTTTACAATGTTTAAGAAGATTTTATTAGTTCTATTGTTTAGTTTTATGTGTTTTTAGTTAAAACATATTATTTTTAAAATGGGTATCCGAACCCGAATAGGTATTATCCGAATCCGAATTGAGTTTGGATATAAAATGGGACTTGTATGGTATTACAAAATAGATCCGAACCCGAAAAGTTACTTACCATACCCGACCCGAAAATTTCTAAAACCCGAATGGGTTCTATAAGGCTAAATCCGAAAACCCGAAAATCCAAAAAAACCGATCCGAACCCGAACGGGTATCCGAACGCCCATGGCTAGGCAGGCCCATGAAGAAAGAAAACAAACAAAGAAAGGAAAGAAAAATTAACAACCGAAACTTATAGGGGATAGAACATTTCAATCCACGTTTGAGAGAGGGGCTTAACCGAGGGGAGATTGCGCTGAGCACGAGTTAGGGAATCCAATTTGAACTACCTTCATCTTCTCCATTGTTAATGGTTAATATTGCACTATGTAATCTATTAATTATATTTTAACGGGTTTTATCACTTTATGAACTAATTTAATCCGTACTCGTGAATGTTGACAAAAGGAAAAATTGATACTGATAATGCAGTCACGTTGAAGAAACAGATACGAGTTTTCGCGCATAGTTTATCAAATCACAGACATGTTGTAGGATACATTAGACTTGAATTGTAACGACAACGAGACATTTAAGAAACTTATTTCTCACTCATGTCATCTCAGATCATATAAAATAAGAAACCAAGAACAAGTCCTCAAAGCAAATGTTGGACTAGAAACAAAAAAAGCAGTACGAAATCGGATTCCATTACCAGAAAAAACAAGGAAAGCATTCGATGACAAAAGACCTCATTTCTTTATTCGTTACAGGAAAATAAGAAGACTCTTAATTTAATTTTCTCGGCCTTGAGGCAATTTTACAAAAAAAAAAAAAAAAGTATTAAGAAAAATCAAGCTCGAGATCTCTCTCCCTTCCCGCGTTTCGAATATCGATGCTTATCATCACTCACATCACTAATCACCACTGGTGGAGATCGCTCGTACCTCGACGGCTTCCTCTTAAAATGCCTATCTTCGTCGCTTGATTCATAATCCGCCACCTCAATCTCCTTCCTACTGTGACGGTGGATTGATGTTCCGACTGATACGACGGCTGCGGCAGGCGGATCCGTCACGGAAGCAGAAGAGGACGAAGATACCTTTCGTCGTTTGCTAGAAGTTTCTTCCTCCGGAAAACTTATCCGAGCGAATACGCTCGACTTGTGACCATTGTCGATCTCTAATTTAGTTGCAGCGGGTGGCTCCGACGACAGAGGTTCCGATCGTTTACGGTGGTGATGTTGGTTACGTTCCGAGTCACGGTGACGGTGGTCTCGGCTTCTATCTTCGTCGCGACGATCGCGAGTGCGGTGGTCGTGTTCACGGTCTAGGTCTTGGTGACGGGACGGCCTTTCACGGTCGCGTTGCCGATCACGTTCCTCAGGATATCGCTCGGATTTTCTCTTGGAATCGCGTGAAGGAGAGTTCACTTTACGCGGAGGCGGATGCTCCGGAGATAATCTCTCCGATCGTCTACGGCGGTCGTAGTCGAGATTCGGTGGCGAAGGTGCTGGTCGCTGCGAGAAACCAAGAACAATAGTAGACAATTATTAGCCAAATTAAAAAGAGAATAAAAAACCTTAATTCGAACACGTGATATTGGAATATTCGGCCCACAATTAAAAGATAAATGGGCTTTAAAGTCCACGTAGCATTATAGCCTTACGTATATTGACAAGTGGTATTACAAAGATTCATCATATGTTTTTTTTTTTTTAATGCCATCTGCAATTCCAAACTGTTTTCTTTTTGGTATCCAAACTGCCAAATTCTCTAATTAAGACCCGCTTTACATTCAAGAAATTACATTTAAATCCTTTATCTTTTCCGCTTGTTCATAAAAGACCCACAATTTCCTGTAATTACCATCCCTAATTTTTTAGAGTTTTTGGGTCTAAATTAGCAACAGAGGAAGAGTTGCAGCCATTTTTTTTTCTTATATAATAAAAAAACCAATAGTAAAATGAAGCGAGCGAAGCACTGGTAAACATTAAAAAGGAGAGAAGGAGAGAAAGATGAGACAACAAAAGGAAACATACAGATTTATTAGGGTTGATGGATGATGCAGAAGCTGAAGTCCCATTGTTCATCATCATTCTGCTATTCTCTCCGTCCCTAAACATCTTCCCACTGTCACACACACAAATATTTACTTTAATAGCATATCCTTGTCTGAATGTAGTACAGTTAAAAAACAGAGTTGCAATGTATTATGTTTCTTGATTTTACCCTTCAGCTCGTCTCTCGTTTTCGCGTTTTCTTAACATCTCAGCTTTTCGGGCTTCAACTTCGTCTCTGCCCATCATGGCACGTTGGAGATTCATACGGTTTCCCAACTCCGCTAAGTCCCTGCACTCCCGTAAAGTTCCATAATGAGATATTCGTAAGAAACCTTCACCCTTTTTCTGATAAGAGCATTGAGTGAGTGTTGTTGTACCTATGAGGCGGTGGTATATTAGGGAATCCAAATCCTTGTGCAACAAATGGATCTGGATGCATCATATTCATACCCCCACCAAATGCCATGTCCATCGGGTTTAATCCGTAACCCATAAACGGAGGCATCGGCCCCGGAAAAGGGCCTGGAAATCCGTTGAAGCCGGGATGAAAGCCATTGAAGCCAGGCTGAACGCCATTGAAGCCAGGTTGAACACCGTTGAAACCAGGTTGCATGCCGTTGAAGTACTGGGGACCTGGACCCATTTGCATCATATAGTCAGGGCCTGCTAGATCCGGCACCTGATTCCATTGCATATCTACACCAAATCACCAAAAAACGATCCATTACATCTTCGATTCTATTCACACTTGGAACTTAGAAGAATAAACATGACCGGCACTTCAGCATAAGAAAAAAACAGCTTACCAGCTCCAGGCACTCTGGGTTTCTTTTTCTTCTTTTTTCCTGGCAAGGGACAAAAAAGCACGAATTTTGATGATGAACATAAGATCGTCAATCATTTAAGTACATATATTAATCTGCAAAATCTATGAGAACTAGGGTTTCTCCGTAATTGAAACAAAAAAAAATCCATGTGGAAATGTGATCTTCACTATCAGTCGCAACTGGTCGCAATATACAGTGAAGTTACTATTAGGATTACACATCTTTATTTTACCTGGCTCTGCAGCAGCAACCTGCTGCTGCACTTCTTCCTTGGGAGCTTGCATATTCAACTTTGAGGCTGTCGCTTCTTTCACAGCCACGGGTCCTTGTGTGCTTTCACACGCATCTGCTTGCTTTTCCACTTTATCTTCTGCAGATGCCCGAGGGGCACTTGTGATTTCTGCAGCTTCCGTTGGCAGCTTCACGGTTGAAGCATCGTTGTTACTATGAGCTGGTTTCTTCTCGCCTTTGGATGCAACGGATGTAGTCGGAGATCGGCCCTTGGGAGGTGGACAGCGTGCAGACTCCAGATCTATATTACGTCCATGATAATTTAGCAGCGACGACTGATCAAACCAAGTTTTAAAACACATGAAGTTAAGAAATATGACAAACCTGGGATATGGCCCACGCTGCCGGCATTCTCAGCGCTATCGTTTCCGGCTTCCAAAATACGGTTAATAGTATCCCTGAGCGTCTTGTTTGGTAGAAGATCGTCAGCAAGTACATCGGTTGCTAAACAAACACACCTCGACTTCGCAATAATGTGATCTCTGATACCTGAATTGCATATAATCGAAGTATATAGTTATGTTGAATTCAAACCGGTAACAGTTTACATAAGCTGTACAGCAGCAAAAAGGCATTGGAAGAACTTACATTTGTCACAGAAGCTCTGGAAACAACACTTGCTTGTAAGCGCAGCATCTCTCATTACTTCTTTGCATAATGGGCACTTAAGCTCAGGCGGAAGTTCTCCTACAGAACGCGTTGTTGATGGCAATCCCTCCATTTCCTTCTCAAAGGCATCCCTGAATTTATTGAAGACACAATAAGCATTCACATTATTATCAATATATGCGAAAAAGTACCAGAAAGCAACATTCCCATACTGATTAAGCACAACTTACTCATTTGGTTTCAGAACTGCAACTGCGCCACTTGGCAACGAATAAGAACCATCTGGGGTTGCCATCAACATGGACTTGGGGATACCAGTAGGTGGTTTAACTCTCTTAACATCATAACTAGGGTCACCGTTTGTGGGGCAATGCTGAATAAAATGTCCTGATAAATTGAATATGATGCTCTTAACACTTTTATCTATATACAAAACTGTAAGAAAAATAGAGCATATCCAAAGCTGACATACCAGGGACATTGCAACGATGACAAATATATCCCGGAGGTGGGGTTTTCCTTTCCATTCCTATCCAAGCCAACAAACCAAAATCAGTATCTTAAAACTTGATGGAAATGAAGTAAAATAAAACAAAACAAAAGTTAACGAAGACATTCTAGAATTCAATGAAAAAAAGAAGAAGAGAATCAAAGAATAGAAGTATAGATTACCAAAACCACGTCCACCCATCCTTCCATTCATACCCCTTCCGTAACCTCTACCGCCCCCAAAATTATCTGGACCTTGTCTGTTACATCGAAGAAAAACAAGAGGTTGCTACAATATCTAAACAAAATCAATATTCCAACGTCCATCCTTTGTGAAAGAGAGCTTACCGCTGCCAGTCAAGGGCTGGAGTGTCAATCAACGCCTGAATCTTGCTTTCTTCATCTACTTTCTCGTCTGTTGGTGCAGGAACAGGACATGGATTATTGTGCTGGGCATCTTGGACAACAGGAATGGAGTAAAAATCACTCCCGAACTCGTCGAACTCATCTTCAGGCTACAAAGTGAAGAATGAGTGAAAATTAGTACTTTTGTACTTTAAGAACTTCGGGTGCACTCAGAGCCAACAGAAGCCGAAAAATGTTCACCGTAATCAACTTACATGTTTCGCTGCAGACGAATCGGCAACATGAAAGTTGCTGGTTTCAGCCTGAACGTTTTCCACTTTATTCTCGATTCTAGGCGGCCTGCGATGTTCAGATAATTGCATTAGTTAGCATGAAAAATCCAATAGTCACACTTTCAACTTATGTTATATTTGGTTGAGCTTAAGATAAAATAGCTAAATAACTGGACCAAGCAGATGAAATCAAAAGGTCTGAGAAAATACTCTTGTGCAGCAATAACTGTGATGCGAGGGCGTCCTGGGACTCGACGAATTAGAACAGATGTATTCTTTGGTATTAACATCGCTTCATCTAGATACTCTGAAAATTCAAAATAGAGAACATATAAAGGCCATAGAGTGCAAACATGTTGGTAAGACACAGTATACTACGCATCCTGAGAAATTCTAGTATCAGACTCCAATAAGCTCTTTTCTAATAGTTTAACCAGTATAGTAATAAACCATAGTTAAACTCAAACATGGAAACAGCATCTAAAATCAAGTTCACTGTGTCACAGATGCAACCATATCGTCACTTGCTGGAAAAAGAAGCTAATGCAAAAGAGCAGCACAACACTTGATTTAGAAACAAACAACATCAAGTTTGAAAAAGGCATAAATAAAATACAAATAATGGCAGACTCCAAGCATCAGCAACTGAAATTGATGAGGAAGAGACGAGATTGACGCTATAAACACACACGAGAATTAAGTCTGACATAGAATACAAACCTTCGTTAGTTTGGGCATTGGAGATGACAATATCAAGGTCTTTACCACTGCCCAAATGCTTAGTTTCGAAAATTTTGTCTTTGAGAATACCGACTGATATAAAAGGACCATCCATGTCGATGGTATCATAAGCCCTTGCACTCTTAAACTTGTAATAAATTGCCATTGAAAATTTATCTGATAATAAAGCAAATACATATGTATTACTATCTTGTAAACGATTATAATGACACGACGACGAACTCATAACACAAAAGCTACTATTTTGAAAACCCTAATCGAGGCCTTCGGTTTATAATAAAAAAAAAATCTAAAATCGAGGCCAAAGATTTTGATTTCCAAAACAAAAAGTAAATACAAGCAAAAAAAAAACTAAAGTTTCAATTTTTACTTCGCTGATTCGACTTCACAGAATTTGACAGACGAAACCTCCACGCGCGAAGCAAGATGACACCAAATCTACAAATCCAAAAGAACTCCCTGCAGATTCAGAGGCAATAGAACGTCCGTGTCGAATCAAATCGAGCTGTAGATCGCAGGGGGAAAAGCTGTAATTGGCGCCGCAGATGTCTCCAAGTCTCCTCCGAAGAATCTTCAAAGCCCAAAACCGAGAACCGTCGCTACGAATCGGACGACTTGCTTCAGTCCATGGGATCCGGAAGCTCCAAGCTCCTATTCCAGTAGGAATAAAAGGATCGAAATTCGAGAGACCCTCGATTGAATCTAAGATGATCTAGAGAATCGTCATAGAAATCGAGCTGTGCGATGTCTTGACGAGGAGCAGATAGATCGATCTTGAAATCTAGGGTTTGAACAGAGAGCTGTCTCTCTCTTTCTCTCTCCCGTATCGTATTTGTAATCTATCCCAAAGAAATTCTCTTTAATGTGTAACGATTTTAAATAAAATTCTTCGGGACCCTCTTTATCTTACGAGTTACGGCCATGTATGTTATTTAATATTTATAGTGGGAATATGAACAGAAACACTGGTCTTTTTTCCTTATAAAAAATAGTAAATTTCCTAAATTCAGTTTAGACATATTTTTCTCAGCTAATTTAAATGCTTTAATTTATTTGATTCATTGAATATATAGTACAGTCTATGTTGAAATTTTGCTACCAACAAAAAAAAAAGTCAGCTCTCTGAAAACTTTCTGTAACGTTAAAATAAAATAATTAGGTTAAAAGTGTATGCAATATTCTAATATTTTAGTATTTTACTGTTTGTAATTTTGCTAGTGCACCTCAGATACCATACCGCTAGTAAGGGATATGATTCAAGATTTAAGAATTCAAAGAAAGAAAATATATAACAAGAGCCACACACAACAACAACAACAAATATCAGAGAATCAGAGATGATTGGTGATTTTAAAAAAAAAAAAGAAGAGAAAAATCAATCCAAAATATCAGTCGTGAGTTTGACAATTAATATTTGGCCTAATAAATTTTCAATCGCTGTGTCTCGGTCAACATTAAGAGGTCGATTAGAATCTGAAGCTAGGGCCTTATTATCCAAGCAAGGTTTCTTGACATCGAAAAGAGCTTAGTGTGATCATGATGCTGGATTGTAAGGTTTATTTGATGGGAGTAAAAACTCAATGAAACTCACAACAAGGTTGATTCATCTATACGCAAAGGCAAACTTATAATGTGTTACAACAATATTGATTCATACTTAGTTATCAGTCGAGCTTTTCATTGCCATGGTTTATTATTATTCGCCATGAACAATTCCAGGAAAGGGATCGTGGTTTGGAACCTACATCATTGTACAAGTGTCTTGTGAAATAGCAAGGCATCATGCTTTTTACTTTACTCATCCTAGGTGATATATATGCACAAGTGTGTAATGTTTTTCACTTCAAATTCGTTATTGGTAGTGACAGGAAAAAACCTTTTCAAGTTTAACAGATCCAGTTTTTCCTTTTTTCCTGCTGAATTATATAACAGAACAAAAAAAAAAGTAAAGCACGACAAAAAAAAAAAGTAGTGGAGGATCCTTTGGGGAATCGAGACCGTAGCTGGTCTCGTTGAGGCCGAGAGTGAGAGGAGAGAGAGACGACGATGATACGAAGAATCTCCGAGAGAGTTTCTGGATTATCTAAGAACTGGATTCTCAAATCGTCGGCGTCGCGGTTTCACGGCGAGTCTCTGGACTCCTCGGTCTCACCTGTTCTCATTCCCGGCGTCCATGTCTTCCACTGTCAGGTTACACGCCCCTGAAAAGTCTTGTGCTTTTGCTCTGTTGATTTGAAATCGAAAAATCAATTTTTTCATAGAAAAAACGAATCCTTGTTTTGTCTTAATTATAGGATGCAGTTGGAATTGTAGCAAAATTATCAGATTGTATTGCAGCAAAAGGCGGAAACATTCTCGGCTACGATGTTTTTGTTCCCGAGAACAACAACGTCTTCTACTCTCGCAGGTATATGTATCTTCCAGCTTTTGCTCCATTTTCAAAATCTCTCCTTTTGATGAAGATATGTCTCGAGAGTGAAAATCGCTATGAAATTTCAAAAGCTTGGATAAATGAACCACAGATTGCAATCGAGCGAAAGATTTGTGTGTTTGGTGTTTCGTTTTGATGAAAAAATGGTTTCTTTGACAGCGAGTTTATCTTTGATCCGGTAAAATGGCCGAGAAACCAAGTGGACGATGATTTTCAAACTATTGCGAAAACATACGGTGCAGTGAACTCGGTTGTGCGTGTGCCTTCTATAGATCCCAAGTATAAGATAGCTCTTCTACTTTCAAAACAGGTGCTGGAATGTTAGAAACCTCCCTTTTACATTTTTGTGTACTCTTTGTGTTTCCTGCTGAAAAGTGTGTGATTCTATGTATACAGGATCATTGTCTGGTCGAAATGTTGCATAGATGGCAAGACGGAAAACTCCCTGTGGATATAACCTGTGTGATAAGGTGAGCTAATAGTTCCTTTTCATCCTACTGAATCCCATATGTTATGTAAGCATGTAGTACGTTTTAGTGACTCTGATGTTTATGTGTTAACAGTAATCATGAGAGAGCTTCGAACACTCATGTTATGCGGTTTCTTGAGAGGCATGGCATTCCGTATCATTATGTATCAACAACAAAAGAGAATAAAAGAGAAGATGAGATTTTGGAATTGGTTAAAGATACGGATTTCTTAGTTCTCGCTAGATACATGCAGGTATATCAGATTAGTCTTTGCCTAATTGTTTTCTTCTTTCCTTAATCAAATGGTTAGCAACGGATTGTTACTAAAACTAAACAGTCATGTTCAGCTTTCATGTGAATGTTACTACCTACAACTTAGTCGCTTCTGTTTCTAAACCAACAAAGGAATAAAATTGTCTGCTCTGGCACCAATTCATAGCAAATTCTATCAATAGTATCAATGAGCACACTTTCCTTCTGGCAGATCCTATCGGGTAACTTCTTGAAAGGTTATGGAAAGGATGTAATCAACATCCACCATGGTCTCTTGCCATCATTCAAGGGCGGATATCCAGCGAAACAGGTCTTTCGGGTTTTCTCATGTCTATAACTAGCTTATGTGGTTTGGTCGTTCTGCTCTGGCTCTTACTAGTCTAGATTCTTTTTGCAGGCGTTTGATGCAGGTGTGAAGCTGATTGGAGCAACGAGTCACTTTGTTACAGAGGAACTTGATTCAGGGCCTATCATTGAACAAATGGTAACTTTGTCTGCCAACTAGTTGATTGGTCCCTTCCCTTCTGAGGATATGTCGGTGTTCTTCGGCATCTTCTCAATTCATTTTTCTGAATTTTGTGTTTTTTCATTTTCAGGTTGAGAGTGTTTCCCACCGGGACAATTTAAGGAGCTTTGTCCAGAAATCTGAGGACCTCGAGAAAAAGTGCCTCACAAAGGCTATAAAATCATACTGCGAACTACGGGTATTACCTTATGGAACAAACAAGACTGTTGTATTTTAATAAAACAATCAAGGACTACGATTCTCATCTGAATATTTTTTGTATGAACAACTCAAGAAAAGGTTATAACAGTTCTCTGGAAGATTTCTGATTCATTTGCAGTATTTTCGAAACTGTGAAAAATAAGTATGAACAGGATTCTCTATCGCATACGATCGCTGAGGCTCAAAGATTCGAGAGAGCATTTGGCGGCCTCAAGACAAGTTACTTGGCGGAGAGTAGACTGAATCCCGGCAACCCATCTCTGCTTCTGAATCTTACTCTTGCACTTGAACTCCAAAAGACCCTGTCCAGTTTTCAGACCAAAATAGAGTTCTTCTGAGTTTTCCATCTCTTTCCTGTAAGGCCAAGCAGATATCGCGTCGCAGACTCCATAAACAACGCCTTCAAAAGGAACAACAAGCTTCAGACTTCAATGTTTCAAGTAATTTCCCTAACTCTTTGAAAAACTAGAAAATGCTTACATTTTATCTTCTTGGAGAATGCCCCTCCAACGTGTTTGCTTTTGAGTTTGATCATGACCTGTGAAATTCATAGAGCTCTCGAGCTTAAGCATCTGGTATACAATATGAAGCAAATTAAATATGTCTCTTACAGATAAAATCCAGCCTGCTCAAGTACCTGAGACTTCTTGTTGATATAGACACAAACCCGCTTAACTCGTTGCGCTCCTGCTGACAAAGTTCAGTATAAGCATCTTAACTAGTGGAACTAGTCTTGACTCAAGCAGAATAAAAGGAATAGAATTACCATTTCCTGCACATTGGACCAGTTCACCCTGTAAAGGAAGATTTGGCTCATCCAATCTAAGCTGGCAATTTGCAGTCCAGTTAGAGTCAGAGAAGCTCCTCTCACAGGGTGTGATAGTCGCATTCTTCCTTGCTACGTTCGGCTGCCTCACCTTCAGAGCCGCTTCTCCTCTCAATGCTGGTTCAGTTTTCCATGAATTCAGATCAAATACAATCTTACTGACCCAACCAAAGCCTCTAATACCAACTTTTGAATAATAGCCTTACCAGTTGCAGCCGCGGCTGTGAGAGTCGTGAGATCGCCAGGGCTGTGGATATCAATGGAAGACCTAACCATGGCAGAAACACAAGAGCTTTCAGCACCTGCTTGCTCAGCCATCTCGATGCAATGTGAAGCCAGTAGCTCGGTGGCTGAGGCTAGAGCCAGCGCCATCATGGAGCCTGCCCCTTTACCGCAGCTTTCCTCGGATGTCACAGACGCTAACCCAGCTGCCAGAGCCGCGATGGACACAGCTGAGTGAACACGGGCTCTCTCCACACGCGCTTTATCTTTCCTCTGCATGTTCCTCTTGGTGTTTGGATTTGCGTGTTGTTTGTGGTGAAACCACTTTGATAACCTCCCTGATCTACGTGTACCAGTTGAGTTCATGATCTTCCCTGCCTGCATTTCCAACGAAATCAGAACTCAAAACTGGTCAAACGGTCTCAGACAGGTGCAAGTCTCTGACTTTAAAGTTGTTCTCACTTTATAATTCTGTCAAAATCGTGAAAACATTAAACATCACCAGCAAGAGATCATACCATGAGCGGATCTGCAGCGGAATCTTGGAAGAAAACACTAGGACTGTTTTGTGAAACAGTAGACAGACCTTGGTATTGCCTCTGTTTCTGCGCTAAAGCTTTGGAGATTTCAGAAGCGGATAGACTCCATGATCTGGACAGAAACTTCATTGGCTCCCTTGGTGTCTGAGGCTGAGGAATCCGAGAGAAAGGCTCTTCAGCTCTTACGATTCCCTCCAACTCTTCCTCCAGATTCTCTGATCCGAATAACGATGAAGAACTATCATTCCAATCTGAATAAAACCCACCTTCCATTTTCTCCTCGGATTTGCAGAAAAGCAAGATGACAACGAAGTTCGCGAGATAGAAAAGGTTAATGTTGACTCGAGTTTGTTCAGAAGAAGAAGAAGAAATAACAGATCACCAATAAGCAAAACAAAACCGTTTGTTTAATAACTTGGAATTGTTCAAATCCAGTAAGAAAAAACTAAGGAAACCAATGATGCCTCCATGTTCTTATATAAGTAATGAGAAAGAGAGGTGGACAGTGGGATCACAGATCGAAGTAATTGTACTTTGAGCACAGTCCATAAATTCAGGAAATGTCTCATTAAATGGGCACAAAATTTGGATTAGAGAGATCGTGGAACTCGTAATTGAAATAATTAAGACAAAAGGGTAGGATATCATGGAGACATGTGCATTGGTTAAAGAGTCATAAGCTGCTATTGTGTCTTGTCTTGTTGAGTCCAAGAAGATTTGACCGGACAACTTTAACAGAGCTCGTGACTGTACCGACCAGTTTCTTTCTGTTATAATTGTAATCACACAAAACCATAACACTTTTCGTTTTTCTATAAAGATACTCCCCACGAGTTCATTCGTGTTACAGATGATTCGAATATCCATCGGCTCTTGGATGTTTTTGTTTTATAGTATATCTTTTCTTTATTTTTACATATCTATGGATAAATCACGTAACAAAAAGAATCGATTGTCCACTGGATGGTTCTACAAAAACAATTTGGGTTTCGAAATTAATGATGATTAATGGTATAAATGTGTTCATGTTTATTCCAAGATTAATGATGATGAATTGTTTTGCTAATACAATTTTTGCCATTCACAATATTCATCAGATTTTCACAACATAGAGTGGAATATATATACACATTTTCAGTTTTTTTTATTATTAACAAGAGATAACTTTTTTCTCTACATACAATCTTGGAAGAAACGGGTCACCAAACATACACAAGCAAAACACAACATCAAACCAACCAACAAGCAAACATCAAGCCATCACAAACCGGTTAATCAAACTCGGAGCTCGCGGGTTTCTACAGCTTCATAAGAACCGATGAACACATCGCCGTAGATGAGTCCGGCAAGTGCACCACCAACGAGTGGACCCACCCAGTAGATCCAGATTTGTGATAAGTCTCCACTGACAACAGCTGGTCCGAACGACCTTGCTGGGTTCATGGAGCCACCGCTAAATGGACCAGCAGCGAGGATGTTGGCACCAACGATGAAACCGATAGCGATCGGAGCGATGGTTCCGAGCGATCCTTTCTTTGGATCAGCAGCAGTGGCGTAAACGGTGTAGACCAGAGCAAAGGTCACAACGATCTCCATCACGATACCTTCGACCGCTCCTAAACCGGCTCCGACTGCGTGGGTCGGTACGCTCTGTAGCAAACCGGAAAACATATAAACTCATTTTTCAACCAGGGAAAACAAAAATCTACGAGTACGTAGCACGTAACCTAAGAGCGATCCAAACCGAAACGAACCGAAAAAAAACAAGAATAATCAGTTCTACGCTAGTAGTACGTACCTCTCCGTTGGTAACAAAGACAAGGAGAAGGCAAGCAACGATGGAGCCAAGACACTGAGCGATCCAATAGAAGAAACCTGTGATCAGTGTGATGTTTCCTCCGACAGCAAGACCGAGAGTCACGGCCGGGTTTAAGTGGCCACCGGAGATGTTAGCTGCAACCGAAACTCCGACGAACAAAGCGAAGGCGTGAGCCACAGCAATCGCCACAAGACCAGCTGGGTCCAAGGCTGCATCTGAGGTTAGCTTGCCAAAAGCAATAGCTGAGCCAACACCAGCGAATACAAAGAGAAGAGTTGCGATGAACTCAGACAAGTAAGACTTTAGAGATGCAACACTGAATGAGTCACCTAAACTTCCAACTTCGATCTTCACCATTTTTTTTACTCGAAGACTTGCTTTTGGTTGGTTTTTGTTGTGTTAGCTCTTTTTCTTTTTTCTTTTTTCTGTTCGTTGGGCTTTGTATGGGGGCTCTAGTTTATATAGTGAAGGGCAAATGATGACGATGGGACCCATATTACGTGGCTCTGCATTATTGGATGCCGCCCAAACCGCCTCCTATTTGATTAATTGAAGGTTCGTAAATATTTAACACGATTAATGACAACTATAATGGGATTTAATTAAACGTGAGGATAAGAATCTTCTGTTGGCATTTTGGTATTCCCCTTTAAAATAATTGTTCTGCCACACCAACAATGATAATGGTCTTATTCAATTTACCATTTGTTATTTTTAAAAGTTCGTATTGGATTAGATATGGAAGATGATGATTTTATTAGTAGGGATTATAAATTATAAGTCAGTTAATTCAATACGTTTGATGTTTTATTTTGGAGTTGGTGGATTTAGTCAATTTTCTATTTTTTTTTAAACGAAAGTCGAGTTTTAACTAGCTACGATTATATATGACTTTTATTTTATTTATGAGGGATTTTGCAAAATGACTTATTTAAGAATTAATATTTGAAAAATACCTCAGTTTTTTTGGATTTTGAAAATACACTTTTATATGTTAAAAGACTATTTTGATCATATTTAAACAAAACATTATTAGATCATTATAAATTAAAAATAAAATTCAAAAATAATATTGTTAAGATTAATATTTTATTTTTGTTGCCGGTATAAAAAATTATCTTAATTATTTAAAATTATTAATTTTAAAATGGATTATTATATTTTCAATTTTAAATTTTATATCTAAACAAACAGAATTATTTTTGGAACCTTATATAAAAAAAATTAATATCCCACTTATAATCTAACTTCATCAAACAATTGACAATAATTTTGAAATAAAGTTTTATGATGAAAAAATATTAAGATTATAAAATATAATTAATCACCATGTATGGATCAAGGTTATAAATAATATTTTGGTTCAGAAAAAAGAGAAATTAATATTTATAAAAAAGAATAAAAGAACTTTATCATTTATAATGAAACAAAATCAAAATAAAATTTTAATTTTTCTAATTTTTATTATTTAAAATTTATTTTATTTAACTTAATTATAAATTTCACTCTATGATAATTTTGTCATTTCATTTCAGAAAAAGTGTAGTTTTCAAAATCCAAAAAAACTAAGGTATTTTTCAAAACAGAAACTCTTATTAAGATATTTTACCAAATTTTCTCTTTATTCTATTGTACTAACAACACTAACATCAGAGTATTTATTCTTTTTTTTAGGGGTGATTCAGGATTATGTTTTTGCATACATATAAATTTACATGATTACACCTGAAGATGAATGTTTAATTCCGAACCTCAAGTAAAAATGTTTGGAGTTTTGTTAGGTGCTCCACGATGATGGCAAGATTTCTCTTTTCAGCCGACTTTTGTTTTATTTTATTCGTCCCACCTTATACTTAGACAAATATTCAATAATTCCATGAAATTGAAAGGCGGTTAATCAATCGTTAACTACTGAAAAGGTTTAGGGAGGGATAACATAAGTTAAATGTTCTTTTTAAGAGTTAGCAGTTTGGCTGACACGTATTGTTCCTCTCCCACTAATGCTGAGTCAAAAACCTCAGCAGCTTCGAATGACGTCCCTTTTCACTAAATGGGCCTGATTAGGCCCATTAATTGTTTAATGGATTCCCAAACCCAACAGAAACAGCGATATCTATTTTCCGGCTTTTCTCATTTTCCGGTTGTCCGAAATCCTAAAACCCTATAAATCCTCTGTAGAAGAAGAAGACGATTGAATCTCAATTTTCCAGCTTTCTCTATCTCTTAAAATGGCTTCTGCTTGCAACAGATTCATGAGCAGATCCTCCGTCTCGTCTCTCAGATCCGCCATCAGATCTTCGCTCCACAAATCTCCAATCGGCACCGGGTCTTCGCCGGGTGCTTCGTCCGCCGGATTTCGGATTCCATCTAAACCCAGTGCTACTCCCCGATTCTCCTTCTCCAGGTCTGCTTATAATCAGCCAATCGCGTAGTTAGACATGCTCTGTTACAAATTCCATGAATCTGCTTCCATTTCGTAATTTCTTCGATTTTTTTAGTGTTTCATTTGATGAACTGTGTGGCTACGTGTAGGATTCCATCTGAGCTTGGCTGTGTTCAGTCGCTGTTACCGCTTCACAGCACGGTGGCGGCTGCTCGGCTGACGTCGTGCCTTAGCACAACCTCCAGAAGCAGCCGAGCTCTCTCTCAGGGTACTCTCTGCTGCACCTCTCCCGACCTCTAATACTCTTTTCTGCTTTCTTGCTTGTGAGTAGCTTTTTTTGCTTCCCTATCTACATTTGATCCTTCTTTCTTCGAGTCTTTACAATTTGCAATTCTCTGTGTACAACTCTTAATTGCTGTGGCCTGATTAGTTAGCTCGCTTCAAAGCTTAATACTTCAATGGTCTGCACATTATCAATGGCTATACAGCGTTTTTTTTTTGGCTTAGCACTCGGTTTTGTTAGTTTGACTTAGAAAGGATCATAGCTTCCTACACGTGAGGACATTAGATCGCTGTAAGGAAAAGATCATACTTATGGATGAACTGTATGATTGCTTATATGAAGTGTTGCATGTTCTATGATTACTTTAACTATGTTTACTCTTTTCTTACTTAATTCTTGACTATATGACTTTTCTTACTTGGCGAAATATTTGCATTATGCCGTGTTGATGGATTTAATATATGACTCTTAACAAGTAGGAGTTTTGACCCTAGTAAAAGTTATGTAGGTTGACTAGTTGAGTAAATCAGTTTCTAGTTGTGAAAGAGTTTTGAGCTTGAGTGCCATTGTGTCTGTCTAATTATGAGTACTTGGTTCATGCAGGCACATAATTTCACCCTTACCATGTGGGATCCTTGCATCTTTATCAAGTACGAACCCTTTTTTAGTTCTAGTAATCCTAATAAAAATATCGGAAAGCAGAAGTGTTAGGA
Source organism: Isatis tinctoria (assembly GCA_010577795.1). Classification (NCBI taxonomy): domain Eukaryota; kingdom Viridiplantae; phylum Streptophyta; class Magnoliopsida; order Brassicales; family Brassicaceae; genus Isatis; species Isatis tinctoria. The sequence continues at coordinate 10,341,853 of CM021250.1, read as the reverse complement.
AAAAAACCCTGTAAAATGTGTAATTTGAAGGGAATAACTTTGTTAAACCAAATGTTAAGCCGTGTCAGATTGGCTTTGTGTTTCTTGCTTTTCTCTTTATATGGATGTCAGTCTAGGAAAATTAGTCCGTGATCTGTGTATAAGAGTGGCACCAATACTGTAGTAATTTGTAAAAGTGCTCTTTGTCCCAGATGGAATCGATGGCACGTGAGACGTATTTGCAGTTGTTTTTAAAGGTGGGCTCTGTCAACAATGCCTTGGTTATAATTTAGATTTTAGGAAGCGGTTTTAGATGAAATTGCTTGACTAGTTTTCTGTTCATCTGATTCAAAAGACGTTGTGTTAAAGACTCTTACCATATACTAGTCAATAAGCGGATAACATCCGCCTTTCTTTCCTCTTCATAAGAGACCAGTTTTCCGTTTCTGTCCTAACCCTTATTTCTCTTTCTGTTTGCTACTCTAGAGATGGGCCTTTCAGTCCCAAGGTGAACTGATACATTCATGAAGAGTATTACTATCAAGGGAGGCAATTTTGTTCTCTTAAACTTAGAGACAAGAAGTTGAACTTTTTTTGTTTGCGACTCCAAACTCTTGTTATTTAAATTCATTAAGCAAAAATATGTAATCTGTTTCTCCTCTTTACACGATTCCTCTTTTAGTTTCTAATTTCTATCCATATTCGATTTCATTACTATTTTGACTTTGCGTTTACATCACCATAAGCTCTGAACTTAAATGATGCTAAAGTTGTATTGCAACATTTTGCTCTTGAATCCAGCTAGAGCCAACTTCTTTCTCCACCCCTTTCTCTCTCATAATCTTCCTAATTTTACTAACTTCTCTCCATCTCTCATGGTAAGCATAGAGATTCGACATCACTATATATATGTACTCATCTTTATCAACTTCCCCTAACGCAACCATCTTAGCGGCGACGGCCTTTGCAGCTTTCAGATCCTTTCCAGCACTGCAAGCACCAAGCAACGCCCTCCAAGCCACACCATCAAACCCAAAACCGAATTCTTCAATCACCTTTTTCGCCTGCCAAATATCTCCTCTCTGCGCCATCGCTCTTATAAGAGAACAGCAATGCTCTACAGTTGGTTTGATCCCATACTCGTTAATCATCATCTCAAAGTAGCCAAGCGTGAGCTCCATTGGAACTTCACAATGAGAACACACTGCTAAGAGATTCAAGAATGTGATTCGATCAGGTTTCAAGAATCTTTCTTGTTTTAATTGGTTAAAGAGCTTGATTGCCTCGGTTGAATCGCCATTCCGAGCGTAACCAGAGATCATTGCGTTCCACGCAATAAGGTTCTTTCTCGGCATCGTCCAAAATATCAGCTCGGCCGGCTTCAACATTCCGCATTTAGAATACATATCTATCAGAGCACTCGCGACAACAACTCGAGAGTCGAGGCCAAGCTTGAGAGCACATGAATGGACGAGACTTCCCCATGGAACCACAGCGAGAGCAGCAATGGCGGCCAGAACTATTGACAAGCTATACTCGTCGAATCTGACGCCCAACGAATGCATTTTGGTGAAAAACTCAGTAGTTTCTCTTGATTGGTCACTGTTGACATAGCCTGCCAGTATTGTGTTCCATGAAGATGAATTAGGGTTTGGCATACTTGATAGAATCTGGAAAGCACTGTTGAAATCCCTGGATTTGACGAAAGCATCTATGAGCTCGTTGTATGTTACAGTGTCTGGATTTGGCATCTGATGGAAAAACCAAAGTCCTAGCTCGAGCTTACCGTTCCTTGAGCAGGAAGCAACGATGGCATTCCAAGAAACTGTGTCCTTTTCTTCCATGTGTTGGAATACCAAAACTGCATCATCCATGGAACCACACTTCCCATACATGTCGACTAGACAATTACCCACTACGACATTGCCTTTCTCTACGCCAAGTTTCACAATCTTTGAGTGAATGCAGGCTCCGAGCCGAAAGATATTCAGTCGTGCACAAGCAGCTAAAGCGGCTGTAAAGGAGAATTCGTTAGGGAAGACATCAGATCTGTGGAGGTCGAGAAACAGACACAGTCCTTCCTGGAATCTTCCCGATTGAACATAACCAGAAACCAATGAGTTCCAAGAGATAACATCTGGGTCAGGCATTTCATCAAACAGTTTGTGAGCATCTTCCAACGAGTCGCTTGTCTTGTAGAATCTCATCAGCGAGTTGGAAAGACGCGTATCTGAGACAAACCCATGTTTCACGACGTAGCCATGAAGCTGCCTGCACAAGGAAACGTAGCCATGGTTCCCGGAGACGCGGAGCAGGTGAACCAGCGCAGAAGCATCATCTGGCTTGTCGCCGTCATTGAGCAGCTCAACAGCAGCGTGTAACGCGTCGACGACACCTGACTGAGCCAGATCAGTAACGACGGTGGTCCATAAGTTCGAAGAAGCAATGGAACCAACATGACTCCTTCTGAAGTAGACACATGATGTGTGTAAAACTGTAAGTTTATTCGACACAAATCTTAGCATTTGGTTTTACTTAAACAGATGGTCCTGTGTTGCATCAAATATATAATCCTTTTTTGGTCATGTATAATCAAATTCCAATTTTTTTTAGTAATCATCCCCAAAAAATGAAAATAAAATGAATAATTATTTTGGGGCAAGATTGCAGAGCAGATTGAAGGTTGGGATAACAAATGGCTTAAAATAGACAGAATAGTTATTTGGTAAGTAACAAATATAGGTGGAATGACAATGGAGGGTCTGTTTTCTTACAGAAGCAAAATTTGAGGAATATAACGAGAGAGTAGAGGAGAGAGAAAGATAGGAAGAAAATGTTGATTTCAGGGATATTTTCTGAATGAAGGTGAAGAAGAGAAAGACAGAATCTTTTAGTTTTTTTTTTTTTTCCAAATCTTATCTAATCTGAACACATTATGCTTATATGGATTTCCTGTCACGCAGTTTTTCTCCCTACATTTCTATCAATCGGTGCTCAATTCCCCTTAAGAGGAGATGATGAAGAAGGAGATGATAGAAGAGATGGTGATCGTAGGAGGTTTAGTAATGGTTCAATTTGTATACGCAGGCAACTCTTTGCTCATGAGTTATTTGATGTCACTCGGTCTCGGTCCTTTTACCATTGTCATCTTCTCTACCTTTGCTACTTTCTTAATCCTCTCCCCTTTCGCCATTGTCTTCGAAAGGTCTGTCTAGTAACTTTTCCACATACCCCCCAAAGAAAAACAAAAAACCTTCACTAATCTTTTTTTTTTTTGTCTTGTTGTATTAAAGAAAGCAATGGCCAAATGAGCTTAGCCCGAGGCTGATTGGTAAGCTAGTTTTGATCTCCTTTGCAGGGTAAGTATCATCCTTCATAACTTATTTTGTTGATAAAAATGTATAAAAAGTTGTTGAAAGTTTCACAAGTTCTTGTTTCTGTAATGAAAAAAAAAAAAAAAAACAAAACAGGGTTACTCTGTTCCAGTCTCTGTTTTTAGAAGGAATCAGGTTGACATCACCAGCAATGGCCACAGCGATGCCTAATCTCGCTCCTGGTCTCATTTTCTTCATCGCTTGGGTCGTTAGGTGATAACGCTAAACCCCATTTTTTTCAAAAAAGACATCAATCACGTGCTCCATGATTCACTAAAGTGTCTTTGTTCTGCTCTTTTGGGTAGGTTAGAGAAGATGAATATGAAGTGTGTGTACAGCAAATTGAAGATCTTAGGGGCATTGTTGTGCGTATTCGGCGCTTTGACAATGAGCTTAATGCACAGCGCTTCGATCATACACGATGAAGCAGACAATGCTTCAATATTCGTGTTTGATCGAGACAGAGTCGTGGGATGTATGTACCTTCTCGGAGCTGTGTTTGTCTTATCCACCAACGTCGTTCTTCAAGTAAGTAAACCGGTTCTTCACAAAAACTTGGTTCGGTTTAGTTTCCATGGAGATCTAATTAATTATTGAACAGGCTTCGACATTGGCTGAGTTTCCAGCCCCGATTTCATTAAGTGCAATAACGGCATTGATCGGAGTGTTGATAACAACGGTTGTGCAGTTATTGCAAAACCAGAAGGCGAAATTACTTACCAGTTCATTGGTTAGTATCCGTAGCCTCGTTGGTATTTCTCTTCTGGTGAGTTCATTTTAAATCTTTCATAGACATAACATAGTTTACTGGTTTTATGGTTATAATATGTATAGTTTTCGAAATGGCAGGGAGGGATGGTGAGTGGAGCATGTGTTAGCTTTAATGGATGGGCGATGAAGAAACGTGGACCGGTTTTGGTTTCAATGTTTAGTCCTTTCGCTACGGTTGTTTCGGTTGCTTTCTCCGTTTGCACATTAGGAGAGTCCATTTGCCTTGGAAGGTAACTTTGATACAACTCTTAACAATTATAGCTATGTTCCCTTAGGTAACACTTCAATGGTAAGTTAGTAACCATTGAGAAGATGGATAACAGAAGTCGAAGTGAACTTTGTGTAGAAGCGATGGCTTCGAATAAATGACAATGGTAAAATATTCATACTTGTATGTTGTGTATAAGTGGTGGCTTGAACTAATAGACAACAATGTAGGAAACTTTTAGGTGAATAACATTGATAAAACTTTTGTTGTTTAGCCGGTAAATGGTGTTGTTTTATTGTTATAAGATTCGAATTTAAAGAGATGATTTAGGTTTGTGTTACCGACACATATGTTAATCATTATTTTATTTTAATTAATGGTTAACAAAAACAAAATATTGCAGTGTGGGAGGAATGGCGTTGATGTTTATAGGAGTATACCTTGTGTTGTGGGCTAAAGGCAAAGAAGGATTCTCACAAATTGAGGGTTTTGAGAGTGAGTACGATGCTAAGAAGCCTCTTTTGTCTTGACAATTTGTCTGTTTTTGTTTTTTCCTCATATCAATCTATCTACAAAAAAGGTCGGAAATTGAAGATATTGAGTTGTAGTCTTTATTTTAGTCAACATTTTTACACAGAGAAAATGGAATTCTATATTTTACCCGTTTTATATTTGTTCCTTTTCGCAGTGCGTTGATAGAAGAAAATGATGGATAAAATCACAAATCATATCGAATTTTTTTCTTTTGGTATAACGTTATAAAATAGGAAAATAATTTTATGCAAGTGACGGGGTCAAATGGTGATCACAACGTTACCAAAATAAACAAGTTGGGTTCATTGTGGGCTCATTCAGAATCTTGTGGATGTTCATAGTCATACAATACATATATAAGGGTAAATTCGGAAAAAGGAAGGCAAAAAAAAAGAAAAAAAGAAAAAAAAAATCAAAGTCTCTCTCTCTCTCTCTCTCTCTCTCTCTCTCTCTCTCTCTCTCTCTCTCTCTCTCTCTCAATTCGATCTCGAAGATTTCACCGACTAATCGGAGTCTGGATCGGAGATCGGTCTGGAATTTCACCGAGAGCCCGTTGTGGAGTTTGGATCTGATAATGGCACTCTGCTTCATTTAATCTCGATCGTCTGTAATTCTACTTCGTTTTTTGCAATTGATCCTCTCGCGAAGCTTGCAGATCTGTCGATCTCTCGCGGAGATTTTGTGGGGGGTTTAGGTTAGGGTTTTGATCACAAATTTTCAGAATCGTTTTCAATTGATGGCTTCGAATCCTCAGTTTCTTCTGGATGATCAAACGGACGAGGATTTCTTCGACAAACTTGTTGATGACGCCTATTCTCCCAGCGAAGCTCACGCTTCATCTTCTGCTAAAGAGCTGAAATTCGACGACGGAAGTGACTCCGATGACGCCAGAGCGTTTGCGAATCTCTCCCTCGTTGACGATTCTGTGGGTGATGGAGATGGAGCGTTGAATGAAGCAGCAGACCCGGGGAACGATGTTGCAAAGGAGGGTTTAAGTAGTTCGCTGGGAAAAGAAGGGCCTTCCTCATCTATTGCTCTGGAAGAAGCTCCCCAAGTTGTCCACAGTGATGCAAATAAGTTAAGCGATGATGTGCTGAGATCGGAGGTGGATGTTATGCCACTATCTGAAACAGCAGCAAAAGAAAGCCATACAGTCGATGGATCTGGGAGCCCTGGGGTTAAGGAGGTTGATTGGGGCTCTTTTTATGCGGATTCATCTGTAAATGACGGCCGAGGGTTTGGTTCATACTCTGATTTCTTCACCGAGTTGGGGGGATCTACAGGGAATTTACAGGGAAAGGCGGAGGTAGATGCGGGAAACTTAGTATCCAATGATACGAAGAACACAAGTTTTGGTGTAGATAATTCGGCAGGTTTCGAGCAACATCAGGGTGAAGTGAATCACGATTCCACAAGTGGACAGGACGTGGATAACAGTCAATCTTGGGAAAATATGTATCCCGGATGGAAATATGATGCAAATACTGGCCAATGGTATCAAGTTGATGGTCATGATGCAAGCATGAATTCACAGGAGAGCTACGGAAACTCGACGAGTAACTGGGAAAGCGTTGCTTCTACTGATAACTCGGATGTTACTTATCTGAGACAGAGCACAGCATCTGCAGTGGTGGTACAGCTGAGAGCGTGTCTACTTGGAACCAGGTTTCACAAGTGAGCAATGGATATCCAGAACACATGGTCTTTGACGCGCAGTATCCAGGGTGGTACTACGACACAATTGCTCAAGAGTGGCGCTCCCTGGACAGCTACAATCAGGCTTCTCAAACAACTGGAAATGGTCAAACTCATGATCAGCAATTTCAGAATGGTCATGCTCCTACGGCTACGTATCACAGTAATAGCGAGAGTGGCATGTATAATGTTAATGATAAAAAACAGACATTCAAAGCACAAGAATTTGGTATCCAGAGCCAATACGGAAGCTGGGACCAATCTTTCCATGCCAACAATCAACAGGCTACTAACACATGGCAATCAGAAAATGGAGGTAAGACTCAGGCGGCTGTAACTTCTGCCGCATTTTCAACCTTCGGAGGAAACAACCAAGTAAATAGTTTGTACAGTACAGAATCTGTGGCTCAACAGTTTAAGCCAAATGAGATTGGAGTTCAAGGCTTCGTCCCTCAGCATATGAATGTGGCTAGTGTCACGCAGAATGGACCATTGAACTTCTCTAACGATTTCTATAATAGACAGAAATCCGTAGATGATGCTCAACAATCATATCAGACCAATCAGCTTTTCTCCCCAAGTGCAGGAAGATCACCTGATGGGCGTCCACCACATCCACTTGTCAGTTTTGGCTTTGGTGGGAAGCTCATTGTTATGAAGGATACTAATGGCTCTCTCCAGAATGCATCATTTGGGAGTCAGGTTAGTCCTGAAGTGTTATTTTCCACTAGGTTTCTCTTTTACACCCTGGGAAGTTTAAGCAAATTATTCTAGTTGTATCACTATATTTTGTATGCTTATCATTGAACATATATGACATACATTATTATAACCTCAAAAAAGAGTTTCAATACTGATTTAACTTCTAATCTTTTTCTATTTGGTTCAAAGGGAACTGGGGGAAGCTCTATATCTGTCCTAAACTTGGCAGAAGTTATTTCTGGGAGTGCTTCTTATTCAAGTCGTGGGGAAGATTCTTCAAGTTACTTTCGTTGTCTGCATCAACAATCTCTTCCAGGTCCCTTGGTTGGAGGAAATGTTGGAAGTAAAGACTTAAATAAGTGGCTTGATGAGAGAATTTTACATTGTGAATCTTCCGACATGGACTTTTCAAGAGGGAAGCTTTTGAAAATGCTTCTTTCTTTGCTCAAAATATCTTGTCAGTATTATGGGAAACTCCGGTCTCCTTTTGGAACTGATGCAACGCAAAAGGTGAGCAGTTGTAGGATCTCTTGTCAGTACGCTTTTTAAGGAAACATTTATATGTTACAGTTTTCTCATCTTTGTACCTACACTACAAACAGGAAACGGACTCTGCCGAAGCAGCAGTCGCTAAACTTTTTGCATTTTCCAAGAACGCTAGTGTCCAAAATGGAGGCTATGCTCCTTTTAGCCAATGCTTGCAACATTTACCACCTGAATCACAAATGCAAGTGAGTAGACATCTTATCCGGTATTTCTCTTTCGAGGAAAAGGTTTTAAAATAGTCGATTTTTTTTTTTTTTTTTTTTTTTTGCGTATTAACTCATTAGGAAGAATTTCCCAGGTAACTGCTTCAGAAGTGCAGAATCTTCTGGCCTCTGGTAGGAAATTGGATGCTCTACAATGTGCACAAGAAGGCCATCTGTGGGGACCAGCGCTTATTATAGCGGCACAACTTGGGGATCAGGTTCCTTTCCCTTGATTACTATAGATCTAGAACTTTCATTCTTGCGCTTGTTAGACTGACTTGGTCGATGTCGTAAATTGATGCAGTTCTATGCTGACACTGTGAAACAAATGGCCCTTCGCCAGTTGGCACCGGGGTCTCCTTTGCGGACATTGTGCTTGCTGGTTGCAGGGCAACCAGCCGAAGTGTTCTCCAATGGCAGTACAAGTGATATCAGTTTTCCTGGTTCCGTTAGTGTGCCTCAACAACAACCCCAGGTAATACAGTAAACATCTATTTCTTACAAGTAAGAACAAGTTGAGTGATGCAACTGACAAAACTTGTAGAAATTACAATGTAAATTCCCCAGAACGAAATGAAAATTCCTTACTGAGGATACTAATTATTCACCAACTAGAGGCAATCAATCCTCTTGTTACTCGGTAGAATCCGATATAGCATATAGCATACTGCGTACAAAATCCAAAAAGGGAATAACACAATCATTACCCCTTAGCTCTCTCATGATTAAGATACTAAATCAATCAATCTATCTCCACAAAATCATTGCTAAATAACAGTTACCTTATTATATACGCTGCAATACGAGATGTTTTCTCTACCACTGGGAACTGTTCACTCTTCCATTTCAAAGGAGATAGTTTCTTCCTGCAGCGCTCTGCCACGGGGAGTTTGCTAATAATATCTCTTTGTTTCTTTGAATTGCAGCTTGGAAGTAGTAGCATGCTTGACAATTGGGAAGAGAATTTGGGTATAATAACTGCTAACAGAACTACAGATGATGAGCTTGTGATTACTCATCTTGGAGATTGCCTGTGGAAAGAAAGGGGCGAGGTGGTTCTCTGCCTTTTTGTATTGTTTAACTTCATGGTAGACTTTATCATGACATTTGAACTACTACTATGAATCAGATAATTGCGGCGCATATTTGCTATTTAATTGCGGATAAGAACTTTGATCCATACTCAGATAGTGCCAGGCTCTGCCTTGTGGGAGCAGATCATTGGAAATATCCTAGGACTTATGCAAGTCCAGAGGCTATACAGGTAATCTTTTATCTCTGTGGTTTTATTTATCATAATACTAGCTGGGAGATTCTATGTTGAGCATATCATAAGTAGCCTCCCAGATCCTCAATATATTTTGATATTTTCTTTATTTGTTGGTTGATCTTTGCATGGGCAGAGAACAGAGTTATATGAATACTCCAAGACGCTGGGAAACTCTCAGTATATCCTGTTACCATTTCAACCATATAAAGTCATATATGCCCATATGCTGGCTGAAGTTGGTAAACTTTCGGCTGCACAGAAGTAAGAAGATTCACTTTCCATCAACTTATCCTTGGTTAAACTGTATATGGCTTCCTGATGTCGCAGTGCTTTGGCTGAATCAGGTACTGTCAAGCAGTATTAAAATGCCTTAAGACTGGCCGATCACCTGAAGTGGAAACTTGGAAACAGTTTATTTCATCACTGGAAGAGAGAATCCGTATCCACCAGCAGGTACATTCCACACAACTTCTAGTTCCAATAGAATTATATGGAACTATTGATTTTTTCGGTGTATTTACATCTGTTAGCTGTCTATTCATTTGATTGAAAATGTGAAAGAAAAAGGGGGACCCAGCCTTACGGACATCAATAACATTCAGCATATAAGAGACACAGCTTGTTCTTTTCATTACTGATCCAACTTAACTGGACATTTATCTATTTCAGGGCGGGTATACTGTGAATTTGGCCCCAGCAAAATTTGTTGGAAAACTGCTAGGCTTTATTGATAGTACGGCACATCGTGTTGTTGGGGGCATGCCACCACCTGCACCACACTCAACGACAGGAAACCTACAGGTAAATGAGTATCATCATCAACAGCAGGAAGCCGCTAAGTTACCATATAGTCAATCGGCTAATACAATGCAATCGTTGATGCCAACTGCTTCAATGGAAACTATACATGAGTCGGGTGGAAACCAAAGGACGATGGCAGCACATTCTAGAAGTGTCTCAGAGCCAGATTTCGGTAGGACGCCAATACAGGTCAATATCACTAGAAATCAATTTCTTATTTTTCATTAGCGTCAGATGTCTGGTTTGCGGCAGTGCTCGATTCATCCTGAGGGTAAGTGATCTTTGGCATGCAATTTCTCACAAGCTCACCCTCGGATAAATCTTTGGGCCGGAGCCCAGGGGCCAGGACCAAACCATACGTGTTTAGGAAACCATTGCTTACTGCTTATAGGTTTGCGTTTTTCTGATAGGATCAGCCTGACCCCTCAAAAGATAAAGCTACTAATAAGGTGAAATCAGCTGGGAATGTGACAAGCTCGCGGTTTAGTCGCTTTGGTATTGGCATACTGAAGAACACCGTCGGGAGGGTCTTACCATCTCGGTCATCTAAAGAGGTGCAGCTTGGTAAATGTTTAGGTCGTGATGATATTTTCTTGAACTTGTTCTAAATTTGGTTCATACTTCGGATAAAGGCAAAACTGGGTGAGGAGAATCAATTTTACTATGACGATAAACTAAAAAGATGGGTGGAGAGAGGTGTAGAACCCCCAGCTGAGGAAGCTGCTCTGCCTCCTCCTCCAACATTAGGCACGTACCAAAACAACTCATTGGGTTATGAAAACAAATCTGACATGAAGAACGAGATGTCTCCTTCTAGTGGGAGCTGGAGCAGTGGCAGCGCAACTCCGTCAGAGAATTCTTCGGGATTCCCACCAATCTCTCAGGGCTCTAATCAATTCTCAGCTCGTGGACGAATGGGTGTGCGTGCAAGGTAAACAGACCCCTTCGAAACGCTTTAGAATTATAATTTGTGTAGACTATCCTGGATCGTAAATCATGAGCGCAGCTGTAGTGTCACATTAGAATGGCATTCAGGAGTGAATATAAGCCGAAGGTATATAAGATGAAGCTTTCACTGTGAGATGATATAATTTGTCCATTGTTAGTGAGTCTGGTTAATCAGAAAAGCCGATGCGTGCACTGGAATCAAATGTTGCCTTGTTCGTAGATAATGTAAATGCTTTAGAGGTAGTAATTATACTCTATTTTGGGCAGATACGTTGACACTTTTAATCAAGGCCGCGGAAACTCGCAGACCATGTTTCAGTCACCTCCTGCACAATCTGCTAAACCACCAATCCCTGCAAAAGCAAAGTTCTTCATCCCAGCAGCACCTGCATCGTCTTCAAACGACCAGGTAACCGATATGGCTGCTGCTGAAACCACACAGGAGGAGTACTCAGCAGAAGAAGTAGCCGCCTCTGCAGGACCACCAAGCCAGTCTTCATTCCAGTCCCCGACACCATCTCCAATGACAATGCAGAGATTTCCAAGTCTAGATAACATCAAAAGAAGTGGATCAGGAATAAGTCTCAATGGTGACCTTCCTCCTTCAGGTTCCAGAAGGACTGCTTCATGGAGCGGAAGCTTCAACAGCTCTTTTACATCCCCAACGGGTCCGTCACCATTCAAACCAAGCCCACTCAACAGTAGCAGCAGCAGCTTAGGAGAGGAACTTCAGGAAGTGGAATTGTAAGCTGAAAAAATGTGTAATATCAAAAAGTTTTGCGCACTGTCACAGGTAGTCCAATCAAATGTTAATCCATGAGTTACCCAATACACAAGAAGACACTCCGCTTCAGTCAATGATAGGGGCATGTATGCAGTTTGTATTGTTTGTTTTTTCTTTTTACATTAGAAATTCATTAATTTTTCTTTTTTAACAGACTTGAGGAGCTATACAATAATACACATTAATCTTTTCCTCATTTCTAGGGGGGTTTAGTAATCAAATTGTTCACCTTGTGTTCGTTTGTCTGTTAAGGCAATTCCTTCAGTGTCACCAAGTTTATATAAAAAACAAGCAATCTAATCCCCTTACCATCAAGAAAATACTATTTTTGACATTGGTTCAACTTTTACTCCGGTTCAATTTTGAAGATCGTATTGTTTCAGTTTACTTCCGGTTTTTGTATAAAAAAATAGATAATCATTTCATGTTATAGGAATATGCGAAAATGATTTTAATTGAATTTTGGTTATTTGATCCGGTATGAATTATGATTGTCGCAATAAAACATTTTAGTGTCCGAAGTGGTTCCTACATTTTACGGACATTTAAAAAAAAAAAAAAAAACGGTAGTATGGACACGCGCATATGAACTGTGTTGGCCACGCACGTGCCTATACATTTGGTTCTTGTTTTATACGGGCTGGCCATTAATCATTAAGCCGATAATTCGGGTTTTTGTGAATATTATTATTAATCGATTTAATTATTTCAGTTGTCGGATCGAGCTATAATTAATTAACGGATGAACCGGTTGGTTAAGCAGAGGGAGCGATCCAATGCCTACCGTTGGATTCATCAGATCTGTGGAGCTTTAGAAGAAGAAACAAACAGAGTCAGTCCCTTTTCCTCCGCGAACGTAAAAACCAGAAATCAAAAATTGAGTTACGAGAGATGACAATCTGGATCAGAGGAATTTCGTCAAACACGTTGTGAGCATCTTCCAGCGTGTTGATTCTCTTGTAGAATCTCAAGAAGGCAAAAATTGGAATCTCAAAGCGGCGTATTTGAAACAAAACATATATTTTATTGATGCATACATGAAGCTGTCGGCAAAAAGAAACGTAGCCATTGTCTCCGGAGACGCACCTGGTTTGTTCCCGTCGTTGAGGAGATGCGAGATGTCAGGAAAGCTGTAAGTTTCTTTATACACAGATCTTAGCATTTGGAACGATCCCTTCAAACAGATCGGCCCATGATGTCCGATTGCATATAGAAATGTCAATAGGGAGACATAATTCTAATTATATCAGATATTTGTTTGGCGGGAGCAGTTTGGTGAGAATGATACTCGAAGATTGAGAAAGAAAGAGCCTAGATTAGACGTACAAGTTATTCGAAAGAAGCAAATTTTGGTGGATCGGAGTTTGGATTAGAGAAATTCACGGACGAATCCTTTGTAGGTTTTGGATCGGAGTCTATGGCATCTTGCTTCACTTGATCGCTTGTGTTCTCCATTGCAGTGATTTTTTGTTGGGGTTAGGTGTTATTCCTATTCCGATTTTGATCTCTTTTTCGATCGATGGCTTCGGCTTCTCAATTTCTGCTGGAGGATCAAACGGACGAGGACTTCTTCGACAAACTTGTTGATGATTCCTACTCTCCCAGAGAAGCTCAGGCTTCATCCTCTGCGGAGCAGCTGAAATTCGACGACGGAAGTGACTCAGATGACATCAGAGCTTTTTCGAAGCTCTCCACTGTTAACGCTTCTGTGGGTGATGGAGATGGAACGTTGAATGAAGCAGCGGACCCGGGGAACGATGTTGCAAAGGAGGATTCAAGTAGTTCGCTGGGAAAAGAAGAGCCTTCGTCATCTATTGCTCTGGAAGAAGCTTTCCAATTTGTCCATAATGATGCAGATAAGTTAAGTGATGATGTGGTGAGAACGGAGGTGGATGATATGCCACTATCTGAAACAGCAGCAAAAGAAAGCAAGATAGTTAATGAGCCTGGGATTCATGGGGTTAAGGAGCTTGATTGGGGTTCGTTTGATGCGGAGTTATCAGTAAATGAAGGTCATGGATTTGGTTCATATTCTGATTTCTTCACTGAGCTGGAGGAAACTGCAGGACATTTACAAGGAAAGGCGGAGGCAGATATGGTCGCTGGAGGAAACTTAGTAGTGTCCAACGATACAAAGAACACAAGCGTTGGTTCGGCAGGTTCTGAGCAGCATCAGGGTGAAGTGAATCACGATTCTGCAAGTGCGCACTACGTGGATAACAGTCAATCTTGGGAAAATATGTATCCTGGATGGAAATATGATGCAAATACTGGCCAATGGTATCAAGTTGATGGTCAGGATGCAAGCATGAATTCACAGGATAGCTACGGAAACTCGACGAGTAACTGGGAAAGCGTTGCTTCTACTGATAACTCGGATGTTACTTATCTTAGCCAGAGCACAGCATCTGCAGTTGCTGGTACAACTGAGAGTGTGTCTACTTGGAACCAGGTTTCACAAGTGAGCAATGGATATCCAGAACACATGGTCTTTGACGCGCAGTATCCAGGGTGGTACTACGACACAATTGCTCAAGAGTGGCGCTCCCTGGACAGCTACAACCAGGCTTCTCAAACAACTGGAAATGGTCAAACTCATGATCAGCAATTTCAGAATGGTCATGCTCCTACGGCTACGTTTCACAGTAATAGCGAGAGTGGCATGTGTAATGTTAATGATACAAGACAGACATTCAAAGCGCAAGAATCTGGTATACAGAGCCAACACGGAAACTGGGACCAATCTTACTATTCCACCAATCAGCAGGCGACAAAGACATGGCAATCAGAAAATGGAGGTAAGGCTGAGGCGACTGTAACTTCTGCCTCATTATCAAACTTCGGAGGAAATCAACAAGTAAATAATTTGTACAGCACAGGATCTATGGCAGAACAGTTTAAGCCAAATGAGGTTGGAGTTCAAGGCTTCATCCCTCAACATGTGAATGCGGCTAGTGTCACGCAGAATGGACCTTTGAGTTTCTCAAACGATTTCTATAATGGACAGACATACGTAGATGATGCTCAACAGTCATATCAGAGCAATCAGCTTTTCTCCCAAAGTGCAGGAAGATCACCTGATGGGCGTCCACCACATGCGCTTTTCAATTTTGGGTTTGGCGGAAAGCTCATTGTTATGAAGGATGATAATGGTTCTCTCCAGAATTCATCATTTGGAAGTCAGGTTAGACCCGAAGTGGTATTTTACATTTGTTTATTTTCCACTCTTGGAAGTTTATGAAAACTATATATTTATTTTTAATATTAATGACAGTTTTTCATAGAACATGTAAGAAATATATTCTCCTTTATAAAATCATAAAGTGATTTGCAAATTTGTTTGCACTGCTAACCTTTTGCTATCTTACTCAGAAAGGAATTGGGGGAAGCTGTATCTCTCTCTTAAACTTGGCAGAAGTTATTTGTGGGAGTGCTTCAAGTCCTGGGGAAAAATCTATGAGTTACTTCAGTTGTCTGAATCAACAATCTCTTCCAGGTCCCTTGGTTGGAGGAAATGTTGGAAGTAAAGACTTGCATAAGTGGCTTGATGAGAGAATTGTGAACTGTGAATCTTCCGATATGGACTATACAAGAGGGAAACTTTTAAAGATGCTTCTTTCTTTGCTCAGAATATCTTGTCAGTATTATGGGAAACTCCGGTCTCCTTTTGGATCTGATGCAACACAAAAGGTGAGCCGTTAAGGATATCTATTCTCAGTTTGCTTGTTAAGGTAACATTGATATGTATTAGAATTTTCTCATCCTTGTCTCTACACTGCAAATAGGAAACGGATTCTGCCGAGGCAGCAATCGCTAAACTTTTTGCATTTGCCAAGAAAGATGACGTACAAAATGGTTGTCATGCTCCTTTTAGCCAATGCTTGCAGCATTTACCACCTGAATCACAAATGCAAGTGAGTATTCGACATCTTATCCCACTTCTCTCGTTCAGGCAAAAGGTTCTAGAATTTACGACAGTAATGTTTTTACTTAATAACTCATTTGGAAGAATTTTCCAGGTAACTGCTTCGGAGGTGCAGAATCTTCTGGCTTCTGGTAGGAAAATGGAGGCTCTCCAATGTGCACAAGAAGGTCATTTGTGGGGACCAGCACTTGTTATTGCGGCACAACTTGACCAACAGGTTCCTTTCGTATGATTGCTATAGATCTAACATTCCCCTCTTGTGGTTGTTTGACTGACTTGGTCGGTGCCTTAAATCGATGCAGTTCTATGTTGACACTGTCAAACAAATGGCCCTTCGCCAGCTCGTACCTGGGTCACCTTTACGGACATTGTGCCTGCTGGTTGCAGGGCAACCAGCTGAAGTGTTTTCCACTGGAAGTACAAGCGATATCAGCTTTCCTGGTTCCTTAAATGTGCCTCAACAGCAACCCCAGGTAATGCATAAACCTACAACGTGACATAGTAAATGTATTGAAAAAAGATTACAATGGTAATGACCTTACCGAGAATACAAAGTATTCCCCAACGATTGCTCCTATGAATCCGATAAAGCATACCCTTAGTTCAAGAGCTTATTAAAATATATACTAAACAGGTGAACCCCAGTGATAGGAAAAACCCAATCGATAACCCTTGTTATAACAAGTCCCCGCTCATGAGCTAATTCTCAGGACGTACCTTTGGATAAAACGTACCCCTCATGAACTAGTTGTCTGGACAAAATTTCTTCCCAGTTGCAGCTCTTCCACGGAGAGTTTGCTAATAGTATGTCTTTGTTTCCTTGAATTTCAGTTTGGAAGTAGCAGCATGCTTGACAATTGGGAAGAGAATCTGGGTGTAATAACTGCCAACAGAACCACAGATGATGAACTTGTGATAACTCATCTTGGAGATTGCATGTGGAAAGAAAGGGGAGAGGTAGTTCTCTGCCTTGTAGTATTGTTCTACGTCATGGAAAAACTTATCATGACACTTGGACTGCTGTTATGAATCAGATAATTGCGGCGCATATTTGCTATTTAATCGCGGATAAGAACTTTGATCAGTACTCAGATAGTGCCAGACTCTGCCTTGTGGGAGGGGACCATTGGAAATATCCTCGAACATACGCAAGTCCAGAGGCTATACAGGTGACTTTTTTTGTCACTGTGGTTTAATTTATCATCGTAGTAGCCGGGAGATTCTACTTTGAGCCTATCGTAAATACACTCCTCGTGCCCCGAATATGTGTTGCATAGGTACTCCAACGAAATTCATGGAGGACACCATTCTTTTTGTAACTTGTTTGATATTTTATTTGTTGGTTCATCTTTGCACTGGCAGAGAACGGAGTTATATGAATACTCCAAGACGCTGGGAAACTCTCAGTATATCCTGTTACCGTTTCAACCATATAAAGTCATATATGCCCATATGCTGGCGGAAGTTGGTAAACTTTCGTCTGCACAGAAGTAAGAAAATTCACTTTCCATCAACTTTTCCTTAGTTAGACTGTATATGGCTTCCTGATGTCGCAGTCCTGTGGCTGAATCAGGTACTGTCAAGCAGTATTAAAATGCCTCAAGACTGGCCGATCATCTGAAGTGGAAACGTGGAAACAATTTGTTTCATCCCTGGAAGAGAGAATCCGTATCCACCAACAGGTACAGCCCACACAACTTCTAGCTCTAATAGACTTACATGGAACTGTTGATTTTTCCGGTGGATTTACATCTGTTAGCGGTCTATATTCTTTTTCTCTAACGATCCAACTTAAGCGGACATTTACCTATTTCAGGGCGGGTATACTGCGAATTTGGCCCCAGCAAAACTTGTTGGAAGACTGCTAAACCTTTTAGATAGTACGGCAAATCGTGTTGTTGGGGGCATGCCGCCACCTGTACCACATTCAACAACAGGAAGCCTTCAGGCAAAAGACTATCATCATCAACAGCAAGAAGGTACTAAGTTACCATATAGTCAATCGGTGAATACAATGTCATCATTGATGCCAGCTGCTTCAATGGAACCCGTACATGCGTCCGGTGGGAATGGAAGGAGAATGGTAGTACATACTAGAAGTGTATCAGAGCCAGATTTCGGTAGGACGCCAATACAGGTCTATACCAGAAAACCATTATCACCGCTAAGCTTGAATTGAAATATGGAATTTATAAATGGTTTGACATATTCTAGGATCTGGCTGACTCTTCGAAAGAAAAGGCTGACGGAGTGGCACAGTTGAAATCATCTGGGAGTGTGGCAGGTTCGCGGTTTAGTCGATTTGGTTTTGGCATGCTGAAGGACACTGTAGGGAGGGTCTTACAAGCTCGGTCATCCAAAGAGGTACACTGCTAAATGCTTTGGTCTTGGTGATTTCTCCTTGAACTTATTCTAATTGTTTTGGTTCATGCTTTGGGTCAAGGCGAAATTGGGCGCAGAAAATCAATTCTATTATGACGATAAGCTAAAGAGATGGGTGGAGAAAGGTGTGGAACCCCCCGCTGAGGAAGCTGCACTGCCTCCTCCTCCAACATTAGGCAAGTACAAAAATAACTCACTGGGTTTTGAAAACAAATCTGACATGAATCCACCTAGTGGGAGCTGGAATTCCGGCGGCTCAACTCCGTCAGAGAGTTCTTCAGGAATCCCACCAGTCTCACAGAGTTCGAATCAATTCTCAGCTCGTGGACGTATGGGTGTGCGTGCAAGGTAAACAAATAGCTTGTGGCACTTTAAGGTTTAGAATCATGATTTACTGTCACGTTAGAATGGCACTAAGGAGGAAATATAAGCCACCTTTGGTTTACTACTAGGAAAGCTGAAGCATTCAGTATGAAACAGGCATAATTTGTCTTGTTGCAGTTTCCGGTTTTCCAGCTGTTAGTTGTCAATTTTTAATTGTCTGAAGTCCTGTTAGTGTTTTACTGTAGATTATGTGCAGGCTTAGAGTTAAAATCATTTTACTCTCTTTTGGGGCAGATACGTTGACACCTTTAACCAAGGCCGTGTAAACCCTCAGACCATGTTTCAGTCACCTTCCGTACAATCCCCTAAACCACCAATCCCTGCAAAAGCGAAATTCTTCATCCCAGCAACACCTGCATCGTCTTCAAATGGCCAGCTATCGGAACCGGCTGCTGCTGAAACCAGACAGGACGAGAACTGGGCAGATGAAGTAGTAGCCTCTTCAGGGGCTCCACCACAAATGACGATGCAGAGATTTCCAAGTATGGACAACATCCAAATGAATGGATCGGGAATAAGCCACAACGGGGATCATCCTCCTCCTGCTTCCAGAAGAACAGCTTCATGGAGCGGGAACTTCAACACCTCGTTTACGTCTCCAACTAGTCCATCAACCTTCAAACCAGTCCTACTCAACAGTAGCAACAGCAGCTTAGGAGAGGAGCTTCAGGAAGTAGAGCTTTAAGTCACTGAAAACTGCAAGTTTCACAAAGTTTTTGGTCAGTGTCGCAGGTAGGGAAGTTCTCGACACACAAACCAATCAATTCCTTGTTGATCCAATGAGGGAAACAGGGAGCTTAGGGAGCCTCCTTCGTCTTCTCTTGAATGATAGGGGCAGGCAATATAATTGCAGTTTGTATAGATGATTAATTCATTGCTTCGTTTGGGTTTTGAGAACGGAACCACAAGTTGTCTTCAGAAAAGTTGCAAGACTATACCTTTTGCTAAATATATATAATAAGGTCAAACAGACCAATTTTCATGTTTATGTTACACTTGTATTAGTCTACATAGATGAAAATGGTTGGGACGATGTAACTGTAATAACGAAATACATAGATTTACAGGATGAGTTCTTTCTTTGTAAATATATTTAATTATTTTTATTCAACTTGCTAGGGTACATAAGATATTGGTACTAAGAAAACAGAGTTCCACCCCTAGAAATACACATAGCTACACGTAAAGTAAATACATCAAGAAACTAAATTCACTAACTGATTGTACTCCAGCATTTTTACTAGTAAGTTTACACATTTTGACAAGAATTCTGGGACATGTATTACAAATGAATCACAATAATCAAATTAATAAACGAATGGTAACTAAGCTAGGAAAAGAAGGAAAACGCCGTGTAGTGTGATGACGAGCAAGTAAATGAATAACAAATGAAGCCAAGTTCGTTAAGCATCTCGAGGAGCAATCCAATGTCTCCCATTGACGAAGCTCTTAGCTATAAAAGGATGGGCCGACTCATAGTCCAAAGCTCTGGCCCATGATACGCCTGTCGTCGCTGCTGCTCCTGGCCCATAGCAATTGTACACTCCGAAAAACGCCGTCCTGATTTCCCACATTTCACAGTCATTTCTTTTTTTCCTTCTTTTTTAAAGATTAATTAACTCAAAATCGTAAGAAAAAGAGAGAAAAAAAAGTAAAAAATGAGTGGTAGGATAGCACATACTTGCTTTTATTGGATTTATGGTCCCAATCGTCCCAGCCACCATGAGCAACAAGAGCGTCGAAGTAAGTGTAGGCGTAGACGATGCGTGAGTATTGGCCCATGGCCCGGCCCACGTACAACGGACCCGTACCCGTTACCCGACAACCCACGAATGTGAAACCCGTTTTCTCCTCCGGGCATGTCCTCCCGTGCGCCGCTATCGACCCGAATCTCGACGCTATCGAGTGCAACTCACAATCCTTCACCGACAGTTAACTCAATTGGTCAATATATCTTTTAGTCACCTTCGTTTTAATATATGTGATATTTTCATTATTTATTAATGCAATTATATATGTAAGTAATAACAAACAAATTCATCAAGGATTCTCAATATTTATGTCCTTACTTTATACATGGAACGGCCGTTGCCGAAAATAAAGTCGATAGACCCTTCAATGTAACACTCCTTGAAGTAATGACGGCCTGCATCGTCGCATAAAGTGTCTTGTGCACCGTAAAATCCGCAGCCAGAAAAGTAAGCTTTGTCGCCGGAGATCCTAAATGCCACCGCCTGCCATCCTTGCATTCCAGGCATCGGCGCCGGCGCAGTATTCTTCACATTTAAAAAAAATAAAAATAAAGGCTCCCATTTTTCAAGTAAGGAACAAAAGTACGACTCGTATATATATTTCTTAAAGGTTTTTATGTTTTTGCATGAGAATTAGTACCGTGAAGCTAATGTTTCTAGCGGAGAAATAATTAGCGAAGACTGTGACGGAAGCGGTTTGATAAGTACGTAACTGTTGACCGTCAGGACCACGGTCGGAGGCACGGTCGTGCCACTCTATAACCGTCACGTCCCGACCCGCTCCTTTAAACGTTATGTACGGTTTTGTTGCTGGAACCACCACTTTCTCTCTAGAAATTGTACATACGCAAAGTTAACTTTTAACCCTTGGCTAGTTAACTTTGCATGTGTGCATGAAACAAAACAAAAAAGTGACAAATGAACTAAGAATTGAATAGGGGTTATAAGTACCGGTAAAATCCGGGAGCAATCTTGATAACGATACTCATGTTATTGTTCTTTGGTACGGAATCTACAGCATCTTGGACGGAACGAAACTGGGCGTGGCCGTTAAGTGAGACGGTGATGACTTTGTGTCCTGAGGGACCCACCCACTTCCGGTGGTGATGGTGTTGATCTTCGGTGGAGTTTGAACAAGCTGCAACAAATGAAACACGGAAACATAAGCAATGTAATGTGAAGAATAAGAGAGAAACTGAAAGGAGATAAGTAAGGGAATAAGTAAAAGATCTGATGATGAGCTGCGCCATGTTAAACGGCGATGAGAAAGAAAATGGTCGGAGTAAGCAAATGACAACGGAGGATCGATGGGTTTTATACATGTACTGATTATAAAGTGGTCCCTGTATGTTTGAGTCTCAACGGTCATATTTCTGTGGTGGAGTGAAGCCAACATTGGCAAGAACACAAGTGTCTGTAAGTTATTTTTTTTTTGTCTTCATATGTATTAGCTTTTAGCCTTTTACTGTTTAAACCAAGAAATTTGGTCCTTATTTTATTTTATTTTTTAAAGTAGCCTGCCTATATTATCGTGTTAGGTCGCTAAATTTTTCTATTTGGAATCAAGTGTTTGGCTAATTATATTTCAGGTTTTTTGAGTTTAGGGTTTGTCTTTATTTCAGATTCGACCAATAGTATAGCTTTATTGTAAAATATAGATAGGAGCCCATGATTCGTAATTCTAAGTGTAACTCAGTGTCCAATTCATAGACTATATAGCCGCCACATATATTAATTATATCGGAATGCCCATAATCATGATAACATTAATTATCTGAAGCAGGCCTGATTAGCCACAATGTAGCATGAGGAACCCACTCGCTTTGTCTCTCTCTCACTCGTGGGTGTACATTGCATATTGGCATATACATGCAGTCGATCAATGTGTATAATCGATGATAATAAAACGGTCGTATTGATAATGAAAATCGGTGAGGAGAAAAACAAATGAAATTGAAAGGGTAAAGCTAAAAAATAAGAAATGTGCGAGTGAAAGAAGAAGAATGGGCGTTAATAGAAATAGTACGTGAGTGAATTGATGATAGTGCGGACACACTGCTTATAGTTAAGCATCACGTGAAGCCATTTGGTCCCACTTCCTTTGAAAAGTACCACTCATGAACAGTCCACAACCTATCAAACCTATTCTTTTCTGAACGTTGGAGATTTTTCCAAAAACCTTCTTTGTAAATCCGATATGGGGACCATACATAACACAGTCTCTCCGATCCGGTTATTAACTTTAATTTCAGATCAAAGTATTTTTGGATAACAGTGTAAACTTTACGAAACAAACAAATGCTAAAATTAAACTTCACTCGAAACAAATAATGTTTGATTGAATGGTTGTATGTTTCAGTTTTCACCTATCATTGATCAGAATGATAATTATAAAAATACTAGAACTAAACAAGTTAAAGAAGAATAGAAAGTTAAAAAATGAGAAATACAAATATTTTTTTATTCTATTTTGTTACATTATATTCTAAGGGATATTTGAACACCATACATGATCATCTAATTAGTTTAAGAGTTGATCAAATTCGAAAATGTAATACTCCAAACAAAACAACATGAATTACGGAATTTTTTTTTTTCAAAAAAGTTGGACAATCCGCTTTACAATTTACCTATAGCTTTTCGTTCAAAACATTACTGTTTCTGATGAAACTCCCCCCCTGACCTCCGAAAGGCTAGTTCGGAATCTTTCATGGTGGCTCATGGGACCCAACCTCATTTTCACATTATTCGTGTGTTGTAACTTGTAAGAGGTGATTTGTATTTATTAAAATAATATTGTAAAATTCAATTTCGTTGATGATTTGTATTTAATAAAATAATATGTATACTTTGTAATTCACAGTTTCACATATGCCGTCTGAATCTGATCATCATCATAAGGAAATTAATTATAGGTTGAGACAAAAAAATTGAAAAAGAAAAATATTAGAGTAGGCCCATCTTCTTTATCCATTCACACATATATTATAGTAGGGCCCGTTTTGTCTAAATAAAATCAAACCACAACGACCTTCCCCCAAAACGACACAGAAAGAAAGAAACGGAAGCTAGACAAAGGCCGTTATTCTCTCGCCGAACTTTTCCCGCGCCGAGAGAAACCAATTATTCCCTTTTTTCTCTCTCTCTCTACTTTCAGTATACCTTTCGTTTCTGTATTTTTTTTCTTCTTTACAAAAACCATGAGAATTCGATTCTCACCACTTTTCTTTCCTTGCTCTGTACTTCAACGCAGCTCTTTGGCAGCATTCCCCTTCTTCACAATCAGAAATATTGAATTGTGAAAGCAGAGCACATGATCGTTACAGATGCAAGAAACAGAGGTGAGCATCAGAGATATATACATATCTGATGGTGGCGAAGACTCGATGCAATCTTATTATTCCTTCGACGAGCAACAAAACTCAAACACTGAACAAATGGTTGAAGCGTTTCGTAACTTGCTTCTCCTCCATGGCCAGTTACCTGCAAAGCACGGTGATCATGATACACTTCTCAGGTACTATCGAAAATCATCTTGTAACCAAACTTCCTGTTTGATTTTTTTTTCTGCTGAAAATGTTTCGATGCAGGTTTCTAAAAATGAGGGATTTTGATCTGGAGAAATCCAAAGAGGCGTTTCTGAACTATATAAAGTGGCGGGAGGATACTAAAGTGGATATGATCTCTAAGGTATTCTTTTAAAAAACAACACTTTCTGTTTAGTTTTTCGTTGATTAGATCAGCTCACTCACACAACCTGTCCGATGAAATTTCTGACAGACGTTTAAGTTTGAGGAATACAGTGAAGTGAAGAAACATTACCCTCATGGGTTTCATAAGGTAGACAAAAGTGGTAGGCCAATATATGTCGAAAGACTAGGGATGGTTGACCTGAACGCGTTTTTGAAAGCAACCACCATCGAGAGATATATTAAGTATCATATCAAGGAACAAGAGAAAACGCTGAGCTTGAGATTTCCGGCGTGTTCAATTGCTTCAGAGAAACATGTTTCGTCTACCACAACGATCTTGGATGTCTCGGGAGTGGTAAGTGGTTGATAGTTTCCGCATTTCTTGTTGTTATCTTGTCTGTGGCTAATATGTTCTTTCTTGAAAAGGGAATGTCAAACTTCTCAAAATCTGCAAGATCTCTCTTCACCGAAATTCAGAAAATAGACAGCAACTATTACCCTGAGGTAGGTAGGTGTATTTTCGGGGTTTTCATTAGCAGCTTCATGAACAATGCTTGTAATTCTGATTGGGGTTTGGGCTCTAGACTTTGCATCGCCTCTTCGTTGTCAATGCCAATTCTGGATTTCGGATGCTGTGGCTTGCACTCAAGACCTTTCTTGATGCTCGGACATTGGCCAAAGTTCAGGTAAGAATATGCCACTTGATGTTTTTTCTTTTTCTTTTGTAATAGACACAAAAGTTCTTTACGATAGATAAATTATGTTTTCTTCCAGGTGCTGGGACCCAACTACCTTGGAGAGCTACTTGAAGCAATAGATCCAAGGTCTAGCCAACTTTTTGATTTGTCTGTCTGCTAAAACCAGTGAAAAGATATGTTTCCTATACGAGGAGTTGCTTTGGAGTCTCAGCATTGTTTGTGTTTGATGTTATATAACAGCAACTTACCAACATTTCTTGGAGGAAACTGTACCTGTTCAGATCGTGGAGGGTGCCTTTTTAGTGATGAAGGACCCTGGAATGATCCAAACATCAAGGAAAAGATCCAGGTTTATGCGAGAACCATTGATGTTTCCATCAAGTAGACACAGTTATTTCCACTAAAAAGGTGATTGGTTTCGATATTTTTAGGAGACTTGCACAATGGGAGATGCTGATTCTGAGGGGCACACTATGGATAAAGTCTCAGAAAATGCTTCAGCCAATCAAAAAGTATAATGGGTTGTGTAAGTAAATTAAAAGTTGAATTCTTGAATTCAATATCAAAGCTGAGTCAGATTTATATATGAAATGCAGGAAGATTCAAGCGAGAACATGATTACGTTGCAGAAGTATGCTTCCCTGAAAGCTGCTGTTAAGGAAACCCAGAAGGTGAAATTTGCGTGCATATATATTTCAGGAGAACAAATATTTAGCTTCATGAATCTAAGGATCTTTTTTCCTGATTTTTTGTTTTGAACTGACTTTTTTTCCTGATTTGTGTGGTTGGTTCCTGCAGAAAGTTCAAATGTTGGAGGTGTCACTCCATGAAACAAAAACGGTAAAAAGAGAGACCTGAGAAGCTATTGCTACACAGCATTTGAGCTTCAGTCACAGTTTCCCTTGCATATGCTTAAGGTTTAATAGTTTTTTCTCCTATTTTTAGGCCTTGAATGGACTTGCGGAGATCATTGAGACCATTAAACCGAATCAAACTGAAAGAAACTATAGCCAAATGTAAACCGGTTTAGTACGTAAAACAATAGTCACGAAAATGTCCGGTTTGAGCTGAAGAAAAAAATGCATCATGATGATGACGATGCTGTGTGGAATCCGTACTACGGCGATAAATGCAATCATGTGTGGAGCCAATCTGTCTCACATGCAACTGCACGTGTGATCTCTGCGCTCTCACACATTTATTTACTAGTAATTTTTTATCAATCTAATTCCACAGCTCGACTGGATCCTCTTCCCAATGTCAAATGCTTCATTGGAAGAATAACAATATTCATACAACTTATTTTATACACAAGTCATTTATAGTAAAAGAAAGTTATGGTGATTATCAATTAGAATAGTATCAAGATTGTACGTTTCAATCCTTGGCCACAATTTCCGCAATTTGGTGTTATTCAATCATTAGTGACAATAACAGAAGAGTGACCATCATCATCATTCGTCAAGTTGACCAAGAAAAAAAGTGGTAACTTTATAGAGAGGAGTTTGAGTTTTCATAAAGCTTCTGCAATGGAAAATTTACAGATTGCTACACCTAAACACTTCCACACCACAACACAGCGCAGCTCAAATTTCAACATTCATGGCAGCATGGACAAAGAAACAATCAGATGAAAATTAATCTTCCTTTTTAAGCTCTCTACAATTTCACTTTTCTATTACGTAGAACAACACCCACCTTTCTTGGACTCGCCCTGTGCGTCGGATGGAATCACAACTTTCTTGCCATTGCTGAGTGAGGCAGGATCTTGCTTGTTCAGCTCCTGTGAGCTCATCACTTTCCTGCTCAGTATGTTATATATCTCCTTCACAACTGTCTCGAATGCAGCTGCCACGTTTGATGAGTCTAGAGCCGATGTCTCCATAAAGAAAAGTCCCTGCGCTTCCGCCAACGCCTTCCCTTCCGCTGTTGACACTTCTCTTATGTCCTTCAGATCCGACTTGTTGCCCACCAGGATCGTCACAACGTTCATATCAGAGTGCGCTGCAACAGTTTTCATTGAGATATTGTTTAGTACACAATAAGAAAGAAAGATGGAGCTTTTTTGTGTGTGTGATGTTTCTTACTGTGCAGCTCGTTGAGCCATCTACCAATGCTGTGAAAAGTCTGCCGTCTGCTGATGTCGTAAACCAGAAGGGCTCCAACTGCACCTCTGTAATACGCAGAAGTGACTGCTCTGAAACGTTCTTGACCTGCCGTGTCCCATATCTGTGCTTTGATCTCCTTTCCATTAATATCAATCTTCTGCGTCTGAAACTCCACTCCAATAGTCGACTTTGAATTGGGATAGAACTCATCCCTAGCAAATCTTGCGAGCAAATTTGATTTCCCGACTGCAGAATCACCTATTAGAACAATCTTAAAGAGGTAGTCTTCACTCTTGTCGTCCTCAGAATAGAAAGCCATCTCCTTGCTATGCTATGATACCGCCTTCTACAGAAACATATTTTTTTACCACTGGCTTTTAACCCGTCTACAAAGCTAAGAACAAAAAAAAAAAGTGCCAAAGACAAGAATAAGAAGAGTTGGCAAAGGGAACTTAAGAAACAGGAAAGACTGAGATCTAAGAGTTAACAATAGCCGACGCAAGAGAATCTTTTAAGATCACCTGTCTAGTGAGGTAGCTTCCTAGAAGGTTCTGTGGAGCAAAGTTGACTAAATTTCAAAAGTTTCAGCTCTTCAACCGCCTAAGAATATCTAGCACAAGCAAAGGATGCATCAGCACATAAACATATCCTGATCTAAAGTATGGGAACCAATACAAGTTACCTCTTCTGAAAAGCTGGATCTGACCCTTTACCACCTCCTACAGGGTATTGGTGTACAAGTTCACTTTGGGTGCGTACGCCTATATACAAGAAGTAAAAAGCCAACTATAGTTGTGAGGTCAGCCTGAGAATCTAAGTGAAAGTCGGTGGATAGTAACTATTCACAAGGCATCAAAGCTCCAATAGGAAAGCAGAGCAATATTCTCTATATCAAAAAGAAAAAGAAAAACAGAATTCAGACATACAAGACAAGCGCGGGCCCTAAGCAACCAACACTACTCATCAGTGGATCACACAAAGTGCAGTAAACACTGATAGAAATTCTCAGTCTTGTCCTTAGGTTCACAAAAGATGGATCAGTAAATGATTGTTGCAGGTTTACTTTCTACGTGGATACGTATGAATCTTCAAATAAGAAGTGACAAAGTGAAGGTAGGCCACATTTTTCTGAAAAGATGAGATATTTGTAACACAGAGAATTATAGACAAGAATCGAAATTTTACCTAAGAAAAACTAAACCCAAGTAAGAATCAATATCGCTCAAGGAGGAGGAGTCAACAGAGATTTTTGAGATTTCTTCCAAACAAACAGAGCGTGTAAAAGAAAATCAGAGTAAAAATAGAACCCCAGAGTTACAGGAGAGATCACAAGACATTCCCGTCAAATGTAAGACACCACACACACAATAAAACGCTGATCATCGCAAATTATGAATTTTGGCAGACCCATTTTACATAATGGAACATAAAACAACATAAACAAGGACAATCACAAGAGGAAAATCCTTTGTTTTCCTTCAGGAATTGCTGAGGAAAACAAAATTACCTTTGCTGAGACGACAACGATTTAAGAAACTGGTTGGATGAAGAAATGGATCCAAAGAGGAGAAACGAAATAAGATCCCCAAAATGGAGTCGATCCGGGGAAGAAAACGCAAGGATTCAACGCTTCTGCTAGGAAATCAAAGAGACTTGTTGTAAATGCAGTAACTCTGGCAGGAGAGAGAGAGAGAACAAAAACCGGAAAATTTTCCATTTCGGTTCGAGATTTGTTATAATGGGCTGAGAGCCTGAGAATAAATAACATGTTGGGCCTTAAATGGGCTCCTTTTACCTCTTTACCATCTTGAAAGAGTTTTACTAGTAACTAAAAGGTTATTTGATTGGTAGAATTTGATTTGCCCATAATTTTTTAAAAATACTTAATTTCTTATGAATATATATAAATATAAATATATATATACTGCATATATGTTTTTTTTACCTATATATATATTCTTTGTAAATATATGTGCTTTTCGTTTGATAGTATTTTAATTTCATATGTAGTCACCTGTTATTCAAAAAACAATTAGTTACTTACAGTATTATAAACTCCATAGTGTTATAAGAGTACTAATCATTAATTAACATCTTCAATCCGAAAATCAGTTTACATTTTTACATGTCAGATATTTAAAATCTTTCGAAGTCTAGCCAAACTTCATCTGAGGCTACGCAGTTGTGATTTTGCTCGTGACCCAAAAACAGAAAAACTAACCCTAACTAGCTAACCCAACCAAACCACTTTCGTTGGATCTCTCACAAACTCGGCCTTTAGCTAGTCTGGTCAAAACTCATAAAGAAAGATTCTATATATGGTAGATGTTTTTTTTTTTTTTAACTAATATATATGGTAGATGTTTGAATTATATTACAACCAATTACAACTATAAAACAGATGTTCGTATTTAACAGAAGTTTGATTTAAATTACAACAACTTTAGTAGTTGGGTACATTTTGCTCTTTATTACGCCAAAATCATTCCCTCCCTAGTCTATTTCATCAATAAATATAACTTAAATTACGCCACAAAACCTATGGAACATTATATTTTAAGTGTCTGCTTTATAATCCATATAATTTATCATACCAACTGCAGCTTATAGTCTAACTAAGAGGGAAACATTATGAATAAATGGATAGTTGAAATTGTGAATAAAAAACAAAAACAGAAAGAAGAAATGGAATTGTGAACAAACAAAGGGGAAATAATAACACGAGAAATGAGTTTGTAACAAAGTTGGTGAGGCAAGCGTGAACTGGTATTTGAACGTGAAGAGACCTTTTTTTACCAATTAGTAATTTACTTCATTTATACTATTTTCATTTTTCCACATTCTAGTATTTCTTGGTTTTTACATAAGAGAGAGTTATAGACTTGAAGGAAGAGAACATTACACGTCAAACCTTTTCCGGAAATGAAACACTTCATTCATAATGTTTCTATAGTCTCTAGGTTACTATAATTTAGTCATTGCAATTGACAGATGAGCAAGAAAAATGTAAAAAAACTATTTTAAACTATTAAGAAAGGAAAGAAAAAGGACAAGTGTCAATGTGTGATGAAGAGAATTATAGATTATTTATTTGACAGATTAACTAACAAACCTAACCCTACTTGTCCCACCTTCTTTTCATACTTAATCTCCTTCTCTCTTTGCCTTAATTCATACTCATTTCATTCTTTTTCCTCCAATCCTAACTCAAAGTTCTGGTTTTCTTTCTCCTAGTATCCATGGCCAAATCCTCTAAACTCCTCCTCTGTCTCTCTGTTTTCGTCTTCATCATCACCGAATCCACCTTGGCTCAAACATGTTCCAACTACAAATTCTCCAGCAACAGTCTCTTTGCGTCCTGTAACGACCTCCCTGTTCTTGATTCCTTCCTCCACTACACTTACGATTCTTCTTCCGGCAATCTCCAAATCGCTTATCGCCACACGAAGCTCACCCCCGGGAAATGGGTGGCATGGGCCGTGAACCCCACATCCACCGGCATGGTCGGAGCTCAAGCCATTGTGGCTTATCCACAATCAGACGGGACCATTAGGGCTTACACTTCACCCATCAGCAGCTACCAGACGAGTCTCCAAGAAGGTGACCTGAGTTTCAACGTCTCTGAGTTATCTGCCACTTACCAAAACAATGAGATGGTCATCTTCGCAACTCTGAATCTTCCTCTTGCGAATGGTGGAAACATAAACAATGTGTGGCAAGATGGGTCTCTTTCGGGGAACAATCCTCTTCCTCATCCAACTTCTGGCAACAATGTCCGCTCTGTTTCCACTCTAAATCTCATCTCCGGTACACCCGCATCGGCCGCGGGAGGAGGAGCAGGAGATGCCAAGCTTAGAAAACGCAACGTGAGTTGATGATTTCAGTTTCTTCCTTTCCTGTTTGAAAACTTGGGTCAAGTTCTAACAATGGCTGCAGATACATGGGATATTGAACGGAGTGAGCTGGGGAATAATGATGCCAATAGGAGCAATCATTGCTCGATACTTGAGAGTCTCCAAAGCAGCAGACCCTGCTTGGTTCTACCTTCACGTTTTCTGCCAGTCTTCTGCTTATATCATTGGTGTTGCAGGTTGGGCTACCGGTCTCAAACTCGGCGGTGAATCAGCCGGGATTCAGTTTAGCGCTCACCGTGCTCTCGGGATTGCTCTCTTCTGCCTTGCAACAGTTCAGGTAGGTTTTAATTTCAACAACGAGTGTTTGAAATTGAATTCCTCATCAAAACGTTGCATAACTCATTTGATTGTGTCACACGTTAGGTATTTGCTATGTTTCTGAGACCTAAACCAGAGCACAAGTACAGACTCTACTGGAACATCTACCACCACACCATTGGCTATTCCGTGATCATCCTGGCGGTGGTGAACGTTTTCAAAGGGCTAGACATCTTGAGCCCTGAGAAGCAGTGGCGAAACGCTTTCACCGCTATAATCGTAACGCTGGGCTTAGTCGCGGCCGTGCTTGAAGCCTTTACTTGGTATGTAGTCATAAAGAGAGGGAAAGCAGAGGAATCTTCCAAGACGTCTCAGTTTGGAAACGGTGTATAGATTAGAGAGTGAAATTTTCTGGTTTAACTGGTTATTTATCAGCTTTCTGGTGGTTAGTTTTGGTTTTGCTTCCGGGATTTCTACATGTATTCCTAGATTAAATTAATACATTTGATATTTAATAGTTGTTGAAGTTGAACGGCTCTTGAAGGCTTGCCTCTTGCTGCTCTCTTACATCTTTACGATGTGTACATGTGAACTTATACGCGTTAAACAAAACCATTTTATTTCATCAACAGTGAAAAGTGTACAAGTGATTACATAATCAAATAAATATCTTGTCTGTCTGTGTGTAAGAGAAAGTGAGAGAGATTTGTTACCTAATAGAGAAAACAACAACAAACTTTGATGCTCCAAAAATGTCTTTTCGAATGTTTAAAAAGGGAAAGGACGATTTCTGTTGGGTGGTTCAAGCAAGATCTCGCGGCTCAAGGGCTGCAATTTCTCTCAAGACCTGACTTTTGTCTGCTTCAAACCTCTCGTCCTCTGCCAACAAGATGGACCAAAGTAAGCATTTATAAAAAAAAAATACAACTCGTGTCGTCAACTTAACAGGACTTTCATACCTTTGTCTGGTTTCAGATCAGCCAACAATCTCAGAAGCTTGCTTCTGTTTGCCACCAGAATGTTGATTATATCTGCAGGCTTGTTTTGGTTCGCTGCAAATAGCTGCGCAACAGTGATGATAATCTCAGTACAATCACGACAATTAAACAACCAGGACAATGATCATCGCGAATGTGATTACGTTCCACTTCTTTAAGATGCACAATTATACCTTAAAAACGTGAAATGCTTCTATCTGGATGCTCTTGCTTGACTCCTGTAATTCAAAGGGATTGAGTTTATTTCCCAAACTATTATCATGAAGAACAAAAACTTGCAGGATATTCGGGTAAAGCGTCATACTCTTAGAAGATTCATGAGAATTCTCAAGTTATCCCTGGAGCTCACATATTTCGTCATCACAGCTGAATTTGAACGATCCAGCAATATATCACCCAACAACTGTTTAATGTTTACACAAGACAGTACATCAGATTGATCACCCACCAATATAGTTTTACAGTTTTAGACTACTCTCGTATAATTTACCCTACCTTAATAGCTTGCCGTCTGGTTATATAATTACTTGATTCAAGAAGCTTTGAGTTGTAGTCCGCGAAAAACTGCAAACCAAAAACGTTTCGAGAATTAGACTAGTCTAAAGCATGATTATTCATAATGTTATGCCTTCACGCACAGATCATAACGTTGTAAGAAAAACTCACCCAGTCTTCATTCTTGGTGAGAAACTCGGCAACAGTAGACTTATGCCTTGTTAACAGTTCCTAGGAAAATGAATTACAAGGTTGAAATTATGATCGCATGTTTGACACTTAATAGTGCCAGCGGGAAAAGATCCAAGTGAAAATGCAAGATTGTTGCAACATTTTAGAACCTTAAAAGTTGCAGCTGCATCGGCAGCAATGTCGAAATTAGGAAGCTGTATGTAATCGAAGAACTTCTTCACATGCTCCGACTCCAAAACATATCTGAATCCAAGAAAATTATGTTAGTAAACCCATTTTCATTCATATCACTGAATGGATGATCATTTCACAAGGTTGTAAACTGAAGAAAATGTAATGATTGGCTCACTTGGCAACAATCTGATGGCGGATGCACTCCCTAAACATAGCACCATAATGCAAAGCCATGTCTGTGTTCTCGAATCTGAGACAAAACATGGAAAGCTATAAAAATGATAAAATGAGGAATATCTTAATTAGGAAACTACCAAGGGT
Source organism: Isatis tinctoria (assembly GCA_010577795.1). NCBI lineage: Eukaryota > Viridiplantae > Streptophyta > Magnoliopsida > Brassicales > Brassicaceae > Isatis > Isatis tinctoria. The sequence continues at coordinate 10,308,746 of CM021250.1, read as the reverse complement.
TGCTTAATGCAACTTGAATGATATGACTCGACCACAAACACCAGTAACACTCACCCTTCAATCAATACATCCATGAGATCGATGTTGGCTTCAAGATAATCAGAAGCAATCAACCGAGAATTGACCTGTTGCCTCTGTAGATTTGCAACAACTTGTGTAGCATCTTTCCTCGTCTAATTAAATAAATAAAAACAAGAGTTTCGCAATTCGATCATAGGTCATTCTCAATCTAAACCTACAAAAAAAATGATGTCTTTCAAATTGGGAAATGTAAAGTTTGGTACCTCCAAGTTGAGTTTCGGGAGACATGTAATCAAGAGGCGTAGAGTATCCTCTTTAAAGAATTCTTGAGTCAACTGAGCACAAGCTTCAGCGACAGGCTCGGCCTCGCTGTTTCCATAGAGAATCGACTTCATATCACGGATGTTCCGGCTTAGTTCCGCCATCTACAAGCAACAACGAATCCAGGCAAACAAAAACAAATTCAACAATCAATGCTATAGAGAGCAACGACATTATTAATATCATTATTGGAATAAAGAAACCAAATTTAATCTAATGAATGCGACTCTCTGCTTTGATTCATAAAAAAAAAAGAAAAAAAAATCACAATTGAGAAAGGAAGGGAATAATGGAGGAAGGACCTTTTCTTCGCGTTTGGATTCTCGAAGGTCAGGCAAAGAGGTGGATCGATCGGCGTAGAGAAGGAGATCGCGCGTCTGTCGGACGAGGTCAGCCGGAGTGCGAGGCTTGGACTTGAAGAGCCCCTTCATCTTCGCACCGCCGATATCGGATTGATCCGAGGGTTCACCGCCGTAACCAGCAGCCGAAGAGCTTAGGCTTCCGCTAAGGTGCTGCGACGGGAGCCTCCTCGCCGTTGCGGAGGCTTCTCGCACAGCACCTCTCGTTGACACGCACGACCCTATCCTTACCCTCCTCCCCTTCTCCCCCTTTCCTTCAGATTTAGTCAATATTAAATTCAACAAAAAAAAGGAAACAATTTTCGAAAGCTCTCTCTAATATATCTCGATTTGTCTGTCCCCCTATATCTCCTCCTGTCTCACCATCTTTCTCTCTTCTCTCACTTCCTCTCCGCCTCCATTTTTAGCGTTATTATAGCTTTTGTGCAGGTAAGAGAAAGAGAAAGCTATTTTCTCTCCTATCTCATGCTTCCTGATTTAAAAAAACAAAAAAAAAAACATATAAAAATACTGATTGTGATTTTCTCTAATGAAAATGACATTTTTACGATTCCTAATTAAGCCAATGTTTTATTTAACTTATGACTTGAGAGATAAATTAATTGCTCTAAAACATTCAATTGTGTACCAGAGTCCGAATCGTTAATTACGAATCAAATTCTCGATTGATAAAAATGAAGAAGAAAAAAAGTGAAACTGGTAGTTGAATAAATATACTGGTCACAATTTAATGAGCTAACTATATGGAGCGAAGACAAATGACATGTTCGCTTTACACCTTCAAACCTCACATGTTCTCTCGTGTGTCTCCTTTGTCATTTTTACAAAAATTGATATTATAATTTTCACTAATTAAAAATAATTAGTCTTTATTTATTTGTAGTGATACATCTCTCAACGGTCTCGTGAGCCCATAATCTATATAGCAGATTAGCCGGCATAATTAGCGGATTGTGCCAACACTTGTTCAATCAATTATACCATTTTCTTCATCAAATTTAGGGTTTACCCCAACAACATGAAATTAGTTAACCAGATAATACAGAAACTGACATTAATTCCATTTTTGCTTATTTAGCTTCTTCTTTGTGTGTTTATAGCAGATCGAATTACATATGGAATTAAGTAAAACGGCCATTAATTAAATGGCGGGCTTGAAGGAAGTGAGATTCATTGATTTCAGCCACGCCCGCTCCCATACAATCGCCTCATAGTTCTTGCTCCCACCAGCGCCGGCTACGCCTACGCCTCCATTCACCGCCACAACGAGGCGGTAATTCATGCCGGAGACCACTTGAGACTCGCCGCTAACAACCGCCACGAACTTGAGTCCCGATTTGCTCTGCCTGTCGTACTCGGAGACCGCGAACTCGCCGACCTCTACGACGTGGGGGTCCTTAACGTCGCTGATGGGACTCCAGCCGCCGACACGCGCCGCCGCAAACGCGTAGAGAGGGAGGAGGGCGAGAGAGAGGAGAAGAAGGAAGATGACTCTATTGTTCATTTCTGCTCTGTAAACGTTGTTTCTCTCGAAATGATTTACGCCATAGGTTTCCAGGATTCTTTTTATAGTAGAGGCTTGCGACGTCATGTGGAGTGACGTGGCGCGTACTAATTAACTTTTTGCCGATTTGAGAAATACCCTCAAATAACACAATTTCATGTTTTTGTGACAAAAATACCACAACAAGATAAAAAATGACAAAAATAACATTTATTTAATAGTTTAAAGATGATTAAACTAATAAATTTGGGTTCAAAAGTCATTAATTAGGGTTTAGATTTTGGATTTTAGGGTTTAGGTTTAAGGAATTGAGAAGAAACATATAAAAATAAATGTGTAATAGTCTTTTTTCTCTTTAAAAAATGTTATTTTTGTCATTTTCAGTTTGGTATGATATTTTTGTCACAAAAACATGAAAGTGTGGTATTTTTGAGAATTGTCCGATTTGAGAAATACCCTCAAATAACACAATTTCATGTTTTTGTGACAAAAATACCACAACAAGATAAAAAATGACAAAAATAACATTTATTTAATAGTTTAAAGATGATTAAACTAACAAATTTGGGTTCAAAAGTCATTAATTAGGGTTTAGATTTTGGATTTTAGGGTTTAGGTTTAAGGAATTGAGAAGAAACATATAAAAATAAATGTGTAATAGTCTTTTTTCTCTTTAAAAAATGTTATTTTTGTCATTTTCAGTTTGGTGTGATATTTTTGTCACAAAAACATGAAAGTGTGGTATTTTTGAGAATTGTCCGATTTGAGAAATACCCTCAAATAACACAATTTCATGTTTTTGTGACAAAAATACCACAACAAGATAAAAAATGACAAAAATAACATTTATTTAATAGTTTAAAGATGATTAAACTAATAAATTTGGGTTCAAAAGTCATTAATTAGGGTTTAGATTTTGGATTTTAGGGTTTAGGTTTAAGGAATTGAGAAGAAACATATAAAAATAAATGTGTAATAGTCTTTTTTTCTTTTAAAAAATGTTATTTTGTCATTTTCAGTTTGGTGTGATATTTTTGTCACAAAAACATGAAAGTGTGGTATTTTTGAGAATTGTCCGATTTGAGAAATACCCTCAAATAACACAATTTCATGTTTTTGTGACAAAAATACCACAACAAGATAAAAAATGACAAAAATAACATTTTTTAATAGTTTAAAGATGATTAAACTAATAAATTGGGTTCAAAAGTCATTAATTAGGGTTTAGATTTTGGATTTTAGGGTTTAGGTTTAAGGAATTGAGAGAGAAAATATAAAAATAAATGTGTAATAGTCTTTTTTCTCTTTAAAAAATGTTATTTTTGTCATTTTCAGTTTGGTGTGATATTTTTGTCACAAAAACATGAAAGTGTGGTATTTTTGAGAATTGTCCGATTTGAGAAATACCCTCAAATAACACAATTTCATGTTTTTGTGACAAAAATACCACAACAAGATAAAAAATGACAAAAATAACATTTATTTAATAGTTTAAAGATGATTAAACTAATAAATTTGGGTTCAAAAGTCATTAATTAGGGTTTAGATTTTGGATTTTAGGGTTTAGGTTTAAGGAATTGAGAAGAAACATATAAAAATAAATGTGTAATAGTCTTTTTTCTCTTTAAAAAATGTTATTTTTGTCATTTTCAGTTTGTGATATTTTTGTCACAAAAACATGAAAGTGTGGTATTTTTGAGAATTGTCCGATTTGAGAAATACCCTCAAATAACACAATTTCATGTTTTTGTGACAAAAATACCACAACAAGATAAAAAATGACAAAAATAACATTTATTTAATAGTTTAAAGATGATGAAAAACTAATAAATTTGGGTTCAAAAGTCATTAATTAGGGTTTAGATTTTGGATTTTAGGGTTTAGGTTTAAGGAATTGAGAAGAAAATATAAAAATAATGTGTAATAGTCTTTTTTCTCTTTAAAAAATGTTATTTTTGTCATTTTCAGTTTGGTATGATATTTTTGTCACAAAAACATGAAAGTGTGGTATTTTTGAGAATTGTCCGATTTGAGAAATACCCTCAAATAACACAATTTCATGTTTTTGTGACAAAAATACCACAACAAGATAAAAAATGACAAAAATAACATTTATTTAATAGTTTAAAGATGATTAAACTAACAAATTTGGGTTCAAAAGTCATTAATTAGGGTTTAGATTTTGGATTTTAGGGTTTAGGTTTAAGGAATTGAGAAGAAACATATAAAAATAAATGTGTAATAGTCTTTTTTCTCTTTAAAAAATGTTATTTTTGTCATTTTCAGTTTGGTGTGATATTTTTGTCACAAAAACATGAAAGTGTGGTATTTTTGAGAATTGTCCGATTTGAGAAATACCCTCAAATAACACAATTTCATGTTTTTGTGACAAAAATACCACAACAAGATAAAAAATGACAAAAATAACATTTATTTAATAGTTTAAAGATGATTAAACTAATAAATTTGGGTTCAAAAGTCATTAATTAGGGTTTAGATTTTGGATTTTAGGGTTTAGGTTTAAGGAATTGAGAAGAAACATATAAAAATAAATGTGTAATAGTCTTTTTCTCTTTAAAAAATGTTATTTTTGTCATTTTCAGTTTGGTGTGATATTTTTGTCACAAAAACATGAAAGTGTGGTATTTTTGAGAATTGTCCGATTTGAGAAATACCCTCAAATAACACAATTTCATGTTTTTGTGACAAAAACCACAACAAGATAAAAAATGACAAAAATAACATTTATTTAATAGTTTAAAGATGATTAAACTAATAAATTTGGGTTCAAAAGTCATTAATTAGGTTTAGATTTTGGATTTTAGGGTTTAGGTTTAAGGAATTGAGAAGAAACATATAAAAATAAATGTGTAATAGTCTTTTTTCTCTTAAAAAATGTTATTTTTGTCATTTTCAGTTTGGTGTGATATTTTTGTCACAAAAACATGAAAGTGTGGTATTTTTGAGAATTGTCCGATTTGAGAAATACCCTCAAATAACACAATTTCATGTTTTTGTGACAAAAATACCACAACAAGATAAAAAATGACAAAAATAACATTTATTTAATAGTTTAAAGATGATTAAACTAATAAATTTGGGTTCAAAAGTCATTAATTAGGGTTTAGATTTTGGATTTTAGGGTTTAGGTTTAAGGAATTGAGAAGAAACATATAAAAATAAATGTGTAATAGTCTTTTTTCTCTTTAAAAAATGTTATTTTTGTCATTTTCAGTTTGGTGTGATATTTTTGTCACAAAAACATGAAAGTGTGGTATTTTTGAGAATTGTCCGATTTGAGAAATACCCTCAAATAACACAATTTCATGTTTTTGTGACAAAAATACCACAACAAGATAAAAAATGACAAAAATAACATTTATTTAATAGTTTAAAGATGATTAAACTAATAAATTTGGGTTCAAAAGTCATTAATTAGGGTTTAGATTTTGGATTTTAGGGTTTAGGTTTAAGGAATTGAGAAGAAACATATAAAAATAAATGTGTAATAGTCTTTTTTCTCTTTAAAAAATGTTATTTTTGTCATTTTCAGTTTGGTGTGATATTTTTGTCACAAAAACATGAAAGTGTGGTATTTTTGAGAATTGTCCGATTTGAGAAATACCCTCAAATAACACAATTTCATGTTTTTGTGACAAAAATACCACAACAAGATAAAAAATGACAAAAATAACATTTATTTAATAGTTAAAGATGATTAAACTAATAAATTTGGGTTCAAAAGTCATTAATTAGGGTTTAGATTTTGGATTTTAGGGTTTAGGTTTAAGGAATTGAGAAGAAACATATAAAAATAAATGTGTAATAGTCTTTTTTCTCTTTAAAAAATGTTATTTTTGTCATTTTCAGTTTGGTGTGATATTTTTGTCACAAAAACATGAAAGTGTGGTATTTTTGAGAATTGTCCTAAAAATATAGTATTTAATACTAACATTTATGGAGATGTCTTCAAATTAAATTTTTTATTTTATTTGAGCTATAAATTTATTTCTAGTCTATTAAGTCATAAATCACATTGGTCCCATTAGTTTACCATGCAGGAGTGATGGTTTGATAATTCATCAATAAATTACCCAATCTATATCACATGATGAAACATATATACTTTTATGAAAGAAAAAAGATACAAACGTTAGAAAAACAATAGTGAAGAACTGAAGATAATAAAAAGTAACGCTACATCGTATGAGAGAGTAGGAACTTTTTTTTTTGAAAATTTGAGTATAATATTTAACGTATTTTTTTGGAATCTAGACAAATGAACGGGATATGGAGTACGGATTTACCACTCATATTCGTTTTATGTATTTTGCCATGGCCAACTACTACCTACAAAAATAAATACCCAAAAGGATATAACGATAGTCATATTAATTAATATGTTAATACACAACTATATAGCAAAGGACAAATAAAGAACATAAATGAGTGTAACGGACAAAAAGTAATGAAAGCAAAGAGATACAATTATTGATGTAAAGAAACAAGGCAATGAGCGTTTTCTTTTATTTTGGTTTTTTGTTTGTCGAAACCCGAAAACAGAAGAAGACTCGCTGGACAGAGACGTGGCGGAATTATCAACGAGATGGATATTGACAAGTAGGACCGTTGGATGGATGGACACTTAAGTGTGAAGAGAATTTTTTTTTTTTTTTTCAACTGATAGGAACTTTAGGATTTAAGAATAGAGATCTCTCCCCAATTGACGAAGATTTATGATACACGTATTTATACTATTAAATATGTGTTCTCAATATATACACAATAACAAAAAAGGAACCAAACTTACCGGTACGTTGTAAGCACAGAAGAAAGCAACCGTACCGGAAACTATAATCGAGTGGGTTACAAAAATGGGTCGTTTTTATTGTCGACCACATCTGAACTTCCCGTTCCATCTCTGACTGACATAGCTAAAATGTGATGCCCCATTGTAAGAATATAGTACAATGAATCAGAAGTGTCAATGGTCTTGTGCTCCAGCCCATCGAACTAAACTCCTCCTTTTGATGCAAAAACGTAAGCCCCTGCCATGTAAAGTAAAGATAAGCAATTATATATTTCCAAACTCATGATCATCACAAATGAATTACAAAGAAGGTGGTTATAAGGTCGTAAAAGTTAAGTTTACCAAGGGTTGGCATCAAGACAGAGAGAAAGGCGGTTCCGGCTATCTTGAGAGGCAAGCCTGTCTTAATCATGTCTTTGATCTCAATATGTCCTGTCGTGAACCCGACCACGTTAGAGGGTGTTCCCGTGGGTAGCAAGAAAGCAAACTGAGCCCCGATGGCACCCGGGACCATCAGGAGCAGAGGATGGATTCGCATGGTCTTTGCGATCTCGATGAGCAAAGGAACCAACAACGTCGTGGTTGCATTGTTTGACGTGAACTCAGTGATGGTAGCAGCGATGAGGCAAACTGTTGGAGCGATGGCCCAATAAGGAGCTGTTTCGAGAAAGACGAGTCCTTTGGATAAGACTTCAGCTAAGCCACTTGTGCGTACGCCATCAGCTATAGCGAATCCAGCTCCCAATAACAACACTATGTTCCACGGGAGTTTCTTGCATTTGCCCCAATCCATAAGCTTCTCTCCTTTTTTAATATTGTTTGGGATTATAAACAGCAATGTAGCCATCATCACACTCACGGTTCCATCCCCGGCCCGGCCGTCGAAAATGCAACCCCAGCCGGGGATATCATCGGTTATATTTCTTGTCATCCACAAAACAACCAACCCACCAAACACAGATAAGACCATCTTCTCAGCAAAACTCATTGGTCCTAACATCTCAAGCTCTCTACGAATATGAGATTTATGAAGATAAGGAGAGAGAGCTTTCCCTGATCCTCTAGGACAATATAGTACACATAAAATACCCCAAAGCACCACGAATATGCACAAAGCCAGTGGGAAACCGAAGAAGAACCATTGGCTGAAACTGATTGGATTGGCCTCCGGGAAATAGCTTTTCCACATTCCGACAAGTATCAGATTCACACCTGTTCCCGTCAGAGTGCTCATTCCACCAACTGCGGCTGAGTATATCACACCAAGCACCACCGCCCTGCAAAACTTCCCCACCGCCGGAGGCACAATTTCCGACGACGAAGACGATGAGGGCAGTCTCTGAAGTATCCCCGTAGCGACTGGCATCATCATGACCGCAGCAGCCACGTTGTGCATCCACATGCTCACGAACGCCGTTGTGGCGCAAATGCCAAGCAGAAGCAGCGGCGCGTTTAGCGGCTCCACGCAGAACACCAACGTTATCTTCACGAATTAGATTATCCATCGTTATGTTATCAACTTATTATCATTCAATATGTGGTGGCTTATTGCTCCACTATATATTTAGGATATACTGTTCATGATGATAGTTATAAGTTGTAAGTTGCAACCTAATTATCTTATACGTTTAATTGTACGTGCCTGACTTTAAAGATTGGCCGAGGCCACGAATTTAAAGATTATACACAGTATAGGAAAATAATGATACAATATATATAGACACTCATTATATTTTAAGCTTAAATTTTTCTGACAATTTTTATATGCCCAATTTATCATTCTTTTACTTTGTAGAACAAAAGTTACATAGACGCGATTTGTGGAATGGATTTGCATCCCTTCCTATTATAGACAACTACCAATTTTTATGTTATTATAAATTCATAATTTAATAAGTGAGGATGCAACTGAAGCTCTCCACATAGTTAATGATCATAGTTGTAATGAACTCATCCGTGGACCCACCCAAAATCATCTGATTACTTAAAATATTTCCTAGAATCAGAGTCCCTAGCAAAACTACAAGAGTACATGGCTCCTCCAGATTGCACCACATTAAAAAAAGGGGGCAATTTTCTAGCACGAGAAGGTGAAATTACCATATAAAGAAAACAACTAATTAAATAGAAAGACAAAAATAATTGTAATGAAGAAATATGAGAAAAAAAAAAAACAGATAAAGAAAGATAAAGAGATAAAAACGACTCACGTTAAGGGCGAGTCGGCGATGGATATTGTAGTGTTCGACGGCGAGAGCGAGGATAAAGCTGCCAAGGACGAGGGCGATGACGTCATCCATGTAAGAACTTGCCACCTCATCCGCCGCCGTGATTCCGAAGAGGGGGAATAGAAAAAGCGGCGACATGGAGGTGATCGGCATCGGAACGGCCTCCGTCAACCACCACGCGAACATCCACACAAGAACGCCGAGCATGTTCCTCGCCGTCGTCGTATCCTCTCCGCCGAGCCGTACGCATAGGCACACGACGGCGCAAAGAAGAGGACCAAGAGCGATGTAACAATTTTTGGGCGTGAATATTGTCCGGAGATGTTGCCCCACCGTTTGTCGTTCGAATGGTTCGTCATTATGGACGACCGGTAAGAGCGGAGATTTCAGATCGTCGGACTCGGCGACGGAGACATGACCACCACCGTTCATTCTGTTAATTCCGTTTTAAGGGGAAGGAGATGGAAGAAATAGAGAAATGTAAGAACTAAGAAGGGATATGAGCCTTTTTATAAATCAGTTTATTTTTATTTATTATGATTATGTGTTCGGAAAAAATAATATTAAAAACACGAATGTATGTTTATATTGTAGAAATAATTTTTGTGGTCATTTAACATTGTTTTCGGTTTATGAGCGTGAGTGACACATGGTTAATATGCAAAGCCGCTCCATTTAATAAAGTTGTTTTTTTCCTGTAAAATGTGTTGTACCAGAAATATAATGTTGTTATCCCAACGTGTATATCACCAATATTTGCTGATTTTCAACTAATTTCATGAATAATGTATGAGGGTCAAAATAATGAAAAGAGACGGGTTTTTTTCTTGGAAGACAAATCGCATTATTGATTGGATAATGGGTAAACATAAAGAAAGGTCATTCTACAGTGAATATGATTGATGACTTTTCAAGTTATCTAAGGAAGTTAGTGTTTATATTTCTTTTATTTTATGGTACTATATGGACCCATCACCCATGAGAATTATGGGGTCCAACAAATTTACAAGTTACAAGTGGCGAAGCTGCCTCTGTGATGGCTTGTAAACTCTGGAATCTGATGACCCATTAGAGATTAAGATGACAAGTAATCATAACAATTTATTGCTAATTAATCATAAGTAAAGGGAGATAAGTAATCATAGTTAGTTCCAAGAGTCATAAATAAACTATTTCTGTTGCTTCTTCATTTAACATTCAGTCTCATTTTAGTATGGGATATACACAATCTGGAAGTCATTTAAATAATAGATGTGAATCAAATATATTATATTATTATTCTTTCGCTATGTAAGTGTTTTTTCACTGGGTAGATGTTCTGAAAATGTTAAAAAGATGTAAAACGAACAAAGAATAAATAGAAAGAAGGAAAGCCAAACAGTTGGCAAAAGAGTAAAAGAGAGAGTAGGACACGTTATAACTTATGCAAATGCAGCCTTTGGTACTCCCGCAGAGCCCAACTTCCCTGGTTCATACCTTCCTATTTTTTGTCCCTTTTCTCCAATAATTATATTATTATTATATAAAATCTGAAGAAATATTCATGTATTAGAATGATAGAATCGACATCAATTTTGAAGGTAGACAATCTTTTTATTTGTCAATTAAGTCTCTCTAAGAGATATTTATATATGCACTTGGTCTAAGGATAAGCACATACATGCATGTATACGTACAATGAGTTTTGCTATATCCATTATCAGTTCAACAAAAAGCAAGACTAAGAATTATTCCCTTAGATAATTGCTTATGTAAGATTACTAGTATAAGATAATGAGAGAGAGAGAGAGAGAGTGAGAGGTGTGTGGTACGAATAATAATAATAATTAAGTTTTGACGAGGTCCTAGCAATCAGGGAGAAGAAGAGCCAGAAGACAGATGACACGTAGACAGATCAGCTTGTTGATTAAAGATGGCGAACAATTACTTAAATGGGATATTTGAAAGATTGAAAGAAATCATATCTCAGGATTCATGTGGCTGTCTTTGATTCCACCGCTTAGTCAGTAGATACGAGTGAATTATCATCAAACTAGCTTTAATCAGCTGTGTAGACTCTTGTGGTCTCCAAACTTAACCCCTCTTGTTTGATTAGTCTCTAGTTAGTTTTAACAATTCTACGTTAGACTTACAGTTGTTCAAGTCAAATCCAACTCATTATCCCACGCGAAAAGAAAATTTCAAATTAAAATATTACTTGTTTCTTTGAAATCATTTTCATCGTATTTAAAACGTTTAAGGCTGTCATTCACGAAGTAAATTTTTACCCGTAAGTTATTTGTTTGTATATATAGGCGCGATACAAATTCTCTTTCCAAACGGACTTGTCGTGATGAATTTTGATAGATAAACTATCAGAGAAAACGAATAGAGGTATAAATATACGAACGAAATGCGTATAAGATACGAAATTATACCGAAAAGAGGAAAGAAATACCGAACACGTAATGATGAAAACTGAAAAACCAAAGCTTATAACTTTGGAAAATCTTAAACGGAGACGAACAAGTTTAAGTCCCTCTCGATAATACCCCACTCACATGCCATATTCAGTAAATTTCATTTTTCATGTCTGTCTTCTTCTTTTTTGGCCTTTAGCCTTTGTTTAGAGTCAGTCGTACGAGGCTAAACCTTAGTATGACACATGTCGGTACTGCTGTGTGTTCACTCGTGTAAACACAACCTGAGCATAATTTTAGATTTGCTGAAAACGTATGTCTTCTCTTATGAATACACCCAAATGGTCGCTGTTAATTACAGAGAACACATAAATAAAAACGAAATCTCTTTTATTCTTTTGTCTTCAAGTTCTGAGCATGAAATTAAAACATTTTGAAGAACAAAGCAGTGAAGAAAACACGCTTAGTTTTGATGAGCAGGTCACTTGATAGGTCTCTATGGCTCTCCTCCAAGCTCCACTCTCAGGTTGTCATACGGATACACTCGTGGTGTCTGCAGCAACAGCAGAATAAGAGATGATCATGGATAAGAGATGATCATGAAATGGAAAAACAAGTACCACAATGGTAAGAAAAAAAAATAAAACGAGCAGAGAGATGATATGTCAGAGAACAACAGCAGCAATTCATCTCATGTATAGACAAGAAGACAAAGAGCATCTTCTTAGCCCTAGCGTGCTGTCAACTTCTATAACTCAAAATCCTTCAAAACAAGACTCATCATAGTAAAGTCTTTGATACAAACGTCTATGTTTCTTGGCCAGGAGCCACTAAGAGAACTAACTCATAGATTTTTAGCTGTTGATACACCTCTGGCTAGAGGCTTCATGTTTTTTCTTACACGCGTATGAGCTTAAGCATGTACCGAGTACCCAAGAACATTGTGGGTGTGTTTGTTTCAAGTGTTCCTAATAACTACAGACTCAATCAATTAAGAAAGGATGATGAAAGCATACAGATATCCAATACTTTGTCCAGTAGCAATAGCAAACAACAAGAATTGATTGTCTATGTTCATAAACAGTCTAAATGCAAAAGCAGAAAGTTAGAATATCTCGCGGCACTCAGAAGATGAAGAAAAGAACATCGAGAACATTCTGTTATCTAAGTATATATGGTGACCTCTAAGTTTTCTTTTTGCACTTTGTTGATAGCTATAAGAAAAGAAAAAAACATTTTTTCTCAGAGAACAAGCCTATGCCAAGTATATATTTCACAGTATGGAAAGTGAAAAGGACAATGTGGTTCGACGAACCGTATTCAGATTCACTATATAGCAAAGGGGTAAGAATGCATTTGCGTAGTGCATACCCGAAGTCACACTCAGGACACCACACAATGGGTTGCAATAAGAAAGCTTTTGCGTAGAAGCGAAACTGAATTACATAAGAAGTTGAAAATTTTTCACTTACAAATGGAACCTTTGAAGCTTTATCGTTCAGAACAGCGAGCAGACCGAGACTTGCAAAGAACCCTAGACCGCCACACAACCATCCCAATGCTTCATACTGTTTCATTTCATCCAAAATTAATCAGCCAAACAATCGATTTTCCGCCGGAAAACAATTAAATAACCGTTAAGAAAACCTAATCAACCTTCCCGACGGTATCAGCAATCCGATCTATGCAGGGTTCTGGAAACGCAGTCCCGTTGTCCCACATCAGCTCGTCATTAACCGAGAGCTGAGACGCAATCAAGGAAAGAGTCTCAAAATCGAAGCGAAATTTTCGAAGAATTTTAAGAAGAAATTACGGAGATTTGACTCACCGGCTTGTTGGGGACGATGTGTTTGCCGACGGGGAGACCCATGCCGGCGCGTTGGCGGAGAGAAGAGGCGCCGGATCGAGCAACGACGCCGTTTCCACCCATGATTCGTGAGGCCACACCGCTCAATCTTCCTGCCATTTTCCTTTTCCGATGCTTTTTCTTTTGTTTCAGGTTTCTCTTCTTCTTCTTTCTCTCAGGAGATCCAACAATTCAATCGATTTTGATAGACGGCAGTACTGATCAAAGTCTCTTAAACGCCGTCGTAGATGTCGAACCCTTTAGATCAGACAGAGGTTTCAGTATATGTTTTTTTTTTTTTTGGGCAAAAGGTTTTTTTTTTTTCTAGTATAAGTCTGGTCTCTTGCAGTAGTATTCAAAGCGAATTGTCACGGCCCAATTTTAGCCCAAAGTTTACTTGATGGATTGGGCCGGTCCAATGAAGTTTTCTAGAAGCTTGTAGATTAACCTAGAGATGTGTAGAGAAGTGTAGAGAAGTGTGGAATAATCTAGAGAGTTAATATTAGCCGTTAGATCAAATTAATTTCCACCGTTGATTTGTGGAGGCACTTGTATAAATAGGGGTGAACCCCTCACTTGTAAATCCATCCAAGCATTTTGCAATACAAGTCTTGTTCTACACTCTCTCTAAAATCTCGAGTTTCTCTCTCTAGGACTAAGGTCCGAGATCAGATAGGCTGACTTAGGTATCCGCGAGGGGCGGGAAGGACCTAAGGCCGCACGGTTTCGATTCAAGAGGAATCAGTCCGTGACAAGTGGTATCAGAGTGAAGTTATTGACCGAGGGATTGTGGGAAGAACGATGGCAGGATCACACGATGACAACATCCCGACTGTCACCGAGGAACGCGGAAGGGAGTCCGGATCTGGTTAGGTGCAGAGGCGCCGTGACAAGAGTGTTTCTCGGGAGATGCTGAATCTGGCTGTTGGGGAGTTGGAGGAACGTGTGGAACGACTCGAACATAACTCGTTGTCGCTGGAGGAACACGTGATGACGGAGTTGGAGGACATTAAGAAGAATGTCGCCGACACCGACTCACAGTTCGTTCAGTTGGAGGAGTTAGTTCGATCCATCCGAGAGGAGCTCATTCCAAGCCTACGTGATGAGATCATGGGCAGGCGGGAAGGTATGGAGTCGGACATTACTCTATGCAGAAGGGCTGCGGCCAACGCCGGCCAAGGTGGACCGATAGGTGTTGGCAAGATTGATGTCCTGAAACCAACAAAGTTTAATGGGGCTCGCGATGCTAAGGAAGTTGATAAATTCTTATGGAAGTTGGAGCACTACTTCGATAACGTCAATATGACGGATGAAAGGACCAAAGTCAAGACGGCCACAGCGTACTTGACTGACACGGCGATGTTGTGGTGCCGAAGGAAGCTCGCCGACATCGAGAGGGGTACCATGCAGGTCGAAACTTGGGAAGAGTTCAAGAGAGAACTCAAGCGGCAGTTCTATCCAGAGAATGTCGTGTATGAAGCCCGCAGGAAGCTGAGGGAGCTTCGGCAAAAAGGTACGGTTCACGACTATGTTAAGGAATTCACTAACATTATGCTGCAAATTCCTAGCATGTCCAACGAGGATCTTGTCTTCCATTTCACCGATGGATTACAAAACTGGGCCAAGCAAGAGTTACAATGGAGGAATGTTCAGACTCTTGACGAAGCAGTGGTGGTAGCCGAGTCGATGCTAGATTTCCGCGCCCAAAGTTCGACTGAGTCTCATAAGAAGAAAGATAAGGAGAAGGTCGGTTCTAAGGGTGGGGGAGAGAAGCGCGACAACCGACTACGATCCAGTGGAAGTGACAAGTCCTCAAGGCGTGATGATTATGAGGCGAAAAAGAAGTCCTTCGTACCTAAAGGCGGATGCTTTGTGTGCAAGGGACCGCATCCAATGAAGGAATGTCCGAAGCTGGGTTCACTCTCAGCGATCGTCGAACAACATGATGGTGAGCAAGAAGAGGAAATAGCTGCGAAGATGGGGTCCTTACAACTTCTGAATGCGCTGAAAGCTAATCCGGAAGCCAAAACGTCGAGTAAGGGATTGATTGAAGGAATTTGTTCAGGTTTTAATCGGATTAAAACAGCCCTAACAACATCCTAACCCACGGATCGTGTTAATTGAATCTTTGATGGATCTCGAACATACCTGGAGATTTGCAGCGGAAGGAGAACAGGTAATCGAGATAATCAAGCGCCTCAAGTGCTGCGCCTCTACAGAAGTCCACACGCACACAAACTGGACGACGGGATGCTAGTACCGGAGCGAACGATTCGCCTTCGGGTTTTCTGAAACGTTTTCTCTGTTTTCTGTGAGTTTTTCAAGCTTCCAAGAGCTTCACTTGTGTGTTTAACTCGAGCAGCCCTCATATCATATATATAGGCTGGAGTTGCCGACAGGTGTCGATCGACACCCACCATTGGTGTCGATCGACACCCTCACAGAAAGTCAAACATCGAGAAGACGATGCCAACAGGTGTCGATCGACACCCACTATTAGTGTCGATCGACACCCTCATTGAAAAACGATATCGACGTATATCTTATATATACGTTGATCATAATCATTACTCTAATGATCAAAACCCAATTTATATTATCCAGTTTGCTTAGGTGTGTGACCCTATAGGATCATATGATAATGGTAATGAGTTCATAACTCATAAGTTATAAGCGGCTTCTAGCAAAACATTATAACCGTCCAATATCATATAATTGTCTTATCTCGACATCACGACTCTACTAGAGTAAATACATGTCTGATTTCAGGACATTCCCTTCAATCTCCCACTTGTACTGGAATCAACTATTCCCATAATCCCTTTGTCTCTATATCTCGATCTGGCATAAGGCAAGAACTCGTGTCATCCTTAATCAACCAAACCATGTTTATCGAACTCCGATTTATACTGATAAAAGACAAACGATTGACATTCAATCCATTTGAGCGCGGCCACGCATTTCCAGTATCAAATCTTCGATAGGCCCAGAGATATTTATCTCCCGTTATATGGGAGGGACAAATTCCATCTTGTTCCATCCCTGTTTCCTACATACTTCATAATATGCCCAATCAATGCCTTTATAGCCACCAGTTACGGCTGACGTTTGACAAGGTCAAAGCATACCAATTCATATGTAAGAAAACATGATGAACTCAGGTCAAAGGACTATACTCTATAGTCGTAATGAGAAACTCTTATGACACTCATATAACAATCTTGTAGAGTTCTCATTAGCGGGTCATGTCCGATCATGTGTTCTCTAACACATATCTATGTGATTGACTTTAATACTCTTATTAATGACTCCATGAAACTTAGTCATCAGTCACCTCACATACTAGTCTCACGCGGTTATCAATGTCCAACTTTGATAACCTCGACTATGGACACTAATAATTTATGTCATCTATCACTTATAGAGTTTCATGATCAAATTACATATTTGATGATCTATAAGAATGCCATAAATTACTTTTGGACAATTATTTAATAACACCATTAAATAATACTGAAACAATTTCATTAAATAAAACATAACCAAATGTATGTTTACATGAACATCAAAACATAAATATGATAACTCCCACTAAAACAAGATTACTGCTTAAGGAATCTAATGCCTATAGCAGCTGCATGACTCTCATGCTTCGGTCGTGGGAGTGGCTTAGTCAACGGGTCAGCAACGTTCTCGTCTGTCGGAACTCTGATGATCTTGACGTCACCTCTCTCAATGATATCACGAATCAGATGATATCTCCTCTCAATGTGTTTGGATTTCTGATGTGATCTGGGCTCCTTAGCCTGAGCTATGGCTCCATTGTTGTCACAAAACAATGCCACAGGCTCAGAAATGCTAGGAATCACACCAAGCTCAGTAATGAACTTCCTAATCCAAACAGCCTCCTTCGCCGCTTCAGAAGCAGCGATGTATTCAGCCTCGGTCGTTGAGTCCGCCACGGTGCTCTGCTTGGAACTCTTCCAACTAACTGCACCTCCATTCAGACAGAAGACGTAACCAGACTGAGATCGGAAATCGTCTCTATCTGTCTGAAAGCTGGCGTCCGTATAACCACTCACTACAAGCTCATCACTTCCTCCGTACACTAAGAACTTATCCTTGGTATTTCTCAAATACTTCAGGATTGTCTTGACGGCAGTCCAGTGACTCTCACCGGGATCTGATTGGTATCGACTCGTCATGCTTAAAGCACAAGCAACATCTGGACGAGTACAAAGCATGGCATACATAATAGATCCTACTGCAGAAGCAAAAGGAATCCTACTCATGCGCTCTCGCTCAGCAGGTGTCGAAGGACACTGCTTCTTGCTGAGAGTAATGCCATGAGACATCGGAAGCAAGCCCTTCTTGGAATCATGCATGTTGAACCTGTGTAGAACCTTATCGATATAAGTGTCCTGACACAGTCCAATCAGCCTCTTTGATCTATCTCTATAGATCCTTATTCCAAGAATATAGGCGGCTTCACCCATGTCTTTCATCGAGAAACAACTTCCGAGCCAGTCCTTTACTGACTGAAGTAACGGAATATCATCTCCTATGAGAAGTATGTCGTCTACATACAATACGAGAAATGCAACTGCGCTCCCACTAGTCTTCTTGTAAACGCAAGGTTCCTCTTCGTTTCTGATGAAGTTAAACTTTTTAACTGCTTCATCAAAACGTAGGTTCCAACTCCGAGATGCTTGCTTCAATCCATAAATGGATTTATGAAGCTTGCATACTTTCCCAGCAGCATTAGGATCAATGAAACCCGGAGGTTGTGTCATGTACACATCCTCCTCCAGAATCCCGTTAAGGAAAGCTGTTTTCACATCCATTTGCCAAATCTCATAATCATAATGAGCGGCTGTTGCTAGGAGAATCCGAATAGATTTAAGCATAGCGACTGGGGAATAGGTTTCATCATAGTCAACACCTTGAACTTGTTTGAAACCTTTTGCCACCAACCTAGCTTTGTAAATCTGAACGTTTCCATCCACATCGATCTTCTTCTTGAAGACCCATTTACACTCAATGGCTTTTACACCATCAGGTAAATCACCCAAAGTCCATACTTGGTTTTGTGACATGGAACCGATTTCGGATTCAGCGGCTTTAAACCACTTTTCGGAGTCAGGGCCCATCATTGCTTCTTCGAAAGTCGCAGGTTCGTCACTGTCAATGATCAAGAGATCATGACAATTAGTCACAAGAAATCCATATCTCTCGGGCTCTTGACGAATCCTTTCGGATCTGCGAACTTCTGGCATCACAGGTTCGGACTCTACAACTCTTTGTAGATCCAGTCGCTGCTCTTCCTCGACAGGTTGAGCAGGCTCCTGTGATTCTCGAACTTCTTCGAGTTGTACTTTACTCCCACTGTTCTTCTTGGAAAGAAATTCTCTCTCAAGAAAAACACAGTTCTTAGCAACAAACACTTTGTTCTCAGAACGGTTGTAAAAGTAGTAAGCCTTGGTTTCCTTAGGATAACCAACGAAGTAGCACTTATCAGATTTGGGTTCAAGCTTATCAGATATCAACCGCTTGACATAAGCTTCACAACCCCAAATTTTAAGAAAAGACAATCTTGGAACTTTTCCAGTCCACATCTCATATGGCGTCTTCTCGACTGATTTTGATGGAACTCTGTTTAGCGTAAACGCAGACGTTTCTAGAGCGTATCCCCAAAAGGATAATGGAAGATCTACTTGACTCATCATCGATCGAACCATATCTAATAAAGTCCGATTCCTCCTTTCAGACACACCATTCCACTGAGGTGTTCCAGGAGGAGTGAGTTGTGAAACAATTCCACAGTTACTCAGATGATCACTGAACTCTTGGCTTAAGTACTCACCTCCACGATCTGATCGAAGAGCTTTGATACTTTTGCCAAGTTGGTTCTGTACTTCATTTTGGAACTCCTTGAACTTTTCAAAGGATTCCGATTTATGTCTCATTAAATAGACATAACCATATCTACTGAAGTCATCAGTAAACGTGATGAAGTACTGAAAGTTTCCTCTAGCACTAACACTCATTGGACCACATACATCGGTATGTATTAGTCCCAATAGGTCACCGGCCCTTTCATTAAACTTGTTGAAAGGAGCCTTTGTCATTTTGCCCAATAAGCAGGATTCACACTTCTCAAATGATTCAAAATCAAATGAGTCCAAAAGTCCATCTTTATGAAGCTTTTGAATCCTTTTCTCATTGATGTGGCCTAAACGACAATGCCAGAGAAACGTAGGGTTCGAGTCATTGGTTCTTAACCGTTTGGCATTTATGTTATAGACAGGCAAAGATTGGTTAAGAATATAAAGTCCATTCTCTAATGGAGCGCTACCATAAAACATTTCATTACGATCAAAAGAACAACACTTGTTTTTAATCGAAAAATGAAAGTCTTCTAAATCCAAAACAGGAATAGAAATGATGTTTTTGCTTATAGCAGGTACATAGTAGCAATTATTCAATTCTAAAACCAAGCCTGACGGCAAAGACAAATGATAAGTTCCTACGGCCAATGCAGCAACTCTTGCTCCATTCCCAACGCGTAGGTCCACTTGTCCCTTCTCCAGCGTTCTACTGTTGCTTAGACCCTGCATATTTGTACAAATATGAGCGCCACAGCCGGTATCTAATACCCAAGACTTAGAACCTGAAGTAGTAACATTTACTTCTATAACATAGATACCTGAAGAAGTCGTCTCATACGTCTTCTTCGAGTTCTTTAGATCTCCAAGATACTCTTTGCAATTTCTCTTCCAATGCCCAGACTTATTGCAGTAATGGCATTTATCAGCATCAGTAGGGCCGCGTTTGGGTTTGGAAGAAGCCTCAGGCTTATCCTGATTCTCAATCTGGAATGCCTTAGCTTTTCCTTTACCCTTAGCATGTTTCTTAAACTTTTTACCCCCTTGCACCAAAAGTACATTAGGGGTGCCCTTTTTGATGTTTGGCTCAGCTGTCTTGAGCATGCCATGCAGTTCCGTCAAAGTCTTTGTCATGTTGTTCATGTTATAGTTCATGATAAACTGATCAAAGCTTGACGGCAATGACTGCAAAATGATGTCCGTAGCCAACTCTTGGCTAAGGGGACAATCCAGTTTTGCCAAGTTATCAATATAACCCATCATCTTAATGACATGTGGGCTAACTGGACCATCCTTTGGTAGCCTGCACTCAATGAGAGACTTAACCGTCTGGTATCTCTCAGTTCGTGCTTGCTCCTGAAACATCCCTTTCAGGCTAGTGATCATCTCAACAGGTGACGCCACGTTCTCGTATTGCTTCTGCAAGTCCGAGTTCATGGTAGCCAGCATGAGACAACTCACATCGACCTCATCATTGGAATGCTTCTCCCAAGCATTCCTTTCAGCGTGTCCGGCATTGGATTTCGGTTTCTCAGGGAGAACCTTCTCAAGGACATATTCCTTTTTCTCCTGCTTGAGAACAATTCTCAAGTTCCGATACCATTCAAGGAAGTTCGATCCATTAAGCTTGTCCTTCTCAAGGACGGATCGAAGCGAGAATGTGTTTCTGTGAGGGGAGCTAGCCATAGCTGAAAAAACACAAAATGAGAGTTTAGTTTCGATGTTCAAGAAATGAGAAATCTTAACAATTAAGAAACTCACATTATATTCAAAACAATTTTCCTCAATTGAATATAATGATCCAAGATCCATATTTCACAAAAAAAATTGAGTGAGCTTTGGCCCATCGCCCAAACTTTTAGCTATTTAGGTAAGCAACACTTTGCTAATTATATCATATATAATTCTTGTCTCGGATTAATATCTTATATCAAATCCGATCCTATATCTCTGAGCCCAAAACTATTTTGATAGCCCAGTTAAGCAAACCAATCTTTTAAGTCCGTAGTAACGATTACAACCTGCCTCACTCATGTAATTGCGGACACCCTGCTTTGGCAGACCCATCACACAATGAAACGAGCCTTGACAGTTGACAAGATTGGGAAGATATTAAAAGCTTAATATTTTGTTTGAGGAACTGAACCTTAAATCTAGTTTATATCAATTATATATCCTAGATATTTCAACTTGTTTTAAACCTTTAAAAATTCTTAAGTTAAACAAGCTAGTTTGTGTTGACCGACAGATTCCGATCCGGTTCAATCGCGATAAACCATTTAACCGATTAAACCGATCGAATCAATTTGCAAATAACCGACCGGTGTCGATCGACACTACATTAGTGTCGGTCGACACCAACCAAATCGGTTCAATGAACGATAACCGATTTACCGCTTGAACCGATCGCGATTACCCGGTTCAATCCAATTGAACCAAACGCGATGAACCGATTGGTGTCGATCGACACTACTTTAGTGTCGGTCGACACCAGTGGTTTGAGGAAACACGATCTTCGATCGTGACCTGAAGTTCACGCGAAAACCTGATTGGTGTCGATCGACACACACATGGTGTCGATCGACACTCGTTTCGCACAAGCCCTGGATTTAACGATTTATGCAACAAAAACAGTTTTTGAACATAATAATCTAGCAAGCAATCCTATATATATCATATATATCTCGTTTTGAATTCAACCAATTCAATTATAAGCTCCAGATTCAATAAAACAAACCGCTCTGATACCACTGAAGGAATTTGTTCAGGTTTTAATCGGATTAAAACAGCCCTAACAACATCCTAACCCACGGATCGTGTTAATTGAATCTTTGATGGATCTCGAACATACCTGGAGATTTGCAGCGGAAGGAGAACAGGTAATCGAGATAATCAAGCGCCTCAAGTGCTGCGCCTCTACAGAAGTCCACACGCACACAAACTGGACGACAGGATGCTAGTACCGGAGCGAACGATTCGCCTTCGGGTTTTCTGAAACGTTTTCTCTGTTTTCTGTGAGTTTTTCAAGCTTCTAAGAGCTTCACTTGTGTGTTTAACTCGAGCAGCCCTCATATCATATATATAGGCTGGAGTTGCCGACAGGTGTCGATCGACACCCACTATTAGTGTCGATCGACACCCTCATTGAAAAACGATATCGACGTATATCTTATATACGTTGATCATAATCATTACTCTAATGATCAAAACCCAATTTATATTATCCAGTTTGCTTAGGTGTGTGACCCTATAGGATCATATGATAATGGTAATGAGTTCATAACTCATAAGTTATAAGCGGCTTCTAGCAAAACATTATAACCGTCCAATATCATATGATTGTCTTATCTCGACATCACGACTCTACTAGAGTAAATACATGTCTGATTTCAGGACATTCCCTTCATTGATGTACGTGGAGGCTCGGATCAACGGGAAAACAGCCCGAGCAATGGTGGATACGGGAGCCACACATAACTTCATCGCTGATGATGAAGCTAAGAGACTTGGGCTGCGATGGAACAAGCGGGAGGGCTGGATGAAGACGATCAACACCAAAGCCCAACCGGTTCAAGGGTCGGCTCGAGGAGTAGAGATGAAGCTGGGCAAATGGGTTGGTCCAGTGAACTTCTCGGTAGTGCCGATGGATGATTTCAAAGTTGTCCTAGGGCAGGACTTCATGAGGCAGGTTCATGCTATACCAATACCTGCATTAGACACGGTTTGCATCCTTGAGAAGGGTTCTCAAAGCATGATTCCGACCATGGGTGAGGATTATGAAGGGCCGAAACAGTTGTCGGCCATACAGCTTAGCAGGGGCGTAAAGAAGGGAGAACCAACGTTCTTGGCTGTGATGAAGGTGGATGGTGAGGAAAAAGGCGTTAAGCCTATTCCCCCGGAGATTGAAGCCGTCCTTGAAGAACATAAAGATGTGATGCCTGCTAAGTTGCCCGATAAGCTTCCACCTAGGAGGGAGGTGGATCATCGGATTGAGTTGGAGCCGGGTGCTAAACCCCCAGTGATGGCACCTTACCGCATGGCTCCCTCCGAACTTGAGGAATTGAGGAAACAGCTCGATGAGTTGTTAGCTACGGGGAAGCTTAGACCATCGAAAACTCCTTATGGTGCTCCGGTGCTGTTTAAAAAGAAACAAGATGGCTCGCTGCGGATGTGTGTGGACTACCGAGCACTCAACAATTTAACCATCAAGAACCGTTACCCAATTCCTTTGATTGCGGATCTGTTTGACAGGCTGGGTGGGGCAAAGATATACACCAAGATGGACTTGCAGAAGGGGTACTACCAGGTCCGGATTGCCGAAGGTGATGAGCCAAAGACCGCATGCATCACCCGATACGGATCTTTCGAATGGTTGGTGATGCCCTTCGGTCTCACAAATGCCCCAGCCACATTCTGCACCCTGATAAATCAGATCTTGCAACCCTACTTGGATCGGTTCGTGGTAGCTTACTTGGATGACATTGTCATCTATAGTAATTCGATGGCCGAGCATGTCGAACACTTGCGGACAGTCTTCAAGGTGTTGCGGGAACATGAACTGTTCGTGAAGAGAGAAAAATGCACCTTTGCCACTGAGGAAGTCCAGTTCTTGGGGCATGTTATTGGACATGGACGCCTTAAGATGGATGAACCAAAGGTGAAGGCGATTAAGGAGTGGGAGGCTCCGACGAAGGTGACCGAGCTAAGATCATTTCTTGGCCTCGTGAACTATTATCGCCGGTTCATCGAGGGATATTCGAAGAAGGCCGCTCCCTTGACCGATCTGCTGAAGAAAAAGCAAACGTGGGAATGGTCGGAGCGTTGCCAAGAAGCCTTTGAGGAGTTGAAGGCTGCGGTGAGTTCAGAACCTGTTCTGGCCTTGCCTAACTTCCAGTTGCCTTTCGAGTTACATACGGATGCCTCCGATTTTGCGATCGGAGGGGTGTTGATGCAAGAAGGTCATCCGATTGCCTTTGAGAGCCGGAAGTTGAACTAGACAGAACGGCGGTACACGGTCCAGGAGAAGGAAATGACTGCCATAGTCCATTGTCTGCGAGTGTGGAGACATTACCTGCTGGGATCACACTTTGTGGTGAAAACAGACAATGTGGCCACAAGTTATTTCCAGACTCAGAAGAAGCTGTCGTCGAAACAGGCTCGTTGGCAAGATTTCCTGGCCGAGTTTGACTACACGCTGGAATACAAGCCCGGAAAGGCCAATGTGGTGGCGGATGCGCTGAGTAGAAAGGCAGAACTGGCGGCGATAAGTATGGCTGAAGGAAGTATCTTGGGGCGGATTCGTGAAGGTTGGAACGGGATCCGGTCGCTCAAGAGCTGATGAAGCTGGCCAGAGAAGGAAAAACCCATCGGTTTTGGGTGGAAGACGGGCTGCTCTTCACTAAAGGTCGGAGGATCTATGTACCAAAGTGGGAGAGTCTCTGTCGAGATATAGTTCGCGAGTGTCATGACACTCGATGGGCTGGACATCCGGGGCAAAAACGGACGTTGGCGCTGGTTGAGGCAGCCTACTTTTGGCCACGGATGCGAGACACGGTTGAACTATACGTGAAGACTTGTCTGGTTTGCCAACAGGACAAGACCGAGAACAAGCAGTCGGCGGGTTTGCTGGAACCTTTGCCGATCCCGGAACGACCGTGGGAGTCCGTTTCCTTGGATTTCATAAGTGCCTTGCCGAAGTCTGAAGGGTTTGGGTCCATTCTGGTGATCGTGGACCGATTCTCTAAGTATGGGACGTTCGTGCCTTGTAGCCGGGATTGCACAGGGGAAGAGGCGGCAAGAACATTCTTCAAGAATGTGGTGAAATATTGGGGATTACCGAAGAACATTGTGAGTGATCGGGATCCTCGCTTTACTGGGCGGTCATGGACTGAGCTGTTCAAGATGCTCGGAACAGACTTAAGCTTTTCAACAAGCTTTCACCCCCAGACAGATGGACAGACGGAAAGGGTAAACTCACTGCTGGAGTGCTACCTCCGACATTTCGTGAGTGCGAACCAGAAGGATTGGGCTAAGCTGCTGGACATTTCCCAGTTCTCATACAACTTGCAGCGAAATGAGTCAACTGGACGGAGTCCCTTTGAGCTGGCGACGGGACAACAGCCTTTGACCCCGAATACCTTGGTGAATCCAGTTGCTGAAGGGAAGAGTCCAGGAGCGTTGAAGATGGCCAAAGGATGGGAAGAACATGATGATCTGGCGCGAGTTTGCTTGGAAAAGTCCCGAAAGCGGATGAAGAAGTGGGCGGATGAGAAGAGACGCCCTTCTGAGTTTTCGGTGGGAGACTTAGTCTTTGTGAAGCTTCTCCCTCAACAGTTTAAGGCATTTCGAAGCTTACACAAGGGCTTAGTCCGCAGATATGAGGGACCGTTCGAAGTGACGGCGAAGGTCGGGAAGGTTTCCTACCGACTGGAGTTGCCGGACACACTTAAGATCCACCCGGTGTTTCACGTAAGCATGCTGAAACCTTACCACCGGGACGAGGAAGATCAAAGCCGGAGAATATCGAGCCGAGCACCGCCTGTTGTGACCAAGTCATACGATAAGGAGATTGGAGAAGTGCTCGGAAAGAAGGAAGTGAGGAAGCGAGGCGTGCCGCGACAAACTCAGTTTCTGATCAAGTGGAAGGGATTGCCGGAGTCGGAAGCAACATGGGAGCCCGAAGAAGATCTGTGGCAGTTCCGCGAGAAGCTGAAGGAGTACTCGGCGACGAGGACGTCTCCGCAATGGGTGGGGGAGGATGTCACGGCCCAATTTTAGCCCAAAGTTTACTTGATGGATTGGGCCGGTCCAAGGAAGTTTCTAGAAGCTTGTAGATTAACCTAGAGATGTGTAGAGAAGTGTAGAGAAGTGTGGAATAATCTAGAGAGTTAATATTAGCCGTTAGATCAAATTAATCTCCACCGTTGATTTGTGGAGGCACTTGTATAAATAGGGGTGAACCCCTCACTTGTAAATCCATCCAAGCATTTTGCAATACAAGTCTTGTTCTACACTCTCTCTAAAATCTCGAGTTTCTCTCTCTAGGACTAAGGACCGAAATCAGATAGGCTGACTTAGGTATCCGCGAGGGGCGGGAAGGACCTAAGGCCGCACGGTTTCGATTCAAGAGGAATCAGTCCGTGACAGAATGGAGGCTATCGTTTGATAATTCAAAGCGACCTAAATCCTGTGGTCCATAGTAGATTCTGTTTTAAACGGAAGTTGCCATGGGTAAAAAAATCCAACCCAACCCGAACCCGGCTAAAACCCGCCCAAAAATTACCCTAAGCTGTAAAACCCGCGAAAAACCCGACTCTTATCGGGTAACCCGATATAAATCCGCGAGATTTAGGGTTACCCATGGGTACCCGACTTCATTTGTTCTTTTTGTATTATTTATTTGTATTTGGCATAATAAAACATCTATACTTACTTTTTAAAAAAAAAAATATATTCTAATTAGGATGTGTTTTTAAAATAATTGTTTAACTAGTTTTTTATTTTTACAATAAATATGTTTATTTAAAAAATGAATATTTTGAAAAATACATTAATTATTTTTAGAAATTTTAAATATACCATATGTTTAATTTCTTATAAAGTTAATATTATATAAAATTAATATTACTCAAACTATTATTTGAAAATTAATATTATGTAAATTTTCTTGAAATTTAATATTAACAAATAGAAAAGAGCATATGAATTTATAACACATTTTAAAAATTTATGTTATATTTTACAAATTTATGCAATTTTTTATTTTTCTTTTAATTCGAAGAACATATTGTAAAAATAGGATAATTAATTGTCATTTTTCAGCTAGAAATTGATTTATAATTTTAATTAACATAATTATGGTAAAAAACATAACAACTATATAAAATAAGAAAATATGAACAAAATCAAACATTTCAAAATAATGTCACACACAAATTGTATAAAACCAAATCTAATAGAATTAAGTTAAGATTGTTTACATAATAACCAAATCTAGCAAAATCAAAATTTAAATTTTAAATTCAACTAAGAAATTGGGTTTAATATTTAAAAAAAATATATATGTATATATATATTGAAAACTAGTATATGTTCAAAATTTTAAAAACTAACATTTATATATCTTGGCATATCACAATTATAGGTATACATATATTTTTTCATCTTAGCATAAATTAACTATGCTTTTAAACATATTTTTACTATATTTTTGATTATATTTTTAAATTCATGTGTGATTAATAATATTATTGTATATAATATTTTTAGATTTTTAAAGTCCATTTTTAAATTTGCAAACTTTTAAAAAGATGAGTTAATTTTAAAGTATCTAAAATATTAGGAATATTAGATAAAAGTTTCTCACTATATAAATATATAAAAAGTTATCAATGTAAAATAAATATAACAAAAAACGAGCATTTGATGGATCTAGCTTATTTGGTTTCAATATGGGGTAAAACTTTAAGATTGCGAAAGAACTGAAATCAAAATACCAGATACCATAGCAAACACAAAAGCAGGACTCACACATAACAATTGTCTCAACTGAAACATATAATACTTGATAGTCAATCAAAAGTTCTCCCAGACTAAAAAAGAAGATAGGTATGTGAAATGAAAACGTAGTAGAGATCATGATCAGTCGTTGTTGGTATTGTTGCGAGAAGGTGCAATGAGAATCTTGAGAACACCAAACTCGACGTCGTACGCTAAGGTTTGGGCCAAAATTGAAGGCGGAGGGATGGAAGAGGAAGAACGACTGTTGACGCATCCCATGTAAGTACGGCCACTCTCATCGTGCTCACACACATTCTTAACCTCAGCAGAGAATCTAATTTGAGTCTCATTAGCAAGCACATCAACATCATCATCACCACAAACACCTGGCACATCAACTGCGAAGTAAAGACCATCACCAGCGAATGATTCTCCAACGAATGCTCTCTTACGTCCCTTCACAACAAACGGATGATCCTCCAGGTGTCTTCCAGATTTACCTGTCGAGCGATTCAACACACACACACACACAAAAAAACAGAGCATTTAGAAAAATGGTGCAAAGAAATATATATGTTTGGTGACTTTTGGGAGAGGAATGGATTCGAACCTGTGAAAGGAGGCACAGTGAGAGTACACTTGTTCGCATGGTCCTTCACCTTGACCCTTGTGACAATCATCCTCAAGACTCCATCTTTCATTTTGGCGTCCACGCCGGTGATCTCGCAGCAGTCACACCCCAGGCCGGCGGATCCAGAGTACTCACGAACGCCGTACATCTTGTTGCCGGGAGTTTCGGCGGAGAAAAACACAAGCTTTTGCCTAACGGCGTCGACTCTGTGGCGGACGGCGTCGTCTGGAACGCCGGGCAAGTCGACTCGCACATAGAGGCTGTCGTTCTCCAGAACCTTCACTTGGATGAAACCTTTCGGACCTGCTTTCTGGAACTGATTGTTGGTCGCGTAAATACCCTCTGTGTACAATGGAGAGAACAAAAAAATGAAGTCGTAAAATACTTATTTGCCAGAGAGAAGTAAACAGAACCAGAGAAGGGACTACCAAAAATCAATGAAAATTAAAGTTAGCTAACTCAGCTTAAGAAGGAAACTTTATTATCCTGGACTAGCAGAAAAAAAAATGCAAATCTTTAACTGCAGCAAAGTTCATGAACGTTAAAGAAATTTGTTCCTGCGAAATAATCCACTCGAGAAAGAAAATACGTTTCGTTTTGTAAAAAACAAAGCGTTGATTTGGAATAAGAAAACGATTTTCCAAGGAAATCTAAAAGATAAGAAAATAAAGGGAGAAAATACAAAGAGTAAGGAGAAGACCTCTGCTAAAAGGGATTCCCGTCAAGTCAAGGCATTCTCTCAATGCCATCTCTCTCTTCTTTCTCAGTCTTTTTTTCTTTCTCTCTTCACTCTCACTCTCTCTCTCTCTCTCTCGGTGACGTAAAAATATAAACGAAGCAGAGCTCGACGAGGTAGGAGCAAACAACGTTTGTGACGTGGCACGACAGCTGGCTTCTTTTCTCACCGGGTAAAAACTCTTGTTGCCTTCGCCTCTTTTAAGCGTGAAGAAAAAGCCAACATTTTGACTGGTCTTCGCTTGCTAGTGTCACTTTCGCTCGTCTTTTTATTTTTAACCTCAGTCTCACTGTTAAAAATTTGCTTTCCCTCTTGAATTGTTGTTACCGTGATAAGAACCGGAGAGTACGATGACATCAGCGGTACTACAAAATCAAAATATGATGAGCTGTCCATTTCTTTCCTGCCTACCTCCTCTCCTTCTGCGTCAAGGTAGGGAAAAGAAGCAACCTCGTCTCTCTCTGTCTTTATTTCATTTTTTTTACAGAAAGCATGGAAGACGCTGACGTCAATGATGCTCTAGCAGCTAGGGCAAAACACTGAGCTGTCAACCTTTTTTTTTCTAGCTACTCCCTCTATGTAGTTTTCAGTTCACATACGACAAACAACGTTTACAATGCAATGCAAACGTCTACTGTTTTAATTTTGCGCCAATTCTCTCTCTTCTAGTTCTAAAGTTTTACAACCGTTTGTATATGTTTATCCAGTTATTTTCAACTCTTTTTTTCTTTCATGGTTTTTAGGTCGTATATATTATTTAAAGTTTTTCTGTTTGTTTCTGGCGACATTATAAAATTTCGCTACTTTTTTGAAACAATCTGGACTCAAAGAAACGTTTTTTTTTAATCATGACATTCATCAGATGATATACGTACGTAGAAGAAATTAAAAGCACCTAACAATGAAAACATAAAGATAAACACAAACAACCAGATGGTGGTAGTCTGGTGGCTCTCTTGAGGGAAACGCTTCGGCGCCCAATACGGAGGTCACGAGTTCGACTCCGTCTGGCCACACGGATATGAGCTATGTTTTCGGCTCATTTGAAAAACTGGGAGGGGCGTCTATCCGGGGGCATTCCTTCCCCCTTGGGGATTAGTCCGGGCTTAAGTCTGGGATACCCCCGGGGTTATTCAAAAAAAAAAAAAAAAAAAAAAAAAAAGATAAACACAAACCAAGTGCAACAAAGTCCACGTCATAGCTAGAGAACCTTTTATTGAAAAGCACAAACGAAAAGAAGAAGAAAAAGTCATAAAGAGAGAAGACGATATTAAAACCCTAGACACCATTACGAGGCAAGAGAGAAGATAGCTAGCTAGACGGATAAGGACAAAGACGTGCGTACGGACTCTCATCAAACCACGTCGTCTCTTGTAATCCTGCGATTGAGCATCCTCTCAACGACGGTAAGCTTGATGTTTCTGCCGGTGATCTTAGGGACGGTGATCCACAAAACACCATCGCGAAGCTTAGCCTTCGTTCCCTTGACGTTGTAAGCCACTGGGTTGAAGACCATGGTGCCTCCATACTTGCGACCGCCGTGGTTGTATTCGGACATGGCGGGTTCGTCGGCGAAGAAGTGGAAGTTGTTGCCCTCGATCCAGTGCGTGAGGTCTGACCCGGGACACCCAGGCAAGTCGATCCTGTAGATCACGCTCGCTTTCGTCTCTTTCACCTCGTACACCGCCTCGCTACCACTTTTCTGGAATTGGTTCATCGCTACACCACAACAAAGAAACACAACCGCACGACAGATTAACTAACAAAAGAAAAAAAAAACCAACTTTTGTAAGAAAAAATGTGAACGAAGAAGGAAGACGTACGGATAGTTAGAGATTTGTTAACAGCAAAAAAAATTTCGTATGATAAAATGTGTAAGGAAGAAGGAAGACGTACGGTTAGGTGGAAAATTCTTCGGCAAACCGGTACCGGAATCTCCCTGGTTTTTGGCGCCGGAGCTGCTTGCTTTACTCATTCTTAAAAACGACGTTGTTTTTGTTGTTTTGGATAATGAGGAGTGTGTTAAAAAAACGTGAGTGAGTGAGTGCTACTTACTATTTATAGCGGAGGGGATAATGAAATATTATTGTAGGGTTGGAAAAAGGCTTCGAGCAACCTTTTTATGGGCCTAGTAATCGGTCCATTTACGTTATTCCCAGATGGGATTCGAACGTTGTTCGAAGGAAAATGCTTCATGATTTACCTACCTAACCTACGCATTTCCATGATTCCATCTTCCCATCTTTATGGAATCATCTGTTTATGTTGTAAATGATATGTAATATTTCTATTTTCTTATATGTCAATATCTATTTATACATTTAACGCTTATAAAATATAATCTTAAATTATAAATTTGTATTGTTTTTTAAATAGTAAAATTTTGTTTGTATACCAAAAATGTTATACAAATATTCACTTTTAAAAAATTATATGTAAAGTTAGGATTATTTAATTTTAAAGTTACCGAATTTTTATATGAAATGTTTTTTTTTATTATATAGTTTTTATGTTAATTTTTCGTGTTTAATACCTTTAAAAGTTTTATATGAATTTATTGATTTTTTAAATAGAAGATAATATATAACATAATAGCCTCTGGTCATTCAACGCATTTCTCTTAAACTTAATTCTCGTACAATGCTTCTTTCAATCTCACAATAAACTCGTAAGTCGTATCTTGCATTTAAACACGTTGCAATTAGCCTTTGATCGATCCTTGTATTTTCTTTGGTAGAGTTGCCATTTTTGCATTCGTTAGAGCTTATTCATTATGTGGATTATTATAATTTGATTCATACAAGTGGTAGTTACTGTTTTGGTTGTCTCGTGTCTTAGTATGATTTTATCTAATAGGCCTAATAAAGAACAGCAACAGGGTAGTAGTCTAAAGCAAAACATGATACAACTCTTGGCTTTGGATTTAACGAAAAAACAAAACAAAAAAGACTAAGCTCTGGAAAGAAGATGAGAAAGTGGGAGAAGACATGAGGAAAAGCTAAGCATCGATCTGGTTTGTTGATAGTGCAGAGTCTAAGGGATTTTGTGAGAAGATAGAAGTCCGGCAAGTAGGACAGGAGGAGCGGGAAGAGAGCCACTTGTGGATGCACTTGACATGGAACCCATGATGACATTTCTCCAGCACTTGGATGCTCTCACCTGGTTCGAATTCAGACAAGCAAATGGCACACTCTGCTTCAGCTCCTGCAAGCTCAAGGTCGGAGGAGTAGACAAGCGTTGGAGTTGGTATGGTGGATGAAACATCCGCCTCAGGATGAGGCTTGTGTTCGCTGTCGTCAGTCTCGACGGTTGGGCGGAGAAAGCAACGGATTGCCGCGCAGAGAGAGAGGCCACAGATGAGAGCAGAGAAGAGAAGGATGAGGAGAACGGATGCGTTTGCTTGGAAGTCAGTGGAGCTGGAGTAAGGCTTCCATCTGCAAGTATGGGAGTTGCATATTGGAGTAGCAGAGGACAATGGTGAAGCTGAAGCTGTACCACCTTCTTCTGCTACTAGCAAACGCATCTTAAATTGGGTTGTGTTTTGCTTCGAGAGAGTCTTGTGGGTTTAGTAAACCTTATAGAGGAGTGTGGGGACAATGGTGGCGGTTCGAGTGAAGTCTTGAAGCTCTCAGAGAGTTGTGGGATTAGGATGTTTCGTCTCTATTTTCAAGGACTGTAACTCTCTCTTCTCTCTCTTTTGGTCCACTTCACATAAATGGATATTATTGTGATAGATGATGGGATTGCTCTTTGTCCTCTTGGCTTATCATCATCCACATGATGGCCACATGTCGCCCTCAAACTACATTGCCTACATTCTAGGCAATCCATTGCTCCTTTTTTAATTCGTATTCATTCATGCTTGAATATGTCAATATCTCTAAATTTAAAAGGAAAGGGAGAAAGACAAGAACTTAATACACTTTCATTGTTTCTTTGTCTCTTTAAGTAACTCGGTTTACATTTTTTTGGTTTTTCTTGAAGATAAAAGAAACAAAACCCCAAATTAGAAAAAGGGTGAAAATAAAAACTATAGCAACAAACAAAATAGTAAAAAAGTAAAGAAAAGCTTTAAGCTTCTTTTTTTTTTTGAACAAATAATTTTTAAAATTTTTTCCTCTTCTAAAAACTCTCTGCAAATAGCCAAATCATCATCTGATCTCCATGGAATGGATTTCTCACTTCTCTAAGCTGCAATTCCTGCAACAACACCATTTTTGAAATAATTCATCAGATTTTCCCAAAAACACAAATATTCAAATTCTCAGATGAAAAAGGCGTTCGGTATTCATACCTCCGTTTGGGTGCCTGTTGATGTATCCAGCTGGTCCTCTAGACATGAAGTCAAATGCTCCCATTCCCAATCTTTCCTCCGCCTTTGCAGGCAGCGAAAGCCACGCCGAGTCGCTGTACAGAGAGTCTGACTCCAAGCTGCTTGAGCCGCTGCTATAACCACCAACATGAACTCCTCGCATTGCTTCTAATCCTACGCCTCCTGTCTCACTGCGGTAGCTATTACGTGCGCGTGCAGCTGCTCCCCAGTTGTCTCCGATGCTGCCTAGTGAAGACATTCCAGAGTTGCCATTGAAGCTGCTTCTAGCTATTGGTGAGTTTGACATGTAACCTAGACCACCATTTCCCCATAAGCGGTTCTTTGCTGCTGCATTTAGCACAGAACCGTTCCCGAGACTAGCTCCTCCCGATTCGATCTGGCTACCGTACCTGCTAAGGCTCGCAGCATATCCTGGGCTAAAGGGCCGTCCAAAGCCTGCACTGGAAGCAGATCCATAGTTCTGAGTCTGGTCTGGCTCAAAATTCAGTTCGATCCCATATCCATGTCCAAACGGTGAGAAGCCGCCCCTATTACCTACTGGTGGACTGTACCTAACTTCAGGTTTTACTCCATAACTGGAGATTGGACTCGGGCTGAATCCTTGGGTGTACTCATTCAGCAGCAATGCACTGATTCTACTACTGCCAAAGCTATTTACATTCATTTGGTTCCGGATTGGGTTCAGAGCCATTTCCTTAGGAACAGCCAGTTTGACTTCCACCATCTTTCCATTGAGTTCGTGGAATGTCCTCTGCAAAACTTTGTCTACGGCGTCCTCTGATTCATAAGAGATGAACCCAAAGCCTCTCGGTCGCTGGGTTCTGTGGTCATACATCACCACAACATCAGTGATCATCCCAAACTGAGCAAAATACTTCTTAAACTCAGCCTCCGTCACTGATGAAGCCAAACCTCCGACAAAGATCTTCTTGCTGTTTGCTGGGCCAGGTGATCCTTGGAGACTGCTGTTACTTTTGTTCAGTACTACGTGATCATCTCTTGGAACTGCCTTCTTCGCCTCAACCTGTGATCATGGAGAAAAAGGAAACAATAAATACTATTACTCACAGTCGTTGGTTGATTCTTTCTTAGCAAATATAAATCCTCAAGCAGAAAATTTAGCATTCTAATTTATGATCATAGGAATGAGAAACAAAAGCAGTTTGTTAGAGAGACAAGCTGTTTCTCTTTTGCGTTTGGTGCTTCCTTACGGTGACCGTGACAATGTCGAAGGTCTAAAACGGGAAAATGAATAAAAAGAAAAGCTTTGCCTCGAGGAGCAGCAACCTCTAATTGAAGCAACCAATCATTGAACGACGCAGATTGATATCGAAGCAATGTAGTTAGTATTGGTTTAAAAAGGATACATACAATTTTACCATCAACGACGTGTCTGAGCAAGACGACTCTCTCAGCAACATTTGGGTCAGCGAAGACAACGAAACCAAAGCCACGAGCACGACCAGTGGCTCGATCCTTCATGATCACCGCCTCTAAAACCTCACCGAAACTCTGAAAATACTCGCGAAGACGGTCTTCGCTGGTCTCCCAAGAGATCCCACCGATGAACAGCTTACATGACTCCATGTCCATTCTGCAAAAAAGCAAAAAACAAAAAGGTTTTGTTTCGTGTATCTACTTAACATCTCGATCTAGCTGAAAAACATCATCTAAATTCAAAAAAATAGAAAACGAAAATCATCTGTTGCAAAATGCGAATGGAACAAACCTTTATGGAAAGCAATAGGATGTATAGATGAATACGAACAGCTTTGGGTCTTGATCGGATTCCGTGAACCGATCGACCCACGATCCTGGATTCCTGCAAAAACAAAAAGGAAGAAACACACACACATGTGTCGATCAAAAAAAAAAGGTGGAAGCTTGAAAGAAGAAATCAAAAACCCATGAAAGAAAGAACAAGTTTGTGTAAAGAGAATCTATATATTACCGAAATTTAAGAAAAAACGAAGAAGAGGAAAAACGAGAATGAAATCTAAAAGATTGGAGAGGATGAAGCTTTAATAAGAGGGCGAGAGGCCCTCTTTTTCCTCTCTTTTTTTTTGATTTTCGTCCAATAATAAAAAAGGATTTACTGTTTTAATTTGGAAATGTGCAAAAAAAAAAAAAATGGATGATGGAGTTTGTGCAGCACAAGAGAGAAAAAAAGAACAGAAAAAAATGGGATTCGCTAAAAGGAACGAGAAGCTCCTTCTTACGTTTTGTTTTTATATGGAATGTTTGGCTATCCTCGCTTCTTCTCTTCTAAAGAGACGATGGCATTTTCGTCTTTTACTTCTCACTCTCTCTCTCTCTCTGTAGTATTTTTTTTTTTAAATAATAATTAATAACCGACGTTTTGTTGGTTTGTAGTACCAATGTCTGCACCTTTTTACCCCATATGTTAAAAAATCTTTGCCTTTTTAAGTATTACACAAATTTTGATTTTTCAAAACCTATCATGAATAAGACATGGCACGACACGAGATGATAATTGTTGAGATCACAAAATTTATCAGGAGTTAATTACGGGTTTATCCTGATTTCTTCCTACTAATGGACTAATTCATCCAAACTCATTTTTGGAAATGTTCTTTTGTTTCCATTACATTTAGAAAATGTCAATTTTTATATTTATTTTCGTGTTAGTAGATAACACATCAGCATAAACTATTATTAAACAAATATTTTTCTTTTCATCCAACAATATGCAAGGCATGGTTCGTTGATCAGCTAATTATGAAAAAAGATGCAACATGTGGTTTTCATAGACAATAATTTGATTGCATATATCTGATTGAGCTTGCTATTAAAATTGAAGATTGGCATGAAAATTTTATATAAGCTTTTGGGGAGAATCAAAGTGGGCAGGAACATGGGGGAATGGTTGATGACGATAAAGATTGGCATCCCACGAATTTTATTGTCCATATATTGCTTTCAAGTAAACTAATTTTGTAATGAAATTATATTAAAATAATCCCATCATCAAGTACAGAAGGCATTGCTTGTGCATCCAAATAATTACCAACTTTCATAACCTTACTTTTATTCGTCTTTATTCCATTAAATTAATCACTAATCTCCCGGTCCAATTATTCCCCTCTTTTTTAGAAAAATTATCGTTTACATTGCTTTCTCGGGATGCAAATTTTTACCGGTCAAATATCCACCGCTGAAAAACAACACGAGCTTGCATCACACAGATCATCATCATCTACAGTATTTTTTTAAAAATATTGTCGTATTAACAACACATTGGTGTGTATATATATCTCATCAATTAATTTATTCGCCCGTCCAACATTTTATCCATAATTTAAAATTTGGTAACACCTACTATCTAATCATCATAGTCTATTGATTTTTTAAAAAGTGACAACAAATATTTAATTATAATATGTAATGATGATACATGGTATTTAATATTCTCCAGGCTTATAGCCCTATTTACCAACTATCTCTTATATAAAAAAGGTTTGTCCTATTAATAGCACCCGGCGTTAGAAGATTAAGCAGCTTTTACTAAATTGGGAATAAAAGATTTGGTAAGAACATCAAGAGATGGCCATGTGCCAATTTTAAAAGCTACTAGGAGGATGAACATGATAATGGGCCCACGCTTTTGTTTCTTAAAAGAAAGATGAAAAGCCTCCATTAATAAAGTTAGGTTACGCCTAATCCCAATAAAATTAATGGGCCCATATTATAAAAATCCCAAGCCCAAACAGGTTTTTAATTAGGCTGCAGAAAGATACTGCTCTCTTCTCTCTCTCTCACTCCTCTGCTCTCTATCATCTTTCTCCCGCTTCAGCGAGGAACAAAGACCTAGCAAATAGAAATTATCAGAGTTCGCAGGTATGGACTTGTACGAACTATTGGTTGAAATTCGATGTCGCGCGTGTTCGTTCCTTCAACCATGTGTAATGCTTAGATATATTGGGATTTACTCGGAGGGAATATTCTTAGAAAATTCTTCCACTTGCACTACAAGAAAACATTGATATTCTGACGGATTTTCCGAGGGAAAATGAGTTCCTCGGAATTTTCTGACGAAAAACCGAGGAAACTCCGAGAAACGTGAGTTCCTCGGAATTTCCTAGGAATTTTCCGAGGAAGGAATTTTCCGTCGGAATTTTCCTAGGAAATTCCGAGGAAACAGGGTCCGTGGGAAAAAACCGACAGATATTTCTAAGATACCGAGGAAAGTTTGTACCCGTTAGAGACCCGGTGGGGCAGCCGTGGGGCGAATTCAATAATTCCTAGGAAATTCCGAGGAAATACATAAAAAAACATATTTCCTCGGAATTTCCTAGGAATTTTCCCAGGAAATTCCTAGGAACTGGATGTTTTTTGGAATTTCCTCGGAATTTCCTAGGAATTTTCCCAGGAAATTCCTAGGAAATGGGGTTTTATAACCGAGAACCACGTTTTGCGTATCGAATAACACATATCTAACCTTCATTGAGTGTCCTAACTAGATTATGAAGTCAAACCTTAGTGTTTTACACAATAACAACACTTTTACGATTGCTCGAACAAAAATCACACAACATAAGATAAACACTTCTACACTTTAACAAACGTTAAAGGAAATACTTACTATTATTTTTTAAATTTTGTTATTTCATGGTTTATGATCATCTATACAAAGTATCCTCAATGGTATGAATTGAAATTGTATTAAAAATGAAATTCTGAAAAAAAAAATCGGAATTTGAAACCCCAAACCATGTTTCCTAGGAATTTCCTGGGAAAATTCCTAGGAAATTCCGAGGAAATACATAAAAAAACATATTCCTCGGAATTTCCTAGGAATTTTCCCAGGAAATTCCTAGGAACTGGATGTTTTTTGGAACTTCCTCGGAATTTCCTAGGAATTTTCCCAGGAAATTCCTAGGAAATGGGGTTTTATAACCGAGAACCACGTTTTGCGTATCGAATAACACATATCTAACCTTCATTGAGTGTCCTAACTAGATTATGAAGTCAAACCTTAGTGTTTTACACAATAACAAACACTTTTACGATTGCTCGAACAAAAATCACACAACATAAGATAAACACTTATACACTTTAACAAACGTTAAAGGAAATACTTACTATTATTTTTTAAATTTTGTTATTTCATGGTTTATGATCATCTATACAAAGTATCCTCAATGGTATGAATTGCAATTGTATTAAAAATGAAATTCTGAAAAAAAAAATCGGAATTTGAAACCCCAAACCATGTTTCCTAGGAGTTTCGTGGGAAAATTCCTAGGAAATTCCGAGGAAATACATAAAAAAACATATTTCCTCGGAATTTCCTCGGAATTTTCCCAGGAAATTCCGAGGAAACATAGAGCCGTCGGAAATGTACGTACCGGGAAAACCAAAGCGCTTGAATTATTTCGACATCCGCGGGTTAGGTTTACATTTAATGATTCCGACGGAATTCCGACGAACCCTGTCCGTCGGAATCATTAAATATAAACCTAACCCTATTTCTTCTTCTTCTTCTCCGCCGCATACCTCATCTCCTCCTCTCTCTCAACCTCATCTCCTCCTCTCTCTCAACCTCATCTCCTCCTCTCTCTCAACCTCATCTCCTCCTCTCTCTCAACCTCATCTCCTCCTCTCTCTCTACCTCATCTCCTCCTCTCTCTCATCTCGTCCTCCTCTCTCGCCTCCTCTCTCGCCGTCCTCTCTCGCCTCCTCTCTCGCCGTCCTCTCTCGCCTCCTCTCTCGCCGTCTTCCTCTCTCAAATCATGTAAGGGTCGATTTGAACTTCATATTTTAGGTGGATAGTTTCGGATTTTAGGTTATTAGATGGATAGTTTAGGATTTTAGGTTGTTAGATGGATAGTTTAGGATTGAATTGCGGATTTTAGGTTCTATTTTTAGTTTTTTTTGCAATTATTTGTACTTTTAAAAACATTTTTTAATTTTTAAGTTCGTTTTTTATTTTTTTTAAATAGTTTCTCAATTTTTTAAAACGTTTTTCAATTTTTAAAATCGTTTTTCAATTTTTAAAATCGTTTTTCAATTTTTAAAATCGTTTTCTCTTAATTTTTTAAAATCGTTTTTCAATTTTTAAAATCGTTTTTCAATTTTTAAAATCGTTTTTCAATTTTTAAATTCGTTTTTCAATTTTTAAAATCGTTTTTCAATTTTTAAAATCGTTTTTCATTTTTTAAAATCGTTTTCTCATTTAAAAACTATTTGTATAAGTATTAAAACTTTTTTTTACTATTGTTTTTAAAAAAGGTTTTTGATTTGTAATATCTAAAATCACTATTTTCCAAAGATTTTAAAAAACGTTTTTCAATGATTTTTACTATTGTTTTCTGTTATTAAAACTATTTTTATAAGTATTAAAACATTTTTTGATTTGTAAAAACGTCTATATGATTTAAAAAAGGTTTTTCTATTTTTAAAAAAGTTAAGCAAGTTTCTAAAACGTTTTTTTCCTGATATTACAAATATTTTTTTAAGTATTACAATATTTTTTGATTTTTTTAAAACATGTATATGATTTTCAATAATTTTTACAATTGTTTTTCTGTTATTAAAACTATTTTATTAAGTATTAAAACATTTTTTGATTTGTAAAAACGTGTATATGAATTAAATATTACTAACACATTATAACTTTTGTTTGGATTTTTATATCTTCAAACTACAGGTCTTACGATGATCAGACCCCGCCTCCTCGACAGCGTCGTGCTCGTGGTCGTGGCTCGGGGAGCCACTCCGTTCAGGATTCCCGCAGCTCCCACGATACATCTCCCTCTCCATATCCCGACGCTCCTTCTGGCTCTCAGGCTGCACCCGTTATTCCTCCGAACTATCAGGCTCCTGCGGAACTGGCGAGGGTTGCAGAGTTTGTTCGACAGCCTGGTCGTCACCATCTTCCGTTTCTCACTCCCTATCCATCTGGACCGGGTCAGACATGGTTTGATCGATCCTCGAACGGGATCAGCGCATGGATCAACCGTATGATGTATCTGGCTTTGGACGTGGGACATCCTACTTTCACCGACTTTCCTATAGGCAAACAAATTCTGTGGTTTGAACAGTTTGCGGTAAGTATTCTTTATTTTTT
This sequence comes from Isatis tinctoria, assembly GCA_010577795.1. Taxonomy (NCBI): domain Eukaryota; kingdom Viridiplantae; phylum Streptophyta; class Magnoliopsida; order Brassicales; family Brassicaceae; genus Isatis; species Isatis tinctoria. The sequence continues at coordinate 10,268,084 of CM021250.1, read as the reverse complement.
CAATTAAATTTTTTTCAATATAAATATTCTACTAATTGTTTCTTTTTTCAGCAAGAATTCAACTGGAATCCCGATTATACGGCGTTTGTCTATTACCACTTCGTCCACAAAGTTATGACCAACTATGGTTATCAAATTTACGAGTGGAAGAAGAAGTGGCGAAAGAACAAGGTTTGCTTTTTTATTTTTAAAACATTTTTAAAATTTATTACATTATATTTTAATTAATCTAACATTTTTTTTAAAAAAAGGTCCCAAAGTTAATGAACCTCGACGTCTGGGCACAGTTGATTGAGCATTGGAGTAAAGACGAGACAAAATCGACTTCTTCCACCAATTCCACCAACCGCAAGAGCGATCGTAAAGGAAAGGGCATCTACAAGCACAACTTGGGTGCTCAGTCCCAAGCCACTCTGAGAGATCGCATGGTAACTTCAATCGCTTTTTATTCTATTTAATAATTTTATAATTTTTGAAATTTAAAATTCTCAATTTTTCTTCTAATTACTAATATTTATATTGATATCAAGGTGGAAGCAAATGATGGTGAGCCGGTTGATGATTTCGCGCTACTGAAAAAGGCGTATACGAACAAGCATACCGGCGAGATCGATGACGTTGTCGTGAAGGGTGTCGTCGACCTCATCAACAGTCAGGTGGAAGAAGCAGCGTCTCAGCTTCCAATCGAAGACGAAGATTCAACGGGTTCCCAATTGCCTCGGGATCAGATCAACAAAATCGTTCAAAAGGTAAGTTTCATTTCATCTCAATTATTATTTACTATTTTTTATTTTTCTATTTCAATCGGTTCCAATCTTAATTATTATTTACATTTTGGTTATTTTCTATTTCAGTCGGTTCCAAAGAAGAAGGGCAGAATGGTGGGTTTGGCTCGTCCGTCACGGTCAGTTACGTCTTCTGCTGCAGCCCCGCCCTTTGTTGATCCCGAAGCACTTATGGGTCAGCTGCAGGACAAGGACCAACGCATTTCTGCGTTGGAGACTCAGATGGCGACCCAACAGGCGAGCTTCGAGGCACAGATGAAGCTGAACGAGCAGATGATGGAAATGATGAGGAGGTTGCACCCGAACGTCGATTTCCCGACCTTGCACGACCCGAACACCCAAAACCCGTAGTTTTTTTTTTTTTTCAAAAACTTGGAATGTTTTTTTTTTATTTGTAAGACTTTCAATTTTATATATTTCATATTTCATTTTATATTTTCAAATTTAATTTTCTAATATCTTTTCTTTTAAGAAATAATTTTTTTTAAAAAAATTTTTTTTTTTTAAAAATTAATTTTTAAATATTTCCGACGGAAAGCGTCCGTCGGAAACTGGCGACGGACCCCTGCCGTCGTAAACTCCCGACGGACGCCTTCCGTCGGAAACGCCTGACGTCGGCGTCCGTCGGAAACTTCCGACGGACCCATCCGACGAATTGTGTTCCTCGCTTTTTCCTCGGAATTTGCTTTCCTCGGAATTCCGTCGGAAATTTCGACGGAATTCAATATTCCGACGACTTTTTTCCGACGGAAGAGTTCCTCAATATGCCGTCGGAATACCCTAATTCCGACGGAATTCTGAGGAATTCGTCCGTGGGAATTTGCTTGTTTTCTTGTAGTGTTGAATCGATATCTTCGTGGTTTGTTTCAGTTCTACACGAAGATGCATTGCATCAGGAGCTCAGTCCTGCAACATTTGAGACTGAGAGTGCCCGTGAGGCCGATTTTGCTGCTCGAGAAGGAGAATGTTTTCAAGAGTATTACTAGTAGAATGAATTTCACATCAGGAAGCGATGGAGGAGGCCAAGATCAAACCTTGAGTAAGGTTATTGAACTTGTGAAGAAGTACGACAAAACCAATGCCTCTAAGGTGAATCAAAAAATTGCTACTGTTTCTTGTTTTTGCATATAAAGTGATTTTTGTTGTTGTTGTAACACGGGTTTACTTATAGGTTACTGAAAAGGCTGATTTTCAGAAAGATTTGTCGCTGGACAGTTTAGACAGGGTGGAGATAGTGATGGCTATTGAAGAAGAGTTCTCGATTGAGATCCCCGAAGAGAAAGCAGACAAGCTTACTTGTTGTGGTGATATTGCAAGCTACATTATCTCTGAAACTGAAACTCGCCCCAAAGTGTCACAGTCCTGACTTATCTCTCAGCCTTTCTTTCTCGTCTTCAGTTTGTTCTGTTAATCGAAGTCTAGAGACATCCGTTTTTTTTTTTTTTTTTCAGCAAAGTTTCATTTTGGGTATGTGCTGTTACATTTCATCTGATATATCTATCCAAAAACACGAGAACCTTTACACATATGATGCAAATATCGTTCTTAATTACATCGTGGGAAACATGAAAAACAATGTAGTGAGACTCGACTCGGTTCTGTGACTGAAGCGCCAGCTAAACAAGCGAGGACCATGAAAGAACAAATGCTTTTCACAAAGTGGATTTTACAAGAGATTTAATGTTTTCTGTTGAAATCTTTTGTTGAAATGTCGACAGCTTGCTATGATCTTGAACTGTGACCCTGTAACCTGATCTTCCCCGAGGTGTAGACACGGAAGCCGTTGGTAGAGGAAACAAGTTTGATACGTTTGTGTACATTGGTCGAATTGTGATAGCATCTATAGAGCCTAGGCACATGTACTGGCTTCATGACACATGTGTTTTCCATGTCGGGAATTGCGTGGAGTTGGGAAGGAAGATCGATTTCAAACTCCCCCAGATCATCAGTAACAGCCTTGATCCATTTGGATCTCCTTTCGTATCCAGTGTAGCACTTGATGGCAACAGTAGCACCTGTGAGTGAGGATCAATCATGTTTAAGTATTCAGATGGGAGAGAAACAAAAAAAGCACAGGGACGAATGAATACCTGGAATAGCTACGGAGTGAAGGTGAGGACGTGACGTGTCGCAGAGGAGAGATCCGGTGATGATCACGGAGGAGAGTTTTTGTTCACCGTAGCCAGCCATCTCCACCATCTCTGTTCTGCTCCATATCTTCCCTCTAGCTGCAAAGGCTCCTTCGAACAAGAAGAGGAATAGCAAGAAGCAACGGAGGATGAAGAAGCTTCCCATTGTAAAAAATAAAAGGAAACAGATTTCTTTTTTTTTTTCCTTTTCTCTCGAAATGAAAATGTTTACTTTCTGTTTAAGAAATGGAAGAAGCATGTTTGTGCTTATATATATAACAAGTTAAAGAAGAGGAGGTGTTCAAGGGTGAGAGACCCTTTGCGTGGCTTCAGCTCTGTACGGCAGTCTTTCTTTTCAATTATATAATTTTCTATTTAGATATAGAAAACCTAATTCATGGCTGACCTTAGATGATAGGTCAATCTTTGACATGAATCAATCAACCGTAGTTGAAAGAGAAAGAGAGACGGCACTTGGAAGCAATTACTGAGTGGTTCGCCTACTCTTTCATTCAACTTCTTCATCTTCAATTCTTCATATTCTTCCTATAAAGTATTTAATAAAATTTGGTGCAACGTTTGTATGTATCGTGACGTTCCTCCTTTTCTTTATTAATTTTTGTCTAATTAAGCTACAGTTTGCTTGCGGTGGAGTGGGAACCAAAGAATCAAGCCTAATCCCAACTATACTCTCACAAGTCTCACCCACATTTGAGCTTTCAAACACTTGAGCCTAGAGATTTCGCTTTTGTGGGTTTGGTTGTCGCCACGTGGCGGCATGTCTAGTCCATGGAGTCAGCACTATGCCCGGGTTTAAGGTTTTGTTCACCAAACCACATTTTCTCCAGATTTAAATACCGAAAAAGAGAGAAAAAAGTGTATGGGCCAAACGAACCTTATTAGCTGCTAACAGATTTATTTTCTTTATAGGCTTTTAAATTCGAGAACTGAATATTTGGGCCCATTAAGTTCCTAGGTGGGGCAACCATTAATTATGTCATTAGGAGCTTAATACAGCTGGAGCTCAGTGATTACAGTTAATTTTAATCACGCGCTTAAGAAAAGCAAACAATGGTCGGACTCGGGTCCATCGGGGAAGATCAAGACCGTCAAATGTGGGCAACTGGGACCTTTTGTCCTACAGCTGTCTGATCTGATTGGTCGATGCAGTTTGATGGCAATGAGCCCCACCACACCCACATCCAAACCCAATTCATAAAAATAGATAAAAAAAAGACATTAAAACAAGAAAGGTAAAATTGACCGATTGGTCGTTGAGTGGCAGTTACCCTCTGTCTCCCTAACGCCTTCCTCTTCGGCTCCGTGTCTTCCACGCGCCAGTTCGACCCGTTGTCTGTGTTTACAACTCTCCCATCGTGCGCGTGGGTCTTATCGTTAACAGACAAAAGGAGGGCCGGGTCCACTAACGGTCCACAACACGTGGCAGAGCGTTAAAGGGATGTTTATCTCTCATTCCAATCCGACGGTTGAGCACGTACCCAGTTGTCAGAACCTTATCAGTACATGGACGGTTAATATAAACTCACGTGTCAAGTGAACAGAAGTCGTGCATCCTCGCTTTATAAAAACTCCGGCGCTCATTCACCACTGTGTACAATCGCAGCCGACACTTGAATTCGCTTTGTTTTTTCTCCCTCTTTTCTAAAACCCTAATTTTCTTGCTTCAGTCTCTCCAGTAAAGTCAACCACCACTGAATCGTGCACCAATGGTGGAAGCCATGATGATTTCTCTCTGTATTTGAAAAAGGAAGAGTAAAGTTTCGATCTTTTAATTTTCGTGGTAAGATTCAGAATGGGGGATTCAGACAGAGATTCCGGTGGAGGGCAAATCGGGAACAACCAGAACGGACAGTCGTCGTTGTCTCCGAGAGAGCAAGACAGGTTCCTGCCGATCGCTAACGTGAGCCGGATCATGAAGAAGGCTTTGCCCGCAAACGCCAAGATCTCCAAAGATGCTAAAGAGACGATGCAGGAGTGTGTCTCTGAGTTTATAAGTTTCGTCACGGGAGAGGCGTCTGACAAGTGTCAGAAGGAGAAGAGGAAGACGATCAACGGCGACGATTTGCTCTGGGCTATGACTACTCTAGGGTTCGAGGACTATGTCGAGCCACTGAAAGTTTACTTGCAGAGGTTTAGGGAGATCGAAGGGGAGAGAACTGGACTTGGGAGGCCACATACAGGTGGCGAAGCTGGAGAGCATCAGAGAGATGCAGTCGTCGGCGATGGCAGTGGTTTCTACGGTGGTGGGATGCAGTATCACCAGCATCATCAGTTTCTTCACCAGCAGAACCATATGTATGGGTCCTCAGGCGGAGGTGGCGGCGACGGTGGAGGTGGAGCTGCTTCCGGTAGGACAAGGACTTAAAAAGATTGAAGAAAGAGGATCTCTGTATATAGATACATATATACACATGCCTATTCTTACCCGTAAAAATTCGTAATATCAATCTATTTAAGAGTATCATGTTGGTTATGTAATATCAGATGTGTATTAAGGGGTTAGATTTTGCGGCTGTGTATAAGAGGATTAAGTGTGTTTGAAACAATAGGATTCGCTAACGGATCTGCTCCGTTTAATCTTGTATTTTGACTATTGGATTTGGATCGCATTGAATGCAAATGTTTTTATTTGGGATAGTTTGATGTTATTAATGAGAGAGTTAAGATGATTCAAGTGTCATCATGCTTACATAGATCGGCAGCAAAGAAACTTGCTTTGCTTGCTGTGAGATAGAAGGTCAATGGTGGGAATGGAGGTCGCGGGTGTTGTTGAAGTACAAGTTGCCTTGTTGATCGGGTGCAGAGACACTGATAGGAGTAAAGCCTTCGTAGTCTCCGTTGGTTTTAGCTGAGCAAATTTTTGTCATATACTCTAATAGCTCGTGATCCTGTACGAATGGTTGATTCTTGTATTCCTCCCATGGCATCCACTGCAGCATTTTCAGAAATAGAAGAAGGTTTTGTGAATGTTTCGGTGGTAGAGACTGGAGAGTCAATGAAAGGGGAAAATGCTACCTGAGCTGCCTCTATCTCTGACTCCTGCGCACTGATCTCCGAAGAAAGGGGCTTTAACATGCACACGAAGAACAAATCTGACTTTTCAAAGAAAGCTTTGTGGGTCTGTCTGCCAGAATTTAAAGCAGATAAGCGTCAGTTATGTTGCAATATAAGCAGATGATGTGGTTGGAGTTGGCGTAGGGAACCTGAACGCCAATACTTGGACAAATTCTGTATCCACCTAAAAACAAATGTTCCAGAGAAGAGTGGGATTAGATCTTTGTCTCATGTAACTGTAACGAAGACAGTGAAAAGATAATGCATGGGGAAAGGCTTACTCCGGTCTCTTCTTTCACCTCTCTGACTGAGCCATCATGGATGTACTCACCCTGAGTCAACACAAAAGAAAAAAACATAAAACGCATCAGAGAGCGGAACCCAACCATGTAATGGGATTTGAAAAGAAGCAGCACCTCATTGACTACTCCGGTGGGGAACTTCCAGACACCTAGGCCTTGAAATCTTCCTGTCTTCTCTTGAACCACCAGCACCTTCAGATATAAAAACAGAAACAGAGATGTGGTCAGTTTTGGAAATGTTCGAAAGAGACACACTGAAAATCTCATCTCACCACACCTCTTTCTTGTGGTTAATAACAAAGGCACCTATGCCAACACGGTGAGAGGCATTGGCAGGAATCATATTGTTTTCTTTGGGAATCCAATACACAAGCATCAAGTAGTTTCTCTCCGCGTGATGAAACCAGAATCCTTCCTACTCATAAACCACAACCAGTTTGTTATACGAAGAAAGGGGTTTACAGAAATCTGGTTGCAGGATACGCATCAAATAATAACACCTTCACAGCAGTTTCAGCAAGACCAATAAGCTGCCTCGGCAGTTTGATCCACACTCCCCTCTTTCCCTGCGTACACAAAAACGTTAGCAGACAAGCTATCCACACTTTGTCAAAGAGCAGTAATAGTAAAATGTAGTGGTAAAGTTGAATTTCACTTTCTCCATTCTCTTTCCGGGAAAAGTGAATAATACACTTTCCGCATTAGAATACAATAATTTTTCAAGAAGAAAGTGACATCCACACTTTGTCACCCCATCTTTTTCAATGATTCTACGCAATAAAGTGTTATCAATCTCGCATTCCGTACACACAACCTGATTTCCATCTGATCACCGATATCGAATCTAACTGCCGGGAAATGGGGACTGCCGGTTACGAAACTGTTTCATGATCGTTCTACCGATAAGATCAATCTAACAAGAGGTAACAGAGAAGAGGAAAGAAGAGAGCACCTGAAGAGTCCAGTTAGAGAGAGAGGATCGGAGAAGTGCAGAGAAGGCAGAAGGGTCCATGGGATGGCTCATCTCCGTCACCACGCCACCGTACTTGTCTTCAACAGCCGGAAGCACTGTAACGCCGCCGTTTGCCTCCTCGCCGGCCATAGGGTTCGTGGAGGAGAAGGCAGACATGGATCTGTTCCTCGTCGTGGAGCAACTGTGAAACGCAGAGAACCCATCAGCCTGAAAACGCAGAAATCGGGGAAAACGTAGACGCCCATTACTCGGCTTCATCAACAATTTGATTAAACCATAGCTTCTCGCTAAACGGCTACTCATAATTCGTTACTCAACCGAGAAAGAAAACAACTTTTATACTCAATTACAAAAGATTTTGCATTTTACTTTCTCAATTCTCAATCACAATTTTACTTTTACGATGTGAGAATGTAAATAACAGAGAGATGGAAACTAATCTGCCAAATGGATCACTCGTTTCAAGGATTGAGCGTAAAAAACCTGTTTGGAACTAATGCACTTACCTAGCGTATGAAATTAATAAAAAAGGAACGAACTTTCTGCCTCAACTGTTTTTAGACACTATCTATGACTATGATTAAAAAATGAAACTTTATCGTCAACCCACGAGTCATGACATGAAAATTCAGCCCATCAACTCCTTTGAAGGATTGAACGTATAAGACCTGTTTGACTCGCTAATGCACTTCCCTTTCCCCTTGAGTATGAAATCAATCAAAAGGAACGAACTTTCTGCCTCAAATCTATTGTTATACTATTCTGTTAAGATGCTTAATAAAGAACAATTTTTGCTACATCAAACCGCTAAACTAATGTTTAAGGTTAAGTTGAAAAGATAACATGCGGATTATTTTGGGTTGTATGACATGGTTGATAGAAAAAGGATTTCACATTCGACTCTCTGCTCGCTTTTCTCTGGACAATGACTCAAATTACCTTCTTGATAAAATGAGAACCTAAGTGTATGCGAAATGATTGAAAGGGAAGAAGATAGTGTTAATATCTCCGTGGCCTGCGCTGAGCCACAGGCCAAAAGTGTTTTGCCTTTACACGAAAACTATATGCAAATTACTTTATAACCGTGTCGGGCCGGGTCGTAGAACCAGGTAGGAGCTAGGAAAACGACTGAAGTGAGGAGAGAATGGAGGTTATCTTGCTCGTCCGAGGGCATAAACGTAAACTTACACAGTCGCAGAGTCGCACCAAAGTTTTTTACCCTTTGAACTGCTTTTACTTGGCTCCGTCTGTTTCTTTCACGCCGCCCATTTTTCATTTTTTTACCTTTGCTTATGGAACTTCTCGCCGGCAACTGTCGGAAACGAGCCGGCGATGACTTTGCCGATGATGTTGACCCATTCGATGGCTCCGATTGGATGTACGGTAGCCGTTCACTGAGAGCTCAAGGGAACGACGACGCTTTGGCTACGCTCGCAGACTTGGCGCCGCCTCCTCAGAAACTCAAACCCATCATGTCGAGCCACTGAAAGTTTACTTGCAGAGGTTTAGGGAGATCGAAGGGGAGAGAACTGGACTTGGGAGGCCACATACAGGTGGCGAAGCTGGAGAGCATCAGAGAGATGCAGTCGTCGGCGATGGCAGTGGTTTCTACGGTGGTGGGATGCAGTATCACCAGCATCATCAGTTTCTTCACCAGCAGAACCATATGTATGGGTCCTCAGGCGGAGGTGGCGGCGACGGTGGAGGTGGAGCTGCTTCCGGTAGGACAAGGACTTAAAAAGATTGAAGAAAGAGGATCTCTGTATATAGATACATATATACACATGCCTATTCTTACCCGTAAAAATTCGTAATATCAATCTATTTAAGAGTATCATGTTGGTTATGTAATATCAGATGTGTATTAAGGGGTTAGATTTTGCGGCTGTGTATAAGAGGATTAAGTGTGTTTGAAACAATAGGATTCGCTAACGGATCTGCTCCGTTTAATCTTGTATTTTGACTATTGGATTTGGATCGCATTGAATGCAAATGTTTTTATTTGGGATAGTTTGATGTTATTAATGAGAGAGTTAAGATGATTCAAGTGTCATCATGCTTACATAGATCGGCAGCAAAGAAACTTGCTTTGCTTGCTGTGAGATAGAAGGTCAATGGTGGGAATGGAGGTCGCGGGTGTTGTTGAAGTACAAGTTGCCTTGTTGATCGGGTGCAGAGACACTGATAGGAGTAAAGCCTTCGTAGTCTCCGTTGGTTTTAGCTGAGCAAATTTTTGTCATATACTCTAATAGCTCGTGATCCTGTACGAATGGTTGATTCTTGTATTCCTCCCATGGCATCCACTGCAGCATTTTCAGAAATAGAAGAAGGTTTTGTGAATGTTTCGGTGGTAGAGACTGGAGAGTCAATGAAAGGGGAAAATGCTACCTGAGCTGCCTCTATCTCTGACTCCTGCGCACTGATCTCCGAAGAAAGGGGCTTTAACATGCACACGAAGAACAAATCTGACTTTTCAAAGAAAGCTTTGTGGGTCTGTCTGCCAGAATTTAAAGCAGATAAGCGTCAGTTATGTTGCAATATAAGCAGATGATGTGGTTGGAGTTGGCGTAGGGAACCTGAACGCCAATACTTGGACAAATTCTGTATCCACCTAAAAACAAATGTTCCAGAGAAGAGTGGGATTAGATCTTTGTCTCATGTAACTGTAACGAAGACAGTGAAAAGATAATGCATGGGGAAAGGCTTACTCCGGTCTCTTCTTTCACCTCTCTGACTGAGCCATCATGGATGTACTCACCCTGAGTCAACACAAAAGAAAAAAACATAAAACGCATCAGAGAGCGGAACCCAACCATGTAATGGGATTTGAAAAGAAGCAGCACCTCATTGACTACTCCGGTGGGGAACTTCCAGACACCTAGGCCTTGAAATCTTCCTGTCTTCTCTTGAACCACCAGCACCTTCAGATATAAAAACAGAAACAGAGATGTGGTCAGTTTTGGAAATGTTCGAAAGAGACACACTGAAAATCTCATCTCACCACACCTCTTTCTTGTGGTTAATAACAAAGGCACCTATGCCAACACGGTGAGAGGCATTGGCAGGAATCATATTGTTTTCTTTGGGAATCCAATACACAAGCATCAAGTAGTTTCTCTCCGCGTGATGAAACCAGAATCCTTCCTACTCATAAACCACAACCAGTTTGTTATACGAAGAAAGGGGTTTACAGAAATCTGGTTGCAGGATACGCATCAAATAATAACACCTTCACAGCAGTTTCAGCAAGACCAATAAGCTGCCTCGGCAGTTTGATCCACACTCCCCTCTTTCCCTGCGTACACAAAAACGTTAGCAGACAAGCTATCCACACTTTGTCAAAGAGCAGTAATAGTAAAATGTAGTGGTAAAGTTGAATTTCACTTTCTCCATTCTCTTTCCGGGAAAAGTGAATAATACACTTTCCGCATTAGAATACAATAATTTTTCAAGAAGAAAGTGACATCCACACTTTGTCACCCCATCTTTTTCAATGATTCTACGCAATAAAGTGTTATCAATCTCGCATTCCGTACACACAACCTGATTTCCATCTGATCACCGATATCGAATCTAACTGCCGGGAAATGGGGACTGCCGGTTACGAAACTGTTTCATGATCGTTCTACCGATAAGATCAATCTAACAAGAGGTAACAGAGAAGAGGAAAGAAGAGAGCACCTGAAGAGTCCAGTTAGAGAGAGAGGATCGGAGAAGTGCAGAGAAGGCAGAAGGGTCCATGGGATGGCTCATCTCCGTCACCACGCCACCGTACTTGTCTTCAACAGCCGGAAGCACTGTAACGCCGCCGTTTGCCTCCTCGCCGGCCATAGGGTTCGTGGAGGAGAAGGCAGACATGGATCTGTTCCTCGTCGTGGAGCAACTGTGAAACGCAGAGAACCCATCAGCCTGAAAACGCAGAAATCGGGGAAAACGTAGACGCCCATTACTCGGCTTCATCAACAATTTGATTAAACCATAGCTTCTCGCTAAACGGCTACTCATAATTCGTTACTCAACCGAGAAAGAAAACAACTTTTATACTCAATTACAAAAGATTTTGCATTTTACTTTCTCAATTCTCAATCACAATTTTACTTTTACGATGTGAGAATGTAAATAACAGAGAGATGGAAACTAATCTGCCAAATGGATCACTCGTTTCAAGGATTGAGCGTAAAAAACCTGTTTGGAACTAATGCACTTACCTAGCGTATGAAATTAATAAAAAAGGAACGAACTTTCTGCCTCAACTGTTTTTAGACACTATCTATGACTATGATTAAAAAATGAAACTTTATCGTCAACCCACGAGTCATGACATGAAAATTCAGCCCATCAACTCCTTTGAAGGATTGAACGTATAAGACCTGTTTGACTCGCTAATGCACTTCCCTTTCCCCTTGAGTATGAAATCAATCAAAAGGAACGAACTTTCTGCCTCAAATCTATTGTTATACTATTCTGTTAAGATGCTTAATAAAGAACAATTTTTGCTACATCAAACCGCTAAACTAATGTTTAAGGTTAAGTTGAAAAGATAACATGCGGATTATTTTGGGTTGTATGACACGGTTGATAGAAAAAGGATTTCACATTCGACTCTCTGCTCGCTTTTCTCTGGACAATGACTCAAATTACCTTCTTGATAAAATGAGAACCTAAGTGTATGCGAAATGATTGAAAGGGAAGAAGATAGTGTTAATATCTCCGTGGCCTGCGCTGAGCCACAGGCCAAAAGTGTTTTGCCTTTACACGAAAACTATATGCAAATTACTTTATAACCGTGTCGGGCCGGGTCGTAGAACCAGGTAGGAGCTAGGAAAACGACTGAAGTGAGGAGAGAATGGAGGTTATCTTGCTCGTCCGAGGGCATAAACGTAAACTTACACAGTCGCAGAGTCGCACCAAAGTTTTTTACCCTTTGAACTGCTTTTACTTGGCTCCGTCTGTTTCTTTCACGCCGCCCATTTTTCATTTTTTTACCTTTGCTTATGGAACTTCTCGCCGGCAACTGTCGGAAACGAGCCGGCGATGACTTTGCCGATGATGTTGACCCATTCGATGGCTCCGATTGGATGTACGGTAGCCGTTCACTGAGAGCTCAAGGGAACGACGACGCTTTGGCTACGCTCGCAGACTTGGCGCCGCCTCCTCAGAAACTCAAACCCATCAGGTGCGCCGTTAAGACTCCGTCTGAGGATCGACACCCTCTGGATATTCTCGCCGGAACCCTAGACAGGCTGCCGGAGATGGGGTTTCTGGGAGACGGCTGCTTCGAGGCTCCTTTGGGATCGAAGATTGCTGATGTGGAGGAAAGCGGTCAATTGAGTCGTGGGTTTGCAAAGGACGACCTCGAAATGGAGTTGCAAGGTCGAATCTCTAGACATCGCACATCTTGGGATGGTGTGTCTCTGAGGTAATCAGCAGATTTTTTTTCTTTTCTTTTTGCAAATATAAGAGCTTTGTGCATGTTCGTTTGGTCACACTTTCAGTTTTTGGTGAAGTTTGGATCTGTTACTGTGAAAAGTAATTTACTTTTCAACGTTTATTAGAGAGGCTTGTTTGGTAGAACTAAACACATTCCTACTCTCACTTCGGCTTGCGGTATCATTTAATTTTAGATGGGTTAAACATCTCAGCTCAAAGCATTCAACTTACGCAGATAGCTAAACAGATTGATGTGGCTGTCATTACAACCTTTTACAGTGATTGTTTATTTGGTTCTGAATGTTGTTTATACCACTTGTAGGCAGTATTTGTCTACGGGCAGTTCTTGGATTCTGGGGATAATATGTTCACATTGTGCAGTAAATATTTATTTAGATGCTGAGCTTGGAAGAGTTTTTCATGGTCTTAGCACATCCAGGATTATTACTCCTGAGATAATGCGTCGTGTTGGATTCTTTGAGTTTGGACAAGCGCTGTCATTTAATGAACACTTTCTTGGTTTGGCAGCTCGTCTATCGATAGCGATAGCGACAGTGACTCTTCCCCGGGCGTTCGCAAGGTCACGGGTAAAAGAAAGCGAAAAACGAGGGAAAAGCTGGAGCATTTCGTGGAGAAGCTGGTGGGGAGTATGATGAAGCGGCAAGAGAAGATGCATAAACAACTGATCAAGGTGTTGGAGAGGACGGAGCGCGAGAGGATACGCAGTGAGGAAGCTTGGAGACAACAGGAAATGGAGAGGATGAAACAGAATGAAGAGGCACGGAAGCAAGAGATCTCACGCAGCTCCTATCTCATCTCTTTCATCAAAAGTGTTATTGGTGAAGATATCGAGATCCCTAATCCCCCTCAACCACTCCAGAAAACTCCCAAACAATGCGAATCGGCTCAGAGACAAGAAGACATAAAGTTCGTGTTCCCAAGCGGAAGAAGGTGGCCGCAAGAGGAAGTGCAGGCGTTGATAGATAGCAGAAGCCAAGTGGAAGAGAAGACAGGGATTCACAAGGGTGCGATATGGGATGACATATCAGCAAATATGAAGGAAAGAGGGTATGAAAGATCTGCTAAAAAGTGTAAGGAGAAGTGGGAGAACATGAACAAGTACTACAAGAGAGTGGTGGAGGGTAAGAAGAAACAGCCTGAGCACAGCAAGACTCGCTCATACTTTGAGAAACTAGAAAATTTGTACAAGACCAACTCGGGGAGTGCAGACCACTCAGGAGAGAAGGAAGAATGAGGGGTTCGGGCGTAAGATTAAGATTAGGTTTTTGTCACAGAAGCTTGTAGATGATTTCTCGAGTTTAAATTTAATTTTGGTGTAGTTAAATCTACGACTTTGTATTTGTATGGTGTTGAGTTTAGAAGGTTCGAAATAAAGACAAAAACGTTGGTGATTGGGATCTTGTAACGGCTATGGGAAACGAGATGGATCCTCGGTTACATCGACTGTGGCTGACACGTTGTGGAGGTTGTGAGGTCTGCAGTTACAAATGCCGACACTTGCCAAATTTTTAGTTTTATTCCAAGTATTCTTTTCTCTCTCTCATCTTCTTCTTTTCTTCAAATGCTTCTAAATTTCGAGCATTTGTTTTTGTTTTTTATATATGCACGAACCTGAAGTCGTGACTTTGAGGAAGGATATGGAACGTGGAGGCTTCCATGGCTACCGCAAGTTCTCCCTCAACACCACCAATCCTTCTGAACCAGGTAGTGCCATTTTCAGTTGCATGCGAAAACATTCTCTGATGTTCTTCTCTGCAATTCTTCCATTGTCATGTTTGTGATATTTTCATGACGAACAATGAACGAAATAACCAATTTAAGCTTTTGTCAATCTTAGACTCTAGTGTGCCAATGGCGCATGCATGCGTCATAGAAGCTCAAACTTTCGCAACTTAACAAAACGATTATGCACTAAAACTCAACTTTCTTATTCTTTTTTTGGGTCTACCAGCGAAGTTTTTGATGGCGGAGAGCAGCATGCAACTCTCAGAGTTCAACCAGCCTAACAAAACCGCTAATGGCGGTGAAGAGGAGTGCACGGTGAGGGAGCAAGACAGGTTCATGCCTATTGCCAACGTGATACGGATCATGCGGAGGATCTTACCTGCTCACGCTAAGATTTCGGACGACTCCAAGGAGACGATCCAAGAGTGTGTCTCGGAGTACATCAGCTTCATAACAGGGGAGGCCAATGAGCGTTGCCAGCGGGAACAGCGCAAGACCATCACTGCCGAGGATGTCTTGTGGGCAATGAGCAAGCTCGGTTTTGATGATTACATAGAACCCCTCACATTGTACCTCCACCGCTACAGAGAGTTGGAGGGTGACAGAGGGGTTGGCTGCAATTCTGGTTCCGTCAGTATGGCCAGTGGCTTGGTGGTCAAGAGGCCTAATGGCATGGCCGAGTATGGAGCCTACGGGGTTGTGCCAGGGGTTCACATGGCGCAGTACCATTATCGCCATCCGAATGGGTATGCTTTCAGTGGTAGTGAACCTGATTCTAAAATGGGTGGTTCATCATCAGCAGCTAGTGGCGCCAGAGTTGAACTATTTCCATCTCAGCAACATAAATACTGAGAACAATGGCTAATAAAGTTGACAGCTGATAGAGAGACGGAGAGTCATAACTCTTAGTAGGCGCAGCTTCTAGTTTATGAATTCAAGTCTAAGCAAAATCAATGATGCTTTGTCTCTGTTTATATTATCCTTGAATGGTGTTTTCATCTGATCTGTCTTTTGGAAAAGTGTGCCAATAAAGAAATAGGTTTCCAAACAGCATGCGTGTGATCTTGACTCAACATATAGAAATTGACAGTGAAAAATTTGTGGGGCGTCTTGACTCAACATATAAAGTGATATAACATTCCATACTTCAAATTCTCAGCTCCAGAAATTAGTGTTCAACGGAAATAGAAACAGATCTCATATGCATAATCTTCATCTACCTACCACTTTCCAGAGGAACTTCAACGCATATCTTTTTCCTCTCCAGAAGATCATGTTTCTCCGCATTCTCGTCCGCATCACCCTCTTTCTTTTGATGCTCTTCAGAAAGAGGTTCCGATTTGGAACAGTCTACAGGATCAACTCCAGTTCGTTTCCTCTGAGGAATCACAGTGAAGAACGATGTTTTCCAGTCTCTCGTCTCCAGAAACTTCACGAGTATCTCCACAACTTGGTTGACAGTGAGAACCTATATCAATTATAACCAAATCTCACAATACGGTCTTGCTTTTAAGAAATTATAGGCAACAAAACAGCAAATGCATTGGAGCTCAATGTATTGAAAAGAGAGGATTTTTTTTTTTGGGTGCCCAATGAGACAATT
Organism: Isatis tinctoria; assembly: GCA_010577795.1. Classification (NCBI taxonomy): domain Eukaryota; kingdom Viridiplantae; phylum Streptophyta; class Magnoliopsida; order Brassicales; family Brassicaceae; genus Isatis; species Isatis tinctoria. Next base: position 10,252,041 of record CM021250.1, on the reverse strand, counting down.
TAAGTAGCTGAAGATTGCAAAACGCATTAGTTCTGTATGGAAGTTGGGTACATACCTGAGAACTGGACATCTTCATATACTCTCCTATAGGAAGTTTAGCTGTTTTAATGCCTTGTTCTTGTGCCTTGGTCATGGTGATCCCTTTGAACCGGTTTCGATCCACTAAGCCACCAATTATGTAGATATCCTTGGGGTCAAGGTCATCCAAAACAGTTTCGGAGTCCGCCGTAAGATACACCAGATTCTCTTTCCGATCAGCCATGGCCTCAATGTAACACCGACTCTCCTTCTCTATGAACCATTTCTCAAAACCTGGAAGCTTATCAAGCTGAGTGCTCATCTCCCCTTGGACTCCTGTTAGCCATAGATGACAAGGGGACGTGCTTCTCCCATTCACCGCATAGCAATACATAATCTGAGTATTAAAGCAACAAACAATCTTCAATGAACAATGACCAAACAAAGAAAAAATCATGCAGAGAGTTGGGAATTTCGGGGAAAGCTTGAAGCTTTGCATATAATTTGTTGAAGACAGAGAGATTCACCTGCTGAACGAGGCTGGAGATCTCGGACTCGGACATGAGATGGGCAAAATCAACATCTATGACGACGTTTTGACCGACTTCTTTGGCACGAGTGAGCCGTTCCATCTTCTTCTCTTTCTCCTCCGACCTCTTCTCCATTCTCTCCTTCCGGAGATTCTTCCTCGACTCGATCAGCTTTAGCCTCTCTTCCTCCGTCGCATTCGCTAGGGTTTCCTCCCACTCCTTGTGTTTTCTCTCACCTTCCTTCCTCTTCTGCTCCTTCTCCTGTGCCTTCTTCTCAGCTTTCTTCGCTTCGTATCTTTGCTGCTTCAGTTGCTTCTTCTGGGCATTCTTAGACAGAGGTTTCTGCTCCGCCGGAGGCGAGAGGACAACCGGAGCCGGTTCCGAATCTGGTTTAAGCTGGTTATCGAGGCCGTTGTGGTCATTTTCCGTTGCCGCCGCCATTTCCGCCGCGAGACGCAGGAGAGCAAGAGTCCGAAGAAAGGTAAACCGGTATGTGCCACTCGAAACGACGTCGTCATCGTTAGGAAAGACTTTTCGAACTCCATACTACTGGGCCTTTGACGTTCCATTTTCTCAGGCCCATTATAGAAGGGCTTTGGATGGGTCAAAGAGGAAACAGAAGAGAAAATGGAGGGCATAATTATAAAAAACAAGGAAAATGCGGAAGCGATGAGAGACACAAACCCGTAAGTCAGCAAATCGGCCTGTTGTTTCGAGAGCGCTCAGATCGGATGTGTTCGAAAGAGTGACTCTCTGAACAGCAAATAAAACCAAGAAGAAGAAGAGAAAGAGAAACCCCCTTTTCGTCTTCTCCATCTTCGTTTATGGTGCTCTGGCTCTAAGAGAAGAGCACATCGCCGGTTAAGAGTTCTTGGTTTCACTCGTGATGGCTCAAAAGCCGGAGGAGCAGTTGAAGGAGTTCGGATCGAAGCTTGACCCACCTCCTTCGTCCAAAGATTCATTGCTCAAACTCTTCAAGGTGACTTTCCCATCTCTAATTCTTCTGAAATTTGTCCTCTCGCGACTTCATTTCACCAAGTTTCGGTTTTTCGTTTGGAGGGAGTTTTCAGCTTTGTTCCTTGTTTAAATTCTACGAATTTGGTCGACAGAGAAAGTTTTCAGCCTTGTAGGTTATTCTTTATTCTTTCTGGGTAATGTTCGTTAATAGAGCTAGTGTTTATCCTTTGGAGTTGCGTTAGGGTTTGTTTGTAAACAAATCTGTCTTCGCTCGCCCTTCATATAAAATGTTTTTTTTGCAAAATTAGGTCACCCATCAAAACTGGGTCTTGCTCCATTCTGAAAGAAAGATGCATATGAATAGCCAGTTAGATTTGTCTTGAAATTGAATTGTACGGCTTTCTGCTTGCTAGGTTCGCCATTTTATCTTAGGAGACCAATTCAGTGTGTCTAATTTGCTTATCTTCACTAACTTATCCTGTTGAATGGTGGTTGGTGTTAGTTTTCAGATTTGGACTGTTAATTTTCCTTGAGTTCTCGGTATGCCGGAATTGAATTGCAATATGCAGTTGACTTTCGATAAATGCAAGAGTTACCCCAATTTTCAGTACAGTAGGCAATCTATTTGTTTTATGAATCACTTTTAAAAATGTGTTTTGCTTTTAATTGGTATAATTGGAGGTTACTTAGTACTTTTGTACGATGATGCTTCTCTCCTTCACAAGTAATTCTATTTTCCGTCTGAAGCTGTGACTAAATGGTAGTGCTCATTTGAGCCATAATCTCCCAGTCTCGTTAACTTGGTGTTTTGATACATGCAGGAAGCTGCTGTTTGTCTTTCTGAGTTGGAGCAGTCTCCACCAGCAGCAGTGCTGAAGTCCATCCAGCCTTTTCTTGATGCAGTTATTAAACCTGAAATTCTCAAGCATCAAGACAAGGATGTCAAGCTTCTAGTTGCAAGTTGCGTTTCTGAGATAACTCGTATCACAGCACCTGAAGCGCCTTACAGTGATGATATTATGAGGGTTGGTTATCCTCAATTTCCTCTGGAACCGTGATCACAGAATATCGGCTGCTGATTTATTCCGTTTCTTGGTCTTGTTTCAGGATATTTTTCAACTGATTGTGAGTGCTTTTTCTGGGTTGGATGATGTCGGTGGACCATCATTTGGAAGGAGGGTTGTTATTTTAGAAACGGTTGCAAAGTACAGGTCATGTGTAGTGATGTTGGATCTGGAGTGCGATGATCTGGTGAAAGAAGTCTTTACTACGTTTCTTGATGTTGCTAGGTGGGTTTCACTTTCATTCTTGCTTCCTTTTCAGATTAATTACATTTCCTCTGATCTACATCAAGTCTATTTTTTTTAGCTAGTAATACAAGTTATGGTCGCTTTTTGTGTTTTTTTTTTCCTCTCTGGCCTCCTACTGAAAGATTGTTTTATATCTGGGTATGCAGAGATGACCACCCGGAGGTTGTTCTCTCATCAATGCAAAGTATAATGATTGTTCTCTTAGAAGAGAGTGAAGATGTGCAGGAGCAGTTGTTACTAATCTTACTCTCTAAATTTGGCAGAAATAGAAGTGTGAGCATTTCTGACGTTGTTGGCTGATAGTATTATAATTTAGGATTTGATGCTGTATCGTTTAGCAGACCGCTCATTTTCTGGGTTTATGATGGCAGGACGTTAGAGATGCTGCGAGAAGACTTGCTATGAAAGTCATAGAGCAGTGTGCGCCAAAAGTTGAATCTGACATAAAGCAGTTCCTTATCTCTTCAATGTCTGGAGATAGCCGGTATTCCAGCAGTCAAATTGACTATCATGAGGTTATCTATGATTTGTACCGCTGTGCTCCTCAGGCCCTATCCGGAGTTGCACCGTATCTCACTGGAGAGCTTTTGGTATGTTGTTATTTTGGTCTTTTGCCTCTATTAAGGATGTCAAACACCATCATGACTCCTGAACAATGCATCAGTATTTTTGTTATTGTGTATTTTGATGTAAAAAGTCACCTTTATCCTTTTGTTTTTTCAACTCATCGTTTCGAATAGATTGGTCTTGAATAATACATAATGCGCACTATGAACATATACAGGCTGATAAATTGGAAACTCGTCTGAAAGTGGTTGGATTGGTTGGAGAGTTGTTTTCCTTGCCTGGACGTGCCATCTCCGAAGAGTTCAGTTCAATTTTTTTGGAGTTTCTGAAAAGGCTGACTGATAGAGTAGTTGAAGTTAGAATGGTCATCCTTGACCATATTAAGAACTGTTTGCTCTCAGATCCTTCGAGAGCTGAAGCTTCCCAAATTACATGTAAGTCTTTCTTTATCATGCCAGTAGTTTACATTCGAACTGACTAATCTTATAGTTTTAATCCTTTTGTAGCTGCTCTTCGTGACCGGCTCTTGGATTATGATGAGAATATCCGCAAACAAGTTGTTGCTGTTATTTGTGATGTGGCTGTGAGTGCACTGACGTCGATTCCAATTGACACGATAAAGTTACTTGCTGAACGGCTTCGAGACAAAGCTGTACGTTTAATGTATTCAGTCTTGATGTCTCAGATAGTTGCATGCTAACATTCAAAGACATTGGAACTAATAGTTTTTGCTTCTGCTTAATCAGATACTCGTAAAAACATACACAATGGAAAGGATGACTGAGTTATTCCGTGTATATTGCTTACGGTGTGCTGAAGGGAAGGTAGGCACTGGCGAATTTGATTGGATTCCTGGAAAAATTTTGAGATGTCTTTATGACAAAGATTTCAGGTAGGACATTTATCTAGAAATATTTTGAAATTAATTCTCCCCCCAATTCTTATATTTTTACGATGTTCACTTCTTTCAAGTTGGATATGAGCATTACCTTGGGAAAATATATTCTAAATATGCTAATTGTGTTGCAGATCAGATACAATTGAATATACTCTCTGCAGTTCATTGTTTCCAAGTGATTTCTCTGTCAGAGATAAAGTTAAGCATTGGATAGAAATCTTTTCCGGATTTGACAACGTGGAGATGAAAGCTTTTGAGAAAATACTGGAGCAAAGGCAAAGGTGTATTTGATGACTTTACTTGGCACTTAATACTTTTGCATTATCTTTATTATCTTGCCCTTTCCTTTTTGGTATCGAAGATTGATCCTGAAAAATTATCTTCTTGATCTTTAGGATACAACAAGAAATGCAAAGATATTTGTCATTGAAGCAGACACAACAGGTTGAAGAGCTTTTATCTCGATTTTCGGTTGGATTTGTTTTGCTTCTTTTATATTCACCAGCCGTAACCTTATGTTCCCGTCTGAACGCAGAGTGCTGATGCTCCTGAGATGCAGAAAAAGATTCAATTTGGATTCAGAGTTATGTCACGTGTATTTTCTGATCCCCCAAAGGCTGAGCAGAACTTTTTGATTCTTGATCAACTGAAAGATGCTAATATCTGGAAGATTTTGAATAATCTGCTCGATCCCAACACTAGTCTAATGCAAGCGTCCAAGATTCGGGTGAGAATGACGGGAAATTTGTACGTACATTTAGAGTAACTTTCGATAACCTTATATCGTCTGCGGTTTAAATTTGTGTGCAGGATGATATGCTTAAAATACTTTCTGAAAAGCATCGTCTCTATGAATTTCTTGGCACTCTCTCCATAAAGTGTTCTTATCTCCTATTCAGCAAGGAATATGTGAAAGAGATATTATCAGAAGTCTCTGTTAGAAAGGCTTCTAAGAATAATTTGGGCATTCAATCCTGCATGGATTTCTTAGGGGTAATCATTTAAACTGCTAGCTTGCCGTCAGGAATTTTACATCCCTCATGTACTTGTTTTCTTTACTACCAAATCTACTACATTGATGCTTGTGCATTGATTTTTTAGCTTCTCGCAAGTTTCTGTCCATCACTGTTTGACGGGGCTGAAGAAGAACTGATAGGTCTCCTTAAAGATGATGATGAAATGATAAGGAAGGTACACTAAAAATTCTGGCAAAAGCAGGTGGTACGATTCGGGAGAATCTCATAGTTTTAGCGAGGTGAAAGACTGAACTCCTTCGATATATATAATCAAGCATGAATTCACATCATCTGTTAGTTTCCTGCTTTTTCTGATTTATAATGTTTCGATTTAAAGTTCTGTTGACCTGTTACTGGAGAGGATCTGCGTAGAAGGTAACCGTCAGCAGGCTAAGTATGCTGTGCATGCACTAGCATCAATAACAAAGGATGATGGCTTGAAGTCGCTATCTGTTCTGTACAAGGTGATATTTCTGTTTTCTCGTTGATCTTTTGCTTAAAAATATCACTAAGATATAGTTGATATATTAAGCATGTGAAAATTCTGGTTTTGATTTGTAGGGACTCGTGGACATGCTGGAGGACAAGAGGCACCAGCCAGCTGTTCTTCAGAGTCTTGGATGCATAGCGCAGATTGCGATGCCGGTCTTTGAGACTAGAGAAACCGAAATCGTTGACTTTATTAAGAGCAAAATCCTTAAAAGCGAAAGTGTATGTATTACTAATGTTTTGTGTTATTCAAGACCTCATTATCTGTCTTTCACTTGTTTCCCAGTTTTCTTTTCATTATTTATTGGAAGACACTTAAACTCCTTTGCAGGAAGCTGTCGATGACAAAAAGTTATCCTGGGATGACAAAACTGAAACATGTCAACTGAAGGTTGGTAACTGACAGAAGTTTTCTTTGTAACTGATATTAGTTACAGTTTCAGATATTTATTTCGACCTTACCCATTCATTTTCTTATATATATTTTTTATTATAGATATATGGGATCAAGACATTGGTTATGAGCTACTTGCCGTTCAAGGATGCTCATCTTCGTACGGGTATTGATGACCTTCTTGGATTGCTACGAAACATTCTTTCGTTTGGGGAAGTATCTGAAGATCTAAAGTCAAGGTTGGTAAACATTAGTTGTTATCATGCCAAGAGTTTATTTTTCTGTACAAAAACTGAAGGCACTCATGCTCGACCCCTCCACAGCTCTGTTGACAAAGCCCATTTGAAACTAGCTGCTTCAAAAGCAGTCCTCCGCCTTTCTAGGCACTGGGACGATAAGATACCGATTGATATCTTCCATTCGACACTAAAAACCCCTGAGGTACATTCCTTCGATTTTGCTTTCCATTTGCACCTTCCGGCCAATCCTACGTCTGATCTTGGTTCTGTTTTAACATTTCTGCTTATCCCCTCCTGTAGATATCATTTCCTATGGCTAAAAAGATATTCCTCGGGAAAGTCCACCAGTATGTAAAGGATCGGGTTTTGGAGACAAAGTATGCCTGTTCATTCTTATTTGATATCACTGGATCAAATGTTCTGGTATCAGAGGAGGTATTGCATCTCCCCTTACTTGATAACACAACCGATGTTTCTGAGTTGAGAATGTAATCTAGCTAAATTATGCGTCTGGATTGGCATGACAGGAGAAACAGAACCTAGCTGATATCATTCAACACTCGTACCAAACAAAAGTTCGGAAAGTCTCTGCTCAGACTGATGCAAATTCGGTTTCTCTCTACCCTCATAATATCCTTCCTTATCTGGTTCACGCACTTGCGCATCAGTCTTGTCCTGACGTCGAGAAATGCAAAGATGTGAAGGAATATGAAATGATATATCGGTAATTTTTTTTGTCGGTTTACCTACCACTTCTCTGTTTCTTTACTGTGAAATAAGCGATTTCATTTATTTTCGTGCATTGATATTTTATCCTAACTATTTCTAATCGTATATTTCAGCCAATTATACTTAATCAGTTCTATGTTACTTCAAAAAGAGGAAGACGGGAAGGCTGAAGATACTGACAAGGAACAGGAATGCGTTCCCACAATTATCTCTATCTTCCAGAGTATAAAAGAGTCGGAAGATGTCACTGATGCAACGAAGTCAAAGGTTGGTAAATGATTTCCTTAAGCTTGTTCTGTTTTAACAACAGCCTTGTCATGACTATTGTTGATAATCATTGTAAGCATGCCAATATATGTAACCATTTTACTTGGCCTGTCATGGTGCCATTTGAGCTGACAGTGTCATAATTTATATTACAGAACTCACATGCGATCTGTGAGCTTGGGCTGTCAGTAATCAATCACTTAACTCAGAAAGAGCCTGATCGACAAGGGGAATCCAGGCCTGTATCGCTGCCTCCAACGCTTTACAAACCTTCTGAAAAAAATGAAGGTGACAAGTCTCGGGTAAGAAGCCAGAACTGTTCATATTTCTGGGTATCTTAATGAGGAGCTTACTTCACGTAATATGTGGCATTCTGAGCTGTATAGCGTCTTTGCTTATATATTTACTCTTGTTACTCATATTTTGTGTCCTGGTTTGCGTTTGCCAACCATGACACTTTGTTTCAACAGGTTGGTGAAGAGAAATTGTGGCTAGCTGATGAAACTGTCTTGGCACATTTCAGTTCTCTCAAGTTAGAGAGTCATGCTGATTCAACGGTATGTTATCCAACTGTAAAACCTGAGTTACATTACCTAGAGATTTCTGTATTTTTTTATGATATCTTTCCTTCTTTCAGGTGATCCCCCAAACTTCAGAGAACGAGGGTATGAATGATGACGAAAGTGATGGGAATGAAATTCCTCTGGGTAAAATTGTAGAGCGTTTGAGAGCTCAGGGAACGAAGAGTAGAAAAGGAAAAATAAATAAATCTGTTCCAGCTGAAGATAAGAATGGTAAAAGTGATGTCGACGTTTTGAAAATGGTGAGGGAGATAAATCTGGATCACTTGCGAATGGTGGATAAATTTGAATCCAGTAATGGACACACACATTCCCCTGAAATGGATCAGAAGCCTAACAAAAGGAGTGCTGGTGATGCAACATCAGTAGTTTCAGTCCCTAAACGCCGGAGGTCATCTTCTGGACATAGTCCTTTCAAGTTCACAAATAGTGGCTCTAAAGTTCCACTGAAAGCTTCTAAAGAAGAGCTGCATGAAGAGAGAGATATGGACAGAAAGGTCTCCTCGGACTCGAACGATGAAAATTCAAACACGGAAAAGAGATCAGGAAGCAGCTCTTCCCGAAAGAAAAAGAAAAGCTTCTCATCAAAATTAAAGAACACAGAATCTGATTGGGGTCTGGCTGATTTAGAAGATCAAAGCGAAGATGGCAACTGCAGTGAGAGGGTAAAAATCATCAATAGCATTGAACCGCTTATCTCATTGTACCCTACTCCAGTTTACTAATATGCAGAGTTTTCTTTTAAATGGAAGCAGAGTAGGTCCGCAGAAACTGGTGATAGATTGAAGTCTGCCTCTGAATCAATGCAGAAGCGGAAAAGAAAAAGCATCACAGGACTGGCGAAGGTGCGTAGGTCTACCGTTCATTGTGTTTATCAGTGTGACTTTTCCGTTAGTTGAATTTATGATTAAAAGTATATATAGCCTGACCTATTTCTTGAACAGTGTTCCACAGCAGAAAAGAAAATGGTTACTGATGAACTAATCGGTTGCAGAATAGAAGTTTGGTGGCCTATGGATAAGCGGTAAGCATTTTTAAGTAGTTTTCCTTGGATTGATAGTGAAAAAGTGATCATTGTGTTCTTTCAAGATTTTAGGAGTTTTGGTTTTGTTTGAAGTCCTTCGGAATTATATTATTCTGACAGCCATGCAAAGATACACTCTGAAGGAATCAATGTTTCCCCATTCTTAATCACATTTTGTTACTCTGAACCTATCTGATGCAGTTATTCATTTCCAGCAGAATGTAATATTATTTTTCTGAGTTTATCTCATCAAAAGTTTCATCTTGTTGAAATCAATAGGTTTTATGAAGGCACAGTAAAGTCTTACGATTCCACAAAACAGAAACATGTGGTAAGTTTGCAGCACTTCGACTCTTGTCTTTTTCTTGGGAAAGTTGGTCCATCCAACTCTGTACTCTGTCCTTATGATTTCGCAGATACTCTATGAGGATGGAGATGTTGAGGTACTTCGCCTCGATAAAGAACGGTGGGAGCTCATAGACACGGGTGGAAAGCCCACAAAGGTTCTGAAATTTCCTGCTTTTTGGGTTCTGTTGTCAATTATCTTCACCATTTCTGTTCATCTGCCGAGTTTGTTCCCGTTAGCTTAATAAATATCCTTACATTGTTTCTTCCTTCTGCAGAAGGCTAATACATCAAAGCGAAGTTCTAATAAGAAAGGGTAAGGCACATTCTCTTCATCTTAAGTTAATGTATCTTTATGTAGTCCATTCGGTCTCGTTTTGTTCTTTAGTCATATATGACACAGCAATCTTGTTTTTTTTTTTTTTGTCTCTTTTAGATCTTCTGGAAGTAAGCGTAAGAATGCAGATGGCGTAAGAAGGGATGAAGACCCAATTGCAACTACGTAAGTGAAATTCTGTCATTAGAAGTGCTGGATACGACCTCATTCTTCTGCTTTTTGGTTATATTTTTACGTGTCTTCTGCATTCGCGTTAAACCTTTTTTTTTTTTTCCCGACTGTTGTCTTATCTAGGCCAAAAGGGAAAAGAACTCCAAAGAAGTACCTAAAACATAAACATCCGGAAGGAATACCAGGAAGTCCCTCTTTAGAAGATGAGAAAGTAGAGAGCGGAAACAAGAAAAAACGATCTTCTGCCACGCTAGGTAGGCTCCATTGGACTACTACTTCCATTCTTATGTCCAATTTTGTTAGCTTTCCACTGTTTGTAAATCCTTTCAACTTTTGTACTTTCATGCACGTTTACATACGGAAGCATTGTTAGATGATCTAATTGCACGATGCAATGTTTTTTGCTGATTCATCATTTATTGAAATAATTCAGTCGGTGAAGTTGCTGAAAAACCAAATGAAAAGAAAATGGAATCAACCACAGAGCAGATGACAGAGGATCCGGAATATGGTAAGGAAGCTGGCGAAGAGAAATCAGAGTCCGAAGGAAAGTCGTGGAAAGAAGGCGAGGATGATGAGGAAGTTGATTTACAGGAGGCAAAAGCAGAGTCGAGTGGAGACCCTGAGGGGAAAGGAACTGATGCTGACAACTCAGATTCTGAGAAGAAAGAAGAAAACAATGATATGGAGACAGAAGCTGAAGACGATGCTGGGGATGCTGAGACTTCTGACAATGAGACTCTTGTAAGTATCTACCTTTCTCTTAAAACTTACAGGTAGCATAACAGAGGGATGAGTGGAGTATTTGGGTTCTGATATGTGCATGCTTTATAATGTATGTGCAGGGAGCGTGGAGAAGTAAAGTGGTGAAGTCAAGCTCGAGGAAAGCAGCATAGGTGTGTGATATGCCATAATGTAGAAGAAATACAGGTCAAAGATCCTCAAGTATTGGTGGTCTCTGGATTGTTGTGGTGTACATGTGGTAAAAATGTGAGATTTGTAGGGTTAGTGATACATACTTGTTCTAACCACCATGATGGAAATGAATGAATGATAGGCAAAACCAAGCTTCTCCAGATGCTTTATGTACTCGTGTATTGTAGTCTCTGTGTGTTTATTTGTAGGGTTGTTTCATCTTTTATTCTGTAATATTTTTACAACTCTTACATTCCTTAACCCATAGTGCTCTTCTCTTTTGAACTCAAAAACTATTTGGCCACTTTCTTCTTCTCTACCCTTCTGTTTTTTGTTAACTTACCTTCGCATCATGTATCATGTATGCTTAGTGCATACAAATATGTTGGTAGAGCGCGTGTGGCGGACACAGCCACTACTCGAGAACAAGCGTACGCGCACCCTATGCGCCAGAGCGCGTGTAGTGGAACTCCCCCGACCGGTGTTTTTTTCCTAAATTCCAGTTTTGAAGTTTCCAAACGTGCGTGTGAGACCATAACTTTTGGCCCTATCGTGTTTTCTTTTCTTAACAGGCCGGGCTCAAAGCTTCAATGAGCCATGTTCGAGATACTAGAATAGTCCTTAATTTTATATGCTCTCGTACTAAAAAGAACATTCAACTGCTAGTGAACCCCGAAACATTCTCTTCAAACAATTATATTTGCGTTGTTAACATACTAGTTTCTACTAGCAAACAAGTAACACCCGTCTCCCGACACTCGGGAACGGCGTGCCACTAACCATAATATAATAATATATATTCAAATCACATAAATAAATCACGTTTAGATTTCCGGAAATCCATAAAATACGTCTGTCGTCTCACAATCGTATTACCGTAAATAAACTGTAAATACCAAGTCTGAAATACAATACGAAAATACGAAATAACATAAAAACCCAAAAGTAGCACCAGATCCGATAAGTGTCTACTACTCATTCTCACCTGAAAGGGGAAAAAGAGGGGTGAGTAACAGGGGAGTCACTCAGTGAGGTATGGGATGCTAATCACAGAAAACGTAAATCTGACCATAGCACGCCATACATAGGAAATAGACTAAACATGCACAATCACGGTACCTAAAGTACCCAATGAACAGCCAACATCCTATTACCAGATCCAGTGACCGGCGGCACCCTCCTACCCGGAGGACAACTTATGGGATAGTGCCCACTACACCGCCCGTAGACGATTATCGACCTCGAAGGTACTGGAACAGCAGGTCGACTAATTCTGCCCAGCACCATCTCCTCAAACAACACGCGACGCAAGTACAAAGATAACGTCTCTGTACCCCCGCAATCCCTAACGACCCACATGGTCAACTAATCCTAGTTCTAGCAGGTTTTAAAGAATCAATTAACAGTTTAATGCACAAACAGTGGGTTGAATCATCTATTATTCCAAAGTCCGATTTACAAACAATCCTAAAAAGACTCTAGCATAGAAACGGAACACATTTAGTACTAAATCCTATCTACGGCGCTTTTTAGATGAAAGATACGAAAGTCCGCGAAAAGCCCTCACCTTAGCTAAAACGGATGATGATTACTGCGGCTTCTGAACTCCGGATGCTAAAACGGACGCTGAATCTGAAATCAGAACGAAATTTCGAGTCAGAACGGCTTTCGAACGGCGAAAAACGGTTAACGGGTCAAACTGGTCAAAGTCAACGGTCAACAGTCAAAAGTCAACGGTCAACCCGGTCAAAGTCAACGGTCTGACCAGTCAAAATCAAACCGCGATTAAACCGGATTAAACCGAACCAAACCAGACTAAACCGGACTCAATTGATTTTAACCAGAAATTGAACCAAACCGAAATCAAATTGAATTAAACCAGCCAAACCGAACCGAACCGAAATTGAAACAGTCGGTTAAGCCAAACCGGACTCAAAACGGCGGCCAGATCGCCGGCGAGTCTCCGGCGACCGGCGGCGGAGTCACGGCGGCGCGCACGGCGGCGACCACCGGCGGTTACCGGCGGACGGCGACGGCGGCGGACCGACGGCGGCGGCGGAGAGCGACGGCGAGACTCACCGGAAAAGTCACGGCGGCGACGGCGGCGGTGTCGGCGGCGGTGGCGCGGGAGATTCACGCGCGGCTCCGGTCGACGGTGGTCGGCGCGGTGTGGCGGCGCGTGGGCTTCACGCGCCTGTCTTCTGGCGGCGCGTGCGGGGGCGCGCGGCGGAGCTGGAGGCTGAGATTTTGAGCGTGGCTTCGTCTCGTCGTTCTGAATCCGGTGGTGGCCTTGGATTTTCGAGAAACGCCACGGTTAGAAAGTTATGATCGATTGAAGATCAACCAATAAGAAGCAAATCGGAAAACCGTTTTCTGATTACCTGAGGAGCGGATCCGGCGAACGGCAGAGCAACTCCTCCCTCTTCCTCCTCTTCTTCCTCTCCTCCTCCTCTCTCTCTCTCTCTCTCTCTCTCTCTCTCTCTCTCTCTCTCTCTCTCTCTCTCTCTCTCTCTCTCTCTCTCTCTCTCTCTGCTCACGGTGGAATGAAGGGGGAAGTATTAAAAAGGATCAAAAGGTGGTGGTGGGGTGTTTGGTGATGATAAAAGGGAAGGTGGGTGGTGGTGGTGGTGGTTAAAGGTGGGGGGGATGTTACAATTCTCCCCTACTAACGAGGAATTCGTCCCTGAATTCTAGTCCTGGGTCAACTGCTCGACATTCTCAAATAGGTCTGGATATTCGGATCTCATCTGAGACTCTAACTCCCAAGTCTCCTCCTGAATACCGTCTGTCTCCCAAGCAACTCTGACCATTGGTAGCACTTCCCTTTGAATAACTCTGTCTTGGCGCTCTAGGACTGACACTGGCTGGCTAACTGCAGTCAAATCTCTCCTGATGTCATTAGGCGGCTGCTGAAGGATGAGCTGGCTCTCTCGAACAACTTCCTCAGAACTGACACATGAAACACATCGTGAAACCCAGCCAACTCTGCTGATAACGCTAAGCGATATGCTACTGCACCAATCCGCTCGATGATAGGATAGGGACCCATATATCTCGGCTTAAGCTTCTTCAGCTTCCTGGTCTTAGAACCTCCCTGAAATGTCCTCATCTTAAGGTATACCAGGTCGCCCACCTCAAACTCTAGATCTCTCCGACGCTTATCTGCATAGCTCTTCTGACGATCATGGGCTTCCTTAAGCCGTCTCTTGAGCATTTCCACTTGCTCAACTGTTTCCTGAACCAATGCTGGTTCTAAGTCTCGGCACTCTCCAACCTCTGTCCAACAAAGTGGTGTACGACACGGTCTGCCATAAAGAGCCTCATACGGTGCCATCTCAATGCTCGAATGATAACTGTTATTGTAGGCAAACTCCGCTAGTGGTAGGTACTTAACCCAACTTCCTTCCCAGTCCAAAACACAAGCCCTGAGCATATCCTCTAATGTTGAATAGTCCTCTCTGACTGACCATCTGTCTGCGGATGGTAGGCCGTACTCATATGTACCTTAGTCCCCAATGCCTTCTGAAAGGCTTGCCAAAACGTCGATGTGAACTTCGTATCACGATCTGACACTATACTGACTGGTACTCCATGCAACCTCACAATCTCAGCAATGTACCTCTGTGCTAGCTGCTCTGCTCCGTCTGTTTTCTTAATCGCTAGGAAGTGAGCTGACTTGGTGAGTCGATCCACAATGACCCAGATAGCGTTCTTTCCGCCAACTGTCTTCGGTAATCCGGTGATGAAGTCCATAGTCACCATGTCCCATTTCCACTCGGTAGTGGAAGACTCTGCAGTAAACCACTCGGTACCTGATGCTCTGCCTTAACCAACTGACAAGTCTGACAACACGACACAAAGGTAGCCACATCCCTCTTCATGCCGGTCCAGTGATAGTATCGCTTAAGATCCCGATACATCTTATTACTCCTGGATGAATGGAAAACTGAGAATGATGCGCCTGCTGGAGAATCTCCCTCCTCAACTGTGCATCATCCGGTACGCACACTCGGTTCCGGTACAAGAACATCCCATTATCTGCAGTCGTATAACCAAAAATCCCTTTCTCGAGCTGATTACGAAGAGCCTCGTCTTTTCCTTGAGCAGCTCGAATCCTCCATAATAAATCGGCCTGATCCACGGCCTTAAGACCAACTGACTCATCCTCTGACGTAACTGCACATAATCTGAGACAAGAAAGTGTCTCTGCTAGCTCTTGCACCTCCTTGGTCCCTGATACATCACTCCTACGCCTACTCAAAGCATCTGCCACCAGATTGGCCTTACCGGGGTGGTAAGTAATCTCCAGATTATAATCTGCCAGCAACTCGATCCATCTGCGCTGTCTCAAATTAAGGTCGGTCTGAGTGAAGATATACTTTAGACTCTGATGATCGGTGAGAACCTGCACCTGCTCTCCATACAAATACGCCCTCCAGATCTTCAAGGCGAAGACAACCGCTGCTAACTCCAAATCATGGGTGGGGTAATTAGCCTCGTGAGGTCTCAACTGACGCGAAGCATATGCAATAACCTTGCCCTCCTGCGTCAACACGCAACCCAATCCCGATCCAGACGCATCAGTGTACACTGCATATGGTATCCCTGGCCGCGGGAGTACCAGGACTGGCGTCTGTGTCAAGAGCCTCTTAAGCTCTGCAAAACTCTGCGAACAAGCGTCTGTCCACTCGAACTTGACGTCTTTGCCTGTCAACTGTGTCATCGGCTTAGCTATGCTGGCAAACCCATTAACGAACTTCCGGTAGTATCCTGCCAAACCCAGGAAACTGCGGACCTCGGTAGCATTCTTAGGCGTGGGCCACTCGGTAATAGCTGTAATCTTTTCCGGATCTACGGCGACTCCCTCTTCTGAAACCACGTGGCCTAGAAATCCAATACGCCTCTGCCAAAATCTGCACTTACTCAGCTTGGCGAACAACTGCTGCGCCCTGAGCCTTTCCAGTACCATCCTCAAATGCTCTGCATGCTCATCTCTGGTCCGAGAATAAATCAAGATATCGTCGATGAATACAATCACGCACCGATCCAAATACTCACGAAAAACATTGTTCATGAGCTTCATAAATGCTGCTGGAGCATTCGTCAACCCAAAAGGCATCACCACGAACTCATAATGACCATAACGAGTCCGAAATGCTGTCTTACGTACATCCTCCTCAGCTATCGCAATCTGATGGTATCCAGAGGCCAAATCAATCTTAGAAAACCAAGAAGCTCCCTGAAGCTGATCCAATAACTCGTCAATCCTGGGCAATGGGTACTTGTTCTTGATTGTCACCTTGTTCAATCCCCGATAATCGATGCAAAGCCTGAAACTCCCATCCTTCTTCTTAACAAATAGCACTGGAGCTCCCCACGGTGAACTGCTCGGCCTGATAAATCCTTTATCTGTCAGTTCCTCCAACTACTTCTTCAATTCAGCCATTTCAGCTGGTGCTAAGCGATACGGTGCCCGAGAAACCGGAGTCGTCCCTGGCTCCAACTCAATAGTGAAAGCATCTCCTCTAGCTGGCGGTGGTCCCGACAGTGGTTCAAAAACATCCGCGTTCTCAGCGACAACAGGTATATCCTGTAGCTCCTGCTCCCCATCACTCGGGACCATGGCTATGGTAGCCAAAAATCCCTCAGCTCCACGCTCCAATAACTCCTCAGCCTGCAACATAGAAATAATGGACACTCCTGAATCCGTCCGTATCCCCTGAAAGATAATCATCCCTTCTGGGCCCGGAATATGTACTCTCGCCTTCCGGCACTCTAGTCTCACATCATGACGCGACAACCAGTCCATCCCCAAGATCACATCGTAGTGACTAAGCTCCATCTGAGATAGATCGCTGCTGAACTCAACTCCTCCGAGTACAACCGGCACTCCTCGATGAATGCCTGAAGTTGCTAGTTTCTCAGAACCAGCTGTCGAAACCCGCTTGAGCCTCGAATCGAATATACCATGAAAAGACCAATGCTTGGCCAAACTCGGTGAAACGAAACTACCTGAAGCTCCCGAATCGAATAAAGTGAATGCTGCATTACCTCCTACCATAACCGATCCTACACAATACGCTACTAAGCGAAATGCTCCACAACAACAAAGGCTCGAAACAAAAGAAACTAAGTAAAATACACGTACCGGCTATCGGCTCGACAATCTCCTCATGGTCGACCCCGACCGCAAACACTCGTGGAGCAATCGCCTGACGTTTGGCTGGTGGCGGAGGTAATGCCGGCACTCTTCTCGGTCTCGGACACTCCCTCTGAAAATGCCCTGGCTGGTTGCAGTTAAAGCAAACCCTCGGTCCCACTGCTGGTGCCGCTGCTGGTGCTGCTGCAATCTGTCTGCCGACTGGCGCTACTGCTGGCGCTGCGATCTGTCTGGCGACTGGCGCTACTGTTGGCGGTGGAATCTGTCTGATGACTGGCGCATCTACCGGCTTAGACCGGCAAAACCTGGAAATATGACCATGCTGACCACAGATGTAGCACTGAGCACACTCTCCAGTATGGTGACGACGACAACGCGAACAAAAAGGAAGTCCTGAAAAGTCTGGCGTCCTCCTCTGAGTCTCCGGAGCCCTCACAGGCTTAGGCTGAGTCGGCCTGCTGTATCTCTGCCCTCAAGTCCTTTCTCTAACGCAACGGCCTTCTCCACTAAGTCGACAAGCCGCTCATAATCCCGGATCAAGCAACGGTTGCGGATCTCCACTCGCAGCCCGTCCAGAAATTTCCGGATCAGATCCTCCTCAGCGATGGTGACTACTGCGAATCTGCGCAGCCGGGTGAACTCCCGTTCATACTCTCTGACCGACATCCCCCTGCATCAGATGCTCGAACGCGGTGGCATTCTCATGCCTAGCCTCTCGGGTGAAAAACCTACGGTCAAACTCCCTCAGAAAATGCTCAAACGTGAGCACAACTCGGCCATGGTTACTCGCGACAACTGCCTCCCACCAATGCAGAGCGTCGTCCCTAAGATACTGCGTAGCCAAGTCTAACTTAAATTCTTCTGGGCACCTTGTGAGCTCAAGGTTGCGAAGAAGCGACCTCCTCCAGTTGTCAGCGGC
The DNA here is from genome assembly GCA_010577795.1 of Isatis tinctoria. Taxonomy (NCBI): domain Eukaryota; kingdom Viridiplantae; phylum Streptophyta; class Magnoliopsida; order Brassicales; family Brassicaceae; genus Isatis; species Isatis tinctoria. The sequence goes on along the minus strand of CM021250.1, from coordinate 10,234,175 downwards.
AGCAGCATCGGAACCTCCAATAAAGTGCTCCTGTCCCATATCTCGCATCTGCTTAGTGATCACCCAGTATGTAGGTCTCTCTGCAGCTCCACCTAGTGGCGGTGGTGGCGGTGGAAAACCTTCACCCTGAGCGTTACCCACCAATGGTACCTGGTGAGCGGCAGCGGCTGCCTTTTCCGCCTGAGCAGCAAATTGGCGAGCAACCTCTTCAGCAGCTACCCGTGCAGCCTCTTGAGCAGCTACCCGAACAGCCTCCTGAGCAGCTACCCGAGCAGCCTCCTGGGCAGCAACCCGAACTGCATCCTGAGCCACATTCCTGGCTACCTCCTCAGCGATCTGCCTCACCGCATCCTGGTTGCCATCCTGAATGACGGTCTGCGTGACCTCGACATTTCCTGCGACTCCGCTAGTCTCTGCTGTGCGGTCACAACCTCTGCCTCTACCTCTAGTAACTCGAGTACTCTTCCTTGGCGGCATCTGAAAAAGGAAGAAAACTGGTTAGAATCTGTTAAAGGACGAAACTAAGTTAAAAGAATAGTAGACTAATACCGGATAGGTGCAATTTTTTTTTTTTTTTTTTTTTTAAATTCCCCAGATCCCAAAAATTGAAATCGTTGAAAACCGATTTTTTTTTTTTTTTTTAAATCCGCCTCCCGGGTCAGAACCGGGGTGGCTACCTTGCTCTGATACCAAAATGTAACACCCGTCTCCCGACACTCGGGAACGGCGTGCCACTAACCATAATATAATAATATATATTCAAATCACATAAATAAATCACGTTTAGATTTCCGGAAATCCATAAAATACGTCTGTCGTCTCACAATCGTATTACCGTAAATAAACTGTAAATACCAAGTCTGAAATACAATACGAAAATACGAAATAACATAAAAACCCAAAAGTAGCACCAGATCCGATAAGTGTCTACTACTCCTCATTCTCACCTGAAAGGGGAAAAAGAGGGGTGAGTAACAGGGGAGACTCAGTGAGGTATGGGATGCTAATCACAGAAACGTAAATCTGACCATAGCACGCCATACATAGGAAATAGACTAAACATGCACAATCACGGTACCTAAAGTACCCAATGAACAGCCAACATCCTATTACCAGATCCAGTGACCGGCGGCACCCTCCTACCCGGAGGACAACTTATGGGATAGTGCCCACTACACCGCCCGTAGACGATTATCGACCTCGAAGGTACTGGAACAGCAGGTCGACTAATTCTGCCCAGCACCATCTCCTCAAACAACACGCGACGCAAGTACAAAGATAACGTCTCTGTACCCCCGCAATCCCTAACGACCCACATGGTCAACTAATCCTAGTTCTAGCAGGTTTAAAAGAATCAATTAACAGTTTAATGCACAAACAGTGGGTTGAATCATCTATTATTCCAAAGTCCGATTTACAAACAATCCTAAAAAGACTCTAGCATAGAAACGGAACACATTTAGTACTAAATCCTATCTACGGCGCTTTTTAGATGAAAGATACGAAAGTCCGCGAAAAGCCCTCACCTTAGCTAAAACGGATGATTACTGCGGCTTCTGAACTCCGGATGCTAAAACGGACGCTGAATCTGAAATCAGAACGAAATTTCGAGTCAGAACGGCTTTCGAACGGCGAAAAACGGTTAACGGGTCAAACTGGTCAAAGTCAACGGTCAACAGTCAAAAGTCAACGGTCAACCCGGTCAAAGTCAACGGTCTGACCAGTCAAAATCAAACCGCGATTAAACCGGATTAAACCGAACCAAACCAGACTAAACCGGACTCAATTGATTTTAACCAGAAATTGAACCAAACCGAAATCAAATGAATTAAACCAGCCAAACCGAACCGAACCGAATTGAACCGGTCGGTTAAGCCAAACCGGACTCAAACGGTGGCCAGATCGCCGGCGAGTCTCGGCGGGACCGCGGCGGCCAAGTCACGGCGGCGACCGGCGGCGACGACGGCCCCCGGCGGCGGAGAGCGACAGCGAGACTCACCGGAAAAATCACCAGCGGCGACGGCGGCGGTGTCGGCGGCGGTGGCGCGTGAGATTCAGCGCGGCTCGGGGACGGTCGACGGTTGTGCGGCGGCGCGTGCGCGCGTGGGCTTCACGCGCCTGTCTTCTGGCGGCGCTGTGCGGGCGCGTGCGGCGGAGCTGGAGGCTGAGATTTTGAGCGTGGCTTCGTCTCGTCGTTCTGAATCCGGTGGTGGCCTTGGATTTTCGAGAAACGCCACGGTTAGAAAGTTATGATCGATTGAAGATCAACCAATAAGAAGCAAATCGGAAAACCGTTTTCTGATTACCTGAGGAGCGGATTCGGCGAACGGCAGAGCACCCTCTCTTTCTTCCTCTTCTTCCTCCTCTCTCTCTCTCTCTCTCTCTCTCTCTCTTCTCTCTCTCTCTCTCTTCTCTCTCTCTCTCTCCTCTCCTCTCTCTCTCTCTCTCTGCTCACGGTGGAATGAAGGGGGAAGTATTAAAAAGGATCAAAAGGTGGTGGTGGGGTGTTTGGTGATGATAAAAGGGAAGGTGGGTGGTGGTGGTGGTGGTTAAAGGTGGGGGATATTACAAAACAAGTAAAAAACAGTTTGGTTGTTACATCAGAATCTGATGTCATGAACGGACACATTAAAAAGAGGAAGTTAATGATCTTCATGTTTTGTGGAGGAACTCAAAAGAGTTAAAGGAACATTTTTTTTTTTGCACTTAAAAGTATTATTGAAGGGGAAAAAGGAAAAGAAAGAATAAAGAGAGTAATGGCGAGGGACATGGGCCCTCAATTAAATGGGTATCGGAGCTTTACAGATTAGACCGAGTCAAAGCGTGTCGTCAGAGACCATCTCTGATTTCAAGCAGATAAACTATTTTTCTTTTGTTAAGTTGTTTTACCAATACCATGAACGTTGAATAACGAAGCACTCTTAATAATTTATAAACGAGATGATTAGGTTCACCTAATTCTTGCAGTAATTTTATTTGTTTACCGTTGCAGCTACGTTCTCCAAAAATCAGAGCTCATTATGTTAACCCTTTTTGGTCAAACATTCTTTTGCAACCTCGAGACTCGAGGCCATCGAATTTGTCTTTATGACAGCATCTTGTTTCATTTTAAATACAAATGGTACTGTTATTTGCATCCTCCCTCTTCTCTCAGCAGCTCGTACCTACGAAGCAAGTAGAGCTGCCTTAATCTCAAGAAGAAGAAGGAATCTTTTGTAATTTTGTTTCAAAGCTGGTAAGTTCGATTAATCTTCTGTTTCTCGGCTGTTAAAAGCTGTGTCGTTGTCCTTTAGGACCTTTACCGTTTCTTATATATTGGTTTTTTCCCCAAAGTTGGCAAATTTCTCAGTGAAACTTCCTTTTCATTTAGTACCATTTTTCGCTGCTTTACTCATTCGTTTAGGATTCCAACTTCTTTTTGGTTTGGTAGACTCGAGTTTCAGTTTTTAATCCACAAAAGTTTGAGCCTTTCTTGATCAAGTTCTGATTGTGATTGAGGTATCTTCCTCGCTAGATAGATGTTACTGTCAATTAGCGGCATTTGATCTCTCTGGGTTGCTAGAAACCCACATCGTGTTCAGATCAAGTGTGAATCTTTCTATTTCTTTTCCAGAATTTGTTTTTTGTGTATCAAGAAGCTGAACCAACCGAGTGATATTCCTTCGAATTTTGTTGTTTTATGTTCCCTTGACAATATTTGTCGGATTACTCATGATTCTTTCTCTTTCTCTGTGTTTTGGTTGGTCATATTCAATTGATTGTCTAATAAAGACAGTTGTTTTGTCTCTGTTATCCATGTAGAGTGTGTAGAGTTGCTTAGATGACTGTTTTTTTTTTGACGTTGGTAGCTTGTGTTTGTAAGATCTGAGATGGGCGAGCCACTAGGAATGCTCCAGGTGACGGTTATTCGAGGAAAGAAACTGGTGATCCGAGACTTCAAGTCAAGTGATCCGTACGTGATAGTCAAATTGGGAAATGAGGTAACTTTGGTGATAACCAGAACTACTGTCTGCTTTTCAGCAGAGTCTGAAGTGTGACATTGTTTATCTATATAGTTAAATGGGATCGAGGATGCTGCCATTTGACTGATGTGATGTTATTTTACTGTCTTGAAAACCAGTCAGCCAAGACCAAAGTGATCAACAACTGCTTGAATCCTGTGTGGGATGAGGAACTGAGCTTTACACTGAAAGATCCTGCAGGAGTTCTCGCATTGGTATGCTTTTGAATCTTCATTATTTTCCTTCTGTGACCGTTATAATGATGATGCTGAGATTGTTGATGTGGGTGTTGCAGGAAGTGTTTGATAAAGATAGGTTCAAGGCAGATGACAAGATGGGTCATGCGACTCTCAGCCTTCAACCGCTCATCTCAGTAGCCAGACTAAGGCATGTAGTGCGCGTGTCCTCTGGCGAGACAACGCTTAGGAAAGTGTTACCTGATTCAGACAACTGCGTATCTCGGGAGAGCACAATCAGTTGCATCGACGGAGAGGTGGTGCAGAGCGTGTGGCTGAAGCTGTGCGCTGTTGAATCGGGTGAGATTGAGTTGAAGATCAAGTTGATTGATCCTCCTGGAACAAAGGAGTAGCAGAAGCAGCATTAGGGATGATTTATGAATGCAGATGTTTGGCGTATGTAGTTTGTAACAAGCAACCCGTTTGTCTAGTTAAATTGCAACATGTATGGTCTTTGTTTCCAAATGAATGTGAAACAGCTTTTAAGGCTTTAAAGCTTTGCCCTTTGACTACTCACCAGTTTATAAATCTAATCACCATGTTAATGAATCTGTGAGATACGCTCTACTGCTCTCATCATGTTAAATTGCAACATGTATGGTCTTTGTTTCCAAATGAATGTGAAACGGCTTTTAAAGGCATTAAAGCTTTGCCCTTTGACTACTCACCAGTTTATAAATCTATTCATCATGTTCATGAATCTGTGAGATACGCTCTACTGCTCTCATTCCTGTTTTGATACATTGTACATCAATGGCAGATTATCACATCTCTACCTTCCTTATAAGTTACTTGTAACAAAGAGACAAAAACAATCACGCAAACCAAGGTGGCGATAAACGACATTGTTATTGGTATCTGACGTGTAACACTTGTTCTTTATCTCTTTTCTCCACCTTTTTTTTTTTGTCAATTATGATCTCTCTCTTTCACGTTTCTTCGTAATCATCTTAACAAGAGCCTGATCGTCCTTATCTGCCACCAAACCGATAGGTTGATGAGTTTTACACCTCTGCTCAGAAACTCAAAGTTGTGATCTTTATATGCAGCTCTTTTAATCCTCATCTCTGGTGTTCTCTGAATTCTCAGGCTCGACATAGTTTCTTGGTGACTTTCATGGCTCCGTCCGTCTCTGATGTACAGCCTCGAGGTTTTTTTGTTTTAATCCCTCGCGCCTGTGTGTTCTGTTCTAAGTCCACCAGTTCTGTTTCTGGTGGTATCATGAATTATCCAACAGGATTTGGTTAACTTACAACTGAATCTCGGTTGGCGCAGATGTTTGTGTTGTGGGAGTAGCGCGAACGCCTATGGGAGACTTCCTAGGCTCTCTCTCTTCTTTGGCTGCCACAAGACTTGGGTCTATAGCCATTGAAGGTAGTATTTTCGTACTCTTCTTCTCTCTCTCTCTCTTGAATCAGGCAAATTTTCATCATCTTACTGATGCACACTCCACTTATAGCCGCACTTAAAAGAGCAAATGTTGATCCGGCCCTTGTGGAAGAGGTCTTCTTTGGCAATGTCTTAACCGCCAATCTTGGGCAAGCACCAGCAAGACAGGCTGCACTTGGTGCTGGGATTCCCTATTCAGTGATCTGCACCACTGTCAACAAAGTTTGTGCTGCAGGAATGAAAGGTAACCTTTCATTAGTTACTCTTCTTCTACTCCAGATGGATCATTGAAACCTTAGCTGTAAACATCACTGCTTTTACTTCAGCTGTAATGCTAGCGGCTCAAAGTATCCAGCTCGGTTTGAATGATGTTGTTGTGGCTGGTGGAATGGAGAGCATGTCAAACGTACCTAAGTACCTACCGGACGCGAGGTGCGTTATGAGCTTCCTAACTTCAAACTTGTAGAAACAAACACAAGAGAGGCAATGTCGCTCTGATTTCTCTTCTCGGAAAGCTTTCTTGTTTATTCTTTCCTATGATTCCTGTGAGCAGAAGGGGTTCTCGATTAGGCCATGATACTATTGTTGACGGTATGATGAAAGATGGACTTTGGGATGTGTACAATGACTTTGGCATGGGAGTTTGTGGAGAAATATGCGCTGACCAGTTCCGTATTACAAGAGAAGAACAGGTCACTTATCTTAATCCTTGATCTATCTTTCCAGCTTTTGCTTCCGTGGACCCACTAACTGATGTACGTGATGATGAAAATGTTTGACGTACATACCTTGTATTTTTGTAGGATGCTTATGCTATACAGAGCTTTGAGCGTGGTATTGCTGCACAAAAGGCTCGTTTGTTCGCTTGGGAAATTGTTCCGGTATACCTCTCCTTTCCCTGCAGTCTGAGGAATTAACTTTGATGGGATTGTAATGGAAGTTGATAAATTCATACACTCATATTGATAGGTTGAAGTTTCTTCTGGAAGAGGGAAGCCATCGGTAGTTATTGACAAGGATGACGGACTGGGAAAGGTAAGTGTTTGAGGAAACGCTGCTTCTTATAAGATTTCGTTGATTGATTCAAACTTCGTTTGGCATGAACCAGTTTGATGCTGCCAAGTTAAAAAAGCTTAGACCGAGCTTCAAGGAGGATGGGGGATCAGTCACTGCTGGAAATGCATCAAGTATAAGGTCCTCTTTTCTCTCCTACTTTCCCTGTTCTTTGAGCCTTTATTATGCATCTCTCAATTGATTTTTGAGGTTCTTGTTGAATTTTGCCCGTCAATGTTTTTCTGTTTTGTTTTCCTCTTCTTCATTTGTAAGTCTCCAAGCATTTTGTGTTATTTACTTTCCAACAGCCACTTATTGGCTCTGCTTTACGTTGGTGGACAGTGATGGTGCGGCAGCTTTAGTGCTGGTGAGTGGAGAGAAGGCTCTTGAGCTTGGACTGCATGTTATCGCTAAGATTATAGGATACGCTGATGCCGCTCAGGCACCTGAGTTGTTCACAACCACGCCGGCTCTTGCAATTCCTAAAGCTATAAAGCGTGCTGGTTTAGATGCATCTCAAGTGGATTATTATGAAATAAACGAAGCTTTCTCCGTAATCCTTCTTACTGAGCTCTCATTGTTTTTAAGTTATTGCGTATGTTTCCAGAGGTATAGCTGTTTTGACTTGCTTCCCCCCCACAGGTTGTAGCTCTGGCCAATCAGAAACTGCTGGGATTAGATCCTGTGAGTCATGAAACAAGTACATATATGGATGTTTCAGTCTTAGTGTCAGCGTCTCTGATAATGTATATAAAAACAGGAACGGCTGAATGTACATGGAGGGGCTGTTTCACTGGGACATCCACTAGGATGCAGCGGTGCTCGGATTTTGGTCACATTATTGGGGGTAAGTCCTAAGAGCAGGCAACAATGGTGTTGAACTGAAATGAATCCACCCTGAAAAATGTGATTGAATCCTTCTGATTCAGGTGTTGAGAGCAAAGAAGGGAAAGTATGGAGTGGCATCAGTATGCAACGGAGGAGGAGGAGCATCAGCCCTTGTTCTTGAGTTCATGTAAGCTCCCTCTTTAACTCTGGTAAGCATAGCATTTAGCATAAGCAAGAGCTTACATGTTAATCAATGCTTCCCAATACAATAATCTTAACTTCAACTTGTTAACGTGTTGCCAGATCGGGGAAGACAATCGGGTATTCGGCACTCTGAAGCCAATAGATGTTGTCATAAAACGCAAAGCGTGTTTATATGGTTTAAGTTAATGTATCATGAGACTGCTTTACTTTGTATTTGAGAGAGATGCAATGAAAGTGTGTTAGAAATCAAACTAATATTGATACACTCTGAAGTAACTTGTTGAAGTCAGTGATGTTTTACCTTTACACACAACTCTATGAAAGACCAGCACTCTCCCAGATGCTTAGGGAATTGAGAGGTAGATTTCTTCAGCTTCTGTTTAACATTTTCCAAAACCACAAATATATTTGCTACAAATGTCTATTCAGAGGAACAAATAATACTATACATGAATCCAGGAGAGCATTCAGTACAAGATTTTATTCTCTTTTCTTCACTTTACATTTGCATGGCTAGGGAGATGACAAAGCCCAGTGCTCATTACTAAGTACTTACTTACTCAATTGAATTGCTAGCTCAACTGTAAAATACATCTTAACTGTGAAAGCACTGAAAGGAATTTCCTCAGAAGCATTCGTGGTTCATCATCTTCCAAGATTTCATGGACGGGCTTTTCTTTCACCGGGCCTGCCCATACCGTTGCAGTTCTCGAACTTGTGCAGTTCCGATTCTATGGTTTTGGCTATCTCAACACGTTCAGCTTCAGGCTCAGGAAATCCCACGTGGAATGATCCTTGCTTTGCAGGTTCTGCTTGTCCCTGGGTTTCGTAATGGTGCTTCACATAATTGTATAGCTGTTGATGGAAAGGATGATCAACAGAGAAACAATCTGCACCCTGAGTGTGGTGAGATGAGCCAGAGCTTCCTCCTCTACAGAAATGTGGGAGGGATGTGAAGTCCATAATCTACAAGAACCACAAGACTTAGAAAACTTTGCATTTCACACCAAGATCACAAGGAAAGAAATGCATATACATATATGTACCTTTAATAATTCATCCTTTCCGCAACCGGATAACACATGAACTTTTTTCCTCGTCCTCTCTTGTAAAAGAGGTTTTACAACCTGATTAGGAATTCAAGGTTTGCAAATGAAATACACACATACATGTATGCTAAGTAGCTAACGCCTCGAGTTACAAACAAAAGAGAATTGCAGAAGCTTACCTTCCAACAGGCAGAAAATATATATGGAGCGTTCACAACATAGTACGTGTTTGTCTTCTCTGGATAGTTCAGATCATCAATGGTCGATATGATAGTCACTAGCTGCATACAAAAAGTTGAGCACACAAAATTATAAAGAAAGTATGAAAATGAAATCAAGAACTTATTCTATAACTTGCGGTATTATCATACCTTAATTTGGCTAAGCGCTGAAAGTTTCAACCCTGTCATGTCTAGAACCTTCACGCAGGTGATGATTGGCCGCCCATTCTTCTTAGACATAGAAGGCTGTAACAGTGTTTTACACATTACAGCAAGAAAGAAACAGAAAAAATAAAAGTTTAGCCATTTTCCATGTACTCACCAGTAATACACGGTCTCTGTATTCATTGATTTGGATGTGGGATTGGACATAGTAATGAACCTGTATGTGGTAGAAGAGAAACCACATTGGTTTTTTTTTCTCTCATTTGATTGTGAAACTTGCGGAAACAACGAGAAAACAACATAGCATCTTACCGAAGCTTTGTCGAATGTGCTGAGACCAACGCCAACAGCAAAGACAGGCAAGCCCTAAACATCCAGGTAACAAAAATTAAGAATAAGAAGAGATATGTTTTGATCACAAAAAAGTCAATGAGGAATCATGGGCTACCTCTTTCGTGTAACCTGACATTCCAATGAGCTGAGAATCCCGTACGTCCCTATATAACTCACTAGGAACAATGGGTTTCTGCAGAAACCAAAAACATGATCTAGTGTCACGCAACACAGAGCTTACATCACAGACCAAGAGAAAGAGCAAACGAATAACTCACTGATAAGATACTGTCAATTTCATTATCCACCCTCCAACGCAAACACTCAACCAGCTGAAAGTGAATTACACAAACGCTGAAATCAGACAGACTGTGGAACAGTCACCCAAACCAAATAGTGAAGTGTTTGGGAGATATACATACCATTGTATAAGCTTTGCTCACGTTCCAGTCTCGTGCTTTCAGAAAACGACTCAAGTTCTCCCTCAGGTATCCCTGATGGACTCTCTGCAGATTCACACAAAAACGTTTCCTTTACTTGGTTTCAGTTCCAGAAACAACAAGAATAAGAAGCGTGGAGCATGAAAGAGACAATTATCGCTCAAGCTCAAACATAGAGATGCAAGATCTTAAGGATCACACTCTGTTCAACGGAATCAATTTCACCCACTATTACAGAAAAACCAGTCACAGATCAATTATGCTATGAGAAAATTGTGGAGAGTTTGATGCATCTGTGATCTAATCATTCGAATCTGTTGAATGGGGTTTGACCCATTTCCAAGAACAGAGAGAAGAATCCAAACTCCAGCAAAAACCGAACATACCTCCAATGTTCTCTTCAATGGCTCCTCAACTGTCACAAATTTTACCCAATTCAGTAATAATTACTAAACAGAAAATCAAAGTAGAAACAGAAAGAGGTAAAGAGGAAAAGGTCAGACCTTGATCTATCAGCTCCTGGAATTCATCAATGGCTTCTTCAGAAACGATCCCCATTGTTTTCGTTCACTTCCTCTTCAACCAGACAGAGTTGCCCAGAAGAGAAAAGAAAAGTAAAATCTCCAAGATCGACTCCTTTTTCTTTGTGCCCTCCTTTTGTCACTTTGCACCAAACTATGAGTCCATCATTAAAGGTCAAAAGAGGTGGTAGGAGACAGATAAAACCCCCCAACAGAAATATACACTTTAAAAACAAGTATTTAACTCGTCTTAAGAGCAGAACTACTTTGATAAAGACCTGTCTCATGTTTTTTTTCTTGTAATATGAAATTGTTGAATTTTTTTATGATGTAATCGGTTTCAAATAAGTTTTAATGAAATAAAGTGTTAAAAAAAAATCAAAAATCAGATTTCTTCTTGTGTCTGTGAGATACGTTGAATAATCAATCAATCCAATTCCCAAATCCCATTTGATTTTTCACCGCTTGTGGTTCTTGGTCAATAGCACAAGTTTTTAAAGTCTGAATTTTTCGTAACGAGTGTGAAAATGAACAAACGAAAATAAAAGGAAGATGCAAACTTTGAATTAATAAAAGGTTAATTCTAGAGGTGAAACTGGACAAGTGGTAAAAGGTTAAGCACTAACTAAGAACTCGTAACGGATTTGGTGAGGCTTGTCTTTTATCGGGAAAAGGAAGATCAAAAGATGGATAATGGTATACAAAGTTGGTCTCTTTTTTAACTTCTTTTTGAGTCAACTATTCAAAGTTGTCCTTTTAGAAAACGTTTAAATTACTTTTCAATGGGTTAATAACTTTAACGAAGAGCAAATTCGTGGCGTATTAGAAATAAGGTTTAGGGGCCGGAGATAGCATGAATGTGGTTGCTTTATGTGTTATTCAAAGGTCAATTTCCTTGTATAGCAAAACATGCCTATCGCACCAAAAAGTCGTTCTTGTGATTTGCAATTCAAAAGCCAAACGAATAAAGACGCAACAACTTTGGTCTTTGGCTCTTTGGCTCTTTGCAATGCTTTTCTTCATCGATCTTTGTGCTAGTTGGACATTCAATGTTAGTTATGAAACGTGGACACAGAGAAACAAGTTAGGTGGGTCATTCATTACTCTTCGAGATTTTAATTTGGGCCTAAACTAAAAGCAAGCACAAAATTAGTCAAAGACTGTGCCTGCTTTTCATCTTTGGGTCAAAATGATCTTTCAAGGGCTGAAACCTTCCATGCAAAACACTAAACATGGAAATGATTCCAGAATCTCAAGAGAGAAAGCATCATAGTTTAATTAGCTGCTGATGTATAAGGTTTGCTTCTTTTTTTTACAACTGCTAAGAAAGTTATGTGTTTTGACTTTAGATTATTAACTACAAAGATTCCTGCTTGGGATTCGGATATTCGATCAACAGTTGCCAATAAACAACGAGCAAAGCACGTTGACCCACTTAAGAGTTTCAAATTCTTGACCATGAAAAACTATTTTTCTAAAGTTAGAAGATGCAAATTCAATAAACAAATATTTCCTTTAATAAGTTCCTTTATGATCATATTTCTTTTCGTTACAGAAGTTATTAAATGGATAAACCTTGTATATGAAATCGTCATGATATGTAAAAGGTTAAATGTCTTGAAAAATTCCGGCTTTCACAAAACTCACACGCAAAAGACACCAAATCAAGTCATACGTTCCACAAACACATGTAGATTGCATATATAAATTAAAGAAAAGTAAGAAGGTTTGATGGGGCAGAGGGAAAAATAAAGAGCAAAAAAGTCAACGAGAAGAAAATGCAACGGAGGAGCAATGAGATCGAAGAGGAAGAGGAAGAAGAAGATGGAAGGAGAGGACTGGAGAGCGTGCGAGAGAGTCCGTTTGAAGGAAGAAGCAGTGGAACAGTGTCGATGAACGGAGAGGACAACGTATATGTTGGAGTTGGAAAAGGAGACTCGAGCATGGAGGCATTGCGTTGGACTCTTGACAATCTCATCACTTCTTCTTCTACTCTTCTCTTCCTCATCCATGTCTTCCCCGAGACTCGCTTCATCCCTTACCCTTGTCTGTATATGACCATCTCTTACCACTTCTTTAGCTTTGATGTTTAAATCAGTTGTGTGTCGGAACTCAAAGTGGGTATGTATGATCTCCGTGTAGTGGGGAGGCTGGCGAGGGAGCAAGCGAGTCAAGAACAACTGGAAACCTTTATGTCTCAGGAAAGGGAGAAGAGAAGAACTCTGTTGAACAAGTTTCTTCAAGCCTGCTCTGCTTCTAAGGTCCCATCTCTCTCTCTCCCTCTCTTGGTATTGATTGAGAGTGGATCAAGATTGGAAACTAACAAATGAGAGAGTTAAGTGAGAAACAGGTGAAGGTGGAGACAATACTGGTCGAGAGTGACTCGGTGGCTAAGGCTTTACAAGACCTCATTACCATCCTTAACATTAAGAAGCTTGTTCTTGGGATCGACAAGTCTAATGCAAGGTATTCATAGGTGTATACAAGATGATTTCCACAATTCTTTTAGTCGTCAGATGACAGGACAGCCTTCTATCTCTCTTTCTTGTAGGAAGGCAAAGTCAATAAAAGGAAACAGTGTTCCTGAACAGATTATGAGGAGCTCCGCAGCAGACACGTGCGAGGTTAAGGTCATATGTCAAGGAAAAGAGATAACGATGGAGGAGGCGGTGACGGAGAGAATCCCCTCCAAGTCCCCAAAAGATCAGCGGCCGAAGAAAGACCAATCCAATGACCCTTTTGCCTGCATTTGCTTTATCAGTAAGCCCAAAACTAATAGTTAATGGAATGAGAGACGAAGATGCAGAGATAAATACATTTGTTTGTTATGTTCTGTGTTTCGATAGAGGGAGTAAAAAAGATACTATGATAAAAAAACTAATAAAGTTATGAAAGAGTCACAACATTTGATAAACTACAGCAACTTATGGATAGAGAAACAAACATACAATTTCATGCCAATCTATAAAGAGCATAACAACACTTGATCATCTTTCACCATATGGTCTTCAAGGGAAGAACATAGTACCATATCTCTAACCATACCGCTAGAAGAAATCGAATTCCAAATAGTTGTCAGACCCTTTCTGAGCATTCAGAACCAAACCTGCAGCTGTCTTCTGGCTCGATGGTGACTCTGCAACACTCACAGCTCCCTTCTCCAGCTCAACCGGCTTTGGGATTTCCGGTGGAGTCGCACACCGAATCAAAGCCCAGTTCACACCTTCGAAGAAGGGGTGCTGCTTAACCTCAGTGGCTCCCCGTTTGAACCCCAGTCTCTGCTGCGGCTCCTTCATAAGCAGGCCCCGGATGAGGTCTCTCGCTGCAAAACTCACCACGGGTGACTCCGGGAACCGCAGCGGCTGACCCACCACATTGAATAGTGTTTGTCGGTTTCCTGAGCCCTTGAAAGGCGTTCTCCCAAAGAGAAGCTCGTACAGGAATATCCCAAAAGTCCACCAATCCACTGCACTCCCATGCCCTTCGCCTTTGATAATCTCAGGGGCCAAGTACTCGTGCGTGCCCACAAATGACATGGAACGCGCATCGGTTGGCTCAGCTACAAGCTCCGGCAATGGCCTAACTTGATTTGCGGTGTCGTTCTTGGATTTACGGTCCTTTTTAGATTTGCTTGAGAACAGACGTGGAGAGAAGCAAGTGGTGGGGACAGTGCAAGACGGTTGGATGCAAGAGGGCTCAATGCAAGCAGGCTGCACACAATAAACATTTTTGCGTAATGGATCAGACTCGATGGCGGCAGATTTCACTAGAGTCGGGCTGACAAGACATCGGAGTGAGAGGTCAAAGTCAGAGAGCATTATATGTCCGTCTTCCCGAACTAGAACGTTTTCAGGCTTAAGATCACGATACACAATCCCCAGCATGTGCAGGTATTCAATGGCTAGCAATGACTCTGCTATGTAAAATCTGCCACATTAAAAACAAGAACCCTTTGTCAGCTGAGAATAAGAGATAAAGTAAATGGCTTGATCTCAGTATGTATTCTTTTGTCACCTATCCAATACTTTGTAATAAGATAAAATCAAAGGAAAAGCTAAAGGAAGAATGACGGATGACTCACTTTACCGCCTGCTCGGAAAAATGCTTCCCTGGTTGGCGTTGCCTGAGAGTATGCAGATCACCTCCAGGACAAAATTCCATCACGAGGCACGAGAATTTCTCAGTCTCGAAATGAGTGTAGAGTGTAGGGAGAAAAGGGTGATCCAAAGACTGGAGAATCTCTCTTTCCGTCTGAGCTCGAAGAAGCTTCTTGCGACTAGCAAGAGATGTCTTGTCCATAACCTTCATTGCAAAGTAACACTTTGTCCCACTCAGCTCAGAGAGATAAACACTCCCTATGTCTCCGCAGCCTAGCCTCTTAAGGAGCCTGAAATGGCTCAGACCCAAAACCCCATCCCGAGCCCTAACTGCCTGGATTGCTTCCCATCTCAAGTCGTTGGCTTTATGGGGTTTGTTGACAGTGCTACTAAAGCTGCTGCAACTACTCTCATCGCTCACGTCACTGCTTGTGCTTCCTCTGCAGATACTGCTCTTACCACTCTCCATGAAATCAAGGCGGCCACTAAGCTTGGCACTTCCACTTGTCTTGCCAAGACTGCTCGTGCCATCACTCACTTTCGCAGAGGCAGAGCTGGTTTTGACGCTGCCAAAGCCTGATGTTTTCTTCTCCTGGTCCTTGCTATCAATAGTCAATGAATCTACATGCTCAAGAACGGTGGATAAGGAGCTAAAATCGGGTTTATGATCACCAGATCGCTTCTTAAACGGCTCAGGCAACTTTTTACTCTCCGGAATTGCTGCAGCAGCCGGATTTGTGACTGATTTGTGTAACTGCAGCGGCTCAGCTAACTCGGGTTTGGCTGGCTTAGTATTAGTATTCGAAGAGGAGCGCTTCTGAGCTTCGACTTCAGCTCCATGACCACTAGGCTTTCGAGTGGAAGACATCGGACGCAAAATAGGTTCTATATCGAACGGGAAAGGCACATCTTCCTTGGTGAAGTTTTCTCTTCAAACCCTACTCGGACCATAAGAATCAATTAGAAGAAGAACAGAATCCCACAACACAGAGATCAAGAAAACGAATTTTATTTGATGAACTTGAGAAGAAAACAAAAAATCAGATCCCAAATGGAAAGAAGATGACTCAAGATCGATGGAGAAAGTAGCAAAGACTATAGAATGAGAAGAATAAGACAAGGGAGATCTGAAAAAACAAGAAAAGGAAGTGACTTTAGGAGAAACCCTAGAAAGAGAGGAGGGGGAAGGAAGGAGATACCTTGGGTGAGGATTGAAGCAGACAAGATTCGAAGAAGAGACAAGAAAAAGTAGTTGCTTGCTGCTGTTACAATTACATGCACTTGATCACTTCAACTTCACTAGTGTTGCTCATATCGCCGGATACGCACGACAAGAACCCGGAGGGAGGATCCAGTCACAGCCAAGACTTGTTAAATTAAGATGACTCTAATAAAAGCTAAATTACAAGATAATACCTTTCGCTTTTCTTCTTTTTTATTTTTGTCTTTTTTTAATTAATAACATTAAATGAGGGACTTTAATTGCATCAAATTTTTCAAATACTCGTATTGGATACAAGAAAATAAGTAAAAAGGAGTGTGAGTCCAAAATATAGAGAGAGAAGAAATTATGCCGAAAGAAAGAAAGAAAAAGAAAGTTGAATGATTACAAATGTTTACGTCTAGATAAATTGTTAACTCCTTAATTTCTTAAAAAAAGATTATAAAATTGTTTATTCAGAGTTTCAAAACGTGAGAAAAACAAATGTTTGGCAAATGATGATAGATTATGTTTATGCAGACAATTAGCGCTATGCTTAGTAGGTTTTGTAAAGCATTAATGACTATGAGAATAAAAAGGAGAAACAAGGCATGCCAAAAGCAAATGACGATTTGTACTCACTTCCCTCATTATGTTCCTATGCGCTTTGCAACTTCGTTAAACTACTTATTGGTTACATGAGAAATTCAAATCATGTGACACCATTGCCCCTACTGATTGTACTCTTACTTACAAACGCTGAGACACAGCAGAAACAGACAAAATGAGGATGAAGTTCATTATCATTAGTTTAACTTTTGCAGTTTGCGGAATATTCGCTGACAATCACATCACATGCCGTTTGGACTGGAACCTTTTTAAATCTCAAACTCAAGAGATCTGTGTTCCTCGAAATGACCACTTCAAAAAATTTTAGTTTCTATTATCAATACGCGTCACATGTTTCTGGACCAAGCAGTCTAAAAAGGCTACAATAATATATATACAATAACGCCTACGACATGAAAAACCAGGCTGTGCTTTTGGAGGCATGAGGCACTTTTAAGACTTTCCATGGGAACCTTATTTTGCTATTCAGTTTCAACTCTCCATCTACTTTAATATCTTTATTCAGAAACATAACAAATGTATTCAACTCAACTTTTTTTATTAAAGCAAGCAGGCCATGTTTTCTGATGGTGGCTGGATCACCAGATTGATTATCAACAAAGAGCAAAAAAAAATCAGAAATCAATAACAGGACATAAACGACTGTTTTCAAGGTAAAGCAAGATGATGATGCCCTTTACTTACTAGGGGGACTCCATCAATTTCTTGATATCAGAGACCGTGCTTGTGTAATAATCTGGTTCAATCTTGTTGCTCTCGTCTAGTAGAAGAGATTCACTTGTCACCCCTGTTTTTGATTAGAAAAAAGAGACAAGCCTATCACTGTCAGTTCACTACACATTGTCCACATATCGCCATTGACTTGCATTGGCTTGGAAAACTCAAAAAAGAATTATACAGTCAATAGTAATGACCTGTTAGGACGAGGAGCGTTTTGCAGCCAGCATTCTGCCCAAACAAGATATCCGTATCTAGCCTATCACCCACCATGCACATTTTTGACGTTTCTGTTCCAAATCTGCAACACAAGGAATCACACTGCTTTATCACACCATGCTAATATACTGCACACTAACAAACGAGACAAGGTCTGCTTTCATGTCCACATACTTCTGTAGCAAAAAGTCCATCATGAAAGTAGATGGTTTCCCGACCACGATTGGTTCTCTTTCGGTTGAACCACACATGGCAGCAACCATACAACCAGCACCTAGAAATTACGAGTAAGAAAATTCGATGATGCGACAACCAATCTGCTATTTTGAGCACCGAAGCCTTAAGAGTCTAATGGCCATACCAGGCCACTCTTGCAGATCCGTCATATGTCCTACTGCATCACGGTTGGTCGCAATGAAAAGACATCCAGGATTCTCGCGTACGCAGAGGGTCCCATACCTGCGCATTTCAGTTATTATGTTAGGCTAGACTCAGAGAAACTCTTTTTTTTTTTTTTTGTTCACCAAAGACTCAGAGAAACTCTATTTAGACAATTGACTTGCAAGCAAATAGTTATCCATCTTACTGAAGCTTATAGTAGTTTATGTTGGGGTCTAGTCCGACCACAACTGCTCCCACCTGGCATAGGAAGTCATGAAGAAACATACATTAGAAAGTTGAGCAAAAGAGAAGAAAACGCAAGATTCTGGAGAGAGATGATCAAAGTCTTATGGCACATTACGCTTTTATCATGTTCAAAGAGACAGTTTGATTTCCATTGTGCCTTCTTATCATCGTCTTCCTGCATGGAAATACATACTCCTCTATAATAAACAGAGGAATCCAAAGAAAATATTGTTTTTTTCTTTTTTTGTTCTAAACGCCCATGGCTAATAAGGATCTAACATATTCTACAAGCCTATGAGTCCTCAAAGTGACGAATACATGACCCGACCCAAAGTCTCTTGAGCAGCAAAAACATATCGATTCTTGAAATTACTTACAGGACCACCCAGACCAGTAATACCGGCAATCTGCAGCTCCTCAAGAACGCCTTCTCCACCAATCACATAAACCTACAAAATCAAACACGAAAGAAAAAAGGAGAAAATATCACGACACAGATACGCAAGGAAGAGACACGTAAGCAAAGTGCTAGTCTAAGACGAACCTTCTTGTCCTTGGGAAAATTGTTAACTTTGAGGTACATAGCTGCCGCAAATGACGAAGAGAAGATCTCATCCTTTCATGGAATCACAACAATTTAATGTGGTAAGCACACAAGGAAATGTGATCCAAACAACAAAAGTCGGAAAAATCAAACATATTACCTGAGTCACAGAAGCGAGACCCAAAGATCGGAACTTTTCAGCGTATTGCCTCCTAGATTTCACCGCATTGTTGGTCACAAAGACAACATTTTTACCCTGAAAAAGCGCACAAATCCAAAATCAGAGAGGGGAAGAAAGAGGAGAGATTAAAATGAAAAGGAGTGAAAAAGAGAGTTTACCTTAGAGCGGAGTAAGTCGAGAGTTTGAGAAACTCCATCGATGAGCGTTTCACCCTTCCATATAACACCTGAATCATCATCAAAAGCCACAGTCCAATTCTAAGGATCACCATCAAGGGGATCTGGAGTGTAAAATAGCCAGAAAACAATACCATCGCAGTCGAAGAGGAAAGTGTCGACAGAGTCAAACAGAGATTTCAAGTTACTGGAGGAGAGAATCTGAGGCGCCATTAGAGTGTCTGTCTTCGTATCCCACAATTTTGGAGTTGCGATTGATGATGATGAATGATTCTGGCAGAGCGCAAAATTTGGCAAGTCTCGAAACGACGACGTTTCAATTTAAAAGGCCCATTATCATTTGGGCTTCGCTCGGGCTTGTCCTTTTTAACTATAAAGAAATAAATAGAAAGGTTTTCTTATTGGCTGCTTTGGCTTTTCACTCTGATGACAAGTGTTAAAGGGGTAGTGGAAGGAACAACTCCGAGTGTCTTGGGGAAGTAGATGGCACAAGTCGTAAATAAGGAGGAAGAGAAAGGGTGTTTTGGGGAAGAAAGCGGAATGAGAATGAGTTGTTGTAGGAATCTAGGAACTGCAATAAAGGCTGTGCATTTGCATCTGAGGCGTGTGGGCAGTCTCTATCGTCGTATCCAAAGTAGGCAGCTTTCATCCTCTTCCCATCTTCACCTACCAATGGCGGATCTCAAGTCAACCTTTCTCAACGTTTACTCCATCCTCAAGTCCGAACTCCTTCACGACCCTTCCTTCGAATTCACCGATGAGTCCCGTCTCTGGGTTGAACGGGTACTCTTCCCCTTTCATCAGATTCTAATCCGATCCACATCGTTTCTCGATTCTCCTTTTATCTTAATTGGTATGACAATGCTGATTCTCTCTTTCTTTGCAGATGCTGGATTACAATGTACCTGGAGGTGAGAGCCTCTCTCTCTCTCTTTCTCTCGCAATTCATCAATCCTTGTAATCTCTTTTTCTCCCCTTCTGACACTTACTGGTTTTCTCTTCTCCAGGGAAGCTCAATCGGGGTCTCTCCGTCGTGGACAGCTTCAAACTTTTGAAGGAAGGCAGAGATTTGACCGAAGAAGAGATTTTCCTCTCTTGTGCTCTCGGTTGGTGTATCGAATGGGTATGCAAAGATTCACCCTTTTAGTTACTCTAAACAGATTATAGATACCCTCCTCTCTCTCTTTCTCTCTGTTGACATTGTTTCTCTCCATCTTCGCAGCTTCAAGCTTATTTCCTTGTGCTTGATGACATTATGGATAACTCCGTCACTCGCCGTGGCCAACCTTGCTGGTTCAGAGTTCCTCAGGTTTACTCTCTTATCATATTCTCAAAGAACACTAGAGAGTCCTCCAATCTCTAACACACAAATGTTCCAGGTTGGTATGGTTGCCATCAACGACGGGATTCTACTTCGCAATCACATCCACAGGATTCTCAAGAAGCACTTCCGGGGAAAGCCTTGCTATGTTGACCTCGTTGATCTGTTTAATGAGGTAATCTGTTTTTTTTTCTTTCTTTTTTTGCAGATCTATACACTCCTTTTTACACAACTGAAAATCATGGTTAATTATTATCCTAGCCTATTCCTTTTGCTCTGTTTAGGTAGAGTTGCAAACAGCTTGTGGCCAGATGATAGATCTGATCACCACCTTTGAAGGCGAAAAGGATTTGGCCAAGTACTCATTGCCAATGTGAGTCAAGTGTGGGTATTTCACATAATAATAGAAAATGGTATGTCCTAATGGATGATCAAATGAAAGGTAGTACATTTTCTGACTGATGAAATGGTTTTCAACTTGCAGCCACCGGCGTATTGTCCAGTACAAAACGGCTTATTACTCATTTTATCTCCCTGTGAGTATGAATTTTTCTTACTTGGGTTCACAGTATCAGAGCGATCATGTCTTTACATTTTCTCAGTGCTAACATATATTTTAGATCTTGTGTAACGAGCTGTGTTGTTCTAATCAGGTTGCTTGTGCGTTGATAATGGCGGGAGAAAATTTGGAAAACCATATTGATGTGAAGAATATTCTTGTTGACATGGGAATCTACTTCCAAGTGCAGGTCTAGTTTGCTGCTAAGAATTCATGAGAACTATTTGATAGGCTAATGTCAGGAAGTTGATATTCGCTATTGTTTTGACCTTTGTGTAGGATGACTATCTGGATTGTTTTGCTGATCCCGAGACACTTGGCAAGGTTTTAACTCCTGCAATGCTTGGTTTTTGAGTCGTATCTAACTGTGTTAATGTGCTCACTTGATGGAAACATATTGGAACGTTTGATAATGCAGATAGGAACGGATATAGAAGATTTCAAATGCTCCTGGTTGGTGGTGAAGGCATTGGAACGCTGCAGCAAAGAACAAACTGAGATCTTATATGTAAGAATCATAATAAGTTTTTTCTTTTCAAAATGTTTTGTGACCTGTTTGGAACCTGAAGGAAGTATTGTTGTGATATCTTAGGAGAACTACGGTAAACCCGACCCGTCAAACGTTGCTAAAGTGAAGGATCTCTACAAAGAGCTTGACCTTGAGGTTTGAAACTAGTGAAAAATCTTAAAGAGATGATGTAAAATATACACAACTAACATATCCTCTGCTCTGCTAATTTGATCTGGTTTGATGTGTGAACATGCAGGGAGTGTTCATGGAGTATGAGAGCAAAAGCTACGAGAAGCTGACGGGATTGATTGAGGCTCACCAAAGTAAAGCAATCCAAGCAGTGCTAAAATCTTTCTTGGCTAAGATCTACAAGAGGCAGAAGTAGTCTGAGCCCTCCAAATTTCCTGTTATGTCTTGATTCTTCCTTGGTGATTTACTGATTTGTGTAATTCTGTTAAGTGCTCTGATTTTAGTGGGAATAAACCTACCTCATTTCTTAAATTAAGTCATCATTTTCTCTTTTATATATTTTAATTTTTGTTCTCGTGTCATATAAAAGAAAAAATTTGACTTTCTCATAAATTTATGAAAGCTAAAATTATTTATTTTTGATTTTACAATGTACCTGACATACTACAAATTACAAAACAAGTTCTAACTACAAAACTACAACAATTTTGAAAGAAAAAAAATCCAAATAACTGGTTTAAGCTCTTCTGCACTTTAATATACGAACCGAAAGACGCTTTGTGGCAGTTTCCCATGCTTTTATTTTCAATATGCATAACTGCGGTACCTATTTGGGAAAATACATAAAAGTGTAGGGACTGAGTTCACAAATTTATATTCTGAGTAGAACTTTGGAGACAAGACAGGTGAAAGAGAAACCCTAGACTGTTCCATCCTTTGTCTTTGGGGATCATGTGAAAGAGGTAAAGAGTCTTGCTTTAGATTCGAGTTGCAGAGAGAGAAGAATGTACGGAAGATCAGGTCTTGACAGGTTTAAAAAGTCTCAAACTTCGGAACCCTTCTCAGTGTCCGCAAATCCACCAGCGAAGCCAGTAGTTCAACGTTTTTCCCCGGAGGCGACGCCATTGCCGTCGGCGGCGCAGACTCAGGTCGGAGCGAGTCAGTCAAGCTGGCAACCCCCAGATTGGGCGATTGAGCCTCGTTCCGGTGTCTACTCACTTGAGGTTGTGAAAGACGGCCAGATCCTTGATCGGATTCATCTCAATAGACGGAGACATATCTTCGGGAGACAGCATCAGACTTGCGATTTTGTGCTTGATCATCAGTCTGTTTCGCGTCAGCACGCCGTCGTCGTTCCCCACAAGAACGGCAGGTTTGTTGATTGGCTTTTCCATCTCTTTTCTTAAGGGCTTTACTTCGGCCACTCTTGTAAGAAGTCTTCATCTTTTTATTGCAGTATCTTTGTGATTGACTTGGGATCAGCTCATGGTACCTTTGTTGCCAACGAGAGATTGACGAAAGATACTCCTGTAGAGCTTGAAGTGGGTCAATCCTTACGATTTGCTGCGTCCACTAGAATCTACATTCTGAGAAAGAACAGCGAGGCTCTCTTTACTCGCCCTCCTCCTCCATCTGAGATTAAGCTTCCCTCGCCTCCTGATGCTTCTGACGAGGAAGCTGTTGTTGCATACAATACCTTGCTGAATCGATATGGTTTAAGCAACGGAGAATCGGGTTGTGTGTTAGGCAAAAGGAAAGAGAAGGCTGGATCAGAAGGTTGTGTGGGTAAGAGGAAGAAGAAAGTACGAGTTAGCTTCAGGGATCAACTAGGAGGAGAGCTTGCTGAGGTTGTTGGGATGTCAGATGGAGCAGACGTGGAGACAGAGCCTGGTCCGATAGGTGTCAAAGAAGGGAGTCTAGTTGGGAAATATGAGTCACTGGTGCAAGTGACATTGATACCCAAAGGCAAAGAGAAAGAAGAGAGAGCTTTGGCAGGAAACAGAGGTGTGACTGATAGACTCCAGGAAGCAATGAGGAAGTTAAAAAGTGGTCCAAAAGGAGGGATCTATGATGATCTTTACGGTGGTGATTCACTTACCAAGGCCGTTGGTACGTCATGGGCTTCTTCTGTGAGTGAACCAGCCGCTAAAGATAACGAAGAAACGAAACGTGGAGGGGTTGATGAAGAGGATGATGATAACGACGATCTGTTTGGTGACTGACTGATTTTAAGCTACTACTCTTCTTCTCTTCTAATGGCTACATTTCATTCCAGGGCATTGGTAGTGTTGTTTCATCTGTGTTTATTCAACGGCAGAAGCAAGCAGATAGAGCTCTAAGCCCAGGCCCATTGTCTTGTGTTATAAGTAAGAACCCTGAAATTTGGATATGAGGCTGAGCCTGGTTATTCTAGTTGGGTCTTAACAAGAGATAGATAGTCATTACAAATAGTGTGGAGAGTATCGAGAGTAGGGCCAGTAAAAATGGAGTGCAATGGATTTTGACTAGTAGTGACTTACAATTCTCTACTCAAGGCAGACAAATCCCATCAGAAGAGGACATTTGTACTCAAATACCTCTCCTCCCATTCTTGTTTTACTTTTTGCCTTTTTGCATTATTAAAATAGCACACTAATGATGTGGGTTGACTTCCCCCCTCCCCCACAACAACAGAGATTCCACAGGGGAATGGACAACAAGTAGCACACTTGTACAAATGGTAATCTGCCTCTGATGCTTTAAAGTTTGTGACTGAAGAGGGAAGGTATGATCTGGGGATCCATGCATCCTTGCTTTGGGATTTGCTTTATGACAAAATAATATAAAGAAGAAAGAAGATAATTGTGCTGCATCAGAGTTCCCTTTGATTATAACTCTCTTTTGGGTTAAGCCTACCAAACTCCCCTACTCCTAGTCCTAGGGTGGTCCATTGTTGTATTTATAATAAGAGTAATCTCACTTGTAATTTAATTGTAGTAGGGAAAGGTGGAAGACCCACTTTTGTGTTTCACTTTATTTCTGTTTGGTGAGATGTTGTTTTCCTTGTGCAAAAGATGGAATGCATGAAGGACACTTGTGTCTAGCTTTGTTCATATTTGGTTGTGGATATTTTCTTGATTCACTTGCCCACTTCAACTAGCTTTCTAGTACTAACCGAATTCGTTTTTTTCTTCTTAATTTTCATCTTAACTCGGGAGGAGACCATAGAGTCACGAACACTCAACTTGTAGCTACGAGCTGTATACCTATATGTGTATGTGTGCCAATTTGTCTGGTATTCATTTTCAAACCAGAATAAGTATTGAAGAAAATACATATCAGACACCATTTAAAGAGTCGGTCCATGCGGGGAGCAACAAGTGACGAGGCCGGGACCCTTGTTTACCATTCAACTCTCTCTTTCTCTCTCTTGAGATTTAATCTCACTAAACACTTTTTTGACAATTTGATCATTACCACTTTCACATCACTCTCTCTCTCTCTCTTTATTGCTTTCGCCATCTCTTTATCTCCTCTTCTCCTTCTTCCTCCTCTCACATATCATCAACCTTTGAGCATACTAGTTTTATGGTAAATCAATCATCCTTTTGCTTTATCTTTCCTTTTACTTTTCCTCCCTCTCTTTGGTTTCATAAACTACAGGTGTGGTTTTCTCATTTAGCAATACAGATGAATAAAACTTCGGCTTGAATATTTTAATTCTCTTCCTTTTCATTCCCCTTTTACCTAAAGTTTTGATCACTTTCTCATCATATGTTCCTCTTGAACGCAGAGAAGTCCAAAATGAAGTTCATGAAGATCGGGACAAAGCCTGACACTTTCTACACTCAAGATGCTTCAAGGTCTGTTCCTCCCATCTCTCTGCCTCTAGTTTTCCCAAATCGCATCTCTCTGATCAAATATATTTACACTGCAGGATTTTGATAACCGACGCACCCAACGATCTCGTTATTAGAATCAACAACACCAGTTATCACCTCCACAGAGTATGTTTCGTTTGTCTTTTGTTCTCGTAGCAAGACACACATGTATCATCATATCATGTATCATATACGTTAATTCAGTGGTTTCCATCTCTTTTTGCAGTCTTCTCTTGTTCCAAAATGTGGGCTGTTGCGAAGGCTTTGCGCTGATTCAGAGGAGTCTGATAGTGTTACCATAGAGCTGAATGACATACCTGGAGGAGCCGATGCGTTTGAGCTATGTGCTAAGTTCTGCTATGGCATCACCATCAACCTCAGTGCTCATAACCTTGTGGATGCCCTCTGCGCCTCCAAGTTTCTTCGGATGTCTGATTCTGTTGAAAAGGGAAATCTGTTACCAAAGCTTGAATCTTTTTTCCACTCCTGCGTTCTCCAAGGCTGGAAAGACTCCATCGTCACTTTGCAGTCCACTGCCAAATTGCCTGAATGGTGTGAGAATCTTGGAATAATCAGAAAGTGTATAGACTCGGTTGTGGAGAAGATCCTCACTCCCACTGCAGAGGTGTGTTCATTTCTCACTTTTGGGTCCAGATATGTTCTTGCACATCTATTTGATCTTTCTTTTCGTTTTGCAGGTCTCTTGGTCTCATACATACACCAGACCAGGCTACCAAAAGAGAAAGCACCACTCTGTTCCAAGAGATTGGTGGACGGAGGACATATCAGACCTTGACTTGGACTTATTCCGCTGTGTCATCACAGCAGCCAGGTCAAACTTCACGCTGCCGCCTCAGCTCATCGGTGAAGCTTTGCACGTATACACATGCCGGTGGTTACCATACTTCAAATCAAACAGCCATTCAGGTTTCTCTGTTAAAGAAAACGAAGCAGTGATGGAGAGGCACCGGCGTGTTGTTAACACAGTTGTGAATATGATTCCTGCAGATAAAGGGTCGGTTTCAGAGGGTTTCTTGCTGAGACTTGTTAGCATAGCGACTTACGTGGGAGCTTCTCTCACGACAAAGACTGAGTTGATTAGAAAAGCTGGTCTGCAACTCGAGGAGGCAACTCTTGCAGACCTCTTGTTGCCTTCACAGTCATCCTCTCATCTGCATCGCTATGATACTGACTTGGTCGCTGCAGTTCTTGAGAGTTTTTTAATGCTATGGAGAAGACAGTCTTCTGCGCATATTTCTGGTAACAATCAG
This sequence comes from Isatis tinctoria, assembly GCA_010577795.1. Taxonomy (NCBI): domain Eukaryota; kingdom Viridiplantae; phylum Streptophyta; class Magnoliopsida; order Brassicales; family Brassicaceae; genus Isatis; species Isatis tinctoria. The sequence goes on along the minus strand of CM021250.1, from coordinate 10,207,851 downwards.
TTGCTACATTCAATCAGGAAGGTGGCAAAGCTTATTGACTCTTATCTTCAGGCAGTCTCAGAAGATGTGCATATGCCAGTTCCCAAATTCGTGTCTCTTGCTGAGGCAGTGCCCGACATCGCACGGGAGAGCCATGACAGACTTTACAAAGCAATCAACATGTATCTCAAGGTATGGTTGAGGGTCATACCAGCCTACTTTGATCAATCATCTATTTATGCGCAGAAAATGCATACAGTACTTGGAAGAACTGAAAAACGTTGGCTGGTTACATTGCAGGTGCATCCAGAGATAAGCAAAGAAGAGAAAAAACGACTATGCAGGAGTCTCGACTGCCAGAAACTGTCTGCAGAGGTACGTGCACACGCTGTGAAAAACGAGAGGATGCCATTAAGAACGGTCGTCCAAGCCCTCTTCTTCGACCAAGAGAGCAGTTCCAAGGGAGCATTAAGTCAATCAGCGAGCCAACTTCTCGTGTCAAGGGGTAAAGAGACTCCCGCGGATGAACACAGCATGATGCACAAGCTTCACCTAGGTCCAGCTGAAACAGCTTCTATAGGGAAAGCTAGGAGCATACGCGAGGGAGGAAGCAAAAGAGGAGAAGAGAAAATCAGATCCAGTACAGACCCCAGGAAGCTAGTGCGGCAAGGAACAAGTTCAGAGCATAAGCATTATGCAAGTAGAGACAGGTAGTGTACTAAACATGTTCGACCACAGAAATTCAGTCTCTTGTTTGCATTCACCAGATTTCTGGTTCTTTTTTTCTTTTTCTTTCTATAAAGAATTGGTGATAATTGTAGATGGTCAAGTGGCAATATCTGTATTAATACAGTGCAGAGCTCAAGCTCCTGCTCAACCATTCTTCTTCAGCTTATATGCTCAAGAAAGCGATTCTACAACTAGCATTGGCCAAAAAATTAAACAGTCGGAATGCTCTTATTAGGATAAAGATATCATATTTGTTTCAAAGTTTCCACATTTCTCTCATCACTCTCACCTGAACGCCCAGAAACTCACGCATTGATCATACACATGAGATTATTACTAGCTTACGAGATCTTCGCTTCACTCTCTCATTCTTCCTAGCATGTAATCTTCTCGAGGGTCTCACGGTGTTTTCCCCTTAAAATTGGTTTCAAAATCAGGCTGATTTGTGACTGAGCGCACCCACGCCCACTTGTGGTCGCTCGTGTTCACTTCGTTCTTAGTCTGTGCCACCTCCTCTAAGGGGATATAAGCATAGTTCCCATTGATCGGGCCAGACACGAACCCTGTGTAACCAGCCATGACTCCGTGGATGGCCGAGTGGGCCAAGAGCGTACAATACAAGTTATCCGTAGCATTCGCAGGTACGGCTCTTATCATGTAAGTGGGATCGATATACTTCACGGTGAACAGCTCCTTTGGATGCTCTCGCTCCCACCATTCCTTGAGCGCTGACTTCAACCAAACTCCCACATCCAAGAAAACTAGGTTCCCAGATTCATCCCTCTCTTGTTTCTGCGATTCATTCCTTGGGATCATCTCTTGTCCTGCCCCTTCAGCCACAACAAGTACGGCGTGGCCATGATCTCTCAGTCTCTGCTCCAGAAACTCAAACAGCCCTCCTTTGCCTTCAAGGTAGAATCCCATCTCTGGGATCAAACAACAGTCCACATCACGGCTACTGAGCGTGGCGTGTAGTGCAATGTGGCCGGTACTTCTGCCCATGAGCTTCACTAGCCCAATGCCATTGACAGCGCTCTCAGCCTCCACGTGAGCAGCAGATATAGCCTCCTGAGCCATCTCTACCGCCGTTTGAAACCCGAACGATCTATCAATGATGCCGACGTCGTTGTCCACCGTTTTCGGAATACCTGTGATTCCCACCTCCATTTTCCTGCGGCTGACTTCATCGAAGATCTTGACTGCCCCACGCATCGTGCCGTCTCCTCCTATTATATACACCTGAAAGAGGATTTGGTTTAAACTCAACTTCATAAGCATCATCGTTAATGATCTTGAACCAAAGACGCAAGAGTTGGATTCAGGGAAATGTAAAGATGATCATTAGAGAGAAACGGACCTGGTTGTAACCGTTGTGTTGAATGGCATCGACGATTTTACCGAGATCGAAACCGCCACGGAGGTGGCGAGGACAGTGCCGCCTTTCTTGTGCCAATTATGAACCAGCTTAGGGTTTAACTCGACGGCTTCCATGGAGTAAAAGCCTCTGTAACCAGCTGGAATCCCATAAATCTGTCTCACACCGTACAGGTCCCACAGACCAACCACGAGCTCTCTTATGACGGTGTTCATTCCCGGGCACAACCCTCCACACGTCACGATCGCCACCTTCACAGCCGATGGCTCGTACAGGATCTCCCGGCGGGGACCAGCTCTGTGGTAGGCGACGCGTGGCTGGGAGTCGGCGGAGAGATCGTAGACGACCTGGGAGAGGACGACGTCGGAAGGAGTGATGTAGAAGCCATTGCAAGGGTGGAAGAAGGGATTCTCTTCCAGTGGGTTCCGGCGGTGATGGAGGCCGGAGAGAGATGAAAGCTCCCTGATGCTCGTTGCGTCGGCCATTCGGAGAGATAGCGAGAGGAGAGAGATCTGACTCTGATGTTATGAGTCTGGGAAAATCGAATCGGAACGTCGGCAGTTTACATGGCGGAGACGTGGCAAGCGCAGCCGCCCAGTCGTCGACACGTCGCCTAAGGGAATTTTGTTCATCGATTGTTTTTTCAAATGTATGGGCTTGGGCTTTTCAAAGCCCAAAGTGAAAAGAAAAAGTTGCTAGTGTGATTAAAATTAATCTTCCGCTTATCACTGGTAAATTCTACTTTTCCATCTTTTGACCGGATCACTTTTACACATTCCGACCTTCGCTCGTAATTATGCACCTTTGTAATTGAAAATGAATATTATGTGTTTATTTGATCTGGATTTTCTCGGACAATTATTCTAGGGATTTTGGTGGTACGTGTTTGTATAAAAGTATTGGGGAGATTGTCTTGATGGTGCTGTTTTCTTGGTGGTATGTTGTAAAAGGTCTCTTATAACTCTAGTTATCCTCGAACACAAGCTAGACTATATATCGGAGGTGCTAATTGCCTGTGATTCATTGTCCTCTACATACTTGGCATATTGTTCCAGTGTCACTAGTGATATCCTTCTTTAGGCTAATTCCTTAGCAAAGAGAGTTAAAACTATTGACTATGAACATGTACTTTATTTTGAAGGATGGATGCTGTGCGGTGCATAACGACACTAGAAGTCAAGAACAATAAGACAAATAGGAGCGATAGATGACTGGGTCCAATCTTGTCTCAGATGTGTTTTCTTTATTTTTTTTTAGTTTGAAAAACTTGAGCGCCTCTTCACACTTCTTTATATGAAAGAGCAGTCAAAAGCGAAAGACTTGGTCTAATTGTTCTTTTGAGCTTGCTTCCTTTACTCTTTCTACTTAACGTCTCTATTAATACTCTCTAGGTAGAATGTTGGCCTCTCTTCAAAGTTTTAACAGTTGAGCATTCCTTGAGAGAGATTCTTTGTCGTCTCCCTTTGTCTTCTCCTCATGGGAATGGGACGAACAACTTTGAAGCTGAGGAAGGCCTCAAAGAAAATGGTATTAGCAGCATGTCGTTCTCTTTCTCTTCTTCTTCCTCTGGTATGCTTTCTTCCTTAAGTTATTTTGCTTCCCAACTGTTCTTTCATGAAGTTCCCTTTTTGGGTTTATCTTTTCAAATGATTACTCAATGATAGATGAGTGAATTAAGTTTGAGAAATTCACACATTAAAGTGGGGTGAGGTCGATGGTTGTCACTGACAAAGCTACATGTGAAACAGAGTACGCGGAGATCTACAGCTATTATAAAGCAAGATAATTGTTCTCTGCCCCAACACCATGAGGTCCATGACGAAGCCATAGATAAAGCAGACTCCACTCAGCCTACTTCTACGGTATCCCACACTTACTTTCTAGCTCACATTTTCTGTTTACACTTCTATCTGTTTGGCAAAAGGGTTTCCATTTGGACTGCTCATGGATTTGTGGGTTTCTTTGTTGTTGCAGCAGATCTTGTGCGCTATTTGTCTAGAACCTCTGAGTCATTGTGATGATAGCTATCCCGGTGAAGCTACGTTCACGGCACAGTGCTCTCATTCCTTCCACTTTTCGTGCATTGCTTCCAATGTACGTCACGGAAGTGTCACTTGTCCGATTTGCCGAGCCCATTGGACCCATCTCCCTGCTCCTTCCTTTCCTCATCTGTCTGAACGCCAACTAGACGACCCTGTTTTGCGCATTCTTGACGACTCCATTGCCACTTCCCGTGTCCAAAGGTGCTCGTTCATCCGCTCGGTTCGCTATGACGATGATGAGCCTATCCACCCTCCTCGTTCCACCAGTTATCCTCGTCTAGATTTCTCTTTAACACCAGTTACCCCCAACGTGATGTCTTATCCAGGCTGCTTCCAATCGCTCCACCTTCACCAAAGTGCATATTCTCCGTTACAAATGTGTAGAATTGGGTCGGACTCGAATCATAATCACTTGACCAGTCCGTTTTCGCCATCAGTACTGCCACAGCCAGAGGGTTGCTACTGTTACTTCACTTCCTTGGGCAAGAGACATGCCTGTCTCTCCGTGAAGCTGAAAGATCCGCAACCCATTGACTTGGTGTTGGTTGCGAGTCCTAGTGGGCCACATTCTCGGCTTCTCAAGCAGGCAATGATATTGGTAACCTCCTCCCTTCGACCGGTTGATCGTCTAGCCATAGTGACGTACTCGTGTGTCGCGGCGCGTGTGTTTGCTCTGAGACGCATGACTTTATGTGGAAAGCGGGCGGCTCTGCGAGTGATTGACCGTCTCTTCTACATGGGACAAACCGACCCTTCTCAAGGAATCCGCAAGGGCATCAAAGTGCTCAAAGATCGTGCGTACAAGAATCCACAGTGCGGCATTTTGCATATCTGCACTAGTCCGATGAGACCATATTATCCCAACAGCGTGATGCAGATGGGTGTCATAGTCCATAGGTTTCACCTGGGATTCGGTACTGAGACTTGGAATGGTTTTGTGATGCATGAGTTTGAAGAGCTTTTAGAAAAGGTGTTGGGACGAGTAGCAAGCGATATCCAACTGAGAATCGGGATGGAAGGGACGATTGCTAAAGTAGGCGAGCTGAGAGGCGGTGAAGAAAAGCAAGTGTTGCTAGACCTTGGTGCGCATGTCAACGTTCGTCTCTGCTACAGCTATGTCGAAGGAGACACTAATGAGTGTATCAGGAGAAGAGGGGAGACGACATTAAGCTTTGACGACAATGAAGGGGTGATTGTCAATCTGCAGGTGGGAGGGGGTAATGACTATATGAACACCAATAGTGTAGCATAACTACCGGAACTTGGGACTATCGTGATCCTTTTATGGCCAGAGGATAGGTAAAGTGATTGAATGAAACTGCAAATCTCTGATTATTTTAACCTTGTAGGAAGTATCTTAATTGTAAACTTTCTCAAGACTACTTTTGTAGCGTGTTACAACTTACAACATACCAAGAATCATGATAAATTCAACACTAGAAGAGTTCATGCAATTGTGATCGGCTCGTTACTTGTCCATTGTTGGTCTTTACTCGATCAAATCAACCGTATGGCAGGAGATATGTATTGGAAAGAAATTCCACAGAAAATTTGAAAATGCTGTGGAATCATGAAAATCCGAAGGTAATAAATTTCATCTCATACTAAAACACTCAAGCCTTCCTACTAATTCCAACCAAATCTTGGATCCAAGAGAGTCCCAGGGCTAGGTCATGTTGGAGAATGCACGACTCCAACAACCTTATCCAACACGTGTGCACCGCTTCATTATCCTAAACTTTTCTCGGTGTCTTCTTTCATTCTTCATATGCTTCTTGGATAGCAATCAATGAGCATAGCACAACGTATGGGTACGTGGGTTACGTAGAAACCTACAAGACATATAGGAGAGGTTTGTCAGAGGATTCTTTTGCAACAAACAAGGATTGCATTGCATCCATCAGAATGCGAAATTTTGATATTGTTTGCCTTTTCTAAAAAAGAACGATTTTTCAGAACCCTATCAATCGTACCAGTCAAAAGTTGTCTCTTCCAACTATTTCATTGCTATGAGAGCTTCGAGATTCTTCTGGAGCGTCCACCCTTGTGGATAAGGGACATCCCGAGCATCCAAGTGAAGATGCCAGTTCAGTATCCTCGAGCAAGCTGGTGGAACACCCTCCATCTCGCTTTCATCAGCCACAATCTGCTCTATAAATGTTGTCTCCTGCTTGGAAACACACAATGTCATATATAAGATTAAGAGAAGGTTGATCTGCGCACCAGAGAAATCCAAAGATTAGGAAAAACTCAAAACTCATACTTGGAAACCTTCCTTCACAGTGTCTAGTTGGCGGATTGGATTTGAAAAGTGACGTCGCCATCTCTTAGGGTCCCAGAGTATAGTGCTGTTAAAAGCAAATCCGGACATATCAACATGGAACCTTCGTAATCTTTTACTCTTTTCATTAGTGTGCCATCCAATCACTTGGCTTCCGTTGCATACCGGACCCTCCAGGATGGCCTTGTTTTTGCTTGGCGCGAGCATCGCAACAGGCCAAGTTCCAAATCGGCTACACAAATAAAATAGATACATACTTCAGAAGAAGATAAGCTTTAGGTATTAAGCCGCCAGCATTTACAAATGCTCAGAAAAACAAGACCAGGTACACAGAGAAGTTCAACAAACCCTTTCCAACAACCAGAAATGAGGTATTTTCTCAAACAAACAAGGCTGAGACATGGAAGAGCAAGCAGCAAAGCAAAGAGAGTAACAATAGGGGCATTGCAGAAAAAAAAGACCCAGATTTTCTGCAGAAAACTTAAAATTCGCGTTAGTTTTAACATCAGAGTAATAGGCAGATGCTTTGAGTTCTGACATGATTATAATCAATAACACTAGGATCGCTGAAACTGCACGCAACAAAGCACAGAAGATGCCATGAAGACAATAGATTCCACTCAACTCACAGCTCAATCGAAACACAGAATTCAAAAACCAACGATCTAATAAGTCTCACAAATGACCAAGTGACAGTTGTGAGTTATCCTAGATTCCACCCATTACCACAAGCAAAAGTAAACGGCCACTCTTTTTTTTCGTCACCTGATTTGTCTCAAGCTTTGAAAGAGCTCAAGCGAGTAGATATTGTCATCATCAGCGAAATAAACGATACCATCAAGCTTGTGCAACTCGATGTGTTCCAACGCAGTGTTTCTCCGGTGAACACCTCTGTCCTTGATACTCGTCATGTTCCTCTTGCAAACCAAGTGTCTGTACATAACTCCAGTCTTTCTCAGAATCTCCGAGGTTTCAAACGACGCCGCGTTGCCCTCCACCACTATCCACAGCACAGGCGGCTCCACTAGCCTAAGCGTTTGAGCAATCCTGTTCAAGTAGTACGCCTGCATCGCTCGGTTGTACGTTGGTGTGACCACAATTACGAGCTTCCTCGGCGCAAAATCGAAAGCCTCGCTCACCTTCTTCTTCTTCTCATCCTCCCTGATTTCAGTTTCCGCCACGAGGCTTACCGCATCTACTGCCACCTCCTCTTCTCGTTTGCCGTCGTTTTTCAAATCTTCAACGTTTGGCGGTTTGACCTCGAAGGAGAACCGATCGGTGTTACCGTTCACATCTTCTAACTGTCCGTACTGTGTCATACCTAATAGAAATCCGAGAAGAAAGAAGACGAGAAATTGGAAAAATGGTCGCCGCCATCCACCTCTGCGCGAGCTTTTAGGGTCAGAGGTCGTGGCTTCGGGGAGTTTGGTGAGATACGAAAGGAACTGCGAGGAACTGTGTTTACTGCTACCTTTCTGAGAGGGGGATGATGATATAGACAAGGGAGAGAAAGGTGCGCCGCCATTCTCGGAAGGACGGTCGTGACACAGCGGCGAGAGAGTTCGCCGGATTGAAGCCATCGGATAAGTGTCACATGCCCAAAGCAAAAAATTGAAAGAGATGAACAGAAATTTTCGCAGAGACGAACGATAAAACGGCACCAGTTCGGAGGATGATCGGCGGGAGATAAACAATTTCAAGCTCTCAAGTCGGAATCAGTAAGGTCGCCGATTTGGATCCGTCGGCGACGAGATCTGAAAGAGAGAGGGTGGAGGAAAAGCACTCGTGTTTATTGTTACGCGGGTTCGTGGGACACGTGGCGAGAATTATGGCTCCCGAGTCGGAGAGGGGCCGTCGGACACTCTGTAACAAATTATTTTTTATGTTTGATTAAATTTTTACTATGCAGTGTAAAATGGTAAATAGAAAACTAAAATACTGCAAGTCCTCGAGAAACAGATCTGCGAGCTCATCAGTCATCACCTTATAGATTTTGAGCAAATGGTCAAGGTTATTTCGTATGAGGAAGATTGACCTTCGCTGGAGACTGAGATGGATGAGTTCCATTCGTAAATTTTGTTGAGTTGCGATTTGTGAACGTCTCTTGTATGTTTTATATACTAGTTCTGGCTTCGTGCGCCAAAATATGAAAATTGCAAGCATCAATATCAATATGTCTTTTACAATTTCCGGAGGCCCAGTATCATCTTGGGCCTATTCATTAACGAATAGAAAAAATTAAGTGTAGGTAAAGAACAGAGAGAGCCACCGGAATATTACGTCGGAGCTACCTTTCATCGGCGAGAGACAAAATGTAATCCAACATTAATAGGGAAGAATAAAATAATGTGAAAAGGCTTGACGGTTCCGTACGCGAGAGAGTGAAAAATGTGGAAATTGGAAAAGGTCATTGATGATAATGGAAAAGTCAAACAATCCTCAAAGCCTTCTTCCTCAACCTTGACGCGGAAATGAATAATAAGTCTCCGGCGACATAAACAAACATACATCGCTCTCTAATGCCCACCGCCATAGATTGATTCATTCAAAGGACTTTCAGTAATCCAATCATTCAACTTCCGCTTTAAATGTTCATGATCCTTAGTATTTGATTTCTTGTTTTTGTGATTTTTTTTTTATCCTTTCTCGAAACCTGCCACTCATCAATGCCGGGCCCTCTCTCGTAAAGGCCATCCCTTTCCACACTCCCCTCGATTTTTCCTTACCCCGTTTGGTTTTTATCTCTGGGAACTTTTGGGGATCCGTTCTTCGTCGATCTCATTTGTGTGAGGAGAGATGAAGCTTCAGGTCCGAGTCATGGAAGCCAGGAATCTTCCGGCCATGGATCTCAATGGCTTCAGCGATCCTTACGTCAGATTGCAGCTCGGGAAACAGAGGTCTAGGACCAAAGTAGTGAAGAAGAACTTGAACCCCAAATGGGCTGATGATTTCAGCTTCGGCGTCGACGATTTGAACGAAGAACTCGTCGTCTCTGTTCTTGACGAGGATAAGTACTTCAACGATGACTTCGTCGGCCAGGTTCGAGTCCCCGTTTCCCAAGTCTTCGATGCCGAGAATCAGTCTCTTGGCACTGTTTGGTACCCTCTTCTCCCTAAGAAGAAAGGTTCCAAAAAAGATTGTGGTAACCCCCTCTCCCTCCCTCTATCTCTTTGTCTGTGCTTTGACATTTAGGAAAGTTCGGAACTTTCATTTCCCATTTTTGATCAATCTTGTGTCCAGGTGAAATACTTCTTGGGATATGTTTCAGTCAGAAGAACTCGGTACTTGATTTGAATGCTAATGGGGATCACGCCTCTGCTTCGAGGACTCCTGAGTTGGGACTGGAGTCTCCTGCTGATCCTTCCACTTGTGCCTCTCCTTGTAGATCCGAAGATGCTTCCTCTTCCAAGGATTCGCAGAAAACATTTGCTGGTCGAATCGCTCAGATTTTTCAGAAGAATGCTGATGCTGTAGCACCTACACAGTCGATTAGTAGGAGCATTGACGCGTCTGAAACATCATCTGAGATCTCTAGATCAATCTTTGCCCTTGAGCTGTCTGAAGATGAGTCATCTTCTGCTTCCTTCGAGGAACTAATGAAGGCGATGGAGTCGAGAGATCAGGGAAGTGAACCTCCTAGTTATCTATCTGGTGGGATCCTTGTTGACCAGTTGTTTATGATCACCCCATCAGACCTTAACACACTGCTTTTCGCATCCGATTCGAGTTTCTATGCATCATTGACTGAACTGCAAGGGACCACTGAAGTTCAGATAGGACCGTGGAAGCTTGAAAACGATGGCGAGAGCGTTAAGCGAGTTGTAAGTTACCTCAAGGCTCCAACTAAACTTATTAAGGCTGTCAAAGGCACAGAGGAGCAGACATATCTCAAAGCGGACGGAGAGGTTTACGCTATTTTAGCAATTGTTAGCACTCCAGATGTCCCATTCGGAGGTACCTTCAAGGTTGAAGTGCTTTACTGCATCTCTCCTGGGCCTGAGCTGCCTTCTGGGGAGCAATGTTCCCGTTTGGTAATTTCATGGAGATTAAATTTTCTTCAGAGCACCATGATGAAAGGGATGATAGAGAATGGAGCCCGACAAGGTCTAAAAGACAGCTTTGAACAGTATGCTAACTTGTTGGCTCAAAATGTAAAGCCTGTGGATTCGAAGGACATTGGTCTGAATAAGGAGCAAGCTCTGTCTTCCTTGCAAGCTGAACCCCAATCAGACTGGAAATTGGCAGTACAGTATTTCGCCAATTTTACTGTATTCTCCACTTTCTTGATTGGTGTATATGTATTTGTCCATATTATGTTTTCCTTACCTAGTGCGATCCAAGGGCTTGAGTTTAATGGCCTTGATTTACCGGATTCAGTTGGAGAATTTGTTGTTAGTGGGGTTCTCGTTCTTCAGTGCGAAAGAGTATTGCAATTGATTTCCCGTTTCATGCAAGCAAGAAAACAGAAAGGTAATGTCATTGAAGATGCATCGTCGACCATTCATATTCTTCCATGTGGCCTCTCGCTGGTTGCCTTGTGTGTATCTGACTGATTAATAATTGTCTATTTCAATTATAGGCAGTGATCATGGCATCAAAGCTCATGGAGATGGTTGGTTGCTAACTGTTGCTCTAATTGAGGGGGTCGATCTAGCAGCTGTAGATCCAAGCGGGCATTGTGATCCGTATATCGTATTTACTTCCAATGGGAAGACGAGAACCAGCTCCATCAAGTTCCAGAAATCTCATCCTCAGTGGAATGGTAAATGGTTGCTCTATGGTTTACTTATGGCTATTTATCTTAGCATGGGTCTCCTCCTCAAAACTTTTATCCACTTGTTGCTTCAATTCTTGAATGTTTCAATTCTTTGATTTGTCATCATCAGTTATCTGAATGTTGGAATCTCTTTTGTGCAGAAATATTTGAATTCGATGCGATGGCTGATCCTCCTTCTGTACTGAATATTGAAGTTTACGATTTTGATGGACCTTTTGACGAGGCTGTTTCACTGGGACATGCTGAGATCAACTTTGTTAGATCTAATATATCTGATCTAGCTGATGTGTGGATTCCACTTCAAGGGAAACTGGCTCAGGCTTGTCAATCCAAGCTGCACTTGAGGATTTTCTTGGATCATACAGGAGGTGGAGATGTTGTTAGAGACTATTTAAATAAGATGGAGAAAGAGGTGGGCAAGAAGGTATGTGGCTACTACTTTATTCTCTCAATCAACATTTAATCTGCTATTGTTGGTGCGCGTTCTTATCTTCCGTTTGGGGAAATTTCAGATTAATGTGCGGTCTCCTCAAACAAATTCAGCCTTTCAGAAGCTGTTTGGTCTCCCGCAAGAAGAATTTTTGATCAATGACTTTACATGTCACTTAAAGCGGAAAATGCCTTTACAGGTGACGAGATCTTGATGTTCATCACATTTGTTTAGTATTCAACTGCATCCTCTTTTCACCAGCCTTTTTTCGCAATGAAGAGAGTACAATTAATTTAGTGTTGTTTCTGCAGGGTCGTCTTTTCCTGTCTGCAAGAATTGTTGGCTTTTATGCAAGCCTTTTCGGTAACAAAACAAAATTCTTTTTCCTGTGGGAAGATATAGAGGAAATTCAAGTGCTTCCTCCCACTCTTGCTTCAATGGGGAGTCCCATTGTCGTCATGACTCTCAGACCAGGTAGAGGAATGGACGCGCGGATAGGCGCAAAAACACATGATGAGGAAGGCAGGCTTAAGTTCCATTTCCATTCATTTGTGTCTTTCAATGTGGCACAAAAGTAAGTGACGAGTCTTCTGACTCTTCTTTCCCTGATGGTTTATTTGTTAGTATTAGCTTGCTCACTCATATCAACGTCCTAGATTTTGATGTGTCCAACCAATATGCTTAGCATGACTTGGATATGCCCATTTTCTCTTCTGAATATTTGAATCGGTGCATTCCTGTAGGAACCACTTCTTTTGTAAACATGTTCAGACGTGGATGGCTATTGACTACCATAAAAAAATAACACATGTAGTTCCTGCTTTTTAGACACATGAACAACTATTATGATAAGATATAGACTTTGGACTTGTTTTGTGTTTATAGGACAATAATGGCTCTGTGGAAAGCAAAATCCTTGACCCCAGAGCAGAAAGTGCAAGCTGTTGAAGAGGAATCAGAGCAGAAACTTCAAAGTGAAGAGAGTGGTTTGTTCTTGGGTATTGACGACGTACGATTCTCTGAGGTCTACTCTTTGACTCTGGCTGTTCCGGTGAGTTATTCCCTTTCACTGTAATCTGCTACGTGGAGCTGTAAAGCTTTTGGCAAGAATGTATCTGAGTTTTGAATATTGTTTCATGCATGATAACTCTAGGTAAGTTTCTTTATGGAGTTGTTTGGTGGGGGTGAAGTGGATCGAAAGGCTATGGAGAGAGCGGGTTGCCAGAGCTATTCATGCAGCCCTTGGGAGTCAGAGAAGGCTGATGTGTATGAGAGGCAGACATACTACAGAGATAAGCGGATATCACGTTATAGAGGGGAAGTAACAAGTACACAGCAAAAGTCCCTTGTGCCAGATAAGAATGGGTGGCTTGTCGAAGAGGTCATGACTCTCCATGGAGTTCCGTTGGGAGACTATTTCAATCTCCATCTGAGATACCAGATGGAAGAAGTGGCGTCAAAGCCAAAGACAACATATGTGCGAGTATACTTTGGGATTGAATGGCTAAAGAGCAGTAGACATCAGAAAAGGGTGACAAAGAACATCCTGGTAAATCTGCAGGACCGGCTAAAGATGATATTTGGGTTCTTGGAGAAGGAATATGGCAGCAGACAACTGCAGCAAGTAGCATAGTATATATAGACGTTGGTCTGAGAGTGGAGGGCCAAAAGTGAAATCCGTTATCTTGAAGTGGAGTGCTGGGAGTTCAAAAGGCTTGCTCTTGTACGCACACAAACAGTCAAATGAAGCGAGAGTGCGAATGCAGGTGAAGCTCAAGCTCAAGTTTAAGCTTAAACATTTCTTAATTCTTCTTACGTCATAGATAGCTGACTTGTTGTCTGTAGTGAAAAGAGCAGAGTTTTGTGATTATTATTTATGTTGATGCTCTGCCTAAACCTCTTCGAAAGTGATCAAATTATAGTCGCTTCGTGTGTTGTTCAATGCTTTTTTCTTTTTTCTCAAGCTCTAAGCTCGCCGTGACTTTCAATTTGGGCCTAGTAAGTGTAAAAAGCCGGTTTAAGGCCCATTTAGTACACTTGTCTTGTCTAGAAGTAAAATTTAGTGAGCAGCCATTCCAGACTTGCCATCTCCGACGTTTGACGCTGACACTCTCCTCCTCTTTGCTTCATATCGATCGTCAGCAGTCATGTCGGAGAAAGGAGGAAAAGGGTTCAAATCTTCTCTCAAGTCCGCTCAATCCAAAAATGGTTTTTGTATTTCTAGAACCACTTTCGTCAGATTTTTTTACCTTTTTTCTCGACATTGTCTTAGACTTAGTTTCGGAGTTTTTGGTGTAGGATCCGGCAAGGACGATAACTCAACCAAGTCCAAGAAGAGTAGGAAAGTCCAGTTTGATCCTCCAGGTTTTCCTTTTTTTTCTTTCTCCTCGCTTCATTCCGAATAAAGCTCCCAACCTTTTCCTAATAAAGTTCCCAATTTGTTCGTGTGATATTTATAAAATGTTCATCTTCTGTGTTCGTGCTAGCCTCACGGGGATCCAATTATAAGCTTGTCCAAGAATCTGATGACCAATTTCAAGATTTTCCTGCTAAAGGTATCAGCTTTCTTCTTTGGTTGATACCCTTGGCTGTTCACGTTGTGTTTCGTTTGCCTAAACTCTGGCCTTCTTTCACTAAAGGTGGGAAGGGTACCAAGGCTAAGAAGAGTACTCTCTCCAAAGATTCTCAGCCGCTTGAGCTCAAGGCCGAAAAGGGTTTGTACATCTGCTACTTTCTCTCTCAAATCCCTTATGTGCTCTGCGTTATATTCTCGTTGGTGCATGGCAACATATGTGTTGCTTTTGTTTGATGGTGTTTGCAGAGCTCCCGGAGAATGCAAAGTGCATAATGGATTGTGAAGCTTTTGAGATTCTAGAAGGCATCAAGGTACAAATTGCTGTCTTATCTGAAGATCCTAGCATAAAGATTCCTGTGTAAGTAACATTCACGAGATTGTGTTCCGTTTTCATGCGCGAAAGGTCTTGGATTCACTAACGTGTAGTTTGTTTCCAGGTCTTTTGACAGAGGACTGGAGTATCTGAAATATGGTAGATGTTACACGAATCCTCAGTCTGTCAGACAGATCCTTGAGTATCCTTTCTAGCTGTCTTCATTGATTTTCTTTGATGCAGATCAATGCCCTTTTCCAATTTGATTCTTTTATGTGTGTTTTACCTTAACGAGTATGATATCAGGCCTCTGAAGAAGTATGGTGTCTCTGAAGGCGAGGTAGTAAACTTAACCAAAGAGCTTCATTTCAGACAACAAACCCTGAGGACTTACTAATTTTTGTGTTGTTATGTGCAGATATGTGTGATTGCCAATGTCTGTCCAGAAAGCATTGATGAAGTGTTTGCCTTTGTTCCATCCATGAAGGTATTCATTAGTGCCATCAGGATATGAGGCTCCTTTCTTATACTTATGTGTATATTTTTCAGTTTTCATCTCGAATTTCTCCTAGAAACTAATCTGAGTTTGTTTTTCTTGTTTGTTTGTTGTTTTTTGCTTTGTGGATTTATCCAGGGGAAACAAGACAAGATCAGTGAGCCCTTAGAAGAGGCATTGACGAAGCTGGCCAAGCTCAAAAGATCTGGTTAAGGTGTTCGCTAAATAATGAATAAACTGCATTGATAAAATTTAGATCCGAGCTGGTTAACAGTAGTAGTAAAGATGTTTTGGTTGGGTTTAGGGGTTTTTTGGGCATGAAAATGCATCTAAGTAAGGTCAGTCTTGTACTGTATATGATCCTAGTGCTGTCACGACAACATTTTATGTAAGTTTTAACCATTTCCTTCTCAAAACTAGCAATTCAGTGCCATGGAATGTTCTCAAATCAGTAACTCGTGCCATTTTCATCATGCAACAAACTTCATTCAACAACAGACAGCAAATTGAAATCTAGTGATTTCAAAAAGTGAAATATCCAAAAACTGGAAACTGGAAATACCAACGCAATAGAAAATATGTCAAATGCTGCTCCAAGAACACATCATTATAAAACCAGATACGTAAAATTATATGGTAGTGGCGTGTATAAAGGGCTTAGGGATCAGAAACATGAAGGATCTCAGTGAAGCCTACTTTCTTCTTCAGAGTTTGGACAAGCTCAGCTACTTCCACTCGACGTCCCTCCACCACCAGCTTCTCTTGTTCTTCTCCCTCCAACCGCACGGCTGTAACTCCTGAAACGTACGTTGCTTTTTCATTAAGCGTGTGTGTTTTTGTAATTTCTATATTGTGTTATTTTGGTTCTCTAAATTACCGTATGTTCCAGCTACGATTTTGAAAGCTTTGGTCTTGCATTTTTCACACCTCATACGCACCTTCAGCACCATGATTTGCTGATCACAACAGTGCCAAGCTCGTCTTAAATATCAAGTGCTGCAATTATATGATTTGTTCAAATAGTACCGAAAAGAAAGAAAGAGATGATCTGTTACCTTTGCCATATTTTGTAGTTGTAGCGAGAAACTTAGGGATGCTTGCTTTCTGAGAAAAGAAGGGCTCTTGAAAAGTTTCCAGAAACAAGGAAAGGAGTGGTTAGCTTATCAAGATGATGAAACCAATGGACATTATTAACGCCTTTCTTAAAAGAAAGGTACAGAGTTGTCATCTGCTATTTGACTCTTTGGCAATCTCTCTCTCCTTAAGTTTCCACTATTAGTAACCATCACTGTCTTACTTCTATTTTCATGCCTCTTGAAAGCAATGCCTTGACGTCGACAGTTTCAACTTTACGTCTAGTGGTCCCATTGGCCATTTTGATGGTTTCTTCTTCTCCTTTAAAAGCTGCAGTGGTTTTTGATGAAGTTAAGGGATTAACTACCACAAAAGAAATATAGAAAAAGCTGTGTTTTATAAAAGGAACTTGATGATATCCTTCAGGCTGATATCTGTTAAGATACGTCCTATTTCATTCCAGTCTATATCCCCTTTTTTCATAACTAAGAATCAGATACAAATAAGCTATGGCGAAAACTCTACTTGCATTGTTAGTTATTGTGTTTCTGTTTCATGTCCCTGCTTTTGCTTCGAGAAAAGTAGGTCTCATTTGTTTTGAGTAATAAGTTCTTGTCATGTATGTGAGCTTATATATTAAAAAGACTGTTGCTTTTGTCGTCTTTGGTTGACAGTAAAGTCGTACATAGTTTACTTGGGATCTCACTCGCATGGTCCCAAAGTCTCCCCCTTGGCCCTTTGACGCGTATCAGAATCTCATCATGACTTTCTCGGATCCTTTTTGGGGAGGTAACATATGGCTTCAAGTCGTTTGTTTCTGCCTCTTGATTATATTCTTAGTGTTTGATCTGATCCTCATGCATCTTAACAGTCATGAGAAGGCCAGGAACGCAATCTTTTACTCCTACAACAGACACATCAACGGATTTGCAGCCATACTTGAAGAAGAAGAAGCCGCAGCGATTTCAAGTAATTGAAAGCTCTCTTTCTATTTTGAGTCAATAAGAGAGTTTATTTCGCTTTTATATAATGCATAGCACCCGAGTGTGATCAGTGTATTTCCAGACAAAGGCAATAAGTTGCACACAACACATTCTTGGGATTTCATGCAAATGGAGAAGGATGGTGTGATCCCTTCAAGTTCCTTGTGGTCAAAAGCAAGATTTGGTGAAGACACAATCATCGGAAACTTTGACATGGTTTGCAACTTTCACTTCCTCTTCTCCCTCTTCCTTTATATACTAATTAACAACACTAAAGCCACCGTCTTGTGCATCATCAGATGTCAGATCCGAATCTCAAAGCTTTAGCGCAGATGGACTTGGACTTGTTCCTTCTCGATGGAAAGGAAGTTGCGACACTGCTGAATATCTTTGGATAACTAGTTCCTCGGTCTAGACGATAGTTCTATGTGAGCTGGAGATTGTTCTACTGCTCACTTGATAGTATGTTTTTGATTAGCTTGACGTGACTGCTCCTGGGGTAAACATCATAGCCGCCTACACAAGAGACCAAAGTCTTAGTAGCTTGGAATCTGATCCTCGCACGACTGCATACTTTACAGAATCTGGCACTTCCATGTCCTGCCCTCGTGTTGCGGGTGTTGTTGGTCTTCTCAGGACAGTGCACCCTTTATGGAGTTCAACTGCAATTAGATTTGCTATCACGACCAAACCCGAGCAGGGGATCCTGGACTGGATAATGACTTGACAGTGCACGACTACTTAGACGTTCTTTGCACCGCTGGGTACAACCAAACAAATTATTGAGCTTTTCTCAGAGAGTCCTTCGTACAGATGCCCCAAGGAAGCAAGTGCGGTAGACTTGAACTATCCATCATCTATCACGGTATCTAATCTCACAGGTTCTGTGACTGTGACCCGGTAAATGAAGAATGTAGGATCTGCAGGCACTTATTCGGCAAGAGTTTGGGAGCCATATGCAGAGCGTTTCTGTGAAAGTTGAGCCAAATGTGTTCAAGTTTGATATCGTTGGTCAAGTTAAAAGCTTTAAGATGACTTTGAAACCTAAATGGGTTGCAAAAGGTTATACTTTTGGAGGTCTCCCATGAAGTGATGAGAAGCATTATGTTAGAACTTAGTCCTAGTGTTGTCTCTACCGTCTAGTTGCTTGAGAGAGAGAGAGAGAACTCCATTTAGATCTTGTCGAGTCTTATTATGCTTCTCTTTCCTCTTTTACTCTTGATTGCTTATTTATTATGTTCAGTGGACTCGTTCTTGAAATTCTGAGACTCTCAATTCAAGGAAGTGTATATGTATATGCCAACTAAAACTGTGTCGGTTTAATTGATTTATGAGCTGTGTTTGTGGAATCTGAACCACACACAGTTCTCCTTCCTTGTACCACTAGTTACGGGGAACCGAAATCATTAAAATTTAGAACATCGTTATCATGCGAGATTATTAAACATCATACAGTTAGGCCTACTTAATAATATTAATTGATGAATGATTTGAGAGAAGCGAAAAACAATTAATGAATGCTTAAACACTCCAAAAGTCTAATAAACCGAGGAAAAAGGGTAAAGGCGTCATTTCAACGAACAGCTAGTTTTCAGTTTTCACTTGGTTCTTCTCGCTCACTAAAAACAATCATTCACACACACGAGAATGTTACTCTATCTCTCTTGATCTTGATGCTTCGACGACGACGACGATGGTGAAGATTCGCAACCTTGTTATTTTCTTCTTGCTCCTCACCGTCGCTGCTCCTATCTTTCTCTACACCGATCCCTCCGCCTCCTTCAAGACCCCATTTTGTCGGTTTCCTCTCTCTCACTTTCTCATCTGGATGTTGCATTTTCCTTAACGATTTGGTTGCCTTTCTTATTCCTCTGTGTTTGATTCTGTAGCTAAACGTGAGTTCCTCGAGGACGTAACTGCTCTGGTCAGTATTTTATTCTCTCCTTTTTCTTCTTCTTCATCCATTGATGAGTTCTTCAAGGTTTCCTTTTTTACGCTTTATTGTTTATTCTTTTGGTTCTTGTTCAGACTTTCAATTCCGACGAGAATCGTTTAAATCTGCTTCCACGGGTAAACTTTCCCTCGTTTTCAAGTTACTTGATTCGCCTCAGATCTTATCTCGTTTTCTTAATTTTTGCAATCATTGTTCAATTGCGTATAGGAATCTCCGGCAGTGACGAGAAGAGAAGTCGTGGGTGTAGTCTATTCCAATCACAATTCGGATTCGTCGTCTGTGGGTTCTTCGCGAAGGCAAGGTACCGCAAAATTCTCCGTTTCTCTCGTTTCTTTCCTTTTTTAACTCTATTTTTTTTTTTTTATTACGAGTTAGTTCACAAAGATTTCTCCTTTTCAGAAACGAGAGACCAATTGTCTGCTCGCGTTCTTTCGGCCACCGACGATGGAACTCAGTCTCAAACTGACAATCCCATCGAACAAGTCACTGATGCAGCTTCAGAGATGGATAAGCCCAATGATATTCACGCTTCTGATGACAACGCCCAGAACAGGGTACGTTTTCTGTATGGTCAGAGTTCGATCAGAACTTGCTCCCGCAATAAAATCAGATCGATTTTCTCTGGGTTTTCCTCATTGATAGGCTTCAGATTTGGCTTAATGCTTGATGGTATAAATTAGGAGAGAAACTGATTTGTCCTTTGGGGTATAATGTCTAGCAAAATCACCATGTTACAGTGGCTGCTAACTAGTGTAATTATCCTGATTGCCTGTTATGGCCCTCGATGTTCTTGTGCGGAAATGATCTCTTTACTCTCATTAAGTTGTGCACCGATCTCATCATCTTGTAGGAAAGGATGCATGTTCAGTTGACCCAGAAAACCTCTGAAAAGGTTGATGAGCAAGAGCCTAAAGATTTTGGAGCTGAGAACGAGGGAGGAAATGTGCTGATGCCTGATGTGCATGTGAGGCATCTTAAAGATCAGCTGATTAGGGCTAAGGTTTATCTGTCACTTCCAGCTGCCAAGGCTAATGCACATTTTGTGAGAGAGCTTCGTCTCCGTATTAAAGAAGTTCAACGGGCAGTCGTCGATGCCTCCAAGGATTCGGATCTGCCAAAGAAGTAAGTGTCCTTGGAAATGCGGTCAGTGACCAGTTTAAAATAAAAAAGTTTCTTCCTGTGATTAATTTTTCTGGCATTTTTTTAACCTAGTGCTATAGAAAAGCTGAAAGCAATGGAGCAAACATTGGCCAAAGGCAAGCAGATCCAAGATGACTGTTCCACAGTGGTGAAGAAGCTACGTGCAATGCTCCATTCGGCAGAGGAGCAGCTACGGGTCCATAAGAAGCAAACCATGTTCTTGACACAATTGACCGCCAAGACGATTCCAAAGGGCCTTCACTGCCTCCCTCTACGCCTCACTAGCGATTATTATGCTCTAAATTCGTCTGAACAACAGTTCCCAAATCAGGAGAAACTAGAAGATAATCAGCTGTATCACTATGCCCTCTTCTCTGATAATGTTTTGGCTACATCAGTTGTTGTTAACTCTACCATAACCAATGCCAAGGTAAGAATGAATTAACTTTGTTCATCTGATTGAACAGTGAAATGCGCTTCTTTCTGTTAAACTTACAGTCATATCGGTTTATTGGCAGCATCCCTCAAAGCATGTCTTCCACATCGTCACGGACAGACTCAACTATGCGGCAATGAGGATGTGGTTCATAGACAACCCACCAGGCAAAGCCACCATCCAGGTTCAGAATGTTGAAGAATTTACATGGCTGAATTCAAGTTACAGTCCTGTTCTCAAACAGCTTAGTTCTCGATCGATGATAGACTACTACTTCAGGGCACACCATACAAATTCAGATACGAACTTGAAGTTCCGGAATCCAAAATACTTGTCGATCCTTAATCATCTTCGTTTTTACTTGCCTGAGATCTTCCCGAAACTCAGCAAGGTGCTCTTCTTGGATGATGATATAGTTGTGCAGAAGGACCTTTCTGGTCTTTGGTCAGTTGATCTGAAGGGTAATGTCAACGGTGCTGTAGAGACTTGTGGGGAAAGCTTTCATCGCTTCGACCGATATCTGAACTTCTCAAATCCACTCATCTCCAAGAATTTTGACCCTCGAGCTTGTGGGTGGGCCTATGGTATGAATGTTTTTGATCTGGACGAATGGAAGAGGCAAAACATCACGGAGGTTTACCATCGATGGCAGAATCTGGTACGCAGAAAATATATGCACTTATGTTTTAATTGCTTGTGTGCATGTGGGCAATGTCCCATCTGTCTTTGATTTCAAGAATGTTTTTTGAGCTTATACACGAACTATTTTGAACTTGCAGAATCAAGACCGAGAACTGTGGAAGCTAGGGACTCTACCGCCTGGTCTCATCACATTTTGGAAACGAACATACCCGCTAGACCGGAAATGGCACGTGCTGGGCCTTGGATACAACCCGAGTGTGAACCAGAGGGATATTGAGAGGGCAGCCGTCGTACACTATAATGGCAACCTCAAACCATGGCTAGAGATTGGGATTCCAAAATATCGAGGCATATGGTCAAAGCACGTCGACTATGAGCACGTTTATCTCAGAGAATGCAACATAAATCCTTAGAATTAGAATCTCTATTGAAGAGCATTTGTAATATGTGTCAAACGTTATTTCTTTTGTTTTTTTGATGAGATCTTCATTACGTGAAAAACCAAATTGTAGATGATACGGTAAAAAGACATTTGTTCTGTCATAGGCACAATCGATGTTATTATTGAAATATATCAGCAAACTCCTGTTCTTTTCTGGAAGTGTTCGAGAAGAATACTGTTTTTTTTTATATAGAAAAATAGCTTAAGAAGAACTCTCAGTGTGTTGCGTTTAAGAAAGTAATTTTGTTTTGTGTTTTTATCAAATTACAGCACAACACGACATATATTGATTGTTCATGCTAGTGGCAGTGTATAATTAGAGAGTTGAGATCACCTCACTAAGAGGAAACTCCTAACTAATAGGAATAAGGATAGACAACAAAACTACATGTGATACACTCAACTACAGATGCCACCTGATACACAACTCATAGATCGTCTCCTGAAACCTTGTCCAATCCATCTTCAGCCCCAAGCAGTGATGTGGATGGGTGGTCAAAGGCTAGAGCATGGTCTGACTGATGGTAAGAAGCGTTCAAGCCTGACTCTAGTATTGGGTGCGCAACTACCATCTCAGATGTATAACCAGCTGCACCTCCTCTCATCAATCTAGGCTTCTTTGATGACCTCTCTTCTCCTGCGCTCTCGTCGTGAGACCCAATGTTACACCCCGAGTCCGGTGTCAGTGCCTCCCGGTAAGATGAAAGAGACTCGTCAACTGAAAGGCTCTTGTCTGGCCCACATTCTTTGCCAGATTTATCCTGTAAGGGAGACTCGGATGTTGGGGCAGGGGTTGCAGGATCTGATTCGCCTGTTACTGGGCCAGAGGGTTCGCCAAGAACTCCACTTAGTCGCTGTTGCTCTTCAATTATCTTCTTCAAGTACTTCCCTTGTGCTTCTATCCGTAGTTGCAGCTGTCTTTGCACCTACAAAGCATCAAAGAATGTCATATTTCACGCAAACCAACTGCTAATATTGCTCCACTGAAATCCTAATTTAATTATTTCTTAAAGTAGCATGGTGAAGGCATACTTCTAGTTGCTCGTGCAATCGTTTCTGAACTTCCATCTGCAACTTGAGGGCTTCAGTTATCTGCATTCCCCTGAAATCGCAAAGTGTTAGCCTCTTTCTGATCACTTAATCTGAGGAGCACCAGGCGGTAGCATCACAAATCAACTCAAAGAATGCAATTTCACATACGATGAACCGTCCAACCCAGAGAGCACATCTCCAGATTCTTTCTTATCGGTTTTCTTCCCTGAAAATTAATTAAATTCTAGTTTCAGGAAAATAGGCAATTGGGAGCATGAGAAAGAAAGATGGAAATCATCCACCTTACCTTCAGACGACGAATCTGGCAGATACTTTGCAAGTCGATATTTCTGAGTCAACACATTTGCAAAAATCAGCGAAAAAAAAACTAGGGGATGCATATACGGTTAAGAGGAAGAGAATAGAATACACACTGTTACATTATCATTTCAGTATACCTGTAAGTGACTCTTGACATGGTATATAGTTAATCCTTGTACACCCATCACTCGAAGAACGCCTTTGGGTGTAGCTCCTATGGAAATCAAAGAGACAAGAAAAGTTAAGTAACCCTAAGCAATCAGATAGACTTTTCCTCTCATGACTACTAAACATGTTGGCAAGTATATTCTACACAGCAATTAGAAAAATAAACATGAGTTACTTAATTACCACAGAAGGGTTATTAGAAAAAGGAAACTCACTATCAGGGCCACCAAGTTGAGCTACGGCATCAACGAAGCGTTCATGTAGTTCATGCGTCCAACGCAAACGTTGTTTAGAAGCATGACTAGAATTGTTCCCTCCGTTGTCTGCTTCCATCAGGCTACGAGATATAAACGTTGAAGGGAAACTAATGAGTTGTTGCAAAGCTTTAATAGAAATGAAAAACAAAAAAAAATGCTTGTCAGAAACATTAGGCAGTCAAATTTGCAGCCGTGGAAATGATCCTAAACAATAATACTGAGACTTAAGGACTGTCAAAGCGTGGAACTTTGGAACATATACGAAGTAGATTACTATGTAACTTTGGAAAGAATAGGAAGTAAAGATAGTGAACTCAAGTTTAAGACTTTCTCTAAAAGTTCCACCAGATCAGAAGAACACCAGTCACATGTCCCCCACTAAATTCGGAGGAATTTATTGCCGGAAAGAGAAAACAAATATTAAAAAAAAAAGGAGAGATCGAAGGTTATGAATCTCTAAGAACCTGTGGGTGGATCTATAGAAGAATCAAAAGGCGTCCCTCCATTTTCGGAACTTGCTCTTCTACGTCTCCCCGACACTCCTATCTAATCCGATATAGGTTTTGTCTGTATCCGGTGATGTTCTGGATTTCACTCAGTCGTCTAATTTCGATTGTTCCTGAGGAGCGGCGATCCAGCAGAGTCCTCCACCGATTTTTCCAGTCGTCGTCCTTCTCACTTTCTCAGCCTCTTTCAATAGATCGATTTCGCGTCTGTGGCATTGACTTATTATTGTACCTGTATTTCTACTGGGCCGGATCTCTCGGTTTGGGCCCATTAAGGCCCAAATATTATATAAGTGGTTAGATCAATTTGAGTGGGTCCAAAACTCAGCAAGAACAGCGACTCGGCAGCTGCTTTCTTCTCCCGCTTCCAAAGCCTCGCCGGGAAAATCCTCTTTCTTCCCGATAATGGCGACCATGGATTTGGGAAAATTGATCCGCCTGTCTCTGTTCTTCCCACTTCTTCTCTCTTTCCACGTTAAAATTGGAGAATCCTCCGCACACATCTACCCTTCCCAGGCCTTCCACGATGTCGGTAACTCTCTCCTCCTCTACGGTGGCAGCGAAGGAATCTTCGCCTCTTCCCGATCTTTCATCAGGTTTATCCCATTTTTTCCCTTAGCTTATCTTCTACATTTCTCGCTTTCCATGTGCTCTGAGTGTATGTATCCTCACTGGTCTCGTGCAGGTTTGAGAACATCACTCTCTGGAGGACAAATGACGCATCACGTAAGGGACGCAATAATGGGTTAGTCCAAGCTGTGATCTTTGAGGCCTCAGATCGTAACAACATCGGTGGTTCAGCTTACGGTGGCCAAAGATCTATTTGCTGCACTCCAGATCTGGCCAAGCTTCAAGGTTGTAAGCAAGGTGAGATCATTAGGATCCCTTCCGCCCATGACCCTAAATGGCCTATCCTCTTACGTGCCCGCTTCAAAGGAAAAACTTTGTCTGCTAAGATGGAAGACACTGAGATTCTCATCAGGAAGACTGGAATCTATAATCTCTTGTTTATCTCGTGTGATCCGAAGCTGAAGGGACTCAAAATGACCGGAAAGACAGTTTGGAAAAATCCCGAGGGCTACCTTCCTGGTAGGATGGCTCCATTGATGAAGTTTTATGTGTATATGTCATTCGCATATCTGTTGCTCAGTGCCGTCTGGTTCTTCCAGTATTTGAGATTCCGGAAGGATATATTGCCGCTTCAACATTGCATAACAGTGGTTATTGTTCTTGGATTGCTTGAGATGTTCTTTTGGTACTTGGATTATGCAAATTTTAACAACACTGGGATGAGGCCTTTAGCTCTTACTACATGGGTTGTTACAATCGGTGCTTTCAGAAAAACTGTCTCCCGCATTCTCATACTCTGTGTTTCGATGGGATTTGGGGTTGTTAAGTCCACTCTTGGTGGTCTCACTTCCAAAGTCCTCCTTGTTGGAGGTACTTACTTCATAGCTTCTGAGATGCTTGATATAGCTGAGAACGTTGGCATAATCGATGATGTATCTGGAAGAGCAAAACTTTTTCTTGTCCTTCCTGACGCCTTCCTGGATGCGTTTCTCATATTGTGGATATTTACCTCGCTTTCGAAAACACTGGATCAATTACAGGTATCTTTTTCTTTCCATATTAACAACTCCGTGATTAGGGTCTGTAAGGTTTTCAAGCAAGATTTTAACAGATTAGCTGATCAGCTTCTTTGTGGTCGATTCTTATGCAGATGAAGAGGAGCTCGGTGAAGTTGGATATTTACCGGAAGTTCTCAAATGCTCTTGCTGTTTTGGTTGTTGCCTCTGTTGCTTGGATTGTGTATGAGGTACCATCCTGTCAAGTCTGATTTGATACTACTGTAGTAAACTGTAAACTGTGTTAACTCAAGCCCTACTTGAAGAAATGGCTGGTGAAGAGGCTTTTGAACCTTTTATTGGAATGAACTAAAACTAAACAAGAAAAAGAAGCTCCTTCCTACTTGGAATGTATCCAGATTGCCTGATGATTTGTTTCCTGCTAGGTGTACTTCAAAGCAACAGATCCGTTCAATGAACGATGGCAGACTGCTTGGACTATAACTGCCTTCTGGGATGTTATTGCATTTGTGTTGCTATGTATAATTTGCTATCTCTGGACCCCGTCGCAGAACTCTCAAAGGTATGTTTTGTGAGCTAAGACTTGCTGAAATGGAAACTGTTCCAGCTGAGCATGTTGTGCTAGTCTTGGCTAGATGCTAGTGTGTGGTCCAATTTATTGTTCCTAGATGTGAAATGGATGCTAATGTGAAACTAATGGTTTGACAGATATGCGTATTCGGGAGAAGCGGATGAAGAAAACGAGGAAGTTCAATCTCTGACAGGGGGGAAACAAGATGGTGATATAAGCTTAGTTAAGCTGGATAAGAATACTGGCTCGGACTCGGAAGAAGATGTTGAAGAAGATAAGAGGGAATGAGAGAGAAAGTCAGTAAAAGAAACGGGTTTTGCATATGTGCTTGATCGCAAGTCCATGGAAGTAGAAATAGTGCGTCTTTCAGCATCAGGTCAACTTTAACACAAAGCAACCAAATCTTTTTTATACAAATATTATCTGTTACAAACGAATGAGTGATTATGTTTTACTGTGTGTATGTATTTGAGTTCTACCCTCGTTTGTTTTTTAGTACATAAAAGCATTTGTTACTCACCACAAAGATCCAGCTTTCTCAATCTAAGTGATCCCTTTAATTATTTTACTACGCAACAATCAACTATCATTTCTGATGAACCATTTTCCCTTTGGAGGATCCTACAGCTTAACTCGTTTAAATCTTACTTGAGATCGAAGGTGTATTCTAAAATTTGGAATCTATTTTTGGTGACGGTGTGAATAAGATGACGAGGAAGATAGAGAGATTGAGATTTGTTTCCTTACTTTATCTTATTTAATTTATTGTGGTTAAAAATCGTATATTGTACATTATTAATTCGTCAACACTGTCCTGACGCGGAAGTCTCGCTCTCTCTTTCGCTCAATTTTTTTTTCTTTTTTGTTGGTTTGACAGCACCGCCATTGCAGTGAGACTGGGAAGGGAGAGAGAGCTTCCTGCTTTCACCTATTATGCCTCCTCCTCCTCCTCATCCTTCTGCTTCCAGACCCAGTCTCAACGGCACCATCGGTCATCACGGACCTCCTCCGGCAGCTCAGACGGTGAGACACCAGCAACCGTATTACCGGAGCTACTCGTCGTCGTCGTCGGCGTCGCTGAAGGGATGCTGCTGCTGCCTGTTCCTCCTCTTCGCTTTTCTAGCGCTGCTGGTACTCGCGGTGGTGCTGATCGTGATACTGGCGGTGAAGCCGAAGAAACCACAGTTCGATCTGCAGCAAGTGGCAGTGATGAACATGGGAATCACGTCCCCGGACAATCCCAACCCTAGCGTTGTGGATCCAACCACCGCCTCACTCTCCTTCACAATCCGCATGCTCTTCACCGCCGGCAACCCGAACAAGGTCGGGATCAGGTACGGAGAGTCCAGCTTCACGGTCATGTACAAAGGCTTACCTCTGGGGAGAGCGACGATTCCTGGATTCTACCAGGACGCGCACAGCACGAGGAACGTGGAGGCGACCATTGCCGTCGATAGAGTCAATCTTATGCAAGGCAACGCCGCCGATCTAGTCAGAGACGCTTCTTTAAACGACCGAGTCGAGCTCACCGTTCGCGGAGACGTTAGCGCTAAGATCCGAGTCATGAATTTCGATTCCCCGAGCGTTCAGGTTCTTCTCCTTCCTTTTCATTTCTGTCGCAAAGGATTTAGCTTCCATTGGGGATCTGGCCCTAGTGTGAACAGAGGGAGAAGAAACTTACCACAAACCGTAAAAAAGGACAAATTGCGGGTAAAAACAGAAAGAGGAAAAAGAAGGATTTGTTGTTAAGTTAATAGATTCCTTTACACCGACCACCACCACTAGTCCCACTCTGCTTTCCTTTAGGCCTTTGCTTCTCCTTCACTTTTGATTTTTTCTAGGATCCACGTATGCACTTTGCATCTTCTTTAATCCACCAGCTATAAAGCTAATCTATTGACGTCAGACATAAATAAGCACTCCTAATCTTATTAGCTTTAAGACGTTAGGCTTGAATTTTATTAATTAATATTGCAGGTATCAGTGAATTGCGGGATAGGCATTAGTCCGAGGAAGCAAGCTCTGATTTACAAGCAATGTGGCTTTGATGGCCTCAGCGTCTAATTCCAAACTGTGACATAATTTTTATAAATTCTACTGACCACTCCAAAAACTTTGTGGAGTTGCAAAAAAAAAAAAAAAGGTTAGAAGATCCAGCCAAACTGGTAAAGAAACGGAACAGGATCCATGTGGGAAATTTTTTGTTTTGTGTTCCTTTTGTACAAGCAATATTTGAAAGAGCAACAATATTGTTTACAAAAGTCACTAATTTGCAGTAATTACTAATTACTCACGCTGTAATCCCTTGGCCCCTCTTATCTGCATTTGTTTCTGTGTCATATAGATATGTACGCACTCATCGGCATGATTTGAGACTAAAAGAGCTTGCTACGTCCAGAAAAGAAAAAAAAAAAAAAAACTCTCGCAGTTTCATCAACCTTGATTTTGTATAAGCGATGTTATTTTTTGTACAATTATCAGAAACATGTACCCATCTTTTTCGAAATTCAACCCCCGACACAAAACTACTCTAGATGATATTTTCCACAAAATATAAACAAACAGAAAACAAGGAAATGTAACTCTTCCAATATTTTTGCATTTTCATCTTTCGAGATGACAAAAGAAAGAAACGATCCAGAAAGATCAGGTCACGTGTCCATCAGAATTCGGTAGTCCAAGAATCGCCGTCGCCTACGATTAGATCTTCTTCGGACGGCGATGGAGAAACTGAAACCTCCCTAATCCGCGGCGGCTCTGCTGGTGCACGGCCAAAAAAGTCAATGTAATCCTCTTCCGACGGTGAAAACCACCACGTGCTCCTTGGCGATGGCGAATTTGCCGGCGAATAAACCATATGAGGCAAAGCAATGCTTCGGTTCTCGAGCTCAGTCCCTCTGGATCTGCTGAGTGGTAGAATATTGGCGAGACCATGGACGGCAATATTTTGGTCATAGAAAAGACCAGGGAGGAGAAGTTGGACACCGTCGAGATAAACGGAACCGGAGGAAGAATGCTTAGTGAGAAGGAGGCTGTGAGAAGGGAGGAAGGTCGGGATAGAGGAGGCGTTAGGGAGTGATTGTAGCTCCGAAATCGGGAGGCGGAGGGGTAAAGCGTGGAGACGGAGGATGGAGATGTACAAAGGAAGAGAATACGTCATGTCGAGGTTGAAAAGCATGGCGTCGGTGGGGGCGAGGAGTGTAAGAGACTCGGCGGAGAGAAGATCGAAGAGGATATCGGAGGTAGTGACGGCGTTGGCAAACAGAGATCGGCCTCTGACACGGAGGACCGAGATGACTCTTTCCAGCTCTTCCGACGGGACGGCGCCGGAAGGAAAAGGGAGACAGAGCACGAGTGCGACGAGGACGAAGGCCGTGAGACTAACGGATGAATTGATCGCCATTGTTGTGCTACTGACCTGAAAGAGAAAGAATCGCAGAAGCAAGAAAGATGAAGTAGCAGTTACGATTTAGTAACGGAATATCTGAGTCTGTTATAATAAGCCTTCTCTTCGGTCTTTCACCGGCGTTCCGTTCCGATCAATATTTGTTTTTTTTCATTTTTGGTTGTTATTTTAAAACCTTTTGGGCTTGAAGATGTTGGACATTACTGGGCTTTATAAATAAATTGATCTGTTACAGGCCCAAGTGTTTCAGAGAGTGCTGACCCGAAACGGCAAGGAGACGTAGAAGAGGATGAAATTGGGAGGAAATCGAATCGAAACATTTAGGGTTCATCGCTCGGCTATCAATCAGGTGATCTCATTTCCTTCCACGGATCAATGTTTCATTTCGTGATAATTCCACCATTACAGATCTTTACGTTTATTGTTAACTTCGCGTTAGTATGCTTGATCATATATGGATACTTGCATGTCGTTCGTCTTTTAGCTTACGACATATACATATAAAAGCATGCCTTTCACGATGCATTCAAGTAGCCTTACTCTGACAGAAATTTGATAATTTTCTCTCAGATTTTCGGTAAAGCTTGCGATCCTTTCTTTCCAATTTCGCTATGTAAGTTCGTTCTTCTGCAAGCACCGCTCTCGATTCTGCGTTTTAATCGTATCACCATTGTAGATATTTTTCTCACCAATTTCGATTCTTCACATATGTGTGTTCATCTTTTCCTCCGTTAATTAGATCTCTTGCAATTTTTCACTCCTTCTCTTGAATGTGCTAGACTTGAGCTATCCTCTTTAATTGTCCGATAAGATAAAGCTGAGTAGCTGACTAAGAATTATCTGAAGTTTTATCGATCTCAAACTGTACATTTCGTATAGGAAGATGCAATTGGAAGTTCGAGATCTCTTGTAACACACCCTCTATAGTTTGTCGAATAGAAGCCAATAGCTCTCTTCATTTACTTCCTTAGCATACGTTTTGAAGGGATTTAAATTCTGTGTATGTTTATGAGAGTTGAGTCGTCAAATGGGAAACTCGAGCTTCATTCCCTAAACAGCCATACGTTGACAAGAGGCGCTCTTTCATAGTCATGAACATATTATAGCTTAGTAGGCCATTAACTTAGTTTGTTTATCAAACCTTTGATGTCCTATCCTACTGGATGGTGTGATTCTGATAATTACAGGGCAGATGAGGAAGTTGTTGATCAGAAAAAGTACCTTGAGGAATCTTGCAAACCAAAATGTGTGAAGCCACTACTTGATTATCAGGTGAGTAGGCACAATACAACTTGAGCTGTCGTAGGTCATCGTAACCTTGTTTTGCAATATATGAGTTTGTAATGCTTTTGACATGAAAGAGAGGTGGTGATTATATACACATGGCGTGGGGGTTGTGGTTCAAGTATATATAACATATTGTTGTTGTGGTTTCAGGCGTGTGTCAAGAGGATCCAAGATGATGACTCTGGCCACAAACATTGCACTGGGCAGTATTTTGATTATTGGCAATGTGTTGACAAATGTGTAAGTGTTTTGAGTGGTGTTTTTCTGTATACGCCCAAAGTTTTAGTTCTAAGATGAAAATCGTTTTTGTTGAATTGCAGGTCGGACCGAAGCTGTTTGCGCAACTAAAATGACAAGATAGAGAGAGAGAGAGAGTTGGAGTTTCGAGTCTGTATTGTTTTTTCCAGGGTTATATAAGATGCAGTGGATACTGAACATTACTGCAAACCAGATCGCACTGGCTCCTTCTTGGTTTTGTTTCTCTGGCAAGCTGCGAATTCTTTGTTTATCTGTTGGGAGGAAACCTTTATAAGTTTGTCATACGATTCTTATTTCTTTTTTGTCTTCAAGTGTTTGAATGAAAGTTTGCACAATTTTTCAGTATTAAAAAATGATCAAATCCAAAATTATAGCCAAAACCAGAGAGTTGTTTTGAAGAAAGTTGATTCAAGGTTTTGGAGAAGTCTTCGAAATAGCGATATTAAGCAGAGGACGACGGTGACGAAGCCCATCCGAAACGACTTGGAATTTTCTCGGGAAAGGGAACGTCAAGAAACGGCAAGCCGTGCTTTACTTTTATTAATAAACGACACGATGTGTGTGGGTTTTCTACATAAACGGCTTGTAACACAAGTTGAGTAAATTTTTTTATAATATAACTCGGGTATATATATAAAAGAACACGGGCTATTAATTTCAGACAGATCTGTCGAAGACCATTCCCGAAAAGACTTGAGAGAGAGACGAAAAAAAGCGAAGCCCTAGCGGTTGTCTTCTCCTCTCTGCTCCTTTCCTTAAGGTAAGATCTCTCAGATTTCAGATCTCCCTGTTAAATCACGATATAAGCCTAAGGGATCACCGATTTTTTAGATCTGCGTTCCGATTTCCCCTGATACCTATTGTTTCGAGTTATTATTGGGTTCCCCGATCCACTCAATTCGTTGATTTCTTCCGTCTCTGGTTTTTTCTATAGGTTGCTCTTCTTGTTCTCTTATCGCCGGACCTATCGTAGATTTTGTTTGTGTTTAGTTTTTTGGATTTTTGGAGTGACTTCGTTAACATGACTTCTCCCCTCTTTTGCAGATTCGTTGTCGGTTGTGTTATACTCTCGCCCTCGTAGCTCTCCTCTCCTCTTGCGCTTATCTTACCTCTTACTCGCATCAGGTAAGAAGTTTGGTTCATATTTACTCATTGCATTAGTTTCAAAGCTTTTAGATCTCTCTGGTTTTCTGCATGGATTGAAGTGAATTGCCTAACTCTAATAGCAACACCAACTGGAATTTTGCTGAAAAGGTGTACCTTTGATACGTTCTGTAGGAGTTGTTTTACCAACATCATAGTCAGCCTCTGTGCTTTCGCTTTATCATTCTTTTAAGAACTCATTATGCGCGGTTAATTTTTTAAGACTCATTGACTGTTGATGGAAGAACTAACATTGTTTTTTCTTCTCTTTTGTGAGATGCACTTTTGGTTATATTCATACCAAAATGCAGATTTTCAGCTGCTTTTTCGATCCAAATGGACTGCAAGAAGTTCATGCAGATGGTGGAGGAGAAGAAAAGAAAAATCCTAGAGAAGAAAGAAGCTCCTCTCAAATGGGAGCAGAAGCTTGAGGCGGCTGCCAAGGCTAAATCTGATACTGAGACCAAGGAAAAGAAGTCCAAAAGGCGAAGACAAAGGGGTGCGTCTGAGTCTAGCTCAGAAAGTGATAGCGGTTCTGAGGTGAGAAGAAAGTCGAGAAGAACTCACAGTAAGCACCGAAGGCATGCACACTCTGATTCAGATGACAGCGATAGGAGGAAAGATAAGAAGTCCAGGAGGCATAAGAGAAGGTCCTCAACTCGTAGCCATGATAGCAGCGATGAGTATGAGAGTGGGTCAGAGGACGAGCTCAGGATGAAGATAAGGCACCACCGGAGGCACAAGTCGCATAGTTCAAGACAGACTTTTGATGATGACACTGACGAAGATGCCAGAAGAAGACATGCAAAGCATCACAGGCACGACGAGGTAGTTACTTCAAGTGATAGCGAGGAAGAGAGAGGAAGAAGAAGACGAGGAAAATATCACAGGCACAACAGAGGTTCAGCCTCGTCCAGCGACTCTGAGGATAGCGGAAAGACTAGAAAGAGAAGGCAACATAAAAGGCATCGATGGGCAGAATCTTCGAGTGAGGATGATGGAGCAATGCGAAGGAGAAGGCATCATAAACATGCCAGAGAGTCAACAGCATCCGAAGCTGATGGAATGCTATCAGATGAGAAAAGTGTGTACAACATAGACAAGTGAAAATGGGGACGGGCATTAGAAAGTGCATTTGTTTAATTCACACCATCATCAATACTGAATGTTGTGCAACGATTAGCACAAAACTCTTAATGTTGTGTTGGATTACTTGTGGCGCTTCTCTTTGTTTATTTTTCATTTTACATCAGTCAAATTTAAGTACCAATCAGATGTTTATATGCTGATTTATGCTGTCGTCTAATGCAATCGCGCAGAATCGTTTTTATATTCAAGTTGTTAACACTAGTCAAAAGAGATTACAGATTTCATGTTGCAGATCATCTCCATGGTAATGGTTGGCCATCTCGATAACTCTCCCTGTCGCAATCCTATCTTTATCTGGTAATGTTAATATAGATTCGCTTGTGTTTCATGAGTTGTAGCAGATAAGGGTTTACATACCCATTGCAGCATATAATCAACAATAGATACCTTGTCCTCAACTTCAGTGCTCTTTTTTGGTTGCTAAATTTGTACATCCAAAGAAGATGAAGAGTAAGATTAACACTTTAGGTACCAAACTGTGGTCTCTTGCATGGAAAGTGATATACTCTACAAGATACATGATTTTATTTGTCTTTGAACAACCAAGTTCCTCACCGGCCTGTGAGCTTCACCATCCATGCACCACCCAAGTAGAGCCCCAGAAGCGGTGTTGCTAGGAGCATCTGAGTCACAGGGTCTGTCGAGGGTGTGAGCACAGCTGCTGCAACCACTGCACCAACCACCACATATCTCCATATTGAAAGCATTTGATCTCCGGACACCACCCCTACTTGTCCCAGGAGTAACTGAATTACAGGAACCTGTAAATCAACGAGAAGCCATATTGCAGGTGAAGATGTATACTTTAAACAAACCTGCAACATATATATTCGCATTGCACATTACCTGGAAAGACAGGCCAGTGCTGAACATAAGCACTAGCACAAACTCAAAGTACTGGTCGATAGACCACAGAGATTCAACCACCCCTTCTGCGTAGTTCACAAAGAAATTCAAGGCTGCAGGGGTCAATACCCAGTAGGAGAAGGCAAGTCCAGCATAGAAGAGCAAGGAGGAACCAAACACAATTGGCCCCAGGAACCTTCTCTCAGCTCGTGTCAGACCGGGAAGTACAAAAGCTATGATCTCATAGAGGATCACTGGGCTCCCTAGTAGAAGCCCGCAGTAACCCGAGACCTGCACCGCAACAAACAAAAATAAGAAAGAAATCATCTTTTTTGCTCACTTGAGTAAGCCTTTTATCTGTCAATCTGATCATTTAGACTCCAAGTGGTCTGACCTTTAAAGTTGTGAAGAAAAATTCGCCTGGAGCTAGCTGCAGAAACCGTACACCTTGTGTTTTGACAGGAGCTTCAAGAAAGATGATTAGATCTTTGGAGAAAGCGAAGCATCCGGTGATTGCAGCTCCCACAGCCAAAACCGAGACGAATATTCTCTCCCTGAGCTCCTCCAGATGATCGAATATAGTCATCTCTTTGTCATCAGGGAGCTCCTCTTTACGTGGATAAAGAAACTCATAGATCGAACTTGCTTTTTCTTCTTGCTCAAAAGATGCATCTTCCATAGCTGCGTAATGTAATTCATCACTATATCAACGCCATAAGCTTAAAAATGGTAATCTCTCAAGACGAACATACAAATCATTCGAGAAGATTACATCAAATGACAAGACTTGATTCGTCCGTTGTCTAACAACTCTTCCACTAATACACAAACAAGAAACCGGAGTTTAATATACCTGGTCTATCTTCTACAGCAGAGCCAACGCCGGGAGTTGTATCCGTCGGTGAGTTGCCGGATTTTTCATCCAGAGCTGAAAAGCGAACCACAGGTCCTAAGCTTTTGCTCCCCCGTCGCGACAGACCGTACCGGAGTCCACCTTCCTTCCACGAATTGCAGAAATTCACAGTGTATGGACGCTTTCTAGGCGAACCCAAGTCGCGACTGGTGAGCCGGAAATGGTGGATTAGAGCAGCAGAACTCGTGCTTGTGCTGCCCATCGCCTCTCTCTGTCTCCTTCAATTCTAGCTAGAAACAATCCTCTCGTTTGCTTGCTTGCAAGAGCCTCAGAGAACGATTGGTTCCAGTCGAGCTTCCTTCGCCTCATGAATTTTACAAAACCCAATCCTTTTTTAATTTTTCTGCCCAACAATTCCGTCACAAACTTTTACACAATTTGAAAAAGACGTCGTTCGGAGAAAAAGCTAAGGCCCATCACGGCCCATAAACTTCATTTAATACTACTGGTTACGATGGTTCACTGAGGAGTGAGGTGAGGGAGGGCTGATTCATTTTTCCCGCCAACATTTTCCGATGGGCAAAGAGAATCCTGCGGAGAAATCTCTGAGTCTGATTCGCGGGAGGCTCTGCGATCCTACTTTCGTCTTCAGACCTCTTTCTTCTTCCTCAGAAAGCAATTACAGGTTTGATTGCTTTGACTTTCTTTCGGGAAAATTCCGTAAAGTGGATTCATTTTGCTTACCCTAAATTGAAAATTGTCTCTTTTTTTCTTTAGCAAGTTGAAGTTCATTGTATCGACCTCTATCACTGAAGGATGCAACAATTCCATCTTGCTTCTGGGCCCTCGCGGCTCTGGAAAAGCTGCTGTATGCTCCTTCAACCCTGCTTCTATATACTCCTCGTGGCGTTTGGTTTGTTAATTTTCTATAAGTGATTTTTCAGGTATTGGATCTCGTTGTCGGTGATTTATTGGAGGAGTATCCCGATTCAGTAACAGTAGTATGTGTGAATTTTATATATAAACCATCTATATTGAGAATTATCCTATCTCCATCTGATCTTAACTATCACCTTCTATTGGTGCAGATCAGATTGAATGGACTATTGCATAGTGATGATAATTGTGCGTTTAAGGTCTGACTCGCTTCAGAGAGCCACCATTCTCAAATCTCTAATAAACTTTATCTATGGACTCCTTGAATATTTTAATAATTCACTCTGGGGTTGACAAAATGACGTTTATTCTTGCTTTATGCATCACATCCAAGGGGCTTCCTTATAGTTTTAGTTCAGGGTGGATTGAATTACACCTAATATATGGCTGATATTCACTGGCTTACATTGATTTTTTTTCAGGAAATTGCCAGACAGTTGTGTATGGAACACCACCTGCTCTTCTCCAAAATGGTACGGCGTTGTTTTCACTAAATGTTCATTATGCTCTTTGTTGTTTAACCAATGTTGCAATTTGCTTGATTGCATTTTCAGGCATCATTCGATGAGAATTCGCAGTTCATAATAGCCATGCTGCGGTGAGTATATTTACCTTAAATAAAGAGCCTTTTTGCTGTGTTGATATTAAACTCAGCCAAGCTGATAGAGATTTTTCAGGGAATGTGGACTAGCACATAAGACAATCATCTTTGTGCTTGATGAATTTGACATATTTGCACAGGCAAGAATTCTGAATCCTTACACCTTGCTAATTTATTGTAACTCGTTTTCCCTTATAGTAAATATTTTTACCTAGAGGCCCGCCAGTCTAATGTTGGAAGGTAGAGCAAAACTTTTGATCAGCTAAGGATTATGACGTTGGTGCAATCTCTCCACTCACCCTATTTTCCGGTTATATATAGGGAAAGCAACGGTTGCTGTACAGTCTGCTGGATGCTATGCAATCTGTAACATCACAAGCTGTTGTCGTCGGTATTAGTTCTCGACTGGTATGAGCATGGCAATACAGATATACATGCATTGGGGTTTAAGATTGTTTCTACTTAACATATTATTTAGAACTGTATGATTGTTATGTTTGATGACAGTACTCGGGCTCAAAATCTTATAACATGTTAATTCTCACCACAGGACGCTGACCAACTTCTGGAGAAAAGGGTGAGATCTCGCTTTTCACACAGAAAAATTTTGTTTCTTCCTCCATCTAGGGAAGAACTTGACAGGTAATGAGCTTATTTTCTGTAAAGAGCTGATAACATTCTTCCGTTTAACGTTTTTTATTAATAAGATATCTTTCCAGTTTATTGGAACACCTGCTTTCTCTACCAGCAGACTCAAGCTTCCCCAGTGGATATGTTTCTCAGTTCAATGAAAAGATTAAGGTTTTTATATCCACGCCTAATCAGTACTATGCCATGCATAGCTTTTATATGATGTCAATTCTTGTTTTGAAGAACTGATAGTTTCCCATATTTTAAGGAAATCTGCGTAATGTGCAGAATATAACGTCAGACAAGAGATTTAAAGACATGCTGAGGACATTTCTAAATGCCAATTCTACTGTCAACAGTTTGCTGAAGTTTATGTAAGTTCTTCGTTTACAAGGCTGACTTGTTTCTTATTATTAAATGTCACTTTCTCTGTGTTGAGGCTGTCTCTCGATGTTAGATTCCGCGCTGTTTCTTCAATGAATTTGGAATCTGGCCTCCTCTCTCTTGAGAACTTCAAAGCAGCACTTTCAAGTATGCAAAGGCAGCCAAAATTGGAAGCCGTTAGAGGTATAATAAGCCAAGTAGAAAAGAATTCAGATTTACTCGACTTCTGATGAATATGTTTTGCTAAGCTGTGATGTTGCTTATACATTTTCCTTGGGAAGATAGTTAAATCAATTGGTATCAACTCTGTTGAGCAGATTGTTCCATACTGGAGCTTTATCTTCTGGTATGCATGAGGAGGTTAGAAGTGAAAGAGCAAAGCTCATACAACTTCATCAGTGTGATGAAAGGTAATCTGTTTATTGGCTTAAGAAAAATGCGGGTTGCGCCACTATGAGAATGACTTGGGATCCATGTGTGTTCCAGAGTATAAGGCGATACACGATTCTTTTCAAACCTCAGACTACTACGCGCAAAATGTCTGCCTACGGGTAAGTGTATAGCTCACATGATATGTCATGGCTTGAATATGGTGGTGTTCTAAATTGTTGGCATGGCAGGCATTTGAGCACCTGAGAGAGCGAGAAGTTATATGCTACGTAGAGAATAGAGGACAGTCTCAGACAGGTGACTACCGTCCCATGAAGCTTTTAATATCAGCCTCTGAGCTTCATCAGGGAATGAGATCTCATGCGTGTTGCCCCGTAAGTCTCCATTTTTCATCTTTATGATTTCTTTTTCTTGCTTTTATTTTTGTAAGCTAATAACAGTTTGGTGATATCTTTTTTTCCCTGCTGAACAGGCCATTCTTCTCAAGTTATTGGACCATTGATCTCTGTGTTTTTTCCCCCTTAGGAATAAAGACAGTTCTCTAATGACCCTGTGATTTGTATGTTTATTCATGATGAAGCTACTTTGTTTAGAACCAGTCTTTTTGGTTTGCCTACGCTTATACGTTTCCTCCACCTGCCAGTTATATATATAGGGCTGAGGGAGAGAGCATGTCACCATAAAATTCACTCGTCAAATTCTGATTACCAGCTGCTACACAAACAAGAGTCGTATAAGTGGGCAACTTTATCTACTACATTCAAACCCATCTAAGTCAACATCAAACCCTTGACTAATAGAATTACACAATATGCTAAGAATTACAAGTTACAACCTACAACAGACTGGACATCTTAATGCTCACATTAATTCACCACATCCAGATCAGTTCTCTCTCGTCTTTGTGCTTGCGCCAACGGCGTTTACTCTCCAGCTCCACCCTTACTGTGCCATATTATGAGTATTTATCTCTCCTCAACCTCACCTGATCGCATGCCACAAAGAGATGCACCGAGTCTATCCTTTTTTCACCCCAACTTTGCTTTCAGGCTCGTCCAGGAAATATTTGGACTCCGTAAGATGGCAATTTTCTTAACGGCATTGGTCTCAGCAAAAGCAATAATCAGAGGTGATCCTTCTTGCTTCTCTTCAGTAGGTTTGACATATGATTCACGTGCTCATGGCTTTCCTTAGCCCCACCCATCAGCCATCGTATAGCTTCAGCTGCAGCATCCTTCTCAGCACTCTTCTTGTTGCTGCAAGGCTGTCCCATGATCTGCGTCTCGTTAAACTCCACTGTGGCTTGGAACTTGTTGTTCTTCAATTGCTTTGTCTTATACATCGGTGCTGCATGACCAGCCCTGGTGAGTATCGTTTGGAGCTGACTCTTGGAATTGTCACCCCCCGGCCCACTTTCGGTCCTTGAAACCAATGTCGGTTGTGTTGACACTACTGACGTTTCTAAAGGCCGAAGTACTTGGCGACCGAACACAAAGCTTCCATCACATCTATCCTCAGAGACAAATAACCGTATAGCCAATAACAGGTCACGGTGTGCTTGCATGTCCATTTTAGGATTAAGCAGCTGGAAATTTTAAAAGAAGTATTAATAATTCAGATGTTTATTCCCTGATCAGATCTGTTAAAATAGTTGAAATACCGGACAGAATAAACACAACAACAGAGTTGGCTAGTTTTTAGATTTTATGAAACTCACTTTGCTCTGTATTAGCTCGTCAAGCTCTTTCTTCAAGGTTTGGTACATCTCTGCAACAGCAGGTTTCATGAAAAAATCCAAGTAGCCTCCCAACATTTTCAGGTGGCCATCCTACCAAAAACACCCCCAAAACAAGAGATTAGCGATAGAAATACTGTCAATCCTGACAACAAAGAACAAGTACAAGCAAAAAGCGATAGACAGAAAAGCTCACAAAGTCTCCTTTGGAAATGCTACCGCCAAAGAGGATAAGCACAGAGTCAGAGACAGCTGTTGAATCCCTCACGAAAACAGAGTTCACTTTTATCTTTTCGTTGAAAACCAACCACGGATATGGTATTTTTGTTTCCCGAGCATTTACAGAATTCTATAGAAAAAAGAAAAATAAATGTAATAAATTTCCAACCAAACAGTAGTGTTAGGTAATACTTATCATTAATTTTTGACTGGATAGACGCATACCGAATAAAGAAGAACTTGGCCATCCTCCATAGTCTTCAGGGAAAATGATCTCTCATTATGCTGCATGTGTCATAATAATAAAAGCTCAATAAAGCAAACTGCTGAATAGAAGAGAGAGGCCAATGCAGGACAGAGAAATTCAGGAGAAGTACTCACCACAACCGAGCAGATTCCAGGATACAATCCATAGCAAATAACTGCTCGGGTAAGATTCTCATCATTCCCTCCTGACTTGCAGGTCGCTGGGTTTCCATCAATCAATCCGGTATCCTTGAGTAATGAGAAGAACTCTTTTCGGAGAGAATCAATAGCTCTCATCGACTGTACCGAGAGAAACTTTTTCCAGCAATAATCATATACAGCAGACTCTTCCTCAGCTCTTTTCCACCCCTCATATGCCCGAACAAGTGCAAGATGATCACTGTGATCACGTGAAAACTGGGATTTTGCGGCTTCAGCGAGCTGGGAGAGTTAAAAACAAAACATCATATAACGGTCTTTCAGAGGACAAGGAGTTTCCAAAACACGTCATACCAAACTGATTTCAAGACGAGACGTCTTTGGGTAAAACAAGGGACCAATATATGGTATAGAGTGCTAGATAAGTAGTTGGGCTGCAATTAATTTTATACATGGTGGGAGAAGGACTTACGTCTTTCTTGTCCAGAGGTGTCAAGAAAGGATCTCTCACACTCAGGCCAGCCGCAATAGTCAATATGGGATCAAGGCAACCAAGAATGGCTCCTAGTATGAGCATTTTTCCAAGCTTTGGCTCCATGGGAAGCTTGGACAAATAACGACCTGCAAAGAATATGAGATAAAGTTCACTCCTGCTACTCAAAATTGCTATGATTCAGATGAAAGATAGCATCTTTCCTCTTACCTAAAGCTGTGAGGTGTTCATTCTCATCCAATGCCCCTATCATCTTCAGATATTCAATGGCCTTTTGAACCTGCGGGCAAAGTTGAAGAAACCATACATGAAGCAAAAGAAATAAGGACTGAATATATTACTGTTTAATTGATTACCATGGAAATAATCAAAGCATTAGTACCGCTAGTAATTCAGGAGATTGCAGTGCCCTTGATAGGAACTCAGATATGGTTCCGAAATTTAAGCTCTTGATTTGCAGACACAGTGACTGTAAAGGCGTCCTCAAGATTTCAGGCAACTGATATTCTGCAAAAGCATCATATACACACTTTGGGTAAAGATGGTAACACTGTCCAGGTTGAACACGACCAGCTCTTCCTCGTCTCTGCAATCACAAACAGAGCATGAGAATCAACACTAAAGATCACATAATGTAAGCCCACTGAGCAGTCAGAGAATTAAGGTTGGTGGCAAACTTATATTAATTCTAAAACTCCAGTGTATTTGAAATCCAACGCGTAACACAAATAAATAACATCTAATAACCGGTATATCTACGTCTATGTAAACCGTACTACTAATCCTTCTCCCTGTGACTAACGGTCACTCCGGAGTCTTATTAATTATCAACTCTATTACTAGTTTGATCCTCAAAAGCTATCAACTCTGAACAACTAGCAATACCTGCTGTGCTGAAACTTTGGAAATCCAAGAAGGAAGCAAACATGGGGTGTTATTTAATGCATCATAGGAGGTCTCCTTTGCCTTTCCACAGTCAATTACAAATGCAACATCATTGATCGTGATGCTTGTTTCTGCGATATTAGTGGCCAGAACTATCTTTCTTACTCCACTTGCAGGTTCTTCAAATATTAACCTCTGCATTAACTCAAAATGAAGTAAACAGTACCTGATAAGTATGCTTTCACCCGTACAAACATTCCGGTTGCAAAGGAAGGAGAAAGAAAAAGAGACGAAGTGGTAAACAATCAATCTACAATGCAGACTACAATAAACACGGACGAACTAGAATATTGATATTCTAGTAAAACTAGCATAAGATGCAGGTTGCCATTAGGAGAAAAAATTATAAATCACCTGCTCAAAACTTGCCATAGAACCATGGCAAGCAAGCAACATAACCCGGTCTGGATTGCCAAAGATTGGATGAATCTGGAGTTTATCTTTTAGAGAGCTGATATCATCCCATCCAGTCATAAAAACTATAATACCACCAGGACCCTCATTCTCACATATATGACCCAGGAGAAATTCTATGAGATTAAAACCAATACAATCAGGATTCCAGCAAGATAAAGACTCTTGAGTCTCGGGGCTAAGCTCCTTGAAGTCAGCCGCTCTCAGTGCATCCTGCTTACGTAGTAGAAAAAGGAATGAGGACCTAAAACGTACAACTAAGCTAAGGTAGACTGATATTCTCTTTCTAATACCTCAACGACAGAGGCTATTTGGCTCTTCCTCTTTCTTGGGATCTGTTTGTTCATCTTCCACGATCTTTCTTGGCCATAATCATCAACTTGATTGTATGGAGTCAATCTGTACCTGGACATCTCCAGAATATCCTCTAGGAAATGACTACGAACCGGATATGTAAAGCCCTATAGCGAGCAAGAAAATAAAATACATTAGTAGCATCACTGAGGCTAAACGGAGATCAATCAATGTCGAGTCAGCAGAAGATTAACAATATCTTGAAATGTCTAGCTAAGGACAACAAATATCCATCCCATAAAGATCTAATAGCCATTTTCTTCCAAACAACATCCTCACTAACATATCATGTATCCTACTTACTGGAATGTGAATTACACCTGCCCCACCAAAGTATGACGAGAAAAGCTCAGCATCTAAAGTTGCACTCATCAGAATCAGCTTAAGCTCCGGGCGACGAGGTAGGAGATCTTTGAGAATGATAAGCAAGAAATCTAGAACACAAAAATAATATAGTAAGAAATTAGCATTACACCTAAGCTTAAAAAGGGGAGCTTCATGATAA
This sequence comes from Isatis tinctoria, assembly GCA_010577795.1. NCBI lineage: Eukaryota > Viridiplantae > Streptophyta > Magnoliopsida > Brassicales > Brassicaceae > Isatis > Isatis tinctoria. The sequence goes on along the minus strand of CM021250.1, from coordinate 10,164,789 downwards.
CACAAGAATACCTTCATTCATTCCACGCTCATGGATTTCATCTACAATAACATGAGTAACTCCTCTTAAGTTTCTATCTACCAACAACCTTCTCAACAAAATGCCCGTAGTGCAAAAGAGTAGGCGAGTATCTCTTCCTCTAACACCTTCCAATCGAACTTTATATCCAACCTTCACAAAAATTACGAAAAAGGCAAGACAACTTAATCAGTGACTAGTGAAAGTATATGGCGCCAAGCCATAGGAGCAGGCTGGTTGAAGTGGAACTCACAGATTCACCCAACTGTTCTCCTCTCTCGTAAGCAACCCTCTCCGATACAGACATAGCAGATATTCTTCTTGGCTGAGTGCAAATGATACTGCAAAGAGCTCCGCGATTTGCTTCAATCTCAGATTCTAAAATAAACTGTGGAATTTGTGTGGTCTTGCCACAACCTGTTTCTCCAGAGATAACAATAACCTAGTCATACGAAAAATCATGTTGGTTACCGGAACAAATACGAAACCAAGAAGACTGTCAAGTTGATAGTTGATAATCTATTTGACACAGATGCCACACAACTAGGTACAACCGTGCCTTCATTCTCTGCTTTGCATACCTGGTTTTGTGATATTGCTGAGAGTACCAAATCCCTTTGCTTGAAAGCAGGGAGACATCTGCGAGATTCCAGCATTCTTCGACCTTCTACCGAATTCTAATCAATGAAAGACGTAAAATTTTAAACGACACAATGAAAAAGCGTTGGGGAAATAGTAAGTTAAATGTGAAGGACCTAATAAATACAGATAGGCGACTATAACGAACCTCCCAATATTCTTGTCGATCACGGAGCTGTAAACTCCTTCGCCAAAGAATTTTTTCCAGCGCGGTCTTGCTGGCAGCCATGGGCTCTGGTTGCTCAAGAAGCCCTTCATCGGTAGCGATGCTGCTTGTACTACTAGTTCTTGAGAAGGAATTGGCAGGGATTCTATCAATCCTCTTTGACTTTTTACTGAGGTATTCTTTGAGGTAAGCTTCAACTCTTTGAATAAGGTCCGTGTGCAAACTCACCTATCAAAATTGTATTTTTTGCTTTTAAGAAAGATAAGCCTCTTGTATAAGTCCAAGAGACGAGGAGTCGGGAGGAGAGTAGATATTACCTCCCTGAGTGGCCTCTTGTCATCTAGATCAAATCTATAGTTGGGGAGTGGAATCTTACTGAACACAACAACCTTAGCATATGCATGACTGCAAAAAGAGATTTCTATAAAGAAATTTTCTTATGAGAAACAACCACCAGCTAAAAGAAAACCCAAAGCATAGAGTGTGATTGACTGATGTAGAGAGTTACCTATACAATCCGAGACTTGTAGCGAGTGCCGCAAGTTTATCAAAATCCCTTCGATCTTTCTTCTCCCTGGAGATAATTTCTTGCTTTACAGAATCGCGCAAAAGCATAGACAAGTTTCTTCTCCATTCATCCAAGTTGGCACAATGAAATGCAACCTGCCAAGCGTATCTCTGACTCGGTGAGTAACTAACAAGACTTGCCATTTGGAGCCTCGATATGGTTCCAGTTAGGAAAGGAAGCGACTTGCAACAGAGTTCGGGATATTAACTCAAATTGGATTTTCAAAAAATGCTACTCAAACTTTTGACTCAAAACTAAAAAAAAAAAAAAAAAAGTTCGCCGTTGCAGGAGCATCAATAAACTCAACTGCTCCTTTGAAGAAACGAATTTGGCGTCACCCCGTGGCAGAGTAACCAAGAATGGATGAGAAAGAAAGAAATTACCGGCTCCGGGTCTGAAGCTTCCTCGGAAACGCGGTCATCGTAGGCCGAGACATAGCGAATGGGCAAGAGTGTCTTTTGTGATTGCGAGTGGGAGAGAGGAAGAGGATGAAAAGGGAGAGAGCGAAGTCGCTGGTGGGGCGGGACGTAGAGTGAAGGAGGAAGACGATCCTTCATCGGAGAAATCAAAGCAAAAGTCGTCCGTCCCAGAAACAGAAAGTAATCTTCTTTGTTTATGCCTGCGAACTTGATCTCCGGTTAAATGGTTAAAACCACTTTACTTGGCAGACTGGGCCTGCAGTGGTGACGACTTAACAATTTTACCTTAATACCCCTCGAAAATTCCTTAGTTTAAAATCTTGTGGAAATATAAGATCGATTTAGGATGTTTTCAAGTTTCTCACATACATCATAGTCACTTGTGAGTTTCATTCTCATAGATGAAACAGAGAGGAGAAAAAAAGGGAAAACTTTAGAAAAGACAACAAAGGTCCTTATTACGATCTCTTTAGGTTGGGGACCAAATTTAAACAAATCAGTAGGTGTAACCCTTGACGAACATTCCTTTCTTGGCATCTTCGTTCTCGCCCTCGGCTGAGTATTTGCCGAGCTGGGCCAGTGAGTTAGCCTTTGCCCTAACCAAGAGAGCCTTCTGGGAGGCCTCGATCTTGTCGGGCTTCCCTTGCCACGTCCTGAGCACAGAGTTCTGCAGGGCACGTGCGTAGGAGAAGGATACATGCCACGGGTTCGGGCTCTGGTTCATGGCGTTCAGGTTCAGTGTGGCCTCCGCCTCAGACTGTCCTCCAGACAGAAACATGATCCCTGGAACAGCCGGAGGAACTGTTCTCTTGAGCATCGTGAGCGTGTACTCTGCAACGGTCTCGGGTGAGGCCTTGTTCTTGTGCTCAGCACCTGGTGTAACCATGCTCGGCTTCAACAATATTCCCTCAAACATAACGTTGTTCTGCGCCAAGTAGAAGAACACCTCAGACCACACTTTCTGTGCAACCTCCAGCGTCCTCTCAATCGGGTGGTCCCCGTCAAGAAGGATCTCTGGCTCCACAATGGGGACAAGCCCGTTGTCCTGAGAGATGGCTGCATATCTGGCCAGGCCCCACGCAGCTTCCTTCACAGCTAGTGCTGAAGGACCGCAAGGAACACTCACAACTGTCCTCCTGAAGAAACACATACGCATTATATATAATCAAAGCCATCAACAAAACAAAACAAAAAGAATCAAAGTGGATATGACATACCACTTGGCGAAACGAGCGCCTTGCTTGTAGTACTCAGCAGAGCGAGAAGCCAAACCATCCAAGCCTTGGCACCAAGACTCTTCGTTGGAGCCAGGAAGGGGAACTAAGCCCTGTTTGATAGTGATTGATTGTCAATTTTGAGAAAGCAAACACAAACAAACAAACAAAAAACTCAAATGATTTGATTTTGTGGAAAATAGTAGAACCTTGTCAACTTTGATGCCAGGGACGATGTTGGCATCGCGCAAGCAGTCGACGAACTTCTTGCCGTCTTTAGTGGACTGGTAAAGCGTCTCCTCGAAGAGAATGGAGCCAGAGATGTAATCGCCGAGGCCAGGTGTTGTTAGCAGAAGCTGCCTGTAAGCCTGACGGTTCTCCTCAGTGTTATCCAACCCAATCGAAGCTAACCTCTTCCCGCAAGTCGCATTCGACTCGTCGATCGCCAAAATACCTCTCCCAGGGGATGCAATGGTTTTCTATTCACAGATTTGCGTGAATCAGAATCAAAAAATCAGATTCATCACACGTTTGACTTTGTAACCAGAGAGAGACAGAGAGTTCGAATCGAGTGTAAAACTAAACTAATACGGCGGAATTTCGCATGAGATCCAGCGTTAAAAAAAAAAAAGGGAAAGGAAGAGATACTCACGGCGGTTTTAACGAGTTCGTCAGAGTAAGCACCGGCGCGGATGGCGAAGGAGACACGAGGAGGAGGAGAAGAAGAAGAAGAGGCAGAGGGGTGAGCAAATGATCGCTGGCCGATCCATGGAGAGGAGAGAGCGTTTAGCTTGACGAAACTCGCAGACGCCATAGTAGAAGAAAGTGGTGATCTCGGGGACTCCGCGGAACAGAGAAAGAGAGAGATCTGGGATTCGAGAGAGTGAGAGAAAGAGGCGGGCTCTGATGCGAATCTTTTATTACTTACTTTGGCATCGTCCACCTACTCCCACCGAAGCGCCTCTTTTTTTATTTACCATTGTTACCCTTTTCCGTAAACGAGGGATATAATGGTCATTGACTATTTATTTTGCAATTGCATGTCCCATGAGTTTTCTTCTCTTTTAGACACCAAACAAATACAAACACCCTCGTGTGTTTCTGCTTCAGCAAGTGAAAACTCTTTTTTCTGTCTTTGTTTTCGGACAACTCTAACTTTTTATAATTTAGAAAACATCTAAAGACTCATGTCACGGTAATACATATTATACTGTCATATAAAGAATAAAACTCAACTCCAAATGGACCAAATCAAGTAAAAGAAATTCTACCACTAGAACATTTTCTACAAGTGATCATATTAAAAATCTTCCTATGAAACGGATTAAAACCCAATCACGTGGCTAAATCCTAAGAGATACAAATTCCTAACCCGTCATTTAGCTATTGACATCACCTAAAGGCTACAAGTTAAAACAATCTACACTTTGAGATTGAAAGAAAGAAAACGTAAAGAATTTGGACTGGTGGCTGGTTTTCTTCTACCCAAAATACCCTCCCTATACCCCTTGACTCTTCTTAAAAGCCAATTAATTGTAGAATTAATAGACTGCCAATGGCTATTGCTATTAAGCTTTTCTTAATTAGAAAAAAGAAGAGAAGGGCCGGATATTCACTTGGGCTAGGAAGATGAGCTCAAAATACAAACAATTCGTAATATGGGGACACCTTCTCTGGTAATTGGGTGTTGGGCCAAGTAAAAATGGGCTCTATTGTAGTTGAAGCTACATGTTAACAAGTTGAGCCCTCGACGGCTTTAGCTGGCACCTTGCCTGCAACTTAATCTCGCGGTGTGATTCTTCTTTATTATTTTAGAAACGAAAAATTATTGACGAACGTACATGGGGCGGATTTAGAGACATATTAAGTATCAGGCCCATATCGGAAAAAATATCTAAACTAAAGCATTAATATAGATTTTATATTAATTTCTTAATAAATATAGATCGTGACATATGTTACACCCTACCCTTCTTGCGTCCACCCCTGCGGACAATATACATACGTCCAAAAATTGGTGTTACTTGTAACAACAGCCTGTTTACTAACAGGCGAGGCGAGGAAGATGTAAAAGAGGAGAAAAAGCTAAGGACTGTGCAACTTCCCAGGATCGTTATTATGAGAAAGTATGCAACGTATTTCGAACACTAATTTCTTGCATACTTTTGTCAATTTTGAAATAATTAAGTATGACTGGTACGCAAACTTTTATTTAGACGTGTTAGACGAACTTCTTTACAAAATTGTAATTCTCAATTTATATGAAATAAACTTTTAGAAAGTTAACAATTTCGTTTTTAAAAGTAGAAGTTACTCCAAATGTACTTGGTAAAAAAAGGGGGCATGTTTTCACACTCTTTTTAGGTCTTAGTAGCCTTTGTTGTGTGATTTATGGCGTTCACACACACAACATTCAAAATTTCAAAATTTAACTATCCTTAATGATAGATACATAACTATTGTGTTTACCTCTCTCTCTCTTTCTTAATCGCAACTCTCGTATAACGTAATTGTTTTCTTTCGCAAAGGGATTACATAATGCCAAACTTAAAATGAAGGTGAACCATAATGTCAATCTTAATCAGGGTAGGAATTTAGATTTTTTTTTGCATATAACAAAGACAAATTTGGAATTAGTTAAATTAAAAACATGCGTAAAGTTCCTTTCTCTGCTTTTCAGATGAATGGCCTGACCTCATAACTAGTTTAGTCACCACAATATACCTAATTCTTCTAGAGTCTTCTTCTACACTACCTATAAAGTCTTTAGAATAAATAAAATGTGTTGTTGTTGGAGGAGAGATGTTTGATTAAACACTTTGGTGATGATATTGATAGCTAAGAATTTTAAACGATATAAAACCCTAAACGCGTCTTGATGCAGTTCACATTGCACATGTCACCCAGAGGAATTGACTCTCAGATCTTTCTCGGTGTCTGTGTTCACACTTCGCCACGCTCTCTCTATTTAAGACGATTTAATTTTTATTTTCTGAATTTAGCTGATGATTTACCAGTTCAGGAAATACTTTAAAGAATTTGTTATTTGTCCTCTAACCAATTGAGTATTTGACTGGTTGGTGCGTGGGGAGAGCATAGGACCACGCTATTGCTTGTTTGGCAATTCTTATACAAACCTTTTGTCATTTCTTCGTCTCTTCTTCGTTTGTCTTTTTCATTGTTTACTTACCCAACTTACACTGATGTTACTTCTTTGATTAAGCGATAACGTGGACCAATCGGTTGGTCATAATTAAAGCACTGACCTCATCGACTACCAATAATGGAGCGAGATTTTGGTTTCTACAGTTATGTGAAAACATATTCACGTTCGTATTCTATTATTATTTTATTATTAGCATCGATGTCTGTATTTATAGGAGACCAAATAATACTGGTATTTTGAAAACAACCCGGTAAGCATAAACCGGTGTATATTCCTGTATTCCCTAGAGGGATGAGGTGCAACCTTTAAAACGGGTTATCAGAGTTATCTACGTGGATCAAAGCGAACGTCAAGACCAATGTGAAGACCAAACTGCACATAACAGAAGGATTCTATGATTTGCAGGAGAAAAATGTTTTATGAAAATTGTATGATATATAAGTTAGATTCATTTAAAGCAAGTACTGTTTGGATAGCGCAATTAAATTGGAATAAACAATATGAATTTAGAGTTGAGTTTTTCGTTGGTGGATTTTCCAGTGAAAAAGAGAGAAAATAATAATTTGCAGGCATAACCATTCATCGAGAATTAACTAGAGATTTAACCAGATCATGGTCGAAAAAAAGACTTCAATTTTAGAAATTAAAAGAAAGAAAAGTGAAGTGTTTAGAGAGTAGAGAGAAGTTAAAGCTGTAAAAAGATAATACTAAAAATGTGTGAATTCTATTAACTATATTTTTATAAACTTCGTCAAGTCCGGATTCATATATATATATATGGGTCTTGAATGTTTGTAGTTTTTAGAATAGTTTTTTGTTTTTTGTTTTTTTAAAACTATGTTTTTAACCATTCAAGTTTTTCAATAAAGAGATTTCCTACATTTTACAAACAAAAACCAAAAACCATGTTTGGTGGGTTTTTGACACTTTTACGGGATTTGATTTTTTTTTTAAGTTTATTGAATTTTTCATTTTTTTAGACACAATCAAGCAATATTTTTTAAGTTTATTGACTACATTTTTATTCTATTTTTATTATTTTTATAAGAAATAATATGTTTTCACTAGTAAATTTTTAGTTTTATTTTATCATTTTAATCTTATAAACAAAATTACTAATTCAAATATAGTCAAGAACCAAAAACTAAATAACCAACCATTCAAGTTTCTTACAAACTAAAATCTATAGAAAAAAACCAAAAATCAGAAAATCAAAAATCTGAAAATCAATAACCAAAACCCAAAAAAAAAAAAAAAAATCTGAAAACCAGGGCCTAGGTCAGATTCATGGATATCAGGACAAGTATCAAATCCAGAGAATTGATCTTATCAGTGTATTTGAGTTTCTTTCAACCTAATTCCCTTGGCTGCATACAGTAACTGCTATACAAATCTTTAACTAGAAAGTCTAAGCATAATGGAACAGATGATGTATTATGTTTTTATAAAAAAGTACCACAGTATATGTTACTCCATCGGGCATATCCAGTTAAGATGATTTAATCGTATAAAAAGAGTGAAAATGGATTAGACACGGACACGCTATTAGTACCAAGATTCCATTGGAATCATCACAGCCACGGAATGAAGATGACAAGATAAAGGAGGTGGTGAGTGGTTTAATTAGGCTTTACTAATTATTATGATGTAAATTCAAGAGAGGGTCAAATAATGGGCTATAATTAGGTCAAAGAGAGTCGATGTGGTTGTCGCTGCTTGGCTAATGCCATGACTTAATTACATATCTTAATCCCAACTTGTGTCTATTTTTTTAACACTCCTGGATTTCCATATCTTTTTGGACGGCGTGACACCTAAAAGGCTAAAACCTCTCACTTCGTTTTCCATTCCATTTTAATTATTTTATGATCATTATTTTTTATTAATTGTTTAAGAGAAAAACCTATGTTCATAGGTAGCACGAAGTGAACACTTGAACTTTCTTGCAACAACGGAACTAGTATCGTATATAATTGGATATATAGGAGCATTATAACAAGTACATATGCGTCACGCGGGAGACGACAAGCGAGGCGAGGATCGTGCTAAATCTTCGTCGAGTCCACAAAACGAATAGCTTAAATCTACTATATTAAAACAGGAGTCTTTTATAAAAAAGACAAAGAGACCTTGGCATATTACTTTTTGTGCCATTGCTCTCCTTTGATTAAAAAAAAAATTCATTAAGGGTAAAATAGTCATGGTTTTTTGGTACAGAAAAATATCTTACCAAATATAGATGATTTTCGTACAAATACTCTCTAAACCTAAACGTACACAATGCCTATTTAAATAAATTCCATTCTAAACCTCCTCTCAAGAAATCATAACCTACTATCAAAAATTTCTACCGAGATGATTCTCATCATTACATTTAGATGTAATGCCAAATGGTCTAGATTTTTTCAGAAACGAAACCAACATCCCATTGACAGGCCAGACATTGTATGCCGTATTTTCAAGATGAAACTTGATTCGTTTATGAAAGATTTAACCAGTGAAAAACATTTTGGAAAGACTGTTACAGGTTAGAGAGTTAACTCTATTCTCATTGGCTTTTCTGTATGTAAATAATTGTATTATATGTTATTGACACTCTTTATTTTATTCCTTTTAGCTATGTACAAAGTTCAATTTCCGGAAGGACAACTTCCACATGCCCATATTATTCTATGCATTCATCCTAGCGAAAGAGGAAGAAGAGCGTTCACAGTTCAAAACGGTAACAATGGAGACCATGATCAAGATAATACAAAGAACGCAATCAGAGACTTCTTCTATTGCAGGTACTTTGTGATTTTAGCTCTTCCTATCTTGTCTACTATAAATATACAATCCGTTTTTATTTTACATACGAAACCCTTTTCATATATTTGACTTATGTTTTTTTGTAGATATGTATCGGCTACTGAAGCTGTATGGAAGTTTCTAAAGTTTCCTTACTGTGATAACTACAAATGTGAAGCTGGAGACACAAAAGAAGGATGAGGTGGTTTGGAAGAAGGGCGAATTAGTTCATGGATTTGATTTGATTTTCTGTTAGTTATGATTTTATTCCTATGTTATCTCTTTCTGTTCGGATTCAACTTTTTGGTGAATTTCATGTTAGTTTATCATTGTTTTTTTCTAAATTATTATTCTACCCATTTTCAGAATTTTTAATTGTTATAAATCTCCAACAAGCAAAATAATAGAAGCACCATTCGTTAGATTCCAAAAATGAGATTTTTTCATTACCTTTTAACGAAGTGTAAACTTCAAGAAATGATATTGCGTTTGATGACCTGCAATATAAGATAAGGAAATCTCTAAACCCAATAAATTATATCAAAGGTACTTGACATAATTGAATACTCTAAGGTTAAAGTTAAATCCGTGAAAAATCAACTGCATTCACGAAAAAGAAAAGCTTTAATGGGTTTGAGTAGCTAACATATTTATCACTATCAATCATTGACGAAATATTCCTAAAATCCTACTTTAAATGCTATACAAGTATGGTATGAAATATTATCAATAGCTACCTAAACGGTAGATACGATTTTGGTTGTTACCATTTTTAAGATTCAAGAATAATGTAGGTACAACAGATATTATAATTTCCAGAAATATAGACACCGAGATTAAATGAGTGGGGATTATACTTCCGGATTTACAGGCTATATCTTCTATAGTTTAAAAATTCGGATCCGCAATATTATAACTTCAAAATCAATAAACAAATATACTTAATGCTATAACCTATATATTCTTACCCAAAAAAAAATCTAAACAATATTCAATGATATCTACCTTTTTCTTATGTAAACCATCATACCAAATTATATATAAACACTCCTTATTCACCGCATCCAACACATTCGACGCCTAATACGAAAATCACCAATAGCAAAAAAAAATGGTATCTCAAGGTGTTTTCACTTACCTCAAAGATCTCAAGCCATACAAATCAACTTGGCGTATCCAAGTAAGAGTTCTCCATTCCTGGAAACAATATACTGCACATAGCGGTGAGAGTTTGGAGGTCATTTTAGCCGACGAAACTGTGAGTTTAGATATCGAAGTCTGTATTTTATTTGTTCTTTACTGCATATTATTCACTTTCTCTTTTTTTATATATTACAGGGTATGAAAATACATGGTTCATGCAAAAAGGCATATGTCGCGAAGCTACAAAAGGAACTGCCTTTAGGTGAATGGAGAGTTATACAAAACTTCAATTTGACTTGTGCAAGTGGTCAATACCGACCAACAGAACATCCTTTCAGAATGAGTTTTGTCGGAAACACTGTCGTAATGCCCTCAAAACTTAAGTCTAATCAAAGCTTTTTGTCATTGAAAAGTTTTGATCACATCGTAACTAGCGGTGCTAATACTCATTTTCTGGTTGGTAAGTGGAATTTACAGAACCTAAATTATCATAGGTATTAATGGTATAAGATCATTTCACTTATTGTGTTGGATTCTGTGCTGCAGATGTTATTGGTCAAGTGGTTGACATTGGTCAGATCGACACTCTTCAGTGTCAAGGGGGAAAAGAAAAGAAGAAGATTGAGTTTCATCTCAGAGACAAAGAGTTAGTTTTTATCATTACTACAGTATTTTCCTTTGTATATATAACTTCTTCATAATAAATTGATATTACATTGGGATTAAATTTTACAGCAACAACCGGATTCCATGTGTGTTATGGGGCATATTTGCCGACCAACTCTCTTCTCATTGTGAAAATTCTGATGGAGAGGCTGTGGTTTGTTTGCTTAGGTTTGCTAAGATTAATCTGTATCGAGGTTAGTAATATATCAAATCTTTTAATACAAAATCTCGTGTTTAGTGTGTAATGTTAAAGTTATGTTTTTGTAGGGAATTTCCAAATATCAAATGCTTTTGATATTTCAAAGCTTATAATTGATGAAGACATGCCTGAGATCAATGATTTCAAAATAAGGTAACTATAAATGATAACCCTTTCTTTTATAAACAGATCTTTTCACATATTACTCGAATGCTGAGACAATTACTCACGTATTACTCACATCTTACAGCCTACCTAATGATGGTCTTGCTCTAGCTATTGTGGAGACAAAAAATGAAAGGTTTAATAGATTGCTCCAACCCAAAATTGAATGGGATGATATTCCAAACAAATCAGTGTCAGAGTTGCCATCTACAACCGAGGTGAGCTATTTGAATCATACTCTCCACACGCGCTTGTGACTTAACATATAAATCTTTTTTTATAGGAGTCACCATGCAGAGTCATTTGTACCATACATGCTCTGGACACAGATTATGCTTGGTACTATATTGGACACAATAAGTGCAACAGGAAGGTTCAGCACCAAAGAACTATTGGTGGGGTCAATAAAGAAAAAAAAGAAATAACCGAGCTTACATTTTATTGTGAATTTTGTAATGCTACGGTTACAGATGTGTCAGCCAAGTAGGTTACTTTCACCATTTTTAATATTTGCATACTCTCCATTATTATATACAGTTATTGCGTGAATTGAATGATTTTACTAATCTCACATTTTAAGGTTTAAGTTGCATATCAAAATCAAGGATGATACAGCTCAAACAAATCTTATGCTTCTCGATTCAATTGCTGAAGGCATTGTGTCCCATTCTGCTAATCAGTTACTAAATGGTTCTTTTGATGAGGTGAAATATTTTAACCTTCTAAATGTTTTTTGCATAGAGTTTTATCTGTTATTTGATCTGCGTTTGTGATTGGTAAACTATTACATAGATGGAAGACCCGGAAGCATTGCCTCAGCCTCTCAAGGATCTAATTGGACAGAGCTTTGAGTTTGGTGTATTTGTTAAGAAGGAAAACATTGACTATGGGAATGAAACTTACAAGTGTGGAAAGGTGTGGATCCGAACAAACTTGCTAAAGGATGAATGTTACACCGAATGTGACTCACAGGTTGACACAGTCTCCGCATTTGCAAATCCTGAAGAGGTAAATAAAAGAAAAAAAAGTATCATCATTGAATATATTATTTCAGTCGACATTGATATCCAAAATATGATAGCGTCTTATTTTTGTTATTAGGTGTCCCTCATTACAGTCACAAGTGAAGGAAAATCAGACATATCAACTCCTTCTTCAAAAAGATCGTCTGAATACAGTCTACCTGACCTGAATTCTTCGACTAAGAAACAATGCACTAAAGTGGTGAAAATTGAGAAGTTAACAGATGAAGAAAAGATGTCGAATGGAGAAGACACTAAAGAGAATTAGTTTAAACCAGTTTCTATGTTCTGCGGACATGCGTTTTATCATTCTTTTTGCATTTTTATTATTGGCTTTTAAAACAATCTTATTAAGCATTTTCAAGATGGATCAATAAAAAAGTCTTTCTTTCCTTGGAAATATATTCTTATCCATTTTAAATATAAACGGCCACAAAATTGTAGTATAAACACCAAGTATTTGTCATATACTGTCAATGATATGATCTAATATATAACGAACTAAATCTTACTCGCGAGTTTACAATGGAAACTAGAACCATTGTAAACAACAATATTCCTCTATTATAGAATAGACACCACCTATTCCTCTTATAATACCTATCATATAATCTGTCTATCAAATATTCGGGATTTGCACATATTTTTGTTTCCATAGTTTTATCGTTGTAATCTTCACTCACCCTATATCCTAACTTAATTATTTTCTAAGATAATGGTTACCAATAAATTACATGAATAGGTTATGCGCATCCAATACTCAATTCTTTCACAACTCAGAAAAAAAAAAAGAAATTGGTCAGCATCTGTAGTGTACATGAAAGATGAGCGAAAGAGACACTGCAAATGCGACACAGAACACTAGGACAAGTGTATCCGTAAGTTCAGTTTTTAATAGAGTCCTCTCAAATATCACAAATAATAGAGGAGAACCAGATCAACAATCAGGAAGAGATTCATCTGCTACCACATCTGTGAATCGGAGAACAAAAAGAAAACAATCCTTCTGTACAGTCTCCCAAACTTTTCTTCATTCACTCTTCTTTTTATTACCAAACTCTATTTAGTTTAATCTATATAATGCACATCATTGTAGGTGATGACAAAGAGAACACAGATATCACGAAAAGGCCAAATATCACAAATCAACCATCTGCAAGAAAGCCATGTCATACCACATCTCTGAATCCGAGAAGTAAAAGAAAACTCGATGGTTGTATAGACTTATAAACTTTTCCTCATTTGCGCTTATTATAGTAAACAATATTTTGCTTTTCCTATGTTAATGAACATCCTTGTAGGTTATCATAAAGAGAACACAGAAATCAGTAAAAGACCAAAGAAACCGATGAATCATCTGCAATGTAGTAAGTTCCAAGTGATATTTTTTTTGAATTCATAATATTTATATACGAGTAACAGTTATTTGTTTTGAATTACAGCAACACCTACAGCTTCATCACCATTAACCTCTACACCTTTAAGTGATCTTACTAATTTGACAAATCAGTCAAAAAAAGGACTCAATGGTAGCATAAGCAAACCAGCCAGTTCAACTGCCTATCCGAAAGTAAAGCCAATCGAATTATCCTTTGAGGACGAAAACAGTGAAGACTCATCATCTGACTTAGAAAATTACAATCCCGATTATGATGATTCATCTGAAGGTCTTTTTTACTGACATTGATATATTATTACCTATTAATCTTTGAATGTTTTTAAATGTTTATTTCTTCTTCTCCATGTACAGATGAAGAGTACAACGACCATGTAGTTGATTGTAGTAGCCAGGACAGTGGTTCTTCAGAAGACGAAGACATAGATTTGCAGACAAATCATAATGTTCTTACTGAAGAGCAACAAGAGCGAGTGTTGGCAGTGGCAGATATAATGAAAACAATATTTAGCGATTGGAGAAGAAGTTCTGATCCTAAAAAAAAACATGGTATCTTATTCTTCATTGCTACCTTCTCATCTTTATTTATAATCACCTTTAAGACGACAATTGATTTAAACTATACATACTATGCAGCTTATGCTGACGAGGGAGATCCTACATATAAATGTGAATATTGTGGTGTTATAATGTGGTATGGAGAAAGGCTAAATAAAAGAATGAACTCGGCCACACCAAAGTTTTCACTCTGTTGTATGCAAGGCGTTGTGAAGTTGCCCTTACTAAAAGAGCCACAACAGCCATTGAAACAACTACTAGATGGTAATGATTCACTCAGTAAACATTTTCAGAGAAACCTTAGACCTTACAATATGGCTTTTTCATTCACTTCTCTTGGGGGAAAGGTTGAAAGATCTATTAGTAAGGGTCGTGGACCTCAGATGTTTCAACTACAAGGAAAAAATTATCATTTGATGGGAAGTCTTAAACCACGAAATGGAGATTCTGCGAAGTTCGGTCAACTTTATATTGTAGATACAGAAAATGAAGTTGAAAACAGAGCAACGTGCTTAAGGTATTAATTGTCTATTTTACAGTTTTACAAAAGCGGTACTATTTAAGTACTGACTCTATTCATTGTACTAACGAAGTTTGTTCTAATTATAAACTGCAGCAAGTCTAAAGCTCCACCAAGACAAAACAAGGACCAACTTAAAGAAGAGATTATAGGACCTCTCATTCAGATGTTAAACAAAACCAATCCCTATGTTGGTAAGTTTCGTACCGCAAAAGAGAGGTTCGATACTAATCCTGAAGAATCTTTTCATATGAGGATAGTTAGTGACCGGGCTAAAGATGGAAGAACCTATAATATCCCTACTGCTTCTGAAGTAGCTGCGATAATTCCCGGAGATTTTAACTTACTGATGGATAAGAGAGATATTGTTTTGGAAAGAGAATCTGGACGCCTCAAAAGGATAAGCGAAATTCATGTCTCATACCTTCCTCTACAGTATCCACTGATATTTACTTATGGGGAAGATGGTTTTAGGCTTGGAATTAAGAAAGTGTCTCAGAATGGGAAGAAGTTTAAAAATGACATTATATCTCTAAGACAGTGGTTTGCATTTCGACTACAAGAAAGAGAGAACGAGTCTCATTGTCTTCTAAAATCGAGACGCCTTTTCCAACAGTTTATTGTTGATTCTTTCACAATGATGGAAACTAACAGGCTCCGATATTTGAAGAAGAACCAGTCATGTTTACGTTCTGATACATACGACTCAATCAAGCAGTCCGAGAATGCTGGTGTAGAAGATTTGGACCAACAAGGGAGTCAGTTTGTCTTACCGGCAACTTTTATTGGTGGACCTAGATACATGAAGAACAACTACTTGGACGCTATGGCCATATGTAGGCATTTTGGATTTCCAGATCTTTTCATCACATTCACATGCAACCCAAAGTGGCCTGAGATCACTAGGTATGTGAAGGAGCGGAATTTGAAGAGTGAGGATAGACCAGACATTATTAGTAGGATGTTCAAGATGAAACTTGACTCTTTGATGAATGATTTGACGAAGAAGAATCTGTTGGGGAAAACAGTGGCATGTGACTTCTATTTTAATACTGCTACCTTATTTTGGTGTCTATCTTATTATACTGCAACCAGATAAATTTATCTACCTATTGTTACTCACACAACTAACATATAATTTTCTTTTTTTTCAGCCATGTATGCAATTGAGTTTCAGAAGAGAGGTCTTCCTCATGCTCACATTTTGCTTTTTATGGACAAAAAATCTAAACTCTACACCCCAGAAGACATAGACAAGATCATTTCAGCTGAAATCCCAGATAAATTTGAAGAACCAGAGCTTTATGATGTTGTGAAGGAAATGATGATTCATGGACCATGTGGGGTTGCTAACAAGAATTTACCATGTATGGAAACTGGTAAATGTGACAAACTATATCCAAAGTCCTTTGCAGAGAAGACAACCATCAACAAAGAAGGTTTTCCGGTTTACAGAAGAAGGGAACAGACTGGAAGATTTGTTGAAAAAAAGGTTTTAAGTGTGACAATAGATATGTCATTCCTTATAACAAGAAGCTTTCTCTCAAGTACAAAGCTCACATTAACGTTGAATGGTGCAATCAAACTGGCTCTATTAAGTACTTATTCAAGTATATCAATAAAGGACCAGATCGTGTAGCTGTTGTTATTGAACCACCGGGAAAAGGAGATCAGGTGGCAAACCAAGAAGGAAATATGCCTAAGAAGGCTAATGAAATCAAAGACTACTTTGATTGCAGGTACAGTTTCAATTTGCAAAAAACTAAATCTTTTCCTTCTCGAAAATTATTGTGTGTCACTTTACTAATTTGAATATCATTTTGACCATAAAAGGTATGTCTCAGCATGTGAAGGTTGTTGGAGACTATTCAAATATCATATACATTATCGATCAACAGCAGTTCAAAAGCTTTCTTTCCATTTACCTGGAAAACAGAATGTCGTTTTCAAAGGCAACGACAAATTGCAGGCAGTTGTCAATCGGAAACTGATTGAAAATACAATGTTCTTAGCCTGGTTTGAGTTGAACAAGGTTGATTCTTTTGCAAGAACTCTGACTTACATTCAAATTCCAAACTATTATCGATGGAATAAGTCGGAGAAAACGTTCACCAGAAGGAAAAGGGGATTTAGTGTTGGAAGAATTAACTATGCTCCTCGCAAGATGGAAGATGCCTACTATCTACGTTTATTGCTGAACCATGTCACTGGTCCTAGAAGCTTTGATGAGATCAAGACTTTCAACAACGTTCTTTATGAAGGATATAAAGAGGCTTGCTATGCTAGGGGATTGCTAGAGGATGACCAAGAGTATATTGATGATATACTAAGGAGAAGTTTTTACACCACACCAAATGCCCTGCGACGACTTTTTATAGTCATGCTGCTCTCTGATACTCTATCAATGCCAGAGGTTGTGTGGGAGAAGACATGGCAACACCTTGCAGAAGATATTGAGTACAACATGCGGGCAGAGCTGAATCGTCCAGGTTTGAGCTCTATATTTAATTTCTCTATTTTAAGCATCTCTTATTTGCTAAGCATATCTCATTAGTTGGATTTTTTGGTACAGGTCTCGTATTGAGTGACATCGAGAAAAAACACTCTGCCCTAAAAGAGATTGATGATCTTTTGAAAAGAAACGGGAGTTCTCTGCATAGATTTAGGAATATGCCTAAGCCAATGACTGACCATGACAATAACGAGAATGTGCTTATCGTTGATGAACGTAGCTACAATTTCCAGGAGTTGAAAACTACTCATGATATGGATATTGAGAAGCTCACTGATGAACAAAGGAAAGTGTATGATAACATCATGGCTGCTGTTTTAGCTAAAAAGGGTGGGATGTTTTTTGTTTATGGATTTGGCGGTACTGGAAAAACTTTCCTTTGGAGGGTACTCTCTGCTGCGATTAGGTGTAAAGGTGATATTGTTTTGAATGTGGCATCTAGTGGGATCGCTTCTCTTCTGTTAGAAGGTGGTAGGACAGCACATTCAAGGTTTGGCATACCTCTGAACCCTGATGAGTTTACTACATGTAATATTAGTCACGGATCAGATCAAGCGAATTTAATCAAGGAAGCTTCTCTCATAATATGGGATGAAGCTCCCATGATGAGCAAGCATTGTTTTGAATCGCTGGATAGAAGTTTATCAGATATAATTGGGAATGGCACAGGCAAGCCTTTTGGTGGAAAGGTAGTTGTTTTTGGTGGTGATTTTAGGCAGATTCTTCCAGTTATTAACGGAGGTAGTAGGGCTGAAATAGTCATGGCTGCACTAAATTCATCTTACCTATGGGAACATTGTCAACTGTTGAAACTTACAAAGAACATGCGTCTAATGTCTACTAATCTGAGTTCAGAGGAGGCTAAGGATCTTAAAGATTTCTCAGAATGGATATTAGATGTTGGAGATGGCAAGGTTGGAGGCTCTAACGACGGTGAGGCTCTAATAAATATTCCAGATGAGTTTCTCATAACTGACGTTAATGATCCAATAGAAGCGATATGCAAAGATGTTTATGGTCATGCTGCGGACCTAAAAGAACCGAAGGAGCCCAAGTTTTTCCAAGACAGAGCAATTCTATGTCCAACAAACGAAGATGTCAATATGATAAATGAGCATATGCTTGATATGCTTGAAGGTTGGTACTTTTATTCTCATTCTTAATACGTTATAACATGTAAAATCTGCAACCATGTCTAAATAATCTATGTTTCCTAATATTGTTTAGGTGAGGAAAAGATATACCTAAGTTCAGATACTATAGATCCCCTTGATAAAAAGGCAGCTAGCGATGAAGCTCTAACTACAGATTTTCTGAACAGTATTAAAGTCTCTGGTTTACCTAACCACCGTCTCAGATTAAAGATTGGCTGTCCTGTGATGCTGTTAAGAAACATTGATCATACAGGAGGTTTGATGAATGGAACCAGACTTCAGATTACTCAAATGACTGATTTTATGGTGGAAGCGAGAGTTATTACTGGAAAAAGGGTTGGTGAATTAGTTCTTCTTCCAAGACTCTTAATCACTCCATCAGATGCTAGATTGCCATTCAAGATGCGTCGAAGACAATTACCTCTCTCCGTTGCATTTGCCATGACAATCAACAAAAGCCAAGGACAGTCTCTATCTAAAGTTGGTCTATTTTTACCTAGGCCAGTGTTTTCACATGGTCAGCTATATGTTGCTATATCTAGATTAACATCAAAGAGAGGACTCAGGGTATTGATCGTGGACAAGGACGGAAAGCCTCAAAGAGATACTATGAATGTAGTTTTTAAGGAAGTCTTCAATAACTTGCAAGGTCCAGAAGATCTCTGAAACCATTTCAGTAGAAAAAGGAGATGAAGGAAAGGTATTCGATGAAAGTTTTGTTGCAGGTAGTTTTTGGTTTCAATCAGAGACCTTTTATTATTGTTCTGTCGATTAAAAAGAGAACTTGATATCTTTCGGATATAACCAAAGATATTCGAAGACGTTTTTTATGTTACATCTAATGCGTTTTCTTATTTTACTTTTAATAAGAAAGACACCTTGATATCTTTCGGACAAAACGAAAGATAGTTAAAGACATAGAAGAATTTTTTTCTATCAATCTTTACTTGTACGACAGTTTAAGTTAAAAATTCTTTTCAAATCAAAGAGGAGACAGCCAAATATTAATCCAATCATCACAAAGGATACGAAGAACTTAAAAACAAACAACGTTCCACCTATATAACCCAGCTAATCAACCAAAGAATTCAAAGATTTATCGGATTTCACTAACTAAAATCCAATCAATCCATTCATAAACATAATAAGTATCTAAATTAAAAGTAGAGGATTGTTCGTGAATCACCTTCAATTGTTATTGTAATTCTGCTGTAAGCACCGAATGATCATTTCCTCATTCCAGCTTTACAGACATTCTTCTATTCACTTTTACCGAACTCTAGGATTATTCTCGCAAAAAAAAAAACAGCAACAAATATGAAATAACAATCGATTGTCTATTATCATCCAATTAAACAGAAACTCAAAGAAGAAAACTAAATATTGATATCAATCTGACCTAATTTCAAACTGTGATAGATTACAAAATCTCTCCATTGTCTCTGATTTTAAGACTCATCCATGAAATCCAACTTACAATGAAAAGAGAACAAAAATATGAATTGAAACATCAGTACTTTGCTATCAAACATAAGAACAAAGAGTACGAGAACGGCAAATAGCTTATCAAACGAAACAAATCGAATGTTACCTGATGTGAAGAATCCGGTAGCTACGAGAGGAAAACGAAAGGGCAGAGAGTTTGGTTACTTTTAGATTTTGGTCACCGACAACAAATGTTGTCTGAACCTAATGTTTGATTTTGGTCACCGACAACAATTTTTTGGGCTGGAGGTTAAAAGGAAACTAACATCGTATTGAATTTTGGCCCATATGAAATTAATATTTGGCCCATAACGAAAATGGAACTGACAAAATTGTTTTGAAATTGTTGAAGATGATTCTCTTTGCATACATGTTTTTGAAACCAAATTATTGTAAACTAATGCTGATTTCACAGAAGTTATATTACAAAAATATGAAACAGAGTCAACAAAATATAAAGTTCCATTGTAAACATAGATTAAACATATATCAAATAGTCTATTTAGCCGAGTACATAAATGGATATTTCTTGAGAAGAAGGGAAAACAGGCAAGAAATTTCAAACATTTAGCCGACTGCTAGCTCACCAAAAGAAGAAAAAATTGAGCTAGCTTTCCTACTTAAGAAGTTCTTCTGCTTAGACTATACATATCACTTTTGAGAGGAGCTTCAGTGTAGGAGTGGACATGTTATCCATCTGAAGTTCCAACGTTATCTCATCGTTAGTGAGGATGTCATTCGCTTCAAAAAAATCTCTCAGTCCACTTCCCAATCTCAACCTTGGCCCTGCAGCGAATGGCTCAGTCTGAAGTTTAACAGGATAGGAAGTTCCATCTTCAGCGACCATTGAAATTGTCTGTCCAGCAAACTTGTGCAGTCCATTAGCAGTACAAAACTCCTGTTGGAGGTACTGCAAATAAGGTGAAATACCAAGGTGAGGATGAAGTCAACTGATAATTACACCATATAACCGTATAACTCAGATATCTCTAATGGTAATGAAAGCGTATTGGTCAATGCGAACACATCAATTTGTTTGGTGACAAATCAAAGGAATTTGTTAAAATTATACGATTTAGTTTACATTCAAATTAGAAGAACAAATGAGGAGGAACTAACCATTCGACTTTTCTCAATTTTATCAGCTGTGATAGTTGAAGTAATACATCGACAGAAATTACCTGCAATAGATTCAATGAAACAAACGATAATTAGCAAAGGAAGACTTCTGTATATTATTTAACTTACTAAGACAATAACCTGAAGCTGCAGCACCATGAGTATTGCCAAACTTGGTTCGGGATGTTCCTGCAACTGATTCAAAAAAACAAATGTAACTTAGCAAAGGAAGACTTTTTAGCAGTATTAAAGTTATTAAGATTATAACATGAAGCCGAAGCATAATTATTATTGCCAGAATCTGTTCGGGATTTTCTTTCATTTCCTGCAAATGATTCAGTTAAACAAACCACACTTAGCAAAGGAAGACTTCTATTTAACTTATATAGAGAATTACCTCTGCCCTTAGCGTTCTCAGTGTTGCTTCTCCCGCTGTATATCTCCACATGGAACCTGGTCCTTCCATTGTATTTAAATAAGAGCAAATCACCATCAACGAAGGAATTCTCCTTTGCAAACTTGGCCCATCCAAGCGAAATCTTTCTCCCTACGATATTTGCTCTCCACAGTCTTCCAGGTTTAACCGCACAAGTGAGAGTAATATAATTCTAGTTATGGTTTCCTTCCATGACTCTCTTCACCATGTGCCTTGGTATTTTCTTGTAACAACAAACAGAGATTAGAAAAAGGTTAATAGAAGACCTTCCTATTTTAATTAAAACACAATCGTTTATCAATGGAAACTTTAGGACATACCACACCGCGTCTTTTCCTTGATTTATAAATTGTCATGAAGGTGTTCTCGGTTGAAACTTCAGGTCCATAATACACATTCATCTCTGCATTGCACCTTTGTCAGAACTTTTCTCTGATAACACTTGCGAGAAACGAAATATCTAAATAAAACAAATTCCACAAAACAATAGGACACAAGCTTGCAATGTGTTTAAACTAATAGAAAAAACACTAACAAACGTACTCAGAAGTTTCAACCAAGTAAAAAGCGGCCAAATAATTCAGTACTAAAATGAAAAACCGGACGTAAGTTTCGAGTTTATATGAAAATAGATCTCTTACTCTTCTAACTTTGGAGGTTGGAAACACAGAACCGTAACTAATCCCAACTAAAAATACGATTTGGTCAAATATAACTGATTCGTATTTCACAAAAAATAGAGAAAAAGAGAGTAATCTACTATTAAACGAAAAAATTGAGAACTGAGAGCTGGATCGTCACATACTCAAGGCGTAGAAGATGACTGACAAGATGACTGAGAGCTGGAGCTTTATTTCACCTGATCTTCAAGTTCGAACTTTAATCCAGTTGCATACAAATGAAAACAAACAAAGTATTAGAAAATCAAATACAAAAAGCCCGAAGATTTGCATGTAAACAGTCGAAACATCAAAAAGCGAAGAAGAAAGAAAGAGAAGAAGAGTGATCACCTTTTTCGCTTTTTTCGGATTCCAGACTACCGAGGAGACCGAGGAAGGAGGTATAGTGAGGGTTTATTTTTTGGGCCAGTTAAACATATTGATCCACTTTTTAGTTTGGGCCCATATTTTCATAGTTTCTTCAACTTTAATTCCTTCAAGTATAATTAATTTAAAAATGTTACTCTAAAATTCTTTATTACTTTAAAAACAAATTTTAAATCTGGATTTTTAAATTGATATTCAAATTAAAGTTTAAAATCAAATTTTAAAGATGAATTTATAAATTGAAAAAAAAGTTAACTAATTTTTATCAAGTAAAAATTTAACTTTTCGAAATATTCCATTTTCAAATTTGATATTTACTCTAAATTATATTTTAATTTCATAGATGTAATTTTCAATTTACTCTTCCCGCGTACTTCTTCACAGTTAAAAACAACAGTCTTACTCTCGACTTTTAACAAAAACATAAAAAACCTCTCCAATAGTGACATGATTCGTATAAATCTAATTTAAATAATATCATCCCGTTCTTAATGTTTGTTTTAATATTACTAAATGAAACACATACTTTTATAATTATATCTATAATTCATAAACTCTTAATTTTAAATTTCAAAAAATCAATATTAAAGAAAATATAGTCCCGCGCGCCGACGCGCTGATCCGGTTCTAGTTCTATTTTAAAAATAACCACAAGGGATAATTAATTAGTTGGTTCCCTGTCAGTTGTTAATTAAGAATAATCGCAAACCGCCCATTTCCATTTTATATTCCGTAAAAGGTTTCTCCAATGTTCTACACTTAAGTAAATCAATATAGTATATAGCTTAGTAGGACGAATTATTTAAATGAAGCCGTTTTTAAATCACTAAATTGAGACAGTACTTAATTAGCAAGGATTAATAATCCAACGAAGGTCGACGCTATCACAACTTTTTCATGTCGGTAAATTCCGGAAATGGATCGATATTAGAGATGGAATGAAATCAAGATACATCTGGACGAAAATTAAAATATATAACTTCTTGTATTAAAATCTGTTGATCTGGGCATTGTATTAATTATATCGCAGCTTAAAAAAAAAAAAAATTACCCGGGAGATTCAGTAAGTAGGCCTGGGACGGATCCGGATATCCGGGTTTTTTTAGGTATCCGGATCCGGATCCGGCCGGATCCATATTTTTATTATCCAGATCCGGATTCGGGGTTCCCGGATATCCGGATTTCGGATATCCGCCTAAATATCAAGATATCCGCGGATATCCGGATCCGGATCCGGATCCGTTAAAAATATATTAACTTTAAAAATAATATTAAATTAATTATGTATATACATTTAAAATAAATATATAATATAAGAAAATATAATATAATATTAAAAATAAAAATAGAATATTAGAAAAGTAATTTTAAATTTATTTTTTATGTATAAATGTTAATATATCTAAAATTTTACTAATAAAATAAAAAATATAATATTTTTAAAAGATCCGGATCCGGATCCGGATATCCGGACTTGAAAAATTAGATATCCGGATCCGGATCCGGCTTAGGCGGATCTGAAGTTTTATTATCCGGATCCGGATCCGGCCCTCCGGATATCCGGATCCGATCCGGCCCTCCGGATATCCGGATTTTCGGAGCGGATACGGAGCGGATCCCGGATCCGGATCCGGATCCGGATAATATTCCGGGGGCTATCAGTAAGTAGTGATGTTCGGTTGTTGATCCCATTTTTGGGGTCAAATGTGATTTATAAGATGCTACCATGAATTTTCCACGTAACACAAGAACCGTGACAGAATAGATGGCATCATTTTTCTTGTTGTTGTTCTGGTTCCAAAACTCAATCATTGAAGGCCTTTTGATTTGGTTGGTCTTTGGGTGGGTATAACAGAGTAGCTAAAGCTAAGCTTAGATAGAGCGAATCATCATCATCCTCTTCCGTGTGAATTCATCCACGAACCGCTTTTGACTTTCTTCTCTTTTTATCCTACAAATATCGAAAAAGCTGGTGAGGGGGGAAATGAAAATACGAAATGATTTGGGCATGTTTTGTAATAAGATGAAATTACCTGGGTGAATAGTACGAAGATGGAGAAAAAAAGAAAGAAAAGGACTGATGTTGATAGGGTTAACAAAAAGCAAAGAGAAGGGTCCCGCAACACGTGGCCTGTGTCATTCATTTCTCTCTCTCCTTTCCTCTTCTTCCATATAAAGAAGAGAAGCAGATGGGGAAAAAAATAAAATAAAATAGCAAATCCCTAAAAATTCAATCTCCATCGAAATCGAAATTCTTCAGCAGCAGAAGCAGAAGCAGAAACACACACTCACAAAAGAAGAAGAAGAAGATGGGGTTACAAGGTCAACTCTCCGACGTTTCCTCCGATTCAATCCCTCTGATGCTCGTCGCTCTCCTCGCTACTTTGTTCAAACACGTCCGCTCTTTCTTCCTCCGCTTCTCATCCTCCGGTCCTCATCTCTCCGCCGACGACGCTGCTTCTTCTTCCTCCGTTTCCTCGGGGCTCGCGAACCTCGCCAAGCTCGCCGACCAGCTCAAACTCAACCGAATCTTCTCGTTCCCTTACGCCGGCAACGCGGCCTCCGATTGCATCGTGTGTTTGTCTACGCTCAAGGCCGGAGAAGAAGTGAGGAAGCTTGATTGTAGACACGTCTTCCACAAGCAGTGCTTGGAAGGTTGGCTTCAACATCTCAATTTCAATTGCCCGCTCTGTAGATCTCCATTGCTTTCCCATGGAGGAGGTGATTCGATCTCTTCGTCTTTCCATCTTCACTCAGCAGCCACTGCTTCTCATTGAATTTTTCTTTTTGTAAGAAAAAAGAAAAGGAAAGAGAGAAGAAGAGTTTGGGTGTTTTTGATCTCGTGGCTTTCTCCTCTTTCTTTTTTTTAAGGGATTTGGGTGATTATTATTTCTTTTTTAAAAAGGGTTTCTTCAGAAATTCCCTTCTTTATATATCTTTTTGAGGAACCTCAGATCGGAGAGGTCCTTTTTTGTTTTTTTTTTCAAATTTTCGCACAGTGTGTTCATGTAAATTTTTAGTATGAAAAGTGTTAGTCTTTTGTTTAGATCTGTCTTGTTCGAAATTTAGAAAATCGAAAGCTTTGGATTTGTGTAATATTCCTGCGCAAAGAACAAAAACTACCACACTTACTATTTATTAATTTGCCTTATACTCTCTTGGATTTGTGTGGATATGAACTGAAACCCTGGAAGTAAAACACACCAGCATCAACATTTGCCATGTGACCATGTCTGTTGTTTTTTGCACTTATGTTTGTTTGTTTGTTTCCACACTTTGCATTTATGTGTACTGCTATATTTACTGCTGAAGTAAATAGGTAGGAAAACAATATTGTGTCAAATGTATCCAATCAAAGAGCAATGGCAATAATTGCTCTGTTTAAAACCGAAGAAACCACCTCTGGAATGCCTTGGTTATTTGGAACAAATGGCATTGGGCCTTCCTTCTGCCATGTAAACCCAAAAGTTTAACTTAGACTAAGCCGAACCAGAAGCTAAACCGAAATCGAAGTCTGAACCAAGTAAATCGATCGCCCAAAACACAAGTATATGTATATCCAATAGCTAATTGAAACACATAAAGAATGTATTGATTGTTGTAGTAAAATATTGTCTTTGTTTAGTCGGTTCTCGAAGATTCAACTAATGTATAAGAGAAAACCAAACTTGGGAATTGGCAAATCACATGCCCTCGCTGTTTGAATCTGTTTAACAAGTCATTTGTCGAGTTCAGATTCTGCAACCAATCAAATTTTTACATAAAAAAAAGAGTCAAATACTGAATCACGACTATTCAACTTGAGACCCAAAATGATAAATGTCTGCGTTTGTCTTCTAATTACAAAATGTGAGGTTTTGAGAATTTGGAGTAGAGTGCACTTGTGTGTAGTGTAGTGCGCAAGTTGAATCCAACGGAATTTTTTCCAACACAAAAATCATAATAGCATAGATTTAATTTTTTTTTTTTTTGGGCAAAGATTTAATTCTTTCTTTTCCTTTCAAATATAATTGGTTAAGCGTAGAAGGCTCTAAGAGTATAATTGTTGAATAGTATAATCAAGCCTTAGGCTAAACAATGTAAAGTCATGACTCAGTAGAGATTTGTAGTTTGTACGGTCTATAGGACTTGAACAGACCACAAAGCAGACAAGTAAAATTTTCTTTTCATTGTTGAGTGTAGGTTTTGAATTTTTTGGACTTGTGTGTAGTGTAGTGCGCAAGTAGGTCTGAAATATAAGAAAACCACGTATAGATAAGATAACAAATTAAGAAAGTATATGGCTGATTTAACAGTTCTCATGATGGGAAGAAATAAAACGAGTCTTGATGTCCGGTCCTCTTCTATGTTTCGACTAGTTTAGCAAGAAACTACTTATTTGTTAACCGATTCATGTTTGCAGGAAGCTGGAATAGCTCAGTTGGTTAGAGCGTGTGGCTGTTAACCACAAGGTCGGAGGTTCAACCCCTCCTTCTAGCGTATTTAATTAATGGCCTCGGTTTTCTTTTTCCTTTTTCAAATGGGTAAATTACAGCTTCAAATTGAACGCCTTCACTATATAAATAAGAGCAACAAAGATGAAACAACCCCAAAAGATTGTAAAGTTGTTTCAGCTAAGAATGTTGGAGACGGGACCAGTAAACCAATGGCGGGCGCTTAGAAGCCAATACGAGAGAATTATTGCCAACAAACCAGCCACTGCCACTGGAGTGTAGTTGAGTGTCTCGGCCGTTATGGGATACGCCACGGGAAGTGAGAAGAGGACGGAGATGGTTGCAACCCATATGACAGCCACCCACCCGACCACCATTCCGTACCTCCCAAGGCTGAATGGTCCAGCCACGAAGGTTTTGCGTGACAGCGTCACTCTTAGAAGAATCGGTATTGCGTATGCTATGTATAGTCCAATCGTTGCTATCGACACCATTGCTTGGAACGCCACTATGCTCCCCAGTGACTGCCAGTTTTTCATCACATCAATCAAACAGACAGACACAAGAAGAAGAGAGAGAGAGAGAGAGAGTGTGTGTGGGGCTTACGGTGAGGGCCATACAGAACGATATGGAAGCAGAGAGCCAAACCGCGTTAATGGGAACCTCTCTGCTGTTCACTTTGTGCCATAAGGGAGACAATGGCATTGCTCCATCTCTCGAAAACGCATAAGCCATCCTGATTCATCCCATATACATATGATCAAGATCCACAATGCAAACGATGCTCTAAGCCTCAAACCAAACACGAATAGATAAATACCTGGAATTGCTGGTGACAGAGCTCATGCCGCAGAAAAACACAGCAACCGCAACAATGCCTAAGCACACGATTCCCCCAGTACCACTCCCAAACCTGCTCTTGAAAGCTAGATAGAAGATCTCAGCAATGGCGTACCCACCAGAGTTGTTGGTCTCACTCAAGAGGTAAGGTATGTCTATGACCGTGTAGCTTATGCCTAATATATAACCCCATCCGAACAGAATCGATATCCCAATTGCACTGATTATTCCTCTTGGCCCGTTCTTGTCTGCGTCGATCGTCTCCTCTGTCTACAATTTTTATATTTATTCCATCATCAAGAACAAACAACTCAATAAAATAAATAAATAAACATTTGTTTTTGCATACTCAGTTACTCACCATGTGGGCAGAGGCATCATAACCTGTAATGGTGTACTGGCTCATGAGGAGCCCCAGAACGAATATGTAAGCGTAGTTGGTAATGCCGAGTGTATTGTCAGTGTTGAAATTAGTGAAGACAAACTTAGTTGTGGCTCTCTCCGTAGAAACCAAAGGAATCAGAATCATGAGCACCACAACCCCTGAGTAAGAGATTTTTTACTTGTTGAGACAAAAACACAAACAGAGAGATTTAACAGAAAGTTGAGAAGAGATGTGGTACCGAGTAGATTCCACATAGCAGCAAGCTGTCCAATTAAAGACAAGACGGAGATTGGGAGGCTGTTGAGAAGTGCATGTATGAATAAGATTCCCCCATGGATGCAAATCACAACATAGTCGGATCCTTCATACCCGCCGCCGTTTTTACCGCCGGTGGAGAGAAGCACGATCACCTGAATCAGCTGTGCCAGAGAGAAGTCAACGCTCGCCGTCACTGCCCACTGAAAACACACAACAAAACTTTTCTACTTTAGGAAGGCACAACAGTGATGTATAAGTGGAGTTTGGTAAGAATAGTTATACTACACCTGACCGACGATGTTGAACCTGAAAGATCGCGAAAAAGCGACACACGAAATTAGAGAGATGCTTACTTTAATGATCGAAAGAGAGAGAGAGAGAGAGAGAAGAGAAGCAAAGATTCATGCAGAAGAATGTACCAGCCGGTCAACCAAGAGGCAAGTGGAGCCCATCGTGGGCCGGCGAGCATAGCACTCCAGTAGTAGAGACCACCGGATGTCGGGTACGAGGAGCAGATCTCGGCCATCGATGACCCCACACACATGGTGAACGCTCCAGCCACGAACCATCCGTAAACCAGAGTGACTGTGCCGCCGAATCTCAAGCCGGTGTTGTAGGTGGTGGTTATCCCGGTGAGCACCGAGATGATGGAGAAGGAGATGGCGAAATTGGAGAAGACCCTGAAGTCAAATGTTTTAGCTTTAGAGAGAGAACCTGATATTCAGAAGGAGACAAGAAAAAGAAATTAAAAAAAAAACAGAGACAGACGAGAGGTCACGCTTGAGCTCCTGCTTGTAGCCGAGCTCCTTGAGGCGGGCTTGGCCGGAATCCATGGAGGGAGGGAAAGATTGATCCCCGGAGAAGCCGCCCATATTTGCTCCCTCCGAAGGTTGTTGGGATGTATGAATCGAATGGGATATTTTTCTGTTACACAGATACCCCTCCAAAAGTCCAACCTTTTCGCTTTGGTTAACCTTTTCCATTTCGTAGTTTAAACAATGCGTCTACACAGTAATCATAAAACGCAATAAGAAAAGGGGACTTCTTTGCTTATATATATATATATATACACAAATCCGTTAGTTCTTGAATTGTTAGGTGTTCTTGATAAAACCATATTACCATACTATGTTACTTTGACATTTAGTTTTTCTTGGCAAAACAGCTGTAAAACTTGAATATCGAGATTCTTCATATTATCATATATGGTATGTGATCTTGTTGTCTCCCGTCAGAAAGTGCCAAAAGCCAATACTAAAGAACAGTAGATTTACTTACAAATGTAAGGCAGTAAGAGTACACGTAGTAGTTAAAATACACATCATCACATACGCAACTATAGCATCCACAATCTCACGACGACCAAAACGAAATACCAAATAATTAATCAACTGATGAAAAGAGAAGCATTAAATCATCTCGTAGCATTGGTATTGCCAGATTCCATATTTTCAAGAGAAGTTGATTCCACCTGCAGAGACATTGTCCTCAAAGCGTCTCCGTTTTGTTGTGGTCCTCGTTCCTGCGCTGCTCTGAAATAGGCGTAGGGACCCCACCCCTCTTCATGGTAAGGGTTGGGATAGAACTGACGGTAACAGAATGCGGCGACAACGAGACCGATGAGAGCTCCGGCAAAGACGTCTTGCCAGTGGTGCCAATAGTCATCCACACGCGATATCCCCACTAGGCAAGCCGCGAGCAAAGGGGCGAACACGAGGCAGAGCTTAGCCACATGTCCTTCTCTGTTAAAGGCCTTGACTTTGCCAGACAAGTAGAGCGAGAGGAAGCCAAGTCCCGCAAAGGACCAAGACGTGTGCCCACTCGGGAAGCTTTTGTGACCTTCCTTGACCTCTCCTGCTTTACCATGACATATCACACCACCCAACGCATCGTACAGCTCTTTGCCATCAGGGAAGCAACGCCAGTAGAAGTTAGGACGAGGGCGTCCGGTAGCGAGCTTGATGGAGTCGGTGATGATACCAGTTATCAAGACGGTGAAGAGCAGCCCGAGAATGCTGTGGTGCAGATCGTAGACGCATGTTCTCTTCATGTAGAAGAAGACGAACACTATGATTGGAAGCAGAACCGCGTAGATTGGGACAGACCAGACAGGGACGGTGTTGTCATTGAAAGGGTATTTTAGATCTGTCAGCATGTCTTTCCCCACGTATCTGTAGAAAGGAGATATGAGTTGCAAGCCGATCTCTATGCCCACCAAGATCACTAGTATGATCCAATCGTGCTTGTGTTTAGTGGCGACGCTTCCTCCATGGCTTCTTATTGTGTGAATCCCAAGATCTATCTCCTGCATCCTCCCTCTCTGCGGCTCTTGTTCCTGTCAAAAAAAGAAGACACACAAATCACAATCAGGTCAACCTTGAAATCTACTTGGATCAAAAAAGAGATTTATTTATGATGAATATACTACTTGAGGATTAAGGTTTGAAGTCTCTGATCTGGATGAGCGTAATAGCGGAATACAATTCATTCTCATCGCATAAATCAGTGACCAAATTAGGTAATAGAGGTTGATTGTGAAGCGCAGTTTCTTAGTATTATCATTTTGTTATTACCACGACAAACATTCGCTCTATACATCCAGCCATTTTTGTCTGTCTGGCTGATTCGCTGTGCTAAGCACACTGTTGTTATTAACTATATTTTCGTTGACTTTTAACTAACTCATCAAGTTGAGTTTCTTTTCTATTTTTCAAAATTAATGAAAAGAGGAAATAATTTGGAAGAGAACAGAGAGAGGAGTCGATTAGGTTACCTGAGAATTCCCCCAGAATTTGAGAGAAGAGAAAAACGATCCAAGTACCATCGGAACAATGAAGATTTCGATTAAGATTCTTCAAGACAGAGAGATGGAGGGCCTAGAAGCAGTGTGGATCGAAACTCACAAGAGTAAAACAGACGACGTACGCCGAGAAGAATTAAGCAATTGATCTGTAGATAAACTGGAATTTTTCGATGATTGTGTACGTACGACCAAGAGAGAAACGGAAACCGCGAGTAGATGCAGAAGAAGAAGAGGGAATGTGTGGGAGACGCGTTTGCGTTTGTCTTTGTTAAATTTCGCAGACTTTTCTTGGACGGAAACGACAATAAGAAGTGCTTGTCGTGTCTCCACTTGACGGTTTATAGAAACAGGGGAGGTGATATAAACTTCCCTCTTCTTCGTTGCCGTTAGATTGAATGCCAACGTCAATCAATTTCGTGTTTGACTTTTAACTTCTCACCGGTCTAGTTTGGCCTTCTCTTCCAAGCCGCGTGGGTCCCAAATTCGTTTGAAGATTCTAAATCAAAACATATATGGGCCTGTGGGTGTGAATATCTATCTACGTGGGCTTTTAGTTAGGGCCGAATATGGGCTTCGTTCCTTTTTGCCTTCTAATTTTTCTTAGGACAGCTTCTTCCTTGTTCAAATGGTTTTTTAGGTGTTTCGTTTTTGGACTTATTAATACCCAAAATATCATATCAATAAAACTCACAGGATCGCAATAACATTTTCTTCAGAAGAACCGAGAATCTTTTCGCAAATCACAACAATGAAAATTCAGATTTGACGCATACTCTCTCTGTCTCCTTTCAACTGATATTATTATTTTCAAATTGGTGTATTTAAGATATCACCTATCGGATGCGTCTCTGATTTTTTAGATGAATGCGAATATGAATCACATTTCGAATATTTAAGATATCTAAGTATCTTGTAAAAAAAAAAAAGATACCCAAGTGATAGAATATAGATATCTAATATAGCAAAGAAAGAAAAAAAAAGCAGAAAATGGAAGAATCCAAAAATCGGATCTCATTGATGGAGAAAGTAGAAAACTACAGTTTGTGAGTGCCAAATAGAGGATGAAGTCAAGTAATCAGGTTAAAAAAGTCACAAGTCTGTTTGGTTTTATTTTGGAGTATATGGGGCAACTTGCTCGGACGTGAGAGATGCTTTGTTCATTTCCTTTTTGTCTAACGAAATTTCAAAAGATTATCACTTGGACTATCAAATCATTCTCTTCCTATTAAGGGGGATTTGGTTCGTTTATATCTTTAAATGAAAAATACACGACAATTAAAAATTAAAAGATTCATAAAATTGACAATTATGGTTGAACTAGAACAAGAGTTTGTGGAGCACGCAATTAGACCAAAAACAACCTTTTTCCATATTATTTGCTTCTTTACCAAACCAGTACTCTTTACTTAAAACTAGTTTGCAGATAGTATGATTAATAATTGTGCGAGGGATATACACCATTAATTTTTTTTAATACAAAGTAAAAATAATATTGGTTGATAAATTTTAACCTTTCGTATGTCGTAAAATCATATTTCACTCAGTAAATGTAATTATGTGATTAATATTTACTGATAAATGATGAAATAATTGGACTCGGTGAATGTGTACTAGCAAAAATAATACAATAAGTCAATAACTATACACAAGTCACAAGACTCACAACCAATAATAAGGATGAGTAAAAATGTAGATTATTTTGTCTGGGTGGAGTTATGCGTTATTGAGTGAGGTTTGTGGGTCCAGTAGGTGGTGGGCTTCTTCATGGCCCACGCTTAAATTGGGGGATATATCTTTTTTCCTTGCAGACATTATGATCTTTTTATGCTTTACAGATTTTACCTGATTATTGCCTATGCATTTGCACTCATGAGTCTCAACACAACGCTTTTAATTCATACGAACAAACAAAGAAGACTTCACAGTCTGCAAAAACTAAATATTAATATAAATCTTGTCTTGCTAATGGGAGAATGGTTTTAATGATTTTTTTTGGGAACAAATAAGTAATTTAAGGTAATAAACAAAAAGTAAAAAGAAATAAGAGAGAGAAGGCAACAGAGAGGTGAATTCGAAGGTTTTGACGACATCTCGGCCTCCGAGACACCAAAAAGGTTACCAAAAAACCTGTAAAACGAATAATTCTTAATTACAAATTAAAGAGTGAAGCTTGTTGCCAGCTAAAGTTTTCTCCCTGAGCTGTTTATTTGCTGGACCCACTTTTCCTTCTCTCTTTCTTTTTTATTTATTTATTTATGTTTCCCTACTTTCGTTTTGCTTAAAAAATCGTTTAATCATCTAATCGCTCTGTAACGCACACGCTCTTAGTTCTGTTGTCTACATCTGATCGTGAAAAGATAGACAAATCAAATGTTGATACCTGACTCGAAATATACAAAGAAACGCGTCAGTTCTATAAACCAGTCTTTGTAGAAGGTGAATACAAGTATACACAAGTTTATGCATTCTCTTCAACAATTAGATGTTCGAATTTGATCCCATTCAAGTTTAGTTCGTCATCTTATATATATATATATATATATGCAACTTTGCGTTATGATCGACTGTAATGACAATGGCACCCATTTTTCCTTTTTGTAGACGTTTTCTTCTTAATTCTCTTATCCCAAAATATGAAGTGGATAAGTCCATATTTTTCTATTTCTATTCCCTTCTATTTAAATTTGATTTTGTTAACGTGGTGGACCCTCCACGAACTAGTTCCGTATCACTGTATCTGTATGTGTAAATACATCCCGATCATTTTCCTTAAGAAAGTATCTACCATTTTTGGAATTTTCGACCTCCCATCTTTGTCAAAAAACAACCTCTTTTGGATACATCTGTGATTTTATCGTTCGTTTGTATGAAATTAATGTAACGTTAGTCTTGAAGTGGACGTTACTTACTTTTCTCGATATATGCTTATTTATAAATATTTATCTTTAAAATGTCGTAATCTCCTTCAAGGAGTGAATTATATAATCAGGACATGCATGTATTATTGTCATAGCAAGAGAGTTGACCCGGTGGGAGAAAATATAGAAAACCAAACTTGATAAATTATAGTTGACTTAAAATTAACAAAAGGAAATTATTGGACGGAAGATTTATACACATATCAAATTAAATTTTCAAGAAAAACAAAAAATTACGTTGGCTAATGAAATGTAATCTGTTGGAGTTGGTTGTAACTATATTAAGTTGTAGTATTACTTGCAAGTTTTGGTTTGCTTTGGACCTCTCTTATAGTTTCTTAATTAATCAACCAACATCCACCCACCCACCTTCTTTTATTTCAATAATATAAAATTATATTCTATAGTCTTTATGGAAAAGCTCTATCCACAAGCTGTATCGTAACATGATTTTATCATCCTCGTATAATTGTTTTATAAAAAAGTGTCATATCATCAATTCATCTTTGATTTCGGATGCGATTCGGCTTGAATTCTACGTTATTTATGTCATCTAGTATTAAAAAGAAAGAAAAACACTCACGGATTAATGCGACACATAAACAAAAGAAAGGGGATAAAAGTGTAAGTAATTTAAAAGGTGGGGGAGTAAAGTGCAAAAGATTAAGGGACTTGAGTGGTTAATTGATGATTTACTTAGGCCCTGAATGTTTGAGTAGACTGTAACAAATGGGCTGCTTTGCATGAGCGCCGCCTGGAGCTTTGACGCGATTCTTACTCACGCTCCTTTGACTGCACGCGCCTCCATTTTTTTAAACTCCAAAGCGCGTCTAAATAGCGTCGTAACCCTTTTCTCTATCTCGTCTTCCTACCATTTTCTGAAAATTCCAAAGACAAGTCATGAGGAAGACGACGTCACTCGCCCACAAGTTATAACCGACGTAATAAATTACTTATTATTTAAAATTAACTATTAGTAGTACTACTTGTTTTTTTAAGTAGCAATTTAAACAAAAATCTTTTCAACAGGCTACGTTAAATCCTTTTTTAACCTCGTATCGTGGAAAAGAGGTCGAACCCATGTCGTATCCAATGCAGACCACTTGAGTACAAATTCCTGGAAGAAAAAAAATGACTAGCAGTTTATTTGGCAGAATCCGTGGTATTATATGATTTATATTATATTAATTAGATTTTGTTTTTGTTGGGTTTTTTTTTTTTGTATCTTTGATTCAAGGGTTAAGTAAGAGAATGTGGCTCGGTTAAAAAAAATATGAAGAAGAAAATAGTGAGTGTTAGAAAGCATCGATGAACTGAGTCTATGACGTATCGTACGAGAGACTGAGAGTTTATTATCGCAATTTTAGACATCTATGTCTGCTACTGCTAGTGTAGATGCTTAAAATTGGCATCAAACTCGTAAACCAACATATCATCCTTTTATATTTTATATTCCGTTTTTGTTATTCAGATATCGGTTTCATTGTCAACGTCGAAATTTAACTTTGCGAAAGAATCAAAATACGTTTGCTATATAATTATTGAAACAAATCCCAATAATATATTTTTGTTATTGACGTTAATAATTCACCAGCTTGGCTTTTAGGTTTCCATAAAAATATCTTACTTTTAAAAACACTGTTAGTTTACAGTGCTCATATTAATATTTTGAATTTTGGTAACAACGAAAGTACAAGCATAAACTAGTAATTACCTTTAGCGCATTTAGTAGCCACTTTACAAGGACGATAAATCAACCATCATATATATACTTTTGACAGAGTAAATGTAAAATATATGTACAGGTATACACGTATTTACGTAGGAATCAGACATTTAAAATTTGCATTTATTTTTAAAAAGAATTGCAATTGTCTTATGGTAATAGTAATATTTTCCTCAATCACTTTTTGAAGTATATGGTATAGTACTCATTCCAAAAAAAGAATCGTTTAAATAATTAGAGAGGAAAGAACAGCGACACTGATAATAATATTGTAACGTCGCAGAAGGTTAATATTAAATTGAACGTAAAGTCTGGGGTTTAATTTACAAGTCGTGAAAGGTATATTCCTTTTGTTTATGGTCGTTGCGGTGTTTCCGTTTTACAGCCGTGTGGGACACCAAATCTGGATTGCCGTTAGATGCAATCTGAATCGCATATACAAATGAATCCAACGGACGAGATTGTAGTGGGAGCAAATGGAGGGTAACACAGAGGATTTAGCCACCCCCTTTCGCCTGCAGATCCAGCGTGGAGCCAATCAGTAGGCCTGCTGTCAAACAATGTGACCCGTCCACAGGTTGTGTCAAACAATGTGACACAGCTTGTTTTGATTCCTGATTAGTAATTTGCAATTCTCTTACCTTTATCAACCAGAAAGTTAATGTGAAAATCATCGAATTAGCTTATCAAATCACACTTCTAGTTCGTAGAACATTAATTTGTTTAAAGGCAACTCTATTCATCTTATACGTTTTTTTTTAATTATTAAAAAGTGACTGGAAAAGGTTTAAATCTCGTGCATTCACTATGTGCCAAAATATATTTGTCTTGGGGTTATTCATAGTTTTCATGTGATCTGTGGATGCGTTTATAACTCTTTTTGGTAATCTACTTTCTTTCTTTCTTGACGGAAAGAATACGTTACAGGGGAAAAAGAACATTAAAATGTTTGTAGTTGACCACACACAGAAAAAAAAAAATTGAAATTAAACATTGTTTGTACTTTGTAACGTAGTTAAGTTCATTTGGTGGTAGATAAGTAGTATTGGTAAGAAGACGATATTATTGTGTTTATAAGGAGAAATAAGTTGTAACTATAACAAGTAACAACATACTGTTCTTAATTCTGTCTCTGCACTCGGTTTTTCTATTTTAGAATATAGTGGTAACTATAACAACATATTGTTCTTAGCCGATGAAAAATAACATTGATACTGAAAAAATGACTTGCATTTTCGATTCACTTGAAAGAAAAATCAAAGACAAAATCTAATTTTCTTATCTTTTATTTTATATATGTAAATAATTTGACAGTTTATAAATTAACATATAATGCTTATATTTTTTTATCCTTTGTATGTAAATTCTATGCTACTGATTTAAATTTCTGAACTGATTAATATACTGTTGATTTTTTTATATAAAACTAATAACTCTTTTTGATAATTTTACTTATTTTAAAATCAGTGACTGAAAGCAAATACATGTATTGGTTATTTAAATTGACTAAGTTTACTTCGACGTATTGTAAGTCAATATCACATGGCACTCCACGAAGTAGTCTCCCTTGTCAGTTAGAGGGTACATACCACATTTCAAGAAACAAATCTCTAATGCAAATGACTAAAATTTCTAGATTTATTATGTTTATTGGAGTATATTTTATATTTGAGAAAAATAATCGTATCATAACTACTTCATATTTACAAACTAATTACATGAATATCACCGTTTGGAATTTTTTTATACTAGTACTCTTAACAAGCCAAAAAAAAAAATTAGCAATAAATCACATAAATTCATTTGATTCGATAATGTGCTTTTCACAGCTAATATAATTTTCAAGGAAATTTTATTCTGATTTTCAAGAAAATATTTTGAAATGGAAAAGAATTTGACCCTTATTTTGGTAAAACTGTAACTGTAAGACATATTTACCGTAAATCACATAAGCAGAAAATAAAAAAACAAAAATTGAGAAAAAAGAAAAAGAAAAATGAAAACAGCTGTGGTTTACAAGTCATGGACTTGCTAAAAGCCTAAAACTCTCTCTCTATTAGAATATCAACGCCGCACTCAATTTTGCCCTTTATTATTTTGTTTCTCTTTTCTCTCTCCTATGGAACCACCGCCTCCTTCTCTCTCCTCTAGCGCGGTGGCCTCCACCGTCGTACCCGCAGCCACAGCTCCCGTCCCTCCTCCCCACGTGACGTCATCTTACCCCGAGTCTCTAGACTCATCCCCTAGGTCTCGCACCACCGATGGGTGGGACGATCTCCCTGCTCCCTCCGGCGGCGGAAGCGCCGTCTCTTCTAAACTCCGTCTCATGTGCAGTTACGGCGGTCATATCCTTCCTCGGCCTCACGATAAATCCCTCTGTTACATGGGCGGCGACACTCGCATCGTTGTCGTCGATCGTAACTCCACTCTCTCCTCTCTCGTCGCTCGTCTCTCCAACAAGCTCCTCGACGGCCGCTCCTTCACGCTGAAGTATCAGTTACCAAGCGAAGACCTCGACTCCCTCATCTCCGTCACCACCGACGAGGATCTCGACAACATGATCGAGGAGTATGACCGTACGATCTCCGCCCCCAATTCCACCAAACCCTCGCGCCTCCGTTTGTTTCTCTTCACGTCGAAGCCGGAGGCTACTCAGTCGATGGGTCAGATCCTCGAGAGCTCGGCCAAGAGCGACGATTGGTTCCTCAACGCGCTCAACAGCGCCGGGCTCCTCAACAGAGGATTCTCAGATTCTGATACCAACGTCAACCGTTTACTTGGCCTGGACGATTCTCTTGCTCTCCGCTCTAATTCCGGAGAAAACGGAAACAACCTCGATTCGAGTGTCAAAGATGACGACGGTTCCGTTAAAAGCGCCAAGCAGCATCAGCAGCAACAACAACAAGTCCAGCAGCCTCCTCCGCCTCCGCAGCAGCAGCAGCAAGGAGGCCAAGATGTGCACAACATGCCGGATTCTCCGATGTTGGATACATCCTCCTCTTTTGGGTCAACTTCTTCTTCCCCTTCGCTCGCGAATCTTCCCCCGATTCGTGTCCATGTAGAGGAAACCGGTGGAGTCAGGGGGATGCAGGATCAGAGGCTGGGAATCGAAGAGCAGTTCGCACGGTTCAACGTCGGCAATAATAAGCAGCAGCTCCAGCATCAGCAGGAGGACGGATTTGCAGCGATCTCGTCGCCACCGCCGCCGCTCCCTGTTACAATCTCCCTTCCTGCCGCGCCGGTGAATGCAGCGACCGTCTCAAGTGACTTCCAGACGAGGGTCTTCTCGGACGACGAGAGATCCGATCAGGGGCTCCCGGCCGGATACAGAAAACCTCCGACTCCACGTTCTCAGCCGCAGAATCTGCCGCCTCAGCAAGGTCATCAGGTGAAATCAAACAGCGGTGGACACGAGATGCCATCACCCAATTCCGTTTCCAGGTACTCTCTTCCTTTTCCCCATATACTCTCTTTACTTTCAATAGCGTAGAGCTTGTTTTGTTAGATTCTGATGTGGTTCTCCATGTGTTTGCTAAAATGCCTCAGTGATAGCAGCATGAACAACCCTGTGTTTCACCAAAGACCTTCTGTCTATCAAGAACCCATTTCTCAGATGCCTTCTGGTTCCGCCGTAGTTACTGGTATGATCAACCCCTCAGATCCGAACACACTCTTATCCCAGAACCAGACTCAGACTCAGACTCAGGACCCAGGCTACATCCTTCACCCCCAATTCGAGCAACAATCTGCACAGTCTCAGCCACAGCAGCAGCAGTTCATACACGCACCTCAACCTCAATACATTCATCACCATCCCTCTAGTGGCCTTCCTGTCCCGACCTACATCCAGGTTTACCACCCTTCGCAGCAGCAGCAATCTTTCCACAGGCACCCAGGTCAACTGGATCAGCAGCCTTATCCTGTTTATTATGTCACTTCTCAAGTCCCACCTAGGCCCTACAGCATGCCTGTGCCACAATCTGGTAGTGTGAGCGAGGCTCCAGGGTCTCTCCCTTCTAACCATCCCCAGGCACCGCCTACTCCCACCATGATGGCTCCACCTCCTAGCAACCACTTGAGAAGTGTTCCTGGTGGCAAACCTGAAGCTGGGGTTTACACTACACCGCAAGGTATGGGCGGTGCTCAGATGGTTCACCAGATCCCTACAAGCCAGCAGCAATACATGGGGTATTCGCAGATCCATCACCCTCCTCAGTCTGGTTCAGCTGGGATTCCCAACTACGGATATGAATACGCGGACAATGCTCATAAACAGGTTTACTACACGCAACAACCTATGGGACACGCTCAGTACCAGACAATGACCGGGCCTCCACCTGCCATGGTGTTGCCTGATGGCTCTGCTAAGCTTCCAGCTGAGAACATGACTCAACAGATCCGGAGTTCGCAGCCATTGTGACACATAAGGGGCACACAGAAGATGGAACACAATTTTGGAGGAAGAAAATCCCGGTTGGTTTTGAAACATATAAATATATAAATTACTTTTTTTTATTCTCTTATTTTTATCAGTTGCTGCGTCAAAAAAGTGTCTGGCTTCATGTTGGTTTGGTATTTATGGACTTATGTCAAAAGTGTTGTGTGAGTAAGTAGAGAATAAGGGAGTTTGCGATGGATACTGGTGCTTTACCATTTTCCTGGATCTTATATCATATTTATTATCATTCATTTATATTGTAAATGATTCGCAGTGGCTCTTGTTTCATTTCTTAATCATCTCTCTTTATCGTTCTCTTACTTGGTGGAGATTTGAAGGACACTTGAGATGCTGACAATTTCGTAAAACATTTAATATTTGGAAGAATGTATGTCTGCCTCTCCACTGCTTCATCTTATCCATGGGAGCATAAGTACATATCGGGATCCATGTGTCTGGTCTGGTCTTGGATCCACTCACAAGTCACAACCCTACAACTCCTCAGACAAGGTGTGGGAAAAAAGGTAGTGATAAAATCGATTTGTCTAGCAATTTCGCAACATAAGTTTTCTCTTTTGAAAGAGAAAGCATATGTATCATCACGTAAACACCAAAACCCAACTCTGTTCTCTCTCTCTATCCATAATACTTCCGGCTCATAATTTTGTATTCTTGCACTAGACTACTCCCTTAGTCTCACAAGCAACAGAGAGCCTCTCCTTAATTGTATGTTGTCGCTACTCTCAGATACTGTTATCACAGAGTTCACGGACTGGAGATGTTTTGTTATTGGTAAGTTCAGATCATGACTGATTTTGTGCACCAGAAGCATTTGAAGCACTGCTGACCCGGTTGGGATACAAAATCTGAAACTAATCTATCTGTGGTCAGCTCCCCATCCCTTTGCACTCAGTGATATCAAACCAAGAAGGCCACAAACTGAATCTTGATGGGTTCTTCTTGTCTTCTGTCTCTTTACTGTCTGTAATTATGTCCTTTTCTCCTTAACTTTTCTGACACTCTTTCAGCCTCAGCTTCAGGCTATAAATCCCTATCAAAGAGCTCTCTTTCTCAACCCACTCTCTTATCTGCACTTGTAGATCATCATTACAAAGCATCAATGGACCCAAACACACCTGCAGAATTTTCTCATGGCTCTTCCAACTTTCATACATATTACTCACAGACCAAGAAGGGTGGTGGCGTAATCGATCTAGGCCTCAGCCTTAGAACCATACAACATGATACTTATCTCCCATCGAGTCAAAGTGAGTTTCTTTGCTGCTTTCAAAGTGAATAACTATGCTTTCACCTCATCGTTAGTTAGTTTACTATATAACTCTCACTTGCTATCTTCAATATCTATATGTGAAACAAAGTGATTGGTCTGGACGGGTATGGTGAGCTCATAGACTGGTCGCACCCCACCAGCTATAGCAGCAATACACAGTTGAAGAGTGAGGAAACTGGAAACCAAAGACTTGCTCGAGGATATTACAATGATGGAGAAGAGGGCAAAGGAAAATTGGCTTATGTGAAGGTAAACATGGATGGCTCAGTGGTAGGCCGCAAGGTTTGCGTTCTTGATCAAGGAACCTATTCAACTCTTGCTCTTCAGCTTGACAATATGTTTGGTAAGCTTGTGCTCTGAGTCTGAACCTTCCAGCTACAAGTATGCTTCAGTAGGTTTTTGCCACATCAATTTGTATTTGCAGGGATGCAGACCGTGTCGGGACTGAGGTTGTTCCAGGATGAGTCTGAGTTCTCTTTGGTCTACAGAGACAGAGAAGGTATCTGGAGGAATGTTGGGGATGTTCCATGGAAGTAAGCCCTTACCAGAAGTTTTATATTTTCTCTATACAAAACTCTTATCTTTTAACTAAAACCACATATGTACTCTGCCTGAACTTGATAGGGAGTTTGTCTCAAGTGTGAATCGGATGAGAATCGCAAGAAGAAACGATGCTCTTCTTCCCTACTAAAGCTTTGAAGTCGAAGCCTGTCGTCTCCGGGGGAGTTCAGTGTTTATCCTAATATCCAAATTAGCTCACTTGTGATTCTAATATTCAACATCTGATGTAACGGAAGCTTTAAGCTTTAAATACGACTAAGAAGAGAGGGACATCTTTTTAATTTTAACTACCAACAAGACGAAACAAACAAACAAACAAAAAAAAAACAAACAAAACAAACGGGTAACCACATTAGTCTCATCTTGTAAACCAAGCTTTATGTTCTGAGCTATGTGCAAATCTCTAGATCTCTCAGTCGCCAGCCATTGGTAATCTATCGAGACTATCGGAAACGTGCCTCATGGTAGGCCTTTTCTCCGGACTGCTATTCACGCAACTGATTGCAATCTTAAGAACAGCGACAATCTCGTCTTCCTTGTCTGCCTCAGGAGCCAAACAAGGATCAACAACATCACTCAGCGGTTTCTTCTCCTCAATGCATACCTGTATCCATCGCACTAGATCCATTTCCGATGTCCCCACATCTACTACCGGATTCTTACCCGCTATCAATTCCAGTAAAATGACCCCATAAGAGTATACATCCCACTTCTGAGACGGTTTTACCATCTTAAGAGTCTCGGGTGCCTGATAGTAGGAGCCAGACGAAGAGTGAGCAGTGAACTCGGAAGATACGCTCTTGTGATGGTGTTGCTGCCTCTCTTCCGTTTGGATGATTCTGTTTGACTGTATCGTTGGAGAAGATCCTCCAGCAATGTTAGCCAACCGTGATAGTCCGAAATCAGAGATCTTAGGTTCCATGTCCTGTCCCATGAGAATGTTGCTGGGCTTGATATCTCCATGGACGTATTTCTTAGGGCTAAACTCGTGCAGATAAACAAGCCCTGTGGCAATGCCTTTCGCTATCCTCAGCCGTTCAGACCATGTCAACGGAGCCACAGTCACCATCCCCGGCTTGCCTGCACACACACATACTTTGTAATGGCTTTACATGACGTAATTGAATGATGCAACTTGAAATGAGAAAAGGGTGACTCACTGTGGAGGGCGGTTGCGAGGTTACCATATGGAACATAGTCATAGATGAGAAGCTTCTCATCAACAGACCAATAATAAGCTCGAAGACTAGCAATATTCGGATGTCTCAGTTTCCCTATGGCTTCAACTTCAGTCTGAAACTCCTTGAATCTCTGAGACCCTCCTTCACCTAATCTCCGAACAGCAAGCGTGAGTCCGTTCTCTAAAACCACTTTGTACACTATGCCGATTCCACTCTTCCCCAGAACGAAAGCCGACGCCTTTAGCAGCTCCTCCAGGTTAAACGCTACCTGAGCGTCGAGAGCCACGATATCGCAATGCTCCACGTTTTCAGATTGCGTTTCAGACTCGTCTTTCCGGAAACACAGACACTCTGCAGTCCTTTTCTTTGATTCTTTCTCGAATCCGAAGTTGTTCTCGCTGCTACAAGCGCAGAACTTTGAGTAGCAGTAAGTGAAAAGCAAGCCCACGAGGCAGATACCGATTACATCGCAGAGAACAATGGCAACGACGGCGGTTTTGCTCAACCCATTCGATTTCTGTTTGGTTTCAGAGCTACCATCGGAATCATCTGGAGGGTTGTTGCTTGGGATAAAAGGGTAAGAGGCATTAAGGCCGAGTTCATCTCCTGGACAGAGGTCCTTTAACGGCGGCCCGCATAGCCCTGTGTTGCCGATAAACGCCGTTGGCCCTCTGTTCATCAGAGCACCGGTTTGAGGAATCGGACCGGAGAGATTATTAAAAGTGAGATCAATGTAAACCTTTTCAGGGAGATCACCCAGTGCACGTGGGATTAAGCCGGTGAAGTGATTATGAGAGAAATCAGCAGTCCCTTGCAGATTAGAGAGGTTTCCGATGTCGCTAGGGATCGGGCCGGTGAACTGGTTGAAGGCGAGGTCGAGTTTCTCCAGTGAGACAAACGCTGAGCCAAACCCATCAGGCAGAGACCCAGAGAAGTTGTTTCGACTGACATCAAGCGTTCTAAGCCTGTTGCATTGCAGAATCGAAGGCGGTAAGGACCCGTTGAAGAGATTCTGCGACAAATCTAAAGTCTGAAGAAGCTCAAGCCTACCGATCTCGTCTGAAACCGACCCATCAAAGGAATTGCCGTAAAGTACTAAACTTTGGAGTCCCTGAAGCTGGAAAAGCTGAAAAGGCAACGACCCATAAAACCTGTTGCTCCGGAGATTCAAGTGACGGAGACTGGAGAGAAAGCCTAGAGAAGAAGGGAGAGAACCGTAAAGATTCTTCCTTGGGATGCTTAGAGAGACCACCCTGAGTTCTTTGCAGGTAACACCGTTCCACGAACAAGCGTCGTCGTCAGAAGAGTTCCAATTGCTCAGAGAACCTGTAGGATCTTCGTGAACGCTCTGCTTAAACGTCAAGAGCGCGAAGCCCTCGTCGTTTAAGCCATTAACGGTCACATTGGGGATGTAGTTGCAGAGAAGAGCAACGAAGATGATTAGCGAGACCAACAT
The DNA here is from genome assembly GCA_010577795.1 of Isatis tinctoria. Classification (NCBI taxonomy): domain Eukaryota; kingdom Viridiplantae; phylum Streptophyta; class Magnoliopsida; order Brassicales; family Brassicaceae; genus Isatis; species Isatis tinctoria. The sequence goes on along the minus strand of CM021250.1, from coordinate 10,120,101 downwards.
TTAAGATGATAAACTAGAACAAAAAGACTTGAGTGTTAAGCTTTGTATACAGAGAGAGGGGAGAGAGGGGAGAGCAAGAGGAGTGATAGTGATGGAGTAAAGAGTAAAGTTGGAAAGAATAATAAAGATACTCTCGTCGAAGAAAAAAGTAGGAAGAAAGAATACAAAAGGTAGAGGAGCTCTGTTTTTTGGACCTATGAAGCATTGGGAGAAGAGAATCAACAATAAAATTAAAAAGAACGAAGATTGAGAAAAAAGAGGTGAAAGTTGGACAAAAGAGAAGCAATGGCGATTTAATCCATACCGCTAATTTTGTCTCAAGTTTCCATTAATCCATTTTTAACTACTCCGTGATTTCTAGGCTTTTTGACCAAAATTATCATAATCTCTCGTGTAAAAATGTAATTTAAGAACCTTTTTTCAAATAGTTACATATACCTTTTGTCAGGGTTATTGTTTTATTCTGAAAAGTATTTTATTGGTGAAATGTGTAGCCTTTGATTGACTGATCTGTCAAGTGTCAATGTAGGTAACATTTACAGTGTTTGTCCTTTTCTATTCATCTATCTTCTCAACTTTCCAATAGATTATTACGAAATTCTTCTCTAATTACCATTATACAATTTTGTACTAATTCATAGAAACTGCCGTAAGCACGAAACCCCGCAAAATACCAACTGTTACATTGTCCTAAATCATACTGTTATATATATATGCATTGATTGGTCAAATATTAACTCGAGAAAAAACCATTTTAAATGTAAATTTCCAAGTAAGTCTATTAAAATGTGTATTGTGTTATAATAATAATGATAATTTATTTTATCGGAAATAATAAATAAAGACAAAAATTTATTACCCACAAAGTCTTGATACAAGGAGAGAAATGAGAGAGAATGTGAGAAATTATGATTGTAATGAGAAGAAGGTGTGTTTTGGAATGAGGGGGTTTGGTTGTTTATATAGAAGAAAATTGGGCTCCACAATCACTTTTTCTTCCTCCTTATTTTGACTTTCATAACACTCCCCCTTGGAGACCAATGTCATATTCATACTCTCCTCAACGCCTTTGTTGCCTCGTTAAAAACCTGAAAAACCCAATGGGAAAAAACCATAGTAAGGTAAAAAGAGTACAACTGCGCAAGCTCCCCTTGATTAAGGTTGTCTTAGAGATCTTGTCGACGACGCATTCCAATACTATGTACATGCTTCCTGAACATAGTGGTGGGTAGTGATTTCGTGAAAAGATCAGCTGCGTTGTCGCATGAACGGACATATCTCACTTCAATCTCCTTATTCTTCTCGAGTTCTTGGATGTACATGAACAACTTCGGAGGTATATGTTTCGTTCTATCACTTTTGATATATCCTTCCTTCGTTTGAGCAACGCATGCAGCATTATCTTCGTATAAGATAGTTGGCTCCGTATCTCGGAGAATCCCACTGCTTGATAGGATGTGTCGGCTTATTGATCTCAGTGAGACACATTCTCTACTTGCTTCATGGAGTGCAATGAGTTCTGCATGATTCGAGGAAGTAGCCACCAGTGTCTGTTTCTGAGAACGCCAAGATATAGCAGTGCCTCCGATCGTGAAAACGTATCCCGTTTGTGATCGGGCTTTGTGTGGATCCGATAGGTATCCTGCATCTGCAAAACCGACCATTTTACCTTTTGAATTTTTAGGATAAAATAATCCTAAGTCAGTGGTCCCTTGAAGGTAACGGAAAACATGTTTAATTCCATTCCAATGTCTTCGCGTAGGGGACGAACTGAATCTTGCCAAAAGATTAACAGCAAATGATATATCAGGCCGTGTGCAATTTGCAAGGTACATCAGAGCTCCAATTGCACTTAAATATGGTACTTCAGGACCAAGTATCTCTTCGTTTTCCTCATGTGGTCGGAATGGATCATTTTCAATATTAAGTGACCTTACGACCATGGGAGTACTGAGTGGAGTTGCCTTATCCATGTTAAATCTTTTTAACACTCTTTTGGTATATGTGGATTGGTGCACAAATATACCCTTTTCAGAATGCTCAATCTGAAGGCCAAGACAATACTTTGTCTGCCCGAGATCTTTCATCTCAAATTCTCCTTTTAAATAATCTGATGCTTTCTGTATCTCATCATGAGTTCCGATTATGTTTAGATCATCAACATATACTGCGATTATTACAAATCCAGTTTCTGTTTTCTTAATGAAAACACATGGGCATAGGATCGTTTACATATCCTTCTTTCGTTAAATGCTCACTGAGACGATTATACCACATACGTCCAGACTGCTTTAACCCATATAATGATCTTTGCAATTTTATTGCACATAACTCTTTTGGTTTAGAACTTAATGCTACAGGCATTTTAAAACCATCAGGAATTCTCATGTAGATATCAGTATCTAATGATCCATATAGGTATGCCGTAACGACATCCATAAGACGCATTTCTAGATTTTCATCAGCCGCCAGACTCATCAAGAATCTGAACGTGATTGCATCCATAACAGGAGAATACGTTTCCTCGTAGTCTATTCCAGGTCTTTGTGAAAAACCTTGGGCTACGAGACGAGCTTTATATCTCGTGATCTCATTTTTCTCATTTCGTTTACGAACGAAAACCCACTTAGATCCAACTGGTCTCACATCTTCGGGTGTGAGCATAATGGGTCCAAAAACCTCTCGTTTATTAAGCGAATCAAGTTCGACTTGTATTGCATCTTTCCATTTTATCCAGTCATGTCTTTTTTGACATTCATATACAGACTTGTGGTCTGGATCTCCTTTTCCTCATTTATTTCTTGTGACACAAGATATGAGAAAACATCATCGAGATCATCTATTTCTTTTCTTTTCCATATCTTTTGATTATGGATATAATTGATAGAAATCTCATGATTTTCTTCTGGATTTTGATGCTCTACATTATCATGAGTCTCATGATTTGTTTCCTCCAAAGTACTTTCTGCTACTTTGGGTGTTTCATGAGTTTCAACTTTCTTTTGTTTCTTATGATTCTTAGTTTTAGAACCAACGGGCCTGCCACGCTTCCGGCGTGTTTCAGGCTCACGTGTATCATCTGCTTTCCCACGTTCTTGTGGTATTTCAATATGAGCAGGAGCATTTGCAGCCGGTATATGAGATTTAGTTACCGTTTTGGTATCCGCAAATGCATCTGGTAGCTGATTTGCTATACTTTGCAAATGCACAATTCGTCGAACTTCTAGTTCTGACTCTTTAGTAGGAGGATCAAGGTGTAACAAGGATGGTACACTCCACTTGATTTCCTTTCCTACTTGCTTATTTTCTCCCCCTAGAACGGGAACACTTTTTCATCAAAGTGACAATCGGCAAAACGTGCCGTAAAGACATCACCTGTCTGTGGTTCTAGGTATCGTATAATTGATGGAGAATCACAACCAACATATATTCCCAACCTTCTTTGTGGTCCCATCTTTGTGCGTTGTGGTGGTGCTATAGGCACATATACCGCACAACCAAAGATTCTGAGATGGAAAATATTTGGTTCTCGACCAAATGCCAACTGAAGTGGGGAATACTTATGGTATGCACTTGGTCTTATCCGAATCAGTGCTTCAGCATGCAAAATAGCATGTCCCCATACAGAGGTTGGAAGTTTAGATCTCATGATCAACGGTCTTGCAATCAATTGCAGACGTTTAATTAATGATTCAGCCAAGCCATTTTGAGTATGAACATGAGCTACAGAATGTTCAACTTCAATTCCCGTTACCATACAATAATCTTTGAATGCTTGGGATGTGAATTCACCAGCGTTGTCTAATCTAACTCTTTTAATAGGATAATCAGAAAACTGAGTTCGCAGTTTGATTATCTGAGTTAGAAATCTCGCAAATGCCATATTTCGAGATGACAATAGACAAACGTGTGACCATCTACTGGATGCGTCAATTAATACCATAAAATAGTGGAATGGTCCACAAGGTGGATGTATTGGTCCACAAATATCACCTTGAATTCGTTCAAGGAATTTTGGTGATTCTTTATCGATTTTGGTTGGCGATGGCCTTATGATCAATTTGCCAAGAGAACATGCAGCACATGTCATTTTATTTCCCTGATATATCTCTTGGATTTTCAGTGGATGACCATGTGAGCTTTCTATGATCTTGCGCATCATTGTGGTGCCTGGATGGCCAAGGCGATCATGCCACAATGTGAAATCCTCATGATTTCTTTTGATCACAAGGTTTGATTCAATTGCATCTATATAAGTATGATGCAAGCCAGAAGGAAACTTTGGAATTTTTTCAAGTATAAGCCTTTTTCCAGATTTCTCAGAAGTTATATACATATACTTCTTTCCATTCTCAGTTGCTGACTGAGTGTCATACCCATGAAGGTATATATCTTGGAAACTCAACAAATTCCTCTTTGAATTTGGAGAATATAAAGCATTTTTTATGGAAAAATTTGTTCCATTTGGCAGCATAAAGCTGGCTTTTCCAATTCCTTCAACCAGGTCTGTAGGACCTGATATTGTACTGACAATAACATTTGTCAGTTTTAGGTTAGAGAAATATTGTTTGTTTCTCAGAATAGTGTGGGTTGTTCCACAATCTAGTATACAAATCTCTCTAACCATCTTTTTGGATATTGTCCTATTTGTGTTGTGATCCATTTTCTGCAGGTAACATAAACATCAAGAAAAAGAGATAGTAAATTTAATTCATAAAATCACACAATAATTATACATTAATTTTGTGTATAAACAACATTATTCTTAAAACAAAGCAAAGATGAGTAATAATTATACATGGCTTATTTTGAGATATTACAAGCATATCAATGTTCCATTATCATGGTCTCATCGAAGTCGTCCCCAAATTCGGAGGAATCGAGGTAAGTTGTACCCTCGAAGTGTTCTGTAAGGTTCACTTCTTTCCCTTTGCCTTTAATTGACTCTTGGTACAATTTGCAAAGATGTGGGGGAGTTCGACATACATGGGACCAATGCCCTTTCGATCCGCACCTGAAACATACATTTTCTTGTTTCTGGGTGGAACTCCCTTGGAGTTCTTTTCCTTTGGGAATTGTTCGGATCGGACCCATCTGTATGAATTCCTCTCTTGTGGGTTATAATTTCTCCCACGTCCTCGATTAAATCGTCGACCACGGCCACGGCCCGCCACTGCCACGACCACGACCATGATAGGTTTGATCCTTTCTCTCCGGAAATTTTACATCCGTGGTATTTACTTCAGGAAATGCCTTGCTTCCTGTTGGCCTAGAATTGTGATTCTTTATGAGAAGTTCACAGTTCTTCTCAGCTAGTAGGAGCGTTACCATTAGCTCAGAAAACCTAGTGTATCCGCGACTCCTGTAGAGTTCTGCAAGAACACGGTGTTCTTTATGGAATGTCGTATAGGTTTTTTCTAGCATTTCTGCCTCAGTGACAGGTTTATCACAATATTTTAATTGTGTCACAATTCTTAGAATAGCGGAATTATAATCTTCCACTTTCTCAAAATCCTGAAATCTCAGGTATTTCCACTCGTCGAGTGCATGAGGGAGAGTTATATCTTTTTGGTTATCAAACCGCTCTTTCAGAGCTTTCCACAGCTGTGCTGGGTCTTTTATATTAGCATAATCATGCTTAATATTTTCATCGACATGTTTTCTGAGGAAAACTATCGCTTGTGCCTTTTCATGGGCAGGCGATTCGATGTTTTCTTTTATAGAGTTTGGAATTTTTTTCATCTCTAAATGGAGTTCGACATCAGTCGTCCATGCGATGTAATTTGCTCCGGTAATCTTTAGAGCTGGAAATTGTAGCTTCTCAACTTTTGCCATTTTGATTTTCCACAAAATCATAAAACTTTATTAGTGCGGTAATAATCACTCATTTAAAATGAGCCGTTTACATGAATAATCCAAGCAATTACAAGGAAAAAACAATGCACAAAAAGTAAAACAACGATTAAGGAAAATTCTGCCGGAGTAAAATCTCCCATGCAAAGACCATAAATCGATGTAAAAGTTACAATCGCACAGAAAATTAAAAGCAAACGGATCATCATTCTCATCATTCTTACAAAAATTAGATGAAAAATTTGTGAAATATTTGAGAGAAGAAGAGAAGATATGAAATCGATGAGTGAAATGAAATGAGTGAGGGATGAGTTTATTTATAGATCGAAAAACACTGTTCATAGCCGTTGAAAATCACTGTTCATAGCCGTTAGATGTAGCCGTTGGAGAGTAAAAAATTTGTGAAAAAATCTTTGTGACCGTTATGAAAAAGGCTACCGGAAAAACTGAGTTTTTAATTAAATCCGTACTACTTCTTCCCAGTTGGACAAGAAGGTGCTCTTTAACGGAACAGGGGTTCCTGGAGATGTACGTTGATATGAGTCTAGATTTATTCGCCTGAGGAATAAATGAGACCGCAATCTTATTTTGAACACAAAAATATGCATATTTAATTTATAATGATTATAATATAAACAGATATATAATCAGAAAATTATGGTGATTTAATCATCCACATTGAAACAATAAATAAATATGCGGTGGCTCAGCCATCCATTATGACATTAACAATAAAATTATATAGGTGGCTCAGCCATCCATTATAATATCAACAATAAAATTATACAGGTGGCTCAGCCATCCATTATAATATTAACAGTAAATAAATAATTATGGTGCTTTTAGCAGCCATATATAGTGCAGGTAAATTAAATAACGAGGCGACAAACCGCCCACGGTAATATTAAGAAAATAATGGTGCGTTAAACAACCATTACAATAATAATATAAATTATATAGGCGGGTATCCCGGCCATTATAACAGGGTAAATATTACATATATATATAGCCCATATCGTAGAACGATCGTGCTGATAACGTGTTATAATAATAATGATAATTTATTTTATCGGAAATAATAAATAAAGACAAAAATTTATTACCCACAAAGTCTTGATACAAGGAGAGAAATGAGAGAGAATGTGAGAAATTATGATTGTAATGAGAAGAAGGTGTGTTTTGGAATGAGGGGGTTTGGTTGTTTATATAGAAGAAAATTGGGCTCCACAATCACTTTTTCTTCCTCCTTATTTTGACTTTCATAACATATTGAACTTACTAATTGGCGATTAAGACAGAGCTAATGGTGGATAATTTTTTAACATGAGAGTTTGATATTACTCGTAAAGGTCGTCATAATAAGCCACGCTATTCTTTGTTTATTCCCCGAGGCTTCTTTTACGATATCACATCTTCTTTATCTTACTTTTACCCATATAGTATCAATTAACAATTACTACATCACAGCTCATATTAGGTTTTCAAAACACATATAGTTTGCATTCAATTGAAAGACGAAGAGATGGATGTAACAAGAATCATATAGTAATTTTTTAAGAAAGGAACTAGATCCGGACCCGCGCGTCGGCGCGCGGGATATGATTAATATTTTTGTAATCACACACATAATTTTATGAATTTTTTCACTTTTGTGATATAATTAGAACTTATAAAATTATTAAAAGTAACAATTACATAAAGTTGTGGTGTATTATTTTGTGAGTTTTTTTTATGTCTGATTAGAAATTTAGAGAAAGAAAATAGTTTACAAAGCAACAAAATTATGACTTACATCAATGTGATTGAGAGACAAGTCAAAGTTAATTTAAAAATAGAAAATTTAAGATACTAATATTATAAAATGTTTAGCTTAATATATTCATATTGTTAAGATATTGGACTTCAACACTAAATTATACTTATTTCAAAATAATGTTACCAATCAAAATTGTTTTAAAAAAACTTTTTCCAATAAAGAAATTTGAAAACACTATCTTTAGTGTCATAAACATACATATAATTTAATAAAATATGCCATTTTGGAGAATTGTCCATGATATAATTTATATTAATTTCATATTTATAGTATGAAGTAATGTATGATTATAAATATATCAATGGATTTATATATATATATAGTTTTAACAATATTAATATATGAATATTATAGTTTGAGAAAATTCACAGGCCCATTATATATAGGTTTGAATGTAATTTCACATTTATAAAAAAAAATATGCTAAACCGTTAATTATTAGTTTATTAGAATGAAAACAGATTAATTAAATATCTTAACCCATATTATTGTTATTTAAATATTTTAATAATAGAAACTATAAAAACCCTGTAATGTATTGTATATATAAAAATTAACATGTCTCACTATATTATTGAATAATCTAATATATATATATATAGACTTAGTTTTAATATTTTTAATTTATCAAGTTAAAAATATCAATCTAATTTAAGAATTTTATTTTCCAAGTTAAAAGTTATATTTTATAAATATATTATATAATATTATATCTGAATTATTTATGTATGATTTATTTTTTAATAATTTAAGTATGTTCAAAAGAATATTTATTTATTTTGCATTATTTTATATTGTTTGGATATTTATTTAATAGAGATAATGTTAATTTCCATAATCCATAATTGCCCTTAATGAAATTTTAGAAAATAACTAATATTCACATGTAATATAACACATGGACTAATATTCAGTGGCATTACATGTAATATAACACATGGATAAATGTTTATTTCAATTTGTTTCTTCTTTAATAGTATAGACTACAATTATATATAATTTATATTAATTTATATTTATAGTATGATTATATAATATATCTATCAATTAATATATATATAGTTTTAACTATATTAATATATGAATGTTATAGTTGAGAAATTGACAGACCCATTATATATAGATTTGAATGTAATTTCAAATTTATCAAAAAAATATGCTAACATGTTAATTTATTAGTTATTTTAATGTCATAGAATCAAAACATATTAATTAAATATCTTAACCTATATTAACAGATTAATTAAATATCTTAACCTATATTATTGTTATTTAAATATTTTAGTAATAGAAACTATAAAAACCCTGTAATTATATATATATATATATACATAAATTTAATCTGTCTCACTGTATCATTGAATAATCTAATATATATAGACTTAGTTTTAATATTTTCATTTTATCAAGTTAAAAATATCAATCTAATTTAAGAATTTTATTTTCCAAGTTAAAATTTTATATTTTATAAATTATATTTTACTAATATTATATTTGAATTATTTATGTACGTTTTTATTTTTTAATAATTGAAGTATGTTCAAAAGCATATTTATTTAATTTGATTTTGTGATTTATAAAAATAATTGATATGTTATGTTATTTACTTATATTTATTATTTGATTTAATAATTTAATATATATGATTTTATTTTATTTTAGTTTTTAATTAGTAAGAAAAGTGTAACCCATTATTTTATATTGTTTGAATACTTATTTAATAGAGATAATGTTAATTTCCATAATATTAGGTAAGACCAAAACATTTATTAGCTAATGAATAGGTCCAAACAACTTTTTTAGGTAGATGTATCCTCCCTTATAGTATAGATTAACCCATATTATTGTTATTTAAATATTTTAATAATAGAAACTATAAAAACCCTGTAATGTGTATATATAAAAAATTAACATGTCTCACTATATTATTGAATAATCTAATATATATATATATAGACTTATTTTTAATATTTTTATTTTATCAAGTTAAAATATATCAATCTAATTTAAGAATTTTATTTTCCAAGTTAAAAGTTATATTTTATAAATTATTTATATTAATATTATATTTGAATTATTTATGTATGATTTATTTTTTAATAAATTAAGTATGTTCAAAGAATATTTATTTATTTTGCATTATTTTATATTGTTTGGATATTTATTTAATAGAGATAATGTTAATTTCCATAATCCATAATTACCCTTAATGAAATTTTAGAAAATAACTAATATTCACATGTAATATAACACATGGACTAATATTCAGTTGCATTACATGTAATATAACACATGGATAAATGTTTATTTCAATTTTGTTTCTTTTTTAATAGTATAGACTGCAATTATATATAATTTATATTAATTTAATATTTATAGTATGATTATATAATATATCTATCAATTTATATATATATATATATATATAGTTTTAACTATATTAATATATGAATGTTATAGTTTAAGAAAATTGACAGACCCATTATATATAGATTTGAATGTAATTTCACATTTATCAAAAAAATATGCTAACATGTAAGTTTATTAGTTATTTTAATGTCATAGAATCAAAATAGATTAATTAAATATCTTAACCCATATTAACAGATTAATTAAATATCTTAACCTATATTATTGTTATTTAAATATTTTAGTAATAGAAACTATAAAAACCCTGTAATTATACATATATATATACATAAATTTAATCTGTCTCACTGTATCATTGAATAATCTAATATATATAGACTTAGTTTTAATATTTTCATTTTATCAAGTTAAAATATATCAATCTAATTTAAGAATTTTATTTTCCAAGTTAAAAGTTTATATTTTATAAATTATATTTTACTAATATTATATTTGAATTATTTATGTACGTTTTTATTTTTTAATAATTGAAGTATGTTCAAAAGCATATTTATTTATTTTGATTTTGTGATTATAAAAATAATTGATATGTTATGTTATTTACTTATATTTATTATTTGATTTAATAATTTAATATATATGATTTTATTTTATTTTAGTTTTTAATTAGTAAGAAAAGTGGAACCCATTATTTTATATTGTTTGGATACTTATTTAATAGAGATAATGTTAATTACCATAATCCATAATTACCTTTAATGAATTTTTACAAAATAACTTAATTCAGTGGTATTACATGTAATATAACAGATGGATAGAGATATTTTTTATTTTTTTATTTTGTTTTTATATTTTCTAGTTTGGATAAAGATATATTTTTGTAAGTCATAATTTGAGAAGTGTTGCTAATTTTATTTTGAATTGTCTACAATAATATAATTTATATTAATTTCATATTATAGTATGATTATATAATCTATCTATCAATTTTTTATATATATATATATAGTTTTAACTATTTTAATATATGAATATTATAGTTTGAGACTCATTATATATAGATTTGAATGTAATTTCACATTTATAAAAATAAATATGCTAACCCATTAATTTATTAGTTATTTTAATGTCATAGAATCAAAACAGATTAATTAAATATCTTAACCCATATTATTGTCATTTAAATATTTTAATAATAGAAACTATAAAACCCTGTAATTATATATATTAAAAATTAACCTATCTCACTATATCATTGAATAATCTAATATATATATATAGACTTAGTTTTAATATTTTCATTTTATCAAGTTAAAATATATCAATCTAATTTAATAATTTTATTTTCCAAGTTAAAAGTTTTTATTTTATAAATTATATTATATTAATATTATATTTCAATTATTTATGTATGTTTTATTTTTTAATAATTGAAGTATGTTCAAAAAACATATTTATTTATTTTTATTTTGTGATTTATAAAAATAAATGATGTGTTATATTATTTACTTATATTTATTATTTGATTTAATAATTTAATATGTATGATTTTATTTTATTTTCGTTTTTAATAAGTAAGGAAAGTGGGACCCATTATTTTATATTGTTTGGATATTTATTCAATAGATAATGTTAATTTCCATAATATTAGGTAAGACCAAAAATTTTATTAGCTAATGAATAAGTCCAAACAACTTTTTTAGGTAGATGTATCCTCCCTTAATAGTATAGATGCTTTTTTTTCTTCTTAGTTGAGGGAACACAAAAAATATAATCAGCAGTACCGACGGATCAGATTTAACGATCAAATAATAAGAATCATCAAACGGCCAGAAGCACTGATTGCGCTGGCACCATTGATTATATAGAGGAGAGGACACGTGTACGTCCCTACTGTCTTACTTTGTCCGGCCTTCGTTGTCGTTATTATCGTTATCGTGATTGTTGATCATTCGTGGTTTAGCCTTTTAGGACAAAAGCCCTAATCCTAAAACGCAGAGAGTGGGCCCAAATTCTTCCTTCTCGTCTCGTCTCGTCTTGGTCACGGGACTCACCGGCGACGACCCCGAGGGGGCTAGTGGGGCACAGATGTGCAAATAAAACAATTGTGGTCATAGCGTCATATAGGAAAATGTAGGGGCAAAAATTATAAATACGTGAAAGATTGAAATGTAGCTTTTGTGGCACGATTGGGACTGATCTGGAGAAGTCAAAAGTCAACTGCAATGGGAGAGCCTGCGATCCGCACCATCGTCGAAGCGATTCACTCATCGAGGACGCAGGCCGTCGTGTATCTTTCCGGCGGCGCCTCCATGGTCTCTCTCTTTCTATATATATACAAATGCGATTGTAAGCGATAAGGCAATCTCAAAATTCGAAAACTATATTATTTCAGGCTTTAGGTTGGTTGATGTCGGTTCCAGGAGCTTCGAACACGATTCTCGAAGCCGTGGTTCCGTATTCGAAGATATCTATGGTCCAATTGCTCGGCAAGGTTTGTTCTCAATCCTCAAATCAATGGGGAAGCGTTCCCGTTGACTTTCTCTTCCTGATTAATCAGCAGATTTGATTCCTTCTCTCACTCTCTCTCTCTCTCAGGCTACGAGCCAACAGGTCCAACACTGTACCCAAGCAATGGCGAAGGACATGGCTTTGTTAGCATATAACCGTGCGGTTAAGCTCTCTAAACCAGGTTAGTCTAAACCAAGTTGGATTAGGGGGAACTGGTCTATCTTCTTCAATATCAATAGGAAAAATTGGAATTGGTCTAAATTTGTGTTATGTTTCCTAATCTGGTTTGGATAGGATTCCCGGTTATCGGCGTGGGTTTTACGGGAGCATTGGCAACTTTTCCTCCAAAGCTTGGTGATCACAGGTTTTTATGCAAATTTAATATTTTCATTTCGTGCTCTGGAAGTAGAAAAGAAACTGAGTTTGCTTGAAATGTAAGCTATCAATAACGTACAACCATATCAGTGGATTTAGATTTTATCGCATTGGCTGCTTACTCATAGGTTTGGTTTTTTCTTTTTTTTTTGCTTTATGGGAGCAGGTTTTTTTTGTCCGTGAGAGCTTCCGATCGCTTCTGGGAAACGTCAGTCACTCTAAATAAGGTGTGGTTGCAACTTGCAACATTCTTTCTCCTGTCTTGCTTTAGTCTTCAACATCATCAAACTACGCATGTGTTTTGTTACCTTATCGTGGACAATTTTAGGGCGCACGAGACCGAGAGGATGAAGATAAGGTTGCAAGCCGTGTACTGATCCAGGTGTGTTTATAAAGCTAAACTGGTATTACAAACAAGTTTTTGCAGGCGTTTCGCTTTTATAAACCTGAAATACTACGATGGATATTCTTCTGCACTCAGTTTTTATCCATACTATTCCCAGCTCGCATAGCTTCTCTAAAAGCATTCTACTTTGAGCCTTTGAGGTACTCATCCTCGACTGACTTCGTAAAAACCGTACGTTTCTGGTTCATTTATCTTAGGCCATGGCCAAGGCATGCCAAGTTCCTTGGACACTTAACACTGGCTTGTTCGATTCTGAGGTGCCTGTTGAGTCGGAAACCCCGATTAGTGAAGAACAAGAACTAGAGCAGCTTATAAAGGGAGAATTGTGCTCTAAGATTTATCCATTTTCTATGAGTAAGATTTTGGTCATTTGACCCAATAAAACTTAAGATTTTTTTTTTTATATCTGAAACTTGCATGTGTTGCCATTAACGATGTAGTTCTACCATAATGGCAGAAGCAGACGGGTTGGAGAAAGATAAAAAAATTATACTGTCTGGTTCTTTTAACCCATTACATGACGGTCATGTCGAGCTCTTGGAAGCTGCTATGAGGTAGGCTACTATGTCTTTATCATTTGCTTAACGAGTACCTGCTTCTCTTTCATGTGAACTGAGTCTTCTGTGTATCTATTAGTGTCCTTTGCTGACTCTATGTTTCCTAGTTAAATCTGATATGCTATTATATTGCTGGATAATTAGTAATTGATCATTTTTTGTTGTTGTGCTATATAAATTGATTCTATTGTTGGATTTTGGAAAGGTCTCTTGGCATTTCAACGTCTTTTATTATCTCCAAACGACAAACCAACTGTCCTTGTTTTCTCTCTGTAAAACAATATGTAAACAATAATCTGACAAGCAGATTTCTTGATGCAGTGTTGGTAAGGGCGGGTACCCATGTTTTGAATTATCCGCAGTAAATGCCGACAAGGGATCGCTTTCAGTTGCAGAGATTAAAGAACGTGTCGAGTACTTTAAAGCAAGGGGTAGGTGGAATCTTTACTTTTGACTTACTATTTATATATGTTTTCAATCTTGTGCACCACCATTTTTTGGCATCTCTGAGTTACAACAATGCAAGTTTATGTTTATATACTCGTGCCGTTTTTATATTAGTTTAGTATTCGGTTGGCAGGAAAGACGGTAATAGTTTCAAATCAGCCATACTTCTACAAGAAAGCTGAAATCTTTCCAGGAAGCAGCTTTGTAATAGGCGTTGACACTGCAGCAAGGCTTGTTGATGTATGTGAATCCTGATCCTTTTTTCTTTTGGCTTATTTCCTTATAACCTTATAATTAGATTTCATGTGGCTATTAGCTACTTCAAACTTAGTAAGACACAGGTTTGAAGTGCTCTATCATCTTCCAGTTCCACGCTTTCAAAGAAGAAGAATTAAGTATCTGAACTTGTTGCAGCCAAAGTACTATGAAGGAAGCTACGAAAGGATGTTGGAGATACTTAAAGATTGCAAGAAAACAGGTTGCGATTTCCGTGTTGGTGGCCGCGTTGTAGATGGCGTATTTAAGGTTTGACCTAGTCTCGAGCAAATACAATTACTATACTCTCTTTGAGCGTTGTCTATGAGATTGTATGCCTCGTGCCCTTATCCTATTTCACCTCTGCAGGTTCTTGAAGATCTTGATATTCCAGAGGAAATAAGCGGCATGTTTGTCCCAATTCCAGAGTTCCGGAAGGATATATCCTCTACAGAGATAAGAAAAAAACAAGGAGGTGTTGATAAGAGGAAACGTGAAATTGCTGAAGAAGAGGTCGAGGGAAGAGCTGAATGAAAGAAGCTGATGTGGTGAGAAGAAGCCGTCTACACTTTTATGGAGTTATACAATTGTTTCGTTTTATAGCTACAGAACCTTTACATACACTTTGCACAATGATAATAAGGGGAAATTGGGGGATGTGCAGCTGGGATTGGTGTAGAGAGAGGTAGAGCTCGAAATAACTCTCTCTACTATGTCTATAGAATTACAGTACTATTACTTTTCATCATTCTCTACTTCATCTTCTGTCTCCGTATCCTGAATAAATACTTCTACAAAACAATCCTTTTGAGGGAACCAATGTATGAATTGATTTGGTTTCTGATAAATTTATCTAGCCCTGGGCATTTTACCGGACCCGAGAACCCGAACCGGATCCGACCAGAAATATCCGGTTCGGGTCGGGTTTGGTTTTAACCATTAGATCCGACGGGTCTTAATCTCAGGACCCGTGAGTACCGGATCGGTTCCGGGTCGGACCCGAGACCCGATCGGATACCCGAAATATTCCAAAATATTATGTAGAGGAGGAGAATCGAACCCGGGTCTATGCAATAATAGGATGCTACTTAACCACTAGACCACGAAGCACTTGTTATACATAGTTTCGTTCAATTTTTATTAAGGAATACTATTGTTAAACTAAATATAAAACAAACCGTAGGTGCCGTGGTTCGAACCCAGGAACTCCATGTTTAAAATAAACACGCTTGACCACTGGACCACGTTGCTCAATTGTATTATTTCACTCAAAACATATATAAATATATATATTTCGGGTATACCCGAACCGACCCGGAACCGACAGGATCCGAACCGAACCCGACTCGAAATATACACAAGTACCTATTGGGTCCAATTTTGGTCGACCCGACAGACCCGTAACCGATAAGAATCGACCCGAACCCGACCTGAGGACCCGATTGCCCAGGGCTAAATTTATCTCTGGGAGGTGGTGCTATAATTAGCATGTATTCCTGCCTTTTAAAGACGGATGTTTAGTACTAAAGAAGAGTATATTCAAATAAGCCTAAACAATGCTAACAAAGCATATCTATGTAGCTTTGCTTTCACATCCGGTTAACTACTACTCCACCTTGGTGGCCCTTGAAATTTTATCGAGAACATTGGATTTGAACATTTCAAGTAATTTTTTCTTCTCTTCTGATATCTCCCCAATGAAACTGTCAACGACCTCTTAGAATTGCAGATATATAACCGGAATCGTCATCGAGCAGACTAGGCCTGTAAGCGTGTGTGTGTGAGATTGATACAATTACAAAAAAAAGAACAGTTAAACGAGAGAAATAGAATGAGATTACATTGACAGCCAGGTCAGGTAATTGTGATATCTTCTTACATATATACAAAATTGTGAGGAGGTCGATGTAGCTCCCAACGGTGTATGCCCACATAAAGGATGGTCTGCCATATGTGATCAAAGTCTACACGACTTATGAACAATTTTTTTTTTTGAAATATGTATGGAAACTAATCGAAGCAAAGAACTCACCCATAGAAAGGTTTTGATGTCTTTCCCGTAAGCAATCTCGTACAGCATAAAGAGAAGGCCCTCCATATTTGAAAATATGGCTCTAACGGAGGAGTCTTCTAGTTTGATCTCTTCAGGAGTGGGAGGTCTCCTGTCTAAGTTTTTTTTTTTTTTTTGGCATCAAAAGGTCACTCTATTTTTCAAACTTGTGAGGTGGAACGACAAGCCACTCCGAAATAGAACAAAAAACAAAACGCGGGGAAGGCCACCTTAAGCCGAGCAAAATCGTTGAGCTCCGTTGAAAAACCAGGCCATTCTTCTGGTGTCTTGACCATTTGGATAAGGTCTTGGCAGTCTGTCCCAAAACTCTAGACCTCCGAGTACGGGAGCATTGATTCCATAGCCCAAGTTAACGCCTCAAGTTCGGAGTGGAGGGGAGAGATACGACGATGTATACTTCGAGCTCCCATCAGTTGGTGTTGCCCGTCTGCTCCCATCCGAGCCCACCCATGTCCACTGAACCTGTCGGCGTCAGTCCACAAACCATCTACCAGGCAGATGCTTGTGAGCCTAAAATTTGGGGGGTTAGTGGGTGTGCGTAAACAATCTGTCGAGGTGGATCGTGTATTAGCCTTGAGCCACGCTGCGCATTCACTTGATGCATGACGGACAATATCCTCCCATGTTCGAGTAAAACCCCGAAACAGTTTTTCATTGCGAGCCTTCCATATGAACCAAAGGATCCAAGGATAGATATCTCCACCTGCATCAAGGGCTTCACCATTCGGCTGTCGCCAAAATAGATGGTCCAAGTTCGTATAAAGTGCAGAAACTGAAAAGGTTACCAGTTTGGGTAATGGTTGGAGCAAGGTGCCACGTCTGAGATGCCAAAGAACATTTAAAGAAAGCATGATTAACCGTCTCCTCTGGTTCACCACATCGAGGACATTGGTTAATACACCGAACGCCATGACGAGAGATTTTCCTCGTAACCGCAAGATGTCCCATGGCAATTTGCCAGATTAAGTGACATATTTTCTGTGGAGCGTTGATCCTCCATGCCTGTTCTTGAAGGGCACATATGCTTGGTTCTGTGTAGTTCAATTCCAGTTACCGTTTGAGTAAGTTCCAGCAGTAGGCATCTGGGTGGAAAGACTGGCTTATGGCCAAGCTGCATATGATGGGAATGTCGTCTGGCTCAACATAAATGTCGAGGAGATTCTGAACCCATGTCTTCATTTCTTTGGATATCAAGTCACTCACAATCATCGTATGATTTATTACCGGAGCGATGGCTCTCGCTGGTCTCTCGGGGTTAGATGGGATCCACAGATCCGTCCGTACTCTTGTATTATATTCTGTCGAATGCCCAGTTGCAATAGAGGTTTTGCTGCAATAATACTCGTCCATCCGTATGAGGGATTGTCATAGTTTGTAGTCCGCAAAGGCGTACTATGCTTGTAATAGCGTCCCTTTAGGACTCGCGCTATGAGAGAATCCGGGAATTGAAGAATTCGCCAGAGCTGTTTTGCGAGGAGAGCGAGATTGAACTCATGAATGGCTCGAAAGCCTATGCCCCCCTCGCTTCTGGAAGAACAAAGATTCTCCCATTTTGTCCAATGAATACCTCCTTTCCAGGGATCATATCTCCAGAAAAATCGAACGGTGGAACTTGTGTGATTTACGCAGATCTCTAAGGGAAGAAGGAAGCTGGACATATCTTAAGTGGGTAGGGCTAATGCAACAGCTTTAATCAGGACCTCTTTCTACCTTGAGAAATCCGTTTCAAGGTCCACCCGTTTACTCGTTCTTGAAGTCGATCTGTTAGAAAGGCAAAGAGCTTGCACTTGGACCCACTAATATCCTCGGGATACCCAGATATGTTCCCATATCACCCTCATTCTGGATGCCTAAGGCTGTTTTGATCGCCTCTTTCGACGCCGTCGGGATTCTCTTCCGAAAAAGCAGTAAGGATTTCTCAAAGTTTATACATTGACCAGAGGCTCTGCCAGATTGATAAAGGATTTTGAGGACCTCAATACATTCACGGGGCTCCGCTTTACAAAAGAACAGGTTATCGTCAGCGAAAAGAAGATGAGATATCGGAGGGCTTGCGCGAGCGACCCGCATTCCAGTGACCCAACCTCTATCTTCCGCTGCTTTGAGAAGGGCAATGAGCGCTTCCGTGCACATAATGAAGATGAAAGGGGACAAAAGGTCCCCTTGTCTCAAACCTCGATTAGGAATGATGTTGCCTCGAGGACTTCCGTTGATGAGGACATGGTAAGAAACCGAGTTTACACAACGCATGATCCAGCCAATCCAAGTTTCAGAAAATCCTAGTTTTTGCATAACTGCTTCAATGAAGTTACATTCAACTCTATTGTAGGCCTTACTCATGTCTGTTTTAATGGCCATTCGTTTTTTTCTGCCACCTGGTTTGGTCCGTAGTGCATGGAACATCTCTTAAGCTACCAAGATATTGTCTGTAATTTGTCGTCCAGCGACAAAGGCCGACTGGATTTCCGATATCAGGCTGGGCAGCACTATTTTCAGGCGCTGACATAGCACTTTAGATATGAATTTATAACCGACATTAGAAAGGCTAATCGGACGAAATTGGCTCATCTTGTTGGGTTTATCCTTTTTCGGGATAAGGCAGATATTCGTTACATTGAGACCTTTCGGTATCGTACCGTGGGTAAGAAAGGTGTTAACCATATGAGTTACGTCTTCCTTAATTATTTCCCATGACTTTTGATAGAACATGGTTGTAATGCTCCAGGCGCCTTTTCCGGAGGCATGGCAAATAGAGTTGTCTTGACCTCGAGTTCTGAGACGGCTTTGGTAAGCTCCTCATTCATTCGGGGAGTAATATACATGTTAACTTTTGCCAATGCCTGCTCTATGTCGATAGGTGTGGAGGTTTCAAACAAGGATTTGAAATATTTTGTAGCAATGGCTACGATTCCTTCCTCTGTTTCTACTAAGCCTTGCTCATTGAGAAGAGCGGTGATTCGGTTCCTTGCCCGTCTCCTCTTTGTGGACGCATGGAAATTTTTTGAGTTGCGATCTCCTTCAAGAAGCCATAAAATTTGGCTTTTTTGTTTCCAAAAAATCTCCTCAGCTTTTAGAGCGTCATGGAGTTCCTTCGTGGCTTCTGCAATGTCATATGATGATGCATGATCATCCAATATAGCCTATCGATCTTGTCTTTAAGCTCCGTGATTAGCTTCTCGGAGTTGATGTGGTTTTGGCGACTCCATGCCCCTAGTGCTTTACGGCAATGAGCAATACACAGATCAAGGTTTGCGTTTTCGGGAAGCTGTGGGGAATGCCAGCTAGGCCTGGGCGCGTGACGGGTAACCAGACTTTTCGGTATACTTGCGACCCGCTTTGCCCCGTTTAATTTTTACAGAAGTCGCCTTATTACTTGCCTTGCTACAGACGAGTACTTGCAATCACGAGTACTTGCCAAAAATTGGTCGACTCGCAAACTACTTGCCTTGCCTTGCGACTTGCTAATATATTAAGCCTTGCCTTGCGACTTGCTAATTTATTAAGCATTATCTTGCGACTTGCTAATTTATTAAGCTTTTGCCTTGCGACTTGCTAATTTATTAAGCTTTGACTCTAACAAAATAACATAAATACTTAAAATCTCAGCATAAAAATTATCCAAGTTTCTAAACATCTAAAATTAAATAAATTCTTAAAAATAGAATTCGAAATACTTAAAAACAACTATAACTTTGTTTCTTCTCATGAAGCTTTTTATTATTCTTAATTCCTTTTGTTCCTATGAAAGAAAGTGGATCACAATAAAAGAAACACTCAAATTATCAGCCATCACATACTTCTTTTTGTAGGGTAAATAAATTAAGGTAAATATGTGTCTTTTTTCATTTGTTATTTTTTCAATACAGTTTTTTTCTATTCATTATGTTTCCATTTTAATTAGTGGATTAATTTATTCAATATGTTTTTAATTAATAAAAGATAAATTATACACTATAAAATTATTTTGAAATAATTTCTTGAATATAAAAGGGCGGGGCAAGCTTGAACGGGGCAAGTATTGGAAAAAAAAACTTTACTTGATATTTGCCCCGTACTTACGAGTAGTAAAAAATTTTGCCTTGCTACCCGCCTTGTTTAGAACGAGTACTTGTTACCCGCAAATTTGAACGGGGCTAGTCGCGAGTAGTTTGCGAGTACAGAATACTTGTATGCAGGGCTAATGCCAGCTCTCCTTTATAACCCGCATAAGTTCCTCGTTTTCTAACCACCGCTTGTCGAATTTAAAGGATCTATTTGTATCAGTTATTATTGGGCATTTCTTCCCTCATTTTATGGAGCGATATTTTGTTACCAACATTGTCTTTTATACCATTAATGGATGCTTCAAAATTATTTTTATTTTTATTAGCATTATTTGTAATATCTTACTATTTTAAAGTTAGTTTCTTAAATAGTGATAATTGTAAGGTTTATTCATTTGATTTAATCTTATTGGTCAACCTTATTTTGCGACATTAAACTCTCTTCGGACCAGAAATTTGATTGATTCTTAATGTGTGATTAAATTTAGCTAAAACTATAAAAAGATAATTTACTAAATAAAGAAAATAATGCTAATATAAATAAAAATAATTTTGAATCACACATAAATAATCTTTTTAGTTAGTTTCTTAAAACATGAAGTATCTCATATTTTTTATGTTAGTTATTACTACGTATTTCGAGCTAAACCAAGCTTGCAAAAGAAATCATGTAGTAATTCATAACGAACTCGCTTCTGGTAAAATTCTCGACATTCGATGTCGTAACAATAATGAATACGGCATAGAGCGTAAAAACCAAACAATGAACTTCAAGGATCCGTTTTTTATCATCGATTTTAAAGATAGTGGGATGTAAACAACAACGTGGCATTGTAATATTAGTCACGGGACTAACCCGAAATTTTATTACGATATTCAAGTATACCGTGCAGCCTGGAAGAATCGATGTGGTCAATTACGTTCATGGATTGCTAAACTAGATGGGATTTGGTTTACAAATAAATATGGAAGACCACCTGTTTTAGCCCTTCGATGGATGTCTTAGCCCTTCAATGGAAACAAAGGTAATGGGGGTGTTGTTGTTTTAGTTTTTTTTTTTTTCCTTAAATATTGTTAATGTTTATGTAAGGAGTCTTTCTCTGTTTTGTTTTATTACTTATGAGCTATAACTCAAAAAAAGCTATATGAGTATTTTTTTTTCTTTTTTTTGTAAGCAATTTTCATTGCAACAGGCTTAAAAAATCCTAAGGATATAGAAAGATATTTGAAAACATAGAAGACTGTGCGATCTAATGCCTAGATCTTGAAACCTCAATTGTGAAGAACACGAACACACTCACGAGAAAGAGAAAGAGACACAGCGATACGTTTACCCGGTGTTCACCACCCCTTCTACAACCACGAGAATGGTGCTATACTCACCGGGGTCGGATTGCTCCGACGTTCACTAACTCCAGCGATTAAAACCACCGTGGATTACAAAAGTTCTCCGTCGCTCTCTCTCTCTCTAACCTCTCAACTGAATCAACAACCTAATTCAGTATACTAATCCTAATTACAACAACCTTATAACTCGGATAAAGTAAACCAGAGAGAGATCGACAGTACAGATTGATTGCAAGCTTAACTGGATCTAAACCAATCTAATCCTAAACCTCTAACTACTCTAGAGACTTACCAACACTCAGGCAAGTGAAGACCATGGCTACGAATCCTTCAAAGACAAATGCTAAACAAACAATTCAGGCTAATCTATTTTTTTTTTGTTAATCTAAACCCACGTGGTCAGTGACCATGAACTAATCAAAGAAGTGCCTAGGATTATTCTCGTCATGCATATCGCCGGTGACATTGGGGAGAAAGATGTTGACGAACGCCGCTGAACCGTTCTTCTCTGGTCTTCACTTATTCATATGTTGATCTACCACTTGAGAAAAGATTTGCCTGAGGAAACTGCTTGAAATTAAAAAAAAAAAAGAAAGGAAGAAAGGAAAAGAAAAAAAAAGAGAAAACCCTTTGAATCTACGTCTTTGAATTGATGTCTCCGAACCCCTCGCTGCCGCCTCAACCCGATGGTATTGATTGAGATCTTTCCCAGTACTAAGCTTCTCTGCCACAAGCAGTGGAAAGCCGCGGAGAATTACTACTCACCCAAACACCTATATCCAGCGAAAATCAAACACACAACAGTCTCTCCGACGAAATTTATCATCAACAGAAGGAAGATCGAAATCTCGTATAAGCGAGAGAAAAACCCGCCATAAAAGGCAAGTGGAGCGGTGAAAATCGAAACGATATCCCCGCCTGAATAATTTACGAGCAGCGCCAAAATAAAGAAAAGAAAACGATATAGAATATACCATAAATATTAAATTTTAATCATTTTAAACTATATCAATTTATATCTCATAAATATTTAAATATATATGCCTATAAATATAATTCTGTATATATTTATATGAACACTTTTAAAAATAAAATTAAAAAACATAAATATAAAAGAAATATTAATTGTTCTAGTGAGTAATTTAGTATTTTATTTATAATTTTATATCATGAATTATTTAGTTTCTGAGTTTATTAGTATTATTCATATGTAATTTTATATTTTAATGTAATATTTTATTAAATAACATTTTAATAATATATTGTATATTTGTTTTAAAGTTTTATGTTTTAAAATTATTATGATAACAATTAGAAGACTATAATGCAAATTGTAGAAAAATAATGAAGTTAAATATAGAGTACTGCATTGGAGAAAAACACTTTCATACTTCAAATTAGGGCTGCGATTTCGGTTAACCGAACCTAACCGAGCCGGTTTTTTTGGTTTTCGGTTAACCGAAATCAAAAAAAAAATCTGCCGAAATTAACCGAAACCAATCTCGGTTCGGTTCGGTTCGGTTCTCGGTTAATTTCGGTTTTGAAATTCAAAACCGAAATTAACCGAATTTTGGTTTTTTTTTTTTCAAAAATCGGGTTATTTCGTTTATCTCGGTTTTTTCGTTTTTTCGGTTTTTTCGGTTCGGCTAATTCGGTTTTTTTCGGTTTTTTCGGTTTTTTTGGTTAAAACCGGTTTAATATTGGTTAAAACCGGTCTAATTTTTTTTTAAAAAACGAAAAACCGATTTTTCCGGTTAACCGAAAAAAAAAATTCCGATTTGAACCGAACCATGTTTTTCCGGTTCGGTTCGGTTCGGAAAACTCGGTTCGGTTAAAAGTCGCAGCCCTACTTCAAATATAAAGCAACTCATACTCTAAAAATGAAATATGGATTAGAGATGCTCTTATAATACCCGCATAAGCTCCTCGATTTCTAACCACCGCTTGTCGAATTTAAATGATCTATTTGTACCAGTTATTATTGGGCCTTTCTTCCCTCATTTATGGAACGATATTTTGTTACCAACATTGTCTTTTATACCATTAATGAATGCTTCAAAATTATTTTTATTTATTTTAGCATTATTTGTAATATCTTACTATTTTAAAGTTAGTTTCTTAAATCTTTATATATAATTAGAGAATTACTTTCCTCATTTTGCACCACATTATGCCACGTGGCGTTTTAATTTTGAATCTAAGAAAAAAAGAAATGAGAAAATGGTGTCTGGTGGACTCGAACTCGGATATAGAGAGTATTAAGCATACACCTATAACCAGTGGACCATGTTGTTTCGTTGATAATATTTACTAAAACAAATATATAAACAATACTCCCCCTATTTCTCAATGTAAGTTCTTTTGAAGGTTTTTCTTTATTTCAAAATATAAGACCTTTTGACATTTCAATGCAACTTTTACTTTTATTGGAGAGTGTTTAACCAATTATATTTTAAAACAGTTTTTATGATTGGTTAAGTTATGTTTATTTATATATTAAATGCTGGTTTTTGTACAAAAGTTATTTTTCTTAATATGTGTGTTTTTCGCCAAAATATCTTATATTAAGAAACAGAGGGAGTGATATAGTAAAATATTTTCAAATTTGTCCGAGTAATCTCTGATTTTTAGGTAACTCGCTAGGCGCAGACCCACCGCCCGACGAACGTCTAGCGAGTTCCCAAACCTGGGTTAACACTAACAAAAGATACATTAGTTAAACAAGTTGATGAAGTAAATAAAGAGTTGTCCAAAAAAAAAAAGAGAAGTGAATAAAGAATTCGAGCAATAATACATTCCGATAACACTAATAAAAAGCTATTCGATTACAAATCATGGTTTACCTTAATTTTAGATTTAGCAACGTTTTAATATATAAAATACAATAAGTGTGTAGTATTTAATAATGATCTTTAATCCGAATAAAAAGATAGAATTGATCCATTTTAAACTGATTAAAATGTCATACAAGAAAAATTATAATATTCAGAGGTTTTCAATGGAGAAGTACATTCCATCAAGAGATAATTCATGACTTTTTTATATAAAAAGAGACAATTCATGAGATCCTCTATGGTCACATAAACAGTTTTAATATTTGAATGTAAAATATAGTTTTTATGAGTAAAATTTGCAACAGAAAGTTTTATGAGATATAGTTCTAGCCATGAAGAAGTGAAAAACTATATATTTCAATCCTCAGCAATTAATCTTATATTGACATAAAACATGGAAGAGTTAAAAAAATGAAAAAAATATCACTAGATAAATAAAATCAAAGAAAAATTAATATTAATATATTGATACAAATAAACACATAAAATAACAATAATTATTACCTAACTATATAAATTAGAATATATATTCAACAAAAACAAAAACAAAAATAAGACAAACATATACCCCGTGCAAAGAGGAAGAAAAGAAAAGTCATTATGGTTACACATCATCTAGGTTCTGAGAGATGTTCGAATACTGGATAAGGAACTATCACCTACATGTTACAAATAAGATAATAAGGTATCAACACGAAAAAATGACGAGTAACCAATGGGTGCGAAAACGCAAAAGAAGGTAAAAAGAATATCAAGGATTAATTCGCCGGTTTGTGTGAAATAAATAATGTATTGTTAAAATACACATAAACAGACAAATAAATATTAAAATATTATGGATTATGTAATTTTATTAGAACTATATATAGTACGAATGAAATAAATATATAACCAACGGAATACACTCCGCGCATGTGCGAGGTTTGCAGTTCTACTAGTAATGATAATTGTAAGGTTTATTCATTTGATTCGATCTTATTGATCAACCTTATTTTGCGACATTAAACTCTCTTTGGACCAAAAGTTTGATTGATTCTTAATGTGTGATTAAATTTAGCTAAAAGGCTAAAACCATAAAAAGATTATTTACTAAATAAAGAAAATAATGCTAATATAAATAAAAATAGTTTTGAATCACACATAAGTAATTTTTTAGTTAGTTTCTTAAAACATGAAGTATCTCATATTTTTTATGTTAGTTATTACTACGTATTTCGAGCTAAACCAGGCTTGCAAAAGAAATCATGTAGTAATTCATAACGAACTCGCTCCTGGTAAAATTCTCAACATTCGATGTCGTAATGAATACGGCACAAAACGTAAAAACCATACAATGAACTTCAAGGATCCTTTTTTATCATCGATTTTAAAGATAGTGTGGCATACCGAACATCGTGGCATTGTTATATTAGTCACGGGACTAACCCGAAATTTTATTACGATATTCAAGTATACCGTGCAGCCAAAGGGATTCGATGTGGTAGTTCATGGATTGCTAAACTAGATGGGATTTGGTTTACAAAGGAATATGGAAAACCACCTGTGTTAGCCCTTCGATGGATGTCTTATCCCTTCAATGGAAATAAAGGTAATGGACTAATGGGGGTGTTGTTGTTTTAGTTTTTTTTCTTAAATATTTTTAATGTTTATGTAAGGAGTCTTTCTCTGTTTTGATTTATTACCTATGAGCTATATCTCAAAAAGCTATATCTGTTTTTTTTTTTTTAAAGCAATTTTCATTGCAATAGGCCTAAAAAGTTCTAAGGATATCCCTATATATATATTATTTGAGGATCATTTTTTAAAAATGACCTTGCATTTATGTATTATATTCAGGGCCGGGCCTGAATATTTATGGGCCTGAAGCTATAAAAACATTTTCGGCCCACAAGTCATTGATATTTTCTAAAAATTTCAAAAACACTTCTTGAAGACTTGAACCCTTGACCTTTCATATGACCATGAGGGTTATTACCACTAGAGTTTCTGACTATTCGTATGAAAATTGGCCCTTAAAAATTTTAAACTCAACTTAGCCCCCAAGCACATGCTTGACCAGCTTCTACTCAAGCCCGGCTCTGATTATATTACAAGTATCATGTCAATGCTTTTTAGATTCATTTTGAAAATATGTTTAAATTACTAGAGTAATTACATGACATGCCACTCATAATTTGGTATAACAATAAAATAAACTAACCATAAAATTAACTATTAGTCTATATATATATATATAAATATATATGTATATTTCATTATATGAAAGCTACAAAATTTATTACATACTTTAAAAATAGTTATCAATCAATCAAATTAAATAACAAAGATTTGATATCCAATTATATCATACGAATAATTTTTAAATTATTTTAATTTTCTTTTTATGTTTTTCTTTGTTAAACAAAATTTGATTATCAAAGGAAACATGTAATTTCAAATCAAGATACTTTTAAATTATTATTTATTCATATAATGAAATTCATTGTTAGCTTTTAAAATAAATCAACATCAGATTTTTTTGATAAACTAGGGATCGGACCCTTTGCGGTACCCATTAATACAGCGTCCAACTAGATCTGGTGTGGTCAGGAATCGAACTTAGGTGGCAGAACTCACAGCTGTGAGCCCTTTCCGCCAGACCACGATCACCTGGTTTTCTCATATAGTTTTTAAATGATTGTATATACATTATATGCATCTAAACACAAAGTATGGATGCAAAACAAAGTTTCTCAATTTGGTTTTTATGTTTAGATCCGTTTTCTTCTTAATTTGCAAATAAATATCTGTTTCCCATTACTCCTTTTCACTGCTTCATTTTTTTTCTTTAAAAATGTTGACATATAGTAAAAATTGTTATGAAAAGGTGCAAGTATGATTTAGTATAAAAAAAAAGGGTGGAAGTATGATGAAATCATTGGACACAATGTTGAAAGATGCTAAATTATAAGGTTGCCAACAAGTCATGCATGTGTAACATTCTTTTCTAATAAAACAGATGATCTTACAAAGTTCATATGGTTGTAACTTTAATTATCTGAGAGACTACATAATATGGTTTCAACATTCTAAAAAGAGGAAAAGGTAACAGAAGTTTTTTCATCAATGTAGTAGCTTCCTACTTTCCTTCAGTATAAGTGTAAGTAAGTGTATTGGCTAATGAATAAAACCGAGAGACATTATTATATTACTAACTTTTTCCTCCAAATCTATGAGAACGAATGAAATTCGATCATTCATAAATAGAAGAACGTTTTACTGCACTTTATTCGGGGTCCCAATTACGCTCGGCATATTCGTTTTAAATGATAACTAGATGATAACCCGCATCCTGTGCGGGTATAATATTTGGTATATAGTTGATTATTATATAAACTGTTGTTATAGTAGTTAAGTTTTTTATGGCTAATATACTATTTATAGTTGTTTGTTGTATGAATTTTTTTTTGATGATGTTAGAAAAATTGTATTATGTGAGATTATATATTGTGTTGATTGGTATTTGAATAATTGTATTATGTGTGTATTATATTTTGTGTTTGTTTAGTAGATTAAAAGTTATAAATATTTTATATTGGTTGATTATATGTTTTTCTGTTTATTATTTTTTTGAAATAATTTTTTGAAATATAATCAAAGAAATTTTGTATAGTTGAATAACTATTTTAAAATATGAAATATTTAAAATCATATTTAAAATTTTTAGAATTAAATTGACATATGTTTAGTTTTCACCAAAATATAGACCCAAAACAAATAAAACCAATTAAATTTAACAAAAATGAATTAGAAAAAAATTGATATATATAAATGGGTTGTAATTTTTTTAAAACTATTTTTCATAAATACAAATGATAGTTAATCTGATATATCTTCATTTGTAAAAAAAGATTTGATATATATAACCAAATTAGAAAAAAATAAAGTTCATAACTTCATTTAGACTATATTATATTGAGTTTTGTAAACAGCAGCCCATTAAAGTTGAGCTTTTTAAAGACATGTACAAAAAGAAAGATTCAGATTAGTTGTTTTTTCTCAATTTAATCTATTTAAGACATGTGGCAAAACGTCATATATAGTGATTAGTTATATACACCCTTGGTGAACGACTGAATTAAGAAGCTTAATAGTAAGAATGTTCTTCTGGATATCTGACTAGATTTTATGATTTTATATTTTGAAAGATCGACACCTGTTGGCCAAAAAAAGAAAGATCGACACCTTACGAAACAAACACAAAACGATATTCATAGACGATTTGTGCTTATCCATATATTGATAGTGACATTATTTCATTTAAGATATATTTAGGGAGAATAATTTCTTTAAGAAACAAATTAAAGAAAATGTAGAAATACTCGAGGCATAAATAGACCAAACTAAGATCCATAGACAACAAAATAGAAAACTCAAAATGTCTTTTTAACTTAACAAAAGAGATCAAAATCCAGGAGGAAGCATTGAGTGAAGACAAGATAGATAATACGACAGAGATTGGAAAAGAAAACATCTAATTCATCCTCCTGATAAGCTCATTGATGAAGTTTTCACGGTTTCCGGCATCACCACCTTCAACGTAGTGGTTTCTCTTCTTCTTCAGGCCACCGAGCGGTGCCTTGAGCTGGAATGGCCACAAGAAGTTGTTGGCCTCCTTGAAATGAGGTCCAACTGTTAGAATCTCGTGGATAAGATCCTCAACACAGATGATCCCATGTTTACCAAGAGCCTGTTGTTGTTTGACGGGAAAAAAAATCATCACTTTTAACTTTCATATCAGAACAACATATTAAGAAGCAAGGACAAAAGACAACGGATTTAAAACCTGCTCTACGATAGAGTTGTCAGTTAAAGCCACCCTCTGGTGATTGAGCTTTCCGTATCCTCTCTTGTAGATCAATTCCTTAACACTCTTCAAATTAGGGAATCTGAATGACAAGAGATGAGAGAGTAAACACGGTCACTAAGAAGAACTTGTCTTCATGAATAAGATTTAAGAACGTTTGGGATAAGATGTATACCCGTAAGTCACATAGGGCTCAACACGACGAAGCATGTTCATTGTAGCCGTGTTGACTTTGAGAAAGACACCGTTGAAAATCTGCATTACAAATACTCCAAATTAAGGCATAACTTGATTAAGATAGCAACACAAATCAGCAAAGCTCAAGCCTTTTCCATGGAAGCAGCATAGGAATATGGTCTATACAGCTTCAATCGATACCAGAATAACACAACTGTCTAATGTAACATCATACAACAAAATCAAGAAAAACAAATAAACGGTGAGATGCACGAAAGAAAAAAAATGTGGACAAACCTGTCTCAAACGCAAGAGCTGAAGAATCTTCTTTGTCTTTGGGTCAATGGCATTAATACTGCAAATTCAAAGGAACAAAAGATAAGAAAACAAACGTGTTTGATGTCTTTAGAAATGCTAAAACCCACCAAAAACAGCAAAACATACCCACGGATACGGATGATGAACAAGAGCTTGGCTTCAGGGTCAACATAGAAACCTCCTTTAAGCTTGGCCTCACGTTTCAACGAGATCAACTCCTTCTCCTACAAAAGGAGAAGAACACATACATTCATTTACACAGAACCAAAAGGCAGCACGCGACATCCTAAACAAGCAAGCAATACATGTTCCGCTCTTCGATTTGGATCTAATCGAGAAACCTAAAAAAATTCAGGGAAGAAAAGTTACCTTCTCGGCATACTCGTCGGCGTACTGCTTGGACCTTTTGTAGATAAGCTTTCTGTTGGCGGCGTTCGTCTTCTTGGCAGCTTCAGCGGTCTTCTTCTCAGCCAAAGCCCACTCCTCCTCTCTCTTCCTCTTCTTCAGGACTGACTCCGGAACTACAACCTTCGATTCCGCCATTTCCGATTCCTGCAGATCAATCAAAAACCACAACCAAAGAGATCGATTAACTTCTGAAGTAAGATAAACTGAATTCACAAGGGCTCAGATAATCAGATGCGTGAAAGAAGAAATCGACTCACTAACCTCTGACAAGCTCGAATCAAACGGAATTCCAAAGAGACGAAATACACTGCGGCGACGAGTGACTATATATACACGCCACTCACTCAAAATTAGGGTTTGAGCTCAAAATAAATGGGCCTCACATGCCTGTTTATTATCTTTTTCCCTAGGCCCATTATGTATCTACTACATGACCAAATGCTAACGAGCCCTCCAACCTTTACCAAAATTCTCACAAGACCTCGTTTTATATATGTTCTCATTTTCTTTAAATTAAAAAAGAAAAAAAATGATCTATTACAGTTCCTTAATGAAACTATTTTGTTCTCATTTTCTTGATTACGTTCCGTTTGTGTGATTTTCTAAGGGATTTTTTCTTTGTTTGTTTTCAAGAAAAAATAAAGCGTATAGAATTTGGACTTTGAATCTGAGACGCTTTTGGTTCCATTGCAAGTAGAGGAACATATACCATCCGGCTACTCTTAATTACCTTCGTCCTCTTGATTCTTCATAAGTTTAAAAATTATCCGAGTAACCAGCATTGTCATATCCGAGTAACAACAATGGTATGAATTGGTATACAACAAAAGGGTTAGCCCAGGGTTCACATATATAACTTACACAAAACCAAAACTCATCCTTAATATACTAAAGCACAAGTCACATGGCCAATCAGGTTCTGGCACGTGGCTTGTGCTTTAGTTTCTTTAAAAAAAAATTATTTTCGAAATAAATTATCTGTCGACTAAAAAACTAAAAAAAAAAGCAAGAAAGAGTCATGCCTCCCCCCCTAAGCTCAAAATCCCTAATTTTCTTTAACTGCTAACCCCAGGGAACTCGGGGTACAGCTACACGGAAACTTTCATGCCGCGGCTGCATACACGAAAGTTTCATCTCCGCGTTCAGATACACAAAACATTGGTCGCTGGTTTTAACTACACAGAATCTTTAATTCTGGGTTTAACCCCACAATTGTTAAATCATCTCCTAAACCGTGTTTAAATCGAAATTAATCACCTATCCTAATCAAATCAGATTGAGAACCAATAATTTAAGTTATTAACCGTAATTAAACCAATAAACCAAAATCATCATCTTAACCCAATTTTTAACCAGTAAACCCCAAAAAAAAAAAATCTAACCTGAAAAAACAAACCCAAAAGCTCTCCTCTCTCCCCAAATCATAAAAGGATCGTGAAAGAAAAAAAAAAATTCGATACCTATCAAGAACAGATAATTTCCTCTGAAATCAAATCAGTGCTCGAGTGAGGATGAGGTCGAAATCGATTCTCCAAGTAGCCCAGTCTGCTGGTTCGTCGGCTTCAGCTCAGCCGCCATAGACACCACGTTCCGCCG
Source organism: Isatis tinctoria (assembly GCA_010577795.1). Classification (NCBI taxonomy): domain Eukaryota; kingdom Viridiplantae; phylum Streptophyta; class Magnoliopsida; order Brassicales; family Brassicaceae; genus Isatis; species Isatis tinctoria. The sequence continues at coordinate 10,087,871 of CM021250.1, read as the reverse complement.
GAAATTCTCTTTCTTCCCATCCAAATCTTTCAGAAGCGGATCCACCGTCGTTTTGACGGAATCAGACATCAGGGTTTCGTCCAATCTCTCATAAAATTAGTGAATCTGTTTCAAGCATCAGATCAAATCTCAGAAACTCTGAAATGAAGAACACGAAGAAGGAAAACAAAAAAAAATATATATATGTTCAATGCATGTGAACAAATCTTAAATTATTAGCAAAGTTAAGAAAACACAGAGTAGACCATTTAAGTACGAACTTTTAATGAATCGACTTTAAAAATATTTCTTCAGACAATTAGGGATATAGAAGCAAAACAAAACCAGCATAAGGAGTTCAAAAGACGGCGACTTTACGAATTGCTGAGGAAGTTCCAGACGGGAGAGAGAGGTCAGGAGAAGCTTTAGTCTTGAGGGTTAAATTTTCTCGGGAAAATTCGTCAAGAGAGAACTAAATCTTCGTGTTCCTCATTTTTCTTCCATGACCGAGGAGAGCTTCTCGGTTTGTTTTTTCCGGTTAGATTTCTTTTTTTGGGGTTTACTGGTTAAAAATTGGGTTAAGATGATGATTTCGGTTTATTGGTTTAATTACGATTAATAACTTAAATTATTGGTTCTCAATCTGATTTGATTAGTGCAGGTGTTCAATTCCGATTTAAACACGGTTTAGGAGATGATTTAACAATTGTGGGGTTAAACCCAGAATTAAAGATTTTGTGTAGTTAAAACCAGCGACCAATGTTTTGTGTATCTGAACGCGGAGATGAAACTTTCGTGTATGCAGCCGCGGCATGAAAGTTTCCGTGTAGCTGTACCCCGAGTTCCCGCTAACCCCACGATCCCTACAAAGCCACCACCACCATGTAAACTGTATTTGTCGTTTAAATTAGTGGGGGAATCGTTTATTCGACATGTATATCAAATCTCTGGGTTGAAGTCGGCTCCATTCTCTCTCTTTATTTCCATACTTTGTCAAAGACTTATTTCCATTCCTTCGTCTTACTCGATCTCTCACTCAATCGGAGGAAATGAACTCTCTCTCCCTCAAGCTTCGGAACTTCGCTGTGGAGATCGATGACGAACTATGAGTTTGTTTCCTCTTTTTTCATCGAGTTCAATTTGTTTACCAGATATGGAGAATTTGAGTGATTCTGATTAGTATCGATTCTCTGGAAATGACCTTTCTCTGTTATTGTTGTTCCCTGTCGCAGTAAATCGCATGTAAATGTTGGAACAATTGGGCATGTAGAACACGGGAGGACCACTTTAACAGCTGAAATCACAAAGTTGCTTCCTTTATACCATTTTTTGTATTTTTGTTTTACAGGACTTTCAAAATCATTGCCAAGGCATTGATGAGAGTTTCAATGGAAAGCCTTTTTCCAAGCTGCAATAGCGATATATATTCATGTTTACACAAAGGAGTAAGCAAAGCCCTGCTGTTGATTTGATGAAGTAATGAGGCGTGAAGGTACTTTCGTTATTGATCCTCCACTTTGATAAAAGACTGATTTGTTGGATACATTACGATCCATGAAAATTAGATACAAAGTTTCATTGAAGATTTGTGGTCTGTTGTGGTTTCAGAAGAAAAATCTACACAGAAGAAGATCAGAAAGAACAGAGAAACAAAAACGGAAACACAAAAAGAGAAGATAATAGAGAAGGAGGAGAAGATACTGTCAGAGCAGAAGAACTCAACTTCTGCTGTGCTTCCATGTATAGACAAGCTTCTTGACGAATTGTCTTGTGCAGTATGAATCTGAATCTTGAGACTGTTATGTTTATGTTTTTTCCTTGATTAGTAGTTTTAAACTTGAAATTTTGCTTTGTGATTGTGCAGATTCGTCTTGAGATTTGCTTTGAAACAACTACTACAACTTGTGGACACAGGTAATTTTATCTACAGCAACCACACACACACACACCATATATAGTTATCTTTGGAATTGTGAATTGGTACTGAATTGTTCTATTTTGGGTCTATATAGCTTCTGCAAGAAGTGTTTGCGATCTGCGGCGGATAAGCGTGGAAGGAAGTGCCCTAAATGCAGATAACTAATCGGGTAAATAAGATTAAATTTGATTGTTTTTGGATGGAAAGCTTCGAAACTCATCTAACAATGGTATTTATATATGCATAAATGGAAAATATTGCACAGTCAATACGGTTCTTTGGAACACAATCCAGCTCTCTTTCCCTAAAGAAGTCGAAGCACAGAGAGCTGCCGCTTCTGCTAACTTCCTAGGCAAGGAAACGCCGAGTCCCAGAGACCCTAATCAAAGGCTAAGAAACAGAAACAGAGAAATGACGTATCAAAATAGGTTGCAAAGAGAGGAAATTTATAGATTCCTTGATTTGGGAATATGAGAAACAGAAAAGCCACAAGGAAGACAAGTTTATGCTAATTTAATTATGTATTGATACATGCTAATTTCTCATATTCCCAAATGAGCAAATGGTAATAAATTTTTCTTCTTAAGCATTTTCAAATTTAAAATTATGATTTTATACTAATTTACATAATATTTTTTTTACTATTTATACAGATAATAATATTACTTAAAATGCTAATGTCCCATGCATCGCATGGGCCAAAATACTAGTTTATCTATAACTTACAGATAAAGCAACTTATCTCTGAGACCAACCATCAACCGTTTTGATTTTTAATGTTTTAACTCTTATGAACCACTCAAAATGCTTCCATAAATTCATGTCTTTTGGTAGTTCCTTGTCGAAAAACTTCTTTTTAAAACTGTACTAAAGTCATCATATCAGCGATGGCAGAAGAAGAGGAAATGACGTACCTTGGCTAACATGACATGAACGCAGCCACTTTTCAGCGGTTTGGAAAAGGGAGTTTACTAGCTTGTGCTTAGAGTCCCCATTTTGTGTCCATACAGAACCTCTAAACTTGTATGAACCGAGCCCAAATACAGGCAATGCCATCTTCTCACTCTCCTGAGGCTGCACAAGGCTCATTGATTGTGCACTGCATGGACCTACAACAGCCAAACGTTGTGATTACGATTTAATGATTTATCTACAAACACTTACCTTTAAAAAATAATTGATTTTGCAATAATTGTCTCAAAAAACTCTTTTTGTGAAACACACATCTAGTTATGTTATCAGAGTGATAAATATTGCAACATTTTGGATTCAGTCAACTAGATTGTTGAGAGGCAGGATCCTAAGGATTGGCCCTCCTGATTAGATAAAGTCCGAAGCAAGTTTCTTTTGATGATTGCAACCGTGTAAATCTAAGCGAGGTCAGAGACCTGTAATGAAACATACGCAATAGTCATTAGTCAGTCGTGAGGAACCGAATAAATTAACAACGGACCAAAACAAGTTCCCATTTCTTGTGAGCTTAGAATGTGGTGTAGTCTATGTCGATGATGACCATAACAGTTCATGATTAGTTGGTAGTCAACAGTGTACCCACATTAACGATTTGAAAACAACTAAAGTTCATTAAGCTTAGAAAAAAAAAATTGAGAAAAATATCAGAGCACTGCGTACATATTTGAAGTCACTTGCGATATATGCCGACGAAATACAACTTACCAGATAATAAAAGTGATATAAAAGAGCAAATATGATCACTAATATCTATTAAAATTTAGTTTTTCACAATTCTTTAGAGATTATTGTACTATTTAGTACTTGAACATGCTTTCATAATTTTTTATATGTGAGGTTCAAGTCGAGAAATTAACACACAAACCTTATCAGTCAAAGGTTCGCGCGGATGTACGGAAGGTCTCTTTCAAGATACTCAAATATCAAAAGACCTTGAGCGCTTAAAGGTTCACCATATCATCACTTGATGAGTCATCCTGATGTTGAGCATTCGTTAGTCTTGGGTTGAGCATGATTTATGATACTTAGAGGACATTTAGAGGGTTCAGACAAATGAAGCGAAAATCAAATTCAAATATTTCATGTACACATGTCTCTGCATTCAGCAATAACCGGCTAATTTATCAGTTTTAAGCATCTTTTATTATTCTTGACAAAAAAAAACATCTTTCTTAGTAAGGGTATGCCATGTCCACATGACCAACACATTATAATGTTCTTTTTGCCGTACCATAATGGTCTCAAAGATCTACAAACAGTAGATTAAGTAAACAAAATAGAAGTAATTGCTGCATGATGAAAACTATACGAAGCATAAATGAAGTAGAAGTGGGAATTTTGTAACAAAATGATTAAATTTTTGTTACTAACATAGATCTTACGATTCTCATACAGACGAGTATAAACTAAGAAGAAGCCTTCAACTTGACACCTCGAATTTCAATAAGCTCTGAGGTTTTTGGCATTGGTTTGGCCGAGGGACGTGAAGTTCAATTTGATTATCGGTTTTTGCTGCTGCACTGAAGCTCTATGCGTCACCTCGGGATGTCGCACTGGAATATCTTCGAGTTCTTCCACTTCCACTGCTCCATTGGAGAAAGCTGAGCCATTTGAGTTAGTGGCCGAGAATGCATTTTTATTTGGATTCTGCTCAAACACTTGGTTTCCAAAACCAAAGTTGTCTCCAAGCTCTTCGGTTTCTTGACTAGAAGCCTGAGGAGTGGCTATCTTATCTATTGTATGACTTTCTTGTGCATCCTTACTGAGAACAACAGCATTCTCTGGTGGATCCTTACTTGAACAAACGGATTCAGCAGATGAACTCGGGCTCCCGCCTTCACCATTCTCTACAGGTACATAAACTTCAACGCGTTTAGAGTTCCTTAACTGGTCGGTGAGTGTCTCATCATCATCTCCCAATTTTCTCTTCTTCCCAGCTTTACGTTCAGAACTCGCTTCACTACTAGTAGTAGTAGATGAACTTCCTAAAGAAGAAATACTACTCTCTGAACGGCGTTTGCTGTCCATGTTCCTTTCGAGTTACGCGAAGGTCTAATTCCACCAGGAAACACAAAGCTCGGTATGCTTCTTCGCATTATATGGGTGACACTAATCTCCATCCCGGGAATCCACAACATGTAACAATAAACAATGTGTTTAAACTCCTCAATGGTTCTTCTGATATCGAATTGATTGCCGCCTCCTGCTGCTGGAACTCCTTGTTTACGTTTCAGGCCAATGAAGTAAGAACAACGAAGTGGTCGAGATGCGTCTTGAAAATCACGAGGATGAGGGTGGCACTGAAGCATGTCATAAGTATGTCCCCCAGTCATCAATGTGAGCCGTCTGAGACGTGACTCAACCCAACCTTTCCACTTTTTCAGATCTTCGGCATTTGAAGCAGAGATGTCGATCTGAAGATAGTTTTTATACGTTTGAAAGAATGCAAATGGCTCAAAAAGAGTCTCCAACTCAGCTTCGTTTGCTTCCATAGCCGCACATATATCTTTGCCTCTCTGAAACTCTCCTGTCATAATCCGCAATGTACTTGAAGAGACATTGTAGCTGGAGTTCATACAAGGATAAGCTGGAGTAATGATGGGCATCACGTGGAACTGGTCTTTTGGGTTTCTTCTAGGATCCCAAGCTTGAAGACCGAAGGAGGATCCTTCATCCATAGAGCAAAGAAGGATGGGGTTTGGCCAACGCCATTGAGTGTAGACCCTAAAGAACCGAGACACTAATGTGCAACCCAGAACTTCATATGAAGTTCTTATTTATTTTTTAATATTAATTATGTGTTAAGAAGTCTAAAATAAGAAAAAAAAATTTATAACCTCCAATGGAGAATTCAAGTAGAGGTTCTTAAACTCAATTGTAGCTGAAACAAAATATTCTGACAAGTTGTGATGTCTAAAAACAAAGAATATGTGTCTTGCTAGTTAATGTATATGAAAAAAGAAGAAACATGAATGTTTAGATGATTCCTGTCTTGTCTTCAACACACAATCTTATTTGCCACATATCGTTTGTATCTCTTTGGTGCCACTGGGTCCGATGTGTTTGGTGTGAACTTGTCGTATGTCACTCTGACATTTGTTCCTCCAAATATGCAATTATGCCTATGCAACTTCTGATATGAACTAATTATAGTATCTTGAACAAGTTTCAGGGAAGAGACGAACAATAACTTCAAATGGAAGAGACAAACTACACGAAATTACCGACTCCAGAAGAAGCTAACGGATATTCTTTTTTTTTTTGTTGTTAAAAGCTCCGAAAAATCATTAGATGCAGATTATTTTAAAGCTACACTATAAAGCAAAGGGTCAGCTATGGAGGAAGAAAAGACACAGTTATAGATTGTATTCTTCAAAAGGATTTACATAAATTTACGATGGAGTATGTTACTTACCTTGGGTGCAATCAGAGCACCAAAGAAAATGATGCTTTATATCAAGGCAACGCTGGTCAAGTAGAGTTGTTTCAAAGTCTTTGGTGTCTATTTCAAAGTGACAAGACAAAAAAAAAAAAAGTTTAAAAGCACAGGTGAACAAGGACAAATTTGAATACGTAACAGCAAGGATGTGTGTAACAGCAAGGACTTACAGAAAATGTTGAAATTGAGGATTTCATCTTCCAAGTTCCAGACTTTTTACAGTTTCATTTTACTCTTATAGCTCTTTTTCTCAAAGAACTAAGCATACAAGCTCTTTCAAGATCAAACATTAAGCAACAAAACTAACGAAAGCAAAATATTAGTTTACCGGGAACAGAGTTTTCCAGAAATCGAGATCGGTTTTGGGAGCGTCGGCGACTCTAGTGAGCCAAGAGATGAGCATCATGAGAGAGCCCGGATTATTCGTCAGGAATTTCTATACCGATATCAATCGGCCTAATTCACAATATTTGATAAATTTCGGTGCTAAACTTTGATTATATCGATAACTTACAAATCAGTAGCACGACTCAAACCCACATAGAAGACTCAAAATATCCAGAACCCAAATTAATCAAACACACACCTTCAATCACTTCGGAGTACATAGAGAAGAGTGAGACAACTCGGTCATACCGTCGATTTCTCCCGGCGGAGAGAGTTGATTCAGAGTTCATCTGGGGTGATTCACCTCAATCATCGTTGAAATCGACACAAAGTAGAGAAAGAAGAACGAGAAAACTAAAATCTCTGTTTTTTTCTTTTTCTTTGGTCACAAAATAATTGTGAAGAGGACACCTGTGCTACATGAATCGATTCTTCTGCATTCTTATTTAGTAACCGTTTCTCTGAATTAAGAATCACAAAACTATTTTTTATTAAATTTAATGTCAAGATTCAGTTAAGAACCCACTAAAAATCTGGGATGTATATGCTCTAGCATGTTTGGGAGGGCGTTAGGATAAAGCTGACATATCCGAGCTACAAGCAATGCCCAATTTACACCACCAAGAAACCCAGAGACATTAGAGTATACTCCACGTCGCTTGGCCCAAAACCGAATGCATCTTAACGTTGTACTGAAACTTTGAATGTTCGGAACAAGGCGGAAGATCTTGTCCGTAACACTACAACCGTTGAGGCTTCGAACAGTTTGCTCATCAGCACTCTGTAGAATGGAATCCTGTAATATATCCAACTCCTCAGGTATAACCCAGAGTGGAAGTTGTGCATAGAGGAGATCTATAGAAACTCCATTAAGTTTGAATCCCATCAAGGGAACATAAGCATCAGGCACAGTGTGAAGCTCTGTTACTTCAGGCATCTCTGAAAGCATTCTGTGTAGCTCGCCAAAGAAATCACCTTCCCTAGTTGCATACTTTGGTCCCACGCATAAAGTGTCTATATCGGCACCAGGTCCATGTACTCTTAGCCGATAAGAACCGAAAGTAAAGATCTTCGCATTCGCCTCATCAAGCAGCTCATCCTTCAATCCTTTGTTGCGACTGATTTTTTTGATCCATGTTTTGACAATCACATCTAGTCTCCCTAGAACCTCTTCCCTTCTAACAGCTTCCTCCTTACTTTCGTACAAGCCAGCACCTTGCAAGTACTTCTCTAGGGCTCTTGTCTTAATCACATCAAGCTCTGTTGGTCCTCCCAAAGAGATAGGCTCTGTAATACCATACTTTTGCCCGTTTTGCTGGACACAAGCCATTGATCTTACTTTGTTCATATCCTCTAATTTTCTTTTCCTCCTCTACTGTTTTTTTTTTGTCCAACTTTTTTTTCTTTCACAATGTTTCAATTCAGATTCAGAAAATGATTTTTTTGTTTATCTTTCTCAACGATTCTTTACCCTAATCCGAGTGAAGGGTAACACAAGGAGTGAAATCGAGTGAATAGTAGAAAGTCTCGACCTATAAACACTCGGCGATCGACGCAGATTGAACTCCGAAAGATATAGATGATTTCAGGTAACACCGAATAGATTTTTCAGCGAAGCGAACGATTGAATCTCGTAGGAATCTCTAGTCGTATACAGAGGAAATCGATAATCTAAAGAGATTCTAGGTTTTTTGGTCGCAACGAATTTTCACACTTCTCGCGTGGGATTGAGAACAAAAATATGATAGGCTACACATATTTATAGATCTACAAAACAAAATTGAGTTGAAGGAAAAGGAAATGCGCGTGCAGAAAAATGGAAATTGTTATAATAATACTGATAATTTATTATATCGGAAATAATAAATAAAAACAAAAATTTAATACCCGCAGAATTTCTTGGAACACCAAAAGAGAAAGAGAAGCGAGAGAGATTTGTGTTATTAAGTTTTGAAATGGTGTGTTTTACAATCGATCGAAACGATCGTATATATAGAAGAAAATTTACTGTGCAAATAGTGACAGTGGGCTCCACAATCGATTTTTTCGTCCCTCTTTTTCTGACTTTTCGTAGCCGACGTTTGATTTTCATAACACTCCCCCTTGGAGACCAATGTCGCAATCATATTCTGCTCAACCCCTTTTGTTGCCTCGTTAAAAACCTTGAAAAACCCAATGGGAAAAAAAAAAAAACATAGTAAGGTAAAAAGAGTACAACTGCGCAAGCTCCCCCTTGATTAAGGTTGTTTTAGAGATCTTGTTGACGACGCATTCCAATACTACAGAAATGGATCTTTGTCTTAATTACAGAAATGGATCAAAATGCGGATGGAATAAAATCCAAGAAAATGCAAGAAATTTGCATAATAGATAGTGGAACAACGCACACTATTCTAAGAGAAAATAAATATTTCTCTGATATAAAACCAAGAAGGATAATTGTCAATACAATCTCAGGTCCTGCAGACGTGATTGAAGGAATTGGCAAAGCCAACTTTATGTTGCCTAATGGAACAAAAATTTCCACAAACAATGCCTTGTATTCTCCGAATTCCAAAAGGAATTTGTTGAGTTTTAATGACATATACCTTCATGGATATGATACTCAGTCTGCAACTGAGAATGGAAAGAAGTATTTGTATATAACTTCTGATATATCTGGCAAAAGGCATATTTTGGAGAAGTTCCCAAAACTCCCTTCTGGTTTGCACCATACTTATATAGATGCAATTGAATCAAACCTTGTGATCAAAAGAAATCCTGAGGATTTCACATTGTGGCATGATCGCCTTGGACACCAGGCACCACAATGATGCGGAAAATCATTGAGAGCTCACATGGTCATTCACTGAAAATCCATGAGATTTATCAGGGGAATAAAATGACATGTGCAGCATGCTCCCTTGGTAAGTTGATCATAAGGCCATCGCCAAGTAAAATGATAAAGAATCACCAAAGTTTCTCGAAAGAATTCAAGGCGATATTTGTGGACCAATACATCCACCTTGTGGACCATTCCACTATTTTATGGTATTAATTGACGCATCCAGTAGATGGTCACACGTTTGTCTATTATCATCTCGAAATATGGCATTTGCGAGATTTCTAACTCAGATAATCAAACTGCGAACTCAGTTTTCTGATTATCCCATTAAAAGAGTTAGATTAGACAACGCTGGTGAATTCACATCCCAAGCATTCAAAGATTTGTATGGTAACGGGAATTGAAGTTGAACATTCTGTAGCTCATGTTCATACCCAAAATGGCTTGGCTGAATCATTAATTAAACGTCTGCAATTGATTGCAAGACCGTTGATCATGAGATCTAAACTTCCAACCTCTGTATGGGGACATGCTATTTTGCATGCTGAAGCACTGATTCGGATAAGACCAAGTGCATACCATAAGTATTCCCCACTTCAGTTGGCATTTGGTCGAGAACCAAATATTTCCCATCTCAGAATCTTTGGTTGTGCAGTATATGTGCCTATAGCACCACCACAACGCACAAAGATGGGACCACAAAGAAGGTTGGGAATTATGTTGGTTGTGATTCTCCATCAATTGTACGATACCTAGAACCACAGACAGGTGATGTCTTTACGGCACGTTTTGCCGATTGTCACTTTGATGAAAAAGTGTTCCCGATTCTAGGGGGAGAAAATAAACAAGTAGGCAAGGAAATCAAGTGGAGTGTACCATCCTTGTTACACCTTGATCCTCCTACAAAAGAGTCAGAACTGGAAGTTCGACGAATTGTGCATTTGCAAAGCATAGCAAATCAGCTACCAGATGCATTTGCAGATACCAAAACGGTAACTAAATCTCATATACCGGCTGCAAATGCTCCTGCTCGTATTGAAATACCACAAGAACGTGGGAAAGCAGATGATACACGTGAGTCTGAAACACGCCGGAAGCGTGGCAGGCCCGTTGGTTCTAAAACTAAGAATCATAAGAAACAAAAGAAAGTTGAAACTCATGAAACACCCAAAGTAGCAGAAAGAACTTTGGAGGAAACAAATCATGAGACCCATGATATTGTAGAGCATCAAAATCCCGAAGAAAATCATGAGATTTCTATAAATTATATCCATAATCAAAAGATATGGAAAAGAAAAGAAATAGATGATCTCGATGATGTTTTCTCATATCTTGTCTCACAAGAAATAAATGAAGAAAATGAAGATCCAGAGCCAAAGTCTATGTATGAATGTCAAAAAAGACATGACTGGATAAAATGGAAAGATGCAATACAAGTCGAACTTGATTCGCTTAATAAACGAGAGGTTTTTGGACCCATTATGCTCACACCCAAAGATGTGAGACCAGTTGGATCTAAGTGGGTTTTCGTTCGCAAACGAAATGAGAAAAATGAGATCATGAGATATAAAGCCCGTCTCGTAGCCCAAGGTTTTTCACAAAGACCTGGAATAGACTACGAGCAAACGTATTCTCCTGTTATGGATGCAATCACGTTCAGATTCTTGATGAGTCTGGCGGCTGATGAAAATCTAGAAATGCGTCTTATGGATGTCGTTACGGCATACCTATATGGATCATTAGATACAGATATCTACATGAGAGTTCCCGATGGATTTAAGATGCCAGAAGCATTAAAATCTAAACCAAAAGAGTTATGTGCAATCAAATTGCAAAGATCATTATATGGGTTAAAACAATCTGGACGTATGTGGTATAATCGTCTCAGTGAACATTTAACGAAAGAAGGATATGTAAATGATCCTATATGCCCATGTGTTTTCATTAAGAAAACAGAAACTGGATTTGTAATAATCGCAGTATATGTTGATGATCTAAACATAATCGGAACTCATGATGAGATACAGAAAGCATCAGATTATTTAAAAGGAGAATTTGAGATGAAAGATCTCGGGCAGACAAAGTATTGTCTTGGCCTTCAGATTGAGCATTCTGAAAAGGGTATATTTGTGCACCAATCTACATATACCAAAAGAGTGTTAAAAAGATTTAACATGGATAAGGCAACTCCACTCAGTACTCCCATGGTCGTAAGGTCACTTAATATTGAAAATGATCCATTCCGACCACATGAGGAAAACGAAGAGATACTTGGTCCTGAAGTACCATATCTAAGTGCAATTGGAGCTCTGATGTATCTTGCAAATTGCACACGGCCTGATATATCATTTGCTGTTAATCTTTTGGCAAGATTCAGTTCGTCCCCTACGCGAAGACATTGGAATGGAATTAAACATGTTTTCCGTTACCTTCAAGGGACCACTGACTTAGGATTATTTTATCCTAAAAATTCAAAAGGTAAAATGGTCGGTTTTGCAGATGCAGGATACCTATCGGATCCACACAAAGCCCGATCACAAACGGGATACGTTTTCACGATCAGAGGCACTGCTATATCTTGGCGTTCTCAGAAGCAGACACTGGTGGCTACTTCCTCGAATCATGCTGAACTTATTGCACTCCATGAAGCAAGTAGAGAATGTGTTTCACTAAGATCAATAAGTCGACACATCCTATCAAGCAGTGGGATTCTCCGAGATACGGAGCCAACAATCTTATACGAAGATAATGCTGCATGTGTTACTCAAACGAAGGAAGGATATATCAAAAGTGATAGAACGAAACATATACCTCCGAAGTTGTTCATGTACATCCAAGAACTCGAGAAGAATAAGGAGATTGAAGTGAGATATGTCCGTTCATGTGACAACGCAGCTGATCTTTTCACAAAATCACTGCCCACCACTATGTTCAGGAAGCATGTACATAGTATTGGAATGCGTCGTCAACAAGATCTCTAAAACAACCTTAATCAAGGGGGAGCTTGCGCAGTTGTACTCTTTTTACCTTACTATGTTTTTTTTTTTTTTCCCATTGGGTTTTTCAAGGTTTTTAACGAGGCAACAAAAGGGGTTGAGCAGAATATGATTGCGACATTGGTCTCCAAGGGGGAGTGTTATGAAAATCAAACGTCGGCTACGAAAAGTCAGAAAAAGAGGGACGAAAAAATCGATTGTGGAGCCCACTGTCACTATTTGCACAGTAAATTTTCTTCTATATATACGATCGTTTCGATCGATTGTAAAACACACCATTTCAAAACTTAATAACACAAATCTCTCTCGCTTCTCTTTCTCTTTTGGTGTTCCAAGAAATTCTGCGGGTATTAAATTTTTGTTTTTATTTATTATTTCCGATATAATAAATTATCAGTATTATTATATTTTTTTCAGTTTTTAAACAAATAATGTTGGTTTCTTATAATTACTAATGTATAATTATCATGTGTGTTTCTATGAATAAATTTCACTTTCTCTTTATTGATCTTTGTCTTAATTACAGAAATGGATCAAAATGCGGATGGAATAAAATCCAAGAAAATGCAAGAAATTTGCATAATAGATAGTGGAACAACGCACACTATTCTAAGAGAAAATAAATATTTCTCTGATATAAAACCAAGAAGGATAATTGTCAATACAATCTCAGGTCCTGCAGACGTGATTGAAGGAATTGGCAAAGCCAACTTTATGTTGCCTAATGGAACAAAAATTTCCACAAACAATGCCTTGTATTCTCCGAATTCCAAAAGGAATTTGTTGAGTTTTAATGACATATACCTTCATGGATATGATACTCAGTCTGCAACTGAGAATGGAAAGAAGTATTTGTATATAACTTCTGATATATCTGGCAAAAGGCATATTTTGGAGAAGTTCCCAAAACTCCCTTCTGGTTTGCACCATACTTATATAGATGCAATTGAATCAAACCTTGTGATCAAAAGAAATCCTGAGGATTTCACATTGTGGCATGATCGCCTTGGACACCCAGGCACCACAATGATGCGGAAAATCATGAGAGCTCACATGGTCATTCACTGAAAATCCATGAGATTATCAGGGGAATAAAATGACATGTGCAGCATGCTCCCTTGGTAAGTTGATCATAAGGCCATCGCCAAGTAAAATTGATAAAGAATCACCAAAGTTTCTCGAAAGAATTCAAGGCGATATTTGTGGACCAATACATCCACCTTGTGGACCATTCCACTATTTTATGGTATTAATTGACGCATCCAGTAGATGGTCACACGTTTGTCTATTATCATCTCGAAATATGGCATTTGCGAGATTTCTAACTCAGATAATCAAACTGCGAACTCAGTTTTCTGATTATCCCATTAAAAGAGTTAGATTAGACAACGCTGGTGAATTCACATCCCAAGCATTCAAAGATTATTGTATGGTAACGGGAATTGAAGTTGAACATTCTGTAGCTCATGTTCATACCCAAAATGGCTTGGCTGAATCATTAATTAAACGTCTGCAATTGATTGCAAGACCGTTGATCATGAGATCTAAACTTCCAACCTCTGTATGGGGACATGCTATTTTGCATGCTGAAGCACTGATTCGGATAAGACCAAGTGCATACCATAAGTATTCCCCACTTCAGTTGGCATTTGGTCGAGAACCAAATATTTCCCATCTCAGAATCTTTGGTTGTGCAGTATATGTGCCTATAGCACCACCACAACGCACAAAGATGGGACCACAAAGAAGGTTGGGAATATATGTTGGTTGTGATTCTCCATCAATTGTACGATACCTAGAACCACAGACAGGTGATGTCTTTACGGCACGTTTTGCCGATTGTCACTTTGATGAAAAAGTGTTCCCGATTCTAGGGGGAGAAAATAAACAAGTAGGCAAGGAAATCAAGTGGAGTGTACCATCCTTGTTACACCTTGATCCTCCTACAAAAGAGTCAGAACTGGAAGTTCGACGAATTGTGCATTTGCAAAGCATAGCAAATCAGCTACCAGATGCATTTGCATATACAAAACGGTAACTAAATCTCATATACCGCTGCAAATGCTCCTGCTCGTATTGAAATACCACAAGAACGTGGGAAAGCAGATGATACACGTGAGTCTGAAACACGCCGGAAGCGTGGCAGCCCGTTGGTTCTAAAACTAAGAATCATAAGAAACAAAAGAAAGTTGAAACTCATGAAACACCCAAAGTAGCAGAAAGAACTTTGGAGGAAACAAATCATGAGACCCATGATATTGTAGAGCATCAAAATCCCGAAGAAAATCATGAGATTTCTATAAATTATATCCATAATCAAAAGATATGGAAAAGAAAAGAAATAGATGATCTCGATGATGTTTTCTCATATCTTGTCTCACAAGAAATAAATGAAGAAAATGAAGATCCAGAGCCAAAGTCTATGTATGAATGTCAAAAAGACATGACTGGATAAAATGGAAAGATGCAATACAAGTCGAACTTGATTCGCTTAATAAACGAGAGGTTTTTGGACCCATTATGCTCACACCAAAGATGTGAGACCAGTTGGATCTAAGTGGGTTTTCGTTCGCAAACGAAATGAGAAAAATGAGATCATGAGATATAAAGCCCGTCTCGTAGCCCAAGGTTTTTCACAAAGACCTGGAATAGACTACGAGCAAACGTATTCTCCTGTTATGGATGCAATCACGTTCAGATTCTTGATGAGTCTGGCGGCTGATGAAAATCTAGAAATGCGTCTTATGGATGTCGTTACGGCATACCTATATGGATCATTAGATACAGATATCTACATGAGAGTTCCCGATGGATTTAAGATGCCAGAAGCATTAAAATCTAAACCAAAAGAGTTATGTGCAATCAAATTGCAAAGATCATTATATGGGTTAAAACAATCTGGACGTATGTGTATAATCGTCTCAGTGACATTTAACGAAAGAAGGATATGTAAATGATCCTATATGCCCATGTGTTTTCATTAAGAAAACAGAAACTGGATTTGTAATAATCGCAGTATATGTTGATGATCTAAACATAATCGGAACTCATGATGAGATACAGAAAGCATCAGATTATTTAAAAGGAGAATTTGAGATGAAAGATCTCGGGCAGACAAAGTATTGTCTTGGCCTTCAGATTGAGCATTCTGAAAAGGGTATATTTGTGCACCAATCTACATATACCAAAAGAGTGTTAAAAAGATTTAACATGGATAAGGCAACTCCACTCAGTACTCCCATGGTCGTAAGGTCACTTAATATTGAAAATGATCCATTCCGACCACATGAGGAAAACGAAGAGATACTTGGTCCTGAAGTACCATATCTAAGTGCAATTGGAGCTCTGATGTATCTTGCAAATTGCACACGGCCTGATATATCATTTGCTGTTAATCTTTTGGCAAGATTCAGTTCGTCCCCTACGCGAAGACATTGGAATGGAATTAAACATGTTTTCCGTTACCTTCAAGGGACCACTGACTTAGGATTATTTTATCCTAAAAATTCAAAAGGTAAAATGGTCGGTTTTGCAGATGCAGGATACCTATCGGATCCACACAAAGCCCGATCACAAACGGGATACGTTTTCACGATCAGAGGCACTGCTATATCTTGGCGTTCTCAGAAGCAGACACTGGTGGCTACTTCCTCGAATCATGCTGAACTTATTGCACTCCATGAAGCAAGTAGAGAATGTGTTTCACTAAGATCAATAAGTCGACACATCCTATCAAGCAGTGGGATTCTCCGAGATACGGAGCCAACAATCTTATACGAAGATAATGCTGCATGTGTTACTCAAACGAAGGAAGGATATATCAAAAGTGATAGAACGAAACATATACCTCCGAAGTTGTTCATGTACATCCAAGAACTCGAGAAGAATAAGGAGATTGAAGTGAGATATGTCCGTTCATGTGACAACGCAGCTGATCTTTTCACAAAATCACTGCCCACCACTATGTTCAGGAAGCATGTACATAGTATTGGAATGCGTCGTCAACAAGATCTCTAAAACAACCTTACAAGGGGGAGCTTGCGCAGTTGTACTCTTTTTACCTTACTATGTTTTTTTTTTTTCCCATTGGGTTTTTCAAGGTTTTTAACGAGGCAACAAAAGGGGTTGAGCAGAATATGATTGCGACATTGTCTCCAAGGGGGAGTGTTATGAAAATCAAACGTCGGCTACGAAAAGTCAGAAAAGAGGGACGAAAAATCGATTGTGGAGCCCACTGTCACTATTTGCACAGTAAATTTTCTTCTATATATACGATCGTTTCGATCGATTGTAAAACACACCATTTCAAAACTTAATAACACAAATCTCTCTCGCTTCTCTTTCTCTTTTGGTGTTCCAAGAAATTCTGCGGGTATTAAATTTTTGTTTTTATTTATTATTTCCGATATAATAAATTATCAGTATTATTATATTTTTTTTCAGTTTTTAAACAAATAATGTTGGTTTCTTATAATTACTAATGTATAATTATCATGTGTGTTTCTATGAATAAATTTCACTTTCTCTTTATTGATCTTTGTCTTAATTACAGAAATGGATCAAAATGCGGATGGAATAAAATCCAAGAAAATGCAAGAAATTTGCATAATAGATAGTGGAACAACGCACACTATTCTAAGAGAAAATAAATATTTCTCTGATATAAAACCAAGAAGGATAATTGTCAATACAATCTCAGGTCCTGCAGACGTGATTGAAGGAATTGGCAAAGCCAACTTTATGTTGCCTAATGGAACAAAAATTTCCACAAACAATGCCTTGTATTCTCCGAATTCCAAAAGGAATTTGTTGAGTTTTAATGACATATACCTTCATGGATATGATACTCAGTCTGCAACTGAGAATGGAAAGAAGTATTTGTATATAACTTCTGATATATCTGGCAAAAGGCATATTTTGGAGAAGTTCCCAAAACTCCCTTCTGGTTTGCACCATACTTATATAGATGCAATTGAATCAAACCTTGTGATCAAAAGAAATCCTGAGGATTTCACATTGTGGCATGATCGCCTTGGACACCCAGGCACCACAATGATGCGGAAAATCATTGAGAGCTCACATGGTCATTCACTGAAAATCCATGAGATTTATCAGGGGAATAAAATGACATGTGCAGCATGCTCCCTTGGTAAGTTGATCATAAGGCCATCGCCAAGTAAAATTGATAAAGAATCACCAAAGTTTCTCGAAAGAATTCAAGGCGATATTTGTGGACCAATACATCCACCTTGTGGACCATTCCACTATTTTATGGTATTAATTGACGCATCCAGTAGATGGTCACACGTTTGTCTATTATCATCTCGAAATATGGCATTTGCGAGATTTCTAACTCAGATAATCAAACTGCGAACTCAGTTTTCTGATTATCCCATTAAAAGAGTTAGATTAGACAACGCTGGTGAATTCACATCCCAAGCATTCAAAGATTATTGTATGGTAACGGGAATTGAAGTTGAACATTCTGTAGCTCATGTTCATACCCAAAATGGCTTGGCTGAATCATTAATTAAACGTCTGCAATTGATTGCAAGACCGTTGATCATGAGATCTAAACTTCCAACCTCTGTATGGGGACATGCTATTTTGCATGCTGAAGCACTGATTCGGATAAGACCAAGTGCATACCATAAGTATTCCCCACTTCAGTTGGCATTTGGTCGAGAACCAAATATTTCCCATCTCAGAATCTTTGGTTGTGCAGTATATGTGCCTATAGCACCACCACAACGCACAAAGATGGGACCACAAAGAAGGTTGGGAATATATGTTGGTTGTGATTCTCCATCAATTGTACGATACCTAGAACCACAGACAGGTGATGTCTTTACGGCACGTTTTGCCGATTGTCACTTTGATGAAAAAGTATTCCCGATTCTAGGGGGAGAAAATAAACAAGTAGGCAAGGAAATCAAGTGGAGTGTACCATCCTTGTTACACCTAGATCCTCCTACAAAAGAGTCAGAACTGGAAGTTCGACGAATTGTGCATTTGCAAAGCATAGCAAATCAGCTACCAGATGCATTTGCAGATACCAAAACGGTAACTAAATCTCATATACCGGCTGCAAATGCTCCTGCTCGTATTGAAATACCACAAGAACGTGGGAAAGCAGATGATACACGTGAGTCTGAAACACGCCGGAAGCGTGGCAGGCCCGTTGGTTCTAAAACTAAGAATCATAAGAAACAAAAGAAAGTTGAAACTCATGAAACACCCAAAGTAGCAGATGTACATGCTTCCTGAACATAGTGGTGGGCAGTGATTTTGTGAAAAGATCAGCTGCGTTGTCACATGAACGGACATATCTCACTTCAATCTCCTTATTCTTCTCGAGTTCTTGGATGTACATGAACAACTTCGGAGGTATATGTTTCGTTCTATCACTTTTGATATATCCTTCCTTCGTTTGAGCAACACATGCAGCATTATCTTCGTATAAGATTGTTGGCTCCGTATCTCGGAGAATCCCACTGCTTGATAGGATGTGTCGACTTATTGATCTTAGTGAAACACATTCTCTACTTGCTTCATGGAGTGCAATAAGTTCAGCATGATTCGAGGAAGTAGCCACCAGTGTCTGCTTCTGAGAACGCCAAGATATAGCAGTGCCTCTGATCGTGAAAACGTATCCCGTTTGTGATCGGGCTTTGTGTGGATCCGATAGGTATCCTGCATCTGCAAAACCGACCATTTTACCTTTTGAATTTTTAGGATAAAATAATCCTAAGTCAGTGGTCCCTTGAAGGTAACGGAAAACATGTTTAATTCCATTCCAATGTCTTCGCGTAGGGGACGAACTGAATCTTGCCAAAAGATTAACAGCAAATGATATATCAGGCCGTGTGCAATTTGCAAGATACATCAGAGCTCCAATTGCACTTAGATATGGTACTTCAGGACCAAGTATCTCTTCGTTTTCCTCATGTGGTCGAAATGGATCATTTTCAATATTAAGTGACCTTACGACCATGGGAGTACTGAGTGGAGTTGCCTTATCCATGTTAAATCTTTTTAACACTCTTTTGGTATATGTAGATTGGTGCACAAATATACCCTTTTCAGAATGCTCAATCTGAAGGCCAAGACAATACTTTGTCTGCCCGAGATCTTTCATCTCAAATTCTCCTTTTAAATAATCTGATGCTTTCTGTATCTCATCATGAGTTCCGATTATGTTTAGATCATCAACATATACTGCGATTATTACAAATCCAGTTTCTGTTTTCTTAATGAAAACACATGGGCATATAGGATCATTTACATATCCTTCTTTCGTTAAATGTTCACTGAGACGATTATACCACATACGTCCAGATTGTTTTAACCCATATAATGATCTTTGCAATTTGATTGCACATAACTCTTTTGGTTTAGATTTTAATGCTTCTGGCATCTTAAATCCATCGGGAACTCTCATGTAGATATCTGTATCTAATGATCCATATAGGTATGCCGTAACGACATCCATAAGACGCATTTCTAGATTTT
Organism: Isatis tinctoria; assembly: GCA_010577795.1. Classification (NCBI taxonomy): domain Eukaryota; kingdom Viridiplantae; phylum Streptophyta; class Magnoliopsida; order Brassicales; family Brassicaceae; genus Isatis; species Isatis tinctoria. Next base: position 10,067,844 of record CM021250.1, on the reverse strand, counting down.
CATCAGCCGCCAGACTCATCAAGAATCTGAACGTGATTGCATCCATAACAGGAGAATACGTTTGCTCGTAGTCTATTCCAGGTCTTTGTGAAAAACCTTGGGCTACGAGACGGGCTTTATATCTCATGATCTCATTTTTCTCATTTCGTTTGCGAACGAAAACCCACTTAGATCCAACTGGTCTCACATCTTTGGGTGTGAGCATAATGGGTCCAAAAACCTCTCGTTTATTAAGCGAATCAAGTTCGACTTGTATTGCATCTTTCCATTTTATCCAGTCATGTCTTTTTTGACATTCATACATAGACTTTGGCTCTGGATCTTCATTTTCTTCATTTATTTCTTGTGAGACAAGATATGAGAAAACATCATCGAGATCATCTATTTCTTTTCTTTTCCATATCTTTTGATTATGGATATAATTTATAGAAATCTCATGATTTTCTTCGGGATTTTGATGCTCTACAATATCATGGGTCTCATGATTGTTTCCTCCAAAGTACTTTCTGCTACTTTGGGTGTTTCATGAGTTTCAACTTTCTTTTGTTTCTTATGATTCTTAGTTTTAGAACCAACGGGCCTGCCACGCTTCCGGCGTGTTTCAGACTCACGTGTATCATCTGCTTTCCCACGTTCTTGTGGTATTTCAATACGAGCAGGAGCATTTGCAGCCGGTATATGAGATTTAGTTACCGTTTTGGTATCTGCAAATGCATCTGGTAGCTGATTTGCTATGCTTTGCAAATGCACAATTCGTCGAACTTCCAGTTCTGACTCTTTTGTAGGAGGATCAAGGTGTAACAAGGATGGTACACTCCACTTGATTTCCTTGCCTACTTGTTTATTTTCTCCCCCTAGAATCGGGAACACTTTTTCATCAAAGTGACAATCGGCAAAACGTGCCGTAAAGACATCACCTGTCTGTGGTTCTAGGTATCGTACAATTGATGGAGAATCACAACCAACATATATTCCCAACCTTCTTTGTGGTCCCATCTTTGTGCGTTGTGGTGGTGCTATAGGCACATATACTGCACAACCAAAGATTCTGAGATGGGAAATATTTGGTTCTCGACCAAATGCCAACTGAAGTGGGGAATACTTATGGTATGCACTTGGTCTTATCCGAATCAGTGCTTCAGCATGCAAAATAGCATGTCCCCATACAGAGGTTGGAAGTTTAGATCTCATGATCAACGGTCTTGCAATCAATTGCAGACGTTTAATTAATGATTCAGCCAAGCCATTTTGAGTATGAACATGAGCTACAGAATGTTCAACTTCAATTCCCGTTACCATACAATAATCTTTGAATGCTTGGGATGTGAATTCACCAGCGTTGTCTAATCTAACTCTTTTAATGGGATAATCAGAAAACTGAGTTCGCAGTTTGATTATCTGAGTTAGAAATCTCGCAAATGCCATATTTCGAGATGATAATAGACAAACGTGTGACCATCTACTGGATGCGTCAATTAATACCATAAAATAGTGGAATGGTCCACAAGGTGGATGTATTGGTCCACAAATATCGCCTTGAATTCTTTCGAGAAACTTTGGTGATTCTTTATCAATTTTACTTGGCGATGGCCTTATGATCAACTTACCAAGGGAGCATGCTGCACATGTCATTTTATTCCCCTGATAAATCTCATGGATTTTCAGTGAATGACCATGTGAGCTCTCAATGATTTTCCGCATCATTGTGGTGCCTGGGTGTCCAAGGCGATCATGCCACAATGTGAAATCCTCAGGATTTCTTTTGATCACAAGGTTTGATTCAATTGCATCTATATAAGTATGGTGCAAACCAGAAGGGAGTTTTGGGAACTTCTCCAAAATATGCCTTTTGCCAGATATATCAGAAGTTATATACAAATACTTCTTTCCATTCTCAGTTGCAGACTGAGTATCATATCCATGAAGGTATATGTCATTAAAACTCAACAAATTCCTTTTGGAATTCGGAGAATACAAGGCATTGTTTGTGGAAATTTTTGTTCCATTAGGCAACATAAAGTTGGCTTTGCCAATTCCTTCAATCACGTCTGCAGGACCTGAGATTGTATTGACAATTATCCTTCTTGGTTTTATATCAGAGAAATATTTATTTTCTCTTAGAATAGTGTGCGTTGTTCCACTATCTATTATGCAAATTTCTTGCATTTTCTTGGATTTTATTCCATCCGCATTTTGATCCATTTCTGTAATTAAGACAAAGATCAATAAAGAGAAAGTGAAATTTATTCATAGAAACACACATGATAATTATACATTAGTAATTATAAGAAACCAACATTATTTGTTTAAAAACTGAAAAAAATGTAATAATTATACATGGCATTATTGGAGACTATTCAGCAGTCTCATTACAAGCATTTCCGTAATTCTCTTCAGGAGTGGTCTCAGTCAAGCTCATTCATAAAGTCTGAAGAGTCGAGGTACGATGTACCAGCAAAGTCTTCTGTGAGGTTCACCTCCTTTGCTTTTCCTTTTAATGACTCTTTGTACAACTTACAAAGGTGTGGAGGAGTACGGCATGTACGAGACCAATGCCCTTTGCTTCCGCATCTGTAGCACACTGTCTCACGCTTCTGGGTGATATCCTCTTGAGTTTCTTTCTCTTTGGATTGATGTTCAGATCGGATCCATTTGTTAGATCCTCTCCCCTTAAAATTATAAGCTCTTCCACGTCCGCGATTTAATCGACGGCCACGACCCCGATAACTTTGGAATTTTCTTCCAGAATTTTCCACGGCCGTAGCATTCACTTCAGGGAATGCTTTGGCTCCCGTAGGTCGAGAATTGTGGTTTTTGATTAGGAGCTCATCATTCTTCTCTGCGAGAATGAGTGTCACTATCAATTCCGAGAACCTTGTGTACCCACATCTTCTATATATTTTTGGCAAGACATGCTGCTCTTTATGAAATGTGAGGTATGTCTTCTCAAGCATTTCATCTTCGGAGATAGAGTGACCACAATATTTCAATTGTGACACTATTCTCAACATAGCAGAATTGTAGTCTGCAACCTTTTGAAAATCCTGAAACCTCAGGTTCTTCCACTCTTCCAGAGCGTGAGGAAGATTTACTTCCCTCTGGTTGTCAAACCTCTCTTTTAAAGCTTGCCACAGTTCAGCTGGGTCTTTTATGTGCGCATAGTCATGCGTTACATTTTCATCAAGGTGTTGCCTTAAGAAAATTATCGCTTCAGCTTTATTTTCAGCGGGCGATTTATTTCCACTTTTGATAGTGTCTGTTAGCTTTTTCATTTCCAGATAAAGCTCAACATTTGTAATCCAAGCGATATAGTTTGCTCCAGTAATTTTGAGAGCCGGGAACTTGAGCTTTTCAATGTTTGCCATTTTGATTTTCTAAAACAAAATCATAAAACTTTATTAGTGCGGTAATAATAACTCATTTAAAATGAGCCGTTTACATGAATAATCCAAGCAATTACAAGGAAAAAACAATGCACAAAAAGTAAAACAACGATTAAGGAAAATTCTGTCGGAGTAAAATCTCCTATGCAAAGACCATAAATCGATGTAAAAGTTACAATCGCACATAAAATTAAAAGCAAACGGATCATCATTCTCATCATTCTTACAAAAAATAGATGAAAAATATTTGTGAAATATTTGAGAGAAGAAGAGAGAAGATATGAAATCGATGAGTGAAATGAAATGAGTGAGGGATGAGTTTATTTATAGATCGAAAAACACTGTTCATAGCCGTTGAAAATCACTGTTCATAGCCGTTGGATGTAGCCGTTGGAGAGTAAAAATTTTGTGAAAAAATCTTTGTGACCGTTATGAAAAAGGCTACCGGAAAAACTGAATTTTTGATTAAATCCGTACTACTTCTTCCCAGTTGGACAAGAAGGTGCTCTTTAACGGAACAGGGGTTCCTGGAGATGTACGTTGATATGAGTCTAGATTTATTCGCCTGAGGAATAAATGAGACCGCAATCTTATTTTGAAAACAAAAATATGCATATTTAATTTATAATGATTATATAAACAGATATATAATCAGAAAAATTATGGTGATATAATCATCCACATTGAAACAATAAATAAATATGCGGTGGCTTAGCCATCCATTATGACATTAACAATAAAATTATACAGGTGGCTCGGCCATCCATTATAATATTAACAATAAAATTATACAGGTGGCCCAGCCATCCATTATAACATTAACAGTAAATAAATAATTATGGTGCTTTTAGCAGCCATGATATAGTGCAGGTAAATTAAATAACGAGGCGACAAACCGCCCACGGTAATATTAAGAAAATAATGGTGCGTTAAACAACCATTACAATAATAATAAATTATTATATAGGCGGGTATCCCGGCCATTATAACAGAATAAATATTACATATATATATAGCCCATATCGTAGAACGATCGTGCTGATAACGTGTTATAATAATACTGATAATTTATTATATCGGAAATAATAAATAAAAACAAAAATTTAATACCCGCAGAATTTCTTGGAACACCAAAAGAGAAAGAGAAGCGAGAGAGATTTGTGTTATTAAGTTTTGAAATGGTGTGTTTTACAATCGATCGAAACGATCGTATATATAGAAGAAAATTTACTGTGCAAATAGTGACAGTGGGCTCCACAATCGATTTTTTCGTCCCTCTTTTTCTGAATTTTCGTAGCCGACGTTTGATTTTCATAACAGGAAGTTTGACATTCCTATTTCTAATAGATGGGCCCAATACGGCCCAAATACTTTATGCCTATAATACGAATAAAGCCCATTATGAAATAAGGCGGAGAAAAGTCACGGAGTTCAATGATTGGTTACAAACTACGACGTCGTTCCAAGCTTCTATAACACAAAGCTTCGTTTCTCAGTGGACGAGGAGGGAAGCTTTCTATAGATCTTCGCAGTTCGCTGGTCTTTGGTCTTTGCTCTCTCTCTCTATCTCTCTCTCTCTCTGTAAATCCTAACGCGGAACTTTGAAATCTCTGAGCGTTCGAATTCGACAGGGTGAATCATTTTCTGTTTCGATTCGATTTGATGTCTTTAGCACATCTGGTTTTGTTCGCCGGTTTACTGAGCCTTGTAATTGTCGCGTCTTCTTCTCCGGGCTCGCGCTCGATTCTCCGGGATATCGGCGGTGGTAACGCCGATCAGAAAGATAGAGCTGTCGAATTGAACCCCTCCAACTTCGATTCAGTTCTTCGCGACACCCCCGCCAAGTATGCCGTCGTCGAGTTCTTCGCTCACTGGTCAGTTCTCCCATCTTCCAAAACCCCATAGCACTTGAATTCGATTGCATAGGATGAAGTTTTCTTTTAGAAATTTCCAGTTTTGGTTGGTGGGTTCGTCACCTTTCTCTACCTAAAGTTTGGTGCTGGATCTAGCGTGGAATGAGTTGTTCTTATCGGAAAAAAAAATTAATAATTTATAGTCCTATTCGTATGTTTCTACTCATGAAAGCAAAGGATTTATATTTCCCACTGTAGTAATTTGGCAGAATATTGATACGTGTATCGTTTCACTTGATTCTAGGTGTCCTGCCTGTAGAAACTACAAGGTAACATAACTATTCAGTATCCTATCTTTGGTTATTCTACGCGCTGTTCACCGGAGGTTTTCATTACCTAAAATGTTACTCTAACAGCCTCATTACGAGAAGGTCGCAAGGCTCTTCAATGGACCAGACGCAATACATCCCGGAATCATTTTGATGACGAGAGTTGATTGTGCAATGAAGGTACTTACTGAAAGCTAATGGAATTCCTTGATCATTCACGAGAATGTACATGGCTATATAAAGCCTTTGAGGTTACACAAAATCCTCATCGGTTCCTTATAAATCGGAACTATCTAAACAATATCAACAGAACTATACAAATGAGTAACAGAATATATTTGAGAATATATTTGATTCTATCACCCTCCCTCAGTCACAGCGTTGGAAACGACGGTGAGGCTGGAACGGAATTCATTGTGGAGAGAGGATGGTAGGCCTTTGGTGAAGATGTCTGCGTACTGAAGTGAGGTTGGCACATGGAGCACTTTAACTTCACCGAGAGCAACTTTATCACGAACAAAATGGATGTCGAGCTCGATATGCTTTGTTCGCTGATGTTGGACTGGATTAGTGGAGAGATAAACTGAGCCAATGTTATCGCAGTAGACGACAGAGGCTTTCTTGATTGGACGATGTAACTCTAGCATTAGATTTCGGATCCAAGTGAGCTCTGCAACTGTGTTTGCTACGCCCTTATACTCTGCCTCTGAGCTTGATCTTGAAACTGTTGGCTGTCTTTTGGAAGACCATGAGATCAGATTTGGACCAAGGTAGACGCAAAAACCCGAGGTTGAACGTCGTGTGTCAGGGCAACCAGCCCAGTCCGCATCTGAATAAGCAGTCAGAGTATCAATTTGCCCGCGAACCATTTGAACACCATAGTTGAGTGTGCCTTTGAGGTACCGAATAATCCTCTTCAAAGCATGGAGGTGTGGTTGTCGTGGTTGGTGCATGTATAGACAAATCTGATGAACTGCATAAGAAATGTCTGGTCTCGTCAAGGTGAGGTACTGAAGAGCGCCGGCGAGTTGACGGTAAAACGTCGGATTCTTTATTAGCTCACCTTCTTCGAGTGACAGTTTTGACTTCAGATCAACTGGCGTGGCAATCGGCTTGCACTCTTGCATGCCTGCACGTGATATAATTTCTTCTGCATAAAGGCTTTGAGACAGAAATAGACCTTTATTGTTGAAGTCTGCCTTGATGCCGAGAAAGTGATGAAGTTTCCCCATATCTGTCATTGGGAACTTCGACTTGAGTTTGTCAATGATCCATTTGAGCAAGACGGAAGTGGAAGCTGTAAGAAGAATGTCGTCGACATAGAGGAGGAGATAAGCGTAATCCTGACCGTTTGTGAAGATAAACAGAGAAGAGTCTGCTTTACTTTGAACAAATCCGATGAGCTTGAGAAAGGAGGAGAACTTGGCATTCCAAGCCCGCGGCGCCTGTTTTAAACCATATATAGCCTTGTTCAACTTGCAAACATGGTGGGGTTTTGCTTTGTCCACAAATCCTGGTGGTTGATGCATGTATACTGTCTCCTCTAGATCACCTTGCAAGAAGGCGTTTTTGACATCCAACTGGTTGATCGGCCAATTCAAACCTGTAGCAACATTCAGTACCGTACGGATCGTGGCAGGCTTCACGACTGGACTAAAAGTCTCTGAAAAATCAACACCTTCTTCCTGTGATCTGCCATTAGCAACAAGTCTAGCCTTATGGCGAGATAAAACTCCATTAGCATCATATTTATGTTTGAATAACCACATTGATCTGACAACATTAACATGTAACGGCCTAGGTACAAGATTCCAACTCTTGGTCTTAAGCATAGCACCAAATTCATCCGTCATTGCCGGATTCCAGTTCGGGTCGGATAGAGCCTGAATATGGCTTCTGGGAATGGGAGACTTTGTTTTTGTGAGAAGAGAGAGGAACTGTTTTGGCTTTGTGATTCCGGATTTGGATCGTGTTTGAATGGTGGATGGGGCTCGAAACATCGGGTCAGGACGGGAAGAACGAGTTGGTTGTGGAGTTTGTCGAGGTGTAGGTTCAAAAGGTGTTTGGAGGATTGATTTGGATGCAGGGGAAGGCTCATCCGTATCGAGGAAATGATAGGTAGCTGTAGGAAGAGATGGTACAGCACCAGGAAACTTATCCTCATCAAAATACACATGGCGTGATATTATGATTCTGTTTGTTTTGAGGTCCAAACAGCGATATCCTCGATGTTGTGAAGGGTAACCGAGAAACAGACAAGGAGTAGTTCTCGGCGAGAGCTTTTGAAGATTGGAGTGATTAAGGTTTGGAAAGCACAGACAGCCAAACGTTCGGAGGTGATCGTATTTTGGCTGAGAACGAAAAAGAATGGAGTGTGGAATACGATCATGGACAGCTTTTGATGGGAGAATGTTCAAAACATGAACAGCTGTATGAAGGGCCTCGACCCAGAAGGTAGGAGGAAGTCGAGCCTGGAACAAAAGAGAGCGAACGACATTGTTTATTGTTCGAATCATTCGTTCCGATCTCCCATTTTGTTGAGAAGTATGGGGACATGAAAAACGGAGTATTATGCCCTTGGAAGCACAATGAGACTGAAAGATCGAGTTGTTAAACTCTCCACCATTGTCACATTGAAAATTCTTGATCGTTGCGGAAAATTGAGTTTCAACGTAAGAAGAGAAGTGAAGAAATTTAGAGAAAACCTCACTCTTACGACGAAGGGGATAAACCCAAAGATAATGGGAGAAGTGATCAAGAAACAGAACATAATACTTTATGCCACTAAGGCTTGCAACTGGTGATGTCCACAAGTCCGAATGAATAATCTCGAAAGGTTGAGAGACAGGAGTTTGAGACTTTTGAAAAGAAAATTTTATTGATTTTCCCAGAAAACAAGGTTCACAAGAAAGAACTGGCTTCCCTTTATTGCATAATGAAGGATTGGAAACGAAAATAGAATTCAAAGAAGCATTATTGGTGTGGCCAAGTCTCTTGTGCCATAGAGCAGGTGTGGAAGCCAAGAGAGCAGTGGAAATTGGCGGATGTTTTGGCAACGAGGGTGGAAGAGAGTAAAGATCACCAGTGCTATCACATCGGAGAAGAGTTTTCCGACTTTGAAGGTCCTTCACAGTAAAACCAAAAGGGTCAAAATCCACAGAACACCAATTGTCTTTAGTGAATTTTCGAACTGAAATCAAGTTTTTGACAATATTTGGAGTAACAAGAATATTATTGAGAGTAAGAGGCTTGGTTTTGGTTCTAATGGACGAGGATCCTATGGCTTTAACCGGAATCGAGGAACCGTTACCAACAACAACAGATTGATTGGTATTATGATTAAGATGAGAGTGGATCATACCCGCAGTACTGGCGAGGTGAGAGGTTGAACCGGAGTCCATGATCCAATCGGCAACAGACGGATCTGCAATAGCCTCAGAAGAGTAGGCTTGAGCAGGATTGAATTCCACGAGGTGTGCTTGTTGTTGTGGAGCTGGAGACTGTTGATGTCCATTGTGCCATCCTTGGTATGGTGTCATCCAATAGGGAGGTGGGGGACCGGGCCAGTACGCCGAAGCTCCCCATGGTCCACGGTTGTTGCCGTAAAAGCCTCTGCCACCTCCTCTGTTGTTGCCTCTGCCACCGCGGCGACCTCCTCTATGATTACCACCACGGCCTCGAGAAGTGTTTCGTTGCTGTTGTGGTGCGGATGCGGTTAGTGCGGTAGAGGAGGAGGAGTTGTCAGAGTTCGACGCAGTTGCTCGGGAAGTCTTTTTAAATCGTTCTTCCTCCCATTCGAGCATCGACTTAGCAGAGGTGTAGGTGGGGAACGGCTCTTTGTGTTTGATAACGTTGATTATGTTATCAAACTTTTCATTGAGTCCATTGATAATATACATCACAAGACTTCTTTCCGTAACCGGTGTGCCAACATTTTGAAGGAGATCAGCAACCTGTTTCATCTTTTGACAGTATTGAGCAACCGTCATGTCTCCAAGCTCCATTGTACGGAGTTCATTGTCTAGCTTGATGGCTCGTGCTTCCTTGTTGTTGCGGAATTGGTCTTCTACGCGAAGCCAAAGGTCTCGGGCTGTGCCGCCGGGTTGGAACGTTGACTGAAACAGGGGCGGAGTCATTGTGCCGTAAAGCCAAAGCTTTACAAGGCCATCTCGTTTCAACCAAGCTGTATCGGTTGCGTTAGTTGGGAGAAGGGTTCCATCAAGGTGACCGGAGACGTCAAACGCCATGCAATGAGTGAGCAGGAGCTCTCTCCAAGCGTCGTAGTTGTGTTCATCCTCGTTGAGGAGAATTGGAATTTGGTTTTTGATGTTTGTCACACCGTAGCATCGCTCGGTTTGATTGTTTGTAGCGGCCATTGAAGCCGGAGAAATGAAGAATAGAGAAAAGGAAAAGAGAGGGAAAAGAAAATCGAAGGAAAGAGGATCAGATCTGAAGCTCTGATACCATGAAAGCTAATGGAATTCCTTGATCATTCACGAGAATGTACATGGCTATATAAAGCCTTTGAGGTTACACAAAATCCTCATCGGTTCCTTATAAATCGGAACTATCTAAACAATATCAACAGAACTATACAAATGAGTAACAGAATATATTTGAGAATATATTTGATTCTATCACTTACTTCATCCTAATTTACCTATGGAGCCTGTTGGATTCTGTTCATCCACTGTTTCTGATGCTAAATCGGTCCATATTATGATGACTTCCCCGGCAGCGCAGACGAATACCAAGCTCTGTGACAGGTTCTCCGTTTCGCATTACCCAATGCTCTTTTGGGGTCCTCCTACAAAGTTTCTTTCTGGCAGTGGGGAACCTAAGAAGGAGAAAAGCGAGTTACTTGTTATCGATGACGGCCGCACAGCTGAGCGTTTGCTCAACTGGATTAACAAGCAGACACAAAGGTTTGTGCCATCCGACTTTTATCTTCAGCATCGGCTCGAAATATGAAGTATATCTAACAAATTCAAACTTCGTTCTATCTATCTTTGAAGCCTATTTTATATTTTCCCCTGAGGTAGTTAGCCAATATCAACTCCCTATATACATCATACTTATCTCTGTTTTTTTTCAATATTCTGTAGTTCTTATGGCTTGGATGATAAGAAATTCGAAAATGAACATGTTCTGTCAAATAGAACCGACTTCAAACAGGTTTTAAGACTGCTCTCTGGCTAACTTTTCTGTTACTAGTAGTGTTTCTTTTAAGATCAAACAGCCTAAAGATAACCGGGTGTTGATTTGCCACAGATTTCTCAGGCTGTGTATGACATTGAGGAAGCAACCGCAGAAGCTTTTGATATAATTTTATTGCACAAGGTTGAGGAATCCGTATGTGTGTGTTTTTATAACCTTCTTTCCATGTTCTGTTTTCGGTAATCAACAAGTATTTCCGTGATATCCACAGGCCATTAAATCATCTGAAACAAGTGCGTCATTTATAAGATTTATCCAGCTTCTAACGGCACATCATGCTTCTAGGAGGTAAATTAAAGTCTCATCATCCTAATGTCTACATTTTCGTTTCGATGGTCACTCTTTTTCCTCACTATCCGTATCTTATATCTAGGTGTCGGAAGGGAGCTGCAGAAATTCTAGTGAACTATGATGACTTATGCCCTTCTGGAAACTGCTCTTACGAAGCATCTGGAGGGAAAGATACCCTCGGAAACTTCCCTATTTGTGGAAAGGATCTTCCGCGTGGATATTACGTGAGTGCTTGCTAGCAATACTCTTACTGTTTTTCTTCTATAATCCACTTTAGAAATCTGATTGTCCTAATATCTTATTTGGCAGATGTTTTGCCGTGGTAGCAGGAACGATACTCGTGGATTCAGGTACTGTATTCGATTTATCAAATTTCATACTATGATCCTTCATTTAGTTTGCGTCACTAGTATCTGAACTATTCCCCATATGCTTGACTGTAGCTGCGGATTATGGGTTCTGTTTCATTCACTTTCCGTGAGGATTGAGGATGGAGAAAGCCATTTTGCATTCACGGCAATATGTGATTTCGTCAACAACTTCTTCATGTGTGATGAATGCCGACTGCATTTCAATGACATGTGCTTGAGGTAACATTGTTTTGGTGTGGGCAATGAATTGCGATCTTTGCTCATCTAACCACGTATCTGTGTGTTTCTTGGACAGTGTAAAAACTCCTTTAAAAAAGGCGCGTGATTTCGCCTTGTGGGTGTGGAGTACGCACAACAAGGTCAACGAGAGACTCATGAAGGATGAAGCTTCTCTCAGTACTGGTGACCCCGAGTTCCCCAAGATCATGTGGCCACCAAGGGAGCTTTGCCCATCCTGCTATCTCTCGAGTGACCAGAAAAGCATAGAATGGGACCACGACAATGTCTACAAGTTCTTAAAGGATTACTATGGGTCCAAGCTCGTCTCACTTTACAATGAAAAGAGTGTCATCGGGAGCAAGGAAGAGAACATCTCAGCCACCGAAGACTTGACAGTAGCCACTAACGCTCTGGTTGTGCCGATTGGAGCTGCATTGGCAATAGCCGTCGCTAGCTGTGCATTTGGGGCGCTTGCTTGTTACTGGAGGACGCAGCAGAAGAACCGCAAGTAATTGCTTCTATATTTATATCTAATGATAGCTACTAACTCTCTTCCGCATGTTCTCTTACCCCTTGTGTCCATTTTTTAATTTTCAGGCCGAGGAGAAGCTGGAACTGAACTACCGGAAGCTCTTGATGTTTTCATAACTTACAGACAACAAACACAAAGGCTCTTGTTTGGGGTTGAGATCCCAAAGTTGCTTGCGCCAGGTCCTTTCCTTTTAGCTTTGGTCTCTGATTTTGAAAGAGTGTACAGATTCTTCTCTTTAATTTTGTAATACGCACACAGACACTTTTAAGTGCTGGGATCTTTTATAGAAGTTTTTAATGTAATTTTCTATCCGACCACATGGTTAGAGTTGTCGTGGAACAATTCAAGATGAATCTTTTGTCTCTATGCAACGCAGATCTGGAAAAACACTTGGTGGTGCGATGAGAAGAAAGCTTTGCCAATTAGATACTTTTTCTTTTGTTCAATTTGTTAATCCAATTCAACATTTTACATGTATAAGTCAGAGAGTATATTTACAGAGACTTTGACTTTTTTTTTGTATGTGAAAGGAAAGAAACAGTGCTCATGGCACGCCTATAATGTAAGATTGCGTTTGAGGCAAGCGCCATAAATCTCTTTCTTCATCAGATGAATCTTCAGAGTCAGAGGTTTCTAAGGTCCGCGAATGGCGGCGGCAGGTGGCGACTGCTTTAGTGACGACATAGATGGGTAGCATGATCCCGATTACTCTCAGAAACAACAACTGAAAAACCAAAATAAACAATTAGGATGTCATCATCAAATCGCCGAGATCTGTCTTGAGATAATAACAATAATAATCCCACCGTGAACAAAGGGAAGACATGGAGGTTTGATTCGGTGAGGACTAAGGGGAGGGTGTGTCGGAGAATCAGAAGAGCCATAAACTGCAGATTGCAACAACATAAACATGAGTAAAGAAGGTATTATAATGAAAGGTTTGGTGTGAAAAAAAAAAAAGGAGTCGTCGTCGTGTGCGTACGATGAGAACAAGGGAACGGCAACAGATGAAGCTTGTGGTGGAAGAAAGAGGATATTGATCGTCGAGGAAATTGGAATCAGCAGGAACAACTGTGATGAAACGATGCTCCCGTTGAGATATTCCCCAGTTTCCCCTGAAATGAAGAGGCACTTGACCCAGCTCTAACAATGGAGCCGGCGCTGTATAATCCGGCTTGAACTCCTGAACGAACACATCTTCTTATCATTAGATATAATCCAATTTTCAAGAAGATCTAGAGAAAAGAGAGAAAAGAACCTGATGGCATATCTCGCAGGTTGTGTCACCTTTCTCGTTACACCATCTCTGCACGCACCTCCGATGTGCATACTGCCAACAAAAACAACAACATGGATCATCTAACATCAGACCAATGACTCTGTTTGTTGAACCTCGAATGTTTCTAATTCTGTCGTCACCTTCAAGCTGCCGCTGCAAGAACAAGGAGTCTCCATGTTAGAATCCAAATCCTGATCGTGACAGATCTTGCACTGCACCATTGACAAATCTCCGTTACGCAGCTTTTCAAGTGTTTTCTCATCGAGGATTCTACATTCCTCCTCGACGGGTGCATTGGCTTGCAGCATACGGTTCCTGCTCTGAATCGCTTCCTCGATCGTCGCCTCTGTTATCAACCGATCCACCAGCAGCACGAAATGATCTCCCATGTCTTGAAGATAGATAGATAGCTAGAAACTTGCAGCTGAAGAAACTCCCTTTTTACTAGTATTATATTCTTCTCCCCTTTCTTTATGCTGCGAATTGATGACAAATGGGTTTGGGTCAGAATCATTCACAGAAGCATTCGCATTCAATGCTAAGGGTGACGTGATACGCAACTTGAGCATGTGAATTAGAAGCTGCTCATTAATGGAAGAGATGAAAAAAATTATCTAAAATAAAACAAACATTTAAATCGACTGACTTAAACAAGCAAGCATTTTTTTCTGGATTCAGAGAGAAGTTGAACCAAAGCTAGTTAGTTACGAGAACATAAAAGCTGATCTTGTATAAAAAAACATAAAAGCTGTAAAACTATCAGTTCTTTATATTTTATCGAAATTAACTACATAAGTTTATCGAAACGTTTTACTGAATGTTACAGAAAAAAATAGCTAGAGAAAAGGATATTGAGAAGTTAAAATCTCAAATTATACCAAGAAATTAAAAAAGGGTTATAATCGACGACCAACGCCAAGGAATCTGAATTTACCCAGATGAGGTATACAAAACTTGTGAAACGAAATTAAAAATACACTGAGACGAAATCATAGAGACAAATAATAAAAAGCAAAATATGAGAAAGAAAAACCGAAAAGACAGGGAGAATCGAGAGGCAGACCCAAAATTTAGGACATGGAGCGAGGAGAAGAGAAAGAGGTGTGTACCGTTTTCTTCTCTGTTTGTCGAAAAAGAAAGAAAGAAAGGAGAAGAAGTGGAAAAGCGAAGAAAGAGGAGACTTTGAAGAAGAGAATCGTCTTTTCCTCAAGCTAAAGCTTAATAAAAGCTTCCTTTCTTTCTCTCTGAACTCCAAATTATTCAGGAGATCGAAAGAAAAAGAAAAGTTATGTGTGTTTACAGATGAAGCAACGAGATGGAGTACAGATTCTCGAATCTTATGATTATTACCATACTTTATCTAAAAAAATATCAACATCAATATCACGGGAGACGCATCGTATATAATACATTGGATAATTTAAGTAGCTATACGGCTATACATTACATACACGTGGCCATTTCAATTGTAATAATATATCTATTAATATATAAAAGTTGAAGCTATAGTGTTCTAAAAGTGTCCACATATTATTAAAATTATAAAACAACCAATAGTATCATTCCACATCAACATTTAAAATTTAAGAAATTTTCTAAAATTTGAAGGAGATGAAAAGGAGATGAAAAGAGAGGCTAATATTCAAAGCTTTAAGGAGGAGAATCACAAAAGACCACCAAAGTAGTTTCACACTTTCCTTTATTAGACTGACTGACACGTGTTTCGTTTGTCCACAGTACGTATGAGTGTGTGAAGCGTGTCAGTTCAAAAGGCTTAAAGCTTGGTGGGATGAGGTGTACCATCATCATCATTGAGATATTATCATTTGACAGGTTGATTAACTAACCACGTACTATTAGAGCTTTCTTAATTGGTCTGATTCTGATAATAGTGCTTTCTTAATTGGTCTTTTAGGCCAACCGTTATACCAAAACCGAATTATTCATAGATGATTACATCAACTGTTCTATTAATTTATCGCATTTCGACAATCGCGTCTGCATCAACAGAAAAGCGCTTTAAAATGCCCAAGCCACAGGAGTAGTAAGTAAGCCCATCAATATCGACTTTAACAGAAGCAAAGCCCAACACATAAAAATTTATAGGCCCATTACTAAGACAAAAGCATTCAAAGGAAAAACTAGATTAAGATGAATCATGATGATCAAGCATCCAAAACTCTGTGAAGGAAAAAGTCAAATCTCCTCACAGTGACATGACATAACAATCATTCCAAAACCTATCTATTAACTAGATCAGTTTCCTGTTCTTCCAATACAAAGCATAATCCTCTTTTTCTCCTAATACCCTCCAAAAAACAGAGAAAAATCAACAAGAACTGTGTTTGTTCTTGATCTTGACACCAAGCTCACCTGCAATGATAACAGTGGAAGCCATATCAAGAAACATACCATGCTCCACGACTCCAGGTAGCCTCAGGATCGCATCGCTCGCTGCATTCAAATCTCCCATATCTTTCTCCAAATACATATCCACGATGTAGTTCCCATTGTCCGTCACGAAAGGCTTCCCTTTCTCTCCCAACCTGAGATTCGTCTCGCACCCGTATCCCTCCAGAAGCTGCCGGAGCTTCTCCGCCGTGAATTTCCAGCAGAAGGGAACGATCTCCACCGGAAGAGCCAGCTTGCTTCCACCGATGTGTTTCACCATCTTCGACTCGTCGACGATCACCACGAACTTCTTGGAAGCTCCTTCGATCATCTTCTCCCGCAGGAGAGACCCTCCTCGGCCTTTCACGAGGTTGAGATAAGGGTCGACCTCGTCGGCGCCGTCTATGGAGAGGTCGATGTCTGGGTGCGCGTCGAGGTCGGAGAGAGGGATACCGAGAGACAGAGCCTGCTCCTCCGTCATCTTCGACGTTGGTATCCCCACGATGTTCTCCAGCTTTCCTTGACGGAGAAGCTCTCCGATGCGGGCGACGGCGTGTTTGGCCGTGGAGCCGGTTCCGAGGCCGAGGACCATGCCGGATTCGACGAACTCGACGGCTTTGTAAGCGGCGATTCGTTTGAGCTCGTCTTGGGTTAAGATAATCGGCGGCGGCGGCGAGGCTACATCCATGGCGGATTTCTCCGACGTGATGAAGAGAGGATCATACGCAAGCGCCATTGAAACCTCTCTGCCCCAAATTCAATAGATTAATCAAAAAAAAAATTGAATTTTTCCAAAATTACAGAGGAATAGGTGAAGATAATCAGAAGAAACGTTTTAAGGTAAAATTCAGAAGAAAAAAATGGCTCAAAAAGAGTTTTAGGAATAGGAATCAAATTAAGGAACCCAGATAGGTTCCAACGTTGGGAGATGAAAGAAACAACGAAGAACCCAGAAGCAGAATTAGGTGGGAATAAGAAGAAAGACAATGTATTTTGGGGAAATCAGGGGTTGAGAGGCAATGAATAGAGGAAGGTCGAATGAAATGTTTGTATAAATAGATGACGGATAGCGTAACAAATATGAAACTACGAAGAAGAAGAGGAAGAAGAATATGTTTGTGTGGTGGCGGTGAAAAGAAAGTGATGACTGAAGATAGGGTTTGTGGGAGGAGAACAAACGAATCAAAAGACACACTTTCGAGAATAGACAAACCCGAATCTTACGGATTTGATTTCTGTCCCATACTTTGTCTTTATTTACATAAAATAACCCAAACTTTATTGATAGTTCCTAAAATCCAAAACTGGTAACTCTCGTCTTCATTTTCCTCCAAATACTGTGCCTCCTCTATTTTTTTTGTTTTTGGATTATACTGAGGTATACTAGCCCCCACCAAGGTGGGTCCAGACTAGTTGCGGGTCATTATCAGCCTACGGTCTGCCCTACGTTGGTCCCCAGTCGTCGGTAGCCGGGACTCGAACCCAGGTGGTGGAATTTGTACTACCGTTCCTTCCACCACTGGGCCACAAGCACCCGGTTATGCCTCCTCTATTAACTTTGACGACTACGAAATTTTGTCCGTGTTCTCTCTATATTTTGATGTTTGATTTATTGAAAAAACATTGTAACTGTGACTCTACAAAATTATAATGGAAATTAGTGGGTCAATTAAATAAGATAAAATTTGGGACAACACAAGATTTTTCATCAATCGAAATAGCGGCTTGGGTTATATTGACACCGTTGCATAACTTTTGGGGTAAACATGAAATATCATAAAAAAGAGTGCAATGTACGCAGAAGTTGTTGGGCCCAAAAGAGAGCTACTAAAACCAAAGACGCCGTTCCATTGTCCATTGTCGGTTCTTAAAGGGGAAAACAAATCAGAAAAACAAAATCATCAACAAAATGATAACGAAAGTGATTAGAAATAGTTATTGTAATGTTTTGTCGTCGCATTGACATATATAGAAAACGTACAAACCCCATGAAAGAATAAATAAATAACGGGACTTTGAACATATTTTAAGCTAAAGTGAAAATCAGATAAATAATAAAAGAATATATGTATATATACAATATACAGACCATTAATATCCAAAAAAAAAAAAATCTGGGCAAGTAAAGAAAAAATAATGAAATGGGCCGAGCCAAGCAGATCAGCCCATGGGGCCCGATGTTGCGGCGGCGAGAACCCAGCGAAGGAGGTCAAGAAGGCGAAACGCGAAAACAGAGGAGGAAACGGGAACGCTGACGAGGAGGAGAAGCAGCGTCGCGATTGCGACGGTTGGGCGAGAGTTCATGAGGAAACTCTGGAGGAGACCAACGGAGTCGCAGATCACAGAGTCGTAGCTGCTGTAGAAACGCTTCTCCCAATCCATCCAGTGAGAAGGAGGCTCGTAGTTTCGCTCAACCATCTTCATCTCGTGGATGCGTTTCCTCAGAACGATCATGTTCTCGTCCACCAATCTCCCTCCTCCGTAGTAATGGTCCTTCCCAGAAGACGCAGCAGCAGAAACGCTCATCGTCTTCTTCTTCTTCTTCTGCGTCACGCACGTCGTCGTTTTATTCGCGGGAAACACCAATGGATGGAACCTGAGCGGTGAAATCAAAGCCGGCGAAGAAGTCAGTGTAGCTTCCATTTTTCTGAGATCGGATTCTGTAAAATTTGTTTAATGTGAATTTGGAATGTTTTGAAGGAGATCGTTGTTGGTTGAAGAAAGGTGATGGACAAGTGGAAATATATTTATAACCGAATTATTTGGATATTATAAATAATAAAATGAAAACAAAAGTGGGGGATATATGATTATTGATTAACGCGTTGCCACTTGCCAATATCGATTTCGTAAATGGGACCCACTTATTTCCTTGTCTTCCACGTCACTTTCATCTCCACCTCTGTTTCTTAACTCTCTCTCAAGATTCGGTGATTCTGTTTCAAATCTTCTTACACGTCTTTTACTATTGGGTTCATCAATCAACCAATGTTGTATAATGTATCTATGGACTTTTAGTTCTGCTAGGTCTATGGATATTAAATGTTTTCATATTCGATGCAAAGCTATTGTAAGTCGATTTTTCAATCGATATACACATCTGACCTATGTTTTGTTTATGAGATCCGGCTACTGAAACAGAGACACACTTGTAATTGTAGATTCAATAATGTAATTCGATTATTTGGGCATACCAAATTAGTAAGATACGTAAATGGAAAAAAGAGAGTTGATGACAAGTATTGACGAGGTGTACAATGGATGTATTGTGAAACTTCCTACGGTACGCTAACTTGTTAGCTTGCTGATATGGGAAACACGGCATTTGGAAAATGAAGTGAAATTGAGATGTCTCTCAAATTAATAATGCACATGATGTGCCAATGCATATATTAGTTGCTCTTTTCAATAAACCATTAAAATACTCGCGATATAGTACTATATTATATCAATTCTTAATAACAGAATTGACCTCACATTTCTTTTATGTGATCGCACCTGAAAAAGCGTACAAGTCGGTGACCTCTTTTAATTATGCACTTACTTCATTATCTTTTAATGAAATGAATGTTCAAGTCAATTACTGGCTTTTATCTTAATACAATGTCCAAAACACTCTTCACATATATTCGGACTCGGAGATCGCGAAAATATATCAAACCTATAAATTTCATAAACAAAAATATGCAAATTCTTATGGTGTTTCTTTTTTACAAAAATAGAGATATTGTAAAACAGAAAACAAAAACAAAAAGCACGATCTGCAGGCAACGTAAGATACGAGGATGTTTGAACCAGAACGCCACGCACCCCTCCCGATGGATGGGTATTTGACTTTCTCTCAATGGGCGGCTCTCATTACTTGTTTAATTAGGAGACTAATTCGGTTATTAGTATAATCTTCTTTCTTTCCGGTTACTAACTAGTATAATCAAATAATCTAATATCAAGTTTGGTTGGATTGGAATCTTCAGACGTCGATCCTGACGTTACCATTCTTGGGTTTTGCAGTTTTTTTTTTTGTCCCACGTTGAGCTTGCAGTTTTCAGGGAATGTTCAATGTTCCCAACATATATACAAATGTTCTTTCTTTCTTCTTCATAATTTATTTGAAAGTCACCGCAATAGACTTTTTCTTCACCTAGATCCTCAATAATCCATGATATTAGAGTCAAAACTTGTTATTTGTTTTTATTTGTGAATAAAACAAGAGACGGCAGAAGTGGTTACGTCAAAGAGTTGATGAAGTCTCATGAAACTAAGATGGTCTTACATTGGGTTTAAGGCAGACAGGCAGAGAGAGATAAGAGGAGCACTCTTTTTATTCAAATCCTGAAAGCCTTTAAGAGCAACTCAACTCCCTTTATTGTTTCTCACTTGCTAGTTGCTACCTGCTGGAGAATGGAGATGAATCCATAATCACGAGTCACGACAAAGCTCAATTTATTAATTACAAGAAGTTATCGCGAATGCGTATGTATACATCTTTCTTTCATCTTTTTTTTTGAATAATTTCTTTCATCTTTTTAGCTAAGCGTGTTGTTCTTAGTGTTTTTTTTTTTTTTTTGCCATGAAAATGCCCCAACAAAATGATTATTATTAGTAATTACAATTTTACAAACCTTCGAGGACAAAGGGACGGATTTCGTCAAGCTCCTCCGATGATGTTTGACTTTGATCGTCAAGTGGCTGCTTCAGATCATCTTCAGGCTCCTCCGTTTGATCAACCTCTGCTTCATCCAGAGGCTCCAGCTGCACTCCTAGATTCTCAGTATCTCCGTTGTCAAGAAGAAGCTCAAGCTTTTGATACTTTGGCTTGTTCTTCTCCAGGAGAAGGTACGTGGTGCAATACCAGAACATCAAAATACGGCTTTGAGCTGCTATCGTCTCCCTTATCCTGCTTCCTTCAAACGACAGTCGTTCTAACGCCTGGAAAATATGTCGGAAACATTTAACTTCTGATGACCCAAAAGACAGGTACACTGGGCTTTGATATAATATATTTGTTACCTGTTCTCCGGTTTGGACGTCAA
The DNA here is from genome assembly GCA_010577795.1 of Isatis tinctoria. Lineage (NCBI taxonomy): Eukaryota > Viridiplantae > Streptophyta > Magnoliopsida > Brassicales > Brassicaceae > Isatis > Isatis tinctoria. The sequence continues at coordinate 10,046,946 of CM021250.1, read as the reverse complement.
ATGAGTTCTGATGATCAAACTTGAGGCCGCTGAATTCGTTGATGCAGAGTCCCTGGAAGGCCCTGAACAAATACGAGTGGATGCTACGAGAGTAAAGATATATATAGACACGGAATCATTATTTCTGTATAGTTATTTGGGTGAGGTGATTCACCATCTGATCAATGAAGCACGAGGAATCCAACGAAAGATGATTGGGGTGTTTTCTGCATTGACATAGTAACCTCCAAACACGATGAAAACTGTCATGAGAGATGGTCCTACAGCCATTGCAGCTTCTGTGTTTGGGACCATAGCCCCAACAGTTAGACCCATCGCAGAGGCAGCAAAAGACTCTACAGTCATTATCCCACAAAACTTTCCGAATCTGGCACCAAATATCTTTGTTAGGGACATAATTGTTATGTGCATTTCTCACTTGGGTTCTTTGGTTGGTCAAATAGAAAGAGAAAACTAAAAGATGGGCTTATCAGTAAAATGCAGGGTAAGGCTTATGCACAAAAATTACCTCGTGGCCAGAGAAATAGCAAAAAGATGAAATGATAGGAAGCTGCGGAATTACCTTGACAAAGTGGGATTTAGGCGAGCCATGGGGTATAGTACAGCACCAAACATCAAAGGAAATGCAGCTCCAATGGGAATTTCAGCTATTGTTTTGGAGAGCAGGTAAGGGCCTAAAGAATAAGACCCTTTGGACCGTTCTCTATCCACAATGGCCCGCTCTTTAGGAAAGACACCAACTGTCTTTGTGAGAGCTGCCATTGCCGTGTTTATTGCCGCAACCTGCAGCATACAGACATCATTTCTTAGAACATAAAAAAGCTACTCATACAAAGTATTACTCTAAACAAGGCAAAAAAGGGAGATGTATATAGCAAATGTGTTAGACCTGAAGCAAACCCATTCTGTCCTGAATTGACGTCTGAGACTTCCCCATTCTCCAGAAAACGGATCCAAATATCAGAGCAGATGCAACAGACATTCTTGCACGGACTTTGTTTGTTGGCCCATCTCGAGAAGCCTATGGAGCCAAGTGAAAAGGTCAATCAGACACACTGTTACGTGTAGTAACCAAAACTTAGGGAACAGATTAAGAAAGTACTAAGAAGGATTATTAATGATAAACGATGATAAAGTAACAAGTTTGAGAGATATTAATGGAGTCTCTCTCGTCCCCTGAACTTGAATATCAAACTCTTGATAAAGATCTCTCTAACCCTCACACGTCCTTATATACTACTTAAGACCATCCTAAGTTAACGACACTAACCAATCCCACACTCTTATCCATTAACTTTCTTGGCCTATTGGGTCCGGTGATGGACCATACGTATCACAAACTACCCTGGGTAAGATAGTCTGTACAACCCAAGGACCCTTCTATGGTGCCTAATTGCCTACGGAGTCGGGTGAAAGTTTCAAAACACACAAAATGCTCTCTAAAATATCAAATGACAGAAGGAGACAATTCAACCTTCGTTCAAAAATGCCATGCTACTTCTTAAATCCGTTGGTATATATTTCAGCAAGTCGGAGAAGGTGTAAGAGCCCAGTATGTTATGGAAAGAGTTCTTTATGCGTAAGTAGAAGGATATTATACCTGCATCCATGCACGCTTAAACAGCAAGAAAAACTGTCTCCACCAACCATCTTTTCTCTCAACAATGGCTTTTCTGCGAGGTCTCATGCTGTTTTTCGTGTCTTCTTTTACGCCAAGGGGAGTGGCATAAAGAATCGATGATGAACGCTGGGAGAACGCATCAACAAGAGCATGTACTCTCTTCTGCGAAGAATAGACACTATCCGAAGAGCTATAGTCAACTGATATAAGATCTGCTAGAAACTCAGCAGGATTCACGTGCTCTGGGCAAATAAACCTGTTCAAGGATCAGACGAGTACTTGTAAGTGGATAATCCTTAAGCACGTAATTAATGGAGACATATGATACATAAGGGGAAATGTTTAAAACAACAACCCGAAGTTTCCAAAATATGTCAGAGGTTCATTCCCTGCAGGGCCGGCATAGACTAAAACTCCTTCTGTAAGTAAGACAACGTCGTCAAATTTAGCATACACCGAACCTCTAGGCTGGTGTATGGAGCAGATCACAGTGTGGCCATCCTGTGCAAGCTTTCGCAATGTCTCCATCACTTGCTCAGCCTGGAAGGCGTCAAGCCCTGAAGACCAACATGAATATTATCTCAGCGTTAAAACCAATCCATCAATGGTTAGAAATAAACAGAGTAGGCATCTACCGGTTGTGGGTTCATCAGCAAATATGACAGACGGACTAGCGATCAATTCACACGCAAGCGACAGCCGCTTCTTTTCTCCACCGCTGATCCCACGAACTTTTGCATCGCCAACACATGAATCTGCACAGCTGACCTTTTGGAGAGCCACAAAAGATGATCAAGAAACAGATTCCAGTATTTCAATATACCACCACATTACCCGAAAATGCAGAGACCAATGAAAGCTCACCAGACCAAGTTTGAACAAGAGGTTGTTCACATACTCATCCCTCTCCTCAGCAGAAGAGATCTCTCGAAGCTGAAGTTCAGCTGCGAAAGAAAGCGTTTCCCTCACAGTCAACTGCGAGAAGAAGAGATCCTCCTGTCTCACAAACGCAAGCCTGTCATTGCAAGAAACTCCGTCAAACAATGATTCACATTTCAACCAAATAAAGACTTGTATAACTCTCACAGGACATACTTAAAAGCTTTGCTTGAGCTCGATTTTCCATTGACCTCTAAGAGACCTGACAAATGCAAACGCGGGGACGAACTAAGCTGTCCAGCGAGAACATTGAGCAGAGTTGTTTTCCCAGATCCAGAAGGACCCATGATCGCTAGCAACCTCCCAGGTTTTGCTTCTCCGGATACATTTTTCAACAGAAATCGCACCTGAGAGACGCATAATTCTGATTCAGCTAAAGAGCAAACAATCTCGAAATGGAATAATCGAAACATGCAAGGAAAAGAAATGTCCTCACCGATTTGGAGGACTTATCGGAGAGCGAGCACGTGATGTTCCTCCACCGGATTGTCACCGGACGAACTTTCCCCGGAGACGAATCTCCGTCTTCTTCTCCCGCTCCTTCCGTCTCGGAGAAATCATCGTCAGTGTCGTTTTCTGGTAAGAGAGCGATTCCGGGTCCTGAGAAGATGCGGACCAACATAGCCGCGGCCACTGCGGCCAGAAGCCGGCCAACTCCGTTCCCTCCGATGCCGGAAACAGCGTCGACTAAAGATTTCCCGCCAAAAGGCGCCATAACTTGTTTTCCTCTGTGTCGTCTTCTCCTTGGAATCTCCGGTGAGGTAAAGCTTCAAAAGCCGTACGAAAGCAGAGTAACAAGTAAGAACTTAGAACCACCCAACATTCCAAAACATTATCTCTTCTCCTAATTATTTAACCATTGTTTAAAATTTCCCTTGAGTTCTTAATTAGTGTCGTTTTATGTTTTCCACTGAAGCCGTTTTAGTGTTCCTTTGGACTGGAGAGGCTAATCACTAATCAGCACGACGAAGTACGGTATGCAATTTGAGTTGACCATTAAGATAAGCTAGATTTTGGACACGTGTGCGTTTCATGATAAGATACTTTAGCTTAATACAGTCGTACAAACAAAGACATTGTTAAATTAGAGTAGAGACTACAACTTTGAAGGATGGTACTAAAAATAGGTTATAAAAGTTTGGTTTGGGTCATTGAGGTTCAATATGCCACATACGAACCGAAGCGTCTTCACCGGAACTTGCTACGGTGCATTCATCAACAAAGGCGACTGCGTTAACTCCACCAAGATGAGCGTTTCTGACGGTTATGCGACTCGAAGCTGGCTTGTCCACTTCATATACAATGACGCAAGTGTCTATGGACCCAGTGGCTACCATCGTGTTGTTTGGTGACCATGCCAAACAGTTTATACGAGCCGTGTGGAACAACATGTTGTTTAGCTTCACCTGCAAAAACAAAAAACAGCCACTTCTAAATTAGATTAACCAATGATTTTTTGAGAAGACAAATCAAGCAAACGCCTCTAGTCGCTGTCACCTGTTTGGTCTCGCGATCCCAGACAACTGCTTCGCGATTAGCGTCACCAGAAGCAAACATTGTTGAATCAGGAGAGTAGCGTATTACTGTCACAGCACCTCTGTGTTTCTCCAGCACGGCTTCTTCTTTGAGGCTGTTGTCCCCTGAGACTGAGTACATGTGTAACTTCCCGTCTTGTCCTCCTACTATCGCTTCTCTCCCGTCAGGTGAGATCACAGAGGCTGCCACCGCAAAACCCAGATCGATCTTGCTCAAAATGTTCAGGCCATTGAGCAATACAACTCCAGATTCGAAAGAGACTAGTGTTGTGTGTTCTGGCGAATCAACGGCTATGCTTATGTCCAGAGGTTGATGCCCGATATCAATATGATCTGCAGCTCCGAATTCGTTGTTGGTTAAAGGAATTCTCCAGACCTGTCAAGAATTTAAGGATTCATATATGATGTAACTGACTCGAACAATATCCAAATCCAAATCACATTGGGAAAGTGTTTTGTTATTATAATTTTTACCTTGTTATCGAACCCGGATACGAGAATGCCAGATTCAGTAGCAGCTAATCGCTTGATTTTGGTGTTATCTTTCATTTGTAACTTGCAACTGTAACCAACCCCTTGTAACCATTTGACTATAAGACCGTCATAGCTACATGACAGAATCGTCTTCTGGTCTTCCCCAAGAACAGCCAAAGAAGTGACGTTCTTTATATGTCCAGATAACAGCAAGGGAGGCTTATCCATATCATCTGCAGAGAACACGGACATGGTACCGCCAAGAGACACTGTAATAAGATGATCGTTTTGCCAAAGACATCCCACAAGCATGTCTTCTGCTCCACCAGATTCCGTAAACGTCAATGTTTTAATTACAGAACCAGCAGTTCCATCTTCAGATACCTCCCATACTTTGGCAGATTTATCAGCAGAGACAGTGAGCACCTAAAGAAAACTCATCAAAGTCCGTAACATTGCAAGAATGCACAGAGTTTGGCACACGTTGAAATCCTAACATTACCCGTTTGCTGTCGGGGCTCCAGCTAACGGCGTAGATGCTGCCTTTATGACCATCTTCTGAAGCCAATTCTCCAATCTTATCTCCAGTTTTGCCATCGTAAATCATACCCTTTTTATCCGAGCTTACAGTGATGAATTTACTACCATCAGGTGAATATCTGATGCAGTTGACAAAGTTGGAATGCTCCCTGTGAAAGAGAAAACTCAAAGACAGATCCCATTAGTCAAGAAACATCTCAAAACATGCAAATCCAGAGACATATCATTGACCAGAGAAGTAACTCGCCTGTGAGAAGAGTGAAACTTAAAAGGTGGTCCGTCGTAAAAGTTGACCAAGAAATCTTCCCCACATGTAGCGATTCTAAAAGGTCTCGTTGGTTTGAAGGCACAACTCAGAACCCTACGAGAATGTCCATCAAAATCTCCCATTGTATTGCCAGAGTCCCATCTATATGTTAAATGGACACAAATGTATCAGATCACAAACGAATCAAGCCTAGATTTTGGAACTCTTAATGAAAATATGGAATCGAAGAGATCATTCGAGGTAACACAATATCAGAAGTCAGAACACACACAAACGAAGACAATGTGGAATTGGTCATGGAAATAAACAAAGCTAAGACTTTACTTGTTCGCAACGAAACGCAAAATACATAGAAAAGGAGTAAGTATTACTCGAATTCGTCAATAAAGAAGAAGAAGTGGAGGAGAGAACTCACGCGAAGGCTCGAACAAGCGATTTCCCCTTTCCATCGCCGGAAGCGACAATCCTAAGCCCATCGGCGGACCATTGGAGATCATCAATCCGACCAGCAAGGACCCTGAACTCGTTCTTCAGAACGAAACCATTGTGCGTTCCCCAGACTCGAACCGTACCAGAGACATCAGCGGAAGCGATCCACTCGCCGTTGGGTGAGTAGCGTGCCACGGTAGCAGCATATCCATGCTCTCCGTACACTTCGACGTCTTGCGGTCGCCGGAGGCTACGAATCAAGACGGAGCGGCCGTTGCAGTAGAGGATGGAGTCTGATTTGGGGTCGCCGGAGATCAAAATTCCCCGACCACGTTCTGTGGACGGAACGCAAGGAAACGTCTCGATGAGTTTCGCCATTTTCGAATTCTTGTGTAGAATCAGTGCGTCATTTCTTCTTCAGATGTGAAGTTTAGACGGATCATTGCCGAAAATTCAGGATTTTGAACGAGTCTCATGAGCATTTGCTAATTTTAACTCGGTGTTACTGACCAAATACAGTTTTTCCATTTTTAGTCTCGGTGACTCGGTGTTACTGTTACATTTTTTTTTACCATTTCTCCAAAAAAAAAAAACAAAAAATATCAGAAATGTTCTGAGAATGGCGGCAACATTAGCCTTAAGCCTGCTAATGGACACACCGACACAAGAAGACCAAAAGTTGTTCGGTTATGATGAAATATGGTTGGGCCATAAGCCCATAATAGCTGTTTCTTGCTGCTGCAAATATTATTTGGGACTTGGGGTCCTGTGTGTGAACTTTTTTCCCCATTTCTATGTTCCTTGGTCTTTTTCAGCTACCTGTAATTCTCTCAACTGTTAAATCACATAAAGACCTTTGATATTTTTAGAGAAAAGTTTCAGACGTGGCGAATTTTGACCAGTCGCAAATTAATGAAGTCGGCTTCTTTCTCTGTCCCCCCTTGCCGGCTCCCTTAACCATAAACTGTGCAACCATATATCAAATCTTGTCCTCGCAGCTGACATTAATCTTCTAATTATTTTTTGAACAGAGATAGTTACTTTGAGTGGGTTAGAGCACTTGTATCAGGACGTTTTCTTTCGATATCTCAGTTAAATAAAACATTCAAAAAAAAAAGAGAGAGAAGGATGCGAATGTGTTCTAGTTTGAGAGCTGATGAGATATCATCGAAAAAGAGAGAAGGATGACACTTTTCTTCATTTAAGTGGTTCACTTCATAACAAGTTATTAAATTTTAATTATATAATTTGACTCAATTAAAATATTATAATTTATTGTTTATAAACTCAAAATAAGATACACAACAACTGATAGAGATGCTCTTATGGATTTACTTGGGTCGATAAATCAAATTCAAAGCGTGCATGCAGGGTTAGAAAAGCCTAGCTAGCAGCGTAAACTCAATCCACACGAGACTCAATTTTCTCTTTGAGATATTTGTTAATTAGAATTAGAATATTTGAAAATTGACAGCTGGAACTCAGAATTATATTTGAATATTAAACTATCCGGCTAAGAAACAAATTTGATTTCTATTAATATCGGTAAAGCACGTGGTTGATGTTAATGTGCGTATTATAGGTTACAGCGCGCGGTTTAATTTGAATCACGGTGCAAGTATATGATGCAGAAGCCAAAATAATAAAGAATCATAATATACGACCAATTTATAATTGTGTGCAATGTTGTATTGATAAAGAAAATGTAAGTTCTATACAAACCTTTTGGGAAAAGAGAAAACAGTATGTTGTACTTCTACACGAACAAGTCATATATATCGAAGACCAATATTGACCAGCAACATTCGAAAATATTTATTCGTTATAAGTGGACGGATTAGGCAGCTTCGCATGAAAATGCTACAATGACAATGAGCTTACAAGTTTCAGTTATAAAGGGCCCATGCTTTAATTTGCACGAAGCTATCAGTCTTAAACGTAATACTAATTACGTTGCGTTACGTGCTAGTTAACTTACCTGCATGGTCTCACCACGTTCTTTGAACATTTCTTATATCTTGACTTGTTTTAAATTTGTAATCAACATTTACCAACAAGCACGTTTATTTTTGTATATAGAGTGTGCTTATTATATCTATGTTCACATTATAGTATGTAATCACAAGTTCATGTAATCCCTTGATTTTGCAAAATGAAGCATATAAACTTCAAACGTACAGGTTCAAGCTCCATGTTTGTCAGACCTTTGGTAATTTTACTTACTAGGGTCCCCCTCCAAGAGGAAACTTTTTTCTCATTTGATCGTGAATACTTATCAAAAATTAATTCTTTTAAAAAATTTGTTTAAAACAAAATACTTTTTTTTTAGCTTTTTATACATTTTATAGTTACTAATGATAAATTATAAATTTCAAAACAAATAATTAAATTTATTGAATTACTATCAATTTATATTTATTAAAATTTGTTAAACATATAAAATAATATATTTATAAAACTATAATCAAAAGTTGATATGTTTTATTATACATGTGAAAACACATTAAAAAAAAAAAAACCCTATCGTTGTATATATGGACATGAGAGTCTATGGAGTCATGGACATATTGTGTCAGCTGTTATGTCATAAGAGCATCATTATTGGTGCATACCCATATGAGTCTCTTACAAATATAATATGAATTGATTGAAATTTAAAGACTTAGGTAGAAACTCTTTTTTTTCTATCCTTTATTGGTGCATACCCATATAGATCTCTTAACCAACTTTTTTGTTGCATTATAGACATTTTTTTTTTAATTTAACATATTTAAGATTAATACATTTTTAATTTAACATACTTAAGATTACCAATTTTTTTTGTTGCATTGTTATTTAAGACTTGTATTTAAGACTTAAACTAAAAAAACAAGATAGAAATTGAAACAGTGTATGAAAAAAGCAACAAGATAGGAAATTAGCCATATACACGTCACTTGTTCTGTTTTTCATGTTGTATAGTCTATGAAACAAGCAACAAGATAGGAAATTGAAACAGACGATGAAACGAGGTTTATGATCCAATGGCTCCACACTCTTTCATGATCCCTAAAAACACAAGACACCAACAGATTCTTTAGAAACAGAAACAGATTCTTTAGAAACAAAACACAAGACGTAGATTGTAATGTAAAGGCACAGAAAATGCCTGACATATGCAGCCAGTAACCAGCCTAGATCCCTGAGACATATAAAGAAACAGTAAGAATGACAAAAGTCAATGAAAACCAGACAAGTTATCTTGATGACTTAATAGTTAATACCGAACCAGACAAAGAAATTGGTTCAAACTCAAACTCAGCCTCATGATCCAAACTCAAACACAAACTCATTATATTAAAACACACATGAAACATACATCGGTTAAAGAGAACAACAACTAACTGAAACACAGTGAAACACAAAATGAAACACAAAGACTTCACCTTAACACATTAACACATTCATCTCATTCTTTTCTTCATATCTAACCAAAACATATTTAATACACGGATAACCAAAACATGTAATCGTTAGTGTGGCCAAAACATGTGAATTCATTCAAAATCTAGTCGGCTCAAAGCACAATCCAAAGAGGTTTACTTGGACTCCCTACAAGCACAATCATGACAACTCCAAAGCCTTAAGATTGGACTTATTCGCTTAAGTGTATCTCCTCATGAAAACTTGCCGATTCATTAGACGGTAAGGGAATAAGAAAATCAAAATTGTTAGGCAAGGTTCCGTATTAGCTATATCCGAGCTGATTATCATTAAAACTGCAGGCTGTGTAGCAGAGTACTTCATGAAGAAAGACGTCTCAACGAATGAGAATGAAGATGAAGAAACTAACATGAATTTGCAAGGATTCAAATGTGTACTAAACTCTAAGGGAACAGAGGAATCCATGGTAACTTCACAGATTATCTACAGATTTATCACGATCTCAAATGCGCAGGATAAACCAGTAAGTCATTATCACGTTCAATTCGGATGGATCAATTTAGCTAATATCTTATGTGATCACTGGCAGAACAAACATAGGGGATGGAATTGAAAGCAGCAGAAGTAGAGCAGGATCAATGGAAAGTTAAATACTTGGCAAGTGATCTCGAAGTTGAAGAGATCGTGAGCGAGAGCTGAAACATTGACCGTGGCGGCGGAGACGCCCTGAGGACCGAGAGATTCGTCGTCCATCGTTAATCCAATTTCAGCAAATCCAAAAAGCTTACATATTTCTAAAGACCAGAAGTTCAGTGAGCGAATGCAAAAGATCAAAGCTTTCAGGCTTTGGAGATTTTCCTCCTCGAAAGCTTCCATTCAAAAGATCAAATTAGTTGATCGCATCAGAGAGGAGAAGCTTACAGAAAGAGAAAGCAAAATGTTGACACGTGTTTTCTAGGAGACGTCTCTTAATTCTCTTAATTAGGAGACGTCTCTACACTTATTACTGATTTTTCATTTATTTTTATTTATGTTTACCCTAGGAGACGCTCTTTAGATACGGCGATAATCATGCTCTAAATGAGCTTTGCAAGTTGCAAAGCAGACCATCATTTAGGACCATCATTTAGGACTTTTCTCTCACCTCTGTAAGTATTAGTCGACACTTGCAGTTAGGTCCACTGCATTTATATAATTTTTATATTTTAGTTATCTCGTTATAAGTGGACTATATAATTAGGAAACTATACCAGGACCAGGAGTAACCCAAGTATAAGATGTTTATAGATGTAGCATGACAAGTACAATTCCAGATCTCGTCTATTAAAAAAGGTACGGCTACATAGTAAAAAATGGATGATAAATGGGGGAAACTAGTCATCCGGTAATCATATATATATATACACCTTTTTGTTTCCGTGATCATCGTTAAGTATTAGTAGACTAAATAATTAAAAGCAAAAGGACAATGATTATTACTAATCACCCACCCATTAATCTTACTAACCTATATGCATGCGTATATCAATCAAATCAAGATCATCAATATATGGTCCACAAGAGTTGAAGAGTTGGACCGCATCATGTTGTCAAGTTCAAAGTTGCTTACAAAGTCCTTTTTTCTTCAACCTAAAATCCATTTCCCAAAAAGTTAAACTTCAACTATTAGTTGCCTTTTAACTACTACAAAGTACAAACCCGTAATTCAAATTTACATATTCATAATCATAGGTTATTTGGAAAATTATTATCCAAGGTTTGTGTTTTTGGGTCTCCGTGTGCTTCAACGACTTGGCGACGGAGTCTCCAAATTTAACAATTTTAGGTTTTGATGGTACACTTTGCATTTGATTTCATTATCATTTCGTCTTGCTAACCGAGGCAATTACTAGTAGTATCTAGAACATTTAACGACTTCAACTTATGCGTAAACAAGTCGAATTAAAAATGTATTATATTTTGTTATAAACATGTATTTAACGAGTTATAGTAGTATAATCTGTAGCAGTTGCAGGTGTTTCACACAGGAAGAATACAACAATCCGATTTTTTTAAGTTAAACAGTTGTACGATTTAACAGTACTATTGAAAATAATCAATAAAAACAAGCTATCATCAATATTAAAATTAATAATCCTAAAATTCTATCGGCGTAGTCAAAGGTTTTGTCCATATTATTGAAATAAATAAAAGACTGGACTCCTTTTCCACGTATCTACAATCTACCCATGAGCACATGTACAGCAAACCCCATCATATTTAAAACACCAACGAGGACACCCTCACCGCCCTCAACTGAAATATCCAAGTTAAAGATCCAATCTCTGTCCTTTTTCTTTTTTCTCGTCAGAGAAATAATCAAGGATGGGTAACAGTTTAGGCGGCAAGAAAATGACCAAAATCATGAAAATAGACGGCGAGACTTTTAAACTGAAAACTCCAGTGACGGCGGAGGAAGTTCTAAAAGACTTTCCCGGCCACGTTTTGTTAGAGTCTGAATCCGTCAAGCACTACGGTGCCCGAGCCAAACCACTTGAGGTAACTTTTTATATATATACAGTACTCTTTTTTATAAAATATGTTATGTTTTTGATGGACAAAGTCGAAAGGAATCCCAAAGCTGAGGTTTTTTTGGTTGTTGTTGGGTGCAGACGAAGCAGATGTTGGAGGCGAAGCGTTTGTATTTCGTGGTGGAGCCAGTGAAGGAGTGTCCACCGAGAAGAGTAAGATCGGGAATTCACATGAACGCTAAGGAGAGGCTTGAGAACCTCATGCTTGCCCGGAGATGTTCTTCCGATCTCTCCATACTCAAACCCGCAGGAGAATGGACGAAAACGGAGGAGGAAAATGAAGGAGCGGTGAGGGTGAAGCTGAGGATTCCTAAGGCGGAGCTTGAAAGACTCGTTAAGGAAGGAGCCACCGAGGCAGAGGCCACACAGAAGATAGCCGCTCTCTTTATGGCCAAACACCACGAGGAAGCGCGTCAGAACACGCTCCGACGTAGTGGTGGAGGAGACGACCCCGCCGCCGCCACCGTCACAGCAACACCAACAGAAACAGCCGCCGCCACTAGAGGAGCCAAATCTCGTCTGGTGAGTTATTTGTCGATTTTTTTTTTTTTTGTGCACACTAAAATAGGCAAAAATACAGTAATTAAATAGTCACTTTTAAGTTTTAAGGATGGCATACAGTTTTGAAAAAAATAATGCTCTACGTGTTGAAGACTATTCACCTTTTTATCGTAAAAATCGGAGCTGATAGAGGATATATTTGCTGGGGTCAATTTTTGCGTACTGCTTTTACGCTTTTACACTCTGAACATATGACTCTTCTAATATAGAATTTATATTCTTACTTAGAAAAAAACATGGCTTGATATTCCTGAGATAACAATGTTTAAATATTTGAATTGCAGAAGCGAGTGAGTTTCATGGCGGAAAGAGGAGGAAACGAGATCACCGTTGCTTGAAGCTGAACCAATAGATACAAATATGTATATGTATAGACTGCATCCCATCGTTTCTGCATTTCTTTGTACATAAAAAAGCAGAGAGTTTGAGAGAGAGCTAATGAATACTCATCCATGTCTTCCACTCTATAGCCAGAGTTTTATTATTGTTTAGAAAACAAAGAACGGTTATTACTTGTAGTCAGATTCATCATGTCTCTCTTCTTATTTACCTCACCTTATTGATTCTCTGTTTCTTGCGAAAGAAAAAAAGTTAAAATACGAGGAAGAAGATGCTCTGCTTCTCTCAGCTTCTAAGCTCGTTTTGTCCTTCTTCCGACCTCAAGAGCCAACTCTGTATCGATCTTCAGAGATATGTCCAACGCTTTGACCGAATGCGTCAGAGCCCCACTGCATTAATACATCTTTCAGTTTTCATCCGACGAAAAAACCCAAACTTGTGTAAAAAACATATTCGAGAGGAGTTCTTGAGAACTAACCTGCTAATGAATGTAACTCCACTTTGTCCGATCTTGTGTACTGTCTCAATTGTAACGTTTCCCGAAGCCTGCATCATGAGAATAGAGCTTTTTCATCAGCGAGTTCCACTAAAGAAAAGTGGCATCTTTCTTTCTTTCTTTGTTTCTATCTAGCACACACACCTCTGTCTCGACTCTCCCATTGATAAGCTCTACCGCATCTCTAAGCATCGTGACATCAACGTCTCCATTCTCTAGTGGTACAACCATATTGTCCAGCATTATTCTCGTCAACCTAGTCTTGGATCTACTAACATATTCTAACACATCCTTCACTTCCTCAAGTGTCCGCGTCTCTACCTTCAAGAAGATACATAGATAGTTTGTTTCACGTCTCACTTGCAGGCCCTAAGTATCTGAAAGCTTTTAAGATTTACCTCCACATCCATTTCGAGATTCTTTTGCTTTAGATATTCGTCCACAGAGTTAATAGCGTTTACTATACCTCCTGCAGCTGAGATGTGGTTATCTTTTATCATCACCATGTCAAATAATCCCATCCTATGATTCTTCCCTCCACCAATCAACACCTAAGCTTTTCCGGTGTATCAGAAAGATAATAATCTCAGAATATTAAAGAAGAGATTAAAGTTTGCGACAAGTGTGTCCATTTAAGTGTAAAACTTACCGCCCATTTGTCTACCAATCGCAAACCAGGAGCAGTTTTTCTTGTCTCCAGTATACGTGCAGGGTATGCAGCATCCGCCATTAACTGCATAAAACAAACTCATCAGCTCACCTCCCCACCACAGTTTGAGATTACAAATGAGAATCACTGAACCTCCACAAACTTAACAAAGAAACAAATATTCCCCAAACCAAATAGATGAGCACGTTTCACTACTTTTAACAGTGAGAACTAAACTGCGCTAATGAACCAACGAACGAGTGGATATCGATGAATTACCAAACAAGCCGATAAAATCTTCTCAAGAAGATATGAGATTCTGTTCATCACCAAATTTATGTGAATGTAACCACACCACTCATTTGACCAACACTTGAGAAACTATAGCGGTGAAAAACAAAACCTTGGTAAGGGTCGCAATTCCGCTCATCCTCTGCATAAAGTTGAGCACAACTCTTTCAGCGACAACAATTTTATGTGCATTCCCTGATACTTTCCCAAACTTTAACCCTTTATGAACATAATCTCCATCCTTGCGCATCCATTCAACCTGGGGTTCAACGTATTACTAAACATCATTTTAACCAAACCATAACAAAGATACATACATTACAAGACCCTTCAAGAATTTTCTTTATGACTCCAATATACAGATTTAATATAAAGCCTAAACCTTCAAAGAGGGATCAACTTGTTCAAAAATCATTTCAGCAAGGGCGATTCCAGCAACAATTCCATCTTCCTTCGCTATGAAATAAGCTTCCACTTCCATATCGAACGGTATCGTAGCCATACACGTTACATCTCCTACATCCAAAATCAATCCAGGAGCTCAAATTTCACAAATCCCATCAAATAAAAATCGCAACTTTTGTTTGATTCTTAAAGAGGTGTTAAGAGAACCTGTGTCACCAGCATCTTCAGCTAGGGCTAGTTCGATAACGGCTTTCAAATCGTAAGTAGGATGTGAAGGAGGCTTTATCGCCATGGACCAGTGTGAAACTCCTCCTCCGGCCGTTTGAGTCACAGAAGCAGACATTTTCACGAAGCTCCTGAAACAAAAGATCAACAGCAAGCGAGAGACAATCAGGGAAATGAATCAACAGAGAGGAGAGAGAGACTGAAATTGGGTTTGTCGCGGATAAACCTTTGAATTGCGTAGAATTGAGGCGACAGCAATCGAGAGACAGAGATCATCGCAGACACGGAGACTCAAGTCTGTTTCTTGGTCGTAGTGGCAACTTTGTTAATTTTATCTGTTGGCTGAACAAACAAAAGAGAATTGGGCTTTTTATCAACCCAAGGCAAGCCCATATTAACTATTGAGTTGTTTAACAGATAATAGTGGATGATTGGCTGGATTACTGTAAAATTTCGGTTCCATAGATATTTCATGCAACTGTATATGCTGCAAAAAAAAATGGAAATAGATTTCTGAAATCCTATGTTTTCTACAGCTCTAAAATGAAGGTTTTTTTTTTTTTTGTCATCTATTGGATTTTATTAAAACTGAAGTTCAAACTGTTACAACTTACACGGGAAAAACATAATTTCCAGACCATAAACACCGACAGAAAAATCGAAGCCCCAACTTAAACATAAACAATCCAAACATGGATCAATAAACAGAAAAAGAGTAGCCAAAGGCATAAAGAAATGGAGGTTGAACTCTCATAACCTCGTCGTAAAAGCCACGAGATCATAACCACTATAACATCAAAACATGTCTCTCAACCGGAATAGTCCAAACCCGCGAACCAGAGCAAAGCATCAGAACGGCACACGAACTCAAAGCCAAGACGAAGAAAAAGAACCAACCACCAAAACTGCTGCCTAGAACACCAGACCAACAACAACTCAAATCTGGACCTAAGCTGTCCAAACTCCATAACAACGCAGCATCACCACTTTGAAGAAGGAACAGCAAATCGCACATATGAAATCATGCGAAGGAGAAACAAAGCCCGAGAGTTTTACGGGAGACCAAAAGCCCGAGAGTTTTACGGGAGACCAAAAGCCCGAGAGTTTTACGGGAGACTAAAGCCGGCAGGACCTGATCCTCCGGAATCAAAGGTAGAATACAGAACAAAAACAAACACATTAAAAGCTACGACGATCCAAAGAGAGCTAGTCACAAAACCCTAAACCCGGAATATATAGTCTAACCAT
Source organism: Isatis tinctoria (assembly GCA_010577795.1). NCBI lineage: Eukaryota > Viridiplantae > Streptophyta > Magnoliopsida > Brassicales > Brassicaceae > Isatis > Isatis tinctoria. Next base: position 10,030,933 of record CM021250.1, on the reverse strand, counting down.
ATAATAACCCGTTGATTGAGAATCAATGAAACTACTAAACTCCGAAAGGAGGACAAGCTAAAACCATAAAACAACACAACGGAAACTGACCGAACACCCGGAAAAAATCCGAAAAACAACCCAGATTTAAAAGACTAAAAGCTGCCTCTCAACAAAATCTAAGACCAAAGCTCGAAATCAACCAAACGAGAAGAATCCAAACCGCAAAGCGAGGATGTAGGCTGAGACAAGGAGACTCCACCGTTGGAACAAACACCCGCTCTTGGAAGGCTCGAGAGGGAGAGAGAATCGCTTTTTTGAGAGAGCCCAGGATAGAGCCTCCGCTAGTTGGAACGGCGACAGTAGGGAATCAAGCGGAGCCAAGGATAGAGCCTCCGCGAAGAGATGGCGACTCATCTGTGACCAGAACCGCTAACCAGAAATCTGAACCCCAAAGAGCAGAGGATGGAAGAACAGCTCCAAAGACATAACGGAGAACCAGAGATTCCAGCCTCAACATCAAAAGCCGGCTCCAATCAATCGCAGGCAACAGGGGAAGAGGGTTGAACCAAACAGGAAGCGAACACGACGACATGGCCAAACAAGAAAAAAACAACTAAAGACACAGAGAGACCACTTCCGGCGACGGCATCAAGGACAAGCCCGCCGCCGGGAAATCCAGATCTGAAAAATTCTCTTTGGCGGCTGCTAGGTTTCTTTCGCCTTCGGCGTCGGGAAAAAGTCTTAAAGACTATAAAGAAAAGAGAAAATTTGGGAAAATATCTTAATAAGAGTTTTTGTTTTGAAAAATACCTTAGTTTTTTTGGATTTTGAAAACTACAATTTTTAAAAAATGAAATGACTAAATTATCATAGAATGAAATTTATAATTAAGTTAAATAAAATGAATTTTAAATAATAAAAAGTAGAAAAATTAAAATTTTATTTTGATTTTGTTTCATTATAAAATGATAGAAGTTCTTTTATTCTTTTTTATAAATACTAATTTCTTTTTTTCCTGAACCAAAATATTATTTACAACCTTGATCCATACATGGTGATTAATTAGATTTTATAATCTTAATATTTTTTCATCATAAAACTTTATTTCAAAATTATTGTCAATTGTTTGATGAAGTTAGATTATAAGTGGAATATTAAAGGTTTTTTATATAAGGTTCCATAAATAATTATGTTTTTTTAGATATAAAATTGAAAATTGAAAATATACTAAATCCATTTTAAAATTAATAATTTTAACTAATTAAGATATTTTTATATCGGCAACAAAAATAAAATATTAATCCTATAAATATTATTTTCGAATTTTATTTTTAATTTATAATGATCTAATAACTTTTTGTTTAAATATGGTCAAAATAATCTTTTAACTTATAAAAAGTGTATTTTTCAAAATCAACAAAAAAAACTGGAATATTTTTCAAATATCAATTCTTAAATAAGGCATTTTGCAAAATCCCCCTAGATAAAACTTAAAGTTGTAGATAACTTATATAATCCAAACAGTCATCCCCAAAATATTTATATTTATTATTTAAATAACCTCTTTTAGTCTCTAATAGTTAGAAAAATACACTATAACATATTTGATCTTTGAATGATTTTTTGCTCTTTTGTCTTGATAAGCTTTCATCCTATGTCAAAATCCAAATATAAGCCTCTGAAATTCATAAAAGTTCTGTGTTCTTACCACTAAAAATATATCCATTGATTATAAGTTTTATTTTCTGTTATGTGTGTCTTTTTTTTCTTCTATAAAAGTTCAGATCGGATTTGTAAAATAATTAGAAATAGTACGTTATCCATCAATTGTAATTGTAAACCTTACCTCAATAATAATTAAAATTTGAGGTGTAAAATTATAAAATTTGGATTTCACGATCTAGAGTATAAATTACCAAATATTTGAACATATACTTACATTATCCAAAAATTGTACATGTTATAACTGAATTGCTTTTTTGTTTTTGTTTTGCAAATTAACAAAATATTATATAATAGCAATATCTTAAAAAAGTTGAAATACCTTTTACTAGAAAAACTTGTGAAAATCTTCATATTTTTGAAATATATGATAAATTCAATGGAGAAAACGCAATAAATAATATCACTAACAATATTTTAACACAAGTAAATTTCCATCAAACTCATAATGTCAAATTGTGGTAACACATAAGTTTCTGTATAATTGAGCTGATCCACTTATGTTTTTGTCAACTCAAAGGTTACTCTCTAGTCTCTACAATTTGCTTAAAACATTCTACTTGCTAAGCAGAAATGAAAAGAGGTTATTAAGCAAGTCAAATTGTCAAATTAGGATAAATAAATAATTTATTATATAAAAGTCTAAGGTAGACCTTTTTTTTTTTTCTAAGGTAGACCACTCTCTTGAAAAGAAAAGAAAAACAGGAAGAGGTTAGACCCGTCTTGGCTCTTTGCCTAAATCCTTTTTTTTATTCCTTTGGTCGAAAGCATGTTTTGTTTGCATGTTATGAGCCTATGAACTCAAGTTAACTCTTATTAATTCGATATTTGCAGACCGAACAACGTAATCGTTGTATATGCGATTAGTAACCACGTTATGTTTTTATACCTCTTTTATAAATACGGTTTTTTATTTATTCGCCCATAAATATCTCATGTACAATTCCATATTTCTCAACTGCAATACTTCTTAATTGACTGCAAGTGGTTCCTATCATATAAAGAATATATCTCCCAAAATTATGAAAACGAGAGAAACACAACTTATGTGTCGACGAAAAAAAAGCATTTTTTATGGAATCAATCAAATACTAGTCTAGGTATATGTGTCATGTGTGTGAATTTTAACAAAATAAATAAAATTTTCTACATAGGCTGCTAAAGTGAAGAAGACACACAACCATGTTCAACATAAAACATAGAACAACTAACAACTAAGGAATAAGTCAAACATTAGAAGGAACCTCCCTACTTCGTTTAATTTGAATATTTTACAATTGTATCAAACAACATTCAAATCAAACCATTGTCTCTCTCCATCTCCATCTATCTTATATATTGCTTCCATCAAAGCTTTTTTTCTTTCATTTTCAAAATTTCCTTCTAACTTAAAATATCTATCAGCTAATCCAGCGTTTCCATATAACCAACCACTAACCCAACCATTCAATTTTAGTTTTAATCCCACATTTACTACCTATAACCCACAAGAGCGAGGTTTTACATCATCTCATGAGGATCATGTGGAAGTTCATTATGGTGATGTATTTTATAGCATTGGTCGGATTAAGAGGAACCTCGGCGGCAAGGCTGCCAATATGGAGGATGAATAATGAAGATATAGGACGAGGGTTTGCTTTGCATAACAAGCTCCAACGAGGTCCAGTTCCACCTTCACAACCTTCGCAATGCCACCATAGACTAAGCCCTCTTTCTCATGCAGAGGTTTCTTCCGAAAGTTATGTTGCTTGCCCTTGATCATGCATCCTTCATTGACCATGATCAACCATACTTTTATTCTTTCTATCTTTCATATATAGTTGTATCCGTAGAAATTTGATCCGACTCTGTCAAAATCGAAAGAGCCGTGTACGTAAAATATGTTTTGGACATAAATAAAAACAATTTTTTGTCTGTTATATATAGAATCGGTAAGTTGATCATCGATTAATAGATATGCAATATAAAATGTAATCTGTCTTTTGTCCTCAGAAGAGAACTTGACAGTGAAAATATGAAATAAATTTGACATTAGAAACACAAACAGACTGATCATTTGAGGCTTTACAAATATTATGTTGAATTCTTCATTTCCTTCGCGGATAAAATATTTTCGTTATACGACAAAAGATATAACTGAAGTACAACTTTAATGTGACGAAAGTGCATAAAATATTGTTGCTAGTCTGATTATTACTGTATATCGTTGTAGATTACATGAATCACTGTTCATTGATTATGCAACGGAAGTTGGTAATGTATTGATTTCTGGGTTTAGACCGATTTAACCAATTTTACAATACATATCAGACCGTAAAAGTTATTTTCAACAATGTGCCAAACCGTGCGTATGGGGCACGTTACTAAATTTCATTGAGCTGTCTCGTGGTTCTTCAATATTTTACATTTACGAAAAATACATCTCTCTACCATGATTAGTGTTTTTTACTTTTTGTTGAAATGATACATCACCAAAAACTTGTTTTTGCAGCGTGAAAACCAAAAATCATAGTGGAAATATAACAAAAAGTGGGTAAAATTTCAAAGAGAAGGTGGATGACTTAGAAAACTTTTAGCCAAAATTTATACATAAATCCAAAGTTTTTTATGGTGGCTTAAAGACTTGGTTTGCTTTTAATTTCCGTCGACCACGTTATTATTATTATCATATATATACAGGAGAGTTTACCATGTTTACAATGTCTACGTGTGCGAGATCCATGAGCCCATGTTTTTGTTCTTTTTAAAACTCGCTTCTTCTCTTTTCTGCAAGCATACGTACACTTGGCATAACAAATGCATACCCAAACCAATGCAAATGATAGTAATTTAATTTTAAACCAATCGTACTAAACTACTAACCGTTGAGCTTTTCTATCTACATATATAAAAGAAAGCATTTTTGATCATATCCGTCTGATGAAATGGAAGCTCAAACTATCTTTCTCTATCTATCAATTTATAATCCACTTTTTGCTTAGAAGTCTCAACCGGAGGCTGAGTACGCCGCCTAATTCGTCTCATGAACCTCCAGATTAAACCCCCAGTCACCACCGCCATGTTTGCCAGAGAAAGATGAGTTGCTTGACTCATCAGTCGATGTAGTAGAAGGTGAACTGAGCCGAGTACGAAGGGAATTTCGAATTAAAGGCGTACATGAGGAGCAAAGCAGAGTGAATGAACAGAGCGAAAAGTATCTTCATGTAAGCTGTATGATGGTTCTAGCCTTCAGAGCTGAGTGTGCCAGAACGAAAAGATGAGTGCGCATGGACCTAAACGAAGCTGCATCATGAGTGTATCCACGTCCACAAGGCGGCAATGTTGGAGGCGTCGGCGGTTCTTGGAACAATCAATGGTAGTAGATCCGACAAAAAAATTAAGAGAGTAATTAAGAAAACTCAGGAGGTGCATTCGATTGTTGTTTCCGGTGGTGAACTTTATCTTGGATGAGACGATCGGAGGAGCTAGGGAAGACCGCCGGTTTAATAAAATGTAATTTTTGCTTTTGTGTTTTTGCATCAGCGCTTACTAAATTGCGTAGCACACAAGAAACAAGAATTACCAATCGAGCATAAAGCCCACCCCAGAATTCATTATCAAGCCCATATTCGAAAATGGGCTTAGAGAACAAAAGAAAAGTCAAAAAATTTAAAAGTCAGAGCCTAATAAGTCCAAGGGTTTTAGAAAATCAGAGCCGAAGGAAACAAGGAAGACAATCAGAAGGAAAGTGTATAAGGGACTTTGTTGAATTTTACACAAATTTAATTTGGATGATTCTATCCGCAAATACATGCGCTTCTCTACCATTTTCCGCAAACTCCCAATCCAAATCCGCCATCGCTGGAGCTCCGTCAAGCTACTTCACTCTCTTCCCCGACCAAGACCCAGAAACCCCACCAACCGATTTTTCCAGAAACCAAAACTCGTGAAAACACAGACCCCAGATCCCAGGATTTATACGAGAGACGTCGTCTCCAATATCTACAACATCCTCAAGTACTCCACTTGGGAATCTGCTCGAGAACAGCTCCCGCATCTCGGGGTCAGATGGGATTCTCACATAATCAACCGTGTCTTGAAAGCTCACCCTCCGATGCAGAAAGCTTGGCTCTTTTTCAACTGGGCTTCCGAAATCAAAGGATTCAAACACGACCACTTCACTTACACCACCATGCTCGATATCTTCGGGGAAGCGGGTCGGATCCAATCCATGTACTCTGTTTTCCAGCTTATGAAGGACAAGGGTGTGGTGATCGATACCGTGACGTATACGTCGTTGATTCATTGGGTTTCGAGTTCAGGGGATGTCGATGAAGCAATGAGGCTATGGAAGGAGATGAGAGATAATGGGTGCGAACCTACCGTCGTGTCGTACACGGCTTACATGAAGATACTTTTCGCTGATGGGAAGGTGGAAGAAGCGACTGAGGTGTATAAGGAGATGTTACGGTCGCGAGTTTCTCCGAATTGTCACACTTATACGGTATTGATGGAGTATCTTGTAGGCACAGGTGAGCTTCACTCTATGCGCACCAACTGTTTGTTAAAATGCCTATGTGAAACCAACTGTTTGTTAAAATGCCTATGTAAAAGTTGACAACTTTTGGTTTGTGTAGATGATTTATAAATAAATGCGAGAGCCCTGAAACTCCGTTGTCTAGGAGCAGTTACCGTTAAGTTGATGAAATAAACCTGTGAATTCTCGATTTTGGTTTCTGAATGTTTTGTAGCCATGACGATGATATCTTAAAGTTTCTTTATTTGATTCCCAGGAAAATGTGAGGAAGCCTTGGACATTTTCTTTAAAATGCAAGAAATTGGTGTGCAGCCAGATAAAGCAGCTTGCAATATTCTGATTGGGAAAGCCTGTAAATTCGGGGAAACATCTTTCATGGCTCGGATTCTTCTGTACATGAAAGAGCACGGGATTGTCCTTCGTTACCCTGTATTTCTCGAGGCTTTAGAGACTCTGAAAGCCGCAGGGGAAAGTGATGATCTGTTAAGGGAAGTCAATTCGCATATTACCGCTGAATCTTTGTGCTCCAACGACGTCGATGAGACTCCTACAGCCGAAGTTGATGACACGGGAAGTTCAGATGATAGTAAAATTATCAGCTTTGTGCTCTTGATGAAGCAGAATCTGGCTGCAGTTGATCATCTTCTTAACCAGGCGAAAGATAGGAACATAAAGTTGGATTCTTTTGTTGTTTCCGCGATCGTCGAAACAAACTGTGACCGTTGTAGAACCGAGGAGGCTTCATTGGCCCTTGATTACAGCTCGGAAATGGGGATTAACCTCGAGAAGTCAGCGTATCTTACGTTAGTTGGTTATTTTCTGAGAGTAAACGAGCTTCCTAAAGTGATTAAATCAGTAAAGGAGATGCTGAAAGCTCAACACTCGCTTGGTGTGTACCAAGGAGCGACGTTGATCCACAAGCTCGGTTTTGGCAGGAGACCTCGCTTAGCCGCAGAGGTTTTCGACTTGCTTCCCGATGAGCAAAAGGGCGTAGCTGCTTACACTGCGCTGATGGATGTTTATATCTCAGCAGGGAGTCCAGAGAAAGCAATGAAGATATTGGGAGAGATGAGAGAACGAAAGATCATGCCTTCGCTGGGGACATACAACGTTCTATTGCCTGGTCTTGAGAAAACCAGTGATTTCCAGAGAGAAGCAGCGTCGTTGAAGAAGGAGAAGAAGAGTCTTGTTGCTACTGGCCGTTTCCGGGAACATGTCGATGTTGAAGAGAAAATCTGTGATCTTCTGTTTGCTAGATATCTGTAATCTAATTGCTGGTGAAGTATATACAAAATTTGAACGAAGCCCGTTAACGAAAGAGGCCCATTATTTTTTAAGCCCACTACTTCCACCACACAATCTATTTACAAAACATTATTTAGTTTTATATTCATTTTTTTACATTTTCGGATTGACTAGCGGGCGCTACTGACTTCCCGGAGAAGACAGATGGCGAGATCGTGCTCTATCTGGACGCCTGTTTTGACCTCACTTTCTCCGATGACCGGCGAATCAGCTAAAATTTCCCGGCGGCGGGTGATTTTAGCCACAAGTGTAGGTTCTCCTCAGGTTCGTACAACCTCTCAACGCACCTAATTGATCAATTTTTTTTTTTTTTTCTGGATATAGATGTTGTGCTCTCCATGTTAATGAATCCGATGTAGTTGAATTCAGGTTGAGGAATTAAGGATTGTTTGATCATGAATCCCAGAAATTCAGCCGTTATATGCTTCGAACTAGTGTAAAGATTCCACTAAAGTTAACGGTATCATCAGACTAAGTTTCTGTTACATTTGTTCATGACTTCCACATCAGATGTTTAACTTAAACAGAATTATGGTTAGTCTCGTTGCTCCTGTTAGTCGTTTAAAGAAGTAGATTGGTATTGAGTCTGTGTAAGCATTAGGTTTTTTAGTTTGTGCAGAGCTCTGAAGTTGTCTTTCTTTGTCAGCCTTTACTTGAAGCAAACATCAAGGAACCCCAAAAGCTTCAAGTCCTTGATTCCAAAGACATTTCCAGAAGAAACACGATGCTGTACCTAACGGCTGGAGTTCTGTGTGGGATCAACTTTCCTCACGGTGAAGCCGCAGAAGCTCGAGTAGGGAGAAAAGAGAACAGGAGAAAAGCTTTAGAGAAGCTGAGAGGGAGAGCCAAAGAGTCTGAGCCCAAGTCAGGAGACAAGAAGAAAGAGTTAGACACTGAACTATTTCCTCTTCTTCCTCCTCCTCTCCAACCACAAGCCCTTGGACCTGTGGTGGAAGCAAACTTGTTGCAGTAAAAGCTACACAATGTGAGAATCAATAGCTTCCATTTCATCATATGACCAGATGACATTACTAAATGATGTTCTTTGTTAAGTCTCCTTTTACAAAAAAAAAAAAAAGCGAACAAATATGTAACTAAATAAAAAGTGAGCTAAGTGGTCTTTTTGTCCATGTTTGTGATGAGCCTCTTCATCTGAAACCTCCAGAAACAAAAGTAAGCGAAACCAAGTCCGACCAACACGTAAACCCAAATCTTATCATCTTCACTCTCCTTCTCCGACAAAACCTCTTCTATCCCAAACCACTCCCTCGCTTCTCCGTCTTTGTAACTTCCCGTTATACCCTCCATCACTCTCCCATACAACACATACACCCTGTCTTGTCCCGCCACCGTCACCGCCGTCGGGAACCCTTCCACGTCGAGCTCAACTTCCTCAAAAATCACTCCTTCGCTCCAGCTGTCTTGGCTCTTGAGAAACCAAAGCTTCTTCTGCGACACCACAAGAACCGTCCCGTCTCTCCGCCTCCTCGCCATCCCGTCCGCCGCAACCATATCCCCGTTCAGAAGCACCAGCCTCGCCGTCCCGCTCTCTTCGTCGACCTTGAACATCTTCCCTGTGTTGCTCTGCACCACCAGGAGGTAGCCTTTGCTGTTGTACACGATCCCGTTCAGGCCGCAATCGCGGAAGGTTTCGTCCGCGTCCGCCGCCACCGGCTGCGAATTGAAAAGCGGCGATCTTGAGAATATCGAGGCCACGCCGTCACGCTCGACTTTCCAGATGAAGTTTTTGGCTGAGTTGGTGACGTAAGCGTTGCCCTTGTAGTCTACCGCCACGTCATTCGCGACATCGCGGGCGACGTCTTCTTTGTCTCCGGGGAGAGACGGTAGAGGAGACAGGAAGATTCGACGGCCGCCGCTGCGGAGATCGTAGGCGGCTAAGGCACTGCAGGGAAGGAGAGGCGGCACGCAGTGGATTGCTGCAAGCAGACGGCGATTACTGGAGTCAACGTCGAGGCCGAGGATCGTAGCGTTTTCCGGTAGATAGGGATCGGAGATTATTGTTTGTACGACGCCGGCGTCGGAGACGGAATGAATTGTGCGGCTGTGGAGAGAACCGACTAGGAAGTGCTGGCCGGACGGATCCCATGTTAAACCCTCCGGGTAGAGGCCCGGCGATCGGAAGTTGATTACGTGGCGTTTCGTGGCGGAGGAAAGACTCGGAAGTCTGACCAGCACCACGACGAAGATGATTGAGAGGACGAAAGACGATCTGCATCGTGTAGAAGAAGACATGTTCGCTTTCATTTTGATTTCGATTTAGAAAATTTTCGGAAGATATGATCTAAATAATATTTTTCAAAGTCTCAAATAATGGGCCGTTTAAATGGGCCTGATATAATAAATTTGAGCCCAATTTCATCTTCTTGACTTCTTCCATCAACCACGGTCAAGAATCTTCCGACAGAAAGCATTAGCAGACATCGAAATCAAATTCTAGATTGAAACAGAGAAACGCATAACAAGAACAGTAACAGCGAGATTGAATGAAACCAAAGTTTGCACAAGAGAATAAACAACCATTCTGTCTACTCTACGCCGACGGCAGCTGAGATTCCATGGGGATCCCAAGGTCGTTTCTCTTGGGAAGAGGAAGAGCGATGAAGGACTTGGTTTTACTGATGGGTCTGCTCTTTTCAAGCCTCACAACGTCACCCACCTTGAACTGATTGTCCGGGTCATGCGCCTGATACTTCTTCTTCTTCCTCACACGCCTCTTGTACTTGGGGTGTGGAGCCAGCCTCACCACCTCCACCGCCACTGTCTTGTCGCTCGTTGCGCACACCACGCGCCCTTGCATCGTCTTCATGGCTCTAATCGCCGGGACTACACCCGGCCTCCTGGGGTTCGAAAGAAAAATGATGGGTTTGGAGAGAGAAGAGAGTGGAGTGGAGCCATGTGTGAATGTGGAAGAGGATAGCTTCAGAGACTGCAGTGATGAGGTTAGCGACGCCATCGATCTGGGGAAGATGGAGATGAGGAAAGATTTTATAATGGAAAGCAGTTTTTTGGGCCGTTAATAGACTTCTCTTTGATAGCCTAAATTTTTAACTATTGGGCCAAATCAGAGTTGTATCTGTTAACATTATATACTTTATTAATATAGGCCAGCGAGACCCATGATTTAGCCTAATTGTTAAATCCAAACTGATTTATTTACAGTATCAATCTGTCGGATTTTGAGGCCCAAATAAAGCCTAACATTCCAACACGTAAAGATTTCGATGTATATTAAAATTTTGATACCATATCGTTATTTATGCAGATAGAGTTTACTATAGACGAGCTGTGAGGATTCCGGTGAGTCCCAAAAAAAATGTCCAAACCTTTTGTGCATGAGAGCAATTCCAACAACCATTTACCAGTTATTGACGTTTGGTGTAATATCGTGTATTGTTGTCGATAACAAAAAATTATCAGTAATTAATAAATGAACTAGATTATAACCCGAGCCCGGCTCGGGTATTATATATTCATAATATAATCTACTTAAATTTTTGTTCAAAAAAAAATCTAATTAAAATTATTTTTTTTTTAAAAAAAAACCAATATAGTTGTTTTGATAGTATAACATCTTAAATATATATATATATATATATCTATCCAAAATACACTAATTATTAACATATTACATATTCTTTATTTTCAAAAGGAAAAGGGTTCCGAATTTTAAATGACCTATATGGGATCCAGATCTGTAGGTTTGGAAATATTATTCGGGATCCGGATCCGTATCCGGGATCCGCTCCGTATCCAATCTTAATATCCGGATATCCGGAGGGCCGGTTCCAGATAATAAAACTTAGGATTCCAATATCTGATTTTTTAAGTCCGGATATCCGGAGCCAGATCTGGATCCTTTAAATATACTATATTAATCTATTTTATTAATAAATTTTTAAATATATTAAGAATTATAAATAAAAATGACTTAAAAATTATTTATATAATATTCTTTTTTTATTTTTTGCTAATAGTATATTATATTTTATTATTAATATTATTTTATATATTTTAATATATATTTTACGCATCCGGCAGCAGATATCTTGATTTTTAGACGGATATCCAAAATCCAGAAGCCCCGGATCCGGATCTATATCCAGATATGAATACCTAAAAAATCTGGATATCTGGCTTTGCTCCAATCTTTATGGCTAATGGGCTATTAATGGGCTACTAAAGTTTTAATTAGTTAAATAGTTAGTGATGACATGGCTAAATAAAAATATTTCATTGGTTCAATTTTTCTTAAATTGATCTCAGTGAGACACGTGGCAGAAATCTCTCTTGGTGTCTTCTCTATTAATATATAGGGGATTTAATTTTTAAGTTTACAAAATCTACTAATTTTTGACTTAATATTTTTACATAACTTTTAGGTGATTAATATTTAAATTAAAAATATAATAAAATCTCAAGATACAGCAACTTTGAAGTACACAAACAAATTTGCAGAGTTATCTATAAATAAAAGATATATGTATATATTCTATTTTTTTAATTATAGAAAAACGATATAGAATTTGCAATAAAAGTAACCGTCAAATTATATTCTTAGAACACTTCCATCCAAAGTTTTAAGAGGATATCTGAAAATTGAAGAAAACAAAAATTAACTGAAGTTTAAGAGGGAGAATGAAAAAGTTCTCATTTGAGATGTTTTCAGTATCTTTAGAACTCCAAATCACACTTGGTTTATAGCTATTGGTCCAATTATTTAAAAATAATTATATAATCAAGATATTATTATTTTCATTTTTTTTTAGATACTCTATTAGCTTCTGATGAATGAGGTTGCTCTCAGAGCAACATTATCGGTAGATATGCTTCCAAAAGTATCTCAGCAATATAAAAATAATAATTTTATTAAAATTAATTCACATAATTAAATCAAAAAAATGAACCAATGAAAAACTTACAAGGTGCACATGAGGTTCTAGCGAACTTCTAATAACTTATCAAATGAGAAACTATCACCTTCTCTCACTTCAATATCTTCTATTTTTGATTTATTTTAATTAGTGAGATACCCACCTTCATCCTCCCAATGGAGGTGTTCTCATGATCAACAAAAAATGAAGATTTTTTATAAATTTGAGAAAATAAAATTTAGTCATTTACAAACCAGTTACAAAAGAAATTAATTTATTACTTTTATGACTTGAAATTAACACGATATTAGTTATAAATACATGAATTTTTCATACACTAAAACGAACTTTAAATTTAAACACAATATTCTATACATTAATGATTTGGTCACTACAACTTTAAGGCTTTCAGCAATTCAGTAGTACTTGGTTTCTTGTATTTTGTATACACACGCATGGCTTTGTTATCCATGAGAAATTAAAGTGGAAATAATAGATATGTGAGATGTGAAATCTTATGCATATTATGTAATTTGGACCGTTGCATCTATATGTAAGGAGAACGACCCTACAATCGGACCAGTGTTCGTGGTTCCTCCAACATTGCCCATCACATTTCTCTCACACTAACTCCATTAGTTACTTTATATCTTATTCGATTTTGTTTTAATTTATAGATGTTGCTTTTTTTCGTTTTGTCTACACTTTATTCAATCCCTCCTTAATCTCAAGCATCTCGTTTCACAAAAAGTCATATTAGATACAACAAAGTATACAACACAACACCGGGAAGAATAAATGTAAGAAAATTTATTGATATGATTTGTATTCTCAACCTTGTAAATTACACGTGTAAAGTTGTAAACTGAACTCTTACAACAACGTTAAGAACAAGGGCCAAGCTGTCCACCATTGATGGTATACGTCGTTTTGTTCATCGAATGGATATTACTGTCGCTTCGCTTTTTCTGCAACTCTTGTTATGAAAATAACTAAATTTAAGTAATTACGAACTGTGTATGCTTGTTAAAAATGGTATATCGTTGGAAGTTCTCAAATGCCCAGACCTAGTTGGAACTATTTTTTGGACAAATGGTTTTGACCATATTTTTAGATAATTTTTCTTTTCAAATCGTTAGATTTTTGGTTGTGAGCACTGTGAGATAGTGTATTTATATGTCAAAAACGAAGTTCATTTGAATAAAAAATGAAAGTTAGAGGTTAAATTCCTCTTGCTTATAAATTGGAGAAATCATAATAATTAAAAAACCATAAGATACATTTGATGTATTATAGAAAGGAGATATGAAAGATGGACTTAGACTTTAGAATTTGGCTAATAGACTAACAAATCAAAAAATTATTCTTTGAAATAAATTCTTTTAATTTTTTTTTGTTAACAAATCAACAAGAATATCTCCCCAAATTGATGCTATTGATGTGAGTTAAGTGGTCATTAAGTACAAATTCAATTTTCGATTTTGTAACATAAAAAATATCTTGACTCATCTTAATAGTGATTATGATTATCAAATCTCCTTTTCTGGTTGTGTATGTTACCATATGTACAAAGTATGTTGGTGTTGGCTATAAAAACCAATACATTTTCATCTCATAAGACAGTCTCGCACAATATACAAAACAATTCCTCATTCTGTTTTAATTTATGTTTTTTTTTGACTGAGAGTATAACATAATTCTAAGTTTGATAAACTCTGATTCTTAAATGCTGTGAGATTGAACATATAACCAGTTGTATTTTGGGATTTTTAAACATATTCAACCTGCACACTACGAGCGTTTATTAAGATTAAGGAGAGAGATCTTAATCTCGGCTCTGCTTCGTTGTCCTTTTCAAACAATATGATACTGTAAACAGAGTCGAGATTAAGATCTATTTCTGTGTTTTAATAAACATATGTAGTGTGCAGCTTGAATACGTTTAAAGATCACATGATACAACTGCTTATATCTTCAATCTCACAGCACTTGAGAATTGAAATCTCGAACCTAGAACTATGTTATACTCTCAAACACACAAAAAAAAAAAACTAAAACTAAAACAGAATAAAGAATTGTTGGTTTTGTTTTTGTGTATTGTAATAAACTGTTTTATGAGATGAAGATGTATTAGTTTTTATAACCAACACCAACACATTTTGTACGTACGATAACCTAGACAGACAAAAAAAGAAATCAAGAACAATTTATCACTTATCAATGATGAAATGATTAATTAACAATCCATAAGGATAAATAACATGGTGTTTGATAGGATAGAATCCGCCATATCTGCTGTCAAGTGGACGCTTCGTGGGGACACGATGCACTTTTGGTGCTGCTGCGGAGTAATAATACCCTGTTGGTAGGGCTGAAAGCTAAGCGAAACAAGAAGTCCGGGCTACATACGGAACTCGAGGGTCTAACTTGGACAAATGACAGCTCTTCAAGAACAAGGAAGATTTGAGACTCGTTTTGAATCGGATTGATTAAGATTATTACTGAAGAGGAAGAGTGGCCATTGCTAGCAACAGAACTGGAGGAGTTCCAGAATGTTTTACAAAGTTTTAATAAGTTTTCGATCTCCTACACCCCTCGCTCTAAAAATATCTGGGCTGATCTTCTTGCAAAGGGATCTAGACACTATGACTCTCCATTCTCTTTCGTCGGCCGGCTGGTTCCACAATGATGAGGACACGATCCTGATCTATTTGCATCACCATACTTTTTGTTATGTGACTTTTTCCATGTAAAAAAAATAAAATAATAACTTGGTAAGTTTATAGATTATGCAACTACTCTTTGAACTTTCTTAAATTACACAATTTAACATTTAGAGACGTATCCTTTTCACTATCCATTTCCGTTATTAATATTCGGATCATATCGGTGTCTAAAATCACCAATCTAATATATATGGCTCTTAGTCTTTGTATTTGCATGATAAAAGCAAAATACAATTTCGCATCATGAATCTAGTAGAATAACATATTATCATATTATGATAAAATAATTGTAAAATCATGTCTAAAAGAGAGAGAAAAAGGGGGAAGAACAAATTTTCACATGAAACTAAGAACTCCAATAGATTGAAGGCCACTTGAGCATAGCATAGAACAAAAATGTCGGTCCAAAACAAGCAAAAGTACATGTTATTAAAACCAAATGACCACTTGGATACAGTCTTTGCACAAGAAATCCATGTTATTGGATCTTATGATGCCCATATTGTAATTTGAGTATATTCCTGGATGAGACTCTAACCAGTGACTTCGATTGGAACTTAACTTCCATTGGTAAGATATTCATACGTATAAGACTAAATAGCAGAGGAGGGGAGATAATAGATAGATTAATAAAAAAGGATAAAGAAACAAAAAGTATGCTGTTTTCAAAGTGGATGCGTGATCGAAGTTTGTTTAGTTTATTAAGCTTTGAACAGACTAGAAACCTTTTTCGTTATATTCCCGATAATATGTGGGAATATGATAAACTCAACATACATTTTGACTGTTGATTAGTTCCATGAAATTATCTTTAGCTTAGTTAAGTGATAGAATCGAAATGCGAGTAAAACTGTGGTCCACACTTTGTTTGATGCCCCTGATTTTGATGTTGGAATTCATGAGATTTTGAAATATACGTTTGAAAAAGCACATATCAAAAACGAATTTAGAATTTCAGCAAAAAAGGAAAGAATTCAGAACTTTTAGGGGCATAAATATATAAAAAATATATATATATCGATCGGGGTAATAATGTGTGTAAACGAGAAAATATAAAGGTTTAGTTGCAAAAAGTAAAAAGGGATACTTTTGTCGTTAAGTGAAGTGCTTCGTCGCTTTCGGAGAGGGAGACTGCATGTTGGTCGATCGTAGATATGCATTCATTGAATTTTCTTCATATCCACTCTAATTTTGACGGTCATGTTAGTTTGGGAATAATGGCTTTTTTTGACACATAATGTTTTGATGCCTTGGTAGTAACTTTACGAAAGACGAATCTTAATACGAAAATCAGATAAGCATCGATCATTTATAAAGAAAATCAGATTTGCCAAATTCTTGATAGTCAGTGTATCTAAAATTCTATCCCTTGCCATCAAAGAAACAAGTAGAAACAAGTAGACGAATACTTGATTTCTGGGAACATATATCACTAAACATTGTAACGAAAAGTGATTTTTCATTTGTTCGTGTAATATCGTCATCTTACAGATATTTTTTTAGAAAATTCGTTGATGATTTTGTCCGTTGGAAAATCCCTAAATAAATTTGCATTACATAAGACACTGCCGAGGTCATTAAAAGGATTTATGTGATATGTTCTAACTTCTAATGATCCTTTGACACTGAGTCAGAATATATCTGCTTGAATTTAAAGAGAAAGCAAACAAAATAGAGGTCTTATGTTTGTTTGTATGCCCTCTGATGAGTCCTTAATTATGCTTAAGTAATTAAGCGTACTAAACCAACATTTAATGTATAGTTTAGAGTGATATTTCTACGCTTATTTTTTGGGTTCGTACTAATTTTGTGTCCTATCATGCATCGGATTTCTGCTAGGTGTTGTGGAACATTAGCTGCTAACATTTATGTTGCCTTGCAGGCTTTCCCGTTAGGAGCAAGGTTGATGCAATCATGCAAAAGTCAGTCACTCGTGAGTTACAAGTTCTTGAATCTCTGAACATTCGTAAGAAAACACCATATCAAATAAAACGGGCACGCAGGGTGGAGCAAATATATTCAAAGTCTTTTAAAAACTGATTAAAGTGGTAGACCGAAGCAACTAGCCATCGGAACTCGACGATCGCTGTGGTCGGGTCCAACTTTTCAGAAACTGATATCCACATTTTGGGAATGAGATCGCGATAAGTCACGGGTGGACAACTAAGGATGCTTTTTAAGTTTTAAGAAACGCGCGGGGCCGTAAACATGCATCGTATGATGATATGATTTAAATTAATTAGATAATAAGAATGCTTAATTTGGTCGTAAAGCAATGCTTTATTATTGAAAATTCAAATGCATAACTAATACCAAATCACTACCACCGTACGGGGTGCATAAATATTGTATTGTAGTATTATGTTTTCTAGAACAATATATGACTCTTAACTTTAACAAAATCACAAGCTAGTTTTAGTTTATTTTATACCGTTTACAACTCATTTGCCGACACACGAATATTATGAATATGATGATCTTAATACATATCACTTTCAATTAAGCTTTAGTAAGATCTTAGTTATATGCACAAAAGTGATTCTCCTAAGGTGCAACCACTCAGATAATAAAAGGTGCATATACACACGGGTGAATGATAATAATGCATTACATTTGCTTAGCGATAATCTACAAATAAATTAACAAAAACTGAAAATTTAGATCGATGAAAGAGACTAGTTTTTTTTTTTTAAGCGTGTAATGAAGACAAGATCCTTAATCCCTGCAATCTTGTTCACTAAATCCTAAGAACTTTTGTTGTGTTCCACAAATATTGGAACCAAAAACCAAAGGCATATCTTCTTTCTTCACTTTCTACTCTTCCCCACGAATTTAAAGCCTTTGTTTACTTCCTAGTTACCGAGAAATAAAATAACCCAATCTCCTAGGCGTCCTCAAAAGCCAGTTGAAGTTGATAGCGTAGGAACCAGTTTAAAGGCCAAGAAGAATATAGTACACCAAAGTTATTGGTAAGGCTATTAACATTCCAAATATAACCCTGCATCAACAACAACAACAACATATGTTATTTGGATCCTCTATACATTTATGGAGTACTATTTGACAAAAAAAAAAAACATAATTAATAAGTTTGGAACTTACGCAGTGCTGAGAATCGTGGGATGCACATTGTACTCTTTTGCAAACACAAACGGAACTATTCCTTGAGGCAACGCAGCCTATATAATCAACATCATGTATTATATAATAGACCTAAATCATAATAGTATGAATCATGTAACGGGGTCAACGGAATATACCTGAACGATGGCTATACGGAGAAGGTCGCCGTGTAGCCCAATGGCGAGCGAAGCAACAGCCATGGTGGCGGGACCAGTAATAAATCTGACGGCCATGGCGAACGTTGCGACTGAGTTCCCACAAGCAATGATTTTGGGTTGAAGTGCCATGAACAAACCTGAAAACAAAATTATACAAGAAAACAAAATACGACAATCAATCAGTTAAAAGGGATTTAAGAGATTGACAGCAAGAGATAGGTCAGCTACTTGGTGAGACCACAAATAACTACACACAGCCACTGGCTCGGTGTGGGGACCGGACCCACCAACATGTCTGGGTCACAAAGGTCAGAGGGTCCGGATTCTCTTTCGGTAAGTGCGTTGTACAGTCCATATATATGACTTTTACCAATTACAAGCTGGACAATTACGACTAACTAATGACACATCCCCACCCTTTTTGCAATTAATGAAACTTTACAGATAAGATAAGAAGCAATTTGGACCCAACATTATGATTATAATCTTAAGATTGCATCATTAAATCTTCAATTTGTACTATTATTATTCTCCTTAAAAATGATGATGGAAGAGAGGCTTGTATTCTATTACCTAAGCTGAACATAGCCATTCCAAGACCAGCATCTGAGAGTATGGAGATGGATCCTTGTAGTAATTTGGGCATAGCCACATGCCACCTGCTTCCATAAAAACCCATACCCAATTAGTCCATATTACAATCATTCCATATGCACAATACATTAAATGTTATTTTCCTTATCCATAATCAGCTAAAAAAAATGAAATAAAATAATGATTGGACTGACCGGTAAGAAACCAGAGACCAGATGAGACCGATAAGACTAGAGTAAGTGTTTGGGTTCCTGATGAGTTTTCGCCACACCATTATCAGAATAAGACGCGTCATCACACTTGTCGGCGGCATATGTGCTCCCGTGCCTCCACCACCGCCGGTATCTCCACCGGCTGCCTCTAGCTCCGCCGTGGAACTTGACCCAACCTTGTTCAGCCCTGCCGAAGCTTTCTCTATCTCTCTTTCACCCTCTCCACCGTCGATATCATCACCACCTGGCAAAACCAGAATCAGGATTAAACATAGAAACTGTAATTAATTTAAGTTCAAATATTTGATTAAACATTTGTTATAGTTTCTTTTTTGGTTTTAACATTTGGTGTTATTAATTTAAAAGTACCTCTAACATCACTCTTTCGAGGTTGATCAGAGACAACCATCCGGATCTCCTTGGCGCCTTGTTCAAATTGCTCAGTCGCCACGTTTTCGCGTCCGCCTCCGCCGAAGACGTCGGAAACCGGCGAAGCGCTGGAGCTGTTCCAGACAAACATGTGAAGCTCCTTGGCGTCATGGCTCCCTTTGTGTTCCAGCTGTTGGTTTTCTTTAGGGGTTTTGTTCGGTTTATTTGAACCGGGCGTACCGGAGGAGAACTCCGGGTTCGGAGCCGGGTACGACCCGGCTGCTGCTGCTGCTGGTGGTGGAACAGAACTGTTAGGATAAAATCCGTACCTCACGGCGTTGTTCTCTTCGAAATTCGACGGCCGTGGAGTCGGACCACGGGAAGACTGAACGGAGTATAGATCCGCCGGACCGAAATTGGAGAGCCTCCCGCCGGGAAACCCCATCACCGAGTAAAAATCGGAGTTGTTGAAATTCGAACCTCTCGGAGTCGAGCTTAAGCTATAGATCTCCGCTCCGGTGAGATTCGAGGGACGAGGCGTCATCATCAGTGACCGCCTCGAAGCGTTTGATTTCCTCACCGTGACGTGAAGCTTCCCGTCGTTCCCGATCTCAGCATCCGTCTCGAGATAATCATGGCCGTCTAACGAAACGACGTCGGACTCGACCTTGAAGGAGACAATAGACGCCCCTGTCTCCGGGAACTGCTCCATGATCAGAAGCTTGGCGCCACGGTACTCGAAGAGGAAGAGGAGGAGAGTGTACCAAATGATGCACTGGAGAACGACGACCTGAACCATGAGAGAGCCTGCTTCGATACCGTACATGGCGATCAGCAAAGGGATCCCCATGACGAGAGTGTTTGGTAGAGTGCTGAGAGAGAAGATGGTGATCATCCACTCCAAGCTTCCGTTCTTCGTCAGATTCGCCCATAGCCCGAGCAAGACGAGCATGATGATCTTCTGAAGCGTGTCAGCGGCGATGAAACGGAGGTTCATGGCGTATGGGTTATTGGCGGAGATGAAGTGGAAGGAGAGGAGAGGGACGGCGAATATGGCGACGAAGCGGTTTATGCCGGAGCACTGGTCTGGGGAGAATATCTTCCACCACCGGACGGATCCGTACGCTAGAACCATGGCCACGTAAAGCGGTACAACCGCCGTGAGAACGGTGTACAAGTCGTGCCACGTAATCATTTTTTTTTTCCGGTGAGTCGGTTTGGTTAGTGAGAAGAAGAAGATTGTGGCATCTGAGGGGAAATGAAAAGGAAGTAAAAGGGTAAAATGGGAAGAATAAATAAACCGTTAGAGAAGAAAGTACTAATTTTAGAAGGGGATGATTTAGGAGGCCCTCATATATAGACGTCGAGAGGCAGTGACAGTGTCATCACTCATCATCAGCACACGATTACGTTTAAGTTTAATTAATTGTTTATTATCAGTAATAAATTATATGGTTGTGTAGTTTGAGTGGGGACACGTGGCTAATCACATGTGGGTGAGTTTCTGGCGGGACGTGGACAGTTTTTATGTAATATATAGTCGTGCTATGACTGCTTTGCTTTCGCTCACATTTGATTACGAGCCATCATACAGAAAAAAAAAAGTGATGAAGTTTTTTAAAAGTTGCGAAAAACTTGTCGAATATATATACTAGTATGGACTCTTTTTTTTTCTTCTAGTTTTCTTAACAAGGAGTTATCACGAATAATATATACAGTGTCTCAGTATCTCTGTTAGTCGCTTTCTTTCTTTGTAAATGTAAATTAATTTTCAATGCCAAATAAATTATAAAGTGTCTTCGTTGTTACAGAACAGCGACAAAAAAAATTAGAAGAAGAACAGATTTCGTTATAGCGTTAGGTCGAAAGCACTGTTGGATCGTTGAATTCAAAACACAAACCTATTCACTTGCGATGACATGGATGTTTTTATTTTCTTTCCAAATCGTGGACTGAGACTGTTGCCCGTAACTGAATTAATCGAGGTTAATAAATCTAGTTCATAATAATTACCAACTGATGAGGTAGGCTAATGGTTAAACATAGAGGTCGGTCTTGTTGCGTTTCTCGTTTGAGTTATGGTGGAAAAAAAATGTTTTACGCGCCTGAGTAAGAAATTGCTGATCCCGGATCCAGAAAATTAGGACCCAAGTCTCTAGTTGACAAACAAAAAACAACTAATACTAATTAGTTCGATTAAATTAAAAAAATATCTCCATCCAAATCTACTATATGAAAGTTGCGAGGCTCTCTCCTGACTCGCCACATAAGCATTTCAAATCACGACACCTCGCCATTTTTTTCTTCTGGAACGAAAGCATCTCCTCTTTTTTTACGGTTCAATTTTGAAAGGAATCTCAGCAGTTTCTTGCTTCTCGTCTTCCGCTTCCACCGTAGGGTTAACCACCATTTGTGTCAATCGTCTCACCAAAGGTTAGGTCTACTTCTCAATTTTAGTAACATCACATTCAGAAAAGCAACTCAATTACCAGTGCCGCTGTTCGTTACTTGAGGTTCAGTGACCGGATTCATACCTTAAAATTGGTCTGTGTTTGAAGGTTTCATTCCATAGAGTTTGATATGTGATGTCATTTCCTATTTCTTTTGCAGATTTTCAACGACCAGATAAGATAACAGATGTACTGGATCCCAGCCAGAAAACTCTGATGGCAAAAAGAACTATTAACTTTAACTTGACTTTTATTCTTAAGGACGAAATGGGGTTCATCGTTTTACATAAATGGGATTCTCTCCTACTGGGTAGTTTATGCTTCTCCCAATCTCAAATATCTGCTTTCCGTAACAGATATCCACTTTTTCTCTTGCAGATATGGGATGTAGGTCACAAGTCTGAAGCACACAAGAGGAGGCTAACCAAAACCCCAAAGCAACGAATCTCGGTAGCACAAATTAGTTCTTGGTAAGCTCATTTTTTACTAAATTGTCTTAGATCCAACACAATCTTCTATCTGTTTATGACTAAAGCAATCAAATGATGGCCGAGTGCAGTTGAATTGCTACTCATACTAAGGTTCGCATAATACTATTGTCTACTTCTTGTCGCAACCTACGCTCATCTAGATATGTCTTACCATGTTAGTTTCCCTTTCTCGGTATTAATTCTCTCTACATTATATATTGTAAACATGAAATTTTTAAATAAATAAAAACGTGTGTGATTTCGTTTTACGGAATCCACATCTTTTTTGCTTTCATTACATAAACCAGAATAGTTTTAAAATTGACATTGTTTCATCAGGTGTTTTAGTTCTACATTAAATTTATATAGTAGATGTGAAATCAGAGCCCGGTATTTGTTTGCTTTTAATCATATGTTGTTTTATGTGTAATTGAGGTAGGATCACTTCTCCGTCCAAGTTGCTCTCCATGATCACAAATTCAATAGAAAGAGAACTTATGATTTGAAACTGGTTCGTTTCTTCTAAGCATAATTTCTTACTAGGTGACTCACCCGCGCATATGCGCGGTCATGAATTTTTAAAATTAATTAATATTTTGTTATATTTGTTTTAAACTTTTGTTTTGTTTTTTTTTGCAATTTTTATGTTTTAATATTAAATATAAAATAACGTAAATAATTTTAAGTTGTTGTTTTAATTAAGATTGCTGTTTTGTATTACTTTATTTCACAAATTTTTTCTAATTTCATTCGTGGTTTTGTTTTTTGTTTTATTTATTGTTTGTTTTAAATCTAGTAAATATGGTTACTTCCGGTTAGTTTGATTATTTTTGTTATCTTGACAAATTTTTTATTTTACTAATTAATTCTATATACATGTATTTGCTTTTTTTTGAACTTTTGTAAATCTACTAATCACTTTAAAATTGAATCCAAAAATTAAAAATAGAATTTTTCTTTACTTTTTTAATCACGTTCTAATATAAAAACTTATTTTTTAAAAAAAACATTTATATTATTTCAAAAAAATAAAATTTAAAAATAAATATTTTAATTTTAATCATAAATTAATATATAAAAAGATATTTAAGAAAAAGCTTTTTTAAAAAATAATTGAATGTACTAATTTTATCTCATTAAGGGTAGCTCTATATTTGAATATATAATAAAATTATTTAAACTTAAAAAAAATAATTCTATTGCTAAAAGGTGTAATTTTTTTTTTTTGTAATCATGTTAAGAATGTTTTTTAATAAATACATTAACTTCTTTTTTAAGTTTTTGAAATTTCCTTTTTCTTATTTATAAGTTTTAACCTTTTTAACTTTTTTCCTTTTAAAAAAGAGAAATGGTCTCAGATAACACATATCTAAGTTTTTGTGACTCTTATACCACACAAAGCACAAAATGACTCAACTAACATTCATTAATTATTTAATGACTATTATACCCTCATTTTAATTAAAACAGAGAATTAAATAGTTGGTGTGAGTAACAGATCTCCTCGAGTTCTACGGCGTGAAATCGAAGTCGACGTCGAAGGTTTGAAATCAAATACCTATGGCGTGAAATCGGCGACGGACAACGACAACGACGGTGGTGGTGGCGTACGACGGCGACGGAAGAAGAGGGACGAAGGAACATATGTTCATCAACCTCTGCATTTCTAATCGACGGAAAGTTTGTTCAGAGGTTCGATTTGATTAGCTTTATCTCGTTTTATTAAAACTTTGTATGAGTATTTCATAGACATATCAAAATCGATTTGATTATCCCTGCCTTGTTTGATTGAAACTTTGTATGAGTATTTCATAGACAAATCGATTAGATTAGCTCTGCTTTGTTTAATTGAAATTAATTGAAACTTTGCATGAGTATTTGGTGGTTTTGCTTAGTTAATTTTTTTACGTGTTTTTCTCTTGTGATAGGTTTCATTGTTGTTCTCAATCATGGAAAATATATTGTGTTGTGGGAGAGTGGAAGTGTATATGAGATTTTGAATGGAGATTTTGTGTCGATCAAACAAAAAGGGCTTCTTTGTTCAAGATAAGTGATAATGTCAAATACCAGGAGTTAGTGGAGATGCTTAGTGAAGATTTTAGACTTCAGAACAAAGAGATTTCACTGAGAAATGGTTTTAGTTTGTCTATGAAATCTGCTTATGAAGACTCTCGCCCAGTATGTTTAGGGAATGAAAGACAACTGAGAACTTTTATCAACAAGATAAAAGAGAATGCTGAAATTAGTCGTTTGTGTATCAATATAAGTAGACGGTTTCACTTCCTTGAAATATTCATACATACCTTCCTGAATTAGTTGATTTGCTTCCTAAATATTGCATTCATTTATGAGTTAGGAAGTTTTATAGTTCAATTGTCCTGCTTTCTTTGTCTTGATGTATGTGAGTGACAATAGCAATCTTGTTCATGCAGATAGTGTTGGAAGTAACATTCACTCAACAAACTTATGCAATGAAAATATTATTCAAGTGAATGACATTGAAAGCACACAGTTGATGCCAAATCTATGTGGAGATTCAGAAGTTGTAGGTCATAACATTCATGAAAACATTAGGTATATATCATCGTACATATTAATGCATGTTTTTTTTTTTGTTTCTTGACTTCCTACAAAGAGGATTAAACCTGTTGGTGAGTTTGGTGTTCCAGGTTCTAAATCACAATAAAACAAGTGCGGCATAAATGACATTGGAGGACACAACAAGCTTAGATGCAGAACATTTATATGATAAAGTTTGATCGTTAAACTAATACTTTTTTTTTATGTTTTAGAAAGCGTTTCAGCTGTTTTAGAAATGCTTTCCTAAATTTATATGCAGTTATTTTAAACACGATTATGCATTTTTTTTCTTTTTTCGGATTTGGTTATGAGTTTGTGAAGTACATATTGTCACTCATTTCTTCATGATTGGTGTTTTTATAATTAAAAATGATCTAGTTTTTCGAAATGTCAAAGTTTTATGATTTCATGAAGGCCTTCTAAATACGATAGGTACCTTCCAAAATTCGATAACCAATGAATTCTCACATTTTTTAACATAGGTTTTTAACTTGTATTAATGACCGAATTATAATTGATGGCTACGACCACTTAAAACTCAAAAATGATCTAATTACTTAGAAATGTCAAAGTCATAAATTCATAAAGGTTTTCCTAAATCCGAGAAGTTCCTTTCTAAATCCGATAACCTATGTAGTCCCACATTTTTCACTGTATGTTTTCCACTTGTATCAACGAACAAATTATAACCGTGTTTTAGTGGCTACAACTACTTAACAAACTCAAATATGATATAGTTATTCGAAATATCAAAGTTTCATAAATTCATGAAGGCCTTCCTAAATTTGATACGATAATTCCTAAATCCTATAATCTATGAATTCCCACATTTTTTAACATAGGTTTTTAACTTTTATCAGTGACCGAATTATAATCGTGCTTTAGTGGTTACAACCACTTAAATAAACTCAAAATGATATAGTATCTTCCAAATGTCAAAGTGTCGTAAATTCATGAAGGCCTTCCTAAATCTGATAAGTTCCTTCATAAATCCGATAATTTCCTTCCTAAATCTGATAACCTATGAATTCCATAAATTCATGAAGGTCTTCCTAAATCCAATAAGTTTCTTCCTAAATCTGATCACCTATGAATTTCCACATTTTTCTACATAGGTTTTCCACTTGCATCAATGACCGAATTATAACCATGGTTTAGTGGCTACAACCACATAGCCTAGTGGCTACAACCACATATTACAGTTTCATAAATTCATGTAGGTCATCCTAAAACAGTTTAGTTGATTCATAAATATTATAAATGCTATTTCATAAAACCGACTTTTCAAGTAGCACAAAAAAACTGTCAAGTAGCTATCCAAGTGAACAAAAAAATATTCAAGTTTTGAAAAACTGATAAGAAGAAGTTCATCCATAGTATCTCGAACGAACTCCTAGGAGATTTCACAAGCAATTATGTCGTAAAGGTTTTCATCTGCAATAGACATGTCCTTAAGCTCTTCTCTGATCATGAACTTCAATATTGGAAGTTCAATAATTTCTGAAAAAGAATCACCCAGTTTTGCACCTAAAAAATCACAAAAGTCAAAAGTTAAAAATACGAGATTTAGTAAGACTTTCCTAAATAGCAACAATCGCTTTATATGATCTTCCTAAATACAAAAAATGGCTTCATAATGACCTCATAAGGCCTTTCTAAGGTGTTCCTAAGTACCAACAATCACTTCCTGAGGTCTTCATAATTACCAATATTAAACATTAATAAAGTCTTTCTAAAACAAAAAATTGTTTCCTAAACTTTTTATAAAAATCCGAGTTCTAGCAACATCTTCCTAAATACCAACAATGGTTTTCTAAAGCCTTCCTAAATTCCAACAAATGCTTCCTAAACTCCAACAAATCCTTCCTAAATACCAACAATCGCTTCTTAAGACATTCCTAAATAGCAGCAATGGCTTCCTAAGGTGTTCCCAAACACCAACAATCACTTCCTGATGCTTTTCTAAATAGGAACATTAAACATTATACAAGTAGCATATGACACAAAAGAGAGATAAGAAAAGACAAACCTGAAACGGTTTGTGTTGAGTAACTCTCTTTTGAGAGACCGATGAGAAAATCAAGCGTAATCTATACAAAATAAACAAACAACGTATCAATAAGGTCTTAAAGGATTTAGTAAGAAGAAAGCACGTTATGGACTTTAGTGTTTTTTGTGGCAGAACTGAATACAAGAACAAACTATCCAAAAATCTGTTCTTTAACAAGCATTGAGAGAGGTATGTGATTCTCCACACCACCAAAATTTGGAAAGAAGAAATCAGAGACCATTAAAATCCCAAGCTTTGATTCCGCCATGGATTATGGATTCGAACCTCTAAAATTTCTGAATTATAAACAAACCACGATGTGGTAGAACACGTGGAGAACATCTCTCGATTCTGAAATTCATCAAAATAAAACTGAATATTAAATTAGGAGAGGGAAATTCTACGATTGCTCATCCAAATCCCAATTAAACTACAAAGAACTATAAAAGAACTAAATTTCCCAAAGGAAACAAAAACGACACAAACTGAATTTCACAGAATCTGAGCAATAGAGAAGGGGATCAAAGATTCAAACTTTTCTCGGGATCTCCACACTTGTCGAGATGGTTTTTTATGGCGGACTTTGAAGACTTGGTTTCCTGCAATGGCAACGACGAAGTTTGGTGAATCGGTTTGCGGAGATGACGGACGTCGGCGGCGACAACGTAGGTTTTCTCCTTCGACTGCGATGATTGGAACGACGAAGGCTTAGACGATGGCGACAGACGACTGCGACGGCGAACGACGAAGGCTTAGACGACCGCGATGGACCACTGCGACGGCGAACGACGACGCAAGGTTAGGGTTTCAGAGAGAGCGTTTTCTGGTTTTTTTTCTTTCCTTGTTTTATGAGAGGGGTAAGATGGTCTTTTGTTTGTTTAATGAATGTTAGTTGTGGAATAAATCAGCGTGTGTGGTATTCTGGGAATGAAAACCAGAAAGTGTGGTATCAAGGAGAATCTCCCTTTAAAAAATAATAATTTATTTTAAACATATTTATAAAGTATAAGTTTTAAAAAAAAAATCGTTTTTTACAAAAATTTAAAAATTGGATAGTTATAAAAAGTAATATAAAACAAATTTGTAAATAAGAAAAAGGAAACTGCAAATACTTTTTTAAAAAGAAGTAAATATATTTTTTTAAAATTATATAAAAGAAGTAAATAAGAAAAAAAGAAATTTAATAAATAAAAAATTTCTTTATTTTTTAAACACGTTTTTAATATATAAATTTTTATTTTATTAAAAAGAAATTGAAAAATCAAACTTTCCTTTATTAAAAAGAAATTAGAAAAAAATTATATCATTAAGGGTATGCGTGTAATAGACCACGGTGAAAATCAACGTGAGCGCGACACGTATGCAAGTGACTTCTCAAATAATATTATATAATATTGTTATCACAAAGGTTATAAATCTGCAATATCACCTTTCTAAACTTATTATTGTACTTGCAGATTCTAGAAGATTATAGGAACATCTATATACGTCCTTTATAGAAGAACCAGAAAAACCGGCAAATTTCACTTACTGCAGTTTGTCTTAAGCTAAGGATGCTTCTGTTGTTAGGAGAAAGAGTAGGAAACTATGGAGTCCAGAGCAAGTCAGCAAAAGTTAATTGGAAAAAAGATTGAATATGATGTGGTTGATAATAAGCCTAATAAGGTAATCTAGAAGAATCTTGTGAATACCCATTTTTTATTGCAAAAAATGACTGTCATAGTGTTGGCTAAATAAACTCAAAAGGTTTGTCAACTCAGTGAAATTTTTGGTAGTATAAATGAAGAAACTCTGTGAAAAATAAGCCGTATGGAGGTAGAAGAAAAAGTATTTTGGAGATGCGGAATGCAAACCACCTGAGATGACCAATTAACCCAGCTGGATTTTAAGTTGAATTGGCAAAACAACTTTAAATGCTTCTATCTTGAGAGCTAATCCAGTGACACAAATTTGGACAAAGATCCTATTAAGGAAAAAGGACCAACAGTACAACGTGGAATGAGCCTACTTTGGTTTAATGGTTTAGGGAAAACGACCTATTTCTCCCTCGGAACTATCATATAGTAACAGATCCACACAAAGTTCCAGCCTCGTTCCATGTCCCCATAGTTTTATAGTTCGAAACCTAAGTCCCCACAGTCTCATAGTTCGAAACATATTATCACACAATACCAAAGATCGAAACTAACCTCTACACAAACCGTAATCAATTGCGGTTTACGGTTTACCAAAACTAATGATAACCAACGAAAAAAAGATTAGACCGAATTAGGATCCGATTAAGATCCGAATAAATGGTTAAACCGAAATTAAAAAAACCAATCGAGATTTAATCTTTAAATCGAAACCAAACCCAAAAAAAAAAATCCAAAAACTCTAAGAATCCTAATCGAATCCTCTTCCTCAGTTCTTCTTCCTGAATCTATTCTTTATGAATCCTTTTCCCGAATCTATTCTTTATGAATCCTCTTTTACGCCCAGGAGCCATAGGCGATACCGCTATAAACCCTAATTTTGAGCGCAAAACGGGAGCAACGAACAGAAATGCAGAATTCAATCCAAGACGACAAACTATAGACTCGGATTCCGATACCGAAACTATTCCACCGGAGGAAGGAAGCTTCGCTGATTGAGCCGTCAACGGAGACAGCTAGAGAGATCACGGACAGCGACGGGGAGAGAGAGAGAGAGAGAGCTATGATCCAGAGAGAGAGAGATAGATTGAGGCGGTCGCGAGATGATTGGGGCTTAGGGCTGAGAGGGTGAAACAAAACTTCGGGGATGATTTTTTTCTGAGAACTTTGTTAATGTTGTCGGCGTTTTTTATTTCCCCTCTCCATTTCCTATTTTTTTTACATAAAAGAGAGATCCAATCCACAACTCTTTCTTTAGAACATGATGAGCACCATCGTCATCCATTTTTTGTTGATTTTTATTTCAACCAATTTTTTTTTTCCCAGAAAGATTATTTTGTTTCTCTCTCAATTGAATTTCATGTAATAACAAATTTCAGATAGATTTATCTATGTAATATGATCGGATTCAAACATATATTTCTACAAGTTATTATAATCTGGAGTTTATATAACATTTTTATTTGTGCATAAAAAACACTCAGCTTTTGAGCTCAGAAAAAAAAAATACGTAGTGGAAGAAAGAAACAAATTAACAGAAATGCGAAAGAAGAAAAAATAAATAAATAAAAAAACAAAACAATCGGGAAATTTCCGGCCATTACTTTTCTACCTTTCCTCTCTCTCTCTGATTCATCATCTTTTTTTTGAGGGGATTCATCATCTTTGACGTCTTTGGCGGCAGATTGAAAAGGGAAAGACGACGGAGGAATTTTTGTTAGTTTATATTGAGGGGATTTTGCTCTTGTTTCCTCAGGTGTAGATCTGAGGTTGGATTATTTCGACCAGGGGAGATTATTTTGTTCTTCTTCTTTTCTCTTGGTGTGTGATCACGTAACTCTTACGAATTCTGGTGAAGAAGAAGAAGAGAAGGCGGTGGAAATGAGCTCAGAAAGAAATGCTTCTTGGACCGGATGATCCGATTGGGGCGGGTTTTTAATTCGGTTTAATATTTGGTTTATGTGTTTTGTTGTTCGGTTTATGTCGTAAACCATTAAAATCAGTAATGGTGTGGTAATGGGTTTCGAACTATGAGACTGTGGGGACTTAGGTTTCGAACTATAAAATTGTGGGATATGGAACGAGGCTGAAACTTTATGTGGATCTGTTACTATACGATAGTTCCGATGGGGAAATAGGTCGTTTTCCCAATGGTTTATCAAACTTTTTCTGCTTTTGGTTCGTGTATTGATTTTTGTATTCAGAAACATCAGAAATCAAGTTGTTTATTTAGTCTGTTCTTCAACAAAATTATTAGTATATTTGATTCCATAGTGACAGTTACCTACATTTCAATTCTTATTTATTATATCGATTATAACTTTTTAACATCAATTAAACGGTCTAATATCTACAATGAGCTTCTGCTTCTGCAAAAAATATTTAAAATATTTTAAAGTGGTATCTCTTTTATATCTTATTTTTAAAACAAGGAAATTACAACTAAGATTTCAAGAATCATATACATATAAAAATAGAAATAGAAACCAAATAACGAAAAGTAGATGGTTATATATATTTTTAGAATTTCTCAACAAACTTGTGGCATTTTATTATATCTTATTTTAAAATAAGGAATTACAATTACGATTTTAAAAATTATATACATATAAAATGTAAATAAAAAAACAAAAATTTAGATCTATAAATTTCTTCATTACACATATACGCGCGGGTATTCACCTAGTGACTAATAAAAACAAGTATTTTTTATTTTGTTAGTGTATAAAAAATAATTTTTCGTTGTTCGATTTCATTTTTACTCGACCATTTAATGATAATTCCGAAAAGATGTTTGTATATAATAATATTTTAAACGATGGTCATGTTAACAATTTTACTTCTATAATTAAAATCTAGTCATGACATTGAAACAGTTCTGGTTATAGCTCTCTCTACAAGAACCTGTGATTTAGATGATTTTGCTCGTATACAAAGGATCTCAATGATTAAGTACACTTGATAATATCATTTTTCCGTCAAGAGCTCAAATATGTATTATCCAAACCACATAAGATGCCTCAATTATGTCCATTCCAGTCACATAGATATAATTTTTTTTTTTCTAGACGAATAGAGTTTGAACTTTGACCTAAGACTACTTGATACGACCCAATCATGGGACGCTGCAAATTGTTTAAGATGGTATTTAGGGAGGCATATTTTGTTAACGACATATTTTCTAACACACGTACCTACTCACATGGTGATAACCGAAGAAACGAGAGCACGAGTCACATCAACATTAATCCATTTTTTGCTTCTCCACATTATAACTAAACTACCATTAAAGTACCAATTAGAAATCTATAATATCACGATTAGTATTACAAAACTAGATTATATAGATCGTTGGATAGAAACGTATCGAGTTTGGCGTACCTACAAGATCAATGCCTTTTTTCGTTCGCGAGATTATAATATTGAGACATACACGTTCCTTATGTTAATATTTCACAATTTATCAAATCTTATGGAACATGATGATCTGGATTCTGGACCCATCAAAAAAGATCACAGCTGTAATTTTCTCAAAAGAGCTAATGCGTCCTTATTCCTTAAGCAGATATTGATTTGGTTTTATTAACCAATAATACTGGCCCACGTGTCTTGATCAAATAATAAAGATACCATAACTATGTCACGTGACACGCACATGGTCCATTCCCATGCATGCCTTTCCACCTCGCGCCGGGTCGTCCCCGTCGCTACCAAACCAAGGGATAAAAAGTTTTTGTATACAGGTCCCAATTTTTTCTCTTTTTTCTTTCTAAGACTATAGATTTTCGTATAATCTTGTAAACGAAGTACTTTACGGGGCCTAGCGTTGTAATGTGAAGTTCGCATTGGCACATGAAACAGTGATTTTCCCTATATATTTTTCATGTCGGGATTTATTTAACTAAACTTTTAATGATTTTACCGTCTTTAAAACATTCCTAAAAGGCTAAAACAGTTCATATTATTATAACATATCATAACTTATACTGTGTAAATTATACTAGCTAACATAAAGAAAATGCTGATGACTTCTTTTTTTGAGCTCAGCTAAAACTCCTCGCCAACTCCATGGCTTCTAAAAAAGTTACGCAACCACATTAGGCTTCGCACATCCATAGAATCCATCTCTTGCAAAACATACCTTATCCCATTATAATCCCCGGCTTCCCCAACACAGACGAACGCTATAGCACCAGATTTTCAACCCATTCTTTCATTTCTTGACTTGGAGTAAACATCAAGAATTGCTGATGAGCAAGTGACCTCATCAGGTATCAAAACCGGTTCTATGCATTCTCTCAAACCACTCAATAATAGCATTGTCGTCTAAAGATTTCACCTTCTCGAGAATAAGTAATGTTATCAAGCTCAACACCATCCTTAACCACTTTAAGTGTCATCTCCTCTATAAGCTTAAACTGCCTCCTAAATCCTAGAGATTTCGTTGCAACACTGTAAAATATTGTTCTCGTGGGAATCAAACTCTTAGTTATGACCCCCACTCAATGACTCAAAACATATGACACTTTTTTGCCATTGTCTCAAAGCTACTGAGCACCAACATGCAGGCCGTTATCTTTACTTAGTGGTTGACGGGTTTTGTCAAGAATAGCTAAAAGCTCCGAAAAAAAAATTATTGAGGATTGTAAGAGCATCTTTATCGGTGAGAGTCTATTACAGCTTCTCAAAAAAATCAAAAAATTAATATTTTAATATTTTAATTATATTTAATTTTTCTTTAAATAAATAGACAATTTGCTATTGGACACCTGTAAAACCAGTATCTGAGAATATCTACTAGAAGAACACAAACCAATATCTACAATTTGCTATTGAAAATCTCTCGTCCCACAAACGTTTCTGCCCTAAGAGTAAGCAGAGTTTTTTGTCTCTGAAGTGAAAGAACTGACCTCTTGGGTCTTGTGTGATCGACCCAGACATAATTCGTTTTAGACAAGACATGGGTTTATTATTGTCTGAGTGTTGCTGCTGAGAAAAGCTTAAATTGCTCAGAGAGAGATGGGGTTTTGGTGATTTGTCCCTCGTCTAAATTCTACAGTTTTAGGTTGTTTGGAATTACAAAAAATGTTTAATTTTTTTTTTTGTACGAGATTATCTTAAAAGAAGAAAGAATATAGTCTCTCTATGAATATGTTTGGTTCCAATTCAATATCGTTAAGGCATCTCCATCGAGGAGATGAGAGAGCGTCTCTACAGTTTAAAAAAAATAAAAAATAAAAAAATTATTTCATTTGTTTTAGATACTTCACTCAAAGCAGAGACTTATACGTCTCTTAAACTTTAAGTTCATATTTACTAATATTTATTAATTGATACCTTAACTAATGGAGATGATCTTACATATGAGAAAAATTTTAAATTTTGCGAGAAAAGTAATTAAAATGATTTATCAAATTAAAAATATTGTGTGTGATGTTTATGTCGAAACACGCGTTTCGTCAAACATCTCGCGCTCGTCGAAGACTTGGCGTGCTCGCGCTCGTCGAAGACTTGGCGTGCTCGCGCTCGTCGAAGACTTGCGTGCTTGGCAAAGATTCAAGGGGTCGTAAAAAGGGTTTTAAGGGTTCGTCCAAATGATAAGGAAAGTGAAACGCAGTCGTTTTTATTAAAGATGTTGAAGAGACAAACTGTTACAAAGCAAGCGCTCGTCAATTACAAAGTTATTTGGCGTGCGCTCTCTCAATCATTTTCAGATCCCCTCTCGGCTCTACAGTGCCCTCTATTTATAGTGATCGTTGGGCGAGACAAGTTTATTTACGAGTGACGTCATTGCGAGCCGTACATTCTTGGTAGGCTGGGCGACTGATTGATGGGCTCGTCGAAATCTCTTATTGGGCCGAATCTGGTGCTCAAAGAGGCCTAGTGAGGATTTCAATTTCATTTAGATTTCTAGAACTAAATTTCTGTTCATTTTACTCGATAATAGACTTCCAAACTTTGCCCTTTAACTTGTCTTCCAAGACTTGGAGCTTACCCAACTCCTTTAATCTACGGATAAACTTTCAGAATCTATTTAGGCAACAAGCTCTATGAGTTACTCGTCTAGCAAAGATAGGTAAAACTTAAAAGTATAAACGGCCTGCTGTTTTTTGCGCAACTAACGACCAATTTAACCGTTTGACCATAGAACCAAAAATAAATAATAATAATAATTGCAGCCCTTCTAACTTCAAGGGCCATATCATAGTTGGACTTCAAATATCTACGACCCAATGGGATATTAACTTCGATATTGTTTCGCATTTTTTTTTTTGTAATCTAAATCCGAGCATTAATGCAACTATGTAGAGATATTCAAACTGGTGCATTTCAACTTAGCCCAACATAGTATAAGTGGGCCTTTTACTTGTTATCAGACCCCTTAATCGATCGAACTTAATTAGGAGGTTAAATTTATTCTTGAAACCATATGTATAAAAATTTTAATTTCTTTTGACAAAAATGTTATTTAATTTCAAGATTATAAGTTTAATATTTTAACGTAAAATAAAAGCCCTACAGTTCCATATAAGATATTTACTGATAATAGTTTTTAGTTGAATGTTAATATCATTAGGACTTTTTTTATCTTCTTCCTTTTTTTTTGGTTAAAGTATTCTGGCACGGGTTTGAAAATGTTGATTTTTAAAATCATATTATTATATTTCCAAACAATGTTGGATTTCTGATTAAAATAAAAATACTTACAAGGATTTGTTGTGCGCGCATAAAATAGAATTCCTAAATACTATTTACAGGAAATCATGTGATAATTTGTGTGCCTTAGCTAATGCATGGGTTAACCCTCGTTAACTTCTAAACCATATGCAATAATGATTAAAATTATGTAAATCAATGTTCGCCCTCTTGCACCGGAAGCGTTTTCTTGGCCGGAGCCGCCACCACCAACATGGACGGGCTCGCTGCAGTGGTGACTCGTTCGCAGCGAGGACACATTGTGAGGCTTGAGGCGGAGGTCACCGTGGATGGGCCCACTTTCATGGCTCTAAGCTCTTCTACTTCTCTATGAAGCCTGTGGTTTTGCTCGGTTAATGAACCAAACCACCTTTTAAGATACTCGCATTCCATCTCAGTTTGCTTCAATTTGCTCCTAAACCAAACAAATCCAAGATTGGTACGGTACGAGTAAATTATTCATTGATCTAAATATAGGTTAAACTCATCGAAGTTGTATACAAGTTGTTAATTTATAAGTATAACATAAAAACAAGGATCAAATATGCTTGTCGACGATGCAAATAAATTAATCTAAAGTATATAAAGTCATGGAAAATAAAAAACGCATGAACGGAGAATTGAAATATGAGTCAAAAGGGCATTGATGAGAAAGTAAGTACACGAAGCAGAAGGAAGAAAACACATTGATTGATTTGCTTGGATTTATTAACATATAATTATATAAATTGAAAGAAAAAAAGAGGCTATAAAATAACTATACTTCTGTTATAAAAAAGGGGGACGTTATGATTATAGTTATATTTTGGGAAACCGTCATAATAGTATTACGACCAATGTTGAAACTCTTCTTATTTATTGCACCATGCATACCTTTCCCATCTGTTCACAATTATTGAGAGATCTTACATTTAATCATTTTTTATCCTATACTATAAATGAGTAACAATTTTTCTTTTTAACAATGACTGTTGACTGACGATTTGTAAACTGATTAATACTATATGTTATACACATTAACAAATTAATTGACGCAGAAATTGAATGACATTATATTACGTTACCAGACAAAACAATGTAATGAGACGAGTGATGAGTAGTGTATGAAACGTTGAGACCTTGACACGTGAATCTATAGGTATTATATATGTACTTATGTATACACACGTATATATTGACGTACACGAGCCGAAGTGTTTTTCATACACGACTTGCTCCAAGTTACATCACACATTAAAAAAACGTGTTAATGGATATCCTAATTGGCGGCTTCAAAATGCTGTTGTCACTTATGAAAATAACCATGCAACAACACATATATACGTGATGTGACATATATAACTACTTCAACACAAATACTATATCGTTTTTATTAATGTGTGTTTAATTGAGTGGCTGTTAGTTTCTCTGTAAATTTTTTGACTTGATAAGTTTAGGTCAATTGAAAATTTCCCTTTTATATATGTAGCAAGTGGTGATTCATATATACAACTCTTCCAGAATTTAAGAAGGACCTAGAAGGACAGCATTATAAAACAAATATTTGAAAGAGGAATGAGATATAATGTATGAAAAGGACAACATTAACTTTTTATTATTTAAGGGTACGACTTCTATGTTAACGGGGTGGGTCGAATCCGATTCAGATTTCATTTTTTTTTTTTTGCTTTATTTTATATTCCGTCAACGTTTAACGCTTATGTGAACTCTCAAAATTAATCATCAACCACCCGCTTATTGTTTAACCTTGTCATAGTCAGATATTTATTCACTAATGATGTAAAAGAAAAGGGTGGAAAAAAAATAAAAGAAAAAGAAACCGTACCTTGCTCTACGGTTTTGGAACCAAACTTCAATTTGTCTTGGCCGTAGCATCAAATGCTTTGCAAGTGCTTCCTTTTGTTTCTACGTTTTACGAAGAAAATAGAGACACATATTTTTATATAATTATTATTTATTCAAGAAAACTTAAAAAACTGCTGCTATTGAATAATAATTACGGGATTAAGGGTATGATTCTGTCTGAAACTATCTTCAAGAAGACGAGACTGTTCTCTGGTTAGACGGAGTTTCTTGCGCGGAGGAGCAGAGCCACCGTGGCTGAGCTCTTCATCGTCTTCAGACGACGGCAATCGATTCATGTCTAGCTTTAGCTGTTCTCTTGCTCCCCCACTTCCTTCATCTGAAACTTATTGTGTGTATAACATTAATTTAAAAAGAAATGATACAAACAAACGGAATTAATATCGTGATCAAAGAAACAAGACGATGAAAACATAATTATATATCTCTTTAAAGTGAATTTCATTTTATATAGCTTCTGTGATTCGCTGTCGCTTAACTTTGCTGATTCTTCAGCCTTATCTTTTATTACTTCCAGTTTTATTGTATTAGTCTAAGAGCTGTGATAACTCTTCCTTGCCCGTGTAATCTCAAAGTTTAAATGAATGAGAAGTACGGTTTTGAAAAAAAAAAAAAAACATGGCGATGAATAGTTCTTTATAAATAAAATGATGAAATCAGATCAGCACCAAACATATATAGAATCCGAACACAAACTCCATATATATATATAAATATGTTTGCATATATAGTTACTTAATTATGATCATTTTATATATATGCATATAGAGTGTGTTAGTGTATGGCTTACCGGAGGGGGGAGAGGAAGAGAAGCCTGGAACGGAGATAGTAAGATCCAAGTTTGAAGAGTTTTCTGGTAAGATCGCCATTAATTAATTTATTTAGGGTTCTTCCGGAAGAAGAAGAAGAAGAAGAAGAGAAAGTAAAGTTAGAGAGGGAGACTAATAATAAAGAGACAAACTTGTAGCGTGGCGATGCCTTTATATTTATATTTACACATACATACTCTTAAGTATGTGTATGTGTATATACATTAATACACACACACGCATGCGTAATCCATATGGGAGTAGATAATAGGTACTATATGTGTATGCGCACGTATATTATTGTCGTGTGTATGTACGTAAATAGTAGTTTTATCATAAAGGATATATCCAGAGTAATGTAAGGAGAAAAATAGTATTAAGATGCCTAATGTAATGTACAGGTGTCCATAAAATAAATTTACATTATTAAACTACGGAACTTTTAAACCGTTTTAAATTTAATTAGAAAATACGTAGAGAATTTTTTAAAATAAAAGTCATGGATTAATAAATACAAGAGCGCGGGGCTTTTGACTGAAGACCGCCGGTCAAAGGAGCATGAGAAGAGGTCGTCCGATAAGTGACACGTGGCAAACAGTAAATCAATAGCGAAGTAAATGCTGACTCCGTGTGGGAGACTAACCAGCAGGTTTTCTGTTTGTTTATGTAATTAATTAATTAGCATTTACTATTCTCTACATTTTTTTATTGTTATTGTCATTTTAAAAATAAAACCTTTGATCGATTTTCCTTTTCTCCTCTTTTCCATAGGAACCTGAGTCGGTCCAAATATTTAGCTTGTGAAAATGATTGACACACCCCGAACTCTTCTTACTCTATACGCCTCCACATTCCATTATATCGCATAACTTAATTATTTATTTGCTTTACTTTTTTCATTATATACGTAGTATATATTTAGATGATGACGTTTGTTATTATTAGGAGAGTGAGAAGGATAACTGATGAAAATTATTGAGATTGATCAAAACGCATATTCAATAATCATAACTACTACATTAATTTGGGTTTGTTGATTCTTTTGTACCGTTTATAGACGAGGCATTTAATAAAAGATTAGAAAAGAAGATGTTTCCAGATTCAGTGATACTAGTAGTTTATATGACCGTGGGTCAATGTCCATCTGCTAACCCTGAACATGTAACGTTTCACTACTCGATTGTAAAGTTTATTTTTAGAAAAAGTTTTGAACTTTTTGTTTGTTCACTCAAAAACTATTTAAATTAGACTAAAATAGCGCTTAGTTAGAAATATATTTTTGTGTACGCATGCTTCTTTGAAGAATTCAAAAGCATTTTACTATACATGTGAATTATGATTTTGCCATGAATTATTAGAAATCTTATAGTTTTATGCATATATGTAAAGTAGTATTTTTTTTATAATGATGTGAGCATACAAGTTTTATATGTTAAATAATAAATATAACAATACTAGCTAGGTGTTAATTTATTTTAGTTATTAAGATAAGTAAAAAGGAGTATATATATAAGATATAACATATGGACCGGTCTAGACATTTTGTGGTGCATTCTAGGTCACCTGCATGAGTCATATATTTGTTTTCTTGCATACAATAAGCAACTGAATTTAATCATATATATTACTGACTGGTTAATTATTTGGTTGTGCCCACGATTATATTAGTATATCCAGACTTCGTGATTTTGAAAATCATATGGTATTTGCTTATTAATATTTCACATCATAATTAAAAAGAAACTGATAAGAGCTCGCAAAAAAAAGAAGAAGTAATAATTGAAAAAAATAGAAATCATTTTTCTTGTATTCTTTGAGAAACACCATGAATACAATATACATGTATTGTTAGCTCGCGCCACACATGAACAAGAATTGTTTCTGCTGCAACCAGAAAAAACTTATGCATTTAAACGTTATGGTGACTCTTTCCAGACGAATGGTTAGGAGTTGATTGCAATGACGTCGAAACCCAAAGTCTCCACTGAACACTTTAATAAAAATCTTTTATTTGAATGAGTTAATTATAGTATATCATAAAATGTTATACTCAATTTGATCTCTCTTAAGGGTAATTCTCAAAAATACCACACTTTCATTTTTTATGACAAAAATACTACACCAAGGTGAAAATGACAAAAATAACATTTATTGGAGAGAAAAAGACTATTATACATTTATTTTCATATGTTTCTTCCCAATCTCTTAAACCTAAACCATAAAACTCAAAATTTAAACCCTAATTAATAACTTTTGAACCCAAATTTATCAGTTTAATTATCTTTAAACAATTAAATAAATATTATTTTTATCATTTTCACATTGGTGTGGTATTTTTGTCACAAAAACATGAAAATGTGGTATTTAAGGATATTTTTCTATATTTAACGCTCTTCTAATTTCAAGATCCATTGCCTGGCCCTATGTGCGTCATTAATCTTTTTTTTTTTTCTCTCTTGTAAACAATGTTTCCCTAGCTCGGTAATAAATTACTACAAGTTATGTGTTGACAAAAATGGTTTTAGATATTTTCATAGAAAATCGAAGACGAAATGTGAACAACCTATAACAGATAGATTCGAAACAGAGCTTCTTAAATAAAATATTTTTTATACAACAACAGATTATTAGAAGAAAAAAAAGGATTGCCATAAATAACAAAAAAAAAAATTGGTACCGATAAATATTATCATTAATTTTAGGTAAATATATAAAGGCTGTTATCTTTGTTTTCTTTTTAAAAAGTGAATTGATTATCTTTGTTGCTGCATGATGATCTGCGTTCATTACGTTTCAGAAATAAATAAAAACATTAAAGGCAGTTTGTTAACATCACACCACATTTGTGTAGTCACTAGTCACCACCACCATATTCTTTGTGCGGTTGATCGCACACAACTACAATCATTGTCTAGTTCTTTTTATTGAAAAATATGTGTATATATTAACATGATGCATATTAAAACAATAATGGAAATTGGCTAACGGCTTTAAACACAATAGTTAGAACTCGGCTATATCATGTGATTTTGTTTTTTTTGTTTTTTTTTCTTCATAGCGTAGTGAGTGATCACTGACCACTCTCTTTCAAGATTTCAATGGTTGCAAGTATGAATTTGTGTGGATTTTTAAAGCTTCAATTATTACTGCCATGGAAGGAGCATATAATTTGAGGGTGGGAGAGAAGATATTATAGAAAATGAAAAGAGGATCCCAAATTTGCACAAACAGCTTTTGTAGCTTCCGATGAGCAAATCATTCGTCTCGGGACGTACACAGATTTATCTTCCGACATCACTATCTTCTAAAGTCTAAAAAAGTTTTTGTCTTGTCTCATAATCATTCTCTTCTACTCTTTGGATCCAAACCCATTCCATCTACATTTCATTTTACTTTTTACTACTCATAAGGTTTCAATTTCAGTTCGCACACCAAAGACAATCATAAGTAACATTAATGCAAATAGATTTAGGGAAATAAGCAAATTATTTCATTATTGTGAATAAAACTAGGGTTAGAAAGCCGGCATAGTTATGTGTGCTAGCTTTTGGTGTTGTAGTGTTCAAAATAAACATGAGGAATTGTCTTATCATGATTGTCTTTATTAACCCCACCTCCCATGCTAATTCATCATACGTATAAACAATAAACTATATCAAAATATAAAATCCCTTAAATCATCATCAAAATATTGTCAACTTGCACCAATTATAGCTCATACACCCAAAAAAGGTGAATATATATATATAGGGTTCTATCTCAAACGATGATCTCTTGATTATGTTTCGTTTCACAAAACATGTTTGATATTCTTTAATATGATCGATTCAATCTAGATCTTGTTGTAGAGAAGCTAAGTGATTATACGATGGACATATTTGCTAGTGACAAGAAGACGCAGAATGATGAAGGACACCGATTCGCGCACACCAAGTGTCCATGAGAAGTGAAACAACTTACCAACACTTCAAGTTTCAATATGGAAGAGAAAGCTTTTTTGTTGGGGCAAAAGACAAGGAGGAGACAAGGAGGTTAGTGGGTCCCTTTCTTTGATGATTGGGTAGGAAACATTTTGTGGGTCCCCACTTGTCTCTTTGTCCCTCCCCGTGAGTCTCCTCATTGGTGGTTGCTACCTCAAAATCTCCTGTGGGGTCCCCCTCACCATTCCTATTACCACTTTCTACATTAATTCGCACTCCACAAAACTCTATCACGAAACGAGTTAGTAGTATAAAGCAGCCACTAATTTATACTTTTATAGATCCCATTAGTTTCAAGTCCTACTCAAATGAGACCACAGAACTCTACAAGGCATCAACTCTAAACATCCTTCTTTTAGAACGCGAAAATTAAAGCTTAGATGACACCAAGCATGCTCGATCTCTAAGATGGCCATAAAAGAACAATATTGACCCCAAAAGACTATACTACAAACAACATGTTGTATCATGTTATAGTGCCGAAATACCAAAAAGGGAATGCCACATACCGAGTATGTACTAGGAATATGGTATGTACATTGGCCTGGTGCAACCCTTTAGTCCCCTAGAAGACAAAGTGGCTGTCTCATGCTAAGCTCAGCTTTCAGCGCTGGAAACTTATCCAGGTCGTGAGAATCTCCTAGAACTTTCTGTGGAAACAGAGCATAAAAGGCAAAGTATGATTCCAAATAACATAAAATTTTGTTAAAATGACAGTAACGGGAGAACGAATGTTTACCAGAGCAGCTATGTGGGCTTCCTGCAACATATTGCCGTCCATTTCTAGCCTAGCGACCGGGAACTCTGGTAAGTGCCCAGACTGTTTCTTCCCAAGCAAGTCACCAGGTCCACGTAGAAGAAGGTCTATGTTTGCCAAGTAGAACCCATCTGATGATTTCCCCAACATATTCAACCGGTTTAGGCTATTGGCTGTTGACCCGATTAGTAAGCATTTTGATTTTCTGGTGCCACGGCCAACACGTCCTCGGAGTTGGTGTAACTGAGCGATTCCAAATCTTTCAGCGTTCATGACAACCATCATTGAAGCGTCTGGAACATCAACGCCTATCTCTATCACCTGGGTGGAGAGAAGTATCTGCGTCTCTCCGCTTCTGAATTTTCTTAGAGCCTCTTCTTTGTCGTCACTTTTCATCCTTCCGTGTAATAGTCCGCAGCTGTACTCTGGGAACTTTTTCGATATTACTTCGAGACCAGCCGAGGCAGCACGGAGCTGAGGCAGTTGCTCTGATTGTTCTATAACAGGATAAACTAGGTATACTCTCCCTCCAGACTTCAGGTCTTTCAGCATCATCTGACAATTGAAAGATGATATCTTAACATACCGTGGTATCTACTGTTGAAACTTTAAAAGCCAAAAGCAAAGTCTTGAATGATTGTTTGTTTGCTGGTAGCCAAGAAATGAGATGTAGTTATTGTCATAAGCATTACCGAGTAGACTTCCTCGAAGCCAGTCTCATTTCCCTCGAAAATGTGCGTCTCAACTGGTATTCTCCCAAGTGGCATGTCAGTAATCTGAAGAAACAAAGAGTTGCAGCCATTAACAATGCTTATAGACATTTGAATACATGGAACAGGTGAGTTTCTACCTAATGAATTAAGATGGAAACAGTATACATACTTGAGTCAAGGAAATATCTCCGTATAAAGCTAAGGCAAGTGATCTCGGGATTGGGGTGGCTGACATTGCGAGAACATGAGGAGCCATACTGAGATCAGCTTTGGAAGTATCATCAGAGTCAGATGAGCCAGTTTTTGATATTAAAGATGTCCCATATAACTGCAGCAGTCACGCGACACTAAACTTATACCAATTATATGTTGAGCCGATCATAGGCTATTTCAGCTAGAATCATTAACGCAATTATCTGGAAAAAAATCAAAATATTTTAGGAGCCTGACCTTGCTGTTAAATTTTCCTCTTTGGATTACACCAAACCGTTGTTGCTCGTCAACAATGGCAATACGTAATGCAGAGTACTCTATCTTTTCAGCTATCAGACTGTGAGTTCCAATTATAATCGATATAGCTCCACTTTGAAGATCCTGTCATCAATTTTCAGCTATAAGGAAGGCAAACTTATTGCATTGTCTAATATAAAGCGACGTATTAGCTGCATGACTTACCTGGCGAATCATTCGTGATTGTTTTGTTGGGGTTGAACCTGTGAGCAACCCAATGGTTGGCTTGGATTGTACACCCTCCATTTTCTCCAGCAGATCACGCAACTGTTCGTAGTGTTGGATCGCAAGTAATTCTGTGGGGGCCATGAAAGCTGCCTATATATGGGAAAAAGGTAACATGCTAATAACGAGTTAATGACGTACCTAAGAGGATCTGATTGAGGAATTAACTTCATACGTTGAATTTTATACAGATCGTAGAGAGAGTTCGTTTACCAACCTGGTAACCAGATCCTACGACCTCCATGCACGCCAAGAAAGCGACCACTGTTTTTCCACATCCAACATCGCCCTTAAAAAGGAAACCGATCTATTAAGAAACTTCTATCTGTTAAAAAGAATCACAAACTCTAACCCTAACAGCAAAAAAGATATACCTGCAGAAGCCGATTCATTGGAATCGGACGCTTGAGATCCCATATTATTTCTGAGGCAGCACTTAGCTGACTAGGA
This sequence comes from Isatis tinctoria, assembly GCA_010577795.1. Lineage (NCBI taxonomy): Eukaryota > Viridiplantae > Streptophyta > Magnoliopsida > Brassicales > Brassicaceae > Isatis > Isatis tinctoria. The sequence goes on along the minus strand of CM021250.1, from coordinate 9,986,147 downwards.
GTAAGGGAATATGGCAGAGCCTTCACCAAACTCTTGGTGAGAGTGGACCATTCTTCCATATAAACGGAATTGAGCACTGGATTTTTAAACTTTTCCAGCAATACATCTTTCTCTAATCTTGTGCCAAGACCTTGAAGCATTTGGTATAAGCGTGCCAACTGTATGAAAACAAAATCCAACGAGCGAAATGCTTTCTTTTTAACTCACAAATTATGATTAAGAATGCTGTTTCTGAGAAGATAATTAGCTAGCTACCTGTAGGTAGAAGAACTCGTCGAATATAAGCCTTTTGCGAGCTAAATCAGCCTCATCTAAATTCTTGGGCTCGTGAATACCAATATAGGCCTACATTTACAGGGAGGAAAAAATTGAAAATGAAAAGCAATTAAGGACATTAGATTTGGTTGTGGATTAAAGAAGAAGTTACTCAAAGTGCATGTTTGAACAGAGAAACAAGACTTACATCATGGAGAGATGGTAGGCCAAAAACTGTAGTGATTTCCTTAGGAAGCGGATCCATATTGGCAGGGAGAAGCCGCAGAGCCCTAAGAGACAAAAAGTGGGTGAGGTGCAATAAACAAGATCGACATATGTACTACTTGGTTCTGGGAAGTTCAAGTATTTTATCATATGCGAAGAACAATTTTTATACTCAGGCAACTCTTTTAACAAAAAATGATCATGTTCGAAATCTAAACGATCTCCGGGTGCACTTCAAACTATTGTCTCAACTACTTTTGAAAAAGTAATTTACACTCATCAGTCATCACCACTGACGATCATGAAATACAGAAGAGAAACAAAACCTGGAGATGACATCGCTAAGGAATTTTGGGGATAACCCTCCTTTTGCCGGGTAAATAGGATATGGTCTCCCCTGAGCAGAAAGTGATGACTCATCTTCATCTCTGAGTACATCAATATTGTATTCCTTCATTTCAAAATGATTTTCCGCACGCAACGCCTTCACCTAGATTTAGACGAGATTATCAACATATTCTTGAATCAGTACGTTGCCAAAAACTTGCATCCACGTGAATCTGATTCTTTAATGGTCTATTATCGCGCTAAATCAAGCCTAAGCCTCAAAAGTTTGATCTCAGGAAGAGAGCTAGAGGCTTATGCAGCAGTATAACAAACAAGTATACTACGTAATCAAGGCATAACAAGTTCATACAAAGCCAATTTTAGGGGAAACAAAGGACCAACCTTCCCGCTAACGCAAACAAGGTCCCCAGGTCTATGTTTTTCTTGTATACTATTGAGAAATGGTTGCCACGTAAAGCGAGCACCACGGAAAAATCTCTTCAGATGCAGAAAGAATGTTTTTCCTCCTTTGTCATCAGCATTACAATTCAGGTTCTCTGGAGTTCTGTCTCTTCCTGTGACTTCACAGCTGACAATAACCTCAAGAAATGAAAATGAAGAGCTAGCTCTAACTGCCCTGCACATTGAATTTCCCAGAGTTCATATTTGAATTAAAAAAACGTGTAGATGCGGGATAACACACAAGGCATACCAAATACATGAACGTTACTGATGCAGTGATGCTTAATAGTCGACAAATTACCAACAGACAAACAGTGGTAATAGAATCGATTTCTTGATAAAAATCTTTCGGAGAATGTTTAAGATGAATATTTAGATATATTTTCAGAGAGAAAAAACACAATATGGGACATAAAAAACTCACTTGGAAGACAAGATTTTCCCAACAAATATCAAGTACTGTCCGTCCTCAATATCAAGATGTGCATTCTGCAAATCCACATAGGTTCGAGGAAAATGATGCAATAGTTTCCTCATCTGCATTGAAAGAGGATTTCGAAAATGAGCCTTTCCTCCAAAAAAAAAAGTATATTTGTTTCTACGTATTGAAATGCCTACCGTATGAAAACCACAATTGTCCAGCTGATAACTGTGCCTCTTACTTAACCCAGGCATAGAACCTATAGTACAACTAAGGAAAAGCTGTGCGGCAGAATCTTCTTCAGGGGTTGTTTCAACTTCAGATGTTGCAGCTTTGACCGCGAAACAAGAGCCATCCGACGTTTCTTCTCTGAGACTAGAAGAATCAACATTCAGAGGCTCCGGACAGAAGGAAGATAATGTTCCGGAAAGGCCGTCGGGATCAAGCCATCCTACAGGCATGGGAGTGGGAAGGAAACTGTTTTCAGTTGGCGGTTTGAGAATGCTCCTTGTTTCCTCAGAAGAATTGCTTTTGCTGTATAATTCCACCGGAGGAGAATAGCCAAGAGCGATTGCAGGGAACCTCTTACACGCCGATTCAAGCTCTTCCTTAACTTGCTTATCAGATTTCTGATCAAATACATCATCAGCATTATCATACTCCATCAAAGCTGCAACCTGCGTAATAGGGTAAGGGATCACAACCGTAACATGTATACAAAGTTCACATAATACCAAAGCTCAAAATCAAACCACCAATAGAGAAACAAACAAAACGAAAACTGCATTTTACCTTACTTATCAACTTTGACTGGTTTTCGAGCCTAGCATTCGCACACTTCTCAACTTGTTCAAGAAGATTGTCAGAAAAATTATGCTTCGACCTATATGATGTCTTCCACACTTTTGAGAAGAAGAAATTACTAAACCTACAGAGAGACCAGCCTTTGATTGATTAATTTCCACAAACAACAAAAAATGAGAGAAAGTGATGGATAGCATCAAAAAGAAAGTTACCTCATTCTACACCAGTTTCCTCTCTGAGCTTGGATTACAATCACACTTCTCAATCTTCTACCCGCAAAACACTGAGAAAATTTCACAAGAACATATCAAAGACCGAACATAACCAAATGAATATACGTTGTCCGAAGAAGCGCAATCGTAAAAAGACAGGCGAGTACCATGCCACAAGGTTGCACCAAGGATAGAGTCACTGCCGCCATTAGATTTCACAACATGGCTTGCCTGAAGAATTTTTCACAGCGAAGTCTGAAATGAGTTCTCTGAGGTTAATCAGAAACACTTCCAGACGAATCAAAATGACGAGAATCGAATTGGGAAAGTCTCTTGACAGGATTTTGCTGGCGAAAACCTTTCAATTTCTAAGTTACTGAGTACGAATCGAGTCGAGAAAGTCTCTGTCTTTTTAATCTTAAATTAAATCATTTGTGTTAAACAATATTTAACAAGGTAACATTTTACCCAAAAAAATACAAATTTTAACATTTTGTGTTTTTCCATAAACGTATTTATGGTCTGAACCAAAATTAAAAATTTACTGCTCTCTGTTTAATTGGATCGGTTCTTAACTTGGTTTGAAATTGATCCACGTCCAGAATATTTATAACCTGCAAGAAACCAAAGCCTTTTATAACAAAAGAACAAAAAAAAGTTATGAAGATATCTTGAATCCTTGATACTCTTTTGCAGAAAAGTCTATATTAGGTTGGTGTTGACCAATGAAAGCTGGTGCTTCCGTGTAAGCTGGAACACAAACTCGGTTTGAGTTTGTGTTCGAACTGAGAATCATAAGCAAATGAATAGATAGATTGTAAACATGGTTCTAAAGATATAATGTAGGAATTCAAGTTCCAAGAGAAACCATTACACACAACGTGACCAGAGCAACAACAACATGAAGAAGAAGAGAGAGAAAGAGAGAGTTAAGTGAGAACTCATAGAGACATCATACAATACGCAGAACAATCAATGGTTTGCTGCTAAACAACTTGAGAATCAATTTTTTTTTTTCTTTGACTAAGAGACTGCAGAGGAGACGCCGACACATCTTGAAGCACAGATACTATCACTCCTCACTAGACATGCAGACCGTTTAACCGGAGTTGCTGCTTTGTCTACTTGTGCTGTCGTCTTCTGTGATGATAACCCAGTGGCTGTGTTTGGAGTCTGTGGAGGCGTAAACACCACTGAAGATGAAGACGATTGGGCGTGAACCGAATCAGCACCCTCGTCCTCTGATGAGCACACCCGTTCTCTGCAACAGACCAAAGGAGGGTTATATAGCCTGATTCGCTTAAACTCATGGTGGTTCAGTTCCAAGAAGTAGGGACTAACCTTGGAAGTGAAGTGTACTTCCTCTGGATTGGTGGGGAGTTACGGTCCTCTTCATCGTCGTCGTGTTCTTCGAGTCTTGCAAACTCTTGTTTGAACTGGTCAACTCCGCTGGATGTCAAGATTGATTCACAAAGGTCAGACAAAAATTTCCTTTCTACGAAACAACCAAGTATATATTCGGAAATTAGGTTCAACCTCGGGTATAGAAAATGAGAGTTGATGTTCTCTTCTCCTTGTAGATACTCTTGCAACATCTGTGGATGGTACTCTAAAATCTGTTTCATATCCGTAAAGGCATAAAGAGAACAAATCAGTTTAAGAGGTTCCTAAAACTCTAATCTCGTTTGAGTTTACGCATATGAAACCTTAAATGTCCTTATTTACCTCTCTATACATGAGCTCCCTCACATCGTCCCGAGTCAATTTCCTCCTTTCAAACTCAAACTCGAGCTTCGAGATAGGTTGCCTCGAAGGTTCGTAGTCCACATTTGCCAATCCTTGAAAATACGGATCAGCCAATGCCTGAAGAAGGAAGTAAACAAAAGCATCAAGAATCATCAGAATGAATGGAAGTACTTGGAGAAAAAAACAAAACTGAGCTTCAGTTTTTTCCCTCTTACCTCTTCAGCAGAGGGACGGTCCTTTGGGTCAAAAGCAACTAAACGCTGAAGCAACTTCAGCGCCACAGGATCGATATTGGGGAATTTATGGGTGAAAGGAACAGGATCCTTTCGCCTCATGTTACTCAAATACTTTCTAGCCTTCTCATTCCGAATCTACAGTTCCATTATAAACAGCCTCATGACACACAGAACTTATAAAACTTGCAACCAGAGCAAGTTTATCTGGGAGAGAGAAGCCTCTGTATTGCGATTTAGCTTCCAGGAAAAATAAAAACAAAACAAACCCTGGATAGAGTTATCGGCGACGGAGTTCCAAGCAGATCCGTGACGAGTTCAAGCTGGTGGACAACGTTTTTGCCAGGAAACAAGGGTTTCCCAGTTAGCATCTCTGCAAATATGCAGCCAACGCTCCACATGTCAATCGCCGGCGTGTACTGCACAAACATACCAATTCCGTAAGCTCACACATCAAATCATCTATACGCATAAGGCTTTATATGGAAACGGAACAAGAATTTACGTTGGAATAGAAGGAACCACAGAGCTCTGGAGCACGATACCATCTTGTAGCAACATAGTCCTTGCAAAAGAACATGACAAGATTGGTTACTTGCAAAAAAACAAGACAGAATTTCTTTTAAGTAATTTGAAGTCAAATGCATAAAGACATACCTCCCCGTTACAGAACAATAAAATAAACTAAGTTTTACTAAGCAATCACAACTCTCAGTATATTAGATTTTTTTCAAAAAAAAATGGATGAACTGGAAACAGTAAAAGAGATGGATATAGATACATACAGTCCAGAAAACGGCAGAAGGGGCGTCAGTGAAGGAGACACGAGCAAGTCCTAAATCACAGATCTTGATTTTGCAATCAGCATTAGCGAGGATGTTCTTAGGCTTCAGATCTCTATGGAAAACATGCGCTATACACACAAACACAACATGAACAAAGATGATAAGAACACTGTCAATCTAGCGGAGGTAAGGAGAAAAAAAACGAAACTTTAAAGGAAATTCTAAGAGCTAAACACAGTTTGAGGAGGGAACCAAGAAACCTTACCTGAGTGCATGAATTTTAAGCCACGAAGAAGTTGGTACAAGAAGAATTGATGATGCTGAGGAGTGAGGTCGTCATTTACCTTTAAGACATGGTGAAGATCTGACTCCATCAACTCAAAAACTACATATACATCTTTGAACTCCTTCCGACAAGGAGGTAGCATTATATGTTTAATCTCTACGATATCCGGATGTCGAAGAAGCCTGAGAAGCTTGATCTCTCTGAGGATCCGAATCGCATCTGAGACGTGCTCAAACACATTGGTCATCTTCTTTATCGCCACTTTCCCTCCCGTGTGTGGACATTCCGCAGAAGCAACAACTCCATAGCTGCCTTTCCCAACCACTTCTTGGATCTGATATTGGCTTGCTTCACCATACTCCGTGAAAAACTCTTTCTCCAACATGATGTTTTTTCACTGTTTCATCAACATTCCATCATTAAACCAAATCCAACTGATGGACAAAGAACCAAAACCCAGAAATGATTTGTAAATTTATCAACTTTGTTTTCTAGAATCTAAGAGAAAACACAGAAGGTTGATTCAGCTACATCCCTACAACTTTTCGTAATTTGTCACATCCAACTTAGAGAAGAAAGAACAAACCCAGGAACATCCGATCCCTGGGTAATTCCTAGATCTATTGCTATATTTAGCTAGAATTTACAAATTCTCCAACAAGGAAGAACCCTAGATATACAAAAACAGAAATGAACATGAAATTAAGAGAGGAAAAAGCAAAAAAAAGACAGACCTTTTAGATTGATCTTTGGATCAAAGAGAAAAGTAATTCCACGAAGCTGCAATGAAGATTGATGGCTGTCTGCAATTCAAAGAGCGGCCACACGCAATTATATATAAAAATAAATATATGAATCGCCTAAAGACAAACAGCTCATTGCAGCTTTCGCGATTACTCAATTAGTCAATTTTAAGACACATTTTAAATACCGACAAATACCTTATAAAATTATCAATTTATCTAATTTAACTAAACGCGTTTTATTTTATTTTTAAAAAGAAAGATTACAACTTGCACAAATTCCCCAACAAAAGAAAAAAAAGTTAGATAGAGCCAAAAAAACAAATCCTGAAAATGACTTTTTGCTGACAGAGAATCGACGGGGGATTAGAAATCAATACCCAAAGCAAAAAAAAAAAAAAGAGGTAAAGAGAAAGCCGCACGCCGATTAATATATGTATCTAAAAATGCGAGCCATACCTTATCTTATCTTTGATTCCCAAATATCACGGAATAATTCAATACAGACGGAGAGACATATGAGAGAGAGAAGATAAGATGTTGAGTAATGGTAGACACGGCTCGTTGCCGATCTGTCTTTTTCATTATTTCATCTAGGTGTGCCCCAACCCCAACGACACCGTTCTATAGCGAGCGAATAAAAGAAGTCTCCAGGAAGTCTCTCTCTCTCGCTCAGCGGTTCCAAGTTCTCCCAAGTCCCACCATTGTTGACCTGACCATTCCTTGAAATGGCGTCGTTTAAGGGACGGTGCTTAACATGGCCCAAAAAACGGTGCCGTTTTCATTTTGCTAACTTTGACTCTTAATTACCCTAATGGGCCGCGTAATCCATAATGGGCGTTTATTATTGTAGTCAACTTTCACGTCGCAGCTGCATAGACCACTTGGATAGTTTTTTTTTTTTTTTAGTTTTCTCTAAGCCTGGGTCTTTTCGTCCGAAAATCCGAAACCAATCCATAAAAGTAAAACCTAGTTTAGGTCAGGTTCGGTTATGCGTATTTTATCCATTCGATCTTAGACTTTCAGACCGTGAAAGTTGGTTTGGTTTTGGTTCTTATCCAATAATCGATCAAGGAATATATATCCATTGCCATATAGTAAAATCACCTTTCAATATAACTATTGTAACCTCTTTAATTAAAAGTTAAAAGATCACTTTTGTAACCTCTTTAAAATATCGTTGACTAGAATACAAAACTATAATATACATAAATAACATTTTCCAGCCAAATAAAACTTATAAAATAATGCTCCCTGAGGCCTGATCTACTCTGTTCATATTTGTATTATTCATTTATATAAGGAGATTATTTATTGTGTACCAAAAGTCAATATTCATAAATTTTCTGCAAGTGGTAGGCTTTCCGCTTTCATAATCATTTAATCTTAAATAAATGAAAGCCTCTCTGCCCTTTGTTACGTCATAAAATCTAATTACAAAATCAAGTTACATAAACCAGTTGACCTAACTCCAATATGACAGTATGTATATAAAAAGCAGCTGTCGTAAAAACTTCCTAATTTGACGGAAAATGTACGGAACGGGGCAAAGACATAAATCATAAACATTCTTTTTTTTTTTTAAATGAATGTTATCATCATCATATCATAATCGTAAACATTCACGGAGTGCTAACTAGAATTATTCTGTCAATTTATATATCTAAACTTCATCACAAATACAACTCGTAGACATATCGATTATCCACATGTCTACTCTCATTTCTCTATCATAAATATTATTTTCCAAAATTCAGTTTCAACGTCCAAGAAATTAAGCTAATGGGTCTGAGACCATCGGCCCATGAAATTCATATACATTAGGAAATGCTGCTAATGTCAGGTTTCTCTGTAGAGTACGTAACGTATTGTGTGAAATCCAAGATGACACGGTTGTCTGGATATGTCCACACTTGCGACGCTCGAGGAAGTAAAGGAACCTTTAGAGTATGTTAGTGGATCCGAGACCCCGTTTAGAAATTGGAGGCGTCGATGTCGCAATGCGCGCATTTAAGGTGCGGTAGAGCAAATCAACTAGTCGTTTCACTCGTTGGAGACATCTAGCATCTGTTAAAAAGATGACAATTTTCTTTAGTGGAACACACTATGATGGGGGACCCTAATCTCATGTTGCGTGCATGAGGCAATGTGACAATTAAGACAGTTCACAATATCGGCCATAGTAGAATTACATTCATTAGCAAATAAGATCTCAAGAATCGTTTCAACTATATAAGTTTTGGATTTTTGACAAATGAAGACTGAAATTCGCTAATGCAATAGTGCTTTGATGCATGCATTCTGTTAAAGCGCTAGGCATTTCTTTGAAGATCGATTGATACAGAGTTAGCAACGTAACTGAGGTTCGCAGAAGACAAAACGAGCCTTCAGAGTAGAGGAACGTAGAATTAATGAGATGAAACAAATGAAAACAGATATACTGATGAATATATATATATATATATAGAGGAACGTAGAATTAATGAGATGAAACAAATGAAAACAGATATACTGATGAATATATATATATATATATATATATATATATGTATGAAGAAGAGTAAGCCATGCCTACAGAATGAAGACACTGATGAATATTACAATATATCTCCCTCAAACTTTATGCGTTTTATGTACAAAGACTTATATATATATATATATATATATATATATATATATATGTATGAAGAAGAGTAAGCCATGCCTACAGAATGAAGACACTGATGAATATTACAATATATCTCCCTCAAACTTTATGCGTTTTATGTACAAAGACATGCAGAAACGTTGGGTAACTAGTCTATACATACATATATTGGTTCAAGCGACGTTGGATCGAGTATACTACAAGTCAACACATGGTCCGGACTTTCCTTTTTTTTTTGGTAGCCCACCGGAAATATTAACAATAGTTTCAAGTATCTTAAAAATGTAGCTAAAATATAGTCAACAATAGTTTCAACTTTTTTTTGGTAATGAGATAGATGGTCTAGTTAGAAATATATATAAAATATATTTTTTGGCCAAAAGACAAGAGTGGTCTACTTTGCACGATGAATTAATAGATAACCAGATCCAAATAGGTCTGAAAGTTGTATGATAAGAAAAAAGTGAAACAAATTAGCCATCAAATCCTTTTTAATAAAGTTGGAATTAGTTACAAGGGAAATGTTAAACTTGGGAAACAAGGATGATCAAATTTCGAGTTTTGTATCCTTTAGTTTGTACAGTTCGTAAAAGATGCGTAGTCTCTTACAACACTTTTTTTTTGTCATCTGGAGTTTATTAAAAACATAAAAGGGTTACAAGGATGCGTTTTTGAAATACGATTTTAGAACACAGAAGCCGACAGGACCACGTCCTCCAGAAGCAAAGCCTTATACAAGGGAGACAAAGCCCTAAACAAGGGAGGCAAGATAAAAACACAAACATAAAACATAAACACACTATCAACAAACATCACAAGTTCACAACCTTGAGATAGAACCATTATTAGCCCCAACAACACCAAACCTGAAAAACGATAGAAGAGCGGCAAATGAAACACAAGCACTAAATCAAAACGCTGAACCAATAAGCTCTCACATCCAAACCCATAGAACCTGAAGATGCCGAATCTGAAACGAGAGACAAGAGCAGAGGGAAGAACCTAGACGAACCCAGCCTCCATGAACTGGCAGAACGAAAGCACTTGACCAAGCCCAACCGAAAGCAGAACGGGCAGAGAGGAAGCAGCAACAAAGCAGAACAGCGCAGAGAACCAAGACCAACGAGACCACTTCTTAGTGCCAATGCAAAAGAGAAAACCAAGGTACAAGGAAGAAAATTAAACAACCTTGCCCATCGAACGGAGACACGCCAGAGATGACCTGCAACACTTACACGCGGACACTCGCAAACTAGCCAAAGCCACCTACAGACAAAAGACTAGCCACCTCCTCGCAAGAGAAGAATTGCAGACCAAACCCACTACAAAGTCTTGAACCCACCACCAATCAAAGAGAAGCAGCAAAATCCAGAAGCATATGCCATTGCAACAAGAAACCATCCGAAAGACGAGATCCAAGAAACGATCCAAGGCCAATACAAGAACAAAGCAACAACAAGACAAGACATCCACGAAGCGCCAGCGAACAAAAGCCACACTCAATAGAGAAATAGAAGCGGTAGTGAGATTAAATCCGGCGCACACGGGAACATCCACCGCACTACGGTATCGTCGCTTTAACAACCACACACTTACAAACAACTAAAGAGTGTTACCTCCATCGAAACCCATGAATCAAGGGCGCTAAAAACGATTCACCACTCAACAGTTACCAAATCAAAGCAAGAAACTTTCCATCAGATCTGAGAAATTACCCGCTTAGATCCAGAACTGTGGGCATGATGAAAATTGACAGAACAAAGGCTGAAAGAACAAACAGACAGAGGGGATCCCTCTCACGGCGGCGGTGAGAAGCACCACAAGCCGGAGAGAGAGATCCAAGCTTCAAGGGTTGAAGACGAAAGCGAGGCGGTGGGAGAAAAGAAGGCTTCGAGCGTAGTCTCTTACAACACCACATGCATTTTTTTTGTTGAATAGACATGACACTATAAAAAAATAAGAACATATGAAAAAGTTTGAGATATTTGCTAAAGAAGAGTCAAACACAAAGTTATAATTTTTTGGCCAAAAGTCAAGAGTGGTCTACTTTGCACGACGAATTAATAGATAACCAAATCCAAATAGGTCTGAAAGTTGTATGATAAGAAAAAAGTGTAAAACAAATTAGCCATCAAATACTTTTTAACAAAGTTTGAATTAGTTACAAGGGAAATGTTAAACTTCATTTAAAAAAAAAAGAAATGTTAAACTTGGGAAATAAGGATGATCAAATTTCGAGTTTTGTATCCTTTAGTTTGTACAGTTCATAAAAGATGCGTAGTCTCTTACAACACCACATGCATTTTTTTGTTGAATAGACATGACACTATAAAAATAAGAACATATGAAAAAGTTTGAGATACTTGCTAAAAAAGAGTCAAACACAAAGTTATAATTCATATATTTCTTAATTTTTCATTATTTTGAATTCATAGAAATTTAACCCACTTAAAAGTAAATCTATACTCATATAATAATAAGTTGACAAAAAAAAAATACTCATATATATAACAATAAAACTTCTTTAAATATATACACAGGTTTATTATACTAAAATAGTAAAGGTATAATGATGTGACATGGAACTCAATTCTATTTATTTATATATATTTTTTGTCTATATATTTTATCAAAGTATTTATGATATTCACCTTTATATGGAAAACCATTACGAATATTGAATAATAAGCAATTTTTAAGTGGTAGTTTTATATACAAAAACTTCATAAGCAATTTTTAATGTGTAGTCGTTACTTAAAACAAAACTTAACTATATTTTCTATTTATCTACAATTGAAGAATTATCAATACCCTCAAATCCCCTATCATTTTGGGTCTTAAAGGTTAGATAAACATCTAAACACTCAGGAAAAAGGATTCTTTGGCTGAAAAAGAAGGTAGAGAAAGCTTATATGTAAACATGCCGAATGCTTCAGTGGTACTAGTAAAAGAAATCTTTTTGGGTTGGTTATCCGACCAAGCCTTCTCTTGGTGTTACTATGGCAATTTCCAAAACCCAGAATGCTTCTATCTTTGAAGGTAAACGGGTTACTGTTCACTCAATAGTGATAAAATACACGGAGAACCAAGACTTCAGATATCTCTCTTGCCTACAAAAAAAAGGGTTGGATCTCACCAAAGCTTTTCGAGAATGCAATGCAAGTACCTCCTGAATAATCTTTCAAAAATGTGGTGTTGCACGAAGGTGATCATAGAGGAATAGCTCTCCTTCATAGTAGAAGTTCGTAGTCTCATATTGCATAAAGGCTTGAATCTGACATGTTGTAAACCTTTTTGGTACCTTTGAAAAATGGAAGGTAAAACATCCTCTTGCTAATATGCAATCGAGCAACGACTAAGAATGAGAACCGATTGTTTTCTGACTCGAAAGGCAATATACAATAAGATTTTACTTGTCCTGACACTGGCTATTAGCTAGCAATAGTTACATTTATATTGTCAAAATATTCGAGCTAATAACCATATTTATTTACTTGATCTATTTACCTATATCCAATTCATACATGCATTTTCTTTTTGTCAACCATGAAACCCAGCCTAAATGAGATATAATTAATTTTGAAAATATATTAAAAACCATAATAATTTCAGTTATAATTTCCTTTTTGTTTGTTGGACATTTGAGTGCTCTGAGAGTTGAGCCGGACGGGGAAGAACAACAAAGCGGGAGACTTCATGCTTGCAAGCAAAGTGTTGCTGAGAAACATTAAAAAGCGAAGGATAAAAACAACAAAAATTAATAAATAAAAAGCAAAAGAAAAGTTGAATTCTGATTTTGTTTCTCTTTAATTAAATTCTGTTCTCCCGAGTTTCATCATTTTGATTCCAGATTGTTTTCGTTTCCTCGATCTCGCCTCTCCGATCCTCGGACACACCGTCGGGGGGATAGCTAGTTTCGGATCGTCTTTCCGACTTGACTCTCTTCCTCGATTTGCTCGGATCATCGCGAGTTGCTCCATGGACGACGAGGTTGTTCAGCGAGTTTTCCAGGAGGGAGGACGTGATTTCTTCCAGCAGCAGCCTTCCACTTCCTCTTCGTCTTCTTCGATTCTTCAATCTCTTCCTCTTCATGTGGTAAACGCTTCTCTCGGCCTTCCTAGATTTTCGAATATTGCCAGAAAGAATCACAAGCGTGAGAACATAATGATTCCTGGTTTTGTAGGGTTTCGATCATGGCTATTACCTGTTAGTTAAGTCCATTCAAGAGCTCAGAGAGAAGAAGGACGGCATTGTTACGGTTGGTATAGGTGGACCTAGCGGCTCCGGTAAAACAAGGTAACCGATCTTTCCAGTTTCAGGTTTTGTTATGGTAGTGAAGCTCGATTTCATGTTTTTGTTTTGGTGCACGAAAGCTTGGCGGAGAAAGTGGCATCTGTAATTGGATGTACTGTAATTGCCATGGAGGATTACCGTGACAGCATGGACGACGGAAATGAGTTGGAAACTTTGGATTTTGATGCATTAGTCCAGAATTTGGAGGTATTTTTGATCCTCACCTTCTCTGACGGATTTTGTATTTGTAAGATTGATTGGAAATTCTGTAGAATGACTTTGGTTGACTAACTCGTCTCTCTCTTTCTATAAATAGGATTTGATCAAAGGAAAAGATACTCTTGTTCCGGTTTTTGATTTCCAGCAAAAGAAGCGTGTCGACACGAAGCTTGTGAAGACATCATCTGGTGTGGTAAGTCAGAAATGTGAATTTTGGCTTGGTTTTGGTATGGCTGTGATGGTTTTTTCCGCTATGGTTTATTGTAGGTGATTGTTGATGGGACGTATGCCCTTCATGCAAGATTGCGCTCTTTACTGGATATTCGGGTTGCAGTGGTAAGGTTTTTCACATCCACAGCAGCTACTTGCCAACCATAGCAAGCCGTGAACGTCTGATTATCCGTGACTCTCTCTCTCTTTCTGTTGGTTAGGTTGGCGGCGTTCATTTTAGCCTTCTCTCTAAAGTCCGCTATGATATTGGAGATTCGTGTTCGCTCGATTATCTTATCGACAGCATCTTCCCATTGTTTAGAAAACATATTGAGCCAGATCTTCATCATGCGCAGGTTGGTTTTCTTCTTCTATATTTCCCTCTTTAAGTGTTCAGAAGTTTGACTTATCCGTTTGTTGGGAGTGTGCAGATCAGAATCAACAACAGTTTTGTTTCTTCATTTCGGGAAGCCATATACAAACTGAAATGCAAAAGTGAGGTCTGTAGTTTCTTTTGATTGCTAAAATTTCCGGTTGTGACCTCGATTTCTATAACAATGTTTACCACTTGACTAAAAGTTCATGTAACAGATAGTAACTTCTTTTGCACAAGGAAGTGAAGTCCAGAAGGATAAGTAAGAAGATTCTTCTAGCTTGTGGGAATGGTTTAAGCTTTTTACTGGATCATATGCATGCTGACATGGTTTCCCTGGTGCTACTTTCAGTTTTATTGAGATGTACCTTAGACCTCCTTCTGCAAATGAAGAGGCACGGATAAATGACTGGATAAAAGTTCGTCAAGCTGGTATAAGGTACTATCTGTCGCTTGGCGACCAAAGGATTGTCGACAAGCATTTCATTATCCGGCCGAAAGCTGAGTTTGAGGTGAGTTAATACATGCAACTACTTAGGTTTCAGTTATCATTTGGTGTTTCCTTCTCTCCAATTCTGTAAATCTTTATGGAATTTGAGTTATGTTTTAGCTCTTTATTCTTGGTGGAAAGGCCAACAGTAGGTGTTTATGGTTTCTGTTCCAGTATTTTCCTTGATTTTGTTAATTTCTGATAATCTCTGCTGAAGAGCATGGCTATTTTCAATGAATCTGGTCCTAATGGCAGCCAGCTTGAACATATCATTTTTCAAAGATACTTCTCACAACACTTCTTTATGTGACTTGATTCCTATTGTCTAGCAGGTTGGACGGATGACACTTGGAGGGTTGCTAGCTTTAGGCTATAACGTTGTAGTGAGTTATAAGCGAGCTTCAACTGCTGTGAGTTATGGTAATTTATCCCTGTCCCGTGAAACGATTGATACTCTTGGAGAGACTTTCCTGGTACTAAGAGGGACTGATAGGAAGGTAAATAACCCACAATTCTCTCTTAAAACAAGCACATAAACCTTTAATGCAGAAAAGTCTGTAGATATCAGTAGCAATTGAATCGAGCTTTTGCATCAGTCTCCAATTTGCTATACATGTTTAATAGATCATTTTCCATGTAGAGTGTGGGAGCTGAAGCTCTGAGGATGGGTATTAGTGGACCATGGATCACCAAATCATACCTGGAACTGATCCTTGAAAGTAAAGGTCAGTGAATTTGGATATAGCATGGTTGTTTCCACTATTATTCTTTCTTTTGCTTTCCAGTACAACAGAATCTTAACTGCTGCAAGCTCACTCTTGTTGCAGGTGTACCACGCTTGAATACACCTCCACTTTTGCAACAGTCTCCTGTAACTACTAACCAGGAAAAGCAAATTGTTGCACCAAAACCGATCCGAACTACCCCAAACATTGTTACCCGCCTTGAGGATTTATCGCAGCCTTGGACCCGATCTCCTACCAAATCTCAAATGGAACCGATGCTTGCAACTTGGCATTTCACCTCTTCTGATGCACCTCATTCAGTAAGCTCTGTTGTAGGTATGTCCGTCTTTCTTGATGGTTCTTCCCTTTGTTATTTTCCCTCTTTTGAAGTGATGTCTATCAAATGTATTTCAGTAGTATTATTGTTGCATTTATGCTTAGACTTTCTCATCAAGCAGCCACAGATTCCTCTTTCAGGGATAATATACGACTTGTTCCTATGCCTGATTCATACGACTTGGACAGAGGGTTGCTTCTTTCCGTTCAAGCAATACAGGTAAGAAATAGGAGGATTCTACTTCTGTTATGTAGAATAGCTGCTTCGTCTTGCACATAGTATTTCCACCGCAAAGACTTTGCTCTTTCTAGTAAGGGTTCTTTTGCTTGTGATTATTGTTTCAGGCGTTGTTGGAAAATAAGGGACCACCTGTTATTGTGGGAATAGGTAACATTGCTTGTTCGCTGTTTGTACCGTTTTGCTTTTGAGACAAAACTATTTCTTATACTTTACATCGTCACAATGCTTTTACTGAAGGTGGTCCTAGTGGGTCTGGTAAGACTAGCTTGGCTCATAAAATGGCAAATATAGTTGGATGTGAAGTGGTTTCCCTTGAAAATTACTTCAAGTCTGAACAAGTCAAAGATTTCAAGCATGATGACTTTAGTTCTCTTGATCTGCCTTTGCTCTCTAAGGTAACGCTTTGGTTTGGGAATGTGAAGGGATAAGGTCATCTGTCAGCCTTTGGGTTAATTTTGTTGGAATTAATAATCTCTTTCTACTTCATTTGCAGAACATTGCTGACATAACGAACAGTCGAAGAACAAAACTGCCTGTATTTGACCTGGAGACAGGTACCAGATGTGGCTTCAAGGAACTTGAAGTTTCTGAAGAGTGTGGTGTGGTCAGTGAACATAGTTTTACCATATGATATTTTCTCTTTCAAATGGTCATTGCCTTTGTTATCTTCTGAAGCGCAGTTTTAACATCTCATTGCTGTTTAGATCATATTCGAGGGGGTATACGCGTTGCATCCAGAAATCAGACAATCTTTGGACCTTTGGGTTGCTGTTGTGAGTACTCTTCTGCTTCATCGTTCCTTTTCTTCCATTCATTTTTTTTTTTCTTATCAAGATCAGACTGAGATTTCTTACGCTTCATGAAACAGGTGGGAGGTGTTCATTCACATCTTATTTCTAGAGTCCAGAGGGATAAGAGCCGAATTGGGTGTTTCATGTCTCAAAATGAGATAATGATGACCGTATTTCCAATGTTCCAGCAACATATTGAGCCACATCTAGTGCATGCACACGTGAGTACATTTGAGACTCTAGATTTCACCTACTAATATTGTGTTCTACTTTCGTACTCTTTTTGTGATTTCAATTAGTTTCTAAAAAAAACAATCTCGGTCCTATAGAAGTGACGATCTCTGCCTCCGTACTTACATTTCCCATATTACAGGTCAAGATTCGAAATGATTTTGATCCAGTTCTCTCTCCCGAGAGCTCTTTGTTTGTTTTGAAGAGCAATAAACAGGTAAGGGATAAAATATAACATATTCTGAGCTTCCATAGATCTAGCTTCCTTCATCTACAGAAACACTCACGAGCCGTCATGTGGTTGATAAGGTTCCGTATCAGGATATCCTCAGCATCCTTGATTCCACGAAATTCTGCAGCTCCGTTCAGAATTTTATCGATATATATTTCAGGCTATCTGGGCTTCCTGCCAATGGGCAGCTGTCAGATAGTGACTGCATACGCGTTAGAATCTGTGAGGGCAGGTTTGCTGTGCTTATACGCGAGGTATGCTTTTAATCTCCTTTCATGAATGTTTTGTTGATCAGTGAATTTATCAAGTATGTCTCATGAATCTTTATTACTGTGTCACAGCCAATTAGGGAAGGGAACTTCATCATTCAGCCCAAAGTAGATTTCGACATTAGCGTAAGTACTGTGGCTGGTCTTCTTAATCTCGGGTGAGCAAGAAATCAAATAAGTGTTTTAGTTTCAGCCAGTCATCCTCAATAGTTTTCTGCTGTCTCTATATCCCAAACTTAAGTTTTCAAGGAGACAGTTATCACATTTCATGAGATGATCTATATATGCTCTATTCTTGGTTTCAGGTACCAAGCGGTGGCTTATATCGAAGCTTCTGCCTTTATTTACCAAGACGGAAAGGTAAGTATCTTGATTGAAAATGCGAAACAATCTTCTTGAGATTAAAAAGATCCGGTATGAAACTTTTTTTTTTTTTTTTTCGGGACATTTTTTATGATGAACATGGTCCAAATAAGTCTCCCTCTTATTTTTGGTTATTGAAGATTCTGATTGAGGTTGATCATCTCCAAGATGTGCCAAGTCCATACATACAAATCAAAGGCGCAAACAAAGAAGCTGTGACTGCTGCTGGTTCAGCTCTCAAACTGGATGGCTCATACACAACAAAGGTTCCATTGCCTTTTTGATACCTCCCGTTTCTTTCTTCATCTTCATATACAAATTTATACAATAATTAATCTCTTGTTCCCTCTTGTCTTCCTGAATGAAGAGTTACCTTCAAATAGTGTTGGAAAGACTACCACCAGTACAGAGAAGCTCAAGTGGAATCCATACACAACAAGCAGCGCGGTTGCAAGAACTTGTGGAATTCATACAATCTCAGGTAATCAAAAGCCTCCTTCATCCTCTTCTCTCATTCTAGTTCCGAAGTCTCTTAAAATGGTTCTCATGGCCTTTTTGAAGGGAAGTAGTAACAGTGTGTCGGAAGCATCACCAAGAAGAGATGGTTCTTCCATAGACAACGTTTTGGAAGATATGCAATCAAGAATTAAACGACTCGAACGTTGGCACACCATCAATACGGTATGGTATCGAATATCATCTTGTTAAAAGACTAAATACATCTATGACTACAAGTAACATATATGATGGAAACAGGTACTATGGACATTCTTGATGTCTGCGCTCGTTGGTTATTCTCTCTACCAAAAGAAGCGGCAATAATTTAAGTCCTTTTTTCTTTTTAATTTGCTTTTTTCCAAGGATCTAATCACAGAAAAAAGAAAGAAGGGTTATATGCTAACCTGTTGGAATTATCGATTTTGTTTACCCAGTTTCCAAACATTGTAACAATTATTGTTATACTAAAGCAAAAATGCAAAAAAAGAGGTTTCTCTCAAAAGTTGAAACTAATGAACTTTGGCTTTTACTTTAAGTTCGATGATAAACATAAAACAGCCTTGTTGATCCATAATATCGTAGTTTAGTTACATGTTATTAGTTTACATTGTATGATATAGAAACATTCAAGTTCCTGGCAAAGGTGAGGAAGAATCCTTTCGGATTTTTCTCAAAACACAAACGCTAAAAGCTACGGTTCAAAAAAAGAAAATGAAAAACAAAACTCATAAAGAGCATATGATATGTTGGTTTCAAGCCATTCCGATGTATCGTATTGTGCGGTCACTTCAAAGGCTATCTTTACCTATGAACCCTTTTGCCACCATGAAATAATACGAGACCACGTATAGCAACACAACCAACAGAAACATCAGCGGCCAGCTCACTCCATCTGCAATGCATTGCAAAACACAGCATTAGGTTTTGATTGGTAATCCATGACAAGATCTAACCATTTTTAGAAAAGTTGTAACGTAAAAAGGGTTTTTTTTTTTTTTCATTTATAACTGTAAGTACCCAGTCTGTGAATTTTCTTGGTACGGTTTTGGTTTAAGTTTGGGTAAAGTAATAAGATGGAGAGATAAGAAGAGAAACCATAAAATTACGTACGTTTTTCAGGCTTTTGGTCAATGACGGTTAGCTTTGCCCTTGAGTCAAAAGATACAGACACTACGCACCTGCAAAACCAAACCCAAATCAAAACTTTTGAGTGAGTTCCTTTTATTCTTCACGTGATCATCGAATCGGTAGTTTTATACAGTGAAAGATAGAATCCTTAATGAGTAGAGAAAATAACCTTGAATCAGGGGAGAAAGTCAATGCGGTGACCAAACCGAGATGAGCTTTCTTGACGAATAGGTGAGCCTTCATTTTTGTTGATTCAATTATCAAAACATCTCCTTCGAGGGTTCCGCTGCATTAAGAAAAAAAGTATCACAACGACAATTTAGGATTAGTATTTACTTTTATCCGTTTGGTCGCAAAGCTGCGAAGGAAAAAAAGAAAAAAAAACATGTTTACATTGCGAGAAGCTTCCCATCAGGTGAGACATTAAAGGCCGTTATAGAGTAGTTTTTCATAAGCCTTGAAGATTTTCTTCGCCATGATGTTGTATCCCATGTTATAATACTCCCACCACGTTCTACTCAAAACAAATTAATTATAATCGTTAGCCGTGACAAAGAGAAAAAAAAAAAGAGAACTAATACTATATGTTCTTGCGCTGTGAGAAAGTAAGTTTACCAGTATTTGCAGCAATGTAAAGAACTTCATTGCCTGCATTGTCGACGGAGAAACTGCAGGAGGCAAACATCTCGTCCTGCATTATAATGTTCGAACTCATTAGAGTACAATCCAAGAAGGTTGGAAGTTTGTAAACAAATCTAGAAGATACTAAGAGCAAAACGCCACTGACCTTCTCTTTTGATAGACCAGCAATGGCAGCAGAAGCATTTACGTCCCAAACCCGACAAAGTGGACCTCCAAGAGATACAAGAAACTTACCACTTTCGCTGCAAAACGAAAAAATACCACTATCAGGCAATTTGTTTTACAATCATTGTTCGAAGATGATTCCTTTCTCATCAACAGAATAAATCCCTTTCCAGATATAGCAAACTTTTCCTTATTCTATAGGAGGAAAGCACACCTGAAAGTTAGGCTTTTAACTTCTGCATGTGCCTTAGACTCATTAAGTAACGTTTTCATACTAGGCCACTCAAAAACTCTCAAAGTTCCATCCTGTACTGCATCAAAACAAAATGCATAAGAATCTTCCTCTGCTATTTACAAGAGATTCAATCTAAATAGCTTTCCTACCTCCCCACCAGCAGCGAGCACAGACCCCTCCTGATTGAACGCCAGAGCTAACTGTTGTCCAACATCTCTCAACTCTTTAACCACTTCCTCTGACTCATCACCAGCCTGATAATCCTCTCTTGGGCTCATAATGTTTTCCCAATCAAACCGTCTGTGTTTCAAGAGAACACCAAGAAACTATCACATCCCTTGACATTTCTCTCTACTCCAAACCATAAACCCACTACGTATTTGTATACACAACTTCAAAGTCATAAGCTTTTCAAACTTAACAAGCTAACACCCCGATTCTGACTGCAAAACCTAAAGAATTTCGAAGCAAACGAGCTTGAAAATTCGGATGAGAGTACTCACTTGCAACTATTTGGCATCGCGCAAATAAGACCATCTCCCCGAGGATGAACAGCCAGCCTGTAAGGCAGATCAGTGCCAACCACAAGCCTACCCAGCTGAAAACAAAAATTGATCCAGAAATATAATACAAATCCATGCAAAATATATAGATCTGATACACACTCAGTAGAAATGAATACTTTCGGAATTCACATACGCACAAATGAATACGTTCACACTTACAGGTTGTTCCAAGAGAGAATTAGTCTCGATATCAACACAGCAGATCACGATGACATTACGGATTCCGCTTCGTGCCTCTCCGCCTCCGCCGGACAAAACGATGCAGCTCCGGGAAGTCGACGACTCGGCGCCATCTTCGGATTTCACCTGATCCTTATCGATTTTCGTTCTAACAGTTTCTTCCGGAATCCATTCGGCGGCGAAAATCGGAAAGCCGTAAGTCTGAGTATTCGACGGTTGATTGCTCTCTGTATTTTGATTCGCCATTCCTTCTCCGTGTCTCCCTCTCGAGCTCAATGCCAAGTCTTCTCTCACTCGTGGACGCGAGAAAGTTACATACATACAGTCTGTATGATACGGAAACAGACTTTAATGGGCCAGGCCCATTATAGCATTTATAATATTTAACAGGCCCGTCCACAATACAAATGATCTGCAATAACTAGAAGTCTAGAACAATCAAAGTTTGGTTCCAAGTCTCAATCGCATTCTGGTGCATAAAGTTTTCAAACCGGCTAAAACCGAAACCGGTATTCTTCTCCCGGAGACATCCACCAAGGTAAAGTCCATTTTGGTTTTTGTCGTTGTATCTGATTTTGACCGGAGAATTATGGTCGGTGATCATTTTTTTTTTTTTGGACAACTAAACTCCGGAAAGGTGATAGCGGTCGGACTCGGTTCACGAGACAGGAAATTATTACCGGATTCAGTTAAAGAAGGCGATACTGTTCTTCTTCCTGAGTACGATGGTACAGAGGTCAAACTCGGCGAGAACAAGTACGTATTTTAACTTCCTTATTTTAGATTATTGCGTTAGTTAACCCAATACTATTGATTCGATCCAGATAACCCTCAGACTAAATTTCTCCTGGGAGAAAATATGTTAATGTTTATCATACAGTATGATTCATACACTTGATCCATCAGAAACAGCCCAAGATATAGAATATTTCTGAATTTCTGTTGGCATGATGGACACAGGTATCATCTGTTCCGGGACGGAGACATCCTCGGTACATTGCACGAGTGATGAAAATGCTAAGTGGGTTTCTTGTTGGCTTTTGTGTTCTTTGGGAAGAATAATTTTTCAAGTGACTAGTTCTGATAAATGTGGTTGAAAGATCGATGCTTTTGTTATTTTCTAATCATTGTCCTCCTTGATTTTGGCTCTATAACTTGTCTTTAATCTATTGTCTAATCGTTCTTGTATCCATCGAGTAAAGATACGGAGGACAAGGAGGATTTGTGCTTTTTTGTATTTAGTGCATATATTAGCTAAAAAACCTCCACACACGGCCGATCCCTAAACGTTAAAATTGAATAAGAATATAGAAAAAAAAAATCGAAATATATGATTTGGACCATCGTCGAATAGCTTGTAGCTTTGTAACTACGACGAAAGTTACATAACTGGCAGATCTTGTTGCAACTTGCAAGTGTCGCTAACTCACAATCAGGACATTCTTCTTTTTTTTGAAAAAAATCTTCATTTCTCTCTACTCGACAAGTTTTAACTTATAATGATAACAACAATAAATATTTCGAATAACATGTTGAGCAAAAAATGATTACAGCTAAATGATTGAGATGTTAAGACGGTTTCTGACTTTCTGTTTCTGTATATAGAGACCCGGAAAATATTTAGAGGATTTTTTTTTTTTTGGACTAAATATTTAGAGGATTTAAACATACATATTATTTGGATCTAACATGCGAGCCTGTGGTTAGATTATTGACGTGTCATGACATATTTCTCAATTTAAGATCTCATCAAAACATTAGAAGATGGCATATAGTATTTTACTAAATTTGGAATCTTCACATATATCCTGTAAAATAAAAAAAATTTGTCGCTGTTGCCAACTACTCTCTCTCCATCTTAGTTGCACATGCAACACAGACACATGCTAATTTCGTGTAAACTCACATTGCTAGTTTTTTTAGCTTTTTTTTAGCAAAGGTTAACTCGCATTATATTTTCCAAAACAATGATAACTTTTTTAATTGTTACTGTTAACCATCCACAATATCAAAATTTTATACAATTACACAACTTCTCTCATACATACATATACAAATTCTAAGCTCCAACGTATTCAAAATTAAAGTTTCAACATATTAAAAATATTACCTGTATAATTATGTGGGGATTATGTCATATCCACAAGTGGAGATCTAAATCATCAACTCACAAGTCAACTATTTTAATCGGTAGAAATTAAAAAAGTTTTGTTGATTAAATACACGGAACTTTTGTGGCTAAATTGTACTTAAGAAGCAATCATGCTTGGAGAAATTATAATATTATTATCATCAAAATAATTACACCCTATGACCCTAATTCCCTTACCAGAGCACGTGCCGTTTGGCGAAGAAAGATTAGCTAAACACTTAACAGAGAGTATGGAATCAACATTGCTTGTCGTGTTGGCTTTGTCTACTGAGTTGTTTAGTTCTGAATTAAATACTTTTACTATCGTGTCATTATGCTACTGATGTTTTAATACAACTTATTACTCGAATATATTGTATGATACAGATGCTTTTATTTGTATGGTCTCTGTCGACTAACAAAGTTGATATGTATTTTTCTGTGTAAATATATTTTAAAAAATTGTTTTCAATGATATATTGTGTTGATAATTTCACACGAAAATAAAAATAAAAAATACAAGGATATCGTTGACAAAAAACATACAGAGATATCCAGCAGATGATTCTAAATATTCGTACTTGATTTATTTTTCGTTTTTGTTGAAGGGGATAATTCACAATCTTTATTTTTACATAATCCAAAACATGACAAAAGAGATCTGTTGAGTTCTTGTTGGAGTGTTTTCCATATGTTATAGTAGTTATACGAATTCATCTAACGCAGAACAAGGTCACAACAATTGAATTATAAATTCCTTTTATCAGTACCAAAAAATGAATATACTTTTGTATATATTAAAAAATAAGGAATTCTAAAAGCTTAACATATAAGTGTATATCGTTTAAAACAAAAAATTAAGCAAAGTTTCCAAAAATTCCAATAAAGAAATTTTTTTCATAATAATAAAAATTTGAAATCTAAGGGCAAAATAAAAGGAGAGACAGAAAGAAAGCCAAAGGAAGAGAAGGAAAGGGTGCATGTGACTGATCACGCCTCCACCGCAAAAGAGAACGAAAAAAAAAAAAAAAAAGTCCACAGAGACACACTCTCTTCTCTCTCTCTCCTCCGGCGATTCACTTCAAATTTCGCAACCGCGCTCCGCCGTGGGAGACAGATATTCTCCGCATCTCCGCGTTTTAAGACCCTCTCGCCGCCGCCGCCGCAGCTAGGGGACTTATTATGCAAGGTGTTGACGACGAAAGCGGAAGGAAAAATCAGGATTGAGATCTGTCGATTTTCTCAAATGCTTGCGAAGAATCGGCTGCCGGGAAGCGGCCACAATACTCCGTCTCCTCCGGCGTCTCCTCGCCGTTCTCCTCGTTACCGTCACGGCCGGTCAAAAGCCGCCGGTCGGTTTCCCGCCGTCCAGCCGAGTCGGACCCTCGCTCATCGCCTCTCGTGGATCCTATTATCGGTTCTTCTCCGGCGCCAGGGGATTTTCCTCTTCGCTCCTCTAATCTACATCTCCTGTATGCTGCTCTACATGGGCACCGTTTCGTTCGATGTTGGTCCCATCATCCGGCATCGGTCTCCGCCAGGATCCGTCTACAAAAGCCCTCAGGTTTACGCCAAGCTCCGCCCTGAGATGGACGCCGATAATTCCACGGCTGATGCGGTGAGTTTTCTTTTCGCCGCTCCACATTGTGTAACGTAGACGATTCTCTGGTTCTTCCTTTGACTTTTTTTTGTTTTGCACATCCTCTCGTAGTGTTACCTTTGGAAATTTGCCATGAATCATTAGGTTGACTTGGGCTTAAAATTAGTACGATTTTAGTGATTGATGAGTTTCGTGATTGAATTTTCTATAGAAAAATTCAAGCTGAGTTTTTTTTTTTATAAATTGCGAGACTTGGAAAGATACTGTGTATCCAGTTGGAGCTCTATTAACTTTTAGAAAAACTTTACCTCTGTTGACCTATTATTCTCAAAGGCACGTTGAGAGAATGACTATTAGCTTCAGAAGTTTACCCTTGAGTTCTAGGTTCGTGCTGGTTGTGTCTCTTACCCTCGGAATTACTGTTAGGTTGGGAGATCTAGCTGAACGAAAACCTACGGTTTGAGTACTGCGTTAAGAATCTTAATATTGACAACACCTGTTATTTTCTTCTTTTTTTCATGTATCATCAATGATATTGTATTCATCTCAGATATCAACCATTTGGAAACATTCTTATAAAGGTGGGGAGTGGAAGCCGTACGTGAACAAGTCTACTGGAGGTACTCCATTGTTTTTCTAATTTCTTCGTAAGGCTGTTTCCCGTTTGCAGTAAGCTGCAGCGTTTATGAAGCATTCCTTGTCTTAACGTTCTCACCTTGATTAGAATGGACTCTAAGAATAAAGCGTTCTATACATTCTGGCAAGTTCTGCCTGGAGCTCAGAATTAACCTTTTCGTTGGATTAATTAAGTATTCGCCTTTTTTGTTTTTATTTGTAGCCTTGCCCGAGTCAAATGGTTTCATATATGTTGAGGCAAACGGAGGATTGAATCAGCAGCGGACATCGGTAGGTTTGTTCATCTTTTCATGATACATCATGCATTTCGCTCACTCATGTCTAGCAATCTTGTTTATGTCAAGCTGTTGACTTGTCTCTATGCTTAGATATGCAATGCGGTTGCTGTGGCAGGCTATCTCAATGCAACTCTAGTAATCCCCAACTTTCACTATCACAGCATTTGGAGAGATCCAAGGTTATAGATTATTTTCTTTTGAAAATCTTGTCTTCACGTTGTTCGTTCAAGCAAAGCCATCTTTTTTACTGCTTTCTAACAGAGGGTTGTTTTCAGTAAATTTGGGGACATCTACGATGAAGAGTTCTTTGTCAATACCTTATCAAATGATGTGCGGGTGGTTGACACAATTCCTGAATATCTAATGGAGCGATTTGACTTTAACATGACAAATGTTTACAACTTCAGAGTTAAAGCTTGGTCACCTATTCAATATTATCGGGACTCGATCTTGCCGAAGCTACTTGAGGAGAAGTAAGTTACAACTTGTTCTCTAAAAGATGTTTTCACATGCTAGAGTTGGTTACGCATTGTTCTTAAAAGAACAGTGATCTACCTTATTTTTAGCGGAAGAGATGTTTCGGGTCTGTTTAGCACTTGTCATTGAAGAATTGTTGTCTTTACATGGCACAGGGTTATACGAATATCCCCATTTGCAAATAGACTTTCGTTTGATGCTCCTCAGCCTGTCCAGAGACTTAGATGTCTGGCGAATTACGAAGCCCTGAGGTTTTCGGAACCCATACGAACCCTAGGAGAAACACTGGTGAAAAGAATGAAGGAGCAAAGCGCAAACCACGGAGAAAAGTACGTATCTGTACATCTGCGCTTTGAAGAGGTTTGTTCCATGTAAAGGAGAGACTTCTCAAGAATCCCCACTGGTCTTTAACATGGCTATAAAAATTTTGACGGGAGAGCTTTTTATCTGAGGTGAGAGATGTAATAAGCTATATTTACATGTTGCAGGACATGGTAGCTTTCTCCTGTTGTGTATTTGATGGTGGCAACCAAGAAAAACAAGATATGATTGCAGCAAGAGAACGAGGATGGAAAGGAAAATTCACAAAACCAGGCCGTGTTATTCGACCTGGTGCTATCAGGCAAAATGGGAAATGCCCGTTAACTCCTTTAGAGGTATTCATCAATACATATGATTCTGGAAACTGCTCCTACTATCATCAATATGTTTGCATTCTCGGATCTTCAAAAGTTAATCATTCATCCTAATAGCTCCACAAACTCTTGTGAGGAGTAGTGTGGACTGTTCTGTTTGTTGAGCAATAGTGTTAGTTGTTTTGTTTGGTTTATACTTTTCTTGTAAACCCTTCAGGTGGGTTTAATGCTTAGAGGAATGGGTTTCAACAAAAGCACATATATCTACCTTGCATCTGGTCAGATATATAATGCGAATAGAACAATGGCCCCGCTTCTAGAGATGTTCCCGAATTTACAAACTAAGGAGATGCTTGCATCAGAGGAGGAACTTGCTCCATATAAGGTCTGCTTCCCCCCCCCCCCCCCCCACCTCTGTTTGTTCCAAAGTATAATTCGTGTGATCAGTTATTTTTCTGACTTGAACTGTGTTTAGAACTTCTCTTCCAGAATGGCTGCTATAGATTATACGGTCTGTCTCCACAGTGAGGTATTTGTGACCACACAAGGTGGAAACTTTCCTCACTTCCTCATGGGTCATCGAAGATATTTGTACGGAGGACATTCCAAAACTATTAGACCAGACAAGCGAAAGTTAGCAATCCTCTTTGACAATCCCAACATCGGGTACTCACTTCTTCTACTACTACAAACCGCAGATAAATGATATTCGCATTGTTCCTTTTTGATTCACCATACCAGTGTTGGTCTTAAATTCTTCTGAGCATTTTGCGTTTGCGCTCATCTGGAAACGTTAAACTCTGTCGCTGTTTTATCACTTATTGCAGATGGCGGAGTTTTAAACGTCAGATGCTAAACATGAGGTCTCATAGTGACTCAAAGGGGTTTGAGCTAAAACGACCTAATGACTCCATTTACACATTCCCTTGCCCTGACTGCATGTCCCGTAGGAACAAAACAACGACAGTTTCTAGGCCACCTTCTGCCACCTGAAACACACACTCATTTTGTTGCCGGCCCTACCAGAATCTGCTGCTAATGGCTATGTTCATTCCTTGTAATTCTAATTCTTTCAAATCCGAGTGGACTTGGCGACTCGGCCTGCCAAGAGTTTTGTGGAGACAGCGGCTGGAAGGGCCGCAAAATTGTCTATTTATCTCCGGAAATTGTCGACGAAGAGTAACAGCGACAACATTGTTTGATACTTTTGACACATTGGAGCTGATGCAACTAACAGGAGAGGAAATTAAGGTTTAGTTCAATCCCTGGCTGCTGCTGGTGGGAAAAAAGAGTAGGACAGCATTTGGATCTTGTTTTCATTTTTTTTTTGGTGTTTTGCGATTTGAAGCGTTTGCGTTTTGTACATTCCGTAAACGCAGACGTGAGAGAGTCTTTGTGTTAGGAGATATGTAGAGACGGACAGGAGGAGGATAGAAGAAGCTGCCCGGAAAAGTTTTGTACATTGGTTTGGTTAGAGGCCATTGTGTTTTTCTTTTCTTTTTTGGTTTATTTAAATTCGTTATTATAGGTTTTTTTTTAAATTGTTTTCATCATATTCTTATGATTCTTCCGAGGTGAATCTTGTGTTTCGTTCAGGAAATAATTTTCAATATTGATTTGATTCTTTCTTTCATTTACTCCTCTGTGTCTAAAATTTCATATATGCGTTTATAGCTTTCTTGATTCTGATAGCTAACTGATAAATAGATGATGTGTGTTAATCACAAACAGATGCCTTTAGTGAACACTTTGAATTGCAATGATATTCAGTTTCGTTAAGAATCTTCATGTGAAACAAAATACATAAAAAATATACGCATTAGTAACGATTTAAAACTGTATTTTTGTAAAATAAAAACCTTAATAGGCTATTCGGCTAAGAATATTTTGAAGACCTTAAGGCTTCCGAATGCAAATAAGCCCGTAAAGTTTCCGATTAATAAGTCCATAAAACAAAAACAAAAACAAAAAAGAAAGAAAGAAAGAAAGATTCTCACGTGCTAGATTAGCGCGTCGAGAAAACTGAAGGATAAGTCCACGTGGAAGTGGTGTATGCAAGGTTCAAGATTTCGCTACGCGCTATACGTACGCTTGACAGGGGACTAGCGAGTTATCAATTATTCGGGATTACTCGGGAAGTAATTTTAAAACATTTTATCATAATTTTGTTTATAAATTTGTTTTGGTAAATAATATTGATAGAATAACATGATTTAATGATTAGAAAATTATTAAAAAATTATGAGATAAGTGTTCGAGTTATTTTTCTACCACTCTAACTATTTCATCTTCATCTTTTACATATTTTTAGTCAATTTTTCTTTTTATTTTGTTATTTAAAATAAAACATAACAAATTTGTCAAATTATTATCGATTTAAGTGATCTAAATTGACTTAGTTGTCATATTTATACATCGTTTTTTCCTAATTATATGGTTTAGATGGAGAAAACACGAGTCACTGTATAATATAGTCGTATAACTCAACTCGTTACGCTCCACCACTGACTAGCGTATTCTCGGACGTATACTCGGCTAGGCGGACGAGTTTTCGAACAAGGGGTGTATGACGCCAACACAAAGTTGAGCGACCTTTGCCCACGCGCACAAGTCTCACAAATTATTGGAGTCTCATAAAACTTTTGGGGTTATCAAAGTCAAAAAAACAGAAGGATAGTATATTTAGAAGAAGAAGGGAAACACATAAAATTGTTCGCTCAAAAGGATTTGAAGTAGAAATCACGAAAAATTCACCTAGTTTGCGGCGAAATCTGATGGGAATCACCGGAAGTCTAACTCCAGATCAGCTCGAGTTTTTCCACTCTCAAGGTCTGTATGAAATCTCCTCCTAACTCGATTTTTTTTTTGTTCTTTTTTTAAAAAAAATTGATGAACGGAGCAGAAGTTAATGATTTGCAATAATGAAAAAGGATATTTGGTGATCGAATCTTTCGCGAGCGAGGGTGAGATTGGAGGCTTGAGGAAGAGGATGGATGACTTGCTGAATCAATTTGATTGTTCCGTCTCCTCTATTTTCTCCACTAAGAATCAGGTTCACTTTTTTTACTAAGTTTTTTATTCAAATTCGTGATATGATTAGTTTACTTAATCTGATTGATAATCCGATGTTATTCTTCGTTCGCAGAAGCACACGACCGATAATTACTTCTTTGAGAGCGCTGAAAAGATCTCCTTCTTCTTTGAAGGTAATCCTATAATCTCTTCAGTTACTTTGTTTCCATTTTCGCAGATACTTTTCTTTCTCTTACATAACAGAACCATTGGTTTGGTTTTTCCGTAGTGTTCCTATGTTGTATTTGGCAAATTTTATGTTGTTTGTACGAGTGCAAGTGCTCTGTTTGTGTTATTTGTAGTATCAATGTTCCTAACTTGAGTTTTCTATCCAATAAATTGGAGATATGTAATTTTACAGAGTCTGAAAAGACAAATACAAATTCTCCTTTTTCATGTTTAAAACAGTAGAATGAATGTCAATGTGAATCTTCATGAAAGTAATGGCACTTCTTCTGATGCACATGTGTAGGGAAACAACGATCATTCCTTTGTGGTGACTTACTTTGAGATGCAGTTTTTGCTTCTGAATTTAATATTCCCTATATTGATCATTTACTTGGTATTGTCTACTGCTTTTGTTATAATCTCGCTACTAGCTGGTTTCTTACTCTTGAACTGTTCTTGTGTTTGAATCTCAGAAAAAGCTTTCGGCGACGATGGGGAATTGAAGCAACCCAAAGAGCTTTCTATAAACAAAGTTGGCCATGGTATTTTTATCAACATTTTTTACTACAAAATTTTAGTGTTGGGAGGAGAAAAACATATATCATAAGGGATAACAATGTTGTGTTGGCGCAGCACTGCACGAGCTTGACCCATTGTATAAGGAATTCACATATTCGTCCAAGGTTTCAAGTTTGGTATCATCCTTAGGTTACAGGAGACCAGTCATCATGCAGTCTATGTACATTTTCAAGGTATTTTTATTTTACTTCTGTACTTTTGGGTCTTCTTTGTACTTAGACCAATGGAAATGTGTGGCTGCAAAATTCGATGTGTTCACAGTACAATGCTCAACATTTCTTTCAAGAACTAGGAACTGAGATTATGCAAAAATGTACAGTTGAGAAGGCAGATCATCACTTATATATACTTCTTAACAACTTCAGAATTAGTATTTCTAATTACGTTTAAACTTTCCGTAGCTATAACATTCTGAATCTCTAAATGGTATTCTCATCTTCTTGGAATAAGAAACTTAATACGAGTTTATGAACTTTGCATTCTGGAAATGATTTTACTAGCAACCTGGAATTGGAGGGGAAGTTGTGCCGCACCAAGATAATTCTTTTGTGTACACGGATCCACCGAGTTGTACTGGTCTCTGGATGGCTTTAGAAGATTCTACCACTGTTAACGGTTGTCTTTGGGCAATACCCGGATCGCACAGGAGTGGGTCTTTTACCTCTATTTCTCGTATTCTTTGTGGTGATCTTCGTAGTTTCCTTTAGCTAATCTTCATCTGCTTCGTTTCAGACGGTCTGGTTAGAAGGTTTATCCGGGGTGAAAATGGTGTAACTTTTGATCGGCCATCCCCGTCTTACGAACAGAAAGATTTTGTGCCGATTGAAATGAAAGCAGGCTCAATGATTGCCATTCATGGTGATCTAATCCATCAAAGGTTAACTTCATCTTCCTCATGAAGTAACTTGCTTATAACTAGTTTAGATTTGGCTGAGCTTATAAAAAATCATGTTCTCTAACTGTTTTCATTTTTCAATGGTGCTTTTTGGGATGCAGTTTCGAGAATCTATCACCAAAGTCAAGACATGCCTATAGCTTACATGTAGTAGAATCTGATGGATGCAAATGGGCAGGAGACAACTGGTAACTTTTTATTTAACTTTTGTTCCATCCGTTCTCATTATTAAATTGATGCAAAGGCTTTTACAACTGTTTTCAATGATTCTGTTCTGCATGCTTACAATTCCTTTATATGCTAGGATTCAAAGAGAAAACATGCCTGAGCCTCTCTACGTCCCTTGAATACAAGTCAATCGCGTTTATTAAATTTCTTCTACGGTGATCTACCCACGACCATTTGTGTGAACTCCGAACAGTAATAAGAACATGGCTAAAATTTAAATGCCCTTCCTGTGTCATTTGCTTATCGAAATACAATTTGTTTCTGCTTGGTCTCTGTAGTTCTGTCTTTAGATAATGGTCAATAAAGTGTGACAGTGATTACTTGATGTTTCTGAGATTATAGGCTTGAATTCACAGCAATTACACATTAAAGAAAGTCATGTAAGAAGGAACTAGAACCCGTAAACAGTTAGAGGTACAAGAAAGTTTGAGAAACAAGTGACCATTGGATACAGCCCTTTTTCTTTAATCGTCCATATGTTGGACATGTTAATGTGATTTTAAGGAATGGGACAAAACTATATTTGTCCTATTGTCGTTGGACCAGGAAAAAAAAACGTGGGACTGATCTTTTAGGTGCAGAAACAATAGAGTCATTTAAAGAGTTATGGTCGAAGTTATAAATGCTGTGTAGTTGTCTTTAGGAAGCGTTCTTCATCCTCAACGTTCTCAAAAGGCAGTTTCATACCGTTGTACAGTACATTCATGTTCTTAAAAAGACAAAAGATGGGGTGTTCTCTTCCTGGCAGATTATTATCTCAGGAATTTACTTCGGACTTTTGGTTCACGTAATTAAAGACCCTTTTGGACATCTCTTTGTTGATTTTGAACAAATATTTATATATGGCTAATTGAGGAAACTGGCCAATCAATTCATAAAACAAATGAGAAATGGGCAAAACATTAAAGATTGTTTTGTCTTCACTCTATAAAAAGTCAAATGTCAGGTTCCAATTTTGCTAGTTTATGATGATTTCCTCACTGCGACTCACTTTTTCTGATAATAAACCAAACACATGCCAAAATCACTGAAAAATCTAAAAGGGATTCCAAACACAGTGCCATGTCAGCATCGAATGTCTTTCTCACACAGTCTTATAAATGTTGCAGAGGAAGATGAGAAAGCATGTGAAGAATTTCTTTACATTGACTATAGTCTATAGATCATTGAAACCTTTCACTTTCACAAATGTATATAAAGTTCGAGCTCCAAACCCAACCCCCAACATGGTCCAACTTCACATTCGGGTAATAATAATTATAATGATTTCCAAAATCCTATTCTCCTCTTTACCTTAAAATTTCGAAACCATCCTTACATTTACTACACGTCTTCGTCTTTCATCCTACTCTCTTCTCTCTCTCTAACTACACATCACTTACCCATTTCTCGACAAACAACAAACTAAAACTTCATTAAATCCATTGTCCTATTTATTACTCACACATGGGTTTTGGTTTCAGTTCTTCTTCAGAGGCATGAACTCGTAGTAGTAACAATAGTTGCAACACTTTTGGTTTGCTTTTGTATTCTTATTCTCTTTATACCGATCGGTTTTCTCTTGGTTCTCTATTACCGGGAAGAGATTTAAAGTTCGGACCTCCCTTCTTTCTTCTTCTTCTTCTTCTTCTCCGTTGACATTGTATATACTTTCGTCGATATTAATCTCTCCTGGTTCTTGAGTTACCAATGAAGTAACAAGATTTCTCCACGTGGCGTCTTTACCGTAATTCTCCCGAACTAATTCCTTCTGAGCAGGAAAAAGAAAACAAATAGTTCGTTATGTTTGGCTCTCAGAATTATTTTGGGGGAAAAACAGATAAATAAAACAAATTTTAAACTTTAAAAATAAAAATATTAAAAGAGATCACTGAGATAAATAGAAAAAGTTAGCAGCCTTTTGTAAACATTTTTTGCTCTTACTGTTCTCAGCTAGCATCTCATGAAAAAAGATTCTCTAACCCCCTTTTATGCATCCTTAACTTGTCTTCCCCTCTTCCCCAACTTTCCACACGTTAACACATACGTACATTTATACACATAATAAATCTATATGTATATTTTTCTTGTCAACTATTGTTAAGCAGACATAAATGATAAATATATATATATATATATGTATTAAGTGCTTCTTTGTATATTTGTATACACAAACTCAATATATAATACAACGTTAAAGAAAAACCTGTTGTTGTGGGTTTATGTGTGGGAAAGATGGGCAGCTCTTTGTCTGATCAACTCGATAACCACCTGTAATTGCCACATATAAGTAATTTTCCATTAAAAAGTAATAATATATATAAACAAAAACTTTCTATCCAGTTAACAGAAGAAAATCAAAATGTATATAATGTTTGTTGGTAGAGTAGTCCAAGAAAAGAAAAAGGACGTACGGCTAATATATCACACCTCTAAATAATTACGTCTTGTCTTTCTAAATGTGTATAATCAACTAATAATTAATCACCTGACGATGAATCCTTGACGTCTTTAAGTGGTTCACGAACGTTAATATCATCATCATCATCTCCTTGAAGACGGCGTCGTTTAGCTCTCTCTCTAGCTTTATGATTCTGAAACCAGTAGAAAACATTTTTGCCCTCGATTCTGCCGTACTTACGGAGCTTAGATGCTATCTGTTGGATTTGTTCTGTCGTCGGCGTCCGTGTTCCTCTTCTGTAGACCTCTTCCAGCGTAGTGATCTGCTCAGGCGTCGGATTCCATCTCGACGACCCAGCCGCCTGCAAGTTATTTTCCCGATCACCCAGTTCACCTGATGACCCGGTGATGAGCTGATGATGATGCTCGTTGACGTTAGTATCGCCTGCAAAATCAAACGTATTAATAACCAAAAATGCCATATAAGGAAACTTCTTTGTTACAAAACAATTAAAAACCATACACACCAGCTAAATGCTAATTGATATATAAGATATATAAAGAGGTAATTAGGATTTTCATACATTGTGTTAGAAGTAGACGAGGCTGAGTGGTAGAGAGGGGCAAATAGTTGATGAGGTTGTTGTGGGAGATGTAGCCCATGCTATGAAGAAACTCAAACTTTGCTGCCCTAATCACTTTTAATAAGATCGATAAAAGAGAAGATTTATCCAAAAAAAAAAAAAAAGGACTTTTGTTACTGTGGAATTCTGAACCTTTAGCTAGGGAAGTGGGATTTGAGAGTGTTATGCTTGAGTTTCAGTGTTGTGTGGAAATGAATGATGAGAGGTTTACTTGTGATGCAAGAGATCTCAAAAGGCTACCATGCTTTGCTTTTGGTACTGTTTTATAGATAAACCAAAATATTTATGTACATATATATATATATATATATATAGAGAGAGAGAGAGAGAGAGACTTGTATTCTATGTATTGTATTTTGCTTATAAATATATATAACTTGTATAATAATCTACAAAAGCAAAATTAAAGTGACGGAGTAAACATGATTCAGAAAATGTATATATATACGGCGCGGAAAGTTATATATAATTACACCAAATTTGACAAGTTAGTAATAGATTGAAAAGTGGGTCACCGAAATATTTGTTAACTTTGTTAAACTTTTGCATATCTTGCCTTATAAATTAATGCAAGAAAATCTTCTTAAAATAAAAAATAACATCTATTACAAAGTAATACGAACTGATAACTTGCGATTAACGATTACATGCGATAGTCAAAGCGATCGTCTTTTCTTCAACATTTCTCCATTGATATTCTTTACCAATGATGGTTTTTAAGTGCTGAGAGTTTGCAAGTACCACTTTTATCACTTATGCGATTCAAAAAGAATTCACAATGTTTCATACCCGTTCATTATTCCGGTGTTTCTCCGGTTTCCGATGGTTACTCTTAATCATTGAATTTTCTTTCCATGGTGGTGTAGAGCAGTTTTCTTTTACTGTTCACTACGTAGATATCTCCGGCATGGGTTTATCCCCATTGCACGATGACTCGGTTGAAGAGATCGAGTACAGAATTGGTCAAGTTCTTTGGTGTTTTGGTCGACGAATTTGAGATTCTAGAAAATCAACATGGAAGAGATGATGGGCCAGAGTCAAAAATGCACTTTCTTTGTTGTATGGTGATATTCGTACAATCGTTGAAGGTTGGCAATCCCATTTTCAATGTATTTTGGAATGATCAATATATTAGGTTCTTCACCGAAGAATATATTTAGATCTAAATTGAGAATCGGTCAATGTTATACAACAAAAAATGGTGTTTATGATGGTTATGTGCATAACCGAAAATGAAAAACGCAACATTCAGATTGCGAAGTTTAGAGCGAGTAAATATTTTCTTCGAAAAGTATCACTAAGTTTATTTTTCTTTGTATTATTATTTTTTATAAATTTTGTGTTTAGTTTTTTCTTGTAATTCTTTTGTAAGCTTGGATATTTATTCATAAATAAAACAGATGTTATAATAACAAAATAATACGAACTGATAACAGTTAGGAGAATCCCACGCGCACAGTCCTAGCGCGTTTTAGAGCCCAATAGACGCGCGTGGGTCGAGCTCTTCCCTTCTCCTCCTAAAATGGGCTTTAAAACCGAACCTACCAATAGCCCAATCACTATTTTCCCAGCCCATATCTACACATGTTCTCAATATATATATTTTTTTTTGTCGGCTCCACAAAATATGACGACACTACGAAAAACACAATGGAATTTTGGAAAGCTGGATTTTCCGGAGAATTCAACAAATCAGTATAAATTTCTAAATTTTTTTTTTTTTTTTGGTTTTAAATTAAAAAGAAGGAATGTGAGATTTAAAATATGAGAGGACTGGGGTGGTTGAATAATCACTATAGCTCCTTAAATCTCTCTATTTATGGTTTACACTGTGCAAAGACATTCATTCCACATGCAACAACCTCTCTCCGAGGATATTCCTCTTTAACCAAATGGACCTAAAATAAAGTAATTTTATTTGTAGACAAAGCATAAAGGCTAACGAAATTGCATTTTACTTCTATTTATTTTCATATAAGGCAATTTGATGTGGCCTTATTTCAAATCAATTTTTTTTTTATTCTAGGGGAAAAAAACAGACGAAGACCAATTTTTTTTTTACTTTTTTTTGGTCAATAATTCATTCCTTTTGCCTCAGCAATTCGTGATTTTAATTTGGTTGTTTTGGGAAATTCTGTATTTATGTCTACCTTAACAAAATAGAAGCATTAACCCGTGAGTGAATTAGTGAAACTAGTATTCATATGAGCATTAAATATGTTTTGTACGTATGTAGTATAAATTTTCTCAAAATGTGAGAAAATATAGAGAGGTCACTGGGGACAGGCATCCCCATCGAGGGACGTATGCATTAAGTTCAAAGTTCAAACACATACAAATTAAATTAAAATCATTAAAGAAGCTAAACCATCAATGGCCTACAGTAATAAATAATATATTTTTCCCACGTCACAGTACTTATTTAGCATGTTTGTGCATATATATAAGTTTGTAAACCATCAATGGAGTACTATTGTATTTATGTAAATGAAATCTCTCTACGGTATGGACTGGTTTTCAATAATAGATATATATGTAGTCAATTCCGAAATGTTATATTCCGATAGATCAAATTTGATGCAAACTGAGTAAAAAGAAAATTGGTTGGAAAACTTAACAAAACCAGCTGGATTTGGTTAAAATGAGTTACTCACTACAAGAAAAGGGTACGTTTAACGACAAGTCATTGTGACAACATGTATGGTCGGAAACGTTCCAACAGAACAACGACGACCTTTTGACCGATTCTTGCCGTTATCGGGAAAGTGTCGGAGATTACCG
The DNA here is from genome assembly GCA_010577795.1 of Isatis tinctoria. Classification (NCBI taxonomy): domain Eukaryota; kingdom Viridiplantae; phylum Streptophyta; class Magnoliopsida; order Brassicales; family Brassicaceae; genus Isatis; species Isatis tinctoria. The sequence continues at coordinate 9,948,311 of CM021250.1, read as the reverse complement.
AGGGAAGCATATTATCGACACATCATCGGAAATTTTCGTAGCGTTATTGTCGGAAATCGAAAATTTTACCGATAAGGGCAATTAAGTCGGAAAGTGAAGGGAAAAATTCGTCGGTCTTACTCGGTTTGGTTCGTTGTACATCCTGGTCGGAATAAGAAAGGATACTCGTCGTCCAATTTGTCGGGGTTGTCTCGGAAAAGGGCCGGTACTTAACCGTGTTGAATACAGATGCTCTAGACTCGGTTATAATTGGTTTTGTGTGTTGGGGTTGATTGCCAATAATTAATTATACAAATTAGCCGATTATTATGAGAGTGCAGGGATTGTTGACATATTACTTAACTCGAGCCTTTGTCGGCGGATTTGGTTCCGGCACGTTTATGCACGAAGACGGTGGTTTTGGCTGGTATCTATGTGATGGGTATATTTGGGCTTCGAAATAGGAAAAATATAATTAACGTTAACAAACCTCCGCGCATACAAAACGATTCTGAGAAACTGTGGTCGGAAATGTATCGCCGTAATAACATTTCTGACGAACTCGTGTGTTGTCGGTACGGCGTCATTAGTCTCGTCGGTAAATGATTGGAATTGGAATTTGGTTTGCCGCGTAGATATTTTGAACTTTTGAAAGTCCCGGTTAAAATTTTAGAGATTTGGATTCCAAGGACAAACCGATAAACATGTTTCTGGGTACATCCTTTATTCCTATTATATGAAGAACAAGCCACAATTTCTTACCATTCTTACTTCGTCTCTTCTCAACTCCGCCAGCGGCGCTTTCAATCTCGACAGAGTCACCATGTATTCTCTCTCTCTCTCTCTCTCTCTCTCTCTCTCTCTCTCTCTCTCTCTCTCTCTCTCTCTCTCTCTCTGTCTCTCTCTCTCTCTCTTTATTGGCCAAGGGAAGACTGAATGAACGATGGTTGAATCTCGACTCTGAATTAACGTTAGGCATGCTGTTTGTGATAGATTTTTCAATCCAAAATTTGATTTTGTGTTTTCACGGATTCATGAAGTTGTTTCTGCACATATGAGGTAAACCGCTGAGTCAAGGATGCTTTTTGCAACTTAAATTGATTGATTGTTTGTTTGTTGCAGATTCTGCAAGTGTGAGATGCCGTACAATCTTGATGACTTGATGCTGCAATGCGAGGAATGTTCTGAGTGGTAAGTGTTCACAAGCCTGAATTGCTATTATGTTTTAAGTGTAAACCCTGACTCCTAGTGAATGTGAATATGCTTTTGAGATTGCTAGTGGATACTTAAGTGATGCTCTTCCTTTACTCATGTATTGTCTTGTCTTATTGCCAAAAAAAGTTGATACTCTCTAGTCTTAATGTGTGTGATAACTGTTGATGAGGATTCTTATGTATATGTTTGTAATCTTACAAGATAGTGACAGATTTTCTGTTGCGAGTCCTGCTTGGAGGTGTTGTAATCTCTCTATCACCTTATTTCAGCAACTACCTTTATTTTTCTGGGGTATACTTTGGATCTTTTCTGTTTCTGGAGGAAACACAAATTTGCTCCATTCTATATCAGTCAGATACCAGTTGAGAATATCTCTTTTCCTTCTACTGAATTTCTTATCCGTGGCTTGTATAGTAGCTAATACCACAATTTCTATGTTTGGTTGGATTAGAGTGCCGTAACTGGTGAGCACTCGTGTATGCTTCGGAAACCATTGAACAACGATCAGTTCGAAGTTAGCGAGTCAGATGAATTGGGCTTCTTTGCTCCCTTCTATAAAGGTTTGTTGATTCTTGACAAGAACCAAACTTTTCTGTATCTTTCAAGTATGCTGTGCTTGGTTTAATGTTTTGGCCACTGCTTCTCTCTTACACAAGCAAATCTTGCTTACACATCATCATCTCTAACAATTCTCTTAACAACTCTGTAAGACAACACTTAACTTTACTCACTTAGTAACTAATACTTCAACATAACTAACGACTCATTAGAAACCTGCTACTGGTCTGATTTCTTCTTTGACTCTAATTTGACTTTCATCTTCTTCTTTTTCATTCACTTACGACATTGCTTCCTTTTGCCTTTCTCCTTTGATCTTCTTCTCCTTATTGACTCGGTGATCTTCTTGTTCAGCTGACTGACTTTTATTTTTTTGGTTGCAGGGGTTTACATTGGTTCTGCAAACATCTGAATACAAAGCACAAGACGAGATACAAACACACAAACCAATCAGATATTGATAACAAAGACGAGAATCCCAGATGTGTTCTCGGCCACTGAAACTCATTTATAGAAGAAACTCATCTTCTTCTTCAACAATTTCATTTTGTGAACCCAGAAACTTTTTTTTTTTTAAATTACTTTTTTTTGAAACAAAAATTGAATTTGTCGGAACTGTCTCGAAACTTTATGATGTCTTTCCGACGAACAATTTCTCCCCTTCTCGCCGGTTGATTCCGACGCCGTCTACGTCGTCTCGTTGTCGGTAAGACCCGGCGAATCATCGACGACATTTACTGACGGAGTCCCGAGAAATTCTTTTGTCGGTAACTTCCGACAACTCGTTCCAACACGCTTCCGGGTAATTAGTTTGTCGGAAATCACCGACAAATCGCTGTCGAATCCAAATTTCCGAGACCCATTTGCCGACGTGAACATATTTCTCGGTAATGCCTCGGAAACCATGATTTCCGGCAAAAACCCGACTATATAGCCCGTCGTTAAACAGACCCATTTCTTGTAGTGACTATACTAACGAGTGATTGGGTGAAGTTCGTTCATCGACATTTAGCATAGAGAGGTTTATCGAAGTTAATCGTACTTGTCGTTAACATGGATCATGTCTAAATCGGTTTGGCTAGTCAGTTTGATACAAATTCCAAAAATATTCATTTTCTGTATATGTAATCTTTTATCAGCTATTCTATGATTAGGGTTTCTACGTAGTATATATGGATATTTGTTTTATAGTATATTACTCAGCATATATGACTAGATTGAATTTACATCCATGGCCGTTTCAAAAAGAAAGACTGTGTTTTACACCCACACCACACATATCTAATACTTAATGCACCACCTAAAAATACGTAGCATTTTTAACTAGAGCCTACCATATTCTCAGTTTTATTATATAGAAAAAATATTAAAAAAATCCAAAACAATGGGCTCATGCATCTCTTATAGTAATTAATAATGCATGAGTTTCACCAAATTTCAAGTCTTTGGCTCTCCCTTTTTCAGGAGCTACGAAGCAGTCAACAGCTTCCATGTTCATATATAAATTAAAAATTTAGACGTTAGCAATACGATTACATCAACTTTATTTTACATATAGTTTACGAGTTTGGAATCTTTAGACTCGTTCAACATCAACTTGAAAAGAAAACAAATAAATACATCCATATAGCATTAATTAATCACTTATCACAAAAAGACAACCTTCTTTTCTGCACAGAACATGATCTTCGAAGAAACCCATGCATTCGAATCTTCAAACCACTGTTTTCTTTCTTAGAATACGGAACTTCTAAAACACTGATTTAACTAAATAAATACAAAACTATTTTCAATAATTCTTGGATTTTGAAGGTCGATGGTCGCCATTGAAGCAAAACAGTTACAACAAAGAGAAACAAGATCATTTAACTCTTAGCCTAAGAGACAAGAAGGCTAATGATAATGATCTACATCTCATAGTGACAACAACAAAAATTACACCAAAAAAGATCTACAAAAGTAAAGAGATATTTCGAAGCATAGGATCTGAAGGCAATGTCTTTATAGATCAAAGAGAAACCAGACACGTGTTACTAATTAGTTTTTCAGTTGTGGAGAGGATTTGGACCTGTGTGAACTAATCTCTTGTCTTCTTTATAAACATCATCTCTGTTTTCTTCCTCTCGACGTGGACCCGTGAACGACACTGAGGCTCTGGGGGCTTGAAACGAAGCCGTTTTACGAAAAGGACCAGCCTTCCTCGGTGAAGGGTAGGACTGATGATAATACTGATCAGGAGAAAGAGCTGATGAAGACAAACCGAACTGAGCAAAGATCAAGATCCCCCACAGGAGCATGGTGGAGGTGGCTGCTCGTTTTCTTCTTCTTCTTGTTCTTTTGTCTTGCTCTTTTCCTACAGAATCTTCCATGACGGTTTGATTTGAGTGAAAAGAAAAGGTTTTTATGAGTTTTTCTAGAAGCCCATGAGGTGGTGAGAACAGAGTATTTGAGTATGTTTCTCTCTCCCTCTATTTTCTTTTGAAAGAAATTTCTTTCCTTTTTGTCGGTGTTTGGTAGTGCAGAGCAGGTTAGGATTCAAGAAACAGATGAGAAAAATGGGCTTTGACTAATTATAATAATAGTTTTTTGAAAAAAAAGTGATAACTTTGAGTAGTAGCAGAGGATAAACCCAAAAGACAAAACTCTTTTCTTTGTTTGAGTGGAGTCTAAGTAACAAAAAAAGTTTGTCTGGGCTTCTTTGGATAATGGGAAAGAAGAAGAAGAAGAAGAAGAAGAAGAAGTAGAAGAAGGAGAAAGATGAAAGAATTAATTTTATTTTATGAAATTAGCTCTCTGTGTTCTTTATTTTTTAATTTTAATTTTCCCTTATCTTATGGGGTCTTATCAAACGATCTTGACCCTTGATTCCTGGGAGAACCTTCTCATATATGTACTACTCAGATCTTTAATCTTTGAAACTTAAATTTTTTTTTTTTTTTTTTTATCTCACCTCCAATGCTTTAATTGTTCTCTCTGCGTAAATTTTAAAATGGGATGCAATTAAAATTTAAAATTCTGCCATTTTGCTTGGAGATGGTGCAGTGGACAGTTCAGTATTAATAGCCGTTGTCTCCGGGAAAAAAAAGAATCGAATTTATGTTTTCTGAGAAGAGAGAGAAAGAAGGACACTACTATATGTATTGATGTAGTATACAAAGTGTTTTTACTAAATAAAGCAAGTAGCTTTTAATGGAGGATTTACCTTAGTTTTGCTAAATTGACAAAAAAAAAAAAAACCGTTGTTGCAGAGATTTTGTTGCTTCACATGTCGTGACGACAAAGTGATAACCTCTGTTCTCTGTTTTGTCTCCATCTCTTTTTCCCTCTCTGTTTCATTCATGTCTTCTTGTTCTGTCTTTCACAAGAGCTTTTTCTTTTTTCTTGCTTCTTTCGTGCCCATGCTTTTCAACTCTCAGAGAAAACCATTGACAGAGGCAAACTCAGTTTTTGATCAGTGTCAAAATAGCATCTAATGACTGACATTAACATTGAATTCTAATTTCACAAATTTGACCATTATTAAACTCCTGCCAAAAAGGTATCAAAGTTTAATTTTAGCTATTTTTACTTCACCAGAGATACAATACAAAGACCTGTAGAAATCAATGACATTTCTTAAGAAAGATACAAAACCAATTAATTGTCAAAAAACGTGATGCAGGCAAATATTAAAGATCTGTAGATACAATACAAAGACCTGTAGAAATCAATGACATTTCTTAAGAATGATCTATTAAAGATCAAATAAGCAATGATTAGTATAATGTACAAATTGACGTAGCTTTTGTCTACCTTATTCATTAGAGTGTCTCTGTTTCAGGCATCCGACTGCAGAAGGATGAAACAAAAGCTTCACGATTTGTTGCCATATGCAAGTTTTGTGGATCAAGAACCTGGTTTTACTTGAACTGGTCTTTTGTATCTATTCGACTTCGGATACATCAAAATCTGTGGATACATTTCTCATCGGATCCATCTTACCAATCAGAACATATAATACGTGAAGTCACCAGAACTCTCTGCAAGAGCAAACACCATTTCTGAAGTGGTGAAACCTGTTCTTGTCTCTCATGATGATGTCTCTCGAAGTAAGCTTGGAAACAAACTTGGCGAAAACGTGGCAATCATCACAGGTTCTCAAGTTCTTCATAACCCGTATAGGATCTTCCGCTCTCCCATTCATGAGTCCAAATGCAATCGCGAGCTTCTCACTGTGATGACTGAGAGAAGATTCTTTTTCCTCTGTTTCCACATCATGAAACACCGAACCAGTCTGAGGAACATACCCCATATTCCTTATTCTCTTCAAGATTTCCTCCAGTTTCTCATATATCGCCTTTGCTTGCGGATGTAATTTGTCTCCTCTATTGAAAAAATGAATTTTGCCGTCAAATTCAACGGAACTATATGCAGCAACCTTTTTAGTGCCGAGCTTCCTCATTTTACTCCTTACTTTGTCAACACAATCCCATCTACCAGCAGCTGCGTATATATTAGAAAGTAGTACTTGGTATGCACCAATGTCAGGAGCTGTTTCTACAAGTAAGTCTGCTACTTTCTGGCCCAATTTTATATCGCGATGAACCGCACAAGCACCCAACAAGGCTCCCCAGATACCAGCATCTGGTTCCAATGGCATATTTTTGATAAACTCATAAGCCTCCTCTAGAAGACCAGAGCGTCCTAGTAGATCAACCATACATGCATAATGCTCTTTTCTCGGCTCAAGATTCTTATCATTCGATCGAGCCATGAGATTGAAATACCTCTTTCCTTCATTCACTAGTCCAGCATGGCTACAAGCAGATAGGACCCCGAGAAACGTCACGTAATTCGGTCTTAGCCCCTCGTTCTGCATCATAGTGAACAATGTCAAGGCTTCATCGCTATCTCCATTCATTGCGTATCCTACAATCATCGTGCTCCAAGAAACTACATTCCTTTGTTCCATTTCGTCGAACAATACCCTTGCATCTTCAGTGCTACCACACTTCAAGTACATGTCAAGCCTTGCATTTTCGACGATTATGTTACAATCAATAGCTTCTTTCCTTGCACGATCATAAATTTCTTTTCCAATCTCCAAAGAGCCTAGCTGACCACAAGCAGAAAGCATACTCACGACTGTAAAAGAATCAAACTGAATAGCATCCGCACACATTCTGTGGTAATACTCAAGAGCAATAGCCGAGTTTCCCGTTTGAACACAAGCTGCGACAAACGCATTCCAAGCCACTAAATCTTTGCCTTGCATTGACTCAAACAAGAACTCAGCCGACCTCAATTCACCAAACTTCATGTACATCATCACTAACTCAGTTGCAACGATCCCAAGAGTCTCAAAACCATATTTCACCACATGGGCATGAAAGGCAAAGCCACAGGGCAAAATTCCTAGCTGGGAGACAGCCTTCACCACAAACGGGTAAGTAAACTCATCAGGACGGACATCAAGATCACGCATTTTTTTATAAAGTAGGACACTTTCGAATGGGAGCTTGTTTTTGACGTACCCTTTGAAAAGAGTGTTCCAAAGAAAGATCCTCGGCTTGTGCATTTCGTCGAACACCTGTCGTGCGTAACATATGTCGCCTCCGAGTATAAGATTCTCTAACAGCTGGGTTAAGAGGCTGTTCTTGACAGATAAACCGGAAGTTAGTACGAGCGCATGGATCTTCTTAAGCTGCTTCGGCTTTGAAGAGCTTGTTCGTAATAGCTTCGAGAGCATTTGTTTTGTTAATGGCGTTTGTTTCGCAAGCATCTCTTTCGTTATTTTTTTTTGTAATCGTACTTTCAAGTTTCAACCATCTTAAAATGTAATTTATATTATATGGTTGTTTTTTTACGAAGCCCAATTACTACAAGAAAAGGCCCAATACTCAGAAACTTGATAGCAATTTCGATTACTATGGGCCGAAAGACCCAGAATGGCAACACCATTAATAATCGAGATTTCTTAAAGAGTTAAAAGTTATTCACGTTCTTCCGATTTGTTTTTCAATGAGACACGACAAGTTTTGATTAATTCACGTTATATGGAAATTAGAAAAGGGAATTTCTCACTGTCATGAGATTTTAAGGATCATGATCCGTCAACAAATACATTTTGATTCGCATAAAGTTTAATGATTAATATCTATAGTCCTCTATATACAATCACATATAGTATTTTACTTAGCAATGTCAACATTTTCTTATAGACACCGATGTTCAACCTCTTTAACATATCAAAATAGTTTTTCTTTTGTCCTCGGATTATTGATTTACTATCGATGGGACAGCAAAAGCATGAAAGACGTACAGCCAATAATATTAGACATTGTCTGTTTTAATTTAAGTTTATCTACCTGCCGGATCGTGAACTACTATAAATATAATTTTATATATGTACTAGGTGATTAACCCGTGCTCATGCACAAGTATGAATATTTACTAAATAACTTAATTAAAATTATTGGTTAATGTTATCTTTTATTTATTTATAAGTTTTTATTTGTTTTGTCAACTATATGTATTCATGTAAATAGAAAATTGTTGTAATTAATTTTAAGATGTTATATATCTTATTAAACATATTTTGATATTAAAAATTTACATAGGTACTTTTATTCATTTTTAGATTTATTATATGGCATATATCTTTTTGAATTGAAATACAATTAGTTTTTTTATTCTATTTAGGCTAAAGTTGGGTCGGTTTTTTATCTTTGATTTGTAAAGCTATTTTTGTGAAGTATGTCTATTGATATATGTTGTTTTTAATATGATTTTAAAAACACTTTCCTTTATGTAATTTTCGTTTTTTATATATATACAAAAATTATTTCTCTTTATTAATGTGATTTTGAAAAAAAAATATCATTAAACAAAAAATTAAATCAAAAAGTTTTAGTAATGGAAATTGTCTTAAAGTTATTTCTTATTTAATATGATTTTATAAAAGACTTTCCTTTTTTGGAATTAACTTTTTTATATCTGATAAAAATATTTCTGTATTTCAATGTTATTTCTTTTTAAATATGATTTTTTAAAAAAAATTCCACTTTTATAATTTTCGTTTTTATATCTACACAAAAATTATTTTATGTTTTAAAATTATTCTCTTTTATTAATGTGATTTTTTTTAAAAAATCATTAAACAAAAAAGTATATTAAAAGGTTTTAGTAATGACAAACTAATATAATAATTGGAATTCATTAAGGGTATCTCTGTAATCGACCTCGTGAGAATTAACATAAGCGCGACACGTAGGAAACTGACTTCTAAAATAATATTATAGAGATTATAATGAGGTTGATTGGGTAAATTCTTATTATATCGGCAAAATATATACTATTTTGATTTTGCTGGTTACCAATCATAAAATTGAAAACTACTACAGATATAAAATGCTATACTATGGTTCTAATTGTTTGAGACAGCTAGAACTGTTATTGTCATTTTTTATTTGGCTATCAAAAAATCTTAATGTTAAACAATAGCTATAACTGTAAAAATAATAAAATTTTGATTAGTGATTTAAAGAAAAACAAACCATGTTAAGAGTAAAATTAATTATTTAACCTGTAAGATTTTTAAAATAATTTTTAAGACTTTAAAAATATAAATTTAATTGAATTAAAACTAACTTCAAAATATTTATAACTAAATTAGCCATTAAAATTAAAATCTCATTTGAAGGCTATATATACATCATTTATATTTTTCCATTTTTAAAAATATTTTCTATATATTCTGCTATTGCTTACCAGTCACCGCTTTCTCTTCTCACCAAAAAGTTCTTATCACTAACCAAATGACTCATTGATTATCTTTATAATATGGGTTTTCGGTTTTCAGAATACTTCTTAAAAGATGTTAAAAACAGAAACAAAACTTTAAAAAGATGTCATTTTCAGCTAGGTTTCCTATCGGATTCACCTATTTAATTTCCTCTTTAATGGAAAGATGATCGCGACTGTTACGGGCCTCCCTTAAATATGATTCGCTATCTATGGCTTGATTATGATGTTCTAGGCATGTAATGTACTGTTTGTAAAACGATTTCAAAGTACGAGTAGCTGAAACCCAAATAAATAGTGTTTCAGCTACTCGTACTTTGAAATCGTTTTACAAACAGTACTCGTCATTCTATTGTGTTTCAAATAAATAGTGTTTCACCATAAAATAACTATTGTTTTTTAAGATGAAATATTTTATTATGATATGGCTGACGGTGATAGATAGAGGTCATATGCATTATTGCATTTTGTCAAACCTAATACTCGTCATTCTATGATAAGAACTTCTTAAACGTGTATTACGAGATATTACGTTTTAACCTTTTTCACGCAAAGTAAATCTACACTTACTCGTGAATAATACGCATGGGAGAATGGCCATAGTTTTTTTTTGTTATACTAAGGATGTCGAAGAACCGATTCGAATAATCACGGACCAATATTGAGATCTGTGGACCGATCAATTGTATCTAAATTCCGAAAGAGAGATTTTTTTTTTTTTTTTAAACTTACGACCGAAAGAGAGATGTTAGAAAACTCATAACACAACTTTTACCAATGGGTCACAAGGCCTTGGTTAACATGGCCATAGTTTTTTTAAAAATTAGTTGTAACTAATAATGCAAGATGTCAAGATGCATGAGAGAATCATGTAAAAAAAAAAAAACTCTTGTCATCAAATGAAAGAAAGCAACATGTATTTTACCTTGTAACCGTGACGCTCTCTATATATGTGAAGAAGAACACAAGGGAAAGTATTCATTCATCAGCCAAAGAAACAAAAACAAAACAAAACAAACAAACTTCACTCAATACCCAAAGAAGAAAGAGATGGCAACGTCAGGAACATATGTGACGGAGGTTCCGTTGAAAGGATCGGCGGAGAAACACTACAAGCGGTGGAAGCATGAGAACCACCTCTTCCCCGACGCCATTGGCCACCACATTCAAGGTGTCACCGTCCACGACGGTGAATGGGACTCTCATGGATCCATCAAGATTTGGAACTACACATGCGGTAACAATACATTTACTTTTTGCATATAAATAAGCTATATTAAATAAAGCGTTTTTAGGGATTGATAGAAAAAAAAAAAAACTCGTGCTCTCTCTCAATTTAATATATTCACTATGCATATGATTGAACTCTGTAAGTTATTTCTAATTACAGTTAATCTATTATTTACAATAAAATTGCACTTTGCAAAATTACAATGAATGTTTTCAGAAGATTTTTTTTACCTAGTTTCATTTTACAGAAAGAATGTTTTTATATTGAACATGGCAATTTTATATAGCTGTATTTTCCAAACATATGGTTGTGCGAACCTAACGAATGAACATATGTATGTTCAATTATATATTTATGAAGATGGAAAACAGGAGGTGTTCAAGGAGAGAAGAGAGAATGACGATGAGAATATGGCGGTGACGCTCAGAGGGCTCGAAGGTCACGTGATGGAGCAGCTTAAAGTCTATGACGTCATCTTCCAGTTCATTCAAAAGTCACCTAGTGATATAGTCTGCAAGGTTACTATGATATGGGAGAAGCGAACCGATGACTCGCCTGAGCCCATCAACTACATGAAGTTCGTCAAGAGCCTTGCTGCGGACATGGACCACCACGTTATCAAATCCTAAATCCGTTTCGAACCATCATCACCACCATCATATATGGCTGCCTTTGTGTGTGTGCATGTGTGTCTTCGACTCTTCGTATGGTGTTTTTAAAATAATAAATGGGGCTCTTGTATGGTTTCATTAATTTCAATATATTACTGTTTGGGTCTTGTAATATGATTTGATGTTGTCAGTTTATCAGTTACATCTATGTATCCTTGTTAATTAATGATTTCAAAGAGTAATGCTGTCCTTTTTTACCCACCGTTCGCGAGGATAATGGTAACCATATGTCAACCCTAATGCTTATCATTGTATTGTAAGATGAAAACTTGAAAAATGTGAATCATGATTTACAGACTAAAGCAGTTCATATTGCAATTCAATTTCTATTAACCTGACGAATATAGTTTGTATATGTATGATTATAAACATCTTTGTACATAATGTGGTTTTAGATAAAATTTTCAAACTTTACGTGGTGGTTTTAGAATGGAAATTTTCGGCTTGTTTAGTTTTTTCAAAAGAGGCTATCAAACTATGCGTGATTGGAGCACGACACGAAACTTTTAGTGGGGCTCCATAATCCGAAAGCTAATCGAATATGTCTAGTTTTGACAGATGGAAACATAATGTGTGGTGACTTTTTTCCTGATTTGCAGTGCTCTCTCCACGATCTCCAAATCCATCAATTTTTTTTTCCGGAGAGAGTTTTTTCATTACTAGATCGTTCTACAAAATTAGAAGATAGTATTACAAACTAAATAAGTGATGCCAAAACGGCTAAAACAACCACTGCAACAATGCAAAGAATAGAGAAACAAATAACACAGGGCATAGAGGAAAATCTACAAAAGCAACCAATACACATGAACAAATACAGAAGTGCTCTCTCCATGATCTCCAAATACATCACTTTCTAGTCTGTGTTTTGTTTATATACGGTGATACCAGGAAAATTGGCGTTTTGTGCGTTCATTTTCCATCAATCTGTCAGCTGTCCAGAATCTCATGATTAATTAGAGTTGACATATAGTGACCAGTGCCCTCATCATCCATCATTAACTTTGCCACTTTCTTGGGTTAACATTATGAAATCTTTGCTCAGTAAACTTACTATGCTATTACCATCTGATGTGGTGGGCTAGTGATTTAAATGCAGAAATTTATTATGTTGTAGTCCTAGTCCGATCTCCAGTAATAACTATGTTTTACGCCATAAATTATCAATAAACTCCAAAACAAAATGATATTAAAGTTTAGACATATCCTTACAATTCAAAAAAAAAAAAACTATTCCATCTAGTCATGCATCCTTTCCTTTGGATATCAAACACAATTATCACTATACAAAAACATGGTAAAAAAAACCAACTATTCCGCTTACAAATTTGTTCTTGTCAGAAATTCTTTTAAATTTTCTATAGATTTTCTCATAATTTCCCATATTTATTTTAATCTTATATATAACTAGGTAGTAACCCGCGCCATACGCGGAGTAAAATATTTATATAAATATTAATTAAATATAATTTTATAGTCATTTATATAGATATATAATGTGATTTCAACATTTTCATAATCTTTTAAAATTGTATATTAATAAATGCAAAACAATTAAGTCATATATAGGATAACATTGCTAAAAATCAGTTATTTTTCTATCATTATTGATCGAGTAAAGAATTATGACATATTATTTATATCTGAATTTATTTCTAAATTGATATGAATAAGCATAAATTCAAATACTATATGTTTATTTAATTAAATGTGTGGTTACTTATTTTAATCTATATTATTAATTAAGTTTAGAAACAAAATAATTTTTCATTACCATAATTTTATTACTGATTAGTATCAATACAAATCAAATATTTTATGTTGATTTATTTTAGGAAATTTGAATTATGTTTAAATACAATGAAATTTATTATAGCTGTAGTTATATACTATAATAAATATATCTGATAATCATGGTAAGTTGATATAAATTAATGATTTTTATTTATATATTAAAATTGCTTGTAAGTTGCTTTTTAAGAAAAATAATATATACTTTTTATTATATTATAATCTTTAAGAAAAATAATATATAATTTTTATTATATTATAAGATTATAATATAATATTAATAAAGTAAAAGTATTTATAAGTTTTATATTAAATAAAGATTAAAGAATTATAAATATATATGATATAAGATTATGTAAATAAATTATTATGAAGTAATATAGTTATTATTGTAATTCATAAATATAAGTTAAAACGAATAACTATACTGAAATATAATATATCTTTTTCAAGTAAAAGTTATTTAATAAACATGATATATATTAATATAAAATTATTTCATTATATTGGTCAAATACATAATTAAAGTTATATATTTTATGAATGAATAAATAACATGTATTTTAATTAGAGTCTATGAGATATATCATAATTTTGATTATGTAATAGTGATAATTAATATAAGTGATCAAATCATATAATAGCATTATATGTAATTAATATAAGTAAGGATGGCACTCTTGTAATAAACACATGAAGTAAAGGTTAATCTTTTAAAAAGGATCCTCAAATAATATATAGGGGATTAGCCAAACTCTTTCCTCACTTTGCACCACCTAATGCCATGTGGCATCCTTATTTTAGGTCTAATAAAAAAAAGAGAAAATGGAGTATGGTGGACTCGAACTCAGATACAAGAGTATTAAACATACATATAGCCACTGGACCAAGTTGTTTCTTCGACAATGTTTACCAAAACAAATATATAAACAATATTATAGTAAAATGTCTTAAAATTATTTCCCGATTAATCCTCGAGAAATCTCCGATTTTTTTGTAACTCGCTAGGCCCAGACCCACCGCCCGACTAATGCCTGACGAGTTCTCGAACCTGAGAAGTGAATAAAGAATTCGAGAAATAATACATTCCGATAACACTAACAAAAAACTATTCGATTACAAATCATGGTTTACTTTAATTTTAGATTTAGCAACTTTTTTATATATAAAATACAATAAGGACGTAATATTAAATAATAAGACTTTAATCCGAATAAAAAGATAGAATTTATCCATTTTTAACTGATTAAAATGATATACAAGGAAAATTATAATATCCCGAGGTTTAGAATGGAGAAGTACCTTCCATCAAGAGACAATTCAAGAGTTTTTTTTTATAAAAAGAGACAATTCATAAGATCATCTATTGTCACATAAACAGTTTCAATATTTGAATGTACAATATAGTCTTTATGAGTAAAATTTGCAATAAATTTTTTTATGAGATATGGTTCTAGCCGTGAAGAAGTGAAAAACTATATCTTGCAATCCTCAGCAATTTATCTTATATTAACATAAAAACGTGGAAGAGTTAAAAAAAATGAAAAAATATCATTATTATATTGATACAAATAAAAACATAAAATAACAATAATTTTTAGGTAACTATAAAAATTATATTATATATTCAACACAAAAAAAAAACAAAAAAAAACAAACATATACCCCGTGCAATTAGGAAGAAAAGAGAAACCATTATGGTTAGACATCATCTAGGTTCTGAGAGGTGTTCGAATACTGGATAAATAACTATCACCTACAGATTACAAATAAGATAATGAGATATCAATACAAAAGAATGATGTATAACCAATGGCTGCGAAAACACAAAAGATGGTAAAGAGAATATCAAAGATTAATTTGTCGGTTTGTCTAGGACAAATAATGTATTATTAAAATATACATAAACAAACAAATAAATATTAAAATATTCTGTATTGCGTAATTTTATTGGAACTAAATATAATACGAAAGAAATAAATATATAACCAACAGATATCCGGAGGGCCGGATCCGGATCCGGATAATAAAACTTCGGATCCGTCTAAGCCGGATCCGGATCCAGATCTTTTAAAAATATATATATTTTTTATTTTATTAGTAAAATTTTATATATATTAACATTTATATATAAAAATAAATTTAAAATTACTTTTCTAATATTCTAATTTTATTTTTAATATTATATTATATTTTCTTATATTATATATTTATTTTAAATGTATATAAATAAATAATTTAATATTATTTTTAAATTTAATATATTTTTAACGGATCCGGATATCCGCGGATATTTTGATATTTAGGCGGATATCCGGATTCCGGATATCCGGGAACCCCGAATCCGGATCCGGATAATGAAAATATGGATCCGGCCGGATCCGGATCCGGATACCTCAAAAAAACCGGATATCCGGATCCGTCCCAGGCCTACCTATAACCAATGGACTATGTTGTTTCGCTGACAATGATTAACGAAACAAATTTATAAACAATACTCCCTCTATTTCTCAATGTAAGATCTTTTGAAGGTTTTTCTTTGTTTCAAAATATAAGACTTTTTGACATTTCAATGCAACTTTTACCTTCATTTGAGAGTGTTTAACTAATTATATTTTATATGATTGGTTAAGTTATGTTTATTTATATATTAAATGCTGTTTTTTGCATAAAAGTTATTTTTCTTAATATGTGTGTTTTTAGCCAAAAAATATTATATCGAGAAACAGAGGAGTGATATAGTAAAATGTTTTCAAAATTTTCCTCGATTAATCCCCAAGTAATCTCCGATTTTTCGGTAACTCGCTAGGCCTAGACCCACCGTCGGACTAATGCCTAGCGTGTTCCCAAACCTGGGTTAACACTTACAAAAAAATACATTAGTTAAACAAGTTGATGAGAAATGAATAAAGAGTTGTCCAAAAAAAAAAAAAGTGAATAAAGAATTCGAGCAATAATACATTCCGATAACACTATTAAAAAAGTATTCGATTACAAATCATGGTTTACTTTAATTTTAGATTTACCAACTTTTTTATATATAAAATACGATAAGTGTGTAGTATTTAATAATGATCTTTAATCCGAATAAAAAGATAGAATTGATCCATTTTAAACTGATTAAAATGTCATACAAGAGAAATTATAATATCCAGAGGTTTTCAATGGAGAAGTACATTCTATCAAGAGATAATTCATGAGTTTTTTTATATAAAAAGAGACAATTCATGAGATCATCTATGGTCACATAAACAGTTTCAATATTTGAATGTAAAATATAGTTTTTATGAGTAAAATTTGCAGCAGAAAGTTTTATGAGATATAATTCTAGCCATGAAGAAGTGAAAAACTATATCTTGCAATCCTCAGTAATTAATCTTATTGTAACACCCGTCTCCTCGACACTCGAGAACGGCGTGCCACTAACTATAATAAAATAATATATATCCAAATCTCATAATAAATCACGTCTAGATTTCCGGAAATCCATAAAATACGTCTGTCGTCTCACAATCGCAATACCGTAATTAACTTGTAAATACCAAGTCTGAAATACAATACGAAAATACAAAATAACATAAAGCCCAAAAGTAGCACCTGGTCCGATAAAACGTCTACTACTCCTCATTCTCACCTGAAAGGGAAAGAAGAGGGGTGAGTAACAGGGGAGTCACTCAGTGAGGTATGTGAAGGGATTTGTTCAGGTTTTAATCCGATTAAAACAGCCCTAACAACATCCTAAACCATGGATCGTGTTCAATTGAATCTTTGATAGATCTCGAACATACCTGGAGATTAAGCAGCGGAAGATGATCAGGTACAACGAGATTAGGAGCGCCTCAAGTGCTGCGCCTCTACAGAAGTCCACACGCACACAAACTGGACGACGGGATGCTAGTGCCTTCGCGAACGATTCGCGTTTGGGTTTTCTCAAACCTTTCTATGCTTTTCTGTGGTTTTCTGTGGTAACCAAGAGCTTCTCTCTTGTTACTTCTATCTTTTTTCAAACCCGAGCCCTTATATCATATATATAGGCTGGAGTTGCCGACAGGTGTCGATCGACACCCACCATTGGTGTCGATCGACACCCTCACAGAAAGTCAAGCATCGAGAAGACGATGCCGACAGGTGTCGATCGACACCCACTATTAGTGTCGATCGACACCCTCATAGAAAAACGATATCGACGTATATCTTATATACGTTGATCATAATCATTACTCTAATGATCAAAACCCAATTTATATTATCCAGTTTGCTTAGGTGTGTGACCCTATAGGATCATATGATAATGGTAATGAGTTCATAACTCATAAGTTATAAGCGGCTTCTAGCAAAACATTATAGCCGTCCAATATCATATGATTGTCTTATCTCGACATCACGACTCTACTAGAGTAAATACAAGTCTGATTTCAGGACATTCCCTTCAATCTCCCACTTGTACTGGAATCAACTATTCCCATAATCCCTTTGTCTCTATATCTCGATCTGGCATAAGGCAAGAACTCGTGTCATCCTTAATCAACTAAACCATGTTTATCGAACTCCGATTTATACTGATAAAAGACAAACGATTGACATTCAATCCGTTTGTGCGCGGCCACGCATTTCCAGTATCAAATCTTCGATAGGCCCTGAGATATTTATCTCCCGTTATATGGGAGGGACAAATTCCATCTTGTTCCATCCCTGTTTCCTACACACTTCATAATATGCCCAATCAATGCCTTTATAGCCACCAGTTACGGCTGACGTTTGACAGAGTCAAAGCATACCAATTCATATGTAAGAAAACATGATGAACTCAGGTCAAAGGACTATACTCTATAGTCGTAATGAGAAACTCTTATGACACACATATAACAATCTTGTAGAGTTCTCATTAGCAGGTCATGTCCGATCATGTGTTCTCTAACACATATCTATGTGATTGACTTTAATACTCCTATTAATGACTCCATGAAACTTAGTCATCAGTCACCTCACATACTAGTCTCGCGTGGTTATCAATGTCCAACTTTGATAACCTCGACTATGGACACAAATAATTTATGTCATCTATCACTTATAGAGTCTCATGATCAAATCACGTATTTGATGATCTATAAGAATGCCATAAATTACTTTTGGACAATTATTTAATAACACCATTAAATAATACTGAAACAATTTCATTAAATAAAACATAACCAAATGTATGTTTACATGAACATAAAAAAAAATATGATAACTCCCACTAAAACAAGATTACTGCTTAAGGAATCTAATGCCTATAGTAGCTGCATGACTCTCATGCTTCGGTCGTGGGAGTGGCTTAGTCAACGGGTCAGCAACGTTCTCGTCTGTCGGAACTCTGCTGATCTTGACGTCACCTCTCTCAATGATATCACGAATCAGATGATATCTCCTCTTAATGTGTTTGGATTTCTGATGTGATCTGGGCTCCTTAGCCTGAGCTATGGCTCCATTGTTGTCACAAAACAATGCCACAGGCTCAGAAATGCTAGGAATCACATCAAGCTCAGTAATGAACTTCCTAATCCAAACAGCCTCCTTCGTCGCTTCAGAAGCAGCGATGTATTCAGCCTCGGTCGTTGAGTCTGCCACGGTGCTCTGCTTGGAACTCTTCCAACTAACTGCACCTCCATTCAGACAGAAGACGTAACCAGACTGAGATCGGAAATCGTCTCTATCTGTCTGAAAGCTGGCGTCCGTATAACCACTCACTACAAGCTCATCACTTCCTCCGTACACTAAGAACTTATCCTTGGTATTTCTCAAATACTTCAGGATTGTCTTGACGGCAGTCCAGTGACTCTCACCGGGATCTGATTGGTATCGACTCGTCATGCTTAAAGCACAAGCAACGTCTGGACGAGTACAAAGCATGGCATACATAAAAGATCCTACTGCAGAAGCAAAAGGAATCCTACTCATGCGCTCTCGCTCAGCAGGTGTCGAAGGACTCTGCTTCTTGCTGAGAGTAATGCCATGAGACATCAGAAGCAAGCCCTTCTTGGAATCATGCATGTTGAACCTGTGTAGAACCTTATCGATATAAGTGTCCTGACACAGTCCAATCAGCCTCTTTGATCTATCTCTATAGATCCTTATTCCAAGAATATAGGCGGCTTCACCCATGTCTTTCATCGAGAAACAACTTCTTAGCCAGTCCTTTACTGACTGAAGTAACGGAATATCATCTCCTTTGAGAAGTATGTCGTCTACATACAATACGAGAAATGCAACTGCGCTCCCACTAGTCTTTTTGTAAACGCAAGGTTCCTCTTCGTTTCTGATGAAGTTAAACTTTTTAACTGCTTCATCAAAACGTAGGTTCCAACTCCTAGATGCTTGCTTCAATCCATAAATGGATTTATGAAGCTTGCATACTTTCCCAGCAGCATTAGGATCAATGAAACCCGGAGGTTGTGTCATGTACACATCCTCCTCCAGAATCCCGTTAAGGAAAGCTGTTTTCACATCCATTTGCCAAATCTCATAATCATAATGAGCGGCTGTTGCTAGGAGAATCCGAATAGATTTAAGCATAGCGACTGGGGAATAGGTTTCATCATAGTCAACACCTTGAACTTGTTTGAAACCTTTTGCCACCAACCTAGCTTTGTAAATCTGAACGTTTCCATCCATATCGATCTTCTTCTTGAAGACCCATTTACACTCAATGGCTTTTACACCATCAGGTAAATCACCCAAAGTCCATACTTGGTTTTGTGACATGGAACCGATTTTGGATTCAGCGGCTTTAAACCACTTTTCGGAGTCAGGGCCCATCATTGCTTCTTCGAAAGTCGCAGGTTCGTCACTGTCAATGATCAAGAGATCATGACAATTAGTCACAAGAAATCCATATCTCTCGGGCTCTTGACGAATCCGTTCGGATCTGCGAACTTCTGGCATCACAGGTTCGGACTCTACAACTCTTTGTAGATCCAGTCGCTGCTCTTCCTCGACAGGTTGAGCATGCTCCTGTGATTCTCGAACTTCTTCGAGTTGTACTTTACTCCCACTGTTCTTCTTGGAAAGAAATTCTCTCTCAAGAAAAACACAGTTCTTAGCAACAAACACTTTGTTCTCAGAACGGTTGTAAAAGTAGTAAGCCTTGGTTTCCTTAGGATAACCAACGAAGTAGCACTTATCAGATTTGGGTTCAAGCTTATCAGATATCAACCGCTTGACATAAGCTTCACAACCCCAAATTTTTAGAAAAGACAAACTTGGAACTTTTCCAGTCCACATCTCATATGGCGTCTTCTCGACTGATTTTGATGGAACTCTGTTTAGCGTAAACGCAGACGTTTCCAGAGCATATCCCCAAAAGGATAATGGAAGATCTACTTGACTCATCATCGATCGAACCATATCTAATAAAGTCCGATTCCTCCTTTCAGACACACCATTCCACTGAGGTGTTCCAGGAGGAGTGAGTTGTGAAACAATTCCACAGTTACTCAGATGATCACTGAACTCTTGGCTTAAGTACTCACCTCCACGATCTGATCGAAGAGCTTTGATACTTTTGCCAAGTTGGTTCTGTACTTCATTTTGGAACTCCTTGAACTTTTCAAAGGATTCCGATTTATGTCTCATTAAATAGACATAACCAAATCTACTGAAGTCATCAGTAAACGTGATGAAGTACTGAAAGTTTCCTCTAGCACTTATACTCATTGGACCACATACATCGGTATGTATTAGTCCCAATAGGTCACCGGCCCTTTCATTAAACTTGTTGAAAGGGGCCTTTGTCATTTTGCCCAATAAGCAGGATTCACACTTCTCAAATGATTCAAAATCAAATGAGTCCAAAAGTCCATCATTATGAAGCTTTTTGAATCCTTTTCTCATTGATGTGGCCCAAACGACAATGCCAGAGAAACGTAGGGTTCGAGTCATTGGTTCTTAACCGTTTAGTACTTATGTTATAGACAGGCAAAGATTGGTTAAGAATATAAAGTCCATTCTCTAATGGAGCGCTACCATAAAACATTTCATTACGATCAAAAGAACAACACTTGTTTTTAATCGAAAAATGAAAGTCTTCTAAATCCAAAATAGAAATAGAAATGATGTTTCTGCTTATAGCAGGTACATAGTAGCAATTATTCAATTCTAAAACCAAGCCTGACGGCAAAGACAAATGATAAGTTCCTACGGCCAATGCAGCAACTCTTGCTCCATTCCCAACACGCAGGTCCACTTGTCCCTTCTCCAGCGTTCTACTGTTGCTTAGACCCTGCATATTTGTACAAATATGAGCGCCACAGCCGGTATCTAATACCCAAGACTTAGAACCTGAAGTAGTAACATTTACTTCTATAACATAGATACCTGAAGAAGTCGTCTCATACGTCTTCTTTGAGTTCTTTAGATCTCCCAGATACTCTTTGCAATTTCTCTTCCAATGCCCAGACTTATTGCAGTAATGGCATTTATCAGCATCAGTAGGGCCGCGTTTGGGTTTGGAAGAAGTCTCCGGCTTATCCTGATTCTCAATCGGGAATGCCTTAGCTTTTCCTTTACCCTTAGCATGTTTCTTAAACTTTTTACCCCCTTGCACCAAAAGTACATTAGGGGTGCCCTTTTTGATGTTTGGCTCAGCTGTCTTGAGCATGCCATGCAGCTCCGTCAAAGTCTTTGTCATGTTGTTCATGTTATAGTTCATGATAAACTGATCAAAGCCCGATGGCAACGACTGCAGAATGATGTCCGTAGCCAACTCTTGGCTAAGGGGACAATCCAGTTTTGCCAAGTTATCAATATAACCCATCATCTTAATGACATGTGGGCTAACTGGACCATCCTTTGGTAGCTTGCACTCAATGAGAGACTTAACCGTCTGGTATCTCTCAGTTCGTGCTTGCTTCTGAAACATCCCTTTCAGGCTAGTGATCATCTCAACAGGTGACGCCACGTTCTCGTATTGCTTCTGCAAGTCCGAGTTCATGGTAGCCAGCATGAGACAACTCACATCGACCTCATCATTGAATGCTTCTCCCAAGCATTCCTTTCAGCGTGTCCGGCATTGGATTTCGGTTTCTCAGGGAGAACCTTCTCAAGGACATATTCCTTTTTCTCCTGCTTGAGAACAATTCTCAAGTTCCGATACCATTCAAGGAAGTTCGATCCATTAAGCTTGTCCTTCTCAAGGACGGATCGAAGCGAGAATGTGTTTCTGTGAGGGGAGTTAGCCATAGCTGAAAAACACAAAATGAGAGTTTAGTTTCGATGTTCAAGAAATGAGAAATCTTAACATTAAGAAACTCACATTATATTCAAAACAATTTTCCTCATTGAATATAATGATCCAAGATCCATATTTTACAAAAATTTGAGTGAGCTTTGGCCCATCGCCCAAACTTTAGCTATTTAGGTAAGCAACACTTTGCTAATTATATCATATATAATTCTTGTCTCGGATTAATATCTTATATCAAATCCGATCCTATATCTCTGAGCCCAAAACTATTTTGATAGCCCAGTTAAGCAAACCAATCTTTTAAGTCCGTAGTAACGATTACAACCTGCCTCACTCATGTAATTGCGGACACCCTGCTTTGGCAGACCCATCACACAATGAAACGAGCCTTGACAGTTGACAAGATTGGGAAGATATTAAAAGCTTAATATTATGTTTGAGGAACGGAACATCAATCTAGTTTATATCACTTATATATTCTAGATATTTCAACTCGTTCTATACTTGTAAAATTTCTCAAGTTAAACAAGTTGTGAACGCGAGTTTAGACCTGGTGTCGATCGACACTACCTTAGTGTCGGTCGTTACTGAATGGTGTCGATCGACACTACATTAGTGTCGGTCGTCACCACCTGATTGGTGTCGATCGATACTACATTAGTGTCGGTCGTCACCAGAGAGTGATGTCGATCGACACCAAGTCGATCGACACCCTTCTCTCAGAAAACCTAATTGGTGTCGATCGACACCGGATTGGTGTCTTTCGACACCGAAGAACCCAGAACGGCGTGGATTAAGCAAAATATCGACAGATTCAATAAAAACACACCGCTCTGATACCACTGAAGGGATTTGTTCAGGTTTTAATCCGATTAAAACAGCCCTAACAACATCCTAAACCACGGATCGTGTTCAATTGAATATATGTCAAATCTCGAACATACCTGGAGATTAAGCAGCGGAAGATGATCAGGTACAACGAGATTAGGAGCGCCTCAAGTGCTGCGCCTCTACAGAAGTCCACACGCACACAAACTGGACGACGGGATGCTAGTGCCTTCGCTAACGATTCGCGTTTGGGTTTTCTCAAACCTTTCTATGCTTTTCTGTGGTTTTCTGTGGTAACCAAGAGCTTCTCTCTTGTTACTTCTATCTTTTTCAAACCCGAGCCCTTATATATATATATAGGCTGGAGTTGCCGACAGGTGTCGATCGACACCCACCATTGGTGTCGATCGACACCCTCACAGAAAGTCAAGCATCGGGAAGACGATGCCGACAGGTGTCGATCGACACCCACTATTAGTGTCGATCGACACCCTCATAGAAAAATGATATCGACGTATATCTTATATACGTTGATCATAATCATTACTCTAATGATCAAAACCCAATTTATATTATCCAGTTTGCTTAGGTGTGTGACCCTATAGGATCATATGATAATGGTAATGAGTTCATAACTCATAAGTTATTAGCGGCTTCTAGCAAAACATTATAACCGTCCAATATCATATGATTGTCTTATCTCAACATCACGACTCTACTAGAGTAAATACAAGTCTGATTTCAGGACATTCCCTTCAGTATGGGATGCCAATCACAGAAAACGGAATCTGACCATAGCACGCCATACATAGGAAATAGACTAAACATGCACAATCACGGTACCCAAAGTACCCAAAGAACAGTCAACGGTATCCTAGGCCAGAGCTCGTGGCCAATCTTATGGGATAGTGCCCAACTACACCGCCCGTAGACGATTTATCGATCTGACTGGGATACCGAACAACCGGTCGACTAAGCTGTCGTACCCCTCCTCAAACAACATGCGACGCAAGTACAGAGATAACGTCTCTGTACCCCCGCAATCCCTAACGACCCACATGGTCAACTAATCCTAGCTCTAACATGAATAAAATAATCAATTAACAATTTAATGCACAATAAATGGGTTGAATCATCTATTATTCCTAAGTCCGATTTACAAATAATCCTAAAAAGACTCTAGCATAGAAACGGAACACATTTAATTCTAAAATCCTATCTACGGCGCTTTTCGATGAAATATACGATATTCTGCAGAAAGCCCTCACCTTAGCTAAAATGGATGATTACTGCGGCCTCTGAACTCCGGATGCTAAAACGGGCACTGAATCTGAAATCAGAACGAAATTTCGAGTCAGAACGGCTTTCGAACGGCGAAAAAAGGTTAACGGGTCAAAACGGTCAAAGTCAACGGTCAACGGTCAACTCAGTCAAAGTCAACGGTCTGACCAGTCAAAATCAAACCGCGATTAAACCGGATTAAACCAAACCAAACCAGACTAAACCGGACTCAATTGATTTTAACCAGAAATTGAACCAAACCGAAATCAAATTGAATTAAACCAGCCAAACCGAACCGAACCGGAATCAAATCGATTTCAACCGAAATTGAACCGGTCGGTTAAGCCAAACCGGACTCAAACCGGCGGCCAGATCGCTGGCGAGTCTCCGGCGACCGGCGGCGGAAGTCACGGCGGCGACCGGGGCGGCGACCGTGGTTACCGGCGGCGACCGGCGGCCGGCGGCGGAGAGAGACGGCGAGACTCACCGGAAAAGTCACCGGCGGCGACGGTGGCGGTGTCGGCGGCGGTGGCGCGTGAGATTCACGCGCGCTCCGTCGACGTGTGGTGGCGCGTGGCGCGCGTGGGCTTCACGCGCCTGTCTTCTGGCGGCGCGTGCGGGCGCGTGCCGCGGAGCTGGAGGCTGAGATTTTGAGCGTGGCTTCGTCTCGTCGTTCTGAATCCGGTGGTGGCCTTGGATTTCGAGAAACGCCACGGTTAGTGAGTTATGATAGATTTACCATTGATCAAAAGAAAATCGGAAGTAGGTTTTCCGGTTACCTGAGCAGCGGTTGACGGCGGCCGGCGAGCAGCTCCTCTTCTTCTTGTTTCTCTTCTTCCTCCTCCTCTCTCTCTCTCTCTCTCTCTCTCTTTCTTTCTCTCTCTCTCTCTCTCTCTCTCTTCTTGTTTTTTTTTTTTTTGGTTTACGGTGGAATGATGAAGAAGGGGGTGGGAATTATATCAACCCAAAAGAAAAGGAGAAGGGGTGGGGTGGTTGAGGGTGGTGGGTGATGGTGGTAGGTGGTGGAAGAAACGTGGGGTGTTACAATTCTCCCCTACTAATGAGGAATTCGTCCTCGAATTCTAGCCCTGAGTCAACTGCTCGACATTCTCAAATAGGTCTGGATACTCGGATCTCATTTGAGACTCTAACTCCCAAGTCTCCTCCTGAATACCGTCTGTCTCCCAAGCAACTCTGACCATTGGTAGCACTTCCCTTTGAATAACTCTGTCTTGGCGCTCTAGGACTGACACTGGCTGGCTAACTGCAGTCAAATCTCTCCTGATGTCATTAGGCGGCTGCTGAAGGATGAGCTCTGGCTCTCGAACAACTTTCCTCAGAACTGACACATGAAACACATCGTGAAACCCAGCCAACTCTGCTGATAACGCTAGACGGTATGCTACTGCCCCAATCCGCTCGATGATAGGATACGGACCCATGTATCTCGGCTTAAGCTTCTTCAGCTTCCGGGTCTCAGAACCTCCCTGAAATGTCCTCATCTTAAGGTATACTAGGTCGCCCACCTCAAACTCTAGATCTCTCCGACGCTTATCTGCATAGCTCTTCTGACGATCATGGGATTCCTTAAGCCGTCTCTTGAGCATTTCCACTTGCTCAACTGTTTCCTGAACCAATGCTGATTCTAAGTCTCGGCACTCACCCACCTCTGTCCAACAAAGTGGTGTACGACACGGTCTGCCATAAAGAGCCTCATACGGTGCCATCTCAATGCTCGAATGATAACTGTTATTGTAGGCAAACTCCGCTAGTGGTAGGTACTTAACCCAACTTCCCTCCCAGTCCTAAACACAAGCCCTGAGCATATCCTCTAATGTTTGAATAGTCCTCTCTGACTGACCATCTGTCTGCGGATGGTAGGCCGTACTCATATGGACCTTAGTCCCCAATGCCTTCTGAAAGGCTTGCCAGAACGTCGATGTGAACTTCGTATCACGATCCGACACGATACTGACTGGTACTCCATGCAATCTTACAATCTCAGCAATGTATCTCTATGCTAGCTGTTCTGCTCCGTCTGTTTTCTTAATTGCTAGGAAGTGAGCTGACTTGGTGAGTCGATCCACAATAACCCAAATAGCATTCTTTCCGCCAACTGTCTTCGGTAATCCGGTGATGAAGTCCATAGTCACCATGTCCCATTTCCACTCGGGTAGTGGAAGACTCTGCAGTAAACCACTCGGTACCTGATGCTCTGCCTTAACCAACTGACAAGTCTGACAACACGACACAAAGGTAGCCACATCCCTCTTCATACCGGTCCAATGATAATATCGCTTAAGATCCCGATACATCTTATTACTTCCTGGATGGATGGAAAACTGAGAATGATGCGCCTGCTGGAGAATCTCCCTCCTCAACTGTGCATCATCCGGTACGCACACTCGGTTCCGGTACAAGAACATCCCATTCTCTGCAGTCGTATAACCAAAAATCCCTTTCTCGAGTTGATTACAAAGAGCCTCGTCCTTTCCTTGAGCAGCTCGAATCCTCCACAATAAATCTGCCTGATCCAAGGCCTTGAGTCCAACTGACTCATCCTCCACGGTAACTGCACATAACCTGAGACTAGAAAGCGTCTCTGTCAGCTCTTGGACCTCTTTGGTCCCAGCCACATCACTCCTGCGCCTGCTCAAAGCATCTGCTACCAGATTGGCCTTACCGGGGTGGTAAGTAATCTCCAGATTATAATCTGCCAACAACTCGATCCATCAGCGCTGTCTCAAATTAAGGTCAGCCTGAGTGAAGATATACTTCAGACTCTGATGATCGGTGAGAACCTGCACCTGTTCACCATACAAATACGCCCTCCAAATCTTCAAGGCGAAGACAACTGCTGCTAACTCCAAATCATGGGTGGGGTAATTAGCCTCATGAGGCCTCAACTGACGCGATGCATAAGCAATGACTTTTCCCTCCTGAGTCAAAACACATCCCAAACCAGACCCCGATGCATCCGTGTACACTGCATATGGTATTCATGGCCGCGGAAGTACCAAAACTGGCGTCTCTGTCAAAAGCTTATTAAGCTTTGCAAAACTCTGCGAACAAGCATCTGTCCACTCAAACTTGACGTCCTTGCCTGTCAACTGCGTCATCGCTTAGCTATACTGGCAAACCCATTGACGAACTTCCGGTAGTATCCTGCCAAACCTAGGATACTGCGGACCTCGGTAGCACTTTTAGGCGTGGGCCACTCGGTAATAGCTGTAATCTTTTCCGGATCTACGGCGACTCCCTCTTCTGAAACCACATGGCCAAGAAATCCAATACGCCTCTGCCAAAAGCTGCACTTACTCAGCTTGGCGAACAACTGCTGCGCCCTGAGCCTCTCCAGTACCATCCTCAAATGTTCTGCATGCTCATCTCTGGTCCGAGAATAAACCAAGATATCGTCGATGAATACAATCACACACCGATCCAAATACTCACGAAAAACATTATTCATGAGCTTCATAAATGCCGCTGGAGCATTCGTCAACCCAAAAGGCATCACCACGAACTCATAATGACCATAACGAGTCCGAAACGCTGTCTTACGTACATCCCCTTCGGCTATCGCAATCTGATGGTATCCTGAGGCCAAATCGATCTTAGAAAACCATGAAGCTCCCTGCAGCTGATCCAGTAGCTCATCAATCCTCGGCAATGGATACTTGTTCTTGATTGTCACCTTATTCAATCCCCGATAATCAATGCAAAGCCGAAAACTCCCATCCTTCTTCTTAACAAATAGAACTGGAGCTCCCAAGGTGAACTACTCGGCCTGATAAATCCTTTCTCTGTCAATTCCTCCAACTGCTTTTTCAGCTCAGCCATTTCTGCTGGTGCTAAGCGATACGGTGCTCGAGAAACCGGAGTCGTCCCTGGCTCCAACTCAATAGTGAAAGCATCTCCTCTAGCTGGCGGTGGTCCCGTCAGTGGTTCAAAAACATCCGCGTACTCAGCGACAACAGGTATATCCTGTAGCTCCTGCTCCCCATCACTCGGGACAATGGCTATGGTAGCCAAAAATCCCTCAGCTCCACGCTCCAATAACTCCTCAGCCTGCAACATAGAAATAATGGAGACTCCCGAATCCGTCCGTATCCCCTGAAAGATAATCATCCCCTCTGGGCCCGAAATATGTACTCTTGCCTTCCGGCATTCTAGTCTCACATCATGACGCGACAACCAGTCCATCCCCAAGATCACATCGTAGTGACTAAGCTCCATCTGAGATAGATCGCTGCTGAACTCAACTCCTCCGAGTACAACCGGCACTCCTCGATGAATGCCTGAAGTTGCTAGCTTCTCAGAACCAGCTGTCGAAACCCGCTTGAGCCTCGAATCGAATATACCATGAAAAGACCAATGCTTGACCAAACTCGGTGAAACGAAGCTACCTGAAGCTCCCGAATCGAATAAAGTGAATGCTGCATTACCCCCTACCATAACCGATCCTACACAACACACTACTAAGCGAAATGCTCCACAACAACAAAGGCTCGAAACAAAAGTAACAAAGTAAAAGACACGTACCAGCTATCGGCTCGACAATCTCCTCATGGTCGACCCCGACTGCAAACACTCGTGGAGCAATCGCCTGACGTTTGGCTGATGGCGGAGGTAATTCCGGCACTCTCCTCGGCCTCGGACAATCCCTCGAAAAGTGTCCCGGCTGGTTGCAGTTGAAGCAAACCTTCGGTCCCCCTGCTGGTGCAGCTATCTGCCTGCCGACTGGTGCCACGGCTGGCGCTGTGATCTGCCTGGCAACTGGTGCTGCTGCTGGAATCTGCCTGATGACTGGCGCATCCACTGGCTTAGCCTGGCAAGCTCTGGAAACGTGCCCTGTCCGACCACAAGTAAAACACCTAGGACACTCCCCAGTATGGTAGCGACGACAGTGTGCACAAAAAGGCAGCCCTGAAAAGTCTGGTGCCCTCCTCTGAATCTCTGGAGCCCTCATAGGCTTAGGCTGACTCGACCTGTAGAATCTCTGCTCCTCCACTAACCCTCGCTCCTGGAAAGCAGCCTTTTCGACAAGATCGACCAACCTGTCGTAGTCTTGGACCGCACAACGGTTGCGGATGTCCACTCGCAAACCGTTCAGAAACTTCCTGATAAGGTCCTCTTCGTCAATGGTCATGACGGCAAATCGGCGAAGGCGAGTGAACTCTCGCTCATACTCCCGAACACTCATCGCCCCCAGCGATAGACTCTCAAAGGCATTAGCATTCTCATGCCTCGCCTGTCGAGTGAAATACCTCCGATTAAACTCTCTCAGGAAATGCTCGAAGGTGAGCACAACCCGACCATGGCTACTCTCGACGACTCCATCCCACCAGTGCATGGCATCGTCCTTCAGGTACAGTGTGCCCATATCCAACCTGAACTCATCGGGGCACCTCATGCGGTCAAGGTTGCGAAGCAATGACCTCCTCCAGTTGTGTGCGCCGGCAGCATCTATACCTCCGGTGAAGTGTTCTTGGCCCATATCACGCATCTGCTTAGCGATTGCCGAGTACGTGAGTCCCTCCTCAGCTCTGGGTGGTGGAGGTGGCGGCGGCGGTGGTGGCGGTGGGGGAAACTGAACACCTGGAATATAATCCACTGGGTGTGCCTGGCGGGCGGCGGTGGCTGCACGTTCCGCCTGAGCATCCAGCTGGCGGGTAATCTCTGCAGTAGCGGCACGAACAGCTTCCTGAGCAGCAACCTGAACTGCTTCCTGAACAACGTTTCTGGCAACCTCCTCTGCGACCTGTCTCATCGCATCTTGATTGTCATCCTGAAAGACATTTCCTGCGATCCCGCCAGCCTCAGTTGTGCGTCCACGACCTCTACCTCTTCCCCTAGTAACTCGAATACTCCTTCGTGGCGGCATCTGAACAAAGAAGAAAACTGGTTAGAATCTGTTGAAGGACGGAACTGAGATAAAAAAATAGTAGACTAATACCGGATAGGTGCAACTTTTTTTTTTTTTTTTTTTAATTTCCCCAGGTCCCAAAAATTGAAATCGTTGAAAACCGATTTTTTTTTTTTTTTTTTTTAAATCCGCCTCCCGGGTCAGAACCGGGATGGCTACCTCGCTGTGATACCAAAATGTAACACCCGTCTCCTCGACACTCGAGAACGGCGTGCCACTAACTATAATAAAATAATATATATCCAAATCTCATAATAAATCACGTCTAGATTTCCGGAAATCCATAAAATACGTTTGTCGTCTCACAATCGCAATACCGTAATTAACTTGTAAATACCAAGTCTGAAATACAATACGAAAATACAAAATAACATAAAGCCCAAAAGTAGCACCCTGTCCGATAAAACGTCTACTACTCCTCATTCTCACCTGAAAGGGAAAGAAGAGGGGTGAGTAACAGGGGAGTCACTCAGTGAGGTATGGGATGCCAATCACAGAAAACGGAATCTGACCATAGCACGCCATACATTGGAAATAGACTAAACATGCACAATCACGGTACCTAAAGTACCCAAAGAACAGTCAACGGTATCCTAGGCCAGAGCTCGTGGCAAATCTTATGGGATAGTGCCCAACTACACCGTCCGTAGACGATTTATCGATCTGACTGGGATACCGAACAACCGGTCGACTAAGCTGTCGTACCCCTCCTCAAACAACATGCGACGCAAGTACAGAGATAACGTCTCTCTACCCCCGCAATCCCTAACGACCCACATGGTCAACTAATCCTAGCTCTAACATGAATAAAATAATCAATTAACAATTTAATGCACAATAAATAGGTTGAATCATCTATTATTCCTAAGTCTGATTTACAAATAATCCTAAAAAGACTCTAGCATAGAAACGGAACACATTTAATTCTAAAATCCTATCTACGGCGCTTTTCGATGAAATATGATATTCTGCAGAAAGCCCTCACCTTAGCTAAAATGGATGATTACTGCGGCCTCTGAACTCCGGATGCTAAAACGGGCACTGAATCTGAAATCAGAACGAAATTTCGAGTCAGAACGGCTTTCGAACGGCGAAAAACGGTTAACGGGTCAAAACGGTCAAAGTCAACGGTCAACGGTCAGAAAGTCAACGGTCAATGGTCAACCCGGTCAAAGTCAACGGTCTGACCAGTGAAAATCAACCGCGATTAAACCGATTAAACCGAACCAAACCAGACTAAACCGGACTCAATTGATTTTAACCAGAAATTGAACCAAACCGAAATCAAATTGAATTAAACCAGCCAAACCGAACCGAACCGGAATCAAATCGATTTCAACCGAAATTGAACCGGTCGGTTAAGCCAAACCGGACTCAACCGGCGGCCAGATCGCCGGCGAGTCTCCGGCGACCGGCGGCGGAAGTCACGGCGGCGACCACCGGCGGTTACCGGCGGCGACCGGCGGCGACCAGCGGCGACCACCGGCAGTTACCGGCGGCGACCGACGACGGAGAGCGACGGCGAGACTCACCGGAAAAGTCACCGGCGGCGACGGCGGCGGTGTCGGCGGCGGTGGCGCGTGAGATTCACGCGCCGCTCCGGTCGACGGTGTGGTGGCGCGTGGCGCGCGTGGGCTTCACGCGCCTGTCTTCTGGCGGCGCGTGCGGGCGCGTGCCGCGGAGCTGGAGGCTGAGATTTTGAGCGTGGCTTCGTCTCGTCGTTCTGAATCCGGTGGTGGCCTTGGATTTTCGAGAAACGCCACGGTTAGTGAGTTATGATAGATTTACCAATTGATCAAAAGAGCAAATCGGAAGTAGGTTTTCCGGTTACCTGAGCAGCGGTTGACGGCGGCCGGCGAGCAGCTCCTCTTCTTCTTGTTTCTCTTCTTCCTCCTCTCTCTCTCTCTCTCTCTCTCTCTCTTTCTTTCTCTCTCTCTCTCTCTCTTCTTCTTGTTTTTTTTTTTGGTTTACGGTGGAATGATGAAGAAGGGGGTGGGAATTATATCAACCCAAAAGAAAAGGAGAAGGGGTGGGGTGGTTGAGGGTGGTGGGTGATGGTGGTAGGTGGTGGAAGAAACGTGGGGTGTTACATTTATATTGACATAAAAACGTGGAAGAGTTAAAAAAATGAAAAAAATATCATTAGATAAAAAATTAATATTAATATATTGATACAAATAAACACATAAAATAACAATAATTATTATCTAATTATATAAATTAGATTATATATTCAATAAAAACAAAAACAAAAATAAGACAAACATATACCTCGTGCAAAGAGGAAGAAAAGAGAAGTCATTATGGTTAGACATCATCTAGGTTCTGAGAAGTGTTCGAATACTGGATAAGGAACTATCACCTACATGTTACAAATAAGATAATAAGGTATCAACACGAAAAAATGACGCGTAACCAATGGGTGCGAAAACGCAAAAGAATGTAAAAAGAATATCAAGGATTAATTCGCCGGTTTGTCTGGAACAAATAATGTATTCTTAAAATACACATAAACAGACAAATAATTATTAAAATATTTTGGATTGCGTAATTTTATTATAACTATATATAATACCAATAAATATATAACCAACAGAATACACACCGTGCATGCGCGGGGTTAGCCGCTATACTAGTTAATACAAGGAGACAACAAAATCTTAAAAAGCTTACGGCCAATAATCTTCTTTTTTTGTCATTGATTGGGTTAATATTCATTGTTGACCAATTAATCTATCAATCAAGGAATAAAAATGCATGCACCTAACAAGAAGGGCATAAAAAAAAAATAGATTACAGTCAAAATACATATCAAAGCCAAATTAAAGCATCCAAAAGTCGTAAGCAAACTGAAGAGAAAACTAAACAAAAGCCAACGAAAACGAATTATCCATGGAGCCAAAAGTCCCGAGCAAGGGAGTCGAAGTTTTTTTTATAAGATCGCTATATACAGAACTGAAGAAGGAGAACGAAAATCGAACACCTGACCCGAGACACTCCCACGACCATACCAAGAGAACTGAGAACGCCGGGGATGAGCCCGAAGATAAGAACTAAAACCGATCAGATCACACCCGAACTCAACGTCCAATAATCTTCTTTCCTTTATTGATATTTTGTCGCAAAATCTTGTATTATATGGCAATGTCTTTTTGATTTTATCTGCCAGTTCGATTGATCGTGAAATTTCAATTGTTTCACAGGTTCAACAGTTACCAGAGATTATTTAAAAGATAAAGTAATATTATTAAAATTATCAAGTATTAAGAAAACAAACGACATATGTCACATATCCTAATATCCTACTGCCAACGAAACCAGATGGTCGCATGGAGCCTTGATTCGTTGGCTCCCTCAACCATCCGGAAAACAATTGTCCATGCCATTGTCTATTGTCGCTGGGAGGAACGGAACAACCGTCTGCACAACGCAGTCTCGTTTACCCAATTCATCAACTATTTAAGAAGTTGGATAGGTTTAATTCAAAACATCGTTACGTCCAACTCCAATCGCCAATGGCCAATCAGTATCAGGATTCCATGAGCCTTTGGCTCTAGGAACTTTCATTTTTCATCTGCTGCTGTTGTAAGGGTAATATAATATATACGTGGGTGGGTGAACACGATCAACCACTTAACCAATAGCTCATGCATTGATTATTATCG
Source organism: Isatis tinctoria (assembly GCA_010577795.1). Taxonomy (NCBI): domain Eukaryota; kingdom Viridiplantae; phylum Streptophyta; class Magnoliopsida; order Brassicales; family Brassicaceae; genus Isatis; species Isatis tinctoria. The sequence goes on along the minus strand of CM021250.1, from coordinate 9,914,161 downwards.
GAAAAAACTAATGCAAGTCGTTCGTCCATTAATTATTTTTTCGGTTTTTAAAAGACAGTCATTTTCAATCAGGTTTCCTATCAAATTTACATATTTATATCTTTATAGAAAGACGAAAGTGATTGTTACCTGCTTCACTAATATATCATTTATTTATGGTCTGGCGATGATTTTCTAGGCATGTCAGATGTCAGATATTTTTTCGAGACGGACCCAATGGACATAATGAAAGCCAATTAAATACACCAAAACTTTATATTATTAAGGTTATATTTTTTTTTACATGTTGATTGATGAAGATGCATTTAAATGTTTTTTGGTTTTCTTTTCTAGATGCATGTTGCCAAAGCTGATGCCGATGAGGACCATTCTATGATAAGAACTTGGTAAACGTGAATTACGACACATTATACAAATTAACAGTAATTTTTACTTTTTTACACACTATTAGTTTAAATTTATATTCTAATAGTGCAAGATAAGAGATCTTGGTAAATAACAAAAATGAAAAAAACACGAAAATAAAAAATAAAAAATCGTTCTAACCGTATTTCTATATAAACAAAGGAGACCACAAGGGAAAATACTCATCAAACAAAGAAACAAACCTACAAAAAAGACACAGTTTACTCACAACACAAATAAGAGAGAGAAAGAGAGATGGCGACGTCGGGAACATATGTGACAGAGGTTCCATTGAAAGGATCAGCGGAGAAACACTACAAGCGGTGGAGAAATGAGAACCACCTCTTTCCCGACGCCATCGGCCACCACATCCAAGGTGTCACTGTCCACGACGGCGAATGGGACTCTCATGGTGCCATCAAAATTTGGAACTACACATGCGGTAACAATACACTTTTACTATCCTATAGGAATCTTGTTTATGGAAGAATTTCTTTACTTATATAAATTCAAACATATGATGCAAACTTAATGGATGAAACACATATATAAAAATGTGTATGCAGATGGGAAACCGGAGGTGTTCAAGGAGAGGAGAGAGATAGACGATGAGAACAATGCGGTCATTTTTAGAGGTCTTGAAGGTCACGTGATGGAGACTCTTAAGGTGTATGACGTCATCTTTCAGTTCATTCAAAAGTCGCCTGATGATATCATCTGCAAGATCACTATGATCTGGGAGAAGCGAACCGATGACTCGCCTGAGCCCATCAACTACATGAAGTTTGTCAAGAGCATGGTTGCTGATATGGACAACCACGTTCTCAAAGCTTAAATGAAGCCCCTCCTCCTATATATCTTTCGAACCGTCAGCACTCAGCATCATCATCATCATCATCATCATCATCACATATAGTTCCCATTGTGTTTGTGTGCGTGTCTTTTGTTTGTTAAAATCAATATAATAAATGAGGCTCTTGTATGGTTTCATTAACTACTATTACTGCTTGGGTTTTGAAATATGCTTTGATGTTGTTAATTGCAAGGTTGCATGTATGATGTATATGTCCATTTATTTATTAAAATAAATGGAGGGTAAAATAAAGCATCAACTGCTAATGATTGATAATCATGTGTACAAATGAACTATGATTATGTATACATATATAGACGAAAATAGTTATGAAGATTGGTTTTTACTTTTTACATATGGCAACGAGATGCCTCACCCCCGAGTCCATCCGAAGAGCTTAACTGGCTGCTGATATGAACCACCAGATTCTCAAAGCTTAGCAGCAGAAGCACATGTTTTGCGTGTTTGTACGCACCAGTCTTTGTCAAGGTGTATTATTGAATAGGGTCCTTCACTATTTCTGGAGACCGTCCTGCTTTTGTAACATGCTTTAATATAAAGCAAATAATATATGTGGATGTGGAATCATGAGGGACTTGTCATGTTTAATATAATGAGTAGTGTTGTTCATTGTTTCTATTTTAGTGTTTAACTAATTTTTCTGAACTAAATTAGTTCAAATTGGAGATCAAGTTCAATTGTAACGGCATAGAGATAGAGTTTGGTTTTAATTATTAGTGATTGTTGGGGTGAGGACATCCCTTTTTTCTTTTTGTTCAAAGACATCCATCCCTATATTAACTCTGGGTCAATTTGTTCTATAACCAAATTTGTGTGTTTTTATTTTTACAACAAAAACTTTATATTTTATTAATTAGATTTAAAGAAGTTAAACCAGATTGGAATCTGATGATTTACATGGAAAAATGCAACATCGAGATCAAACTCTTTTTATAAGGCGATCAGCTCGAAAATTTAACTAAGGAGAAACAAAAATATAGAGTAGTAGGTAAATCCAGAACAAAAATAGAAACAATAATTAATTTTAATTAGACATTAACAATGGTCATAATCTTTTTCTTCATCAAGTATCTTTACCAATTGTTGATAGTGAACGTCATCAAGTTTCGACTAAACTGCAGAGAAGATTTCATATCCCAAAATAGGGTTTAAACTTTGCATGAAGGAGAGGACAATACTCCATTACTTGCAAATGAACCGAAAATAGTTATGTAACATCCCAAACCCCACCACCTCTCCTCCACCATCATCACTCCTTTTTTCTTTTCTTTTCATCTTTCCCCCACCCATATTTCCCCCTTCCTTCATTCCATCTTGAGCAAGAGAGAGAGAGAGATAGAGAGAGAGAGAGAGAGGAGGGAGAGAGAGAGAGAGAGGAGGAAGAAGGAGAATTGCCTCGGCAGCCACCGTAATCCGCCTCAGCCATCCCGGTAAACCGTTTTTCCGATCTCTCTTTTTGGCCGTTTAGTAAATCGATCGTATCTTTCTAACCGTTCCGAATCTCACAAATCTGAGGCCATCACCGGATTCATCTCGACGAGACGAGTCCGTAGACACCAAAATCGTGCCGAACCGCCGCCGGACGCGCCCGCAATCGCCGTTGGAAGCTCCGTGCGTGTTGTCCACGCGCCGCCGTTGACCGCCGCCGCCGTTGACCGCCGCCGCCGTTGACCGCCGCCGCCGCCATTGACTCGGTGACTCGCTCGAGTTGACTCAGTGACTCACTGGGTTGACTCGGTTGGGTTAACGGGTCGGGTTATCGGGTAGGGTTATCGGATACGGGTCGGGTTATCGGGTCGGGTTACCGGATCCGGGTTGGGTAGCCGGGTCGTGTTATCGGGTCGGGTTATCGGATCCGGGTTGGGTGACCGGGTCGGGTCGGGTCCGGTTGACCGTTGACTGGTTTGACCATTGACCGTTGACTGTTGACCGTTGACCGTTGACTTTGACCGTTTTGACCTGTTAACCGTTTTTCGCCGTTCGAAAGCCGTTCTGACTCAAAATTTCGTTCTGATTTCAGATTCAGTGTCCGTTTTAGCATCCGGAGTTCAGCAGCTGCAGTAATCATCCATTTTTGCTAAGGTGAGGGCTTTCTGCAGAATATCGTACTTTTCATCAAAAAGCGCCATAGATAGGATTTAGTATTAAATGTGTTCCGTTTCTATGCTAGAGTCTTTTTAGGATTATTTGTAAATCGGACTTAGGAATAATAGATGATTCAACCCATTGATTGTGCATTAAATTGTTAACTGATTCTTTTATTCATGCTAGAGCTAGGATTAGTTGATCATGTGGGTCGTTAGGGATTGCGGGGGTACAGAGACGTTATCTCTGTACTTGCGTCGCGTGTTGTTTGAGGAGATGGTGCTGGGCAGAATTAGTCGACCTGCTGTTCCAGTACCTTCGAGGTCGATAATCGTCTACGGGCGGTGTAGTGGGCACTATCCCATAAGTTGTCCTCCGGGTAGGAGGGTGCCGCCGGTCACTGGATCTGGTAATAGGACGTTGGTTGTTCGTTGGGTACTTTAGGTACCGTGATTGTGCATGTTTAGTCTATTTCCTATATATGGTGTGCTATGGTCAGATTTACGATTCTGTGATTAGCATCCCATACCTCACTGAGTGACTCCCCTGTTACTCACCCCTCCTTATTCCCTTTCCAGTTTTTCAGGTGAGACGGACAAGTATTTTACACTTTGACGATACGGTGCTTCTTTGGGATTTTTACGTTTTCTCCGTATTTTATCATGTACATATAGCATCGAGGTAGTTGGGATATTAGACATTGTATAGTGGGGTATTTGACGTATGTGACGTGGTTAGTGGCACGCCGTTCTCGGGTGTCGAGGGGACGGGTGTTACATTTTGGTATCAGAGCCTAGGTTAGCGTTGTCCCGGTTCTGACCCGGGAGACGGGTAGTAAGAAGCATGATTGCATATTCGGTTTTAAACGGTTTAAAAAAAAAAAAAAAATTCCCGGGACTTGTGTATTTAAAAAAAAAAAAAAAGAGACAAAGGAGCACCCATTCTGTCAAGTATTAATCTATTCTAAGTTTGTCTCATTTCAACCTCAGTGTAAAACAGGTTTGAGTTGCCATCAAGGAAGGTCATTGTTTCGCGCCAGATTGTCAGCTCGTTGTTCAACAGGTTATGCCGAAGAGATCAGTGTTCAACAGATTAATCAGGATGTCATCAGTCAGACCGCTCAAGAGACCGTTAGATAAGTTTCTCAGGAGTTCATGCAGCAGTTACATAAAAGGCCGCTCAGATAGCAACGCAGGAAGCTGATCTGATAATTGTACCACTGATTGATCACCAGTTCACCCTTCAAGCAGAGTAAGCATCCGCACATTCCACCGTCACCACCGTATGCACCATCGGTTAGGGCTCAGGAGCAGAGCCGCCGCCAGTATCCGGCAGAGACAGAGAGGGACCCACATAAAGGAAGCTAATGAGAAAGATGCAGGACAACAGTTTGGATCAGATTGGAAGGGCAGTGGATACTGTCACCGCAGACAATTAAAGGAAGAATTTGACCGTAACTTGGAGCATAAGAAGTGTACAACAGTTTTTTAATTGGATTTGACTACTCAATTTCTGTGGATGACACGTTTCTTTGGCAAAAGGAACTTGTTGAGAGTAGGCACAGTTGTTACGAGTTAACCTATAATCACTCTAGAGGGAGTTCGACAGGACGTTCTTTCCTCGTGAAGCCAGACACAGGAATGCCAATGCTTTTAAGCACTTTTATCAAGGCACTAGGATTATCAAGGAGTACGAGCAAGAGTTGGTCGGCTTTGCAGATTTTCAGGGTAATCATAGCGAATGAAGATTTAATCAGCAGGTTCTTGAATGGCAACAAGTGGATAATTGTAACCGTGATGTCGTACGGGTTTACACCGGTCCAATCAATTGGTTGAGAAGACTTTTTGTTCACGAGGCAGAGATAGAGCAGAAGCAATACTTCTTCAGGGTGGTTCAGTCAAGCTTGATAAGACTTATTTAAGATGTAACAATGTGTCGCAGCTGTCGGGATATCTACTGTGTTGTTTTCGTTATTACCGTCAGCATGTTGGAGAGTGTGTTCAGTGTTTTCATGCAGATGGTTGGATATGTCATAAGTTACTACCAGTCTATGTACGTGGATGCGTCGTTTGTCAGTTATATTGCAGCATCAGCGGTTAGACCGAGTTGTTCAGTTGTGGTTAGCATGTTCTCATTTTCAGGGATTTTTCGCAGTGAGTTCAGGGTTGTTTCTGCCACCACCCAAGCGCCAAGCTATTGTCGCGAGTATTTATTGTTGGTGACCACGGGATAGTTGAGACTGTTCTTTTCGACGTTCTGGATTTGAGATTGTGGATTTGAGTTTGTGTTCGAGTATGTCGTTTATGTGGAAACTATTGATTTAGTACTTGTGTTGGTCGATTGTCGCTTGGGGTGGGCAGCTTATACCCGATTGGTTATTAGAGCTATTTATAGTTTCATATGGTGGGCCTAGTCGATTATTGGTCACCCAGGATGTGTTCGAGCCGGAGAGTAGACAGAGTTAGGCAGTCGATTTTAACAGGGAGCTTGAAGCATTCATCGAGTGGTATTTGTTTTACTCAGGGGAGTTAATATTATCAGAGACTTAGTAGTGATGAAGCTAAAACCACTATGATGTGACTTTAAGGATGGGTCGGTTACCATGGCATTGAGTATAGTTTGGGAACGAGAGTGCATATCCCAGGAGCCGAAAGGGTTATTATTTCTCAGGATATTCAAAACAACAGGAGGAGTCTTCGTTAAATTTGTGTTGCATTCAGGAAGATCGTTATAAGGTCAGCGCTGTTTTCACCAACAGTCGCAAAGTAAAAAGAATCTACAATTAGCCAACCAGTGGCAGTTCCAGGGCATCAAGAAATAAAAGTTTAGGAGAAGTGACTCGATGGTAAGAGTCTGTTGAGGGAAGACGAAATTCAAGAGGACGTATGTGAGACCAAGACTCAGTTGAGGAAAGAGATTCTCCAGCAGGCGCATCATTCTCAGTTTTTCATCCATCCAGGAAGTAATAAGATGTATCGGGATCTTAAGCGATATTATCACTGGACCGGCATGAATAGGGATGTGGCTACCTTTGTGTTGTGTTGTCAGACTCGCAAGTTGGTTAAGGCAGAGCATAAGGTATCGAGTGGATTATTGCAGAATCTTCCACTACCGAGTGGAAATGGGACATGGTGACTATGGATTTCATCCCCGGATTACCAAAGAGTTTGGCGGAAAGAATGCCAACTGGATTATTATTGATCGACTCACCATGTCAGCTCACTTCCTAACGATTAAGAAAACAGAAGGAGTAGAGCAGCTAGCGCAGAGATTCAATTCTGAGATTGTGAGATCGCATGGGGTACAAGTCAGTATAGTGTCGGATCGTGATCCGAAGTTCACATCGACGTTTTGGCAAGCCTTTCAGAAGGCATCGGGGACTACGACCCATATGAGTACGGCCTATCATCCGCAGACGGATGGCCAGTTTGAGAGGACTATTCAGACACTAGAGGATATGCTCAGGGCTTGTGTTTTGGAATGAAAAGGGAGCGAGGTTAAGTATCTACCGCCGCAGAGTTCGCGTACAACGACAGTTTTCATTTGAACATTGAGATGGCACCGTATGAGGCTCTTTATGGTAGACCTTGCCGTACACCACTTTGTTGGACAGAGGTGGGAGAGCGTCGAGATATAGAACCAGCATTGGTTCAGGAAACAGTTGAGCAAGTGGAAATGCTCAAGAGACGACTTAAGGAAGCTCATGATCGCCAGAAGAGCTATGCAGATAAGCGTCGGAGGGATCTAGAGTTTGAGGTGGGCGACCTGGTATAACTTAAGATGCAGACATTTCAGGGAGGTTCCGATACTCTGAAGCTGAAGAAGCTTAAGCCAAGATATGAGTCCTTATGCTATCTTAGAACGGATTGGAGCAGTAGCATACCGTCTAGCTTTATCATCAGAGTTGGCTGGTTTCCACGATGTGTTTCTTGTGTCAGTTCTGAGGAAAGTCGTCCGAGAGCCAGAGCTCATCCTTCAGCAGCCACCTAGTGACATCAGGAGAGATTTGACTGCAGTTATTCAGCCAGTGTCAGTCCTAGAGCGCCGAGATAGAGTGGTTCAGGGGAAAGCGCTACCGGTGGTCAGAGTTAGTTGGGAGAGAAACTGCATTCAGAAGGAGACTTGGGAGTTAGAGTCTCATATTAAGTCTGAATTTCCTGAGTTTTTTTTTTTTTAGGATGAAGAGCAATTGACTCAGGACTAGAATTCGAGGACGAATTCCTCGTTAGTGGGGAAGAATTGTAACATCCCAAACCCCACCACCTCTCCTCCACCATCATCACCCCCTTTTTCTTTTCCTTTCATCTTTCCCCCACCCATATTTCCCCCTTCCTTCATTCCATCTTGAGCAAGAGAGAGAGAGAGATAGAGAGAGAGAGAGAGAGGGAGGGAGAGAGAGAGAGAGAGAGGAGGAAGAAGGAGAATTGCCTCGGCAGCCACCGTAATCCGCCTCAGCCATCCCGGTAAACCGTTTTTCCGATCTCTCTTTTTGGCCGTTTAGTAAATCGATCGTATCTTTCTAACCGTTCCGAATCTCACAAATCTGAGGCCATCACCGGATTCATCTCAACGAGACGAGTCCGTAGACACCAAAATCGTGCCGAACCGCCGCCGGACGCGCCCGCAATCGCCGTTGGAAGCTCCGTGCGTGTTGTCCACGCGCGCGCCGTTGACCGCCGCCGCCGTTGACCGCCGCCGCCGCCATTGACTCGGTGACTCGCTCGAGTTGACTCAGTGACTCACTGGGTTGACTCGGTTGGGTTAACGGGTCGGTTATCGGGTCGGGTTATCGGATACGGTCGGGTTATCGGGTCGGGTTACCGGATCCGGGTTGGGTAGCCGGGTCGTGTTATCGGGTCGGGTTATCGGATCCGGGTTGGGTGACCGGGTCGGGTCGGGTCCGGTTGACCGTTGACTGGTTTGACCATTGACCGTTGACTGTTGACCGTTGACCGTTGACTTTGACCGTTTTGACCTGTTAACGTTTTTCGCCGTTCGAAAGCCGTTCTGACTCAAAATTTCGTTCTGATTTCAGATCCAGTGTCCGTTTTAGCATCCGGAGTTCAGCAGCTGCAGTAATCATCCATTTTTGCTAAGGTGAGGGCTTTCTGCAGAATATCGTACTTTTCATCAAAAAGCGCCATAGATAGGATTTAGTATTAAATGTGTTCCGTTTCTATGCTAGAGTCTTTTTAGGATTATTTGTAAATCGGACTTAGGAATAATAGATGATTCAACCCATTGATTGTGCATTAAATTGTTAACTGATTCTTTTATTCATGCTAGAGCTAGGATTAGTTGATCATGTGGGTCGTTAGGGATTGCGGGGGTACAGAGACGTTATCTCTGTACTTGCGTCGCGTGTTGTTTGAGGAGATGGTGCTGGGCAGAATTAGTCGACCTGCTGTTCCAGTACCTTCGAGGTCGATAATCGTCTACGGCGGTGTAGTGGGCACTATCCCATAAGTTGTCCTCCGGGTAGGAGGGTGCCGCCGGTCACTGGATCTGGTAATAGGACGTTGGTTGTTCGTTGGGTACTTTAGGTACCGTGATTGTGCATGTTTAGTCTATTTCCTATATATGGTGTGCTATGGTCAGATTTACGATTCTGTGATTAGCATCCCATACCTCACTGAGTGACTCCCCTGTTACTCACCCCTCCTTATTCCCTTTCCAGTTTTTCAGGTGAGACGGACAAGTATTTTACACTTTGACGATACGGTGCTTCTTTGGGATTTTTACGTTTTCTCCGTATTTTATCATGTACATATAGCATCGAGGTAGTTGGGATATTAGACATTGTATAGTGGGGTATTTGACGTATGTGACGTGGTTAGTGGCACGCCGTTCTCGGGTGTCGAGGGGACGGGTGTTACAAGTTACCTCAATTTCATTTTTAGAATCAGTCCACCACTATAGAACTCATCATCATTGTGCCATGATGCATCAAATTGACAATGGAGTGTCACAAAACTGTTATGAACCTCCTGAGATTGAGCTCGGGATTCTTACATCCCTCAGTCAATTATGACAATATTTGTGGTACATTCCAACTGTGTGCAGGGGCGGAGGCAGTGAGAGAAGAGGGGGTCAGCTGACCCCACCAAAATTTTACAATTATTTGCTTTTGTTATAACAAAAAATGTAATGACCCCACACAAACAAAATTTTTGACCCCATAAAAAACAAAATTACAAAACATTAAGCAAAGTTTGAAATTAATTATAGTACTTAATGAATTTAAGTTATTTTTCAGAAGGTTAAAATTTGGGTTTATATTAAATTTTATAATCTCAATCATAATAATAAACAATTAATAATTTTTGTGGGAAACTATTAAATATTAGTTATTTTTTATTTCAAAAAACATAAAAAATTAAAATTAAAAACTTGATATTTATATTGATAATTTACGAGAAAATACATGTTTGTTGATTATAAAATCTTGGAGACCTATCCCAGTTTATTGTAGAAACCAAAAAACATCTATCTATTTTTTTGGTTTATAGGCTTTTGAAGTTAGCTTTGACTTTGTATGTTGCTATCGCAACCGTTGAAAATTTTTTTTTCAGGATTGAAGATCGTTAAGACAGTATTATGGACTCATATAAGTGATATGTTTTAAGTGATTGCCTTATTTTTTTATAAAAAAAAACAAAATTAAAATACATAAATGAAACCGTGAAAGAAAAAAAATTAAGTTATTAAATTTATATAGAATACATTTCTAATTTTGTAGATAATTTATAAACTTTATTTTCGATATATTTTTTTCTGACCCCGGTAAAAAAAGTTTCTAGCTCCGCCACTGACTGTGTGGTTTATGTGTTGCAAGTTGAAACGTATCTAAAAGATATATATCTTTTTGCCATTAAAAACTTATCTAAAAGATATATATCTTTTTGCCATTAAAAACCTTTTTCATTTCGAATGTTCCAGATATATTATATATCCAAATTTGTGTTTATAATCAAAAATATAACAATGATAAATGTATAATTTAATGGAAAACTTCGCTGGTTTCGCAGTATTACACCACCAAGTAACTCGGTTTCTTTAAACTTATGTAAACCAAGAAATAATAGATTTTAATTTGTGCTTGCAAATATGTAATTATGTAAAAAAACTAATTTCTCTGTATTTTAGGGTCCCTTTAAAAAAAGTATTGATTGGTAAATGAAATGGTTTTTGGAAAATCAAAAATCAAAAACTATTCTAAAAACCACAAACATTCTTTTCCTTAACAAAAAAAAAAAGACGGTACCAATCAAACCCTCTCCCGCCGACAGTCATCTTCTCTCATATTGATAAGAGACTATTCGAGACATCCTCCTTGCTATTCGTTCTCGCAAAGGATGTGTTACTCTCCTCTCCTCCTGGTTCCTGTCAGAGTTAGGACTAAGCTTAGCTTTCTAGTTTAATCTAATTCGCTTCAGCCTCCCCTTTTTTTTTTTTTTGGGGGGGGAGGGCGGCTGTTGCCTCCGGCTATTTCTCTGATTGTAAACAATCTCGCGTTTGATAATATAATTTACATCTTATCAAAAAAAAAAAACCACAAACATTCAGGATCTTAACGTTAATATAAAATCAGTAACACGATCACGGCAGACTCCACAGCAAATCTCGAGTTTAAACTCCACTGAATCGAGAAGGGACACCAAAAGTCCGATCACTTTTCCGATTTGAAAAAGGTTAATTTGGACGATTAGAGGTTATTGCTAAAAGTGAAAGAGACATATATATTGGGTCAAGGGTTTCTTCCTCATTCAATAAGGATAACTTTGTCCATTTTATATACTACACATGCTATATATATATATATATCTTAACCATCTGTTAAATTTGATTACATAACCTAATTATAAAATCTTTTGTGTTATTACGCCTAATTCTCCCATTAACCCTCTCGGGAATATTAGGATTCGGAAACACCATGTTATGATATAACATGCATGCATGATTCTGAATTTGTGACCAGATAGAAGATCGGTTCAATGTTTGAAACTTTGGTGGTACATTTAATGCTTTTTAAATATACAAATGCCACAAGGGCCCATGCAGATGTGAACAAGGCAACCACCACCAAATCGTATTGATATAGTAAATTTATAAAGTTTCCCTAAATTATATCTGACCCCATGATGAAGCCAATAATTCTACAAGAGGATCCCACCATATGCGGATGGCGTCAAATCCCATAAATACGTTACTATGTTGGGCAATTATCGTTGTTCTTCAATGGGCCGAAAGAAAAGAATGGCCCATGAATTATAAAGGTAGATGAAATTAGAAAATTGTGGCCCATGTGAAATATTCCCCATCCATGCGTCATAAAAGAGAGTACAAATTGCAAAAGACAAAACAACTAAAAAAGTAAAAGATACCAAAATTGCAATACTCAAAATGAACACACACAAAAGGTCTCAAATTCCTCCAAATTATCTCATGATTGAAATGGTCATCAAAGAAAACATGCTTTTATCTCTTATACATATCGAAACAACAACAATAGATCATTCATCGGGGGTATACGACAACAACAACAACAACCTTATTTTTTTTCAGGTAGAGGAAGAGCCTCCTCCTTTGGAAGAGGAAGTCACACCTCTGCAACCAGCACCTTCATGCCATTCAAGCATGATCTCAATCTCGCCGCACTCGACATTGTTGAGCCTAAGGATCATGTCTTGTGTGATCTTACCATTGTTCCACACAATGCTACTTTCATCTGATAAACAGTTGTGCCTCGACGGCTGAACCCTTTTGATCGCGCATCCATTAGGCAGCCTCAAAAGCTCCATCCCCATTTTCAGAGCCTCTAAGTACGGTTGAATGTCTAAGTTCGCATCTCCCATCTTGTCATCTCCAGTGAACTTGTCCCAGTCAAACACTGTCTGAACAACATCCAACCAAATATATGTTTTAAACTCATGAAAACAGTGGAGACAAGAATTGTCTTTTTGTCTGAATCAATAATATGTAAAAAGATCTCAAGAGAATGTTTTTAGCTTACCAAGCGGATTGGGACATTTGGATCTTTGATTGCGACAGTCATTTCTTCATTCCAAACTGGATTACAGTTTTTCTTCACCACACGTGTTTTCAATGTCTGAAAATTTCATTTATGTTTTTTTTTTTTGTATTACGACAGAGATTTTGAAGAACACCCAAATTAATAGAGAATCCGAAGTGATTTAATTAATCTTCAGTTTCATAATGATGACTAATGATCTGAGGCTGAAAATTGATGACATAAAAGTACGATTCTTTCAAAATCAAAATTACAAAAATTCCAGGAGGAGAAGAAGAAATGAGAATCGTCGTGAGAAAATGAAACGATTGTTTTGAAAAATAAGATGGTTAAGGAGAAGGAACCTGATCGGCGACGGTGATAACAATATAAGGATCGCTGCTTCTATGGTCGCGAATCGCGAGATTAATACCTCTTTTGACGTGAATCGTTAGCAATCCGAGAGGTCTTTGATCCATGGATTCGCAAAGGAGAGAAAATTTGACCAAATTTTGGAGAAAACGAGGAAAGATTTAAAAAAAAGAAAAGAGATTTGGGGATGACGATTAGAAGAAGAAAGTGCTTCTATTATCCTCCCCAACTATTCAACACGTTCTCTCCCACAATTGCTCAGATATCTCTAAAAAACTAAACCTTATGGAGAGAAAATTACCAATATTTAATTCCAAAACTTTTTGTTTATTTTTCAACGATATCATTTGTCAAGGAATTTTGAACCGAATTTCTTCGTACCAAAATTCGAAATTATTATACCAGTAATGTACATTTATTTTCTTTACTTGTTAAACTTCAAATCTTTTGGCTCAGAAACATTATCAAAAAAATTAATCGACCACTAAATTATAAAGATTTCCATTCAAAAATATTTTTTAAACCCTCCTTTTTTGGGTTGGTGAAACCATACTATTCTTGTTGCTAACAAAAACACACTTTTAATTAACACTAGTCATAAATAACAATTAGGACTAGAGAAGACTAATCCAACGGGTCTACTTTTCAACGCTGATTAAATCACAATTCACAACCCCACTTATATTCATTAAACTGTAGTAATGGGCTTGAGAATATCATTAACAGGCCTATTTATTCCATGTCAAGGAATATACGGCACAGAAGATTATTCTCCTTGGAATTAGCTTGGGAGTGCGGGAGACGGGAATGCGCAGGTGAAATGCCACTTTATGGCAAAAAAAAAAAAAAAATCACGCCGCTCAATAATTTATATGCCACTTTATATATGGATATCCTATTTTATTCTTAATGAAGGTTAATAAAATTATTTTATTTAAAATTATTTTTACAAATTAATAAATTAAATGAATTTAAAATTCATAATTCTAAGACAACTGATATAAATGGTACAATTGAAATATAGTAAACAATTAGTACAAATATTACAACTGAAATATAGCTATATTTTTGGACAATTAACACAAATAAATATAAAGGTCAATTGATACAAATGGTATAACTTGATACATTTTGTAATTGTTGACTGAGTATTTTTATTCTATTTTCAGTTGTTCCAGTAATTTGATACTAGTTGGTCCAGTAATCCAGTTGTTTAAATGCTTTACATAACTTCATTGTTCCAGTTATCCGCAATTGTACCCAAATTTTTTTGTACCAAAATCATAAAATAAGTGTTATTGGATTGGTGTTTCAGTGTGTTTTAATGTAATTAAATTGTGAAATATTTTGTTCAATTTTGATGAATTTATCTCAATACAAAATAAAAAGCATGTGTTTTTTTTAGTAAAGAGAATACATTAAAATTCACTAAAACTGGATTCTAAAATAATCAAAAAGAAATTAAATAACACTTGCTTTTAATGTATTTTAAAATACATCAAACAAATGCTTAATCCAAACATATGCTTTTAGTGGATTTTTAATGTATCTTTTTCAAATTCATGATTTATTGAATTATGGTAATAGAAAAAAACTGGGTAGATTTGTAAATATTGATATTCATATTAGATTTTTAGACTTTTCTATCAAATTTTACTTTTTTAAAAAAATTGTTTTAAAAATCTAGAAACATAACAATGGTATATATTGGCATATATGATTGTATGCCATTTGAGCTATTGATCCGGGAGACGGTTTCGGTGCTTCAAAGGGTTTGCTTTGCTTGCGGATGAAGAATCGGGTCAATCGATCTCATATCTTCCGCCTCCCCCTTTCTCTGCAACAAACCCTAACATCTCAATCTTATATATATAACCATTCCTTAATCTCTCCACCTCAAAACTTTCTCCTTTCTCATCCATTTTTTTTCATTCCCGACCTGAAACATTCTTTCAATTTCGGAGCTTTTGATCGGAAAACATCTTCACACGAAAGCGATCACACTCCGTGTATTATTATTCAGGTCCATATTCACCATCCGATTCTCCTTTTTCATACGGCAGCATCGCGTCTTGAATGGTAGAAACAACTCCGACAACCAGAGAATATATGCTCTCCCATTGCACCACTGCAAGGGCGAGCTTTCTCATCAGCGTCTCCGCCGCATCTGCTTTCACATTTGGCTCTTGCAAGGAAGGCTGGTACTTCCGTTGCATCGGCGTCGACCCTTGAAGGAAGAGGAACAAAACTCCATCAAAGTTTGTTTCTTTTAGTCAAATTCTTATTGTAAACATGTTGCTGTACAACAACAAGCAGAAGAAAACCAAGAACTCGAAAGTAAACAAGTTCCTTGTTAGTATCACTTTCCTAGGAAGTGCTGGACCGATTCGTTTTGTTGTCAAAGAAGATGAAACTGTAGCCAATGTCATGGTTCACGCTCTCAAATGCTACAAACGTGAAGGCAGGCTTCCACTTCTCGGAACAGATTCCAGATGTTTCCTACTTTACTGTCCTTGCTCTGCAGCAGAAGGTGAGATAACGAAATATTTCACCAAACCCATTTTGCGTTTTTACTACTTTAATGGCTTTTGATTCATGTACCATTTTTATTATCATTTTAGTATTCAATCCATGTGGAGAAATCGGGTCAACCGGATCTAGGAACTTCGTTCTGTCTAAGAAGTCAGGAGAAGCTCAAAAAACAACAACAATCCACAAGACCTCTGGGAAATGGAAGGCCTGGCTCAACAAGTCTTTAGGCCTTAGGGTTCCTTCTCACTAGATCATGCTTTTCGAAGCCTTTTTTGGGATTTCGACACATCTGTTTTGGTTCTTGTTGTTAGTGGAATAAGCATCACAACACTTGTGCTTCGGTTTTTTTGTTGTTGTATTTTGCCACAAAATAAAATGGATAGAGATTTGACAGAATATATGTTCTCAACTTGTTTCAAGTTATATCTTCTTCCAAAGTTGTTTTGGACCAAAAATACAAAGTCTTGAGAACCTATCAATGAAACAGATAAAATTTGACCCGTCCCCAATGTTTAACTGCTTAGCTAGTAGTGAGTATATGAGATTAAGGAAGCAACATATGTCTCTGCAATATTTTCCGGTATTCACAAAACTACTCTAATGCGAGAATCTCATTTCTCTCTCAGTCATCTTGTGGCAGTTGTTGATTCTCAGCCTGCAGGTTCTCTGTTTCTTCTTTTTCACCTCTCACTTTGTACTGCTCATTTCGCTTACTTTGTGCATCGGGTTCACGGATCTTCCTCTTAGCGCCGGAAAATGTTTTGTGTAAAAAGAAGGAATCTGGATCCACTCGTTCAAGATCATCCCAAGCTACAAAAATAATCACTCGAATTACTGAAGGTTTTGCCTCAGACCCATTAATGATTGGGTGAAAAGGAATTTACATGTGTTGAGTGTGATATGATATTGATCCAATAGATCTTTCACGATTTCTTCCTTGCTCCTGGAGTAGTCTCGGATACATTCCAAGATTCTGCCTTTAACCTGAAACAGAGCAAAGAAAGAGAGAGAGAGAGAGAGATAGTATAGTGAATCTTCGGAAAAGGATGAATGATTCCTAAGAGATTCTTAGATTATTGGGTTGATGGAACCTTACGTATTGTTCAAATTCCTCCACGCTCTTAGAACCGCCGGGGACTGAGGCATTAGAAGTAGCATCTTCTTGAGGCTCTGATTTGTTTTCTGCTTGGATTTGAGCAGGAGCCGTTTCGTCTTCACCAGTCACAAGATAAAAAAAAAAAAGATCTTTTTGTCAAATAATGAAACTTGGATGAGAAGAAAAGTAGGGCATTCTAGGTTTCTATTCATCTTCCGCTTATTCACGAAAATTTCATAGGCCAATCTGGATTCGCATGTTCAAGATCATCAAAAACGAGGAAATAAAGATTCGAATATTATTGAAGTTTTGCCTCAGAGCCAGTACTGATTCAGTGGAAATGAATTTAGGTACCTTCGTCGCTTAGATCACCCAATAGTTGCTCCATTTCGTCTCCCCAGCTCACGTTGTCACCAACCTGAAACAGAGCAAAGAAGGAGAGAGAGAGATAGAAAGATTAAAAGGATTCTTCGGAAAAGGATTCATAGAGAAACTACAAAACAGAAAACAAAAAAGCTTTGTAAACAATCGTCCTCTTACCCTCAGGCCTCAGCCATTTTAAAAAAATAAAATAAAATGCAAAAGTCAAAAACCGGCAACCGCCGGAGACGCTACTCTGCCGGTGACATGCAAACGGGAGTTTCCCCACAATCCAAAACCTGCGCTGCGTTATCTCACGCACCTCATCATCCGTCGAACGATTGATGAACGAACCGTTCCCGCCGGCGGCACCGCCTCTGACAGGAGACTCGCCAGGAAGAGGGAAGTTGGTTTTTGTTTCAGAACCCCAAAACCCTCTAGCGGCCTTATCGTAAGCTCTAGCGGCTTCCTCCGCCGTGTCAAATGTTCCGAGCCAAACCTGGGTTTTCTTTTCCGGGTCACGGATCTCCGCCCCGTATCTCCCCCACGGACGCTTCCTCACACCTCTAAAATGCACTTCTTTCGGCATCGTCTTGCCTCCGCCTTCACATACGGAGCCATTGATAATGAAAAACAAAAGAAAAGGGATAACCTTATAAAGAAGTGACGTTACTTGGTTTAGAGAGAGAGAGAGAAATGGTCAGTGAGGATTCGTAAGAGATTCTTGGATTCATGAAATCTTACGTAATCTGCGAATTCAATCTTTCACTTTGCTGAAACTTTCGCAGATCAAGAAACCTCTCTCTGCGATCTTCTCTGGGCTTTAATAAGGACAAGGGAAGACAGATTCTGATAACAATAACTCAAAGAGTTCAACGGAAACGAGATAGAGACGGAGAGAAAACGAAGCGCGAAATCAGTTTGCTGTTTGATTGATTATTATATAGACTTTTTAATATAAAGCTGTTAGACTGTTATTCGGTGGGCTTTCTCTAAGCCTCGGCCCATTTGTTCTTATTGGGCTGAACACATAATTCAACCATTAAAGTTACCTTTAGTTGCAAGAAAGTGACGTTCATCTTCCACAAATCAAATGGTGGAAGCAGAAGTTTACTAATGACTACAATCAGATTTTAACCCCACCGTATGCGGTATGCCTTTTGCTTTTATATGATAAAAACTAATCCATTCCATCTTATTTCATCTGATATCTAAAATGTAACACAGTAACAGTAACGAATGGACATAATTTTTTTAATTACTAATGATAAATTGATGTTTAAAAATAACTAATGATCAAGTGTAAATAGTAAAAGATTCTAATATAAGTTTGTCAAAATCATCTACTTGCCTTCGATTAGTTTTCTGGTTGATTCACAATCAATAAATTCCTTCGCCATTGTTGCTTGTATTTTATCTCACTGTGAATCAAAATGTAATTTAAATATATTAACTGCCTAAGACAAAGAACTAAAGTCGATGATATGTGGTGAAAAGCATACCTTATTATCAGCAAAGATAAGCTCGAGAGTATCATCACCTCGGCTCGGTATGAATGTCAATTTTTTTTGTCGTAACATAACTCTGATTCTCCATTCATGCACCAATGGATTAAGCATCGAGACACTAAAGAGATCCATGGCAAAAATGTGGGGTCAAGGAATGTAACGTAACAGAGAAGATCCTCGTGACCATTTATAGAATGATTATCGTTGGGTTTTGAAAGTAGGAATCAATTATTTTATGTACACATTAGATTGCTAATCTTGGTATTTTTAGGAATATCCGATCACATAGAGATATGTTAAGAAAGTATGACTTAATACGGAGTCACAAATCAATCAAATACTTCCAATTTTTTTGTTTTTTGGTTAACAATTATGATAAAATATCTTATCGATATACTATGAATACATAGTGGTAAGTGTACTAAACACAAATTTTTTTGTTAACTGATCTTATAATATACATTGATAATCCAAATAGATTATAGGACCTACCTCTGAAAACGGTTGTGTTTCAAAAAGTTGTAATCTCATCTTCTTTGTCCCAAAATAACTCTACAGTGTAAGGTGAGTTATTAACCTTTTTGGTTTTCTCTTCCATGGTAATTTTAAATCAAAATTTCTTTCCAATAATCTTCTTCAGATCAGCGGGAAGAAATTCATGATCTTCCTGCAAAGTGTTGATCTAAATATTAATAAATTACAAAGGCACAAATAATTGAATTAAACGTATTGTAAATATGTGAAAGGCATATACCTCATCAAGTTGATGTGCCAAATCAATTGCAGATGTTTGAATGAGTTTGCTGGCAATTTTATAATAATAAAAAAACAAAAAAATCTGGTTTTATGATCAAAATATATCTGTGTCGACAATGCCAATGATAACTTGTTCACCCATATTAGGTTTCTGAGCTTTTCCTCGTACTGAGGAATCAGGTGTTTCAAAAATTCTAGCTGATGGTTTGCATCCTCGAATGCCTTGTGCCCCTCATGTTGGATAGCAACAACACGTTTGAGGACTGTGTTGTCCTTGAGCACGACCTCCGATCCAGTTGTTGCTGCGCCGCATTCTCCTGCCAATCACAAGAGGTATTCATCAAGAGGTACATACCAAAAAAATCATACGAATAACTTACTATCTGATAACTTTATTTCATCCATTAAAGAACCCACCCTCTTAGTTTCTTAGGTTTGACAGAACAAATGAGCGATGATTTTCCTTTTCCTCAGTACTATAATAGACACGTGTGTTTAGAGCAAACAACTTGTAGTCAATGCCATCGTGTGAAGAAGCTACATAAGAAGTTATTAACGGTTCAAACTATGTCTTGCAGCAACCCTGAACTCGAAATTGTCTCCCATGCCTAGACCTCAAAAGATTAAATACGATCAGTACTGCCCATGTTCCATAACAAAAATTTCCTAGCATGTTAGTTTATATTCTAAACGGAAGGAAACTTAGCGGATACAAGATTGCTAAATATTTTCCAACCATTTTTTTCTGTCTTTGTTTCCCCTCACATCAGCTTACATTTAATCATCTTCATTAAATAATTTGGAGACAAATTATGACTAATGGCTCTGATTAGTGTATTTGGAAAAGCGTGGTAAGAATTGTATCACTATCATGTAACTACTCATGAAGATAATCTAAAATAAGAATATAAGAAATTATATTAAAATCAAAACATGGATGTACAATTTTTTTTGCTATTAAAATAGATCATACAGAGAGATATGTAATAGTTGTACAAGTATGAATTCATTTATTTTTAAATGAGAGAATATTTAGATCTGTAAAACATTAAGCACGTTGATCATCAATCTTCTGTGTAGTGTATAGATGTTTTTTAGATACCACAAAATGCTTTGAGAGTCGACTTGGTCTTACGGCCTTCTTTGGTTGCATTGAAGTTTATGAGAGCGAGGTTGTCGAATGGTTTATACATAAGAGGATGTTCATCATCCACAAGCTCCTCAGGAACCGAAATCGTACCCGTAACATACGAGAAAAGGCCTAAAGTGTATCGAATCTTATCTCCCGCCATTGTCACTCTATGTTCACAAGAGTGTATCCTGTTGTTGCTCCAAACCTAATTATATCCATATGAAATATTACGTTATAAACTAATCTACAGTTCAGTGTAAAAGATTACAAAGGTTCAAGGGTTCCTCTCAAAACAAATTAGCTATAACTAATTCAACTTTTTGACCAAATAGATTGCGGAGACAAAATGAGTTTAGTGGACTCTGTCACCATGAGAAAGTTCATGATAACTTTTATCGTATCCATAAGACCGAAGTTTTATCAAGGATAATAAGTTCTGCTTAGATACTTAAGGTTGTGGGTTCATTTGAAAGAAAAAAATAATAATATAAAATGTAAAACGTAAATATATACAAACAATACCGAGGCCTAATTAGGTATCGTTAGAGTTACCTTAGAGATATCACCGGCCAGGACGAAGTATGACTTGGGTAGGATTTGCGGGGAAGTCCATTCACCGTTCTTTAATTTAACTTGTAAACCATTCACATCGTTATGGTGAAGTATCGATAAGAAGGTGCTGTCGGTGTGCTCAGGAAGAGCTAGCGTGGGAGTAGACTCCGGTGGAGCTAAGTACCTGAGGAACCTGAGTAGGTAAGTCTTTGATCCGAGGTGCGAACCATAATGTTTTTGCATGCCGTAGTTCTCGAATATCATCCTCACCAATAGTCGGTCCAATTCCGCCACCGCGTTTGAGTAAGTGTGCACGGTGTCGCTGCAAAGTTAGATCATTCAACAAGAATATATGGTTCTGCTTAATTAGTATAAAAACAAAATTAATTAGGATTCAAAGCAAAACTGTCTACCAATAATCTATCTATTTTATACCAACTTAGAAACCTTCTTTCAA
The DNA here is from genome assembly GCA_010577795.1 of Isatis tinctoria. NCBI lineage: Eukaryota > Viridiplantae > Streptophyta > Magnoliopsida > Brassicales > Brassicaceae > Isatis > Isatis tinctoria. The sequence goes on along the minus strand of CM021250.1, from coordinate 9,893,022 downwards.
AAAAAAAAAAAAAAAAAACTTAGAAACCTAATATCTTTCTCAAAAATTCAAACGAGTTAACTATAACAACAACAAAAAAAAAAGGTTTCATCATATAATATGGGAAATTGCAACGCCAAGAGCGAAGCACAAACGAGTATTTTTTTTCTTTTCATTATAAAGTAATTTTGTTTAAAATAAATACTAAAAGTTGTGATTTCCTTGAAAAAGAAAAACAATTATAACATGTAAACGTAAAAACGCGAAATAATGCAAAAAAAAAAAAACAATTTGACCCCACAAACTCCGACATACCAAAACCGATCGTTTCCTTGAGGCCACATGAGCTGAGTGAACCTCTGAGCATCTTCTTTGTTCGTCGCATATTCAATTCCAAGACCTTCACGAAGAGGGAACCCATGCATATGATTAGTGTAGCCATGGAACGGCTTCTCGATTACATTCTTCTTCTTGGTCTCCGTCGGAAGACCAAACAGTTGCTCAGCCGCAGCTAAAGCTTCTAGCTGCAGCGTTTCTCCACCATAGACCACCATAAAACAGCCGTATTCCTCCAAGGCTTCACATACTTCTTTGGAAACCGAACGCCACTTGGGCGAGTTTGGGTCTTGGCTCGTGAGATCAAGAATTGGAACCTTAGAATTCAAGATTGATTCCATTTATGCTTTGTTAATTTATTTATTTTACTATAAACGGATTATCGAACCAAAGATCGCTTTGAAACTTTGTCTTCAATTAACTTATTGTTATAAAAAAAGATGATGATTATCCATTTCACCGACTCAACATTTCTTATTATTATTTATTTTTTTCTTATTATTTAATGCTTCCAATATATATATAGTCTCTTATTCGTTGTACGATGCGTGCGAGCGTAATAAGAGAGAAGTACAAAATAGTATGAGTTACTATGATCATTGATGCGCAAAAATAATAATATATGGTCCATTGATTACGTTCCAGTGACTAGTACTAATATCGATATTATTATTAGTCATGTTAATTGAAGACAAAGTTTGATTACGCAAATGCGCACAAAATTAATATATGGTTCAATAATTGATATATGTCCACAGACAATATATACGTATATACATATATACGACTCAGTGATGATGACTAATAACATTATTATAATGGTTTTTTGTTATACTCCAAACGGATAATCGAACCAAAGATCGCTTTGAAAACTTTGTCTTCAACTAACTTATATCATTATAGTAATGTTTTGTTTTCACCCTAAAACGGAGATAATTGAAAACGAAGAAGAAAAGATCCCTTCAATATTTGCCTTCTAATGAACAAGCAAAATCCGTTTTCACCTCAAGAAACATTCAATCCACAATAATCTGAGATTATATATAAACATAAGATGTGATCCATAAACAAACCAAACCAAATAAAATGTCTTCTACAATTCCCACTTTAGATTTCTCAAGAGAAGATTTGAAAAAAGGCACAAAGTATTGGGAATCAACAAGCAAGAACATCAGATAAGCACTTGAAGAATATGGATGTTTCATCATAGATCTTCAAGACAAGACTCCTTTAGATCTTCTCAGTGACGTCTTTGGTTCTTAGTCGAGTTGTTTGATCTTCCGACACGAATCAAAATGAAGAACAAATACGATAAGCCCTTAACTGGCTACGTTGGTCAGATTCCAGCTCTTCCTCTTCATGAAAGTCTTGGCATTGACGACGCCACTTAGTTAGAACTTAGAAGCAATCAGAAGCTTCACCGGTGTAATGTGGCCGCAAGGCAACGGCCATTTCAAGTATGTACAAAAGGAACCGATCCATTTTAGATTCCTCAACTATTGTTTTTTCGATATTAATTACATTCAACTTTACTCTGTTTGTGTTAGTGATTGTGTGCACAAGTATGCGGAATTTGCAGCCAAGCTCGATCAAATGGTGACTCGGATGGTTTTCGAAAACTATAATGTCGAGAAACACTACGATCCATACATCGAATCAACCATTTACCTTCTCCGTGTGCTCAAGAATCGTGCACCGAACAACAAAAACCCTAATTTAGGATTCGTTACTCATACAGACAAGAGCTTCACAACAACACTTCACCAGAATCAAGTCAACGGCCTAGAAATGGAAACTAGAGAAGGAGAGAGGATCAATATCAATCTATCAACCCGATGGGACGAATCATAACAATTCAGCTTTACGACAAAAGTTAGTATAAGAAATTGAGATCCAAGAAACGAAAAGGCAAAGAGAGGTTTTAGAAATCTATCGTCCTGATTAGGGAATCGACAGAAGAGGAAAGGAAAATTTTCATTAAATCAGCATCGCACACAGATTTCTCAAAAAGTTTCCAAAAATAGACTAACTTTCATTTTCCAGTTGACAACAACTCAGTTTTTTTTAGTAAAGTGGATTTCAATTAATAGGAAGGTGGATAAAGAATAAAATTTAACTGCACGGCCCAACAAAAGTAATCTTCATGGCCCAATAAAATCCGACCCGCCTCGCAACGACCCGATCCGAAACACCTTCCTCGCCGTTTTCCTTCTTCTTCACCGTCCACCATCGCCGTCTTGTTCGCTTATAAATGATTTAAAATCACGACTACTCTCTGCATTTTTCCCCATCTTAAACGGGACATCATCTCAGATGCTCCTCTACAAAAAAAAGTGATCAACAAAACTCTCCTTCAATCTATCCTACTCTTATTAATGTTGTCTGACCTTTTTACCCTTAATGAATTGACTTTGACCCAGCTTCTCCCCCTTTGACCTTGACCTTCTCTCTCTTCTCTCTCTCCTCTCTACTCTCTCTCCTCTTCTCTCTCTTTCCTCTCTTTCCCTCCCCGACGAGAGACAACCGACGAGCTCCGTCGACCTCTGTTCGCCGCCGTTTCACCGCCGGAGCTTCGTGGAGGTCCGAAATTGAGGTATGTGTTAATTTTTTTAGGTTTGGTGGTTTTTGGGTTTTAGGGATTTGAAATTGAAAAAGTAGGAGAAATTTGGATTTGATGCATTGGTGTGTAACGAATGTTTCTGGGTTGAATATGACTCTACATTGGCTACAAATGCAATACGGTGGCTGAATCGTGGTGAATTATAAGTTTTTGAAATCTCGATTGGATCTGAGAACCTGGATCTCTGCGAAAATAGTATAACTAGTAATACTAGAAACAATGGGAAACGATGTATAACTAGTAAAACTAGTATTTAACTGGGAACAAGTAGTGTATAACTTAGAAAAACTAGGGTATTACTGTCAACAAAAAACAGTATTGATCGAGATTTTGTGGGATTTTTTTTAGTTTTTGGCAGGTTAAAATGAGCAATAACATGGCCATACATTATAAATGTGAAGGTCTCATCAATGGTCTAATGTTCAAGACATCATTTGAGGAGATAACTATGCCGATGATCGAAGCTAGGTTATACAAGAAGCTTGGGTTAGATGAAAGTAAGATTAGATTGCAATTGAGTTACATTGCTAGATGGGTGGATGTGAGCAAATGTCATATATTTGTGATGATGAGGATCTCTTGGTATATTTAACGCATTTGATAGTGAGAACCATAGATGTGTGTTGCTAGTGAAGTTGCTTAGTACACCGGAACAGCCCGTGCAACAATCGAGAGCCGGAACAAGCTCTTATGGTAAGAATTATAAGCGTGTTGATGATGAAAGCGTAGTAATAGGACCTAATGCCATAACGCTGCATGTTGACAACAGAGGTGGAAATGAAGAAGAAGAAGAAGAAGAAGAAGAAGAAGAGGAGGTTGATGATTCTGATAGTGATTCTGATAGTGATTCGTGGAATGTACCGGATTACATCAAGGAGGGTTGCTTTTTGGAGAAAACTTCAATTTATGATTTTGTATTGTCTTTTTGTAATACTGGTAAAACTATGAATTTGTGTTTGAGTTGACTTTTCAACGTTTGATTTATGTAATTTAATATCATTAGGCTATAAATTGGGTTATTTTATTGTTTTCTGTATAATAGTTGTAATACTATCAATATTGTGTTTCATTTGACTTTTCAAAGCAAATAATTGTTAGAACTATAAATTATATGGCAAACAAACATAATAATTGAAAAAAATAACTGATTGTCGAGATGGATTAGTTTTTAGTGTTAAAATTAAAATTCATATGGCAAACAAACATAATAATTAACCCATCAACTTATTTTCAAAGAAACTTCAACTTACATGGTTTTTCCAAGAAACTTCCTTATACTTTAACAAACTCTTTCATAAGGAGAACCAATTTGTTTAGTGAAAAGTACAATAATATCATTTTCGATCATATTATTGCACAGGACTATGATATTCTCATGGAAAACAATGTACTTGAACTGTAATACTAAAAATTATAACTTCTAGTTGGTGTAATACTAGGATAAGGTGGTGAAATTTTTGGGTCAAATTTTTCGAAATTTGGTATAACTAAGAACTTGGTATTACTACGTGTATTTTCCAATGGGGTAACTTTAAAATAGAGGCGGAAAATAAAAAATATAGGCGGGAAATTATAATTTTTAGGAGGGAAAGTGATTTTTTTAGGCGAAAAATACAATTCTTCTCTCTTTCCCACCTCTCACTTTTGTCATTCCAACCTCTCACTTTCTCTCTCTGCACAAATCTTTCTTCTCTCTTTCTTCTCTCTTTCATCTCTGGTTCTCTCTCTTTCATCCATCGTTCTCTCTCTTTCATCCATTGTTTTCTCTCTTTCATCCATCTTTCTCTCAAATCTCTCATCTCTCCTTCATCTCTCAGATTACAAGGTACAATATCCGCAATCTCAGATCTGGGTTTTTTGTGTCCTTTTTGGTGAGTAAAATCTTCAATTTCATATCTGTTCGTTTTTTATGTAGGATAATGGACTCCACTATCGCTAGCCATGAGTTTTTGGAGTTGAAGAAGAGATCCAGAAAGTTGGAAATACAGTTGAGGAGATGGAAAAGCAGCTTTATTATTGAAGACTTATCTGCAATTTCCGTGTTATTGACGACTTAGTATTCACTTTTGATACTCTGTTGTAGTATCACTTAGTATTTCTAATGTTATATAGTTGTACTAAGTTTCACTTTTGTTACTCGTATCACTTAGTATTTCTAATGTTAGATAGTTGTACTAAGTTTCACTTTTGTTACTCTGTCGTAGTATCATTTAGTATTTCTAATGTTATATAATTGTTCTTCGTATTTACAATGTTAAAACATAATCCCAACATAAATATGAAAATGATACATAATCTCGTAACACTTGGTATTTCTAATGTTACTTTGTAACACTGGGTATTTCTAATGTTACTTCGTAACACTATGTTAAACAAAGGTTCCAAAACAAAAGTTTCAAATTAAACAAAGGTTCCAAAACAAAGGTTCAAAATTAACGCATGCTCGTGGGTAGTTTAATGCCCTTGCAATATACATCCGGCTTCAAGAATAACTCTGGTCGCATCAAACCCTGCAACATACAAAGTTCAATATAACAAAATATTAGAAAATTTCAGTAGTTTTACCCGGTTTTCTTAGTTTTACCATCAAGCTAGTATTACCAAATAATACTACAAATTTCCTGCAAACCTGTTGCTTCATCCTCTTCTTCTGTCTCCCCCGTCGGGTCAGCCTTTGTGGGGACATGGTTCGGCGGGTCAGTATTCGGTGGGTCACCGTCTGTCGGGTCATCTTTTGCCGGCGGCGGTGGCTTCTCACTCGGGTTCGGGTTCTTCTTCCGCATATTTCTCGTCCTTGGTGCCATCTTTTGCTTGCCGTGAAACAGTCTCCGTCGCTGTTAGGGTTTGGGAAGAAAGTGGTGGTTTTGGGGGAATTTCGGTTTCGTGAGAGAGAGAGACGGGATGGGACGTTTGAGTTTGTAAGGAAGAGAAGAGAGAGAGTTCGGGAAGGGAAGAGAGAACTTGAAGAAATTCTTCCAATTTTTTAATATCTGGCCCAAGTTCAAGAAAACTCATTTCAGGCCCAAGGTCAAATTGTAAATCTTATGTATTTCATCTGGTTTTATGGTCATTTCCATTGTTTAACAAAAAAAAAATTATAACGAGAGCATCTGAGGTTATTTGGTCACTTGCGAGAGTATCTGAGCCATTTTCCCAACCTCAAGAAGAAATGGTTCGCTCCAAAGCTCCTGCAAAGAAGCAGCAAATTGATTTCAAGGTTCATTGATTTAGGGTTTTAACATTGTCTCTTTTCTTATGAAACTCCAAGTGTTTTGATGAATAATTGTTCGGTTGGTTCCTATTTTGCAGAAAATCAAGAGAAAGCTCGGGAGAAAATTACCTCCACCAAAGAATTCAACTAACACAGAGATTAAATCCAAAGGTATATATCTATCTGCTTTCTCCTGCAAATTCAAACTTTTAATTTCTTCCGCTTGCTAACTCAAAATTTGCTTATTTGCAGCAATTATACTTCCTGAGCAAAGTGTGGCAGCAGAAAAGAATGGCTTTGCTACAAGTACCAAAGGCTTGACCTTGAAGGAGCTTCGAACAAAAACTGAACATCACAATGCTAAAGCTCGCAAAAGTACCTTCCTTTTTTTTCTCTGTCTCATGTTTAATTACATGTTTCTCGGTTGATCAGTTTTGGTTTCCTGTCTGTGTAGAAGCATTACTTGGTATCGAAGACCTTTTCAAAAGTCATCCTGCAGAGCTGCAGTCCCATAAATACGCTACCATAGAGACACTTATGAAACGCATTAGTGATGGTGATAAGCGAGTGAGAGAAGCTTTTTATAAACTATTTCAAACTCGGGTCTTTCCTGCTTGTAAAGAGGTACGACTTCTTTTCCCACTTGCATGTTTTGTAATAATTCTAGCTAAACAACTCTTGTATCTAATTAAACAGTTTGTGAATGTTTTCAGGATAAACTTGTGGTGTCACTTTTGATGCCATCCATATTTCTCGCTATGGCTAATACATCGATCCATGTTCGTTTGATGGCTTTCGATTTTCTCCACCTTGTTGTGGAGTACTACCCGCCTACCTTTTCCTTGTATGCTGAAAAGGTGTGTCTACTTTGATACTTTTGTGCCTCAAGTATATATGTTTCTTTCTTACACACCTTGCATGAAATTTCCATCTGCTACTTGATGCAGATTCTCGAAAACTACAAGGATATCATTATTCAGATGAACCATGTTTATGTGCAAGATAAAGGCAATCTAAAGGTAGCTCTTTCCGGGTTGACACATTGCCTGTCGCTGTTGCCATGTGATGAGAAAAAGGTATCTAAAATCATTTTCACCAAGTAGCATCAGCAATATTTTTGTTTTGGCCTCTCGTCATTGTTACAAGATTGAATATATTTACTAAGAATTTGTCTTTTGATTTTGTAGGGACTTTTAGAGAATGGAACGCTACTCGCCTATGAGCAAGATGCTGCAAAAGAATGTGTTCGTATGTGCCACCTGCCTTCTTTTTCTCATCAATCAGCTATTGGTTTCATGTTTTCTTGAATGTTTTTCCACGGGTTCTTATAGGTTTTGCCCATGTCTCTGGGAGATTGAAGGAGACTGTTAGAGCCTTAATCAATTGTTTCCAAGATTTCATTCCATTGATTCATGCTCCGCGAGGATTGGATGCACAGTCGTTAATTGATTGCGTACACCATATCCTTCGCAGCATATGTTATGCAATCAAGTTTTCTATTCAAAGACAGACTGCATTTGAAGAAGTTACTCTGATGAAACTGGATCAGGACATTGCATCCATGTTATCAAAAAAGTTACTTGGTTCTTTTCCCCTTAATCCCGTAAACAATCTTTCTGAAAGGGTATGGATCATCACAACGCTAGATTAATAATAGCCTATGTTTAATAGCTAATGTGTGGTTATATTTATTATCCTCCCTGCCATTGTTTGTATGTATTCTCCCTAAACACTTAGTTGATTGTTTTGCTGACAGAATGATGAAAGCTACTTTATCCTCAACGGTGTATTGACTGAATTTTTTTGGAAGTAAGTGAATGGAGCCACCTTCCTTGTGATCTTTCCTACAGATTTCTGGAATTTATTGAGAATGCCCTACTAGGCAAGGTTAGCTCTCATTACTATATTACTCAGGCTGATTAGTTTTCAATTTTCATTGAATAATTTTCGACTTTCCTGCTAATTTCCTTGCGAACGTGTATTTTTGCAGATCACCAGGAGCATTAGTAAACCTATTCACGAAAAGACTTTACTTGCACTCGTGCCTTTTGTTCCGAAACTTACTTTGAGGGTGGACCGTGATTGGAGAGATAATCTTTTGCAGGTTCGTCTACACTTTCTTAGTTCCTTTGATACCTAGCAGTAACTTCTTCATGTATATATGATTGTTTATATATATATATCCAGGCGTTTACTATTACCTTAAGCGATTGCAAACCAGAGTCTCCACTTAAATTAGCCTGCATTTCAACTGTTAGAGACCTGATTATCCCTGTAAGTGACTTTTTTTTTTTCGTGATTTGTCCTGTCTAACTTTCCACGCACATTGATGAAATCTGAAAAATATGTTTTCTTGTAATATCTGCAGAATGGAGATATCCTTTATCCCAATGATCCAACCGTAGATAACTACCAGCGTGCTTGGGTCAACAAACTTCCATCACTGCTTAATCAGTTGGGTGACAAGCATCTAGTATCTACCCAGGTCCTAACACATGACTCATACAATTCTACTGTCAATCCAGTAAAGATCCTTAGTGCTTGGACCCATTTTTGATCAACTAGGCTCATGTTGACCGTTTTTGTAATTTTTTTTTTTTTTACTTGAGGTTGTTTTGCAACTTTTGCTCGACCTTGGGCGAGTTGGGTGTCTGAAGAATGCTTCCCCCACATTTGAAGAAGACATCAGAAACTTTTTCAACCCTTATCAGGGAGAAGGTGCTGCAAAACAGAAAATCTGTGTTATGAGATTCTTTCTTAGTGTCACTAAAACTAAAAATCGGTATCGTCATTGTCGCACAGGTGATGTGCCTGGTGGAACATTTGCAAGTCTCCCTATGGAAGCCCAAGAACTGGCTCTCTGTTTCCTTTACTACTTCACCATTGACAATTTCAGCGCCCCTATGCTGAGAGCAATGGTTTCATGCTGTTTATGTGAGTATCTCACGTTTCTTTCCTTTCCTGATGACTCAACTTTATAAAAGTTGATGGCAGAATGACATAAAAAGAGGGTATTAACCACATATTGCAGATCAACAACTTGAGCCAGCTGTGTTGTATCGGATCGTGGGAATTCTCCACACTGCCTATAGAGATGGATACATCCAGATTACAGATCATTTTAGCTTCTTCATCACCTTAATTGCACGTTTCAGAGTTGTCCCAGGAGGTTCTTGTCTGGAATCTGCAAGTTTTCGATGATCAATGCTTTGTTTGATAGCTTTACCTTATTATTATGGCATTGCAGAGTCGGCGATGGAGTGTGAGTGTGATGAGCGGCAGGAGACGACATTTAAAGCACTTACAAACCTTGTGTGCTCATGTTTGTCAGAAATGGGTGATAGCTCTCTTGTCCTCCAGGTTCTAGAGAAAGTTTTTGTCGAACAAATAGTAAGTTTTGTGGTTTTTGATAATTACACTTGTGTTATCGGAAGACACAATCATAGAGTTAATTAGCATTGAAATTCCTTAATGGGTGCAGATTTTGAAGCCTGCTTTGGACAATGGGTGTGGCATACTCAGGATGATCTGCACGCTGGACTCTAAACCTACCAGACTTTCTGAAAGCAGTGTGACCACTCTAAGTGAATTCTTACCGGGATATTTGATCGATATAGCCAATGTGAGCACTTACTTCCTGGTTCCTAAAATGATCCATATTTTTAATCTTTTTGGGATTTGACACATGTCTTCTTGCCAGTGTATACCAGAAGAAGATAAGGACAAGTCTTCTCACCTTTACATACAGACATGTCTCTACTATTTAGTACCTTGCTTTTTCCTGTTTGACCGGAGCTCCAAACTCACAGAAGAGGTCCTGAAAAGAATGCGACTGATGGTTAGTGAAAACACTAAAGCGATGCTTGAATCATCGGTCCTACAAGACAGGGAGAGCAGTCGAAACTCATTGAATTTGATACAATGCATTGTCTCTGTGGTCCTGCTGATGCACAACGACGTCAAAGTTAGGAGGATAATAACATCATTCAAGTCAGAGATCGACTTGATTCTGCACAACGTTATCACGTTGCAGGTGATCATTTGATTTTTTTTTTATATATTTCTACTCTATCTTAACGCAGAACTGCAAATCCATGTTTCTGATTGAGTTTTTTTACCTCTTGATGTTTTTTTTTGCAGTCCTCGAGCTTGACTATAGAAGGAAAGCATATGATGAAAATTGCAGGAGAGCGACTAAGGATTGCATCCAATAGCTTAGTAAAGTTGTAAAACTGTGACAATAGAATGATTTGTGCTCTCGGTTGCTAGGAAGATGTGACTTTTCTCTGCTTGTTTGGGAAAAGCACCATTTTAATGACAATTTTGTGTAAATATTATTATCCTTTGGTTTTGTCCAAAAAAAAAAAATTATTATCCTTTGGTTTAGAGTTCAAACACCGTCTGGCTTTATTTGTGTCTATTTGCCACTAAAATGAAAATTCTAACGACTTTGAGAATCAGACGTTACCACCACCACCCACGACAACAACGAAAAAACTTACAATCCCTTTTACAAGAAAAGAACACGTAACTTAAATGCAAAATATTGATACGCAATATGAAAGCTTTCTGATTCATGACTTGAACAAGTTTCGTAACTAGCAGCAAGTACTTCCAAAAGGGTGTAGACTCTCAATGTTTTGCAGTCTCCAAAGCAGGTTCAGCTTATAGGGATATGTATTTCATATAAAAAAATAAGTTATATATATGTATTAATTCTGAACATATGAATAAATTTTGGAATTTGTTTTAATTTTAAAAACTAGCAGCCGAGAGTGAGGAAACTTTGAGGGTATCATGTTTGAACTTAAAAGCTTTTTTAAATAATAGTATGTATTCAGACATTGTTGGTGATAATTTTTTAATGAAATTAAAGATTCTCCGAGAATCAATACCAATGAAACTCTATTGAAATGATTGATTTATTGGAAAAAAATGTATGATTGTTATCAGATTATAGAAATTGCTTATCGCATATTGTTGACTATTCAGGTATCAGTCGCCACAGCTCAAAGAAGTTTTTCAAAGTGAAGCTAATAAAAAATTATTTGTGGTCTACCTTGTCATAAAAAGATTAATGAGGTGTTATTATATTGAAGTTTTTAATGTATTTGAGTGTATTTTAAATGTATAACTAAATTCAATGTTATTGAATCATATTTTTTAAAAAGGTACATTAAAATTCATTGAAATCAAGTGTTATTGGATTAAATATTTTTTTGATGTATTTAAAAATACATTATAAGCCATTGTTATTCATTTTCCTTTTGATTATTTTATAATTCAGTTTTAGTGAAGTTCAATGTATTTTGTCTCCTAAAAAGCAAATATATGAGTTTTGAGAGTATTTCAAATTACATCATTGATAAATTCATCAAAATCCAACAAAATACTTCATAATTCAATTAAATTAAAACACACTAAAACACAAATTCAATAACACTTCTTAAATGAGTTGGCTTGTTGTCAATTGAGACAGCTGTGGCTAGAAAATTTGACTATTTGAGTCTAATAATTGATTATGGAAGAAAAAATGCAAGAATAGTTATATTTCAGTAATAAATTGTATTTTTTTATAAACAGTTTACAGAGTTTGATTATCTTATAAAACTTTAACATATTTTTTTATATTTTTATCATTTTATGATCTTTAATAAAAAGATGCACAATTTTTGAACTCGCTTAAACAGTCTAAAACGTTGCACCGTCACTGCTCCAAAGCAAGGAAAAACAAAAACAAAAGCGAAGATAGACACAAGCAGCTTGAACCTCCTGCTAAGCCTTCAAGAACCTCAGATGATTGTCCACGTGATCAATGTCCAGCAGAGCCCTCGAAGACACTCCATTCATGTCCACATCGATCATACCCTTAAACACAGCGGTATAAGTTGTCAGATCACAATGCTTAGGGTTGAAGAAGTAAATGACGTTATCATGTGTGAACTCAGGTGAGACAAAGATTTTTTTTTTTTCATGAACTCACTGTTAGCTGTGATGCCGCGCATCTCACACAGCTTCAGTGTTGCCTCAGTCTCATCATTCAAAACAAAATCCATACGAGTCCATGTTTCTTTGTCTAGCGTGTATAAACATGGATTATCATCAGCCTCATCATCCAGCCCCATGAAAAGGGAAGTTATAGCTATCTTTCCCTCGTAGACAAACAAGTAATACGGTTTCACCATATTACTTGGAATCCAACAAACAAACTCCAAGTCTCGGAAGATGACTTAAAACGCATAACCTTGACACAATCAACAATGTAGAACCAGCCGTTGAGACAGGCTTGAGTGGTATACGGACGACTGGACCAACCAATCCCCTCACTGGGCAGAATCACCATCTTCCATGCAGAATCTCCTAAACGCATCGCTCGGGCTTCTAGCCACCGTCCGTCCATACCTTCCTTTTGCTGAAGACCGAAGAACATGTACTCTTTGGTGTCAGAATCATAGAACAGAAATGTCTTTCCGTAAATAAGTCTGCGGGTAGGAATGAAATAATTGGTTAGATAGTAATGAGTATATGAGATATTAAGAAAGCATCATAGCAACATACATCTCTGCAATATTTTCTGATAACCATAAACTATGCTAATGTGAGAATCTCATCTCTTTCTCTTATTTATCTAATGTGTCTTGTAGTCATTGATTTTGATCCTGCTTCTTCCTTCTCATTTGCTCCTTCTAACTTGCTCCTTCTCAACTCGCTATCTCTTGGTCCCAAATGAGGCACCAGTCTCCATTACTAACAGAAACAAAGACAATGTTACCAAAAAGATTCTTCTCGTTTTAGGAACACACAGTGAGAGAAACTCGAGGGAAAAGGATAAGTTTAAATTACACCGTTGACCAGGAGGACATGTACGTTGTCGCTCTTTCTCTTTCGCCTTTTTATCTTTTGACCACCTCAGTATAAGTCTTTTATTGGTCACTGCTGAATTTTCCCTTGGTGTCGAAGCTACACATAGATCACAGGAGAATCAAACGAGTTCTGTTTTATTCATCTTAACACTGACATAAAAGATCAAATTTCTGCTGTGATCTAAAGCATTAGCACTTACTTCTTTACCAGTCCCAAGAAAAGAATGAACACGAAAAGAAGAAGAGACTTTTTATAAGATAATGTCTTGTGTCATAAGCAAAATAAGGCTTTCCTATGTTAATTGGTTTCTATTTTCTTACTTGGTGCATCATGTTTACGGATCTGAAGTTACCTGGATACACTAGTTCAAGACGATCCCAAACTACAAAAAACATAAATACTCGAATTACAAAAAGTTTTTGCCTCAAACCCATTAATGATTCAGTGAAAAGTAATTTACTCGTGTTGGTTGATTCAGGTGCTATTTGGAATTGATCCAATAAATGTTTCACAGTTTCTTCCTTGCTCTTGTAGTTCCACATACATTCCATGATCCTGCCATGAACCTGAAACAGAGCAAAGAAAGAAGAGAGAGAGAGATTGGAATGAACTTGGGAGAAAACGGATTCATGATTCCTAAGAGATTCATCTATTCTTGGATTGATGGAATCTTAAGTAATATGAGATTTCCTCTGCGCCCGTAGCATCACCAGCATTTTGAGCAGCCTCCATAACTAACAAGAGGAAAAAAGAATGTCAACAAATAGATTCTTCAAGGTTTAAGGAACACACTGTGAATATTTGGATGGTTTTGATGAGATTTAAAAATAAAAATTTACTAATGATTTGGTAATAATTTTTCTATAAATTTTTTGGAATGATTTAATAATGAAAATGAAAGAAAATATAGATTTTATAGATTCTATTTTATAATAGATTTTGGTGGATTTAGAAAGTTTTAGAAAGATTTCTATATTAAAATAAAAGATATAAATTCGAGATAAAATCTACGAATTTGCAAATATGAATTCAAATAAAAAATCAATAAATTTTAATAGGTCTACAAATCTTATATGAATTTTCAAATCAATTAAAATACATAAACGAAAAAAAATTCCAAATTTTAATTCCTCTGTTTGCCTTTTCCGTCTATTTTGTTAAAATAATTCATGATGTCCCATTCCATCGTATCTAATCAACTGTTTAAAATTCTAACTAAATAATTTATCGTAGGTGGCATGGCATTTTTGCTATTTCTTTATTATTTTTGTGTTCATCTTAATCTCCAACCTCATAAAATCATCTTGACTATTAGTTCTTATTTTCCATAATTATTTATAAATTTGGAGATGTCTTTTTGGCTGTATTTTCTTGCTCATCAATTCTTGGATTCACTAAATATGGGGACTCATTAATTCAAACTCTACTTACGATCATCGCCTCATGTCGCAGATCATGTGATGTCTCAATTTTACTATGACAAGCAAGGAAGTTGATTTCGATCATCTCTTGAAAATCCTCTTGCTATCGCACTTTTGCTTATATATTTTATACTTGAATAAATGAGTGCAACTATTTTCATTCGAAATTAATGTGTACAATAAATGCGAAAATAAATACATATAAGAAGATCATGATGTTTTGTCAAAAAAAAAAAAAAGAAGAAGATCATGATGATGGCACAAGAAACTGCGATCGAAAATGAGAGAGGCATTAATACTGATCGTCATTCAGTGAGCTGAAATGCTATTTTCACTGATTGATGACTAATACAGTAACACTGTATAACCGTATTAAATACCTAATTAAATTCGGTAAAAAAAACCATACGATAAAAGAAAAAATTGAACAGTTAAAGTTATTTTTATTAAATGGAACTGCTCGTCCGAAAAAGTAAATAAAAAATATTAATAATGAACCGTACGAATATGGATAAATCAGAATTAGGTGGATAAAAATCAAATGTCACATTCATCTAACTGGTCCTTGACATGTACTGCTTATTCCCAGGTTCACTAATTTATATCCTTTTTCCTTCCCTTTCTTCTAAACACACCTCCACCTCAAAATAAAAACTTTTTGAGAATTTTGTTGACCGAAAAAAAAAGGAAATTACAAATTGGATTTTTTTTTTTCTTTCAATAAAATGGACGTCGCTGGAATTTAATTACATGTAAGTTACTGAGCCATCTCAGCGTGTTTTCAAAATTTCTATAAATGTAACCCGTATAGTATCGTGGCCTTACAAAATTAGAAATCAAAGTTGACAAAAAAGAAAAAGGTATAAATAGAAAGGTGCGTAATATATATTTTCGGTTTGCTTTTCAGTGCCTCCTTTGATATATAAATCAAAGTAAAACAATGAAAACGACTTGGCATTATTTAATCGCGTCCGCCTACTGTTCCAAATAAAACTTCTGACGTTATACAAATCAATGGACGGAAGATATATAATTTTTTTCTTCTCAAAAAAAAAAAAGATATATATATTTTTTTTAATGCAAAGTCGATCCTTTACTGTTAGCCAGGAAGCTATACAGGATTAGAATGGTGATCCGATCTTGAAATGATTAACTGGGCTAATTTAAAATAATCGTATTTTTAATGTCTTGCTTTTAGGTTTAGGTCCAGTGCGATTCTTTTTATATAATTAGGCACTGTTTAATTGTAAAAGATAGTATACGATAAAAAAAAAAAGAATGTTTATCAAAGATATTGAGTCTAGAAAACAAAGCTAATTTTTGGGAACGTTATATAGAACTATATTTTGTCGAGCTTTGACGCTAATTTTTAGGTCCGTTCGTTTCACTTGCACATTAATTATTCTATCAAATAAGTAACTTTTAATTTATCAAAAAGGGATCTTTTTTGGGTTTAAAATGCATGGTACTGTTAGCTACCAAAAATAATATCTGAGAACAAGGGAAATGCAAATTCGATTCGCACTATTATAAAAGTAGTAGAAATAGCGAATCTTGCAGACAAATAATTGCAGAA
Organism: Isatis tinctoria; assembly: GCA_010577795.1. Classification (NCBI taxonomy): domain Eukaryota; kingdom Viridiplantae; phylum Streptophyta; class Magnoliopsida; order Brassicales; family Brassicaceae; genus Isatis; species Isatis tinctoria. Next base: position 9,877,015 of record CM021250.1, on the reverse strand, counting down.
ATTCAATGTTTCTATATGGTTAGACATATATAAAATTGTATTTTAACAATAAAATACAGTGATGAAATATTTGAAAGGACAATGATAGATTAATATATGGACCTGATAATATAATACTGGAACTCGATGTGATAGAAGCAAGAAAAATAATAATCGAGCGTGGGGTCAAAGGAGAATTTGCACACATGCAAGTTGGCAACTTGGTTGTTAAAAAGCATTTCATGCATGTGGGACCTTCCTTTGTATCTAATTAAAATGCATTTTGTAAGATAAGATTAATAACTCTGCATCTGTGAAAGATTTGTGGGTTATAATTCATTATTAATTAAGATTATTATGCAGTTGATTTTTTAAAATACTATGCGTCGGTTCAATCCTTTTGAAACTCGGCTGGCTTCTGGAACATTATTATACTAAAATCATATAACTAAAAAAATACATAATTCGCAACATTTCGAGTATGTTTAAGAACATCGAGCTGATAATGTGTGGGTTACATATCAAATAATTACAATCGCATCTTATTTTTTCAATTGTTTCGGCGGTTTAATATAATATTATGCACTTTGACAATAAACTATACATCTACCAGATTTTAGATTTGTTAAAGATAGTAGTACCTGCAGACGAAATAAAAATTAATATATAGCTCGTATGAGCCTTTTTCTTTTTTTTTTTCTCCGTCGTATGAGACGTCTATGTACGAGAATTTGTTTATTCCTTAAAAAAAAAAACACGTTAATAAGTACAGAGCCCTGCAAACAAAAAAATGTTTTTACGTTTACAAGAATACTAAAACATCGGATCTAAAGTTGCTTTGTAGATATATACGTTTACATAAATTTTGTTTTTTCAATAAATAAATAGGAAAGACCCGTTCCATCCTGTGATATTGACAGCCAGTGAGAAATTAGAAATATACTAGCAAAAATTGTTACATCAAACTCCACATTAATATAAAAATTTCACAAACTTTTCATGAAAGTATCCCATATAGTAGTTAGTACTCTTTGTATTCTCTCTCGCTTTCAATCCTTTTTCTTCCTCAACCCTACTTCTAAAAACTCATTAACAAATTAGAAATATCTAATATCACTAGTTATTAGTTTATTAATTCACATTGTGACGTTAAGATGAGATCTTATTTTTTGGTCGTCAAAGGATTTTTTATTTATTTTGCCATGAAATTGAGAACAAACATAGTATTATTTTTATATATATAAAAATGTTTAGTAAATACATACTCTGCCTATTTGACTTATCCCCAAAAAAGCATATAGATTAAAAATGACCTAACAAAAGGATATAAGAATTTTAAACAGGTGAAAATAAATAAATATAAGGCAAAACGGTTCGATTCAGTTCGGTTTTGGTCTGGTCCGAACATATGTCATCACCGGTCCACTGATTCGAGCTCAAATATCCGAGTCAACTCACCATACCACCACCATCGGTTTCGAGTCAACTCATTGCGCCACCGATAGCTTCCAAGCGGAGGTGGTTATGAGCGGTCGAGTGTGCCAACCCAACATCAAACATCCATTATTCTCCTCCACACGATAACCTTCGCCGCCATTAAATAAAGCCAAAAGCGTACTCGCTTGCTTAAACGCGTTAGACCCCAGATGTGCCGGCGCAAAACCGGACGAACTGAACCGGTTTGCCCATTGACTGAGTGTTTCGTGTCTCTCGACCCGGTCTGGACCTTCGCAAGCCACGAGATTGCAAATCTGTTTCCCTAAGTACACTTCCGACATGACTTTGTCTTGGCTACTCGGAGCACCTTCCAAGGAATCGAACAGGGTCGAATAGTAATGCAGCGATTCAGTAAACCGGTCTAAGAAAACCGGCCCGTTATGGTTCGATTCTTGCTCGACCACCGTGAAAATCACCGGTTTAATCTGTTTCACGACGCTGAGGACTCTCTCTATCCCGCCGGAACGTCCCAGGAGCTTGTGGAGCTCGAAAACAGAGTTGACCGCAACAGATTCGGTTTCGCTGGGTCTAAGCTCGAGCATCGAAGCGTCGAGATCGGCTAAGCTGTTGGCGACGAAGCCACGGTATTCGAATTCGACGTGAATCGCTTCCGCAAGCTGAGCTAATTTACAGCCAACTTCGTGTAGATGATCGGAGTTATCCGCCGCCGGAGGACCAATTCCGGTTAACCTGAAAATCGGAGGACCTCCTTCTCTAAGCGCAAGGGCTTGCATAAGCGCCGGCCATTGAAGCCCTTGGTTCATCGAGAAATCGATGACGTGGACTCTCTTCTTACCTTCGAAAGCTTCGAGGATGGCTTGATTCGCCGTGAAGTGAGCGAATTTGAGGTAAGGGCAAGTCTCGTAGAAGTGCATCTGCAGAGTGTCGGAGAGAGAGTGGTCGATTTGATTCTGCGGCGGAGAGAGACGGTAGATCCGCCGTGCGAGAGCTTCGGCGAAATAAGTAGCCACTTTTCTCATGGCTCCTGCTTGAGACACAGCCAAGAACCCAATCTGCTTAACTAGAGCTTCCGCTAGAGTCAAGTTGTTGTTCTGGATAGCCTCCGCGCAGGCCATAAGCGCGTGGACTAGACGAACGCCGTTTTCTTGCGAGTCGACCAGGATAACCGCCCGAGTTGACTCAGCCGCCGTTGTCGCTGTGGTCGTGGTTACCGTCGTTCCTATGACTCCACCAATCTGCGCACCTGGTGACGTGGACGTAACCATTGAATCGGGGCTCGAGCATGATCTCAAACGCTTGTTGTTGTTGTTCCCAGGTTGATTCGACGAGGACGAAGCATCAATCGCGAACTGATTAGATCTCCGGTAAACCGCGTTTCCAGGAATGGCTTTGAGGTCGTAATCAGAAGCAGCGAAACCACCACCAACCGAGGTAATAGTCGAAGATTCCCCAGCTCCGGTGAGAAACGAGTTGTTAATCTCCGGCGAAGGAAGAATCGGGTTCAAACCATTAGACCCAGACGCAGACGCAACGGCCGGTGGATTAAGCTCGGAGAGCATATTATCAAGCCAAGAGTAGAGCTCCGCTGGGTTGTAGTGAACAGTATCCGTCGCGAGATGAGCTAAACCGTCTTCCTGAACATTACCCATCATCGTCTCCAACTGCTCGAGTTTCAAAGCGACTTCCGCCATCTCCGACGACCTAACCTTGTAACCTAAAACAGCGAGAAGCTCGTCCATGTTTCCACCGTCTTCTTCTTCCTTCACCATCATCATCTTGTCTTTAGGAAAAACCGCCGGCGAAGAAGTAGAGGAAGAAGAACCGGCGATTGCTGTCCCGTTGTTGGACAAGCGAGTATTGGGACCTTGGAATTGATGAAGATCTCTCTTCATTTCTTATCTGGTTCGATTAGTTAATCTCTGGTTGGGTCTGAATTTGGGCTCCGATCTCGGATCTAGGGTTTGCCTTTTATTTCTTTTTCTTTTTTGGGGTGAGGAAGAAGAGGAACATGTGACTAGGTGACGAATCTTAAGCAATCGAGCATTGGGTGGGGATTGCTTTGTTTTACACTGCTACTACCACTTCAATGATCATACGAACTTAATAATAATAATAATACTCAAAATAATAATTTTATTTACCAGAGAAAATTAAAATGTGTATTTTAAACGGATAATAAATTAAAGGAAAACAAAAAAGAATGGTGGTGATGGGGCTCGACGACCAATGAATCATGTACCAGAGGAGGGCTAACATCTACACCTCGAAAGCGATAAGGTTGAGAATACACAAATATTATATTTTTTTATAGTACTGTAATATATATTGCAGTCAAAAAAAAAAAAAAAACTGTAATATATATTAAAGGTCAAATAAACATAAACGGTGTGAAAAACAAAAATATTACTTCACTACTTTCTTCAACTTGTAGTCGTAGAGATTGTTTTACTTTCGTTGTTGCTGGGAATGGTATCTCATATGTCGAATTTAAATCACTGGATCTGATAGACTAGTTAAACTTTCGTGGATTTACTTGTAACACCCGTCTCCCGACACTCGGAAACGGCGTGCCACTAACTATAATATAATATAATATTTCAATTCCTTAAATAAACCATGTCTAGATTTCCGCAAATCCATAAAAATACGTCTGTCGTCTCATAACCACAATACCGTAAATAACCGTAAATATGAGGTCTGAAATACAATACGAAAATACGAAAATACGAAATTACAAATTAAACCATAAAAACCCAAAAGTAGCACCCGGTCCGATAAAACGTCTACTATTCCTCAGTCTCACCTGAAAGGGAAAGAAGAGGGGTGAGTAACAGGGGAGTCACTCAGTGAGGTACGGGATGCTAAACACAGGAAAACGCAGTTCCGATCATAGCACTCCGAAAACGGTAAAAAGAAACTAGACATGAACAAACACGGTACCTAAAGCACCCACTGAACAATCAACAACCCTACGAACGGATCCAGTGACCGTCAAACCCTCCACTAGGAGGACAGTATGGGATAGTGCCCACTTCACGCCGGGTTTGACGATTTATCGATCTTAAGGTCCCAGACAGCAGATCGACTAGGCTGCCTGTACCCCCTCTCACACAAGGCGTAGATAGTACAGAAGTCCGTCTCTGTACCCCCGCAATCTCTAAACTCTATCATGCTCGACTCTTCGTATAATATATATATATTTATATATTTATATAAGTATAAGTATTTTTAATTATATCTATATCAAACAATTATCAGTTTAACATACACAAACAATGGGTTGAATCATCTATATCCCTATCTCCAAATTACAAACAAAACTACCTAGACTCGATCAGAGAAACGGATCATATAAAGCTCTTAATTCCATCTTAGGAGTTCTAGGCGAAAGTACGGAATTCTTATGAAAAGCCACCCTCACCTTTGGAATTGAGAAAAACTAGGGTTTCTGGACTCCGGATGCTTGAAAGGACGCCAAATCTGAAATCAGGACGAAAAATCGAGTGAGAACGGCTTTCGAACGGCGAAAAACGGTTAACGGTTCAAGTTAGTCAAAGTCAACGGTCAAAGTCAAAGTCAAAGTCAACAGTCAACCTGGTCAAAATCAAACCGCGATTAAACCAGATTAAACCGGACCAAATCAGACTAAACCAGACTCAATTGATTTAAACCAAAAATTGAACCAAACCGAAATTGAAATTGAAATTGAACCGGAAATTGAATTAAACCGGCCGAACCAAACCGAACCGAATTAAACCGGTCGGTCAAGCCAAACCGAAACCAAACCGGCGGCAGATCGCCGGCGAGTTCTCCGGCGACGGCGGCGGCGAGGTACGGCGGCGACGGCGACCGGCGACGGCGAGGCACGGCGGCGACCGGCGGCCGGCGACGGCGAGGCACGGCGGCGACCGGCGGCGGCGACCGGCGGAGGGCGGCGGCGGAGCTTACCGGCGGCGACGGCGGAGACGGCGGCGCGGTGACGGCGGCGGCGGAGGCGACGGCGCGTGACGGTCACGCGCGGTGACCTGCGGTGGCGCGTGAGGCGCGTGACGCGACGCGCCAATCTTTGGACGGCGCGTGACGGCGCGTACGGTGGTTGTTCGGCACGATCTTGATGTCTACAGACTCGTCTCGTCGAGCTGAATCCGGTGATGGCCTTGGATTTTCGATAAACGCGGTGGTTAACGAGATATGATCGATTTTCTAAAACGGCCAAAAAAGATCAAATCGGAAAAACGGTTTTACCGGAAACGTGCGGCGGATTACGGCGGAGGGGGAAAGTAAACAAGGTCTTCTCCTTCTTCTCCTTCTTCTTCTTCCTCCTCCTTCTTCTTCTTCTTCTTTTTCTTCTCTCTCTCTCTCTCTCTCTCTCTCTCTCTCAAAAAAACTTACGGTGGAAAATGAAATGGTGAGGGGGAAGACACCAATTAATGGAGGAGGGAGGAGTGGGGTTGGGGAGGGAAGGGAAAGGGGTGGTGGTGGAAGGGAAAAAAGGAGATGGGTGGGGATGGGGGTGGGGAAAAAGATAGGGGTGTTACAATTCTCCCCTACTTACGAGGAATTCGTCCCCGAATTCAAGTTCTGAACCGCTAACTGAAAGCATCCTTAAAAATCTCCTCGAAGTGGTTTACTTTCGTTTCTGCAAAGTCTTCAATGATTTCGCTCCTTCACGTACTACAACGATGAATGGCGGAAGTTCCCAAATCTATCGCACTGACTGTCTGAAAACGACTACCCTTCGGCTCGAACAATCTCTGAACTGACCAACGCTTGACTAGACCCGAACGTACGCAACTATGCAAAACTCCGATGACAAATAGGTAGAAACTGATCCACTCCAAGCTAAAACCGACCGAACACAAGTACTAACTAACGATGGTTCCCACAAAAGCACGATACTCAAGACGACAACCACAAATCCACAACCTCTAAAACACAACATAACAATGAGTATAGGCAAGGAACACGTACCGACTCTCGGCGCGGCTCCCTCATGGTCTCTAACAGCAAATACTCGCGGGGCAATGGCTTGGCGCTTGGGTGGCGGCGGCAGAAGTAACCCCTGAGTCCTCTGCGGACAATCCCTGGAAATGTGACCCTGCTGGCCACAACTGTAGCAATCCCTCGATGCAACTGCTGGTACTACTGGCCCCGGAATCTGAGTAACGAACGGTGCATCCAATGGTTTAGAACGACAAGACTTGGCGATATGACCCAGCCGTCCACATAAAAAGCACTGGACGCAATCTCCGAAATGATGTCGGTGGCAACGGGAACAATACGGCGGCAATCCTGGGCGATCAGTCGTCCCCCTCTGTGTATCTGAAGCCTTCACAGGTTTAGGCTGAGTTGGCGTGCTGTATCTCTGCTCCTCAGATAGTCCTTTCTCCAACGCAACGGCCTTCTCCACTAAGTCGACCAGCCGTTCATAATCCCGAATCAAGCAACGATTGCGGATCTCCACTCGCAGCCCGTCCAGAAATTTCCGGATCAGATCCTCCTCAGAGATGGTGACTACTGCAAATCTGCGCAGCCGGGTGAACTCCCGTTCATACTCTCTGACCGACATCGCCCCCTGCATCAGATGCTCGAACGCGGTGGCATTCTCATGCCTAGCCTCTCGGGTGAAAAACCTACGGTCAAACTCCCTCAGAAAATGCTCAAACGTGAGCACAACTCGGCCATGGTTACTTGCGACAACTGCCTCCCACCAATGCAGAGCGTCGTCCCTTAGATACTGCGTAGCCAAGTCCAACTTAAATTCTTCTGGGCACCTTGTGAGCTCAAGGTTGCGAAGAAGCGACCTCCTCCAGTTGTCAGCGGCAGCCGCATCAGAACCTCCGATGAAGTGCTCCTGACCCATGTCACGCATCTGCTTCGTGATCACCCAATAAGTGGGTCCCTCCGCAGCTCTGAATGGTGGCGGTGGTGGTGGCGGCGGTGGAAAACCTGCACCCTGAGCGTTACCCACCAATGGTACTTGGCGAGCCTGAGCAGCAAATTGGCGAGCAACCTCTTCAGCAGCTACCCGTGCAGCCTCCTGAGCAGCTACCCGAACAGCCTCCTGAGTAGCTACCCGAGCAGCCTCCTGGGCAGCAACCCGAACTGCATCCTGAGCCACATTCCTGGCTACCTCCTCAGCGATCTGCCTCACCGCATCCTGGTTGCCATCCTGAATGACGGTCTGCGTGACCTCGACATTTCCTGCGACTCCGCTAGACTCTGCTGTGCGGCCACGACCTCTGCCTCTAGTAACTCGAGTACTCTTCCTTGGCGGCATCTGAATAAGGAAGAAAACTGGTTAGAATCTGTTGAATCTGTTGAAGGACGGAACTGAGATAAAAGAATAGTAGACTAATACCGGATAGGTGCAACTTTTTTTTTTTTTTTTTTTTTTTTTTTTTAAATCCCCCGATCCCCAAAAATTTGAAAACCGTAAAAAGTTTTTTTTTTTTTTTTTTTTTTTTTTTAAATCCACCTCCCGGGTCGGAACCGGGATGGCAAACCGGCTCTGATACCAAAATGTAACACCCGTCTCCCGACACTCGGGAACGGCGTGCCACTAACTATAATATAATATAATATTTCAATTCCTTAAATAAACCATGTCTAGATTTCCGCAAATCCATAAAAATACGTCTGTCGTCTCATAACCATAATACCGTAAATAACCGTAAATATGAGGTCTGAAATACAATACGAAAATACGAAAATACGAAATTACAAATTAAACCATAAAAACCCAAAAGTAGTACCCGGTCCGATAAAACGTCTACTATTCCTCAGTCTCACCTGAAAGGGAAAGAAGAGGGGTGAGTAACAGGGGAGTCACTCAGTGAGGTACGGGATGCTAAACACAGGAAAACGCAGTTCCGATCATAGCACTCCGAAAACGGTAAAAAGAAACTAGACATGAACAAACACGGTACCTAAAGCACCCACTGAACAATCAACAACCCTACGAACGGATCCAGTGACCGTCAACACCCTCCACTAGGAGGACAGTATGGGATAGTGCCCACTTCACCGCCGGGTTTGACGATTTATCGATCTTAAGGTCCCAGACAGCAGATCGACTAGGCTGCCTGTACCCCCTCTCACACAAGGCGTAGATAGTACAGAAGTCCGTCTCTGTACCCCCGCAATCTCTAAACTCTATCATGCTCGACTCTTCGTATAATATATATATATTTATATATTTATATAAGTATAAGTATTTTTAATTATATCTATATCAAACAATTATCAGTTTAACATACACAAACAATGGGTTGAATCATCTATATCCCTATCTCCAAATTACAAACAAAACTACCTAGACTCGATCAGAGAAACGGATCATATAAAGCTCTTAATTCCATCTTAGGAGTTCTAGGCGAAAGTACGGAATTCTTATGAAAAGCCACCCTCACCTTTGGAATTGAGAAAAACTAGGGTTTCTGGACTCCGGATGCTTGAAAGGACGCCAAATCTGAAATCAGGACGAAAAATCGAGTGAGAACGGCTTTCGAACGGCGAAAAAACGGTTAACGGTTCAAGTTGGTCAAAGTCAACGGTCAAAGTCAAAGTCAAAGTCAACAGTCAACTGGTCAAAATCAAACCGCGATTAAACCAGATTAAACCGGACCAAATCAGACTAAACCAGACTCAATTGATTTAAACCAAAAATGAACCAAACCGAAATTGAAATTGAAATTGAACCGGAAATTGAATTAAACCGGCCGAACCAAACCGAACCGAATTAAACCGGTCGGTCAAGCCAAACCGAAACCAAACCGGCGGCAGATCGCCGGCGAGTTCTCCGGCGACCGGCGGCGGCGAGGTACGGCGGCGACCGGCGACCGGCGACGGCGAGGCACGGCGGCGACCGGCGGCCGGCGACGGCGAGGCACGGCGGCGACCGGCGGCGGCGACGGCGGAGGGCGGCGGCGGAGCTTACCGGCGGCGACGGCGGAGACGGCGGCGCGGTGACGGCGGCGGCGGCGGAGGCGACGGCGCGTGACGGTCACGCGCGGTGACCTGCGGTGGCGCGTGAGGCGCGTGACGCGACGCGCCAATCTTTGGACGGCGCGTGACGGCGCGTACGGTGGTTGTTCGGCACGATCTTGATGTCTATAGACTCGTCTCGTCGAGCTGAATCCGGTGATGGCCTTGGATTTTCGATAAACGCGGTGGTTAACGAGATATGATCGATTTTCTAAAACGGCCAAAAAAGATCAAATCGGAAAAACGGTTTTACCGGAAACGTGCGGCGGATTACGGCGGAGGGGGAAAGTAAACAAGGTCTTCTCCTTCTTCTCCTTCTTCTTCTTCCTCCTCCTTCTTCTTCTTCTTCTTCTTCTTCTCTCTCTCTCTCTCTCTCTCAAAAAAACTTACGGTGGAAAATGAAATGGTGAGGGGGAAGACACCAATTAATGGAGGAGGGAGGAGTGGGGTTGGGGAAAAGGGAAAGAAAGGGGTGGTGGGAAGGAAAAAAAGGAGATGGGTGGGGATGGGGGTGGGGAAAAAGATAGGGGTGTTACATTACTACAATGTTGTATTTAAACAGATATTTTTTTCTGTGATGTTGAAAAAAAAAGTATCAAGAACACTGAGAATCATTAACCTTTTGTCAAATCTTTAAAATACAGATTTAGGGCTTTTTAGTTGATTCTTTTGATGGAGAACTGAAGATGCTTTTCCAGTGGATAGTTAAAATTCACTTAAAAGCTGAACTCAGTTCATGATACACTGTTTCAGTTCCCAGGTTCGATGGTGATAATAATTCAACCAACCATTTCTTGGGGTCAAAAATAATAAAAAATAAATTCACCGTGACAGGTTTTGAACAGAAGAAACTATAAACTTATGTTTCTTTATAGATTTCTATTGTTACCTTTTCCAGCAAATTTGTTAACCCCAGCCATCGAAAACATCAATCTGAAAATGCGTACGATCACTGAAAACAATAGTAATTTTTGGTTACAACAATAGTAATTTTTGGTTACAACAATAGTAATTCACAGTATCTTTAAGCAACACTACATACATATATTCAATAAATTCATATCTCTATGTGTTAAAGAAAAAAGAAAAAAAAAAGATTCTGCAATTGGGTTTTGGGAAATCATCGGACCTATGCGTTTCAATTTTCGAGTCAATTTTAACTTTTGAAATTGAATTAGGCCTTTGAATATTCTCTAATTTTCAAAATGGTGTACAGTTAAAATAACGATCACTCACATACTTTTTGTTCCCGCCAACATTCAACAATTGGGATTTGACGAAAATCATCGGATGTGTCTAATAACCTTTTTACTTGAAAAGGCCTAATTATACGGTTATACCTAGTTAAATATTGGTGAACATGCTAATCTACGATTACTGCCAAAGTCTACATATAATATAAATAGCATTTTAAACTTACGAAGACAACAAAAACCTACGAAACACTTAAATACACGTAAATTCATTTAATCTATGACATTCGTTTGTTTTAAAGTTTCAAGTTTTAACTATGTATAAATTAACAAGGATGAAAAACCTATTGTAAGTAGGAAGTTTTAAAAATCACTAACAAAAAAATCGTAATTTAATGAGATTTTGGGATGGTATATTACCTTAACCTAAAAATTGAACCAAAATAAGAGATTTATTTTAGTTCTGATTTATCTTAAGAACATGTATACTTATTATTATTATGTTTAAAAAAATAAATTGTTGATATTTGGTTAAATTAAAAATAAAATCTCAACATTATTATTTGATACAATATTAATTCTACTAGATAGATAAATATAAATTTTCTAAATTCCAAAATCAAATAAGCTATTTGATTCAATTTACTCCTACAATTCGGATATTCATATCTCTGAATATCCAAAAAAATGAACTCAAATTTATATGGTTTTGTTAAATCTAAATATCTTTAATAATTTAATATTTAATTTGTACCCATTTTCATTTAAGTTTGCATAGTTTATATTTAGCAATCATTAAATGCGTCTTTCTGGGTCAAATAACTGCGCTTCAGATTACTTTTGCAAGTAATGAATGCAAAAATTAATACCGCAAGCTAATGTTCAAAAAAAAAAAAATATTACGCAAACATTAGATGAATTATCTTTTACACAATAATCTCTCTAACAATTGACAAAATCAAATCGGACTTAGAACCATCGTGCGACAAGAAAACCCGGTTTTAAGCATAACGGCCGCGTCCGTCATTGTCAAATCATTCATGAGAAACTAAAATAGGTTCCCGTCCATTGCTTAACGCCGTCATTAACGGCCTGTTTCTATATCAGATTATATCAGATGTAAAAAAAATACTAGAATTTATTAAAGATATATTCGTACCCTTCGGGAAACTCGAACTGACAGCACGTGATGACTCCACGTGTAACTGGGTCCCACCATCCATTGAAGGGCATATAGCTTTCAATAACTGTACGCCGTTCGAATTGTGGTCCCTACTATTCATGTGATTCATACACGTGTCCTATTTTCTTCGATCTAAACGGTAGGCCCTGAGTCTGTTTCCGTTGACGGCCGTTTTTACGGGTCCCCATTTTTCGTCCTTTTTTTTTTTTCATCTCTATCCTTTTTAACTTCATGGTTACATGTTATAAACTTATACAATGTGATGTTACGTCACTTTCTTAGTGGTTTCACATTTTTCGGTTAAATTCATATACTTTCCCTTGCGGAAATCACTGTACAGATAAACCTTACATAATTATAGTTATTATCGTAACCTAGATTATATTCGGAAATATTTTAAAATACATCCATTATACTATTACATCAATTGCATAAATTTGCCATGATAAGTTTATATATATCTCAGTAATTACGATAAATCATTTACTTTAGTAGTTTTTTTCATCCAAATAGTGATTATGTTTATATTTTGATACCATAATTCATTTACAGGATTACATGCATGACGCTTATCTTATTTGTATTGTTTTTAAAGAAAGCTTATTTAAACGATTTGGATGAGTCTGAGTAATACAACTGTAACTGACATCTACTGAATACTTTGATAGACAGATAGATAAAACAATAAAAATCGTCTAAATAAGCTTTCTTTGTGATTCAATGGTTTTATATAGTCCATAAGCCCTCTGTAATTCCTCAGCAAATCACATCACTTCTCGATATTGGCAGATAGATAAAACAATAAAAATCAATTACTCGTTGAGTCAATACTTTATAGTCCACTAGACCTTTTGATTATGTGTTCCACGCTGTCAGGACAATTCACGTATAAAACGTTTAAGTGCACATCGACCAGCGAATCTGTGAGAATCACTGTTACTAGATCATAGTATACGTATTGGTTTTTTTTATTTATTTCTATGCCAACTACGTATTATTTATGTTTTTAATTCGCATACATGTGACTTTTATCTATCGCCTTACAATTTTACACCACCAATTAGTTTTTTAGGCTTTTAGCTATATATTAGTCACAACAATCGATGACTAAGAAAATATACTCCACACGTTAGCTTGCGGTATTAATTTTTGAGTCATCGAGTATATCACAACAACGATACCTAGCTTACATATAAACATATATGTTGATGCACATTTTCATTTTTTTTTAAAACATACGTTATACTAGCTATAAAACTATATTCAAAGGAAGAGTAATCAAAATGTACGTATAACTACAGACACACACAGAAGTGGTGGTTACGACAAATAATTATGTTTAATACATAAACTCTATTCTTTAAACATTAATTAAAATGTATAACAAATTTCCTCATTCTGATTCGTAGTCATCGCTGCATAATTACATTAAAAATCTAAAATTTATCACATGATTTTGATGGTTTGTCTACATTAAATACCGCGACAACGTATAGTAGTACATCACAGCTACGAAAATGTATACGTCAGATATAAACAAAGTCCATCAAAATACTACACATTAATTCTCTATATATTTATTTTTATGGATTGCAATCAAGTTTTCCCATTGATTTTTCCTTCGGGTGGAAGACAGGAAATGAAAATGGTATCAAATCATCTGTCACAACGAATTAGTGTCTTTTTGTAAAACATGCAAAAATAATTATAAAAGAAGACATACCCAAAAGAGCTATAATAATTGAAGAAAATACAAATAAATAAAATAGATTCACAAAAAAAAAAAAAAGTAAATTGTACAAACAAAAATGTGAATTGCCATCAATTGATATTGAGGTGGCAGGGAGACCACTCATAGTTGGTATGGGAACCTAAATTGCATGAATACCAGAATTAGAATTATTCCTTTTACTTTTTCTTTTTCTCAGCTTATCAAAAGATATAATTTTTCTTTTTTAAGTGTAAACCTTTGAATTATTTAAGTCATTTTTAGCGAGGTTCGAGATTTCGCTACGCGCTATACGTACGATCGATAAGGGCCTAGCGAGTTATCAATTACTCGGGGATTATTCGGGGATTACTCGGGGAGTAATTTTAAAACATTTTATTATAATTTTGTTTATAAATTTGTTTTGGTAAATAATATTGATAGAATAACATGATTTAATGAGTGAAAACTATTAAAAATCATGAGATAAGTGTTCGAGTGATTTTTTTTCATTTTTCTACCACTCTAACTACTTCATCTTCATATTTTACATATTTTTTAGTCAAATTTCTTTTTTTATTTTGTTATTTAGAATAAAATATAACAAATTTGTCAAATTATATCGATTTAAGTGATTTATATTGACTTAGTTGTCATATTTATACGTCGTTTTTTCCAATTATATGATTTAGACGAATAAAACACGAGTCGCTGTATAATATAGCTGTATAACTCAACTCGTTACGCTCCACCACTGAGTAGCGTATTCTCGGACGTATACTCGGTTAGGCGGGAGAGTTTTCGAACACTGATTTAGTATACCCGAAAAAAAAGAGGTCGACAAACAGTTTGATTGTCCTTGTTCGAAAACACGGCCCCTTAGCCTTGAGGCCGCCTTTAATATGCTCAACAAATGTATCTACGTCGAAAACAACCCGAAATTAGATGTATTATAATTTTGTTTTAATTGATTTGATCTATTTTAAAGTTTGGGCAAAGTTAACTTTGTTCGATTTTTGCCAACATCTTAAAGTTAGAAAAATTCAAACAAAAAAAACGAGTAGAATGGTGAACTAAAAATAAGAAAAAAATTGCAGCGGTGGTTCTTAAAGTTTGGTCACAACTCACAAGATATGTAAGATTATAGTAAAACAAATTATTGGTTTACTACCTTTCATTAAAGGGGGAATAAAAAAGTAAGCTAAAAAGTAATATTTTAATGTTCAACTCCACACATAAAAAGTTTACACATGTTTTTTTTTAATCACCGAAAAATATATAGACTAATACTTACGTCACCCTCTATGTATTTATAGTTATCCTAAAACTAATTTATTGTTTAAATTTTGACTAAACTCCGATCAATCCATCAGGATTCTTACCGAATAGTATATCAACGTTAAGTGATATTTTGAAGAAAATATATTGTCACTGATTTTTACCATTGATTTGCAATTGTTAGAACGAGTCGCAAAACAGGGGCTTAGATTGTTGTTAATCTTAAAGTCGACACAATTTTCTTTCACTAATTTCATAATGCAAAATACTTTTTCACGTGAACATCGTAGATTTAATACGTGAAAAAAAGAAAAACGGAAGTTGATGATCGGAAGTTCAAATTTAAACGGAGGCGAGTGTTGCGTATGAAGCAGAGAAAGTCGCGTCAATGAACGTCAGCTTTAGACAGCCTGGAAATTGCATACGTGTCGTGTAAGCATGAAAGTGAGCACCTTTTGATTACCACCGTCGACCCTGAGGGTGAACTGTACGCTCTGCCTCCGTGCCATGTGGCAGCATTTCAATTTCCATATATATAACTGAAGTTAACTGAAAAGCAATTACTAATAGATATTTTAGTCGAAAATTGCAGAAATATGGAAAGAAAAATAATATTTCTCTGTTTTATAATATAACTTTGTTTAGAGTTGTTAAAAAAAAAAACTTTGTTTAGATACTTTTTAAAAATATAAGTTTTTTATATTTCAATGCAACTATTATATTTATTGGATAGTGTGTAATCAATAATTTTCTACAACTTTTGTCTGATTAGTTAAATTATATTTAATTTATATACTAATTGATATTTTTAAGAAGTTAATCTTTATATTTTTAGGAAAAATAGCTTATATTAATATATTATGAAATAAGTGAAGTATCGTTCAAAAGTAATTCCACAGGAGATTAATGATGTTGAAAGTATGCATAAATACAATCTGAGATAGCATTACTTCTTTTTTAATCAAACCGGACGATTGTCCAAATTTAGATTTGTTTTCAAAAAAAATTAAAATCAAATCTTTGTCAAAAAGAAAAACTTAAAGACACAATGCCAATTAATTGTTTGCTTTTTATTTATTTATTAGTAATCTAATGTTAAACAGAGAAAGAAAATTATATAACTTTTTTTGTAAAACAGAAACAGATACTTTTAGTATACAAATTGGAAAACCCAACATTACATTTTCTTTTATAAAAACAAAACATTTTTGTGAACCTGATTATCTTACTATTTAATATTTTATAAAAAGCTCTTATAAAAATGCTAGTACTATCCCATAATTTCCAAAAAATATCCTGGAATCTATGCAGAGGTCGGAACAAACTATGCCATGTGAACTTCACATTCACATCTCGAAACTTCGTTTCCCGATATATATACGACTATCAGTGTATATATGCTATAAAAATAAATCTATAACAAACGACATATACAATGTATGTATTAGGACATAATGTACAATGTAGATATAATAAACAAAGACATATATAGACATTGTAATTGCATAATGTACATATTAAATAATTACATGAAAACTACACGTGCATGGTAAAATGGAAAAAACTATTGTGACAAATCATTTCGCCAGAGGGGGGAGGGGGAGGGGGGGGGGGGGGGGGGGGGGGGTGACACTGTGGTCTGAGTTAATGAGATCATTTGAGCCTTTGAGGTCTACGACGTCAAAACGAGTCAAAACCAAATAATCTGTATATATATATATCTAAAAATCATTTTCAACTTGCTTCATGAAACGACGACGCACAAATAGATAACAAGAGGAAGAGAACTAGAGGTGGAGAAACAAATTTGCTTTCGTTGGCTTCAGGTGCAAGACGCATGAAGTCCACATGAATAAAAGGTGGGCTCGTTCATGAATTTATCCAAATGAATACTACTAGTATTCGTTTGTATTTTCCCACTAGCCAATCAAAAACGATGGTGACTGGTCATCTCAACAAAATTCATTTTATTACATCATAGATAGTATTATTACACACCGCGAAAGTAATAAAAGCGGGTATGAATGAATTAAAGATAGTTTTTTGCCGACATGCGGACATGTAGATAGATTGCGGCCCGAGAAGGCGACATGCGCAAATCTATTTGATAAGACTCGGAATCTTTTCATCACAAGATTCGCCCCTATCTTCCTAAATTATTTCTCCTGATATGGTTTATCACTTCACTATTAGCATGTGAGAGTCATTGTGTGACGATAACTGTTTGAGATTCCGAACCAAAATACTTTTTTAATCATTAAAAGATAAAAGAAAAATAAGATTGAACTCACACGAGTTACGAGTTCATTCATAAAATTGAACCAAATATTCTTATATATACACACAAAGTTTCTACTTTCAGTGATTTATTATGATGTGGTTGAATTTATCTTTGCTGTTCTACATTATAAACAAAAAAACTGTTTTCCACAGCTTTATAGTATTTTAAAATATTAAATCATTTTGCTTTCGACATTTATTCACTATTATTTTTCTATATGCTTGAAAAATACATGTAATAATGAGATAGCTTATTTGGTTTTAAAGCAGTACTCTGTTATTTTATCATTGAGAGAAAATATTATTATGAAACCGATATTTATAATTATAATATCGGAAGGATATTTAATAACACTCGCAGCACTTATTACCAAACAAGCTACGTGTTATGTTGTGATCGTTTGATTCTTCTTTTGAATATAAATATACGAGTATACACCCATAACACTATCAAACACTCGTATTCACTGGTCTAGCAAGTTGAAACAACTACCATGTAGTCCTGTTGTCTATCTCCATCAACAATTTTCCAAATTTCCTACGTATTTCTAATGGTCAAGTCTCGATTATTTTATTGTTTTTCGCTAACCAAAATTTTTGGGACGTAGATTTATATCGGAAACCAAAGAAGGTTTAATGATCAGTCTCCTCCTCACGGTGTGGACGTTGATTTGCTCAGACTTTATTTGTTGTATTTAATTATTTATATCGCAAATAAAGTAAAACATTTGAATTTAATCTAAATTCAAAATCAAAACCGAAAAAACCCTAATAAATTTAATAAATCCCTACGAAAATTCATAAAAAACATAACATAGCAAGATTACATATTGAAAAAATCCATATTTACTAATGAAAGAGTCACCAAAACTATTGACTCATTCGCTTTTGTAAAAATCGGAGATTAGTTTCTGTCTAAAAAAATGGTGTTAAGCTTCTTAAGAAGGATCATAAGATTATGTGATATGCTTTAGATGTTATAATGTCTTTAGATTTAATTTGGATATCGGATAATATTCATTCGGACTCGGATATCCAATCTCATATAACATAAGATCCGTTCGATTATTTTACACAATTCATACCGTACAAAACTGTATATAGGATCGGGTTCGTATTTGGATTTTGGATCCAGATTTTTTGCTCACACCTAGTTGATACGCCCAGTTGAGCTACCAACACCAAATATCTTCTTCTATATATTTTCTTTTTTACTGAAAATATCTACTTCTATTTATATAGAAGCAACTCAGGAAAAAAGAACCAGCTTTCTTTCTCTCATATATCATCAGTAATCTGTTTGGATATTTTCTAGTTCACAAAACTCAGACTACCATTAATGAAAATTCTTATCTCATTCGTAAATTAGAGCTGTTCCACAAAAGACCTCTTATACCATCGATCCATACATAGCTTATAATCTGACGTAGAGCACCATTCCTCCTGGCGTTCTATAATTGTATGCCTTTTTTTTGCAGCTTTAGCTTTATTGGTATGGTGTAGATGTGGAGTGGCATGTATATAAATTCTTTACGCCTTTTTCGATTCTTTTGGGTTGAATGAAATTCATAAGGACACAACTAACGTAACAATTTTTTTCTTTAGAAGTACGTACAAGTAACATCAATTCGTTTAAACTTAAATGAAAAATGCAAAGCAAATGATTTATATAAAGAGAAAACAATAATTTAACGTGTTACGTCGAAAGGGATGATAGATACCATACAAACCCTACTAATCTTCTAGTAAATTCATTATGCACGAAAGTCAAACATGATTTGATAACTAGCTTCTTCTTTTGGCAATGTATTTTAAAATAAAATGAAATCGCAATCACTTCGGATTTACCAAATACCAAATTTTTTGGATTTTGTTTATTTTTAATAATTTGGTTTAAAAAATGTGTTTTGTTTTTTTTTTGCAGACAAAAAACATGGTGAAGTATGTTCTTTTCTTGGTGAGATATTTATATATTTTGATGAAGGTGAGATTTGGTTTTGTTAAGATTGGTTGTCAAGATATTTTGTTTAATGTAACTATTTTATTTGGAGATCATGCTAGACATTAGGAAGTTGTTTTTAGAAAGGTATATTTATTTCATTAATTTCGATACAGTTTGTAGGTTAGTTTTTTTTTCATAAATGTAACCACAATATATAACCCCCGTTATAGAAGTTTTGAGTTTTAGTAAATCAAATCTATCAAGTAAATAAAACTAAGATTTTATAGTGGAATATACTAATTTGGATAATATTATAGAGTTATTATCCGATTTATATTATAGAAATATAATTAGATAAGGTAATTATTTTTAACTTTTTCTATTTTTCCATTAATTTTTTCTGTTCTTCCAATATTTTTTTAATTCTTCCACGATTAACAGTTTATCAATAACTAAATTAATTGTTTTAAAAATTTTGTTTGGCAACATGTTTTAAATAGTGGCATGAGTAATAAATTATTATTTTTTGTTTGGCAATAGGTTTTTAATAGTGGCATGGATTGTAAATAAATTCATTTTTTCAATCATTTTTAAAAATGTATTTGCCAATTAATATTATATATAGAGTTAGACAATAATCATGATTCCAATCCATCAACTTGACATCAAATCATGTTTTGCCAATCATATTTGTAATGTGAATTGAATAAGCTGATACAAATTCTTCTCATGACAACCTGATGTAATGACGCGTTTAATTTATCACCGGACGGACCTACATCAATAAGTTCCCCGAGAAACATTCAACGTTTCGGTTTTCAAGGGCAATTATGTCCTTTAGATTTCAACTAAAGGTTGTTAAGATTGGGGGTTGGGGAGGGGGGGGGTGAATATGGCCTCACTGATCCTTGTTCGACTCCTTTGATATGGAAGTTATATGACGATGAACACTTTTCATCCGAATTTCTAGATCGATCCTAGGTGTTCATAAATAATTCTCTCAACGTGTTTGTGTGTGCTTTACGAATGTTTTCGAACTTTGAAGATTTACTTGTTTTCCTTTCCTTTTTTGCCTCTCTTAATTCTTGAATCAGTTTGATAGTTTCAGTATGCTGAAGATAATCACATCTAACACCGAGGTTCATTGGAGATAAAACTAACTTAAGTTTTCGTAGGTTCAATTGTTTAGGATTCTACACATATATGTGCTTTAAAAATCTAGTTTTGCTGGTCTTCTTTGGTAGGAATGGCTTATTGTTTGCGGCTTGGTGACAGAGTTCCATAAGGCAAGAAGTTATAAGCTGATTGTAATTATGTTCTAATGATGAAATGAAGTATTTGAAATCTGTCTCTTTTCCAGTATATATGGACTGTTTTTGGTTGGTTTCTTGATTTTCTTTGTCTGCACTTTCAAGCTCATGTCTTTAGTAGCTTCACCATTGCTTGATTCTAGCTTGATATATAAGTTTACATGATCTTTCAGTCTCTAGTGACGAAGCTGGTTTAATTGGTGGATGCTTTGTGGTTTTGCTGATTACGGAAAGAGATGTACCGAGTTTTGCAGAGTTCACATTCTCGGTTACAATCTTCGTAAACAAAACTTACAGATTCGCTTTACGTTTATAGAACACTATCTCGTTCTTTACGCAAGATGCATTTGTCTAGTTATATCACTAGATTCAAAGCTATATGTTACGTTACAACTATCAGGTTCTTAAGATATAAAATTATCATCAATCATTTCCTGAAAGAGTAAAACACAGTGAAGATATAAACACTGAGAGCAGAAGAGACCAAGACCACAAGCGCCAACACGGTATGAATCGTCAATGAGCTACCACAAGAGAGCAGCCCGATACGGAGCTGAATGACTTCAACCATTGACAAGAGAAGAAAAACACAGCCCAAGATGGATCCGCCGGCTGCACCAACCACACCGAGACGAAGCAGATCACTGTTGATATTTGCTTTGAAAACCTCGTCCGTTTCTTTGCTGTTCAACAAGTTGATGGCTAGCTTCATGCCTTGAGCCACGAGGGACGAGAAGAGGAAGAATGCAAACGAGATGACTTCGAAGACAACGAGGTCTCGTTCCACGTCTAGTCCCGCGTTGCACTCGGTCCTGTCCGAGAGGTTGAGGTCACGTGGTTGGTCGAAAGAGATTCCGACAAAGACTGCAACCGTGAAGAGTGAATTTGCGTTGACTATCCCGTCGAGTGCTGAAACATGAACGCTTGTCGTTAAGGTGTTGCTGATACTGTTGCTGTTGTGGTTGCTGCTGGTCTCTATGTCGGAATCTGCCATTTTTCTAATGGTTTTCTTTGGTGGCTCTTAATTAATTAATGGCTAGTAGGTTCTTCTTTGTAATGATGGGATCATTTTCTTCTGTTGTGTTCTTATGATTCCCTTTTTAATAATTTGATAATGTTGTTTAAGAGTGGGTGGAGGAGTTTGGTTTAGAACGATTAGCCTTGGGAAAACGATGGTTGTTGTGGGTTTAGTGACTAATGTAAACCATTTTCAAGTCATTACGAAAGTAACGATGATAGGTGAACACACCTTTCTTCTTTTGTTATGAAAGAAAAAGGCTTCTTCTAGTGACCAAATTTTGACTTAATTCACATGTGAAACAAGATAATGTTGTAGCAGGTTTACACGTTAACCAATACTTT
The DNA here is from genome assembly GCA_010577795.1 of Isatis tinctoria. Taxonomy (NCBI): domain Eukaryota; kingdom Viridiplantae; phylum Streptophyta; class Magnoliopsida; order Brassicales; family Brassicaceae; genus Isatis; species Isatis tinctoria. The sequence continues at coordinate 9,855,336 of CM021250.1, read as the reverse complement.
TCACGCCGGTGTTAGAAAACCCGTGTTAGGCCTAAACGGCGCTTATGCGCTAAACACACTTCTATTGTGGTGATTATATCTTAAAGGGTGGGTTCAGATATGTAATGAAAATCCAAAGGTGTAGGCAGCATGTAAGCAGTTTATACGTTGCGGAAGTCATTTTATTTTCTAGCCAAAAACAGTTTATTAATGATTATTCTCAAGGAAGGATGATTACATATTCCCTTAGAAAGTTTGGACAAGAATCGAACAAACTCCATTGTGATTGAGATGCTGATACAGCAGTTTTGCCCAGCATCGAATTGTGTTGATGGAACGTTGTAACTTCTGATTGTTGACCTTATTGTTAAGGATGTTTGTCACCCTCAAACTTTACTATTCAATATTCCAAAGCCCAACAGGTTTTCTTCGACCATATTAAGGCTGAGCATTCGGCTTTTTCCGGAAAGTGTCCACTCTCAGATTACCCATTCCGCAGTCCATAAAATTTGCCTGCACTATTTCTAGTGAAGCATCTTAGTTACACTTAATCCAACCAGGAGCAGGTCTATGCCATGTGCTTTGTCGGGCCACGCTGTAGAGAAGATGAGCCCATATGTTGGTAGATGTGAGGATTGCTATTAATCCATTCTTTTACATCTTCCACTACTCGAGCTACTGTTACCTCCTGATCGATATTCCTTTTTTGCACTCTTTTGTAAGTTCCACAATGTGCAAATAGGAAGTAGCAGCTTGTCAATGGGGGATGTTGCTGTTATTATAAAAGGCAAATACTAACCGAAAGTTTATCCTTTGAGGTAATTGACGCATCAGCAAAGGTCAGTGAGTGGCCGCACCGAAGTCATTTTAGGTGGTCTATAAGTTTTCTCCGTTTAATTTACGAATTGTCTATTTCCAATTAGTATATGATCATGGACCAATTCCATTGGTTTGTTTGACTGACACTTTCAATTAAATTAAGCTTTAAACGTTGACAAAAAATAGGAAAGCAGATGTATTGTTTTATTGTTAACCACTTCGGGAAATTATCTTCTTACTATATACTCAATTTTTTTTTTGGTCAACGATACAATAATTAGTATTTTTCTTTCTGAAAACTTGGAATATATAGTTTGTTAATTATATTGTTTATAGATAGTATTACTTCATCCGTAAAATAAAATACAATATTTTATGAAAAGGGTTACGCATTTAAGATCACCTAATCCCCATTATTATTTAAGACGTTGTTAGTCGTCCGCTTAACGTCGTTTCTCAAAATTTTAATGAGTAGAAACGTTCGATGAAAATGTAATTTATTACTAGCTGGCAAGAAAATGTAGATAACTAGTTTTATTGGATACAGAGTTACACACTTAATCCGTGTAAAACCACATAGATTTTGATTAAACGTTTTAAACGTATCGTCGCCAGTTTAGCGCCTTGAACATTAATATTGCTTGTATAAAATAAATATCTTTCATAGGAATGAAATAAAGAAACGTTTAATAAAACAAAAACAATAAGATAATTTCAAAATATAGCAAAGCTGCGAAAACCACACAAGAGAAAAGGAGGCGATGGTGGTCTTATCCAGCAGCATGTTCTCCGTGACCAGAGCTTCAACGGCTATGGCGTCTCTAACCAATGACTCTCCATCTCCTCTTGTTCCGCCTTCGAAACCGGCCAAGAAACCGACGAAAATCAGCCAAAAAACCGGGAATCAAAGCCAGCAGTTGTTACGGAAGCAACGACGAGACAAGAAACCATCAATAGCTCAGATCGAGCGAGCATTTGGCGCTGGATCATATCGTGATTCTGAAGGGTATACATACAAATTACGAACTGTGTAACTGTAACTCACGACAGTTTTTGAAATGTGTTTGCCGTTTTTTTTTTTTTTTCTGAAAGGGAAATGGATATGAATACAGTATTCGATGAGCTTCTTTTGGGCCATGCTAATAAATTCGAAGGAAAACTGGAGAAGAAGCTACGAGAGGTCGGCGAAATGTTCGTAGATCGAACCGAGTCTAAGTTACGTTCCTCCGGTTAGTGTATTGTCTCTGACTCTCTTTCTTGCTATTTTATCAATAAGCTCTTTTTTCCTAATCACAGAACTAATTCCATGACCGGATGATTGATGTTGCAGGTAAACCAGTTTTGATGTTTACGATTCAATGGATTCTTCCAATATGGATTATGTCTCTGCTTCTAGCCTGTGGCGTTATCAAACTTCCCTTTAGCATCCCATTACTTGATGACTTGATCATGTGATTTGTACAAATATTAACTCATACACATATATTGACCAAAGATGAGTTGATGACCCATCGATTCTAGTTTTACTCTCTACTATGTTTCATTAGTTCTGATGTTAATTAGTGTTATATATGATGGATCATATGATTAAGAAATCTTGATAAATTTTAGATTATATCCAAATCCAAGAAATCCATATCAAAATTTTGGGTTTATAGCAGCAAAAACAATCAATACCTTATAATCAAAATCATTCTGTTGCAGTGGAAAAAGAATATAGTCACTCACTCTCTCTACTGATTGGACGGTGAGTCCAAATTTAGTATTACAAAGCTGGCAAATTGGCAATATTACGTAGTTAGTAGTAGGTGGCCAACATTTCTTACTCTGACATCTATAATCTCCACCGTATTTCTTAAGCTATATTTATTATTAAATTCGAAACAAAATAATCATCATCTTTGAAATTTATGACTGTAAAGCTCATATGTGTATTATTATGTGTATACTGTTTGCATAAAGTCGACATGGCTTTGTGATTTTGTATTAAAAAAAAAAGTGCTGCAACAGATTATAATCCAGAGGAGCAAGATTCGATTCTTTATTAGTTAGGTCATTTGCACTGTCCGATTTTCCAGAGATATATCATTACCATTTATGCTTTGCGTGAGGTTTAATCATGAATCCTACCGAATAAACAACATTTATTATGAGTTCGTATTTCTCTTTGATTTCTTTATTTCGTATAGTCATAGTAAAATAATTCTGATGATAAAAAACTTAAATTAAATATTTCTCTCTGTCAGAAAATTCAATATTAGCATTCTCATATAGTTTGACTCTCTTTATTTTTGGTCTGAATACATTTTGACTTTAAATTAGGAAAACAGAGGAAAAAAGAAAATTAAATAGGAAAATCGGAAGGAGTCCAATATCGCGTCCCTAATTGTTTTTGCTTCTTCACTTTGCTCTTCTCTCTTTCCATCTCTTTTTTCCGTTTAGTCTCTGTGATTCCCCGTGAATTTTCCCCGGAGGTTTAATCGGGAAGAAGTCCATCGAGATTGCGACACGTAACCTCCGGATTCGTCGGGAGAGTTAGAGATCTGAACGAGTCTCCTCTTTGGTTTTTCTCTTTTTTCCGATGGGAACGCTACAGTCATGGCGTAAAGCTTATGGAGCCCTAAAAGACACCACCAAAGTCGGCCTTGTCCGGGTCAACAGCGATTACGCCGTACGCGCTTTTTCCGATTCCTCAACCTTTTTTTTTATTGATTTTGTTTAAGAAAAATCTCTCTGATAGTTTCGGTTTTGGGATTTTTCGGAATTTTCATGTGTTTTTTCTTCTTTAGGATTTAGATGTTGCCATAGTCAAAGCTACCAATCACGTCGAGTGTCCTCCCAAAGATCGCCATCTCAGAAGTGAGTGGTTTTGATTACTTTTCGTTTTTGTGTTTATCAGTTCGTTTTTCTCTCGAGAAGTCTTAGATCTGATTTGGTTTTGATTCGCTGCAGAAATCTTCGCTGCAACAGCAGTGACTCGTGCTCGAGCAGATGTTGCCTATTGCATTCACGCCCTTTCACGTCGCTTGCATAAAACTAGAAACTGGACGGTACTGTTTCGCTCTCTCCTTAGGGTTTTTTGAATTTGTGTGTTAAGAGTAAAAAGCATATGGATTGTTTTTTTTTTATTGAACTGATCGCTTTATGTGTATTATCTCTTGTTGTTGTTTCAACAGGTTGCATTGAAAACGTTAATTGTGATTCACCGGCTTCTAAGGGAAGGAGATCCGACGTTTAGAGAGGAACTACTGAATTTTTCGCAGAGAGGTCGAATTCTGCAGCTTTCTAATTTCAAGGATGATTCAAGCCCTATTGGTGAGTAGTTAATTCAGTGTTTTGAATCAAAAGAGGTTCTTATAGAGTATGAACGCTGATTGATTTTTCCCTTTTCCTGTTTCTTCTTCTCACTCACAGCTTGGGATTGTTCAGCTTGGGTACGTACTTATGCATTGTTTCTTGAGGAACGGCTTGAATGCTTCAGGGTTTTGAAATATGATACTGAGGCAGAACGTCTTCCTAAGGCCACCCCAGGGCAGGATAAGGTATCGAATATTTGTTTACCTTGCTTTGTCTTGCGTTTCGACCTCTTTTTTTTTTTTCTGATGGTTTCGGTTTTGCATATTGTGGATTGGCAGGGGTACAGTAGAACCAGGGATTTAGATGGTGAAGAACTCTTGGTGCAGTTGCCAGCTTTGCAGCAGCTTCTGTATCGTCTCATCGGTTGCAGGGTATTTTTTTTTTTTTTCTCTTTTTCTTGTTTGTTTGTGTAGCTGATAATTTGTGTAGCTGATAGTTTGTGGTATAGGCTGCATTTGCTGATCATGAACTGTCTTGCCCCTTTTTTTGTTTTTTTTTTCAGCCTGAAGGCGCTGCGAACCACAATCACGTTATACAATATGCACTTGCTCTTGTACGTGATAACGATCCCTCGTCTTAGAAAGTTGTTGTGTGTTGTTCTGGGATGCTTTCTGTTCCGTTTATGGAAAAGCAAAGCTCGAAAATTTGCTTACCTTCTTTGTGATGGAATGATAGGTGTTGAAGGAGAGTTTTAAAGTCTATTGTGCTATCAATGACGGAATTATCAATCTCATTGACAAGGTAGCTCTAGTTTTTTTTTTTTTTTGCCATCATAATTATCATGTCTCTTTCCTTTCTCCCTTCTCATTTTTTTCATTATTGCAGTTCTTTGAAATGCCAAAACATGAAGCCATCACTTCCCTTGAAATATACAAGCGTGCGGGTCAGCAGGTGATGTTTATTGGACTAGTTTTTCTGCGTAGACTTCTCTTTCGTAGTCTCTGTCTTGTCTAACAAGGGCTAATGTAATCTTTCAGGCTCGTAGTCTTTCTGATTTCTACGAAGCTTGTAAAGGATTGGAACTCGCAAGGAACTTTCAATTTCCTGTACTGAGAGAGGTAACAGATGAGGACCGTTTTACTAAAATTAATTGATAATTGCTGCTTGTATCTGTTACTTAATGCAGCACTTGATTTTTTTTGTTTTCTCTAGCCCCCACAATCTTTTCTGACTACAATGGAGGAGTATATTAAAGAAGCACCGCGTGCTGTCGATGCCCCAGCTGAACCACTGGTATATGCATATATTCTCATATTAGTGATCCAAGAATATTGGCCTTTCGGCCTCTTTCTCTGGGTTTATGTGCTAATGAAGTTGTCTATATGCAGCTTTTAACTTACAGGCCGGATGATGGACTTCCTGCCGAAGATGCTGAACCGTCTCATGAAGAACGTGAAGTTGTGTTGGCATCAGATGATGTCGTTCTTGTATCTGAAGAGACTGAACCTGCTCCCCCGCCTCCTCCTCCAGCCAACACGCAGTCTCAGAACATCATTGATACAGATGATCTACTGGTGAAAATCCTATCATTATTACTTTATGAGTCTTGATTTCATTTTTGCCTCACATTGCCATTCCTAACTCTCTGGTTCTCTTTGTTCGTTTTTCTACGCAGGGTCTGAACACTGCTGCTCCTGATGCATCAGCGATCGAGGACCAAAATGCACTTGCTTTAGCCATAATCCCAACTGATGGTGAGCTTCTTGTTATACCATTTTAATTACATGTCTATTAATATTCTTCCAGTCTGAAGATATTGATACCTTTTTTCCCCCCGACTCATTTCCGTTCTGTCTCTATTCGCAGGTAACCCTCCAACGCCTCGTTTTGGCCAAGCAAACGATTATGACCCTTCAGGATGGGAGCTTGCCCTTGTAACAACGCCAAGCAACGATATCTCTGCAGCCACCGATAGGCAATTGGTAAGCATTCTTCTCCTTGTTTATGTTTTATACAGTAGATCGCAAAATAGAATAATCAACGCCGATTAGTTCCCGGCTAATGATTTGGCTGAATAGTTGGAAATTTGGATGTTCCACACAAAAATTGACGCTCAAAATTTTGGTTCCTTTTATCGACTAGGAACCTTGTAAGCTAATCTTCAAAAAATTAAACTTTATATTCCAAGGTTACGATATATAGCTTTCAGACTAGAACCTTGTTACTAGCAAGTTGGTTACGATACTGTGAGAACTTCGTTATAGTGCATGTGTTCATCATATTATTTGTAGGCTTAACCTTTGTAAAACCATGAATGTTTGTGCATCAAAATGTTTAGGCTGGAGGATTAGACACGCTTATACTGAACAGTCTATACGATGATGGAGCCTACATAGCCTCCCAGCGCCCTGTCTATGGTGCACCAGCTCCCAACCCATTCGAGGTTCACGACCCTTTCGCATCATCCAATGGCACTCCGCCACCTCAGCAGCCAGCTGTCAACAACCCCTTCGGTGCTTACCAGCCAACTTACCAGCAGCCGCAGCAGCATCAACTACAGATAGCACACAACCCCGCGGCCAATAATAATCCATTTGGTGATTTTGGGGACTTCCCGGTTAACCCGGTTTCACAGCAGCCAAATACCAGCGGGTTTGGTGATTTCGCGGTTAACCAACATAATAACCCGTTCCGCAGCACTGGCCTCCTTTGATTATGTTTTTTCACGTTTGTATCTTCTTCATTGGGTTTTTGGTGGCCGGAGAGAGAGAAATGGTTTTATTTGTGAGTAATAGAATCCTCATGATTTGTTTGATCTCTGTTCTTCGTATTGTTTTATTGCCTGTAGAAATATCATATTTGGGATATATGCATATATGAGTAAATCCCTTTATTTTCATTCTTAAAATTATTATTATTATGATTTTTTTTTGTGTGCGCTCTAGAGACTCCTCTCCGAGAAGAAGTGTTCTCTCTACCTTTATTCTGATGGGCCTTGTTTTCCGTAATTGTATGCTACAAACCGAAACGACGCGTCTTGTCTTAGGTTCTCATTTGTTATCCTCACATTGAGTCCATTGATAACTCGACACGTGTTGACTTTAACGAGCCGAATCACTGAATTATTGGCCAATAGTTTATTCTTTCGTAAAAGTTCAAGATCAGGGAGAATAGCGTAAATTCCCAAAAGCTATCAGTTATCGCTACTTCCTCCATGTCAGCAATCCTGCGGGACAATATTCTTATAGTACCACAACCGTTAGATCAGCGCTCATACTCCTCACACCCTAACCGTCCGATCAGCTTTTCGAGCAAAAGCAATTTTTTTTTATTTAGCTATAAAGAAAACCACTTTTACGCAAATCCATTTATTTTGTTAAATCCACACAGCTTCTTTGCTTCAGCGCCCCATTCAAGCAACAAACAGTACTCTCTTTCTCCTTCCTCACACACTCTCTCTCTCTCTGCGAATTAATGTTTGGCATGGCGATGGAGAACGATCAAGCTCCAACGGAGGAGCAGCCGAATCCCATCTCTCTCCCACCGTATCCTCAGGTATATAGCTTCCTCGGCTCAGATCTCGAAGATTGTACCCTCGATTCCTCCGCGTAGATCTGATTTTTTTTTTTTTTTTGCGATGGAATCAGATGATCATGGAAGCGATCGAAGCATCGAACGACGCGAGTGGATGCAACAAAACGGGGATCGCGAAGCACATCGAGTCAACTCAGATCACTTTACCACCGTCTCACATGACGCTTCTCAGCTACCATCTCAACCAGATGAAACAGTCCGGCCAGATCGTGATGGTGAAGAACAACTACATGAAACCAAATCCAGACGCTCCGCCTAAGCGTGGCCGTGGCCGTCCTCCCAAACCGAAACCCACCGTCGATCCGAGCCACGTGGCGGCGGTCCCGGCTCCCTCTGTTTCTCCGCCGAGGCCTAGAGGTCGTCCTCCTAAGGCGAAGGACTCCTCGTCGGAGGTTGAGTCGGCTCAGGCGAAACCGAGTGTTTCCGGGAGGCCACGTGGACGACCACCGAAGAAGCAGAAGACAGATTCCGAGACGGTTAAAGCCGATGAGGCTCCCGCGGCTCAGGGTGAGCGTCGAGGTCGTGGAAGGCCACCGAAAGTGAAACCTGCGATGGTGCCTGTTGGTTGCTGAGTTGCTCCCTAAGCGAACCGAATAAGCTTTGATTAGAGACTTTGTGAAGCAAAGAGAAATTGTAGAAGATGGTTTTTGTAACTTTCTTTTCTTTTTCTTATCCTTTCTTTCGATTTTAATTGTGTGTTTGTTAATTGTTACTTTTAATTTAGGAGGTTGAGTAGAGAAGATGACGTCTGAGAATGTAATTCGACTCTGCATGTGCTGTGATGTATAAATTTCGAGTCTTTTTTATCCTTTTTTCTAAAGTAACGCTCCGCTCAAAAACTATTTTTATTTATTTAGTAAAAGGCTGAATGTTGGAGAAATTATTAACAACGGCGTTTCAAAAATTAGGAAAATTTTGGAGGTTTTAAATGGCGGGAGCTAGAGTTTTTCAAATGATGGCAAAAATTTGGAGATCCCCCCCCCCCCCACCATTTGGATTAATCTGAGCAATGAACAGTACAGGGTTGGATGATTGGATCAATGATTTAGTCTTTCCCATTTTGATTGAACACACAAAAACTAGGATGAGAGGGCCCGAAATCAATCTCATGGACCTATATTGGGCCTAAGTAATGCAAGGTCTCTTGCTTAACATGTTTGAGCCTGCTGCCAAAGTGAGAGATTTATTTTTGAAGATATTCCAAGCATATGTATAGTCAAATCTACAATTTCTTTAAATAAAAATATTCCAAGCAAGTATGTACAAAAAGCAATCCAACTTCCAATAAACATATTTTCTCATAACCAGTAACATCCTCTCATGTGTACCACAAACACCGGCATGCAGTGAACAAAACCAGTGTGAATTTGGACACATGCAGTGCAATCTCGTGAACAATGGAGAAGACGTTTTTTTTTTTGGTTTGGAATGACTTTTGAGTGGGCTCATCTACAGAAATGAAAACACAACAAAAAGGTATATGTATTGAGTATCAAACACATCGATTTTCGATCTCGTGGACTGTGGACATGTCCTTCTCATTTCACGGGTCGAGACAGAAGAAAAAACACGGGAAAACTTATAACCACTCCATATGATTGTGATCTATTTCTACTTTTTCCTATATAGGTGTATAATGTATATATCTATATTTATATGATTCCACATTTTCCCACCAAAAACATCATTCCAGGTTATTCCACATTTTCATGCCATGACCTAAGAAACTACTTATTTGTAATGTATATATATATATGATGAGATTTGTTTTCGTTTAAAATATGTTACATATATTTCATTTAGATATTTGAACATTGTAATAGTAAAGAACAATATAACAATGTTTAATGCATTTATTTTAGGATGGCTAGGTGATTGAGAAAATGAAATACAAGGAAACCAGCGGATGGAATGAATTTAATGGGGGCAATAAAAGGAAATTTTCATTTAATCTATTATATCATCCTGAAATTTACTTCACAAATTTAAAAATATTAGAAAGTTAATGGAGGCAATTATGCACCCACACCTTCCTTTCTAGATCAACCCTTGTATATACATATTCCTCTATACACATGCAGTTTAGTCAAACAAAGGTGAAACTCCATATTCGAGAATGCACGATAACAGTATTAAAGAGAGTGATTTGACGTCAATTGGTCTTTTGAACTATGATTAAGCCTTACCATATTATGATTTTTTCTTTTGAGAAAATTAAGATGTATTTGTGGTCGCTCTCTGCCTTGCTAGAGCATCGAACAGAGGCTTGAATTACACTTTTAAGTGCCTTGGCAAACCGGACGAGCTACAAGCTGATCAGCTATATATATATATAGTACTTGAAAGAAAATTCTTGTGACTATTTTGACCATATATCGTAGGTTCACATATGGCACAGTTAAGATCAGAAACGAAACACACAAAATTTTGCAATATAACCCGAAATTTAATACATTCAGAAATCATAAATAAGCACATATATCTACATATATGGAGACGAAGCAATGAAACATGAACCGTTGAACCCCCTATCTACTACCTTTTAGAAGCTTGCACTTGACTTTCAGTTTTCACACACAACCATGACATATTTAGAATTAAAACCCATAATATATTAATTAAACTATCAAATGAAATGTTTTAAAATATATAAAAAGTTAACAGAAGAAACAATTAAATTAAAAGCTAAAAACTCTTCATGACCTCATCTCATGGAGCTCCATTGTTGGCGTAACTGTTAGCAAGCGCAAGTGCATTACTAGTGAACATTTTCAGTTTGTTCACACGATCACAAACAGTCTTCTGAATCTCTCCCGCTTCATCCATTTCTTCATATTCGTCCGTGCACGTTTCCTCATACGTCATTGCTGCAGTGATGGCCGTCAGCACGTCACTCATCTGGGAACTAAACATCTCCGCCGATGGGGGAGCCGCTGACGACGGAGCCGCCGCGACGACGGCTCCGCGGCGAATGTTGCGTAGTGTTTGGAGAGACTCTCTCATCTCGTCGATTGCGTCTCGTACGAAAGAAACGCAGTCTTTGACTTCGGATGAGGAGCGCGAGAGTTTGGAGAGGAAAACAACCGTTGATTTAGCTTTTGATATCGCAACTCCGACAGCGAGCTTGGTTAGCCTCGCCGGACTTCTTTGAACGGAGGAGGCGTAGCCGGCAAGAGAGTTGAAGCAGAGGTCTGGATGTAGAGTTGCGTTGCAGCTTGTTCGGATGAAATTTAGATCGTTGGTTGTTGCGTTTAGTGGTGGAGTGGGATGAACGGCTGAGATTGATCGGGAAATGAAGAGAAAGATGGTGAAGAGAAGCAACATCGCCGTAAGATTTTGGTTTACCATTTTCACTATTGTTTTTTTTGGAGTTTCTTTGCCTTGCTCGTAAAGATTTTAGCTGAATGGTTGCGGTTTATGTAGGCCATAGGGATAGGGTTGATTTTTGATAATTTTACCCACGTTTGTTCTTTGGATTTACTAGATTGCCACCAGTAGCGTATATTGCCACCAATATATTTAATATCATTATATATTTTTAGATATGTTGTCAGTTGTCGTATGAAATATGTCACGTAAATTGGTGTTTAGATATTTTATTTATTTATTTGAACATATATTTATACAAACCAAAACATATCAATAGCATTTAATGTAGTTATTCTAGGATTAGCTAAAAAGGAAACATAAGTCGAAGTAAAGGAAAAACAAGGACTTCACGGAAAGGATCAAAGGAAGTTAAATGAGCGAGTGTAATTTGAAATCAGACAATAGAGCTAATGGGGGCTAATAAAAGGAATTGTGCATTAATTTCTTCATCAATCAAACGAAATTTACTTAACAATTTTTTTAAAAATATTAGAAAGTTAATGAAGGCAAGTGCATCCGATACTTACCTTACTAGATTTGCTACTAATCATTTTGTCTGGTATGTGTTGAATTCACGGATTATGTTTTGAAAGATTTGCAAAAATAGGTCAAACAAATGTACACTTTTTTGGTTTGTCCTTTTACATTTTATTTATTTTTTAATCTAATTATAACCCTAAAAAATAAAATATTAATTGAAAATCAAATTATTTATTCATTTTTATTCATTTCTCTCTCTTCTCTTTATCAATTAAAAATCGAAAAAATTCTCTAATCTCTGTCTTTATTGATTAAATGATTAGTAAAAAAAATTATATTATTTTTTCACAACACACATTTAATTTTTCAAAATCCCATTATATCCCTCTTTATATAAATTAAAAAATAATCGAATTAAGAAATTAATAGTTTATAAATAAAAATAATATTTCTATAATAAAACTCTCTTGTCAAAAAGAGAGAAAAATATTTGTTGGATATTAAATTTTAATTTTTACTTAAAAACAATAATTATGAAATAAATAATAAATAAAATTAAAGTCATTTATTTTGTAATAATTTTAGATTTTTAAGTCTGAAAAGCAATTAATTAAAAAGATTTGAAAAGATACAGTGAATATTTTGTTACCATATTTCCTAGATTTTCTCAGATTATCGTAGAATATGTATTTTACCAACGGTAGAACATATAAAGAATGGTGGAAGTTATATTTTACGGATAGTAGAATAAAGTGGTAACAGTAGAATATAAATTCCACACTCCGTAGAATATAGAAGAAACAGTAGAAAACGTATTCTATCAAATCTGACTGAACCGTAGAACGTAGAGTAAACAGTAGAATTCATATTCTACGATTGGTAGACTATAGAGAAAACAGTAGAAACTATGTTCTACGATGGGTAGAAGATATAGCAAGTAGTAAAAAACAAATTCTAGCAGTCTGTAGATGGTAGAATATTAATTCTACGGTTGGTAGAATAGAAAATTATATTTCATTTTAAAAACCAATTTTCAAAAAAAAAATGTTAATATAATCTCATAAGTGTATTAACTAACGTTTTGATTTTTATTATATTTTCTGGATTGTAAAAGTATTTATTTTGAATTTATTTGATTTATTTAAAGGGCAATGTAGTCAGGTTTTAACAAAAATAAAGAAATGTCTATATGGACTATTTTGCCAAATTCCCCTAATGTTTTAGCCTTGTAGACTATAACTATAAGTATAAGACCAAAATAGTTTCACATTACTCCGAGCAGTGATATCGTCAAGGTACGTACTGTATACTTAGTTGATGGTTCTGTGTACTCGTTACAATTTTTGGGTTAAATTAATATTGTTAACAATTGTTTTATATTGCATCACATAAATATATATGCTCGATACTGAATATATTGGAGATCAAGGCAGCAGATCAAAAAGAATTCCGTATGTTTGGGAACCAAGCTAAAATTGTTTAGCAATTAGTATTGGGATCTTGTATAGAGTTATTACTTAGGCAAGTTTCATTTTCTCATTGTAATTTAAAGATGTACACAATCGACAAATAGAAATATGAAGAAATGTCGAATGGTACTTACCAAATTCGGAGATTCCATGGAGATTCGCCTACCTTTCTTTATTTTGCGATCGTGGGATGGTGCTTTCATCTATCGTCCTACCAAAAGCATTACGTTAGAATATTCGGTCACGCAACAGTTGGTAAACACCATTCATCTTCGAAATTTCTACAAAGTGTTTCCTCGAATCTTTAACTCACGTGTTGTTTACGTCTTGTTGTCGCCTACATATGAAAATCTTAACATTTTCATATAAAAATCGTAATGCTAACCATCCATTAATCTATTGAATTACTGCGAACATATGATGTGGAGGTCATGTACATTTCCAAATTATTGATGATAAATCTGTGTATATATATTCATAAGTTCATATATAACATTATATTGGACTTGAATAAATCATATTTTCCATTCATTTAATAAAAAATACCGTTCATTTTTAACTTATTGAGCTCTAAGAACAAATGGGTGTATATATAGTAGCTAGTTTGTATCGCATGACCAATTAAGCAGAGTTCCTTCATAAAAATATGTTTTATATTTTGTATATAGAATTTCTAACGTATATGATAACTCTTACAAGAATTTATAAACTCTTTGCATAATATTTGAAATCCGATAATTTTCATGTTGTTAGGAGAATATCAATTTATATTTCTTATGGTAATAGACCGACCATTTTTTAAGGAGACATAAATCTCCACACAATGCTATTTCTTAGAAGCAAATGCTTGGGGGTTGTGATGACTATATACAGTGCAGAGGTCGCCGACTTATTGTTACTGCGTAAGACAGTGTACAAATATACTCGTTTTATATTATATTTCATGGTTCGTATACGCTTAATCTATGTATAATCTGGCCTCTTTTATTTATATGTATGATAAATTATAATATTAATTTGGCCTTTTAAAAGGGTGTTGTTTAAGAATGTGATGGAAGGTACGTAACAATTTATGTTGTCTTCTTTTAGAAGGTCATTGCCATTATCTGCGAGGAGGGTCCCTTTTGATTTCAGTCACCTTTTTAAAAATAACCACTAATGAAATACGTAATGATGAGCTGAGTTAATTACGCACTTTAACTTTGGTATAAAACTAGAAATTCATGGCGAGATTGGCTCAAAATCTACACTCAACTACTTCAAAAAGAAAATAAAAATTAGATTATGACATAAAGATAGAGGCCATGCCACATGGGAACATTTATTCCTGTGGCGTCCCTTTTTGATCCAAATGTTATCTCTAATTAACTAACACTCTTGACCCATTTTTTAAAGTAACAACCTCGCTCGAACTATTTTGAGAATCACTCATTTTATGAAAGCCTTAAAAAAAATTTTTTACCCGTGGTCTAGATTAAAAAAAAAAGCAGCGTTTTAATGTTGACTAAAAAGACCCATAATGTATTATTACTAATAAGAAAAGAAACTGATTTATGTTATAATAATAATGATAATTTATTATATCGGAAATAATAAACAAAGACAAAAATTTAATACCCGCAAAGTAAATAATACTGAGATGTGAAGGGAGAGACGAGAGAGAGTTTCTTTTGTTTTTATGAGGAAATTGGTGTGTTACAATCGAACGAAAACGTTCGTATATATAGAAGAAATTTTACTGTGCAAATAGTGACAGAGTGCTCCACAGGCGCGAATAATTCGTTTCTTTCGGCGCCGTGGTTTTTGACATTTGTAACACTCCCCCTTGGAGACCAATGTCACGATCGGTTTTTGCTCAACGCCTTTGTTGCCTCGTTAAAAACCTTGAAAAACCCAATGGGAAAAAAAAAAAAATAAGGTAAAAAGAGTACAACTGCGCAAGCTCCCCCTTGATTAAGGTTGTCTTAGAGATCTTGTTGACGACGCATTCCTATACTATGTACATGTTTCCTGAACATAGTGGTGGGTAGTGATTTTGTGAAAAGATCAGCTGCGTTGTCGCATGAACGGACATATCTCACTTCAATCTTCTTATTCTTCTCGAGTTCTTGGATGTACATGAACAACTTCGGAGGTATATGTTTCGTTCTATCACTTTTGATATATCCTTCCTTCGTTTGAGCAACACATGCAGAATTATCTTCATATAAGATTGTTGGCTCCGTATCTCGGAGAATCCCACTGCTTGATAGGATGTGTCGACTTATTGATCTTAGTGAGACACATTCTCTACTTGCTTTATGTAGTGCAATAAGTTCGGCATGATTCGAAGAAGTAGCCACCAGTGTCTGTTTCTGAGAACGCCAAGATATAGCAGTGCCTCTGATCGTGAAAACGTATCCCGTTTGTGATCGGGCTTTGTGTGGATCCGATAGGTATCCTGCATCTGCAAAACCGACCATTTTACCTTTTGAATTTTTAGGATAAAATAATCCTAAGTCAGTGGTCCCTTGAAGGTAACGGAAAATATGTTTAATTCCATTCCAATGTCTTCGCGTAGGGGACGAACTGAATCTTGCCAAAAGATTAACAGCAAATGATATATCAGGTCGTGTGCAATTTGCAAGGTACATCAGAGCTCCAATTGCACTTAGATATGGTACTTCAGGACCAAGTATCTCTTCATTTTCCTCATGTGGTCGGAATGGATCATTTTCAATATTAAGTGACCTTACAACCATGGGAGTACTGAGTGGAGTTGCCTTATCCATGTTAAATCTTTTTAACACTCTTTTGGTATATGTGGATTGGTGCACAAATATACCCTTTTCAGAATGCTCAATCTGAAGGCCAAGACAATACTTTGTCTGCCCGAGATCTTTCATCTCAAATTCTCCTTTTAAATAATCTGATGCTTTCTGTATCTCATCATGAGTTCCGATTATGTTTAGATCATCAACATATACTGCGATTATTACAAATCCAGTTTCTGTTTTCTTAATGAAAACACATGGGCATATAGGATCATTTACATATCCTTCTTTCGTTAAATGCTCACTGAGACGATTATACCACATACGTCCAGACTGCTTTAACCCATATAATGATCTTTGCAATTTTATTGCACATACCTCTTTTGGTTTAGAACTTAATGCTACAGGCATTTTAAAACCATCAGGAATTCTCATGTAGATATCAGTATCTAATGATCCATATAGGTATGCCGTAACGACATCCATAAGACGCATTTCTAGATTTTCATCAGCTGCCAGACTCATCAAGAATCTGAACGTGATTGTATCCATGACAGGAGAATACGTTTCCTCGTAGTCTATTCCAGGTATTTGTGAAAAACCTTGGGCTACGAGACGAGATTTATATCTCGTGATCTCATTTTTCTCATTTCGTTTGCGAACGAAAACCCACTTAGATCCAACTGGTCTCACATCTTTGGGTGTGAGCATAATGGGTCCAAAAACCTTTCGTTTATTAAGCGAATCAAGTTCGACTTGTATTGCATCTTTCCATTTTATCCAGTCATGTCTTTTTTGACATTCATATACAGACTTTGGCTCTGGATCTTCATTTTCCTCATTTATTTCTTGTGACACAAGATATGAGAAAACATCATCGAGATCATCTATTTCTTTTCTTTTCCATATCTTTTGATTATGGATATAATTGATAGAAATCTCATGATTTTCTTCTGGATTTTGATGCTCTACATTATCATGGGTCTCATTATTTGTTTCCTCCAAAGTACTTTCTGCTACTTTGGGTGTTTCATGAGTTTCAACTTTCTTTTGTTTCTTATGATTCTTAGTCGTAGAACCAACGGGCCTACCACGCTTCCGGCGTGTTTCAGGCTCACATGTATCATCTGCTTTCCCACGTTCTTGTGGTATTTCAATACGAGCAGGAGCATTTGCAGCTGGTATATGAGATTTAGTTACCGTTTTGGTATCCGCAAATGCATCAGGAAGTTGATTTGCTATGCTTTGCAAATGTATAATTCGTCGAACTTCTAGTTCTGACTCTTTAGTAGGAGGATCAAGGTGTAACAAGGATGGTACACTCCACTTGATTTCCTTGCCTACTTGTTTATTTTCTCCCATAGAATCGGGAACACTTTTTCATCAAAGTGACAATCGGCAAAACGTGCCGTAAAGACATCACCTGTCTGTGGTTCTAGGTATCGTACAATTGATGGAGAATCACAACCAACATATATTCCCAACCTTCTTTGTGGTCCCATCTTTGTGCGTTGTGGTGGTGCTATAGGCACATACTAGTCCTGGGCGTTCGGACTTTGGTTCGGTTTCGGATCGGATGTATCGGATTTCGGATTTTTCGGATTTGAGCTACGAAGATCCATTCGGTTTTTCTCATATATCGGGTCGGGATCGGTTCGGAACCACTCGGGTTCGGATCGGTGCGGATAAAAACTTAAACATCCACATTGATCCGAAAATATAATCGGTTCGGATAAGATCGGTTTTTTTGAATCCGAAGACCGATTAATCAGGCCAAATAAAGTAAAAAAAAGACTTAGATATTGGTCTTAATTCATAAAACAACAATAACAAAGTTTAAAACAACAATAACTTCAAACTCATAAGTTCAAACAAAACAAAATAAATGAAACCGAGATCAAACGAGATGAAAGTTCAAATTTCAAACACAAACAAAATAACACCAATTAAACTGAGATAAAAGTTCAAACACAAACACATGTAGATTCACGTAGAGAGTCCAAAATCCACACCAATGTCGAAAGCTTATTGTGTGATCTCCTGCAACGAAACATAAAACATAAGATATACAAATCTAAAGTTTGTCACAAACTCACAATCTACAAAATTGTCTGACTAACCTTTTGGACTAGTGATTCATAGTAACTTAGTCTTGTTGTGGGACTGATGCATCTTCATTTTCTGAAAAAAAGATGCAAGTGATTGTTAATATACATAATGAATAGCCGCTTCAAGTAAGCAATGGAACCAAGATAAGAAATTTATACCTCTCTCAAGTCTGTCCACCTCTTCAAGATCAGCAAGTACTTGTGCATTTGTAAGCACTCTTGACTCCATCCGAATGTCTTGATGCAGCCATTGTTCTGTGCACATTAGAACTTCGACCATGTAATGACTGAGACAACTTCTATGCGGTTCTAGGATCCTTCCACTAGTGCTAAACGCACTCTCAGAAGCAACAGATGATACTTGCATTGCCAGCACATCACGAGCAATCTCAGATAAAACAGGATATTTGCCACTGTTTTTCTTCCACCATGATAAAACATCGAACTCAATCCCGACCATCAATTCAGGACTATCCACACTTTCTTTTAGATACCTTTCCAACTCATCTCTTCTCTCTCTGACTCCTATTTCGTTGAGCTTTCTTTTGTACCTAAGGTCCATCCTTTGATATCCTAACCCATCGTCAGCTAATTCAACTCCATCAGAAGATTGAGACTGAGAAGACTGTGATGATTGTGTAGCTTGAAACTGTCCCTCTTGATCATCTGCCCCATTAACATTCACATATCTCGCACTATACTCTGTAAACAAGCTTCTCAAAATACTCATCACCGAATCATGGAGCTCCATAGACTCAGTTGAATCCTTCCCATATAGCTCTTCAAAACACATCTTCGCAAGTTCCAGCTTCTTGGTGGGATCAAACACGGTTGCCACAATCAACATCTTGTTCAAATTCTTTAAACCATCCCAATACTTGTCGAACTTCTTGTACATTTCTGTAGCCTTAGACTTCAACTCATAATCAGAGCTTTTCCCGAGTGCCAACAAATTTGATGCTATTGTGACAATCTCCTCATAACACTTGTGCGCGTTCACCGAAGTAGAAGCTGATACCACCAATGTCGAGTTGTAGAAGATGACAAGAAACCGACACAGCTTTTCTACTGCCCTCCAATCGTTAAACTGAGGTGGTCCAATCCTTTTAACTCCATTATCTACCTCCAAAAAATAGTCGTTGTACAGCTTGTCCTCTATCTCCATCTTTTCGAAAGCAACCTTATACTTCAGGGCTGTTGTCAACATCAAATATGTTGAGTTCCATCTTGTCTTCACATCCAGTGGCAAGCTTCCTCTGCTAAGCTTCCCAGACTCCACTTTCAACTCAAAAGACCTTAACCTGTTCGAATGTGATCTAACATAGGCAACACCATTCCGGATAGCAGTCACATTCGCATCAATTTCAGCCATTCCATGTCTCACTATCAAATTAATGATATGAGCAGTACACCTCATGTGCATAAATTCCCCATCTAAAACTAGAGACTGATTCGAGACTAATGCAAAACTTCTATGGAACTTCCTCAAGGCTGAACTATTGGCTGTAGCGTTGTCTACTGTTACACAAAAAACCTTCTCTATTCCCCAATCAGCAAGACATTCTAGTAAGACAGTTGCGATAGTCTGACCTTTGTGATCCATTATGTGTTTGAATCCAATTATAAGCTTCTTCAAACGCCAAGTTTGATCAATATAATGCACTGTCACTACCATGTAACTCGCACCTGCAAAGAAGCAACAATTAATGATAAGTTTGTTATTGTATAAACTAATACTAAATAGTTTGAACATGAATTACCTGTAGTTTGAGACACCCAAATATCTGTTGTGCAAGAGACTCTTTGTTTGTTGCTTAAGAACCATTTTTTTAGTGTCGCCTTTCTCTGCACATACATCTCAATTATATCTTTCGTTGATGTCCTCCTTGAAATAGGCTTGAACAAGTTGACCTTCAACAATGAACATGAAAACGGGAGTTAGAAATAATAAAAATAGAACAATCTTTAAAAAAGACAAAGAAACGAGAGTTAGAAATACTAACTTTTTTGCAGAAGTGTTTCCAGGCAGCACTTTCAATGAAAGACAACGGCAGCTCCCCTAGTACAATCATCTCATTAGCCGCTTCTCTGCATACACTCTCAGTCACTTTGGCAGTCTTCATAGTTCCTTCATCGTTAATAATTGGCTGTTTCCCATCTTTGCCATTTAACCACGCCTGGTGTTGCTTGCAGATCAGAAGGTGGTTTTGCAGATTTGAAGTCCCTGACTTAGTAAGACAAGAAAAATAGTTCTCGCAATAGTTGCAAATGCATCGATCTCGGTTCTCCTTAGTTCTCCTGAAGTGATCCCATACGGGAGACCTTGTTGGGAGTATCCTTTTCACTTTACTTGGCTTAGTAGCACTTCCACTTCCTCCTGCGCTTTCTTTGCGTTTGCCGTGACTGTCCGGTGTTTGTACACAATCTTCATCACTTGCCTGTGTAGAAGTAGTGTCTTTGTCATTGTTGTCCTTGTCCTGATTTGGAGTTGATGTTGAATCCATCTGAAAAAAGGGAACAACGAAACATAACTAAGTAAACATTCAAACTATCAACTACAAACTAACTATCAAACTATGAATAAAAGACTTCTAGCAAAAATAAGCCTTCACATACTTCACTGAATTCATATATCAAACTATCAAAAAATCAACTACAAACTAACTATCAAATTATGACTAAAAGACTTATAGCAACAATAAGCCTTCACATACTTCACTGAATTCATATATCAAACTATCAAACAAAACCAGCTAAATTCCTCATCATCTAACTCTAAGTCGATAATCAAGCTATAAAACAAAAGACTCGCTTATCAAATAATCAAGAACACAAAGTCAATCAAATCTGAAAATTGATTTCAGGGCAAAATTAGTTTGATTATAGAAACTATAACGAGTTAACCACATACGAACAAACATGCAACTAGGTAACAAATTAGTTGGATTTGAATCAAATACATAAGAAAGAAAAACAAACCTCTGATTGAATACTCGAAAGCTCGGATTGAAGTGGCTGATTTTTGGCCATTGTGGATTGGGTTCTATATAAAGACAATGTTTTTGAGCTGTTGAGCGTGAAAAACGACACTAAGCGTGATAGAATTTCTCTTGTTTCGAGTCAAAACCTTCGATTTTGATGACAGAATTCGAACATGCAAGAGAAGATGAAGAGAAGCGTGAAGCTTTATCGATATGAGGATTGGGTTTTCTCGTAAGTGTAATAAGTATGTATTAAATATACTCGGTTATTTTCGGTCTTTGTACGGATTTCGGTTTACAACCGAACATATCCATAATCCGAAACAAGCTGAGGGCAACAACCATTCGGGTTTTTCAACAGATCCATAACCGGTCCGAATCCGGTTTTTCGGTTCGGGTTAAGGTGTGGACTTCGGCTTCAGTTTAAAACGCCCAGGGCTAGCACATACACTGCACAACCAAAGATTCTGAGATGGGAAATATTTGGTTCTCGACCAAATGCCAACTGAAGTGGAGAATACTTATGGTATGCACTTGGTCTTATCCAAATCAGTGCTTCAGCATGCAAAATAGCATGTCCCCATACAGAGGTTGGAAGTTGTGATCTCATGATTAATGGTCTTGCAATTAATTGCAGACGCTTAATTAATGATTCTGCCAAACCATTTTGAGTATGAACATGAGCTACAGAATGTTCAACTTCAATTCCCGTTACCATACAATAATCTTTGAATGCTTGGGATGTGAATTCACCAGCGTTATCTAATCTAACTCTTTTAATGGGATAATCAGAAAACTGAGTTCGCAGTTTGATTATCTGAGTTAGAAATCTCGCAAATGCCATATTTCGAGATGATAATAAACAAACGTGTGACCATCTACTGGATGCGTCAATTAATACCATAAAATAGTGGAATGGTCTACAAGGTGGATGTATTGGTCCACAAATATCACCTTGAATTCGTTCAAGGAATTTTGGTGATTCTTTATCGATTTTGGTTGGCGATGGCCTTATGATCAATTTGCCAAGAGAACATGCAGCACATGTCATTTTATTTCCCTGATATATCTCTTGGATTTTCAGTGGATGACCATGTGAGCTTTCTATGATCTTGCTCATCATTGTGGTGCCTGGATGGCCAAGGATTTCTTTTGATCACAAGGTTTGATTCAGTTGCATCTATATAAGTATGATGCAAACCAGAAGGGAGTTTTGGGAACTTCTCCAAAATATGCCTTTTGCCAGATATATCAGAAGTTATATACAAATACTTCTTTCCATTCTCAGTTGCAGACTGAGTATCATATCCATGAAGGTATATGTCATTAAAACTCAACAAATTCCTTTTGGAATTCGGAGAATACAAGGCATTGTTTATGGAAATTTTTGTTCCATTAGGCAACATAAAGTTGGCTTTGCCAATTCCTTCAATCACGTCTGCAGGAACTGAGATTGTATTGACAATTATCCTTCTTGGTTTTATATCAGAGAAATATTTATTTTCTCTTAGAATAGTGTGTGTTGTTCCACTATCTATTATGCAAATTTCTTGCATTTTCTTGGATTTTATTCCATCCGCATTTTGATCCATTTCTGTAATTAAGACAAGGATCAATAAAGAGAAAGTGAAATTTATTCATAGAAACACACATGATAATTATACATTAGTAATTATAAGAAAACAACATTATTTGTTTTAAAAACTGAAAAAAACGTAATAATTATACATGGCTTATTTTGAGATATTACAAGCATATCAATTTTCCATCATCATGGTCTCATCAAAATCGTTTCCAAATTCGGAGGAATCGAGGTACGTTGTACCCTCAAAGTGTTCTGTAAGGTTCACTTCTTTCCCTTTGCCTTTAATTGACTCTTGGTACAATTTGCAAAGATGTGGGGGAGTTCGACATACATGGGACCAATGTCCTTTCGATCCGCACCTGAAACATACATTTTCTTGTTTCTGGGTGGAACTCCCTGGGAGTTCTTTTCCCTTTGGGAATTGTTCGGATTGGACTCATCTGTATGATTTCCTCTCTTGTGGGTTATAATTTCTCCCACGTCCTCGATTAAATCGTCGACCACGGCCACGGCCTCGGCCACGACCACTGCCACGAACACGACCATGATAGGTTTGATCCTTTCTCTCCGGAAATTTTACATCCGTGGTATTTACTTCAAGAAATGCCTTGCTTCCTGTTGGCCTAGAATTGTGATTCTTTATGAGAAGTTCACAGTTCTTCTCAGCTAGTAGGAGCGTTACCATTAGCTCAGAAAACCTAGTGTATCCACGACTCCTGTAGAGTTCTGCAAGAACACGGTGTTCTTTATATAATGTCGTATAGGTTTTCTCTAGCATTTCTGCCTCAGTGACAGGTTTATCACAATATTTTAATTGTGTCACAATTCTTAGAATAGCAGAATTATAATCTTCCACTTTCTCAAAATCCTGAAATCTCAGGTATTTCCACTCGTCGAGTGCATGGGGGAGAGTTATATCTTTTTGGTTGTCAAACCGCTCTTTCAGAGCTTTCCACAGCTGTGCTGGGTCTTTTATATTAGCATAATCATGCTTAATATTTTCATCGACATGTTTTCTGAGGAAAACTATCGCTTGTGCCTTTTCATGGGCAGGCGATTCGATGTTTTCTTTTATAGAGTTTGGAATTTTTTTTTCATCTCTAAATGGAGTTCGACATCAGTCGTCCATGCGATGTAATTTGCTCCGGTAATCTTTAGAGCTGGAAATTGTAGCTTCTCAACTTTTGCCATTTTGATTTTCTAAAACAAAATCATAAAACTTTATTAGTGCGGTAATAATCACTCATTTAAAATGAGCCGTTTACATGAGTAATCCAAGCAATTACAAGGAAAAAACAATGCACAAAAAGTAAAACAACTATTAAGGAAAATTCTGCCGGAGTAAAATCTCCCATGCAAAGACCATAAATCGATGTAAAAGTTACAATCGCGCAGAAAATTAAAAGCAAACGGATCATTATTCTCATCATTCTTACAAAAAATTAGATGAAAAATATTTGTGAAATATTTGAGAGAAGAAGAGAGAAGATATGAAATCGATGAGTGAAATGAAATAAGTGAGGGATGAGTTTATTTATAGATCGAAAAACACTGTTTATGGCCGTTGAAAAACACTGTTCATAGCCGTTGGATGTAGCCGTTGGAGAGTAAAAATTTTGTGAAAAATTCTTTGTGACCGTTATGAAAAGGGCTACCAGAAAAACTGAATTTTTGATTAAATCCGTACTACTTCTTCCCAGTTGGACAAGAAGGTTCTCTTTAACGGAACAGGGGTTCCTGGAGATGTACGTTGATATGAGTCTAGATTTATTCGCCTGAGGAATAAATGAGACCGCAATCTTATTTTGAACACAAAAATATGCATATTTAATTTATAATGATTATAATATAAACAGATATATAATCAGAAAATTATGGTGATATAATCATCCACATTAAACAATAAATAAATATGCGGTGGCTTAGTCATCCATTATAATATTAACAATAAATAAATAATTATGGTGCTTTTAGCAGCCATGATATAGTGCAAGTAAATTAAATAACGAGGCGACAAACCGCCCACGATAATATTAAGTAAATAATGATGCGTTAAACAACCATTACAATAATAATAAATTATTATATAGGCGGGTATCCCGGCCATTATAACAGAGTAAATATTACATATATATAGCCCATATCGTAGAACGATCGTGCTGATAACGTGTTATAATAATAATGATAATTTATTATATCGGAAATAATAAATAAAGACAAAAATTTAATACCCGCAAAGTAAATGATACTGAGATGTGAAGGGAGAGATGAGAGAGAGGATGAGAGAGAGTTTCTTTTGTTTTTAAGAGGAAATTGGTGTGTTTCAATCGAACGAAAACGTTCTATATATAGAAATTTTACTGTGCAAATAGTGACAGTGGGCTCCACAGACACGAATAATTCGTTTCTTTCGGCGCCGTGGTTTTTGAAATTTGTAACAATTTATATATATATTTTTTTTTATTAAACTGATTAATATATTAGTTTCACGATTCGCGATTTAGGATGAATACACTGGAGTTGGAAAATTATTTCACTCAAAAGTTAATTTGTAGGTCAAAATGAAAAAAGTCAAAAGGATAATTAACCACCTACATAATCGTATGATTCTTATCCAATTAATGTTCGAACGCCGTAAATTATGGCGGCATAAATGATTCTTGTTTAAAGGCGTGGTTTGTTTTTGAGAAATAAAACTGTCATGCAATGATTTTGAATTTGAAGTAATTTTTAATGATTTTTTTTTTCTTTTATGGACATGTTTTTGACTGTTTATTATATATAATAAATTTGATTTGAAACTCAGTAGTTAATGTTATTGATACATCAAACATTAACATTTATACCAATCACCAGCATCATATTTGATGCTCTGTATCGATTATATTGTTGTAGAATGTAAATTAACTAGTTGCATAATTCAACTAGACTTTATCGTATGCAAACATTTATGGAAAAACATAATAAAATTTATAGTGAAACTTAGATTAAGTTTTTTTTTTGTTTTTTTTCTGTCATGAGTACCAAATGAAAAAAAAAAACTTTATTTATTTTGTTGTCAGTGGTTTAATACTATAGATCTAACAGTAGCTTTATATTGCCAAACAATTATGTTTATTTTTGGTGTTGATTTAACAACATTTTCCACAATAGGTGGCTAACGCAAAATCTTAAACATTGTGATTTATAGTGTTTGAAATCTTGTTTTCTCATTGGTGTTTAGGCTTTAGAGGCTTTAGACCACTTAATTTCTTTGTAAAGTCATGAAAGTCAAAATTTTGCCAATCACTGTTTTAGGCTTTAGACCACTTAAACTTTTTTCTAAAGTCTTCAAATCCATTTTTGAAAAAATTTCTTCTATTTTGTTCATGTTTTTCTAAAATCATGGCTCCGATTGATAACGTTGCTGTTAGGGCTTTAGGCGTTAGGCTTTTGGCTGTAGAGATTTTGGCTTTAAAGACTTTTGGCTGTAGAGATTTTGGCTTTAGAAATGTGATTGGTATCAAAAGCTGTAGAGACTGTGGCTGTTAATAAACTTTTACCAAAAAATGTTTTTGTTAAAATTATTTATTATCTAAAACGTAATTGAAATTGCAAACAATAATTTATTTGGTATTAAAATTTAACTTAAAAACTACAATTTTATTAAATAAAATAAAAAGAATTATTAGGAAAGTAGACTAATATAAAATATCTAACGACTTTTAGCCCATATAGCATTTCCAATCTCATCTCGAACACGTGATTTTTTCATCATTCCACATGATCTTTTTCTATAAACATTCTACAAAAAAATACATATTATAATATAGCATAATGTACACATAAATTTTTTTAATTTTGATTTTTCTAATACTAGTCTTAAATAATTCTCTTAAATAATACCATGGCATTTTTCTAGTTTTAAATATATATATATATTTAATTTGTTTTGATGAAAAAAGATAAAACTTTAAAAAAAAATGGTTCACGAGAGTTGGGTTGAAAAGTGAGGAGAGAGAATGTTTAAAAGCCTCAATATATGGCTTTAGAGAATGATGAACAAAAAAGAAGAAAAACTGTAAAAGTGGCTTTCATGGCTTTAGAATTTTCTAAAGTCTCAAAAGTGTGATTGGCTAAAGTTTGGCTTTAGAATTTTCTAAAGTCTCTAAAATCCTCAAAGTCTGTTTACCAATCGCTACCCATATTTTGAGGCTTTAACTAAAAGCTAGGGCTTCTAAAGCCAAATTCTCTATAACCAAATTCTAAAGCAACAGCATAAAGCCACAGCCATAACCAATCAGAGCCTAGTCGTGTATTGTATGGATCTAATTGTTGTTTATTATAAGTTAATTGCATAATTTATCTAAACTTATGATATGCAAATATTTATGGAAACATGTAATTATTATTGTAGTGAAAAAGAATTGTATTTTTGTTGTTTTGTTATTGGTTTAATGTTATAGTTCGCTAATTATGTTATATTATCAAACAATTATGTTTATGTTTATATTGATTCAACGACATTTTTTAGACAAAATGTGGTTGACACAAAATCTTAAATACTGTGATTTATAGTGTTTGAACTTTGCCAAAGAAACTGTTAACTAAATGTACTCTTAAATCAACAACGAGGAACATGATTTGTTTTACCGATGTACCAACAAAACGATCAATAAATAGTCGTTATCGTTTATCATTACGATCACTAGCGTTAGTCGTTGTGAATCTTGTGATCCATCAAAAGTAATCAATATGGGCTTTAGGCCCAAACTATTCTATTTAATAAAGTGGGTTTGGGCTCAGAGCAAGGAAGCCCAAAAAGCTCTCAGCGAGCAAATAGATTCAAAATTTTGACTTTTGTTTTTTGTAAGAAGTTAAGAACTCAGAGAGTCGCGATGATTCATCGCTTAAAGGATAAGAAAATATAAATTATAGATAGAGAATTGATAGTTAAGAAAGTGACAACCGCTAATAACATGAGGATGGAGGAGAAAGAAGGAGAAGAAGAGCAATGGCGATCACGATCGGTTCACGAGATTCTAATGATTGTTCTCCCTTACCTTCATTCTCTGTTCGAGTTTCTCTCTATGAGCGGCGTTTCTCGGGTGTTCCGAAACGCGATCAGAGATGAAACCTTGTTATGGACGAAGGTCGTTGTTGAACCACCGTTGAGTTCTCGTCTAACCGATGATATTCTGTGGGAGTTCACTTCGAAATCCGCGGGAAAATTGGACACTCTGATTCTCCGACAGTGTCGTAGGATCACCGACAAGGGACTTCGACGTGTCGTCGACGCTAATCCTCTTATCAAAAAGGTACTTTGGTCAATTCCTTCTTCAAGATTCGGTTGAATCATAGTGAAACCTTAGGAATGAGATCAGTTCTGGAAAATACTTGATTGGTTAGTGCAGAGTTGGGATCTTTGTGTGTTTTTTCTTACTTATCTGGAGAGAAATTAAATACTTCTCTGATTGAACTTTATTTCTTAGTTAATTGTGCCGGGATGTACGGAGTTAACTCCAGAAGGAGTTGTGAATTGTGTTGCAAGTTTGACGAAGAACAATCATAAGGTGGAGACAGTTCATGTCAATGGCGTCGGCTTCACTAAAACCATCTCTCAGCAGTTTCTACTTACCTTCCTCAAGAGGGAGTAATCGACGTCGAGATCTGTCCCAAATGCAACGAAGTCAGGATGATCCCGGTTTGCGCAAGAGGATCTTGTGTAAGTACATCGACGATTTTTGTTGCTTACACATTTTCAAAGGAAGAGTTAATTGTAGTGTTTTGAGGTTCTTGACTAACAGTATATGTTTCTTTGGTTTGAAGAAACGTGAGAGGACGAAAGAACGTAAATGCAGGGGATGCTGGTATTGTATCGCTAGATGCATGGAGTGTGGAGTGTGCCTCGGACCAGACACTGAGAGTGAAGAAGCAGCGTGTGGTGGCGACGTTCTGTGTCTTGAATGTTGGCTTGTGCTTCCAAAGTGCAGCTTCTGCAATAAACCCTACTGCTCAAGTCACAGCAGCTTGCGAAATGATAATGCAACCACTGATGCAGCGGCTCAACCTAGCTTTGTATGCCAAGCTTGTCACTTCAGGGCAGGTGCAAACGCATATGACGCTTTCGACTATCAAATCTAAAACTCGTGTTGTTTTGAAGCCAAACTTGTTCCACAGAGCCGATGTAAGCGCATATGATTCTTTCGACTATTAAATCTAAAATTACTTGTTGTACTCTAAATCTTTGTTCATGTTTTTAATATGAAACCGTTGGATTATGAAATATGCAAACACATTTATTGGGTAATAAAAATAAATAAATAACCTTTCAGCACAGAAATTAGTAACATCATCCATTTATCATGGTGAAGCAGAACCTACAGAACTTCCTTAAATAAACTTCTTCTAAAGGAAAAGAACAACAAAATTGGGTAGACACGTAGACACAGACAGAAGAAAACCGTTGAGCTCTTTTTCACTCATGTGATGCAATAAATAAGTTAAAATTAAGAAACAAGCACCAAAAATTAGTTCTTTTTCAGAGTTTCTACAAGAATACTAAGGCAATGATCAGTAGCAGCGAGAGAATTGTTAAATCAGTAAACGAAGCGTGAAGGTGATAGAACTGAGGTATGCAGCCAGATGTTGTGGAGTTTGCTGAAGGGGCCAAAGCTCTGGTGTTATTTCCAAGTGTCTGATTGCTTTTTGCACTGCAAAACGTAGAGAAAATTGTGACCATACAACACCAGTGAGATTGACTCATTCGAATATTTCATAAAGTTTAGAACTTTTGTAAGAAGAAAGTTACCTTCCAGGAAACACACACGTTCCTCGACCTGCACAGAGTAACAAAAGAAGACAAACCTCATTTTCAGAAACAGAAAAAAAAAGATAGCCACTTTGCAAACAGATGAAATGACAGTGTTGAGAGGTGTCCACATACTTGGATCAGTGGTGGTGACCGTAGCAACTCCTTTGAAATCACAGCTTCCTGAAGCTTTCCCCATCTTCTGGTAATAAGCATTAAACGCGTAAGTAGCATGCGCAACCACATCGTCCGGCTCGTAACACGCCTCACCCTGCATCAGCGCCGAGCAATCTACTTTCCCTGGACCGCAAGCCCAATCAAGAGCCGCCTGAAGCATCTTCTTGTCAACTTTCTCCTTCGCTATACAAAACGTCTGGTTCGTAGTATCATTCGCCAGAACCGCACCAGCACCCGCCAAACGCAGCCTGTAAACCGGAGTCCCGTTTGTATGAAACAACCCCCAGTTCTTCTCAGACAAAGGTCCAGGCCTCAAGTCTTCATTGTAGAGCTCGTAGATGTATGTAGTAACCGCGGTTCCAGGGTGTTTCGGTGTCCCTGTCTTGTTGATCACGTGCTGAATCAAATTGCTGTTGTATGTGTTTGCGTTCTCCACCGTCGCGTCGTGTTCTGGACCATCTCCCTTGGAGGGCCAACCAGACTCCGTGACCACGATGGGAATGTTGGTGAAGTTGAGATAAGACATAGCGAAGTAAGCCGCGTCAACGATCGCATCAAAGACGTTCGTGTAATGCAACAACGTGTTGGCGTCTACAGCTTCTTTATTGGCTTGGAGAGGCTCGAAAAGCGCGTAGTCGAGCGGTATAACGCCGTTGGACTGAACGTAGTCGAAGTACGGGTACACGTTGAGCATCAACGGGGAACCAGTGGACTGTAGGAACTTGAGGAGAGGGACGATGACTGGATCCCAAGTCTTGTTGAAGAAAGCTTGAGAAGGAGGGAAAGAATCAAGAATGATGGTTGAAGAGTGTGGCGTCGATACTTTGATCTGACGGTCGAGGTTAGCCGTGACGAGAGCGGATTGTATGTATTTGAGGGCCGAGACGAGGACCGAAGCTGCGTTTGGTAGGCTGGTTAGGACTTCTGAACCGACCGCGATTGCGGTAATGTTGGTCGCGGGGTAATAAGCGGCCACGTTTCTAGCGACCCAGTTGGCTGCGGTTGCGTTTGATTGGCTGATTCCGAGAAGCTGGTCGTTTGGGACTGAAATTATAACTTGAACGCCAGTGTGAGCAAACGCTAGGAGCATCGAGCGGTCTGCGTCGTAGAGACGGACGCGGTTTATGTTCTGTGATTTGAGAAGTGTTACCACTTGTGTTGGACTTGGCATGTTTGTGACTTCTGTGCCGATATTCACACCGATTAAAGAATCTGAAATAAGTACGAAATGTTTAGCATATCATGTTTCAGTACAATTCTCGCATGAAAATCAGTCAATTGGTCGGTCCAATTCTCAATAATAATCAACATTTTTAAAAGGCTTAATGCAAAGAGTCTCAAAGTTTTCTACTAAGTATGTGGAAACACTAAAAGAGAAGTTTAATGGCTGGTGAGCAAAAGTCAAAACTGTCCTTGGGAGTAAGGCTTATGGGTTCAACAAGCTTGGAGGGCAGTTTTGTCTACTTCTAATATCTGAGAAGAGAGTACTGGAAATGGAAGCATATGAGCTGGGATGCAATACCTTGAGATTCTCATTCCCATCAAAAAGATGGAAGATTGTCAAAATTAAAGAACTAAGGTTTTTGATAAAGTCTTCATTTTTTTTTGGGGGGGAGAAACTAAAAACCATAGATGAAATGAAATCACGAATCAAAAAATGTAAAAAAACTCCCTGAGATATATCAGATTTTTCCTTCTTTTCTTTGAATTATTAAGTAATATTTACAAAATGAAGTGAGGAAAAGGAACAACACATAGTAAACAGACATTGTATAACAGAGAGATCTCTCCTCCAGCGAAAGAACACACAGAGAAAGAGACAAAACCCAAAGATTCCAGGTTTTTTATTTCTCCAGGAGAGAGAAGAAGAAATCACAGAAAAGGGTTTTAGCTGATTTGAAAGATTCATGAGAAAGGAATTTCAGGAACATTTACCTTGAGAGAGAGCAGAGCTTGCAAAGAGGAAAAGGAAAAGGAGGAGAAGAGCAGCCATTGATGGAGCTTCTCAAATCTTGGCGATGCTTTGATTTGCTTCTGAAGCATAAAGACAAGACAAGTCTCGAGGGTTCTCTGAAGTAACCCACGAGAACAAAATCCAACCAAGACAAAATATATTTATATATATATATATAATAGATATATAGAGAAAGAATCAGTTCGCTTCAAAAGATTTATATATAACCGAAGCCTAAAGGCTAAAGTGGGTTTCTTGAGTTGTTTTCCTTTTCTTAATTTGCTGAAAAAGATGTCTCGTACCACAAAATAATAGTAATTCTTTATTTTTCGGTGCGAGATTAAGGCTTTTTATTAAATTCTGTTTTCCTCTAAAACTATCCTTATAAATTAGGCCTGGGCGTTCGGGTACCCGTTCGGGTACCCGTTCGGGTTCGGGTCGGGTCCATTCGGTTTTTCGGGTTTGAAGATTTAGGACCCATTCGGGTATTTTAGAATTTCGGTTCGGGTTCGGATTCGGTTCGATTCTATTCGGATTCGGGTCGGGTACCCAAACATTTATAAGAAGAAAATAAAAATTAGTTAAATTTAAATATAAATCAATTAAATTTGACAAATATAACTAAAATTTTCATATATTCTATTTATTTTTGATATTTTAGTTATTTTTATCTAAAAGTAATTCATATATTTAGATTTATAATTATAATTTAGGATAAATAAGCTATATCAAATCTAAATATTATTAATATTTTAGGTATATAATTGTATTTCGGTTATTTCGGGTACCTATTCGGTTTCCGGTTCGGATCGGGTTCGGGTTCGGGTTTTCGGATATTGAAATTTAGGACCCGTTCGGGTATTTTACGAATTTCGGTTCGGGTTCGGTTCTCCTTTTTCGGTTCGGGTTCGGTTCGGTTTTTCGGGTTCGGTTTTTTTTCCCAGGCCTATTATAAATCATCACCTTTTTAATGAATGTTCTAGGATTCTTTTCGTTTTCCTTCAAATTTGTGGTAAATAAATTAAATTGTGTTTTGTTTTATTGGCAGCGTTTTTAATTATTTATGGCTTCTGCTGTAGCCTGTAGTGACAGTGAATCACAGTTGATTCAGTTCAACGGTCATTTTATGCACTTTTTTTTAATAGAAAAATCGGTTTTGTCTTTTAATTTTTATTCTCGACTCGTCATATTATATTCAACGAGTAATCATTTTTCTGTTTTTTTCTTACAAATAATTTTTTTTCTTTTATAATACACGAGAGATTCTTGAATCACCTGCAATTTTACAGGCTGGAAATTTTTGTGTTGCTTTTGTCAGTCCTTTTGTTGTTTCTCTTTTCTCCTTTATTTTGTTATTTTCTTCTTGCCATTTCGGGTCTAAATAATGTTCGTATCTTTTAAACTATGCACCTGACTTCGTTCTTATATAATTTTTTTATGTTAACTTATAGTCGTCATAGGTATTGTTTTAGTTTTTCAAAGCCAAAGTCAGAAAGATTATTGTTTTTGTTTGTTCTTTTAATGTATGTTAGTATGGGATGTGCGAAAACAATGATACGTGGAATATATATATATTATATATATATATGATTGTGTGCTTTCCCTTTGGGCTAATAATTCCCTTTGGGCTAATAATGGGCTGGGAAACATAAGTTTGGGTAGGCCCAATATTACCGTGACGGTAAATTTCACTATCCGGGTCGGGTGATAGGATTCAAAATCAACTCTCTATCTTCATCTAAAACCCTAAAAAACTTGCTTGATCAGCATCCGCCATTAACAGGAGTTCGACGTCGTTCAAAATTCAAGACATTCGAATCTATCAGGATGGGCAAACCGAACAAAGGGTTCGTGTTTTCTTCTCTCTTGTTCGAACGATGATAATCTGGGCTCAGATTTTGTTGTTAATGGATTTGATTCACTGATACCAAGTTTCTGACGTTTTACCCCAATTTCAGATCGGAAACAGCTTCTAAAGCTGATAAGAAACTTGAGAAGAAGCTTCAGTTTTACACAAGTAATCCCAGATTGTGTCGAATTCGAAGCAAAAACCAGATTGCAATGTGTGTTTATGTCTGAAAAGTTAAAAACTCTCTAAGATTTTGTTTGTTTAATGCAGAGGTCAAAGACACACTTACTTCTTTGTCTGTGCAAAAGGAGATTGGGAAGGTAAACACCGTTTTTAATAAATCTCCTACGAAAAAATGTTTCAATATTTATCCCATTGCAGAAAGTAGTAACCTCTGTTAGCTCCTTAAGAACGTTGCTGTACTGCAATCTCAGTGTTTTGTTCTTAGCGTTGCTACTGAAACTTGCAAATTCCAGATGTTCTTAGTTTAAAAGCTTTGAACTTTTTTTTTTTTTGCTATAAGATTTGCTAATAAGGGAAATTCTAACCATGGTTTGATCAGAAGAAGAAAAGCCGTAGCCGCCAAAAGAAACTAAAGGCGTATGATCTCTCCACCCTCTCGGAGTTTCTTCCAGAGTTTAATGCTTTGCAGAAATCTGCTCGTCCTGCACCCGACTTGAAGATGAACTGCAAAAGACGACAAGAGCTCGTGTATGTCTCCCTTTCATTGATGCTTTAAACTTTCTTTGTTGCGATATGCATCTGAAAAGGTTGTATTGTGTTTGTGTGTGTAGATTGACGGAAGGGGAAAGATTGAACAAGGTTCTAGACCATCCAGCTTTTCAAGCCGATCCAATTGGTTCGATATTTCAGCATCTGCAGAGTGAACAGCCACCTGTGGTGGAAGAGAAACC
Source organism: Isatis tinctoria (assembly GCA_010577795.1). NCBI lineage: Eukaryota > Viridiplantae > Streptophyta > Magnoliopsida > Brassicales > Brassicaceae > Isatis > Isatis tinctoria. The sequence goes on along the minus strand of CM021250.1, from coordinate 9,821,218 downwards.
AAAGAAGAAGGCTAACATAAACGGAAGCAAGAGAAGGAAATTGAAGAAGGGAAAAACAGTATCCATGGATTTCTGATTTTGTTTTGAGTTATAGACAGAAAGTTACTACTGTCTTGTATTTTGTTCTAGTAGAAGAGCAAGATTTTGGGATATGATGAATCTTCAAACTTGATTGTTATTATTGTGCAAATTACACAATCTTTTCCCATAAAACCATATAATGTGCTCGAATCACAAACACAGAATAACTAATCACACCATAAAAAAAATCTTGTGAGAAACTCATATGAAATCATGAGAGTGGTTCGCTGATCTCCAGGAGTTCATTGCAGAGACCAGTAAAGACGAGGGAGTCACTTTCGATCGGTCTAAACTTGATGAGCGCTGACGGAACAAGTTCTTCGTCCTCTAAGGTTCTTGGTTTCTGTCCCGGGGCTGCAGTATGTGGAATCACACGCCGTTTAACCAGGACAGGATCCAGAAGCTCGAACTGCAAACTTGGTTCTTTCAAAGCAGAGCTCACAAACTGAAAACAAAAAATATCAAAACTTTTGTCTTAGCTGAGACCTGAGAAAAACCAAATCGATGTGGCCATTCTAAGAGATTTAGTATTGACCTCATAGAGAGCAATGGTTGGTTCCCATGGAGCAAACACACCTTGAAGCACAACTCCATCGGGAAACTGTACTCTTATCATACTTCTTTTGTATCTCTTTCTTGCTGCTTTCGCTTGTTTCTCCTTGTAAGATCTTGGGATCAAAAGCTGTGATTCTGCAAGCTTTTTCCTCCTTAAATCCGCTTCTCGTTTTATTTCATCCGCAGAGAGGCTATAGAACGAATCAGGCACCTCTATTCTCGACGCTACGTTCTCAGCAACCGAGAAGAAGACACGAATCTAGACCAAGACACACAAAAAAAAAAAAAAAAATATTCTAAGAACACAAGTAACAAACTAAACGGATTCTGTCCCAATCTATAAAAGACCTTAATGATTCAATTCAACAGTTCATCAAGGAAACAACTTTTACCTCTCTATCTATCTTCTTTGGAGCCACTGGTTCCTCTGCTGCTGAAGATCCTGAAACCTCACCTTTTCTAGGGACATCCGTCTTTCTGTTTTCCAAAATCCCGACAACTTTGTTGATCAACTGAGATTGTTCTTCTCCGGGAGCTTCCATAACAGCCCAAATCTCGTCGTTTTCCTCTTTCAATTCGAACCCAACAAGCTCAAGAAGCTCAACACCACCCGCAACATCACCAATAGCTTCCTTAATCTTAGCATTGCTCATTCTAATCTTCCTAAACTTGGCGTTCTCAGGCTCTTTCACTACGTTCTTAAGCAGCCTAAGCAAAACATCAATCGAGCTCTCCGTTGGTTTCCCAGAGAGATACACAACCACAAGCCTCTCCGTTTCGGATATGTCCTTATCCTTCTGGGATGCAGATTCGTCTCCGTTGGTGGTGTCCCCGAGACAGCTCTCCACGTGGAGGGAGACTTCTTCCTCTGATTTGAAAGGATCACCACAGATCGGACACTCGAACATGTTCAGAGAATATCCGTTCTGAGATCTGTTCGACGACGTGATCAACGCGCCGTATGGGTCGAAACCGTCTTGTGGAGGAGCACGAACCGGATCAGGATCCGGATTTCTCGTTGACCCGGAAGATACGGGTTTCTCAGGCAACGGAGCTGAAGATTGGCCACTCGATGAAGGAGGAGGCAGAGAAGGTTTGGTGGGTTTAGGAGTCGGATTCGGATTCGAAGATTGGGGAGGGTTAAACCGGTTTTGAATCGGGTTAACGGGTCCAGAAGAAGATCCGAGAACTCTACCTGAGCCTTTGAATTTGCCGGAGGAAGAAGAGAGATTGACTTTCTTCATGAATCCTTTTAGCTTATCTTTAACGTCATCCATCTTCTTCTCCGTAGAAACAAAGAAAAATCTGAAGCTGCAAACTCTAAACAAAATCTGTTCGAAGAGACTTATCAAATCAGAGAAGACAGGAACGTTCGAAGAAATCAGGGAATGATTTTTCGCTCTGGTCGTCGAAGAATTGTTTGTTCTGTTTTCTCTCTTTTCGTACTTGAAAGCCAAACATTAATGTGACCTTGCTGCGGACCATCTCCAGATATGCCCTAATGGGTCAAAAAATAGTCAATATACCCTCCCTCAAATCAATATACCCTCCCCCATAAATTCTCTCAATCTTACCCTCTACATTATATAATATAATATTCAAATACAACAAAAACTAAAATCAATTAAATTTAATATCCTAACTAATTAAAAAAGCCAATAGGGACCCACTCTCATCTCTCTTTCTCTCTCCCACGTCCTTTTCTTCTTCTTCCTCACCTCTCCTCCACCATTAACATTGAAGAAAAGCTTCAAAGAAATAGGTTAGATGACGCTAAATCTTAAACCGTTTTCGTTTTTATGATTCAATTTTCAAGCTTTATCTATTGTGCTCACCAATATTTCTTGTTTCTTCACAATTTGTAGATTTGTTTCTTCACAATTTGTAGATTTATAATATCAAATTTTTATTCTCGTTTTTAGTGATTTAGATAGCAAATTCATTGGGTAAGTGTGAATTAACCTTAAAATGTTAACGAAAAGGCCATATTGGGTGAATGAGCATAAATTATAGCGATAAAGACGTAAAACCTTTTTTTCTGGGTACTACTGCGACTAAAGATACTATTATGCATAAAGAAAATAACTACGACAACTAGTTTAACTAACACATTATTGTATAACTAAGACAAATGATGTGACTAAACCTACTATTTTGTTCTTTTCAGGGAGCAATAAGTACAAGTCGTTGCACAATCATATATTTCGATCATGGGGGGTATTCAAAGGAAGGTGATGACATGAAATGGATTTCAACAGAAGATAAAATTTACTCTTTAGCGATGAAGACATCTTTGGAGGGCGAATTATAATGTGTTGGTTGAGAGAATTTGCAGAAAGCTTATGATGGATGAAGCTACAACGTAGTTAAAAATTAGTTACTTTCCTTTGGTCTTGAATCCGAAGCGTCCAACTTACATATGGAATGATGAAGATGTGTTTTGTTATCTATTCCAAGTAAATAAAGATCAATGTAGAAGTCTTCTACATGTAGAGTTCAACAAAGATGTTAATCAAAGTCAGAAGCGTGTGGAAGCTTCAACAGAAGATCATGAAACTTATGGTGATGAGGAGCTGGTTTCAAGTGGTAGAGAAGGTAATGATTGTATGATTACAGCTTACACAGATGGCGCTGAAGGATATGAGCAAGTGTATGAATTGTTTTGAGTATAATACAATTAATTCGGATACTAAGCGGTATGTGATAAAATGTTGTGGAGCAAAAGATGGTTGCAAGTGGTCAGTTCGAGTTGCGAAGCATAAGAATTATGATCGTTCATGATTAATACTTACAACAAGTTGCATACATGTTCTCGAGTTACTACAATCATTTTATAGCTTATTTTGTATTATGAGGTATCAGGTACCACTGGTGTAATTGTGTAATTAGAACTCATATTCGTGTAGTTTTTAGTTTGGTACGACTAGGATAACTGGTTTAACTTTGTATTGTGTGGACGTCTGCGTACAACTAGGTTGACTATGTTTTTGTGAGACGACTGGACTAACTGTGGAACGACTATGTGTTTTTGCTTGGGAATTGCCAAATGTGATTTTAATTCAATTAGGCTACGTATTTAATACATGCACTTAGTAATACTGTCTATTAGAAGCTATTTAGTACTGTTTTGTTTGATGAAATTTTAAATTTCACAAATTTGAAATTTTTTTACAAAACATGTCTTTTAAACCAAAGTAACCTTACACTTATAAGGTGAATGGCACAATATGTTCCCAACTATGAGGGTTTTCGTGCAAATTAAGTATTTTTGACGTTTTTATTGTATGAGAATATGTGAAATGCATCTTAGACCTCTAAAATCATCAGTACTACTACTAAAAGTAGATTTTAAATCGGTACTACTAAAAAAACCTTAAAAGTGCCAAAATACAACTATGTGGTAGGTAGTATTACTAAAAACTTGGGTACTACTATGACCAAAATTAAATTATTTTTTATTTACTAACGGGGTTTACATAACAGCGTTAATTAATGGCATTACTTGACGGCGTTAATATTTTTTTAATATTAAATATAATATTTGTGGGTACAACTTGTACGACTAGTATAACTAAGTGTGTCTTGGATAACTAGTATAACTGGTATAACTATATTGTTTTCAGACACTTTATAATAATCAATTTTAGTTTTATTAGGCTATATATTTAACATGTGCACTTAGTAATATTTAATCTTAAAAACCATTTAGTTTTATTTAGTTTTATGAAACCTTTATATTTGTCAACCAAAAATTTACAAAATTTGTCATTTTAACCAAAATAACATTATGCTTATATGGTTATATAATAACCCAATAACATTAGAACTTCACTCGGCACCATGTTTAAAACATGTTAAATGTGTTTTTAAATCCACCTTCTAAGCTTGTAAACCTCATAAAATGTACCTTCCAAACTTAATAAAACATTATAAAACCTTATAAAAATTTATAATACCTTATAGTACCTTATAAAAAATCATAAAATATACCTTATAAAATGTTACAATACCTTATAATACTTTATAAAATCTTATAAAAACCTTATAACAGTTCAAGCTTCAAATTTAAAGTAGTTTTTTTTTGTGTGCCTATTCTACTATTTATTATGTATAATTTATTTTTCTGTGAACTCAAGTACTACTATGACTAAATTTATATTACTTTTTTAAAACTAACAATGTTAAATAGTACTTCAACCTCTCTTCCCTTTTCATTTCTGGTCACCGACGATCTCTGTAAAAATACTCCAACATCTGAATTCCAAAAAACAACACACACACATGAACCATGTATGCTATAAACTAATAAAAGGGTAAGGAATACATGGTTTAATCCAAGACCTTGCAGAAATGGAGAATGTCCGAACAAAACCGAGTATGTTCTGAAAATCTCCCAAACCAGGAACGTGCAGTTCCCTGCTCTGTGTTTCGTCGAGGACAACCAATCTGTCATCTCCGGCAGTGCTGTCGCCGTCTTTGCAATATTTTAACCGGAAATCCACCGTTAAATCGAAACCTTTGCCAAGACTCTTAACCACGTCTCCGCCGCCGCCTCTGTTCATCTCTGTTTCGTTTGTAGTTAATAAACTGCGAGTATTTTGTAGCCTCTCGAAAGCCACAACAACCCTTCATCGTTTCTGAGACAGAGTCGGAGAGGAGAGAAATATAATTTAGAAAAGATAAGTTTTTTTGTTTCGAGTTTAGCTTCAATGGAAGAGATTACAGAAGGAGTTAACAGCATGAGCTTGGCCGTTGATACCCAGAAGAAAAATCGGATTCAGGTTTCCAACACTAAGAAACCATTGTTCTTCTACGTCAATCTCGCCAAGAGGTACATGCAGCAGTACACCGATGTCGAGTTGTCTGCACTCGGAATGGCCATTGCTACTGTTGTTACCGTCGCTGAGATATTGAAGAACAATGGTTTTGCTGTTGAAAAGAAGATCATGACTTCGACTGTGGATATCAAGGACGACTCAAGGGGACGTCCTGTGCAGAAAGCCAAGATTGAGATAACGCTCGCCAAGTCTGAGAAGTTTGATGAATTAAAGGCTGCAGCCAATGAAGAGAAGGAGGCTGCAGAACTGAAATCTTTTTTGTTTTTGTTTTGTCTGTGTTTCTGTCGACGATCTGATTTCTTCGTTCCGTATCTCGCTGCGTAATGTTAAACCACTTTGATTTGTTTTATTTCGTTAATTTTTGGCTCAGTTTGAATGTTATCTTGGATTGTGTTCTCTGTACCTGTGAACGTTTTTTATTCGAGGACCTTAGTAGGTGTAGTTCAAAAGATTTCGTTATGATCAACATTTTGGATCCAACAAAAAAAAAAAAGACGAAAAAGGTTAAGTGAAAAGGGGAAAAATGTTTGTCTCACGTGATTAGGAAGAGTTAGGTTTTGGATAAGATCCATTTTCGTTTGGGCATGGATGGATAATCCAGTTGGATCCTGTAATTTCTAGGTTTCATTAAACCCTTTTTAGTCATTTCTCTAGTTTCGATTAAAAACAAAAATCAAAAAGAAATTCTGTTTTATAACCAGGTTATATTAGCTTTTGAGAGGAGTAGGAAGGGTATATTTGATTATGGTCCCCTTGCTGCGCCATAACTAATATTGATGGGCCGGTGTGGGCCGGTTTGGGCCGACTATTGTATTGTTTATATTAATTTCGGGCCAGTTGTGGAAACAAATGGGCTTAGTTATACATCTTCTAAAAAATCGATAAAAGGAGAGATTTTTATAGCCAGGACATGCTCATCATCATCATTAGGCCTGGGAAAAAAACCGAAACCGAAAAACCGAACCGAATCCGAACCGAAATTCGTAAAATACCTGAACGGGTCCTAAATTTCAATATCCGAAAACCCGAACCCGAACCTTACCCGAAATAACCGAAGTACAATTATATACCTAAAATATTAATAATATTTAGATTTGATATAGCTTATTTATCCTAAATTATAATTATAAATCCAAATATATGAATTACTTTTAGATAAAATAACTAAAATATCAAAAATAAATAGAATATATGAAATTTTTAGTTATATTTGTCAAATTTAATTGATTTATATTTAAATTTAACTAATTTTTATTTTTTCTTATAAATGTTCGGGTACCCGACCCGAACCCGAATAGAACCGAACCGAACCCAAACCCGAACCGAAATTCTAAAATACCCGAATGGGTCCTAAATCTTCAAACCCGAAAACCCGAAACTCGAATGGACCCGACCCGAACCCGAACGGGTACCCGAACGCCCAGGCCTTTCATCATCATGTAATATTTCTCATTGGCTTCGGTGAGGCTATTTATAGTTGGTGAGGTGAGTTTCAACTTTTGATATCGTAAAATAAATTCATTTGCGGATTAGTTAGCTAAGAAAGCAGTGTTTTGTAATTCATAATTGTCCAAATCTTTTTTTTTTAAGTTCTCTTGTAAATCACAATTGTGACCATAGAAATCAATCAAATTAAGAAATTTAGTTGGGAAAAAGAAGGTATTTCCATGGCTTATTCGGGAAATAGGGAACAAAGAAAATCCTTCTGTTTCTAAAGGTGATAGAGTCTGTTCAACTAATTACTGGTATCTACTAATTATTAGAAACATAGCTCGAGAAGATGCAGTTTAATTTCATGCACGGCTAAAGAGCAACGTTCGGCTAAAGAGTGAATTTTTAGACACAGAGCGTGTATCAGTCAAGTACCAATTCGAACAAGACAAAACTGATGTCTTTAAGAGAAAAAATTAACCTCTCAAGTGCAGCATTGACTTCCCGTGGGTCAATCATCATAGACTATGCGGAGCACGTGGATAATATGCGTGATGGTAAAAGAAAGCTGATTATATTCCATGTCCGATGGGCTTTAATGCAGAATACATAAATATGGCGTGAGGCGGGAACTTTGGGTTATTTAAATGAGTCACCGAAGGCATTAAAGATCATGTCACTTGAAGGCATTAGAGATCATAATCATTAATGCGACCGATTCCCGTAACGTCCCCTCGTCTCTTGTTATTATCTGAGATGGGGTTATATTCTTAGACACTTTATTTTGTTTGTGGGGAAAAGGCGACCTAAATTTTCTAGAAAGTAGTTCCACTATATCTGCCCCAAATGATGTTGTTCTTTTGTGAATTTAGCTTTGGTCATTTATAATTAGATGATATCGAATTCGAATTTATACTTGAAACTATTACGCGTACGTAGAGTGAGCTTCTAAAAGTTGGTGCATGGAAACGCAGTAATGCGTTTGACACTTACATATGGTCTAAGCAACTATAGATAACGTACATATATAAATTAGATTAGAGTGATATATATAGAGAATGGAAATATATACAAACAAAAGATAGTGTAGGGCGTAGTAGATGCTTCTTTTCGGCCTGTGATAAGGTTGGATACGAGAAAATGAAAAAGAAGAAAAAGAAGTGGGAAACATTTTGAAAGAAATATTTATTTATTTTATAAACTAGGGCAATAATTGATGATAGAGAATGTGTCACGTAAGCCGATGGTTCCACCTCGCTATAATGCTTATTCCCCCTACTTTTGTTTGAAACATAATGATATTGATCTGACCACTTTATAAAGTTCTATTTACTATACATATCTATATGTTATAGCATGATTAGTATCAACTTCAATCAACCATAGTACCATACCCACTATTTGAGTACTAACCTTCCTTTAATTTTTATCACATATCTTTAGACTTCGACTTCGTTTTTTTCATAGCCGTTGACGCTCCAAAACAGCAGAGAGTACTAATACTTAAAGAACAAAAAGTTACTTATTTACCGGTAATAAAAAATTGCGTAGCTATAGTTGAGATTGAACAAAATGTTTCTTATTTACGGGAAATATTGGCCAAAATATAAAAAACACTCCGTTATCTCATCTAACAGAATCCACCGTTAATCTGTACCAACCTTCGAACTCGGGTGCAAAGGTCATGGGGAAGGGCTTGTGACCACTAGGACAGAATCACTTTATCGTTATATGCTCAACAATAATGGTACTTCAATGCATTTCTCATTCATTTCATTAAAAATTCTAAATCAAAGCCCAAAAAACTCTAGTTTTGAACTTAATAATTCAGATTATCAAAATTTAAAATAAAAATACCATATATTAAAAGTATTATGATGATAATCTAATTTTGAATTAAAAATTCATAAAAATAGCTAAATAAAATTATTTATTACTATATTTTCTTGTAACTAAAATAATAAATTTCTTAATATAAAAATGGAAAATTCCCTTATTGTAGTCTATATTTTACTTTTAATTTTATTAATGTTTAATACTTTTAATTATTTTTAATAATTAGCATGGTTTATTTGACATTTTCATCGAGTATATGATGTAGGCATCATTAATGTTGATGAACGAAATTAATCAGATAATTTAGCATGATTTTATAATTTTATTTAGTAATAATTAAAATTATTAAAAATAACTAAAATTATTAAACAGTAATAAAATTAAAATTAATAATAAAATATAGAGTACAATCAAAGGAAATTAAATGTTTTTATATTAAGAAATTTATTATTTTAGTTACAAGAAAGTATAGTAATAAATAATTTTATTTAGTTATTTTTATGAATTTTTAATTCAAAATTAGATTATCATCATAATACTTTTAATATATGGTATTTTTTATTTTAAATTTTGATAATCTGAATTATTAATTTCAGAACTAGAGTTTTTTGGGATTTAATTTAGAATTTTTAATGAAATGAAAGAGAAATACATTGAAGTACCATTATTGTTGAGCATATAACGATAAAGTGATTCTGTCCTAGTGGTCATAAGCCCTTTCCCATGTCCTTTGCACCCGAGTTCGAACCTTGGTTGGTGCAGATTTTATTTTTGATCTATAAATTAAAACGACGTCGTATAGTGTTTAACGGTGGATTCTGTTAGAGGAGATAACGGAGTGTTTTTTTGGCCGAGTCAACAACAACTTTGTGGTTTTTTTGCCAGTCAAAAAAAAATTCAGGTATTATTTGGCTACGTATGTAATTCGGGTATACTTTGGTCAAAATGAAAAAGTTGGGGTATTATTTGGCATTTTTCCCAAAGTAAGTTTATCAAAGAATATTATGTGATTATGTGTTTATGATAATTGGTGAGATATAAAAAAAAAAAGAATTGCATGCGGCACTTTATATAACGTTATTATATGAAGATAGTGATACAAATCTAAACGGCGTAAATCTTCTATACATTTGAACAATAGGACTTAAATTAAAGTGGGTCAAAAAGGAAACATCTTTTACGGTTTGAGTGGAGAATACGAAGAATATCTTCGCTTTTCTTTCTCCTTTACACATTTAATCCTTTTTTTTTCCTTGAAATGTTTAATGATACACGAGTCGAGAAGCAAAAGCCCATAACGTAGTTTATTTTCCACCTGAAAAATAAAAATAAAAATAGAGGATGTAAAAAGTCGGATACACCATATAGTGCGTTACTATCTTGGGGTCCATCCATTACAAAATGATCCGTTTATCATATAAACATTTGACTGTGATGATTATGTTCCATTCCATTACGTATATATAAAAATGAAAATAAGTTAGGGACGAGTCATTTTATTTACCTTTAACTCTCTCGCACGAATTTGACATAAAAGAGAGAAAAACGACTAGTAACGTAACTCCAGCAATTAAGCCAACTATGATTGCAAGTGTCTTCTGTATCTCGTCGTCATTATTATCGCGATTCCCACCTAAATCCCAAAACGCTTATCAAATATTGCATGCATGATACTCCTTAACTAATTAATTAGTTTTAAACACAAGCAAGAACCTTAAGAGAAACAAAAGCCACGGGAGCAGAGGAAGAGCTTTACCGTAGCCGTTTGGTCGCGAATGTCCTCCACGCGAAGAGTACCGCGCGGAGCACTTAGCTAAGTAAACGTCACCCCAAGCGGCTATTCCACAATCCGATTTCAGCCGTCCGATCGCTTCCATCAAACAGTCTTGACACTCGCTCGCACTGAGATCGCCGGTGCACTGCGCCACACCTTGCAGCTCCCCCGACACTCCCACTCTGTAGGAACCACCGCTACTCGCCGCTAGATAACCAACCACCGAGTCTCTCCGACTCAACTCGTCGGAGTTATACCCAACCGGTAATCCGCACCGTCTGAGGACCACCGTCTTATCCTCAACGCCGATAAACGTCGAGTTGTCGTACTTCACGAAACAGCCTTCGAGCTGCAACGCGCCACCGTACGCGCCGACGCAGAGACTTCCGAGACGGCTAACGGCTCGAGCGACGCACCTAGCGCAATCGCCAGAGCCGGATGAGAGGTCGCCGCGACACTGGTACAAACCGTAGACGGTACTGTCGCCGCCGGAGATTCCGTTGACGGTGAAGTTGTTGTATGTGTAGAGAGAAGCTGAGCTAACGAAAGAGGTGAGTAGCGAGTTGACGTTCGACTCGTAAGGCGATCCCGGAAAGTATTTTGGTTGCGAGCAACCACCGTAGACAAAGGTATCGACGGCGGCGAATGTGAATGTTCCGAGAAGAGACAGGACGAGGCCAAAGAGAATCGTTTTTGTGGAGAACATAACTTTCGGCCGATCTGCACTGGTTTTTTTTTTTTTTTTTCTTTCTGTTATGTGTTTGTGTGTGTGTGGTATGGCTCTAGAAAATATGAGAATGTTGCAACTTTTTTATGCTTGGTGCGTTGTTGCATGATTATTATGAACACAAATATTACACACCTTTTTAATTTATTAATCTGCTTGGGTTGCTAATAGTGTATTGTCAACATTATTTTACTAAATAATTAGCAACGCTGGTTATTTTGTGTTAAAATATTCACACAACATTTCTTTTACATATACTTGAGTTATTTACACAGAATTTGAAATTTCTTTCCTATAAATCAACTAAACTAATACTGAAGAACATAAATCGGATGGATAATATATTTGTAGGAAAATAATTTCAGATGCTGTGTTTAAATAATTTCAGATGGTGTGTTTCTCGGCTCAAACAACTTTTTCCATACTTTTTCTATATATATACTTGAATTATTTACACAGCATCTGATATTATTTTCCTATAGATCAACTAGCCTAATCAAGAAAAACAACATTCTCGAGTTATGACTTGACATTACTAATATACTCGTGCAGTATAAACTAAAAATAAATCAAAAAATAGTAAAAGTAAAAATTGATGTTAAGATATAACTCAAAAGGGTCTTTTTATGTTCCATAAATACACTATATAGATATATATATATATATATATCGATTATATTTATCTAAAGATATAATGCCTAAATATCGCATTCTTTTTTTGGTAAAATAAATATCGCATTCTTGATGTAGCAAGTTATATCTTTTGTCATATATGTCAACTAGATTATAACCCGAGCCCGGTTCGGGTATTATATATTCATAAAAAATTTCTATAATATATTTAAACCAAATTATTATTTATAAAACTAATAGTTAATTTATGATATAATGTTTTTAAATTATTTATATGTAATAAGGCATAAGATTTAAAGAAAAACAAAAACGACATCGTTTTGGGGTATGATGGCTACATTAAACGGAATTTAACGCTCAGTCAGTGAAGATAATGGTATGTCCAAAATTACGTAGTCAACGAAAAGTTTTGGGTCTTTTTTATAAAGTAACAAAAGTTTGTGATTTTTTTCTAGAAAGACGAAGTTTGGGATTGTAATTACGAAATTCGAAAAATTGGGAATATATGTACCAGTTTCCTTAAATAAATTTAATAACTATATGTTGTGATATATTTTTTATAAATGTTAAGAAGGCAATTATGGGTAAATTTCGGAACTTGTTATAAAAGCATATCATGTTTCGTGAAGATCTCAATTTTTTTTCATGCAAGTATATTTAAAACTTGAAGAGAAGCAGAAATATATTTTGTAATAAGCTAGAATTATTTTTGGTCTGCAAAAAGAGATGGGAGGAAACGGGCTACGAATTTCGAATGTGCTTCTAGTATATTATATCTCTTAATGGGCTACTAAATTTTTAATGAGTTAATAATTTTTAATGACATGGCTGAATATAATTGTTTCATTGATTACTTTCTCCTTAAATCGCTCTCAGTGAGACACGTGGCAGAAATCTCTCTTAGTGTTTTCTCAATTAATATATAGGGGATACAATATATGAACATATATTTATTAGAAATTTAAATAATTAATATTTAAAATGAATGACCAACCAGTAGTCATTTGTATATGAATTCAAAATCTGGGAAAATAATGTTGTTAGTGTTTTTCAACATCTTATTCATCATATCTATACACAATTTTGTATTCGCATTAGCAGAAACAAGATAAATCAAATATTTATATTTATTGCATATATGGTTTAAGGGAGTTTAATATTGAAAAAGTATTTACACAATTAAATTTTAAAGCTATTTTGTTTAACTAATGTATTGCTTAATTAACTTTTATCTTATATGGCATAGTTCTGGCCAAATAAAGATTTTGTAGCAATCGCCTTGTTTTTTCTTGTATACAACTAAACTGGAAGAGTTATTGTTCATTTGTTTTCTCTATAACTTTTTGGCCACTCTCAATTTATACTAATGATTATAATTAATGGAAAGTTGAAACACGTAACGATGTATCTAACTCTCTTAATTACTTTTGGTTAATCAAAAATCTTGTAATAATTACAAATTTAATGTCTAGGAAAAGAAAGTTAAAACTAAACTCCATTAATAGGAAAGTATATATGTTACTCAATTATATAATATAACACGAATACAATATGATCTGTATCTATATACTAATGTTTTTCACCAATATCACCCAATTTCTTTCTTGATCTTAGATCTAAAACTATGACTCATTCAACATTTTCACCATTTTAATCATATTTTTGGTGTTTTCGATTCATTGTGGAGCTTCTGTTGAAGCTATAAGGTTATCTGCGGAAGTGAATGAAAACCCCAAAACGGGTACAAAAGGTATAGTAATATACGCCTATCGCTTTATAAACACCCAACTATCGTATTGTATTCATGCATGTTATTATCTAAAATCCAACAAAATTTTGATTTTCCAATCTAACATAAAATGTTCTTATAACTGTTGAGATCACAAGATTGTGTTTTTCTAACTACGTACAAACTTTTACTGTGATAGTCAAAGGTTTAGGAATGGTGGTGAGAGAAGACTCCACAAACGCGCAGGGGCCAAGTCCACGCGGAAGAGGTCATGGTAGCCCAACGCCACCAATTCATTAGATTTATTTATCAATAAGAAATATCGTTTATGCATCTCGTATGTGATAGTGTGTGCTTTCGTTGTCGAAATTGAATAAATATATATTATTTCTATGATTTTGAAACATGTTTTATGAGAAACCATAACAGCGACTAACTGACTAACGAACTCAAAAGATTTATCTAAAAGGTTCTACTGAACCTATTGTTTACAAACTGCTTCATGTTTGATGGATTTAATCAAAATCAATACAAGAGAAAAGATCCCAAAGCCTTAAAGATCCCAAAATCAATATAAGTCGATGCGCTGCAACATTAGGCCATGTGCAACGCTGATACCACAAAGGGATCCTTAGCCATATAATTTTTATTTTTTTTTTTTTATAGAGGTGAACCAATCACATACTGCCATGTCAGCAAGGATTCAGTCCTTAAATCTCCTCCTGTCGGACCGATCCTTCCCGTTGCACATGCCCTTTACGGTGACGACTCACGACTCACGACTACGAAGGCAAAGAGAGACAACTGATTACAATTTTACAAAGGAGTTATCAATAGAGGCCCAAATTTTAACTAACGAGCCTCGTCCAAATGAAACTGGATATGGGCATGACAAAGCCCAAAGTTTTATCCAAAACTCATTTATTTATGTATGAATAATGATTATTTCCGATATTAATTTGATTGTTTCAAAACACAGTATCAGAATTTTACCAGTAAGTTAGCGAGCACACACAGATAATTGACGTAATACTTTTAAGAAAGTAGGATAAAAAATGGGTATATGACTATTAGAAATTATGAAATGTACTCGTCTTCTATATATATGCTATGTTTTCCGCAGCAAAAGAAAGAAAAGAGAAAAACTTTATATACTGTTTTTCCTTTACATTTTTAAAAAATCAAAAAGTTCAGAAGTGATCAAAACCACATAAGATTTACTTACCAAAAAAAAAAAACCAACATAAATTGGCTTGAGAAATATGATTTAAAACTCTTTTCAAAAATATGATTTAAAACTCTTTTCAAAAATATGATTTTAACTAAGGGAGATGATCGATACATGCGTCCAGTATTTTTTTAAATTAAAATCGGAAGTTGTTGTGATTTGTAATTTTGTATTATAAAACGACTAGCTAGTAACCAAAAATATGAATAAAGTACAAAGACGTGGTTCTTCCAAATTTTTCCAAAAAACTATAGTATTAAAACCAATCTACTAAACTAGACTTCTATATATTGTCTTTTTTCAATTGTAGCATAAACCTTTGTTGAAAAACAAACGAACTAACAAATAATGTTATTGTTATAATTATCTAATTAACTAATGACTAAGATGTTGGTTGGTGACAATGAATAGGTAGCTGGACCCAAAAAAAAAAAAAACAAGTTACTAAAGATGTGAACCAACAGTTTTCCAAAAGATAAAGCCGATTTTGATAATGACTCATCAACCTTTTTTGATATTTTTATAATGAATTTGGAAAAATTGTCACTTTCCCTTACATATTATATCAATATGTTATGATTGAGAGTAATCTATTCCTGCTTGTTTCTGGTAAGCAATGACATCAAGACACGTGTCACCTACTTGCATATTGAAAATACTTTTTCTATCTCACAAAAATCATCACGAAATCAAATGTCTCCATTGCAAATTCAAAGAGAGACGAGAAACATAAACAAGAGGGAAACACAATTGTACAGTTTTTGCTTGCACTCTTCGTCTATCTTCCTAACTCTTCATCATCCCTTTAAGCAAATCTTGCAGAAACATTATAAACACAACACACAAGACTTCTTAAATCACATGATGTTTTTCTTGCTCCAAATTAAACCTAAAAATCTACCCATAATTTTGTTTCCTGCTCAGCATCTGCTTCTCGAATCGATTTGTAGAAGTCTCAAAACTAAACTGAAACCCATCTACTTTGTATCTACATAGATTCATTAGTCCATAACATTCCCATCACAATCAGCAGTCATCAGCACATTGTTTCAATAGAGATTGAAATAGTCTTCTCTTCCTTTGGCTGATTCATTGGCGACGAGAGTCTCTCAACCAAAACATCTAATGCTTCTTTCATCCACCAGTCTCTACAAGCTTCTCTAGCATCCACTACGTTCATCTGTAATCCCCAAAAAAAATTTGTCAAAAAAATTGAATCAATATATAAATTCATCGATTTTAAATTTTAAAACGTATATAAAAAAAATTAAAGAATTGTTTTTTAGCCACTGACCCAGATTCTTTGCCTAGCATGTTGTTCAGGCCAAAGCTCAAGCTGTTCTGTAACAAGCATAGGGAACATTAGCCCTTCATAGTATGTTCCTCTGCTTTTGCTTAAAAAATCCCATTTTCCAAGCTGATGCTGCCAAAATTAAAACACAAGAAAACAACAAAAAATTAATAAAAACAAAAAGAATAATAGTCTAAGAAAAAAAACAGAAAAAGAAGATTTAATTTCAAAGTACCTCAATGTTGCCAAGAACTCCAGCTTCTTCAAGAGATTCTCTTGAAGCAGCTTCTTCTACAGATTCATCAAGCTCCCAACCACCCTGAATTTTTTTATAGGAAGAAGAACAATTAATACCAGAAAAATGTTTATATTTTAAAACATCAGAAACCATCAAATTAAGTGTTGGGTAAACATAAAAATCCAAACTTTAAAGAAAATTCAGATTTTTTTTTTATATTATCATTACCTTTGGGAACATCATGGCGTGACCTTTTTGAGAAGAGATGACAAGAACTTCTACTTCGTCACTAATTTTACCATCGTTTGATAACTTGAATCTGTACGGTATACATCTGAAAAAATTTCCAAAATATTCTCAATGTTCAGAAACTCAAAAAAAGTAATCGACTTTCACTTTTTTTTTTTGCCCGGTTAAAAAATTTGCGAAGTACAGATCTAAAGATGAACATACCCGACAACTTGACGACGACCTTTGTTGTATCTCTGAAACTGACGACCAGTGCGAGAAACCAAACACACCATTTTCTCAACACCCATTTTTTTAGCTAGATAAAACAAAGAACCGGAGTCTGATATTTTATATCCGTGTCGTTTGAAACCAACTATAACGGATCAGAACCTGTCGAAATAGCCAAGAGCCCAAAAAACCTCTGGTCGGTTTATTGATCGGAAGTTTTAGTTATGCTTTCAAGTGTTTATGATTCGATTTGGTTGTGCCTGAAATGATTTGAGAGAGAGATAGAAGGAGAATGTGAGGGTGAAGGGAGATGAGACAAAAAGCGTTGTTTCAACCTCCAATGGCTTATCTTCTTTATATAAAAAACGGCCGCTCTCTTTTTTTTTTTTTTTTTTGGAATTTTCGGCATTGGTTGATTTAATTTGCTACTAAGCTAATGTTTTTTTCTTCTTGTTTTGGGGAAAACATGTAAAATAAAATGTCTAAAATTATCTTATTCTAAAATAAATCACACTTATCCCTCTCTATCATACTCCTTTTTAGTTACTTTATGTTAATACTGTTGACGTATGTATCAGGCTTATCAATATATTAATCATGACCCCACCTTCTTTTGTTAAGATAATTATCCCATCTTAAAACACTTATTACACCATTATTCATAAAATTATTGTTATTTTTTTAAACAATAATAATAATTCTGGTAGACGGGACTAGCTAGCCATAATATATCTTTTGTCGTTTTTTGAAAAAAAATTCATTCACAATTTGGGTAAAATATTTTGGCTGATAAAGCTTTATCAAGAAGTCCAAATATGATGATGATGATGATGATGCATGCTTTAGTTTTTATTTTTTCTGGAAATAAACTTTAGTTTTTATTCGTCTACATTATATTTTCATATGGATAGATTCGAGAAATTTGTAAATTTTGGTACGTGTAGTTAAAGTAGGTCCAAACGACAAGTGTGGTATACTATTAAACACGGACGAACCAACCAAAATTTTTGGATTGTAAGTAAAAACAATTTAACTTAACGACATATTTGCCTATATCAACAGATATTAACAAAAATATGATACGTACACTATAAAATAATGATTCGGGTTGAGATTTTTTTCATATAATATAAAGATGTAGCTAATAAAATTATAAGTAACCAACTCAATTATGGTCAGTACTTAAGAACTCACCGTTTTAGTTGTAGCCAAATTCAAGATCGAATTTTCCAAACGTTTTCTTTGACATTAGTAAAATTAATATCATAGCGCAGCTTTTTAAATAGTATGGATTCCAACATTAAACGTCCGGTTATAGAAAAAGCCTAAATTTGTAAATATTGGTGGGTCAACAAAATTAAGAAGTAAGAGAATGAATATAATTAAGACATAGCCAATAATTCAACGTAATTAATAATTGGACGTTGTCCATGTCAAAGCGTTTAAGGGGTTTCTCTGTCGTTTCGTGGTCTAGGCTTGTAGGTTTGGTTGGTTAATAACGAGAGACATTAAGTTAATAATTAATCACGTAAAATTAATTAAAGCAGATGTTGTAAATTTAACATTTAAATTTTTTTAAACGTAGTAAAACAACAAAGTCTCTGTCCTTACGCGGCACGTTTATGTTGACTTTGGAAGGGACATGGTCACGTGCGTCGCTTGCCTCCTATCATTTCCTTGAGCTCTAGCAAGTCCGTGTTTGAATCGCGGTTAGTGAACGCTTTTGCGTTTGATGTAGGTTCGATGTATCTGCGTTTTTTTCTTAGCCGAGTGGTGCAGTAGTTACATATTGCAAGTAATCCGATCGTATTATTCAATATAAAACTGCTAATGTATAATGCGTGGTTTGGACCGCTTTTAACACGATATAACCCCTTTGAAAATGCATATATTTATCCTTGTTATATATCATCCCTCATGGGTGCTATATGATTATTTTAAAATTTGTTTGATTGTGATATAGTTCCATGCAGGGAACACGCAACTAGGCACACAATTTGATTACCGATTAGGGCTTAACAAAATATATGTTATATTCGTTTCTTCCCGATTCAAAAACAATTAGAATAACTATGCAGAGTGAACCAAATACTACAATACTCTTACATGTTATTAAATCACGGAACAAAGCAAATATAGGTATCACAATAATTTATGATATTTGCTTTGTCCTCATCATCTCGCTTAAACTAAAAAAATAGCAAATCAAACTCATATAAATGTCTAGCTACTACCGTTATAAAGTTTTTTTAAAAAAAAAAAAAAAAAAACACCATTGACTATAATTCTGTGATGAATCTGGTTAATCGAAGATATAATTCGATGTTATTTCTTAATGTACTTAAAAATGGGCTATCTGCATATCCACATGATAGTTACTTGTTTTGAGATTGGTGTAATTATAAGTTCTTAATTACAAACAAGATGCATAGGTGATCAATTCAGTAATATGGTTCCAATCGATAAACAATATATATATATATGTGTGTGTGTGTGTGTGGGTATACTATCATTCTTATATTCTAGCTATTTGGTTGATAATTTCCTAAAGTAATACCTACGTACTCAATTGTAGAAAAATATGAAAGAAATGATCTCCAGGATTGAGTAGGTAGTCACATAGACATATCAACTAAGTGCACCAAGGTTCAATGAATTTTGCTGAATGCTGAATAAAACTATTATTATTATTATTATTATTATTATTATTATTATTAATATTATATAGACTTATCAAATGTGAATACTTCCTGCAAATGCTTGGTACGTGGATATGAGCTCATTCTTTAAATGCTACTTACATCCATTAGTATGTAAATTTTGGCCACCGTTTTAGAATATTTCCTCTTTAAACCAAAAAACATATTTTCTTTCACTAGCACACAGGATTAATGTCTCTAGTCTACACAACGCATCATAGTTCTTGTGTGTGATAGAAAAAAAAACACACCTTTTACTTATTAAAATTTCAGCTAATGTTTAATGAGATTTTTCATTTATATGGCCATTTAATTATATGGCCATTTTTATTGTTTATATATAAATACTTATTAAAAATAATTAGTATTTTTCACATTCCGCCTATATTAGACGATCCACGGTATCATCTAATTTGCATCGTAACATTACGTACGAAAGGCAAGTTCAAACTTTATAGATATCCACTTGGTGATATATATATTAGCTAACTGAAAGTGTCATACTATTCAAACTTTTAATGCTGTGCGAAAATTCTAATGTCAATCAAAAACCCACGCCGATTTTTTTTTGTTTTCTGATTAAATGTTGTTATCTACAAAACATGAAACATGATCAAAATTCAAAGCTACTTCTCTTATAAACTACTATGAAAAATAAACAAAAAATAGATAAAAGGGTATCGATGATGGAAAATAATTGGTCGGTGAAGGTTTATCGGTTAGATTCTTAGGCTGGTTTAATCCAGGCTAGATTCGGTTATCAAGAGTAGATTAGATTTGGTTTGTAAACCGGGTTTAGTCACGAGCTTAGCTCGTGAGTAGTTAGGTGAGCTAGTTTATCAGTCAAGTCTTCTTCTCTTAGATGATTATCCGATTCATTCTGTTGTAACAAGAAACTGGAGAGATTCACCATTGTTGTGAGAGAGAGAAAGCTCGAGTCTGAGCAAGATAGTGGATTGCTGATCTCGAATCAGCCCCAGTGAGTAGAGATCTTCCCGAGGTTGCGGAAGTGATCGAACACTGGGTAAACAAACCTTGTGTCTTTCCTTTGTTGCAAACACACGAGAGAGAGTGAGGAAGAGAGATCGAAACCGTACAAAGTGGTATCAGAGCTGCAGGTTGTTGGCAAGGAGGTTCTATACGGCGACGATCTAGGGTTCTTTCTCGGCGGATCTAAGGATGACGGAAATCAAAGCGAAGATCGATCGATTCAACGGCACAGGCGATTTTTCCCTCTGGAAAAGACGGATGTACGCTTATCTTAGCGTATCGGGCCTGAAGGATGTCTTGGTGGAGAAAACCAAGATCAGTGATACGGCCAAGACTGGTGAAACGACGGAGGACAGTTCCGACGATGAACCGGAAGACAAGAAAGATGTCAAAGCCAAAGAGACGGCGAGGCTCGAGAGATGCGAGAAGGCAATGAACATGATCTTCCTCAACGTAGGAGATCTTGTATTGCGAAAGATTGAGAAGTGTACAACCGCAGCTCAAACATGGAATCTATTGGAGGCTCTCTATATGCCGAAGGAGCTTCCAAATCGGGTACACGCACAGCTCAAGCTTTACAGCTTCAAGATGCAAGACAATCGATCAATAGACGAGAACGTAGACGACTTCCTCAAGCTGATAGACAAGCTCGGTCATTTCAAGATTGAGGTGGCAGAAGAAGTTCAAGCCGTATTGCTTCTTAACTCGCTTCCATCAAGGTACGATTCTTTAAAGGATCATCTCAAGTACAGTAGAAGAGAAGTCTTGAAAGTTACGGATGTAACTGGTAGTGCTAAGTCAAAGGAAGAAGAGTTTAAGAATAGCAATGATAGTAGAGGAACTAGCTCTGAAGGTCATTATAGTAGAGGAAGGTCTGAGTCTAGGAGCTCATCAAAGGACAAAGATAAGAGGAATAGATCAAGATCGAAATCCTCGGATAAAAAGAAGGGTAGCTGCTGGATATGTGGAAAGGATGGCCACTTCAAAAAGCAATGCTACAAATGGCTAGAAAGGAATGGTCAGAAGAACAAAGGTGACAACAAAGGGGAGTCATCAATGGCAAGAGACGATTCACAGGATCTAGCTGGTCTTATAGCGTGTGAAGCAAATTCAACACATCGGATACTCAACCCAGATGAGTGGGTGATGGACTCTGCCTGTTCATTTCACATGACGTCAAGAAAGGATTGTTTCATAGACTTCAAAGAAGTGAATGGGGGAAAAGTGAGAATGGCGAATGATGCATACGTGGAGATCAAAGGGAAGGGTTCAATCAGGTTTCAGAATCCGGACAACACAACTTTTGTTCTACACGATGTGAGGTATATGCCAGGTATAGCAAGGAACCTTATCTCTTTGGGCACTTTGGAAGCCAAAGGTTGCGAGTTCAAAGGAGGCAATGGAGTTCTCAAAGTGATAAAGGGCTGCACAGTAATAATGAAGGGCAAAAGAAGAGGAGATGACACGCTATACTTCCTCTTAGGAACTTCAAAGATATCTGAAGCATGCGAAGTAACTGATGCAAGCTCAAGTCAGATAGTCAAGGCAGATGATCAGACCAAACTTTGGCACAGTCGGCTAGGCCATGCGAGTCAGAAGACTCTAGACATACTGATCAAGAAAGGATGCATTGAGCGAGACAAGGTCACAACTTGAAGTTTTGCGAAGACTGTGTAATTGGAAAGACACACAGGGTGAGTTTTGGACCTGCTCAACACAACACTAAGGAGAAACTTGACTACGTGCACAGTGACTTGTGGGGTTCGCCTAACGTACCCATGAGTCTAGGAAGGTGTCAGTACTTCATAAGCTTCACAGATGACTGGTCCAGGAAAGTATGGGTTTACTTCTTGAAGACCAAAGATCAAGCATTCGATAAGTTCATAGAATGGAAGAAGTTGGTCGAAGTCCAGACAGAGAGAAAGTTGAAAAGGTTACGCACAGACAATGGCCTGGAATTCTGCAACAAAAGGTTTGAAGACTTCTGTAAAGGAGAAGGGATACTAAGGCATAAGACGTGTGCCTACACTCCGCAACAGAACGGGGTTGCAGAGAGGCTTAACAGAACTATTCTCAACAAAGTGAGAAGTATGCTCAGTGAAAGCGGTTTAGATCAAAGGTTCTGGGCAGAGGCGGTCTCAACTGCAGTGTACCTGATCAACAAGACTCCATCCTCTGCAAATGACTTCAAGATTCCAGACGAAGAATGGACTTCAGTTGCTCCAGACCTGAAGAACTTAAGGAGGTTTGGTTGTATCGCCTACATTCACACTGATGATGGAAAGCTAAAGCCGCGAGCCAAGAAAGGTGTCTTCACAGGCTATCCAGATGGAGTAAAGGGTTACCGAGTATATGTCCTTGAAGATCATAAGTGTGTGATCAGCCGGAACGTGGTGTTCCGAGAAGATCTTATGTTCAAAGATGACAAGTCGTCAGAGAATTCAGGTATAACACAAAACAATATTAGTTTATCTGATGAATTTTCTAGACATGATCTTGCAGGGAACAAGAAGGACACCGGAGAACTGATTCAAGGTGGAGCTACTTCAGAACAAGTAGAGCCACAGACAGAAGGCACAGATGAGAACGCTCAGGAGGAGCAAGACCTAAGTGACTACCAACTAGTCAGAGACAGAGCTAAGCGGCAAGTCAAGCCATCGATAAAACTCCAGGACTATCAGACGTACCCAGACGATGAGGATATAGCTGGATATGCGCATCTCATCATAGAAGATGGAGGAAAACCAGAGCCAGGGAGCTATGAAGAAGCTATGGCAGACGCAGATAGCGATCAATGGAAGGAAGCCTCAAACGAGGAAATAGTATCCTTAAAGAAAAATAGAACTTGGATATTAGTAGATAGAGTCTTATCGCAGAAACCTATAGGTTGCAAGTGGGTGTTTAAAAGGAAGGACGGAATCCCTGGAGTAGAAGGGCCAAGATTCAAGGCGAGATTAGTAGCTAAAGGCTACTCACAAAAGGAAGGGGTAGATTATCAAGAGATCTTCTCCCCGGTTGTGAAGCATATCTCAATCCGGTTTCTACTATCCGCGGTGGTCCACTTCGACATGGAGCTACAACAATGGACGTGAAGACGGCGTTCTTACACGGATATCTGGACGAGACAATCTACATGGAACAGCCTGAAGGCTATGTTGATAAAGCTCATCCAGATAAGGTATGTTTACTTAAACGCTCCCTGTACGGTTTAAAGCAATCGCCTAGGCAATGGAACAATAGGTTTGATGATTTTATGCAAGCAAATGAGTTTAGTCGAAGTGATTATGATAGCTGTGTATACTTTAAGATGTTGAAAAACGGTGATTATATATACCTGCTATTATACGTCGATGACATTTTGATAGCCTCTAAGAATAGAGAGCAGATTTGCAAATTAAAAGTTCTGTTAGGTTCCGAATTCGAGATGAAAGATCTCGGTGATGCGAAGAAGATCCTAGGAATGGAGATCACACGGGACAGAAAGAAAGGGACGTTGTCTATCTCTCAAGAAGGATATCTGCGCCGTGTGTTAGGAAACTTCAAGATGGATCAATCCAAAGCAGTCGGAACACCTTTAGGAGTTCACTTCAAGCTCAAAAGTGCTACAGAGAAGGAAGCACAGGAACAACAACGTGAGATGAAGACTGTAGAGGCAGTATGGATTAAGGGGTTCATGAACGAACTCGGGTTCAAGCAGGAAGCTATTAACATCTATTGTGATTCTCAGAGTGCCATTGCACTTGCGAAGAACGCAGTACACCACGAGAGGACCAAGCATGTCGCGGTCAAATACCATTTCATTCGAGACTTGATTGCAGATGGTATAGTGGAGGTAAAGAAAATTGCTACTGCTTATAACCCTGCTGATATTTTCACGAAAGTTCTTCCTGTAGGAAAACTCCAAGATGCTTTAGAGCTTCTTCGAGTTACAGAAGAGTGAAGTCTCAAGCCTATTTATGAAGAAGCCGGGTGGGCTTATCCGGAAGCTTCAACAGCAGCTGAGAGGGTTGTCTCAGGTATATTTACTTGCAGGTGCATGTGAGTAGGGAACGAGTTTGTTCAAGGTTGGTCCAGAGTTGCAACGAGCTAAGGAATGCAAACCGAGGTGGAGATTGAAGGTTTATCGGTTAGATTCTTAGGCTGGTTTAATCCAGGCTAGATTCGGTTATCAAGAGTAGATTAGATTGGTTTGTAAACCGGGTTTAGTCACGAGCTTAGCTCGTGAGTAGTTAGGTGAGCTAGTTTATCAGTCAAGTCTTCTTCTCTTAGATGATTATCCGATTCATTCTGTTGTAACAAGAAACTGGAGAGATTCACCATTGTGTGAGAGAGAGAAAGCTCGAGTCTGAGCAAGATAGTGGATTGCTGATCTCGAATCAGCCCCAGTGAGTAGAGATCTTCCCGAGGTTGCGGAAGTGATCGAACACTGGGTAAACAAACCTTGTGTCTTTCCTTTGTTGCAAACACACGAGAGAGAGTGAGGAAGAGAGATCGAAACCGTACAGTCGGAAAGAGAGACCGCCGCAGAATATGTTTCTCTCAGCCACAAAGACACTCGCCTACAAATTATATGGACAGGAGAGAGTCTTAATAATCATTAATCAATACTCACTTCATGTTTTCCTAAAAAAATACTCCCTCTGTATTTAAAAGGTTGATGTTCTAGGATTTTTTCTTTGTTTTTGAAAGATTGATGCTTTGGACATTAATTAATGCATTATACTGTAAAATAAAACATAAAATAAAATGTAAAATTCTGAGTGGTAGAACTTTATTGGAAAACAAATAAAACATTAAACTAATTAAAGATAAAATCAAAAAGTAATAGATAAAAATAACTATTTAATTTTTCTTAATATGTGTGTAAAAACTAAAACATCAATCTTTTAAATACAGAGGGAGTATCTATTAATATATAAAAGTTGAAGCTATAGTGCTCTAAGGGTGTCCACGTAGGATTTTAGTTTTAAAATAACCAATAGTATCATTCCACATCAACATTTGAATTGAAGAAAGTTTCTAAATTTTATAATTGTATTGTTAATAGAAAGATCTATAGATAATGAAATTATCTATAAGTTTATATTAAACAAAAAATTAACTTAATATTAGAGTACGAAACTTACTATTTTAAAATATAAGATAATGAAATTATCTGTAAATTTTTATTGAATAAAAGATCAACTTAATATTAGATTAGAAAACTTTTTAATTTAAAATAATTATCTCATTTGTATAGTTAACTCTATATAATCTACAATGGTGACAAAAAAATTAGAATACATTTATTCAAAAACTACATATAATAATATTAAAAACAAATAGAGAAAATAAGAAACATATCTACAATTTCTAATAATAAAGAGTTAACTTAATATTATATTACAAAAATTTCATAATTTAAGATAATTGTCTCAATCGCATAATTCACCATATATAACTTAGAATAAGTATTGTTGAAGAAAAATATAGATCTACATATAATAATATTAAAAACAAATAGAGAAAATAAGAAACATATCTACAAATTTCTAATAATAAAGAGTTAACTTAATATTATATTACAAAAATTTCATAATTTAAGATAATTGTCTCAATCGCATAATTCACCATATATAACTTAGAATAAGTATTGTTGAAGAAAAATATAGATCAAATATAATAATGAAACAATTTCTGTATAGGTTTATTTCTTAGTTAGAGAATGGTTTTAGTGAAATATTATACTAATAAGATTGACATTATAAGCCCTTTAAACTTACTAAATTAGCCAATTAAATATTGTACTAATAAATTGTCATTATATACTTTTAAAATTGTCTATCTTAGCTTTTAAATAACCAACTAAATATTCCAAATTTTCATCTTAAGTTAATTGTATTTTTGAATATTTTTTAGTTATTAGAAAAAGGTTTTAAATCCTGAACAACTACTATAAAAATGAAAAATTATAATGAAAGATTATAAAAAATAAAAAAAATCATTAAATGATATGGAATTGTAATTGTGAAAAGAAAATTTATATCTCGGATATATAAAATTTTATATTTCTAGAGCTTTAATTGATTTTCGTTTTTTATAATTTAGATCTAAATATCATATATTTTAACCTTTTAGCATTTGAATATAATTGATATGAGATTATGTTAAAAATATATATATTTCAATCAATCTTATAATTATTGTAATAAATTGTTATCTAATAGTTTTATAAAAATTTGTAAAAACTATTAGAAAATTTGTAAATGCCACTTTTTTAAACATTAGAAATTCTAAAAATCTAAAATATTAAATTGCATTATTCTATTTAAATTATGCCGGTTTTGTAAAAATATTTTAGTTTTATAAAGTTTGTTGAGAATCATATAGATTATGATGTGAGTAAAAAACTATAATTCTTTTCGTAGTTTTTTAAACAAATATATAATTAAAAAATTTTCAAATAAGAAAAAGAAAATATTTTTTAAATGGCAATTTTGTATTTCTAGATAGCTTTGAGAGGTTAAAATGTTTGACTCGAGTCTAATATATAGGTATTTATAAGATGTAATATATACGTTAAAAAATAACTTATAGATAGATGATAATGAATTATTCACAAAAAAAATATTGTGGTTACAAAAAATGTTATATTTCATTTCTTATTTATTAAATTATTGTGGTTGTAAATTATTTATTAAAAATAATTCAAGTGACAAATATGTTAAATACAAAATTATGTAAATAGATGATTCATTGATAATATATAAATTTAGTGATTAAATATATTATATTATACTACTATGAATATAAAAATAATATCTATTAATATATAAAAGTTGAAGCTATAGTGCTCTAAGGGTGTCCATGTAGGATTTTAGTTTTAAAATAACCAATAGTATCATTCCACATCAACATTTGAATTGAAAAAAGTTTCTAAATTTTATAATTGTATTGTTAATAGAAAGATCTATAGATAAGGAAATTATCTATAAGTTTATATTAAACAAAAAATTAACTTAATATTAGATTATGAAACTTACTGTTTTAAAATATAAGATAATGAAATTATCTGTAAATTTTTATTGAATAAAATATCAACTTAATATTAGATTAGAAAACTTTTTAATTTAAAATAATTATCTCATTTGTATAGTTAACTCTATATAATCTACAATGGTGACAAAAAAATTAGAATACATTTATTCAAAAACTACATATAATAATATTAAAAACAAATAGAGAAAATAAGAAACATATCTACAAATTTCTAATAATAAAGAGTTAACTTAATATTATATTAAAAAAATTCATAATTTAAGATAATTGTCTCAATTGCATAATTCACCATATATAACTTAGAATAAGTATTGTTGAAGAAAAAATATAGATCAAATATAATAATGAAACAATTTCTGTATAGGTTTATTTCTTAGTTAGAGAATGGTTTTAGTGAAATATTATACTAATAAGATTGACATTATAAGCCTTTTAAACTTACTAAATTAGCCAATTAAATATTGTACTAATAAATTGTCATTATATACTTTTAAAATTGTCTATCTTAGCTTTTAAATAACCAACTAAATATTCCAAATTTTCATCTTAAGTTAATTGTATTTTTGTATATTTTTTAGTTATTAGAAAAAGTTTTTAAATCCTGAACAACTATTATAAAAATGAAAAATTATAATGAAAGATTATAAAAAATAAAAAAATCATTAAATGATATGGAATTGTAATTGTGAAAATAAAATTTATATCTCGGATATATAAAATTTTATATTTCTATAGCTTTAATTGATTTTCGTTTTTTATAATTTAGATCTAAATATCATATATTTTAACCTTTTATCATTTGAATATAATTGATATGAGATTAAGTTAAAAATATATATATTTCAATCATTCTTATAATTATTGTAATAAATTTATCTAATAGTTTTATAAAAATTTGTAAAAACTATTAGAAAATTTGTAAATACCACTTTTTTAAACATTAGAAATTCTATAAATCTAAAATATTAAATTGCATTACTATATTTAAATTATGCCGGTTTTGTAAAAATATTTTAGTTTTATAAAGTTAGTTGAGAATCATATAGATTATGATGTGAGTATAAAACTATAATTATTTTCGTAGTTTTTTTAAATCAATATATAATTAAAAATGTTTCAAATAAGAAAAAGAAAATATTTTTTAAATGGCAATTTTGTATTTCTAGATAGCTTTGAGAGGTTCAAATGTTTGCTCGAGTCTAATATACAGATATTTATAAGATGTAATATATACGTTGAAAATAACTTATAGATAGATGATAACAAATTATTCACAAAAAAATATTGTGGTTAAAAAAAATGTTATATTTCATTTCTTAAAACATAAGAAAATTTAGAAAAGAGTTTCTATGATGTAAAATATACAATTAATAAATATAAACTAGAATATTGTTAAATATAAAGAAAACAAACTATAAATTATTTATTAAAAATAATTCAAGTGACAAATATGTTAAATACAAAATTATGTAAATAGATGATTCATAGATAATAAATAAATTTAGTGATTAAATATATTATATTATACTACTATGAATATAAAAATAATATTTCAACGAGTATTATTGATTTTATGTTTTCATAAAAAATTATTAAAAATTCCCCACGCGTAGCGTGGGCGAAAAACCTAGTATGATAACAATAATCAATCGCATCTTCCTTCTCTTCTAGTATAGATTCCACGCGGTTTTTTACCTTTTAAAATATAAGAATAAACATGAGTTTATTAATTTGAGTACCAAAATTTAATTAAAGTAGTATATGCTTTTAGCTTAAATTATGGATATAAGAATAATTTCCGAGAAAATAGGAAATGGACAAGACCACGAGGGTATCATGGGTTTATAGATCGTCAATAAATGATTAGCTGACACTAATATATTTTCAGATTGTTAGCTTTTCAATTCATTAGTTTCCATTTTCATTTAACAAAGTATATCTTACCTGTGTATTTTTAAAAAATCATCATAAAAACCTACATATAAATTCATAAAACTTCTAACCATATAAATAAATAATTAAACTTCCAAACATCAATGTCCATCAAATTAGCAAATTAAATTTTACATTCCTACTTTCCTCTAATGTAGTAGTATATATTTTAGGGTGCGGGTTATATTATGTACTTGTGTCTTGAACGGTTCGATATAGTGAATGCTGCATGAGTATAATAAATATGTAATATATGACGAAGAAAATTAAGCTTATTTTCTTCTCCTAAAAATATTTTTGTAGTCTATAGAAAACAGAACATTAGGATAATTTAAAGACTTTGCTCACAAAGTTTTCTTCTAGAGTTCACATTCAAAATTTGGGATTTTTCCCATCTAAAATTATAAAATTATAAGAGGTTCGAGAAGAAGGTAACTGGAAAAGCGACTTTCTATAATTAAATTTGAATTTTAGTCGTTTAACAATCATCGATTCTAGTTTTTGTTGAGAAGTCTAGTAGACTGAGAAGAAAGGAAATCTTCATAAATCTGTGCGAAATATTATATTTTAATTACAAAACCTAAACCTAACCCCTGATATGAAAACGACGTTATATGGTGTTCATCTTTAAACAGTTAAACAAAATATACGTATGACATGATAAAGGGTGGAAAATTGGTTGCATGGGTTTAAATTAATTTTAAATTACCCTTCTCGCATCACTTTTTTACCAGATTTAATACTTTCTTAATTGGTGCACTATATATTAATATATGCTACTAGTTGTAGAATTAAGAGACTACTTTGAATTTTGATTGGTGAGAATTGATTTCACTATAACCTATATAATCTAGAAAGTTTAATGTTTTTTTTTATAAAGAAAATATTAGAAAAGAAGAAGATGTCGGCATCAAAGGAAGACCGGAGCAAGTCGTGAGGGTTGAAATGGTCGGACTCCACATGTTCTCTTTCCCTCTCTAATAATATACCCTAGAGCCCCATTTATTAATGAGATAATTGCTGTATAGGTGACCTTATATGTTTCTATTATCAAAAAAAAGTACCTACATGTTATTGGTGACTTATGCACAGTTTTCGAAAATTTTATCCCACAATTGCCCCTTATCTCAAACACAACACTAATGAATTCCATGGACAACCACATCGTACTCCATGTACAACCACAAATACATGCCCAAAACACTAATGAACTCCATGTACAACCACAAATACATGCCCCAAACAATGTCGAGAGTCATGGTCGAACAATGTTTATTAAATGAAAAGCTTTATTCTTCTCACTTCTCATATAGACTTATCGTGGTCCAACACGAAGAATACAACAAAACACAATTAACCATACAGATTTATCGTGGTCGAACACGTAAAATTATAAATACATCAAAGCTCCCTGAGAGACATGCATTCGTCGTCCACGATAACGTCTCCTATTTAATGTTACAATCACACACATATCTTACAATGTACATCCACACTTGAACTTCAGATGTTCGAATGTTCATCCACACTTGAACTTCATATGCTGAGGGTTTAAACCGTCAATTCACCCATAAAAAGTGCACCAAGCACACAAGGTCACTTTTTTTGCACACAAACTTTGAAAAGTCATTTTTATGGTTAACCTCTGTTTATTAATCTCTCTCTCTCCGAGTCTCCATATATTGTTTTTTTTGTTGTTGTTCATTTATGACAAATTGACAGATTATAATTTTTATATAATTTATTCAATCTTATGTCTTTTAATACTTTAAACAGGCTAATTTTAAAATGTTATTATAATAAGATTAAAACGTTTCTATGTATTTTGTTTAAAATTTTAAAAACTTTCTTTTTAATTTGATAATTGGAAGATTAATTAGGATCGAATCCTATTTTCACATGATGGAATTATTAACTATGAGACCATTACGGTTAATGATTGATTAAAAAATTGAGAACTTATATCAGTTTTTTGTTTTGATTTTTGGTGTTATATTATACTTCCTCTGCTCCAATTATATTTTTTACATTTTTCACATATATAATAAATTTAATTATAAATGAGTTTTAATAACTTCAGCCAATAATATAAAAATTCAATAATACCTTTAAATTTATAATTTATTATTGATAACTAATACAAAAGATATAGAATACAATTTTATCTTTTTAAAATACTTTTTTATTAAAGTATTTATCTTTCGAAAACATACTAAATAAAGTGTCTCCCTTTCAAATGTATATAGTTATTTAAGAAGTAGATAAATTTTGTAATGCCTCAACAATACACAGGTTTTATAAAACTATATTTATCTGGACATTTAAATTATAACTAAGGGGTTTTCCGTCTGATTATGAACATGTTTATTTCAAATGTATGGTAATCTTCCAACATTTATAATGATTACACGATAATGAAAATACTTTTATTTATAGAAATATTAAAGTGACATTCAATTAGTACCACCATGTGACCTGATGGGCTCCTCGTAGACAGGTGTGGGGGCAATTTTGTTGGATCAACCAAACCCAACATTTATAAATTGTACTGGCATTGAAGATTACATTTGTAAATACTCAATAAACAATGGTTAAAGTCAAATTTATACGAACGTGGACCTAACTGATAATAAAACTGATCGACGTGAGATCTTCTGAAAGGATTCTCAATGCGTATAATTTCTCAAATAAAAGGATCCAAAAATCATTCTGATATATGATAGAGATAAAATATACATTTTAAGAAGATAAACTTAAAACGAGCTAAGTTTTAAGAGCATCTGCGTCAGTTTTATTGACAGTTGCTAATTATTTACTAACCTCCTCGAACACTTTCTACTTTAAGCGAAGGTTTTTGGAAATACCATGCATGCTGGCATTTCTAGTGACTTCAACCATTTTTGCGTGGGTATATTCATAAACATTCAAAACTTCGATCCTCAATATATATTTCGAAACTTAAGTGTATAATGGCAAACATCAGACCACCAATTATTTCCAACTTCCAAGTACTGGCTAGTAAATCAATTAATACCTTAGTTTCATTTCTTCTATACGAGCAATATTTTTATTTTAATTTTTATATGATTTGTTGCGAGACTCCAAACCATGTACTTTATAAATGGTTTTAATGTATTGGATCCAAGTAGGATTTCGAAGACTTTGAAGGGCACATCTTTTTCGAAGACTTACTTATATATATTAAGTGTAGTAAAGTCATTTTAAAAATTTGTTTTTTCTAGAACACATAAATTTCCACAATACGATAATTTAAATTAATTGAATCTTTGTTTCTTTAGTTTTACTTTGTTTGTTTTCTGGTTAAAATCCAAAACCCTGTAGTCACTATCTACCGACGTGGCTAACTTACGGTCCAATCCCTTCTCTACGTTGTAGTTTTTGTATTTGGCTCTTAATTAATCCAGATAACTTATAATCATGGTTGTAGTATACTATAAGGTACTATTTGTAGATTTATAAAATGAACCAGAATAATCAAAGTTCTTTTCTTTTGATAAAATGAATAGTCATATACAATTCAAAGTAAACTCGTTGCCATAATATTACTCATGTTCTAGAATAATCAATAGATGAATTTCGAAAACTAGCCTTATAAAACTTTTAACGATGACCAATAAAATGGCGGTGATGCTGGTCATTTGGGTCGGTGGCAGGTTCCGTTACGGCGACGTTGACGGTGCGCTAGGTCACCAACGTGAAGCATCCCCCAGTAAGGGTGTGCATAAGGCGTATACTTGCTATTTTCGATATACATACTATTTGACTTATCTTGTATTGGTAATAAAAATTTAGATTTGGTATTTAGCTTTTTTAACAACTAATACTCGTAATTTCAAGTATTTACTGAAAATGATATACTTGCAACTTATTTACTTTATTTAATTATTTATTATATGTGAAATATTTGTGATGCAAATTATTTAAGAATTATTTGTAAGTTATTTAAAAATCAATTGCAAGTGTTTCAAGAACTATTTGTAAATTACTTACTTATTATTTATCTCAATTTTATTTATATAAATTTTAGTCTAAACTTTTTATCTAATAAAATAATTTATTTGAAAAATTATTATATAACATTCACGTATATAAAATTTTCAAAATAAAATAATAGTAACAAGTACAATAAACCAGACATTATTTTTTTCTTAATACTTATTATTTAACTTGTACTTCCAAATATCTAAATTATGTTATTTGTTACTTGATTTGATAATATTGAATCCTTATTTTTTTTTAAGCCAAATTATGCAAAACTCTATCCCTATTCAATACAAAATAGTACTTTTATTTTAAGATATTGGGTATTATGGGTTAAAGCGTATAGTAATTATGGGCTTAAACAGAATAGAAACCCTGCTCTCTATTATACAAGCCCAATATTATTTAAATAGACGTAAATCGAGTTACGCTTGGGCTTGGGCTGTTTTACGCAATTGTAAGACGTATATCCTTATATGGAACTGTTAAGATAAGAAGACAATTGAAAAGTGAAGAAGGTAAAAAGTAAAAACGGGCACTTGTAGAAAAAAAAAAATGTTATCTTTTTATACAGTTATTATTATTTGATAAAAGCAAAATTTAAAAATTGAATATAGACGAATTATAATTTTTTATATAGATTCATACATGTGTTTGTATAGCATATATGTTAGTTTTGAGTTATGAATATTTATTGAAAATTTGAAATCACAATCACATGTCATTTTTGATATTTCCAAAATTAAAGCCATCCCAACTGTCAACGGTCCATATGATCATTCGTTATCTGTACTAGAAAAAATTGGATAAAATTATAAGTTTTATTAAGAAAAATGTTGCTGTCTTATCAAATTAGGAAAAATACAAATTTTAGTGAATAAAATACCGAGAAATGAATTATTGAAGTGGAAATTCACGGACCGTTCAGGTTTTGATTGAATGAAAGATTCGATTATCTTTTTCAGTGTCAACTCTCCAACAAAAGCAAAAGCTTAAAAAACACTTTTTTTTCTCTCAATAAGAAAATCAATCAAAAGCAAGAACCAACACGGTTTCACATGAACCCCAATTCGTTTGCAAAGCAAAACTTTTTTTAAAAATAAGTCTTTTTGAAATTATTGAAGAAAAAGAAAAGGGCGAGAAGATCCAGTATTGTAAATTTGATGGGGTCTGTGAGCTTTCTAGAGAGAGAGTGTGTGTTTCTGTAAAAAGTTGAGAACTTTTTTTTTCTTTTGTTTAGAGAGAGAGAGAAAGCTCAGAGCTTTTACGAAAGATGGAGGCGAAGCAGATGAGGTTTCTTACTCATCAAGCTTTCTTCTCCTCCGTTCGATCAGGAGACATCAATCAACTGGAAGAATTAGTCGAGAAGTTAACCGGAGACGAGCTAATCGATGAGTCATCGCCGTCTTCTGCTGTGTCTGAGCTCATGTCCGTGCAAAACGACGCCGGAGAAACCGCCGTGTATATCGCCGCCGCGGAGAATCTGCAAGAGATTTTCAGTTACTTGATTAGGTTTTGTAGTTTGGAAGCAGTGAAGATCAGATCCAAATCCGACATGAACGCTTTTCACGTCGCCGCCAAGCGAGGACACTTGGGTATGTCTGTCTTAAAATTCCTTATCTCTCTGTCTCTTTCTTATAGTTTACTGAATCTCGATTGGACTATTATCCAAAATTTCTGCAATTGCCACTGAGTTTTGGATTTGCTGACTTTCAAAATCTTCAGACTTTGGCCCTCTGATCATAATTTATAGGATTCTGATTCTGTAACAGATGAAAATGGATTTTAAAATTGAAATCACAGATCTTGGATTTGAGTTCTAAATCCATCTTAGACTAGAATAAGTACGTGAATCTGTATATAATCCAATTTCTGCTATTTTCTCTGATTTATGTAGTCGCTGACTTCAAGTCTTGAAATTTCTGAAAAATGGATAAAAACGGGTTTGAATGAATCCTTGTCTTTAAAATCTCCAGGAGTAGTGAAGGAGCTACTGAGTCTATGGCCCGAGCTCTGCAGAATCTGCGACGCTTCCAACACGAGTCCGCTATACGCAGCTGCGGTTCAAGATCACTTGGAGATAGTAAACGCAATGCTCGACGTTGATCCGAGCTGTGCGATGATCGTTAGAAAGAACGGGAAAACATCGCTGCACACAGCGGGAAGGTACGGTCTTCTTCGGATAGTGAAAGCTCTCATAGAGAAAGACGCAGCGATCGTTGGTGTCAAAGACAAGAAAGGTCAGACCGCTCTTCACATGGCCGTTAAAGGGAAAAACGTGGAAGTAGTTGAAGAGATTTTGCAGGCAGATTACGCCATATTGAACGATAGAGATCGGAAAGGGAACACCGCTTTGCATATCGCCACTCGAAAGTGCCGGCCACAGGTAATAAAGACATATCCAATAATGGCACTTCTGGTGTAAGGTCTCTGGAGAAGTGCTGTTTTTTTGATAATTTTGTTTCGGTTTGGTTTTATGTTTAGATAACGAGCTTGTTGCTGACGTTTACGGCCATCGAAGTGAATGCGGTGAACAACCAGAAAGAAACCGCTATGGATTTGGCTGATAAGCTCCAGTACAGCGAGTCTGCATTGGAGATCAACGAGGCTTTAGTAGAAGCAGGGGCTAAACACGGGAGGTTCATTGGCCGTGAAGACGAGGCCAGAGCGTTGAAGAGAGCGGTGAGCGATATCAAACACGAGGTGCAGTCGCAGCTTCTGCAGAACGAGAAAACCAACCGGCGTGTCTCCGGGATCGCCAAGGAGCTGAGGAAACTCCACAGAGAAGCGGTACAGAACACGACTAATTCGATAACGGTCGTGGCGGTTCTGTTTGCGTCAATCGCGTTCTTGGCGATATTCAACTTGCCTGGTCAGTATTTCACAGACGGTTCGCGGGCGGGGAAAGCGCAGATGTCCGGGAGCACGGGGTTTCGCGTTTTCTGTCTTTTAAACGCAACGTCGCTGTTTATATCGTTAGCGGTTGTGGTGGTTCAGATAACGCTAGTTGCGTGGGACACACGGGCTCAGAAGAAAGTTGTGTCAGTGGTGAATAAGCTCATGTGGGCAGCTTGTGCTTGCACTTTTGGAGCGTTTTTGGCGATTGCGTTTGCGGTCGTGGGAAAAGGGAATTCGTGGATGGCGATCACGGTGACGTTGCTTGGAGCTCCGATTCTGGTCGGGACATTGGCGAGTATGGGTTATTTCGTGTTTCGGCAGCGGTTTAGGAGCGGTAACGATTCGCAGAGGAGGATTAGGAGAGGGAGTGGGAGTAAATCGTTTTCGTGGTCTTACTCTGCTCACGTTTCGGATTTTGAAGATGAATCTGATTTCGAGAAGATTATCGCTCTTTGAATAGTTTCGATTCGAAGAAGTCATTGGCTTCGTCTTGTATAGTGGAGAGAGAGATCATCTCTTCTTTTTCCTACTTCCACGGAAGTTTGTGTTGTATTTTTTGTAAAAAAGGAAGAAAAAATGTAATGTTATTGTAATCTTAGAAAAATAATGTTGTATTCTTAGAAAAGAAATAAATATATAATTTTATTCGTAATCGACTATATGAATCGTATGGTAAACATAGAAATGATAAGTTTATATATGGATGACAGTCGAATTCGTGAAGTAATGCTCAGGAGTCAGGCCTACTCAGATTCAGAGCTGCAGACTTTGTGAAAACAAGAGACTCGGGTCATAATAAGAGCTTTGGAGGAGAAAACGACAAACCTTATTAAAATCAAAAGGCGCATCATTGAACATAAATATCCAATAAGTAATCTCTACACCATTATCCTCATGTGGTTTTCCAGTTAAAAAAAAAAACAACACAAAACCACATGATGACTTCTTTTTCTTACATCCACAAAGGTAACAAAATAATCTCCCTTCAAGAAAAAAAAAAAGGAACAACAATGAAGCAAATTCAAGAAAAGATAACAAACAAAAAAAGGGTGGACTGAAGAATCTCTCGTAAATAAAAAACCCGACAGAGAGATAAGAGAGGATGGACACGACCACGACCGTAGCTTTTCCACAAGTTCCGACGAAACTTGAAGAGTTGACTAAAAAAAGAGATATACAATTTTACAGGAGACAAAAGGGATCTCGGTGGTGTCCAAACGAAGAATACTTATGATGATGATGCCGGGGATGGAGATATTATTATTGTTATTATTATGTATCAAAACCCATACCAGGTTAAAGCTGCAATTGACCAGGGCCTTTTCTTGAGGATCTTGATGGAGGTCGATTGTTGTCTGCAACTGATGATGTTGTCGAGGAAGGTGGTGGCTTATGTTGTTGTGGTTGTTGTTGCTGCTGTTGTTGTTGTTCTTCAGATCTCCTCACCTCCTAACACATCAAATTAAAGCAAAGTGAATTGACAGACTACTCCAATAGGTAATGTTTGTAATTTGACATAACGGCAGAAAATGAAATAAAAAAAGATCTATGCACAACAAAACTGACCAGAATCATTTAAGGGAAGAAATCAGCGATTTCACATTGTTGCCAATCAAAGACATTCTAATTATACTACATAATTTCTTTTATTTTGTATTTCTCATAAAACCCAAAAGATGATACGACTTAACATGAATCTTGATTTAGGCAAAAAATTGTGTAATTGGTATAAAAATTGCTGCATTGTGAAATCATTCTTATTACCAATCAAAGCATTTCGATAAAAATGTGTTGCGTTGTGTGTACCTTTGATGTCGAAGAAGAGGAAGTGCTATATGAGTAGTTCACTTTATTCCTTGCCTGGCCACGATGCTGATTCTGTACGTTCTCAAACTGTTGCAGCCGTGCAGCAAAATTGATTCCTTGGTGAGAACTATTGATATTATTGTCCTCTGCATCACCCTCCTCGCGATGATGCATATACTGAGAGAAAGGAACTCCTGAAGATGCTCTGCTTATTTGCTCTCCGCCACTGAATGAGTACGTTGGGACAGTTTTGAGTCTCGTCCGAAGTATCTTAAACGCCGCACTTTGCTGCATACAAGGAAAAAAAAGAAAAAAACAGGCACTATAAAACACCATCAATTTCGCGATAAACAGAACAAATGTTATTCTATTCTTCCGTCCTTTTTTCTAACCTGAGGAAGTAACATTAGAAGACCATAAAGTGTTTTCAGCAACCATGTGTATCTTCCTGGTTCCAGAAGCTGAAAAAGAGAGAAGGTTTCCATAGCAATGAATAGACTAAACCGGAAAAAGGAGGCAGCTATTTGGGTTGAGATCAATCAAGCAAACCTGCAATCTAAGGTAAGTAAAGATTGGAGTTTCGAGAAGACGGATCAATTTATCAAGCTGTACGAGAAATTTGACGTTTATGTCTTCTTCGACCAAAGATTGAATCACGACACTCGCGTGCTGGTAAGCCTGTCAATAATTCATTGCTGATTTTCAATATCGGATGGTGATATTTTAAAATATATACAACAAAAAGAAAACATTTTGGTTCTCTGATTACCTGAGCTAATAAGCAGAGGCTTATAATTGCCATAGGTGAGTGGCACCATGAAGCGTACAAGGCAACCAAAAGTTCTTTCCCTTCGCGATTGACGAGCGAACCTTTTAAAAGATCTCTAAGTTTTGATAACTCCGGGGATGTAAGCAAAATCAAATTCAATGCCTGAACATAAAACAAAAAGAAAAAGACAGCCTAGTTATTAACAAAACAAAGTGAGAAATAACATTAACTAAAAAAAAAAGCCTGCCACAGCATGAAGTCCCCTACAAAGCTTACAAACTAAACCAATCATCTAACTGCCTTAACCTTCAACATTCCTTAATCGAAGAAATTTGGGGAACGAGAAATACCTGAACCATGGTTGAAGCGAAGTCAAGATTATCTTCTCCCTCGAGTATAGTTGAGAGCTCTCGATAAACTCTTTCGGCATCCAAAAGTACACACAATCTCCGGACAATAAGGGCACCACGCCTAAACGAGATATGTTTTGACCAACTACATAATATGTTCTTTCCAGAAACTTTAAGATAGATTATAAAATGGGAACTAACCTTTCCAATAGAGAATTATCAGCTCGAAAATTGTGGACTAGAAAGACAATGAGCTGGCGAAAGTGCTGTGGATCTTTTGCTACACCAGCATGAACTTCCAGAACCAAGAGCACCACCTAAGATATTTTTTTATGTCCAGATAGTTTAATATCATATAAATTTATTACTACACAAAATCAAACCTATACAGCATAAAAAGTCACCAGACAAACACTCAGGGAAATAAAACTTACGTCATCAGAAGAATCAGATAGTGCTTTTAGTAGTGTGTCAAATATGTCATTCAGGAAGCACAGGACCTATTACAACGTTACCAATTTAGTTATAAAGTGATGAACAAAAGAGGTAATTTGAAAAATAATGATGCCAAACAAAATCTGGTCTCTTCACCTCAGTACGATGCTTGTTTAAAAGTGTTGATATCCAATTCAACGCTTCAATTCGAGTTGCCTCATAATCGCTTGATAGCTGCCTGGCCGATGCAAAAACTCACAGATCACAAAATCAGGCGAACAATGGTATCATTCAAAAGAACCAAAAACGAAGACATGGAAAAAACTAACCTCCTTGCTACAGAGAGAATTGCACCAACATCAAAACCATCTGAGGGTTCAACATGGATTGAACGAAGTTCTTCATTGGTTTCACGAGCAACCTTAAGCAAATAGATAAACACAAAGAAAGTGAAACGTTGCATAGGAGACCAAAAGTTTCCATCACTAAGGAGGAGGAACCAAACTTACCACCCTGATTTTTTCTTCTTTGTCGGATATGCAAGGTAATATAGCTCCAAGAATATCAGCATAGTAACGAACGAGCTGGTCACCCCCGAGTTTTACAAACTCGTTTATCTACAGAAATACATTTTATTTTTCATAATAATGAAAAAAAACACACTATTCTGAGCATATATGAATCTCCTGGAAAGTCAAAGTAGCTCCCATATATGTAACTAGAAGAGGCCAAGCAGAAGAATAGTTTTTTCTTCTTACCCACGTGATGGCCGTTAACCGAGTAAATTCATCAGGAGAAGAAGCCCTCTGCACCAGTATTTCAGCCATGCGACCATAATCTACAGACTTTCAACAGCAGTACTGCTACAGTCAGAAATTTACCGACGAAATCTTAAAAGTAAGCGAACTTACTAACAAGAAGTGAGAAACCTACAGAAAAACAGACCGAACAGCAAATTTAAGGTAGGAATTTAAATCAGGACACAACATAAATCGTACTGGTGAATTTTTTATCTCTTGAAGAAACTCTGAAAGAGCAGAATCAGCCTGCTGTCGTATTTCATGACTCGAGTCGCTCAACATATTGAATAACCCTGGAAATTTATTGACAAGTTAGTTCAGCCGAACACACAAATAACCAAACTCGAATAAGGTCATATATATGTAGCTGAAGTTATCAAAACTGCAATTACCATCAAGAAAGTCTGGCAGAAACCCGAGCATATCAATGTCTGGAACACTGTCAAGAACAGTGATCCATCCTACCAGAAATTGTCGGACATAAGGGTTTAAAACGTTCATCCGTTCTTTTAACAGAGGTATGAATTCCTCAATACTGCAAAATCCAAATGCCAAAAACAGTGGAACCAGGAGAGTCAAGTCTTTTAAGTAAATAGTAACATAGTTATCTTTCACACACGGAAAAACAGAGAGGCTAACTTAACACACCTGAACTGATCACTTTCCGTCACAATATCCTACTCCACAAGGTATAACTCTAATCAGCATACGATAAAATCGATAAAACACTCGTGTGCAAGAGGATATATTCATACCTTAACGAGGCGATCCAAAAGATGAGCAGCACTTTGGACATTGGCATCAGAATCTGCTGAGAGTTTGCACAAAGCATCAAAAATCTGATTGAAGAAAATAATGAACTCGCCTCTCACAACCTGTAGTAAACCAGACAAACAAGGGCGATGGTGCATCAGTGCCAATAACGCACAGGATAAAGCAAAACAATATAGATACTACTAGTACTATAGTCTTTTACCTTTGCAATGTTGTAGAGAGCTTCACATGCATAGTACCGAACTCGGCTATCTTGATCAGAAAAGGAGTTAATCACAGGTGGCACTATTTGCTTCACGTTTCAAGAATCAAAAAGAACAATCAGAAAACATCCTAAAAGCCAAGAAAGAGAAAGTACAGTAGCACCCAACGATGGATTATAGTAAAACATAACGTTCGTTAACTATGTGTTATACCTCAAGATATTGAGCAGCTTCTGAAGACAAACCAACTGTTACAGCAGCTAAGCCAATAAGTCCACCCTACGAAAAGAGAAAATGTTTCGGTAAATCGAAAACCCTCAGATCTAAGTAAACGCAAATGCTGAACAATCATTCAGATTGCAAACCTTCCGATGATTAGCTTGAGGAGATTTGGCAAACTCCTTGATCAACATCTCAATGACTTTCGAGATCTTGTCATGGTCACCCGCAGAAGTCAAATTCTTCACAGTATTCTCAAGCTACAATTATATATCATCATCATCATCATCATCTTAGAGAATGAAAGAGATAACACAGAAAATTCCAAAAACCCTAAGACGCATAGGAAGAGAGAAAGAACTCGGATGTCAAACCTCAAGCGCAGCATTTTTGCGCTTCTCATAGAGTTTATCGGAGAGATTGCGATGAACAGCGGCCGGAATCGCGGAAAGAGCGTCTGACATGTCAGATGAAATCAAGAAGAAGAAACCGAAAAATCAACCGTCTCCGACGACCTAAATCGTCTTTCCCCCCTTCAACAACAAAAGGAAAACAAAGAACGCCTCAAATCGGAGTAGGGAGAAATCCTCTCGTCGCGATCAGAAAATTTTCTTTCCAAAAATCGATCAGAAGAACGGCGGATTATTCAACGAATTAACACGAAAACGATCAGATCTGGTCAAAAACTGGAGGAACTGATCTGTGGCTACCAGTTGTTACTCGGTTTCCCGAATTCGATTTCCGGAAAAACAAATTTCTTTATTATTATTAATATTATTTTCTCTATGCTTTCAGCCTTTGTTTTTTACAACAACTTTTTTTTTTTTTGCTATCTACTTTGCTTCCTTAATCCATAGTGGATATTTTTTTTTTTTAGTAATAAGAATCAACATACAAGTGATGTTTTCCAAAAAGAAAAAAGAAAAAAATCAGACACACAATGAAAAATGCGTGATCACAGTATTAAATGACAACCTCACCCTTCCTATGGAGTCTTGCCAACAGGGGTAATATCGGTATTTTTGTTGAAGTTACATTGGCATTTGGTTATTAAGTTCGGTTTGGAGTTTTTGGATTTTGATTTCTTTTACTTCTAAATTAATTAGTAATAACTAATTGAAGTTTTTTTTTTAAATCTTGTGTTTAGTTAAAAAAAAGATTAATTAGTTTTCCCGCTAATATCTGTAAACGTTATATTTATATATATAAATATTATTAACATTTAGGCTCCTATTGGAAGTTGAATGGATACATAAATAAACGCAAAATTTAATTATAGATTGTGATGATATAGAAGATGATAAACATCTAGAAATCCAAAACAAAGTATCAGAGCTTGTTTTCGGATTTTCCTTTTCAAATTTTCATTTCTAACCCTATCCA
Source organism: Isatis tinctoria (assembly GCA_010577795.1). Classification (NCBI taxonomy): domain Eukaryota; kingdom Viridiplantae; phylum Streptophyta; class Magnoliopsida; order Brassicales; family Brassicaceae; genus Isatis; species Isatis tinctoria. The sequence goes on along the minus strand of CM021250.1, from coordinate 9,778,100 downwards.
ACAATAACTTTTATTATAAATGTTCTTTTGGATAATTTGAAGATAATGGTAAAGGAGGATGAGAAAAAGCTACCAACAAGTATCAGTGGCCATAATAAACATAATGACAATGAAAATGATCAAATATCGATGAACGGTTGAAAAGAGAAAAAAAAGCAGATTTCTTTTAGCTTTTAAACTGATTTCTGAGTCGAAATCAATTTATTTCTATTGATTTGGTTCTATTATATACAAATCGAGCTGGTTAAGCTTAAGTCGAATTGATGTTAATTTTATAACAAAAACAAAGGTAATTAATTAATTTTGTACTTTTAATTTATTTAAATGTATTTTCTATATATTTAAATTAAGTTATTATTTTTATGAATTTTTGAACATGGAGAAAAAGAAGTTTCATTTAGATTCTCAACTGTTTAATGTCAACAAGATTGATTTTGATCAATTTAGTTTATTAAAAAATTACTAATGTGCTATCATAACAATAAATTTAGCTAAATGATATTATTAACATTTTTACAAGAATAATTCGTTTTTATTGCTGCACGGTTATATATTTAACCTATATTGTTTTTAGTAAATATTTAACATTTTCTTTAAATTTTGATTAGGAAAAATGGCATATAACCCATCAAAGTGACATTTATTGATATTTTGAATCTAAAAATATTTAACCGACAGTTTTAAGTTTTAATTATCAATTTACAAATATTTTCATATAAAATCTTCAATTTATCTTTTGGCTTTGCTATATTATTTGATTTAACATAATAGTTAACTCCGATAATAGAACAGTTTTTTTCTAACAACAAAATACTAATTTTGTGATTATAAGAAAAAGTCAAAATATTGTTATAGCAAAACTAAGAATTCCGTTGAATCATATGACTAGGCATAGTGGAATTAGTTATTGAGAATTTCTTATGACAGAATTATAGATTAATGGGTAAAACTGTTAGTTAAATAATTTCGAGGTTTTTGTTAAAAAAATAAAAAATTAAAAATTAATTTCGAGGCTTAGAATATTATTCACTTTACAAATTTTTATGCGCTTTTGTATTGATTTTAATGATATTGTCAATTATATAATACATGATTAAATATTAATTTATACAATGATTCTAAACTAATAGATTAGATTTGTTAATTTAATACATATCAAATGTTTTATTTAGAAAAAATCAAATTTAAAGTTATTATATGAAGCAAAGTGAAAAAGGTAAGAAATTGTAGAAATATATATTCAATCAATTAAACTTAAAGTTTGAACAATGTATACACTTAGAAATATATTCAGTCAATTAAACTTAAAGTTTGAACAATGTATAAACTTAAAGTTTGAACAATTATCTCTTATTAAAATTTAAAAATTAGAAAATTACTAAAAATTCACAAAAAATTGATTTTTTATGAGTGCACAGGAAGAGAATTTGCATTAACGGAGAAGAAGATGATTTTTGTTCGTAGAAAAGTAAGAGCGTAAGATCAATGAGTAGTAGGTTATAGGGTTTTCATTTTTATATCAGTTCTTACATATTTACTTTTTTTACTTTTTTCTTTAAAAAAAAATAATTTCTTTTTTCACATACTTTTTTTTTTAATTGATAATCTATTTTCACATTTATATAATATTTACTAATGATTTATTTTTTCTACAGCTTTTACAGCCCAAAAAATAAGGATGTAGGATTTTTTTGCCTAATAAAATACATAAGGAAAGATTTTTTTTTTGTATCTTTAGAAAATAAAGTCACAGCATGATTGATAAAAGTTAGTAAAATTTTCTGTAGGAAAAGTTAAAGCTACATCATGATTGATTGGATATTGATGTTTTAAAGCTAAATAAGCTATAGAAGCAAGATACAGCCTAACCAATCACCTAGTAAATATAATAGAAAAATGAAAATTTTCAATAAAAGGAAAAAGTGGAAAATAACGTATTTCTCTAGTCAGACTAGAAAAATCTTCTAAAAGGGAAGAGAGATAATTAGTCTAACACGTATTTATTACTTCAGTATTTTCTTATTACAATTGATAATTAATGTGAATTGATAATTAATGTGTTTGATAAAAGAAAGATAATTAATCTAAGTTTTTTCGTTTGTTCCAATGTAAGTGTTTTTATCTTTTTCATTTTAGGCACACAGCCAATCAAGAGCTTCCGTCATCGTCTTCTCGATAGAAATAGATCTGCCCTTCCATCGTTTCTCCGCCATAGCCAAGGAGATGGGAGAAAACCCTAACCGAACAGAAGCCGAGCGTCTCCTCGGAATCTCCGAGAAGCTTCTCGAGTCGCGAGATCTGAACGGTTCAAAAGAGTTCGCCATCTTAGCTCAGGAGACAGAGCCGCTTCTCGAAGGCACCGATCAGATACTCGCGGTGGTCGACGTCCTGCTCTCTTCCGCGGCGGAGAACCGCGTCAACAACCAGCCGAACTGGTACCGGATCCTCCAGATCGAAGATCCGAGCCAATCTTCCGCGGACAACGACCTGATCAAGAAACAGTACCGCCGTCTCGCTCTCCTCCTCCACCCGGACAAGAACCGTTTCCCTTTCGCCGATCAAGCCTTCAGATTCGTCATCGACGCATGGGAAGTCCTCTCGACGCCGTCGAGGAAGTCCCACTTCGACCGCGATTTGAATCTCATCTACACCAAAGTAGATCTCAACCAGAAGAAGAAACCGACGAGCGAGAGGATGGCCACGTTTTGGACGGCGTGTCCTTACTGCTACGGCCTCCACGAGTATCCTAGGGTTTACCAAGAGTACTGCATCAGATGCCAAAATTGCCAGAGAGCGTTTCACGCCGCGAGCATTCCGCAGTTACCTCCGTTGGTGCCTGGCAAAGACGAGTATTACTGTTGTTGGGGTTTTTTCCGATGGGTTTCGTCGGAGGGAAAGGAGGTGAAGAAGCCGCTGCTGCTAATGGTACAACGAAATTCCCGAATTGGATGCCTCCGGTTTTCTCCTCCGCACAGAATCCTAAAGTTAACGGCGGAGGATACGCGCCGGCAGCGACGGTTACTCCTCCGCCTCATCCTGCTGCTGGTTCTTCTCACAGTGTTCAGATTAGCTATGATGGATGGTCAGGTGGTGCGGCGAAGAGAAGCAATGAGGCGGTGAGGAACACAAACGACATCGGAGTTAGCTCAGATGGTACGCCGAAGAAGAGAGGAAGAGGAAGACCGAAGAAGAATCCGTGATGGTGAAATTTGGAGTAAAAAAAAAAAATTAAGACAAAGGAACTAAGGAAGATTAGGACAGTGACAGTGTTTGTTGTCGTAGCGTAATCTTTTTTTTTTTGTTTTTGTTCTTTCTGTAATTTGTTAATTTAAGTTCTTATAACTATATGCATTTTTTTTTCTCTTTTCTTTTGGCCATAGTTCTCTGTATTTTTTGTTGGTATCTCTACCTGTGTTATCTTCATTTGCCCATCTTATTCGGCACCTTCTTGTATCATATAATTTGCTTTGAATGATGGTCTCTTTTGGGTAATGTTAGAAATGAATCCGCGCCAACGTTCAAACTTCCTTTTGATTGCATCATTTGAAATCCACACTACCTTTTGGCAAAGAGAAACTTTACTCTGGGTTTCTTAAAAATTTTATACATACTCAAAATGTAGATCAAAACCAAGAATATGAGTCAAGCAGATCTGTTTTAGCCGTTATTTTTTCAATAAACATCTGTCAAAGTATTTATTGTCGTTTGATTCTAAGCAGAATTCTAAGAAAAGAAACTTAGCACTAGTATCTTCTTGAAATGCCACACACGTTTCGGTTTGTTTATGATTTCTGACTTCTGAAATATAGTACTGTTAATAACCTTATCTGCCAATAATCTTTCGAATCTGGTAAAAAGTCAAATATACAATTTTGGTTAGAATTTGATATTTAAAGACATTCAAATTCGTTGAAATTGAATATTTAACAATTCGACGCCATTGAAAGGTTATGTCGTTGTCTCGATAATACGCTTATAGAAATTGAATAATTACAATTCGATGACATTGAAATGTTATGTCGTTGTCTCGTTGACTCCACTTGGTGGATGGTTAACTAACTCCAAACAGAACCGAAGAAATCGAGACTTGAGAGCAAAATAATATCTCCAACAGTTCACTAGAAACAAAGAGCGTCAAAGATACAACTACGAAAGGCAACATCAACTACAAAATTCTTTGTTTTTAACAAAAGAAAAAAGAAAAAAGGGAAGTTATTATAAAGGGTCTATTTCTTTTAGGAGTCTATAGAAGAAAGCGAAGGACTTTTCTATGAGATTTCTACTTCTTGGCGATATCGAGATCGATGTGTACATATGCAAGAGAAGCCACAAAGACGAAGAAGAACGCCGATACAAGCATGAATGGTTCCGCAAGCATGTATATAGGTTTGAACGTATAGTACACCTGCCAAAACCGTCACATAAAATTAATCAGTTCTACAACAACCGTTTGTAAACTTATGGAACAAATTGAGTTTTGAGCTTATTGCTATTTGTAAGCTTACGGAACGAACTGAGGTTTGAACTTGTTACTAAAAATACGGTTTTTAGGGTTCTCTATTAAAACACATAACAAGAACACCATGATGTGAGTGGAAGGGTAGAACACAAGTATAGTTTAAAGGTAACTTTTACCTGGAAGGGTACGTTGTGAGTGGGAACTACATTATCCTTTTGCAACACAACCACGGGTCTTCCCACGATGTCAAGGTATGAGTATTTGACCTGTGACAAGACCATTATAGATACATGTTGTGTAATAACTAATAACTATAGTTTGCAAATGCAGGTCATGTATCTGTACGGCTGATGAGGTACCTGTAAGTCTTGATTGACTGTAAAGGGCAAAACAGCAGAAGGGTCCTTTGATCCTTCAGGAAGCACGACCTGAAACAAAATCATCCTGTGTTAGCGAGTGATTGCTAATAACATAGCCTGGATAAAAAAAAAAACGAAATGATAACGATTGGTAGATATTGTCAATCAAACCCACTTTGATAGTCAACTTGTTAACTATAGTTTCAACGAGCGGGCACCCAAAGGTAAAGTTCAAGTAACGTCTGCCATCGGGTGCTTCAAAGAGATAGTCCTCCAATGGAACTCGATAGCCGATTATAAAAGTTGCTCTCCACCCTCCAAATAACGGGTATCGCGGTTCAAATTCAAGTTCTGACTGCAAAGACCATCAAATAACATATCGGATCACTTTTTTTTAGGTAGAAAGATTGAAGTATACATCTCTAAGCACCATTGTGAATTGATGTAACACACCACACCGTTGAACAATTATAGCCTTCGGAGAATTTCGACGGGAGTAATTATCACTGTCTATATGGCCAGAGATCAAGAGAAGAGGGTAAACCAACCATACCTTCTTAAAGCCTGTACGCAAATGTGAAGTTGAGATGTTTCCAATGTCATCCCTGTAGTAGACAGAGTTAACTCTTGGAGGAAGTACTGCTAGGAGGCCATTGAAAGAGGATGAACCACTGATGGAACGTCTAGATTGATAATCAACCCTGCCAAAACTCAAAAGGTCAGAAAACCATTCCAGAAGAATGGCATACGTACAAATACAAAAATCATAGATAGCCACAACTTCAGAAAAATGACAAGATAGTTTCACTTCAGTAACAGAGAAACGTTGTCCACGGTAGCAGAAAATGGAACCTTAACAATCAGCTCAAAAAACATATTAAGAAACTCTACAGCACAAAATTGCTGGAGATAAACCTCCAGAGGTCACCTCCTACATAAAATACGCCATTAGCCCATTACATACCTTGAGAAAACACCCTTATGGCGAGCTCCCCCATGAGTCAACCTGTAACTCTCTGTTATCTGAAGGCTGCCCCAGTGTGAAATCTCAATTTCACGCACGAGTTCCTCAACAACAGCAAACGGACTGTTATTCTCAAAGTGAACAATAACAGGTGCGTAAGAGTATGGAGTACGATCCTCATATGGTCCATATTTGATCTCTTTTCCAGCTCGGTTAGTAGGCTCGATGCTAGTGAACGACTCTACTCTAGTACTGGGAGTTTTAAAGAAAGTTGTCTGTTGCTTAATATGATAAGGTGACAGTATCACTGCACTATCACGGTAGTGAACCAACTGGGATTCTGACTGGGTTATCTCCGAGGGGAAAGGTTCCAAGGAATGAGTCAATATGTATAACACCTCAAGTGTAACAGTTTCACCCGGGCCTAAGGGGCTAGCAAACGAAACAAGGAAGTATCCAGTGTCATTTGGTGCATCAGGCTGTTCACTTGGTTTCACATCTAGGGGCAAGTAGGTTTTCTTCTTCTTCTTACCCGTAATAGCCAGGGCTTGGACCAAAGCCAAATGCTTGATCTGGGTAGGTGGGAAAGCAAGAAGCATATCTGCAGCAGGATCTTTCCCAATATTTTCGACCTAAAGAAACAATCCAGATAAGAAACGCTTACCTCCGAATAGAAAAAAGTAAAGGACGATGAAGGAGAAAGGGATAATATCATTAAAACGTATCACTACTACGACCAACTATATTTGGCTGAAATAAAAGGAGCTGAAATTGCATATAACATCCACAAAGGGTTCAAAATCCAGGCCTAAGTTCCAAACTTTCAGTGTATTATCAAAAGGAATAAATACTATAAATATTTGAAGAGAGATACCTTGAGAGTCAAGAAGGCCTTCACGATATGTGAGCTTAAATCAATCTGCACAGAGAAACCAACACAAAAGGGGAACATTTTAGAATCAAAATATCATTTTCAGCAAAGAAGATTCTCTGCAAACATCATCTATCATTAAACTTTCAGATACTGAAATTAAACGCACAACTGATGAAATAAATTCACACGCAAAGGGTCGCATTATCAATCAATGTACATAAATTTGATGCCTATCAATGATCAACCGTTCAGTGACCAACCACACAGTAAATTCTACAAACCAAGCATAGACTACATAGATCGGAGAATCGGTAATGCCCTACAGAATCTTCATCCACTTAAAGTTCCGTAAAAAGTAGAAAAAATGGATCCAATAAGGAAAGTAGAAATTTATGAATTTTGTTACAGAATAGGTAGAAGATAGATACCCTTCGCTCGGCATTTACGATCTGGAGATCGTGAGCGGAGGAAAACGAAGAAAGTGATAAGAATACAGCTACAACGACGGCGAAGATCCAGATACGAGCAGCCATTTCGTCACTGCACTTAAGAACAAAACTCATTAATCCAATGAGCTCGGAGACGGCGAATTGATATGATTTGGAAGATCAGAGTGAGGAGGGAGTCACAGACCGGTGAAGAAAGAGACAGCGAGATCTCTACGGCGGAAGGAACGTCGACCGGCGAAGTGACGGTGAAAGGAGGAACAACGATCCGGTCAACTACAAAGTCTTCAGTCTCTCACTTCTCTCACGATTTAGGGATGAGTCTCTCTTCCTCAGAACGAAAACGACATGAAACGTTATCGTTTTAACTTTTTGAAATTTAATGGGCCGTGAGAATAATCAGTATTGCTATTAGTGGGCTTTCCACTATTATAAGCCCATTTATAAGGGCTAATAAAACATCGAAGGACAGTTTGCCGCCATTCTCATCCTCAGGTCAACTTGTTTCGTCTCCGGTCTCTTAAAATTCGTGTTCTGATTCGAACAAATTCGAGTTTTAAAAACTCGAAAATCTTCTTAACTTGTATTTTTATCTTTCATTCAGTGACATTTGCAATGGCGGTCGATTGCCTCGTACTAGGTAACAGCTTTTTTGTTTGTTTGTTTGTCTTCTTTCTTTCATTCTTCAACGTTTCACGGTTTCGGTAATAAGAGTATTAATAATGTCCTTTCGTGTGTTGTTTTGCAGGTGCTGGGCAAGAGATAGGAAAGAGCTGTGTGGTAGTGACGATTAATGGTAAAAGGATAATGTTCGATTGTGGGATGCATATGGGCTGCGATGATCACAACCGATACCCAGATTTTTCTCTCCTCTCGAAATCCGGTGATTTTGATAACGTGATCTCTTGTGTGATCATCACCCACTTGTATTGATCTAAAAAGCCCAGAAATTTGTCTCCTTTTCGTGAAATTATATTTTCTTAATATATATATATTTTTTTTTGTGGGATTGTGTGGGTACTAAGTGTGTGTATTTTTCGAATTTTAAAGCCACATGGATCATGTTGGAGCGCTTCCTTACTTCACGGAGGTCTGTGGGTACAACGGTCCTGTCTACATGTCGGTGAGTTATATTGTACTCAAGGTGCTCGATGAAATGTTTGAGTGAGAGTTTTTTTTTTTTTTTGGTAGAAGTTGTTTACTCTGATTCTATCTGTTTTTGTAGTATCCCACAAAGGCGTTGTCTCCGTTGATGCTTGAGGACTACCGGAGAATTATGGTGGATAGAAGAGGCGAGGAAGAGCTGTTCACCACTGCACACATCGCAAACTGTATGAAAAAAGGTACTTGGATATTGGATTCAGTTAATCTTGGTCTTGTTCACGAATTAGTTTCATCTTATTGGTGAATGTTATGACTTGCTTCATAACTTCAGATACAGTGTCTCTAACTTGGCTTCCTTTTGCTTCTCTTTTTTTTTTTTTCATTGCTGTAGTAATAGCAGTGGATTTGAAGCAAACAATTCAAGTTGATCAAGATCTTCAGATCCGTGGCTATTATGCAGGGCATGTAAGACACTCATTGCGGGTTTAAAGAGATACTTTGGACTTCGACCTAGGTTCATATATATTCATAGTTTCTCTTCTAATTGTCATTAGGTCCTCGGAGCGGTGATGGTTTATGCAAAGGTTGGAGATGCAGCGATTGTTTACACCGGAGATTACAATATGACGACAGATAGACATCTGGGAGCAGCTAAAATCGACAGGCTCCAGTTGGATCTTCTTATATCAGAGTATGGAAACAACTTGTATAATGAGATGATATACGAGTCTTCGGTTTTAAAAATACGTTTGGAAACGTGTTTCAGGTCCACATATGCAACTACCATTCGCGGTTCAAAATATCCGCGGGAGAGAGAGTTTCTTCAAGCTGTATGTCTACTCGATGCAATCATCGTTGTCTCGTTCTCTCGTCAATGCTAAACTACCCATTTAGGAAAGGCTTAAGCTGTCCTTTGTTAATTGTCTGACATCTCGGAAAAATATTGCCAGGTTCATAAATGTGTTGCTGGGGGAGGGAAAGCGCTGATTCCTTCATTTGCTCTTGGAAGGGCTCAGGTCTGTCTTCGTACCGAGAAGGCTTTCTGTCATAGCTTTATCCCTTTCTTAACGTAAAAAAAAAAAATCTTGTTACATTTACTTGCCTGTGCTTCTCTTATGTCTCATTAACAAGTAACAACTGTGTTTCCTTGTTCAGGAACTCTGCATGCTTCTCGATGATTACTGGGAGCGCATGAATATAAAGGTTCCAATCTACTTCTCGTCAGGTCTGTCAAATCACCAGCAATCCTCGTTTGAAATAACTCTGCAGATTAATCAGCTCAGCAAAAGTCATAATTTTCTTTGTTAGGCAGCTGTATCTATCTTCTGAAGGTCAATATTGTTATATTTTCCAGGTTTGACCATCCAAGCAAACATGTATTACAAGATGCTCATCAGTTGGACAAGCCAGAACGTTAAAGAAAAGCATGTTACGCATAACCCATTTGATTTTAAGAATGGTATGCTGACTAATCTTTGAAAAATACATTTATTCAAAAGAATTGAAACTTTTTTGTGCTGAAAATATCAAAAGCTCTGTAATGAAATCTAGCTGTTCTTTAAGAGGTCACGTCGATTGCGTTCCTTTTTAGCTTTTATCAACTACCTCCGTTCTTTATCTTTGCTTGTTTTATAACTACTGACTTCACACTGTGCAGTTAAAGATTTCGATCGATCTCTTATACATGCTCCTGGGCCATGCGTTCTCTTTGCCACACCCGGCATGCTCTGTGCTGGCTTCTCACTTGAAGTGTTCAAGCATTGGGCTCCTTCTCCCCTGAACCTCGTTGCCCTGCCCGGGTATTAAACCTATTGTGTTCCCCTTTCTTAGCATTTCATTTTTTTTCTTAGTATCTAAGGCAGAATTGTATATAGATACTCAGTGGCTGGCACCGTTGGGCACAAACTGATGTCTGGTAAACCGACGACGGTTGATCTCTATAATGGCACCAAGGTTGATGTCCGTTGCAAGGTTTGTCTGCTCTTTCTTCTGATCCTCCCAAAGAGAAAAATGTTAACTTTACGAATAAAAATAGCTCCATGAATCTTATTCCAACATTAAACCCTTACCTTAAAGTCTTGATTTTGTTGTTATCAGATACATCAAGTAGCTTTCAGTCCTCACACAGATGCAAAAGGAATAATGGATCTCACCAGGTTTCTTTCCCCAAAGAACGTTGTACTGGTGCACGGAGAAAAACCTAGCATGATGTCTCTCAAGGATAAGATAACCTCAGAGCTTGACATCCCCTGTTTCGTCCCTGCCAATGGCGAAACAGTTTCAGTCGCTTCGACGATTTTTATAAAAGCAAACGCTTCTGATATGTTCCTTAAAAGCTGCTCTACCCCAAATTTCAGATTCTCAAACTCCTCTACTCAGCTCCGTGTTACAGACGAGAGAACGGCAGACGGGGTTTTGGTAATAGAGAAGAGCAAAAAGGCAAAGATTGTTCACGAAGATGAAGTCTCTGAGGTGTTACATGAGAAAAACCATGCGGTCTCTTTGGCTCATTGTTGTCCTGTTAAAGTTAAGGGAGAATCAGATGATGTTAATCTGATCAAACAGTTGTCGGAAAAAATCTCAGAGACAGTGTCTGGTGCTCAGATCCATGAATCTGGGAACTGTTTGCAAGTTGGATCTTTCAAAGGTTCTTTGTGTCTGAAAGAGAAGTGTGTGCATAGAAGAGGGATAAGTAGTAGTAGTAGTAGTAGTAGTAGTAGTAGTAGTATAGTAGTAGTAGTAGTAGTAGTAGTAGTAGTAGTAGTAGTAGTAGTAGTAGTGAAGTTGTGTTCTTGTGTTGCAGTTGGTCTGTTACAGATTTAGAGCTTGGTTGGGAGATCATCAAAGTTATGAAACAAAATCTGTAAAATCGCATTATAGTAACTTATCTGGGGCCTGATTAATGTTTTGGATTTTGTCGTTCTAATATATATATGTAAACACTTATATTATATTGAAAAACTATTTTAGAATGAGCCAAATTACGTTATGTGTTTGTGTAAACACTGAAGTTATATTGGATTTTCTTAACATTTCGTTTTTTTGTGTGTCATTCACGTGGGAGTTCGAAATTATTGAATGGAAAGAGACAAAGAGTTCTCGGTGGTTTTATGAAGGTTGAGCCATTAGGTTATCAACTTCAGTCTCTCTCAACATTAATTTTAGAAACAATCTCGAAAGATTTTGTGCTTTTACACGGACCCGTTCAAAAATAGCAAAAAGTATCATGGTCCGTGTTTTAGATTTGAAAACTCTAATTACATCTATTTTTTAAAAAATATAAATATTTGGGACTATTAAACTCGACGATATCTCAGTTGGTTTATCAAAATCCTATGCAAAAACGTTTCTCACACGTACTTTAGCATCTTAATTAAAATTCTAGAGTTTAAACCACAAAAACCTAAAGAGTTAAAACGTGGATAAACTCTTTCATGTTTGATATCTATATATATAAAGTAAAATGTTCTCTCTTCTTAGAGTGCCACCTCATCAAGTGTTCTCTAAAACATTTACACATCACTAATTCATTTAATTAATCTATAATTATTATTTGATTTATTTTATAAAAAAATTATTTACATGATTAATTAAAATTTGTGCTATCTATACTTTAATACCCATAATAACTATCATATTTAAATATAACAGTACTAAAAAGAATTTCAAAAGTCATTTCTATTGTATACCCAAAAATAAAACTCAAATTTTATATCTAAATTTTATTTAACCAAAAGTCATAAAATTAGAAAATAGAAAAAATCAATATCTAAAATTTATAGTAGAAATGTATAATTATATTTTAAAAACTTAATATTTTATTGTATGAAAAGTTAATATTTTATTGTAATCACAATATCCATTAAGTCCATTTATAAAACTTAATCCATTGGCAACATATATGATCCATTAAAAAAATATGAACATGCATATATTATTCAAATATTTATAATTAAAATTTGGTACTTCAAAAGTATTATTTAAATTTTGTATCTGAAAAATAAATTAAGGTATTAAAATTTAACTTAACCAAAAATATTATAATTATAAATTATAAAAATGAATATACAAACTTTATAGTAGAAATTTAGAATAATATTTTGAAGCTTATAGAATTTTAATGAATAAATTAATACACAAGATGCCATTAATACAGAAGATTATGGTTTATGATTACTAAAATTTACTCATATTTAATAACCATATTAAGTTTCAGAGTTCAAAATATATAATTATTATTTCACTTATAGAAACAAAGTAAATTTTGAAATATTTATTAAGAAACAATATAACACACAAATCATTCAAAAGTCATTCTAAGGTCATCTGACTCATCCATATCTTTCAATTTTATAAAAAAATATATGTGGCATTTATGTTTCTAAATATAACCACATGAGATTAAATAAACTAAACGGTAGCGTTGATTATCTAGCTTAAGTTGTTCTATGAATGATACTAAATCGACTAAATTTTATAAAAAAATATATGTCCATTTATGTTTCTAAATGTAACCACATGAGATTAAATAAACTAAGCCGTTTTTTTTTTAAAGTAAAAGGGTATGAATGGATTAAAGAGACAAATATACAAGAGAGAAAAACATTCTAATTATCCATATTAATATCAATTGACTGGATTCATAAAAAGTTCTATTGTATTATTAGAATCATGATAATATAAACAATAAGAAAAAATGTATAATAATTATATATTTAGGAGAATTTTCTTATAATGAGATAACTCTATAGTTTATAGCAAGAATAACAAAACAAAACAAAAATAAAGTTAGTGTTACTTTCAACTAAAATTAAATTAAATATTTTAACATATTTATTAAATTTAACATATGCGTTTAAATTAAAATCATCTTGCAATTATTTATTTATCTGCTCACCCGCCCGTAGGGCGGGTTAACCCCTAGTTATAAAATATAAAAATTCAGCTATTAACTAACATATAAATCTGCCACCGTGTGTACATAATAAACCGAATAAATTTACTTTTGACCCGGATAAATCCAAAAACAAAAACGACCAGCTTTACTACTTTAGCGCCAATTTCTAGCTAACAAAACATGGAAACAACCAAAGGCCAAAGGATATTTTAAATGATATTTAACATGTATGACTCCGTCAGTCTAATCTTAAACTAATTGTCATTAATCTCATTTACTTTTAAGTTAACTCTTACTAATTATTTAGTTTAAACAAATTTTAAAATGTCCGCCATGGCTTAGGCGTTTTCTAGAAGAGAGAGAAAGTGAAAAGAAGAATCAGTTCTCTTCGTCACTTCAAAGAAAAATATCAACAAAAAGAAGAAAAAAATCTCCGGAGAAGAAGAGATCGGATGTCGTCGTCTTCTCCTTCAGATTCCACGGTGGCGCGTGATCAACATGCGCCACTTCTCCGCCCGCGCCAGGACGGCTCTTCTTCATCAGCCCGTCCTACAGCTCTCGCTGTTCTCCTGGGACGGATCACCGGCCACCGCGCGCCGTCGATGCTGGTGAGAGAGACGGCGGCGCGTGCTCTCGAGGAGAGACGCATCGACTGGGGCTACTCGAAGCCCGTCGTCGCTGCTGATATACTTTGGAACGCTGCTCTGGTGGTTGCGTCGGCGGTTATGCTTGTCGGTACGATCGAAGAAAGGCCTAACGAGCCGATTAGGGTTTGGATCTGCGGCTATGGGTTACAGTGTTTGATCCACGTGGTGCTGGTTTGGTCCGAGTACTGGAGGAGAAACGCGAGGCGTAGAGCTAGAGATTTGGAGTCCGGTGATGGAGAAAGCGCCGATCTTGAAGGGATCATAGGTTACAACAGTGAGTATGATTATGAAGAAGAACGTGACAATTCAACAACGTACAGGTTTGGAAAAAAAAAAATCATGGTTTTATGATGATGAACTCATGTTTGATTTGAATTGCTGCATTATGATGAATGTTTGTATCAGTTTTGCGAAAAGATGTGAGTCGATTAACACTGTGATATCATTCTTGTGGTGGATCATTGGATTCTACTGGGTTGTAGAAGGTGGAGATAGGCTTTTAGGAGAAGCTCCTAACCTCTACTGGTAAAACAGATCACATTGCCAAAACTCTACACAAGATTTGCTCTCTCTGTTCTAAATCTTCCTTTTTGCAGGTTGTCGGTGATTTTTCTGGCGATTGATGTGTTCTTCGCCATTTTCTGTATTGTTTTGGCTTGCCTTGTTGGAATAGCTCTCTGCTGTTGCCTCCCTTGCATCATCGCCCTTCTTTACGCCGTTGCAGGGACGGTATGAACATGAATAGTCTCTCCAAAGCATCGTCTTTTAAAAGTTTACAACTTGACTAATATAACGCCTTTACAGGAAGGAGTATCAGAGGCGGAGCTTGGTGTGCTTCCGAAGTACAAGTTTCATGCTTTCCATAGCAGCGAGAAGAACCTTACAGGACCTGGTAAAATGGTTCCTGTTCCGACCGATGGCTTATGCTTAGCAACTGAAAGAACATTGCTTGCTGAGGATGCGGTAATAGCCAATCTGTTATGACAAGAATATATGTGTTAGTGACAAACTCTGTTTTAGAAAGTTTGCAAGATGCCTACTATGATTTTTTTTTTCTTTCTGCAGGACTGTTGTATATGTCTGAGCTCTTACGAGGATGGAGCAGAGCTTCATACTCTTCCTTGCAACCACCATTTTCATTCCAACTGTATCGTTAAATGGCTTAAGATGAGAGCAACATGCCCTCTCTGCAAATACAACATCCTTAAAGGAACCACTGATCAATCTTGAAGACGAAACTCTAATAAACCAGAGAGACAAGTTTCGATTCCTCAGTCAAAAACTCTTCTGTGTATATATATATATAGCAATCAAAATCATGTAACTTTCGTTAAAGATGGAAAATATCACATTTTTCAAATCACCAGTAAGTTCAAGTACAGCTCACTTCATTCTCACATTGTTTGTTGCAATCCCCAACATCTACCGCTGTTGCGAGCCCTCTAGTTTGCATATCGAGAAGCAAATCCGAAGCAGCGGTCTTGTTTCCCTCCTTTTCATAAGCTCTAATCAAGAGATCAAAAACAGCTGAGTCAGGACTTATCTCCCTTCTCAGCATTTCATCGAAAACTTGTCTAGCCTCAACCATCAAACCCTTACTAGCTAAACCGTAAATCAATGTCGTGTAGGTTAACAGGTCGACCTCGAGACCCTCTTGAACCATTTTGGTTTTTAACTTAAACGCATCCACCAAATTCCCCTGCTTACACAGACCAGCTATCCAAGAAGTGTACATGAACTTATCCGGAACAAGTCCAGCCTCTGACATTTTGCTAAAGAGTCTCTCAACTTCTAAAAAGTCTCCTTCTTTGCACAAAGCATCAATAAGCACAGTGTACATAACATCATTAGCTTTCTCTTTGCAGAAATAAGCTAGAGCTTCATGTAGTTGTCCATTCTTCGCAAGCCCATCGATCAAAGTCGAAAGAGCTACAACATCTGGCTCAACGCCTCTCTCTATGAACACGCGATACACGCTCAACGCAGCCTTCATGCGCCCGGATTTGAAGAACGCATTCATCATTGTTGTCAAAATCATTTTATCAGGAAGTAAACCGTTTTTCTCCATGTTCTCTATAATCTCTGTTGCTTCTTTTACTTTACCGTTACCGCAAAGGCCTGATATGATTACACCGTAAGCTGCTATATCAAGTCTCATCCCTTGATTGAGCATTTTGGCCAGAAACCTCATGGCATTATCGGAATCTCCTTTCTGAAAATAGCCATCGATAATCGTGGTGTATACAAGAGAGTTCGGTTTGACTCTATCCTCGTGCATCCTCGAATACAATCCCTCAGCTTTCTGCATTTCCCCTTGTTTGCAGAAACCATCTATCAAAGCAGTGTAAGTAACAACATTCAGAGACATCTCAACGCGTCTCATTTCTTCGTATAACGAAACCGCAACCTCCAAGTCACCAGCTTTACAGTACCCATCAATCAAACAAGTGAAAGTAACCACATTCGGAGTTAAAGCATCTCTCTTCATACAGCTAAAACTCTTCAAAGCCAATTGTAATTCACCGGATTTGCAGAAAGTGTCGATCCAAGTACTATAAGTAACAACATTCGGCGAACAACACTTCAACATGACACCCATATACACAAAAACCTCATTCAACATCTTCTTCTTGCTAAACCCATTAAACAAGGAGTTGAAACTAACTATGTCAGGTTTGCAAATAAACCCATTAGAGGCTCTTAGCCTCTCTAATACCAAACTAGCATTTCTCATATCGCCATTCCTACAATGCCCATCGATCAGAGAGTTATAAGATACAACGTCTTGTAAACATCCGAATCTAGGCATCGAGTGGACAATATCTTCAGCAAATTTAACCTGCCCTAACTTGCAAACAAAGGATACGACCGAGTTGAATGAAGAACGATGAGGAGTGTAACCTCTGGAGACTAAGTAAGCTAAGAGTTTGAGAGAGAGCACGCCGCAATTCGAATTGATGAGCTGATGAATATACTTGTTGCAGGTAATTGGGTCCGGCAAATTCGAGGACTTTCTCAGCCGAGAAAGAAATTGAAGAGCTTCTCTGACCATTCATGGACATGGGATTCTTCAGAGGATTCGAAAGGTAACAACTTTGAAAAGTTCTTTAACAATAAAAGCTAAAATCTCACGGAGAGAGGCTTAAACCCTAGAAGGTTAAAGAAGCGATTGTGGTTGGGTTGTAAACGACACCGTTTTGATAATGTTCCGCCAAACATAAATTAAAAAGGGAAATGTGAATGACCTTGCAAACCTGTATTAAATTCGTTAGGTAACATACGTTGATTGCTTACTAATAAATCGTAAGAATCAGCCAGAGTTTTAATATTAAATTGTTCAAACTTCAAACTATCAAATTAGAATCCAATGCCCCCTAACCAAAATTAACAAATTGAATATTTTGTTACATTATGTAACGTATGAAGTAAGACTTGTGACTTGTGAACATACACATATAACTACAAAATCGAGCGAAGAGAAAATTGACTTTACGAGAAAAAGGAAGAACAAAAAAAATCTAATGAGATTTTCGAGTCAACATTAGGACGTGATTTGTAGTGTTTCCATTCGTACAGGTGAGGACAGATTGGATGGTTAATAATCAAAATCTAAAGAATGGCCCGATTGATATTTACTTGTCAATAGCTATCTCCTATATTGATAACACTTACAAATAAAATTCACATGGTCCATGATCCTTAAACTAACTAAGGAAGAAAATAACTGATATAGTAAATGAGATAGTTTTTTTTTTAAAATGATTATTGTGACTGGCTGTTTAACAAACTTTGTTTAGTAACAAATAAAATATCACATTTTCCTAACACAAAAAGACAATAATTTAGTTTTGTCAAAAAAAAAACAGATAAATCAGGTTGACAAACTTTGTTTAGTGAGATATAATATATCACATTAATCCCCCAAAAAACAATAAATTTTTTACTTTTCCAAAAAAGTATGAATGTTATTGACAAAAAAATTGTGGTATTTTGTGGTAATATCGCATACAATTGGATCGTCTTTTTCCACGTATCATAGGATTATTTTTTTATAAAAAAAAAGAAACGTAATAAGTTAAGAAATTTAAACGCAGACATGAATGGGTAATTACGGGTCTGAATGGAAGTGCATAAATAATGCAGATTAAATGCAGATTGTTTCAAAAGCAATTCATCTGTTTTTTTTCAGCCAATCAACATTTTTTGCAGAACTAGTAAAATGCAGAATAAAAACAGATCAATCTGTATGCAGATTAAAATGTTTTGAAATTATTCAGTTCTGCAAAAAGTAGGTTTAAAGGACACGTTCACCAATACATTTGCAGATCAACCATGGTTTTTAGATTTTAGTTTTTTTTAGTTTTTTATTTTTATTTGCTGTATATTATAGTTTCTTAGAAAACTTAAGTTTATTCAAGCTTGAATAATAATTTATTTAGTTTCTCGTTTATGATATATTAGGTTTTGTTTTATATGTTTAAGATTTCTTTTAAAAAGTTAAGTTTTATAATTTTTTTTCAAAGACATATTTTTATAGAAAATAAAAACATAGAAAATTATATAAGTTATAATAAAAATTCGGATAAACATATATATAGGTTAAAAATATCAAAAAGTTATCAATAAAAATATAGTTTTTTCATAATTTAAAAATAGTTAAATTTTCATTAATTTATTAAAAAATTTAAGAAAAACTATTATTAATATATATTATTTCATAATTTTTATTTGTGCATAAAATCATTTTAATGAAACCTTAATGATTTGGACTAATTATTATTTTATCAGTTTGATTTTTCTATTATATTAATGCACAAATATAGCAATATCTTTTGGAAAGAAAAGTCATCCAACAAAGAGAAAAATAAATTATTAACAAAAACCAAGAAATGATAGATTTTGGTTTTGCTTAAATAGGTAGTTATTAAAAAATTATAATTCACCTATATTTTAGGGAATCTATTTTTTTTTTAAATTGATTGGTAAAAAATGGTTTTTGGAAGGTATCTTATATAAAATTTTAGACGTTCAAAAAAATATTTTTATTAAACCTTAATGATTTGGACTTGTTATTATTTTCTCAGTTATATTTTTATTATTTTAACATATAAATATAGCAATATAATAATTTAGAACAACAATAAAGATGAATTATCAACCAAGACCAAGAAATTGTAGATTTTGGTTTTTTGCTTACAAATAGGTAGCTATTTAAAAATAATAATCTACCTATATTTAAGGGAATCTATTTTAAAATCTAGAAATAATCAAGGTTTATATATAGTTATTTGAAATTTTACATAATATACATCAAATGCATTTTCACATCTATAATTATGCATGTTGATTTTCTTGATTTTTTTTGAATATATAGTGTCATTGAAATACATATATATTATGTGAATTAATATATATATATATATAATTTAATATTAAATCTGTATTTGTTCTACATATTTGTATGATCTTATTCTGCTTGATCTGCATATTTTATTTGATCTGCAATTTTTTATCTGTGTCGCATTCAAAGCCTAAGACCACCTCCATTGAAGGTTTATAAGAGGGGTTCATACAAAAAAAAATAATAAAGTAATGATGTGTCCTATGAACAGTATTGAACTTCTCTCTCAAAAACTCTAATTTTAGAGTTTCTCTCTCCTCGGATTCGCCACGTGGCGGCATATGATTAGTCGATTTTTTTTTTTGACAACTAAAAAAGATTAAAAAATTATTAAACTTTTTTCTTTTAGAACTTCTTAATCGACATGCTCCAAGTATCCTAAATCAAAAATAATTGTCAGGTTAATTAACGTACACTACGATGTGACGCAATCATCTGTCTCTATTTAGCTGTCACTTTATTATATTTACAACACAGAAAAAAAAAAAAAAAACCACTAAAAGCATTTAGCCATAAACCTCTTTAAAATCCTTTCTCTCCAAAACTTATAAACAACAAACAAACTTCCACATTCTCTCTTTCTGTATCTCTAAGCTATTTAGCGCCGGTGAAGCAACAAAAAAAAAAAAAAATATTCAAAACCCTAGCCCTTTTGGATCACGATGAACTCTCCTTAATCTCCATCTCTACGATTTCAGGTCTTTCTGCATTTTTTTGCTTTCTTCCGCTTCGAATCCTCGAGAATGTGCGTTTCGTTTCTCTTGTGTTCTACCTGAATCTTACTGGTGGAAATTTGGGGGGGTCAATAGTGATTTTTGTAGTTGGAGAAGAAAGTGTTTTAGATCGGAAAAATAAGAAAATGGAGGAAAGAGGATATGCGTATGAGGTTAACAATGGACGAACCACGGCGGCGAGTGAGTTCGGGAGTTCGGGGAGGACTTCTTCTCCGCAGCGACCGTCTTTGACCATGTCGTCGTCTTTCCGGGAAGGAGGAGGAGGGA
This sequence comes from Isatis tinctoria, assembly GCA_010577795.1. Classification (NCBI taxonomy): domain Eukaryota; kingdom Viridiplantae; phylum Streptophyta; class Magnoliopsida; order Brassicales; family Brassicaceae; genus Isatis; species Isatis tinctoria. Next base: position 9,757,948 of record CM021250.1, on the reverse strand, counting down.
GTAAGGGTGGTTTGTCACGGCGGAGGTCAATGAAGCCGAGTTTTGACGCTGATAACGAGTTCATTACTTTACTCCATGGCTCAGATCCGGTTAAAATCGAGCTCAATAGGCTCGAGAATGAAGTCAGAGGTACAATACGTTTCTCGATCTGTTTATTCTATTCGGTCTCGTTCAACTTTCCGTTGACAATTTTTTTTTTTGCTTGATTTTGCAATTTTGGTAAAAATTCGGTTTTTAGTATATTATGTTTTTCAACTGTCCTTACGTGCATGCGTGTCTGTTGGGTTTTAAACATTGACTTTGGTTGCAGATAAAGATCGGGAGTTGTCTGAATCCCAAGCTGAGATCAAGGCGTTGAGGTTGTCTGAACGGCAAAGAGAGAAGGCTGTTGAAGAGGTTAGTTAGTACTTATGTGTTTCTGTTGATTGCAGTGAATGTACTTCCTTTCCTTTTTCTTTGTTTTTTTGACTCGAGAAGTGATTGATGAACAAGTCTTGTTAGTCGTTATATATAGAATTATCTGAATCTCTTTATGTTCTTTCCCTTTTTCACCATGTTCTGTAAGGTTGTTTGGATTATGCTTTGATTCAACTTAATTCTTCACATTAACAGGACGTTTGAGAATTTGTTTCTTGACATATTGGGTTCTACTTTTTGTTTGGGTCATGCTAATGTTAAGGAAGAGGTTTGAATTTCAAGATTTCCTTAAAAACTAGTATCCTTCGGCTCGCAGTTTCTGCTCAAGTTGCGTTAGAGTTCTTTGTTACGCAGTACAGCTTGTTGTAATCAAGAGATTTTGTGTTGGTTTCTAAATCTGGCTTAGTTTTCCTAATATGTCGTCGATAGTACTTTTCTGTTACCGTTCTTTGTAGACATGCCTTCACTCTTGTTTGGCCTGTGAGTTCTATTAAGCAAATACATATTATCGTCCTTGTTCTCCAGAAGAGTCGTTATGATTTTTGGAATGCTGTGTGAGCAAAGAGTGGTGTAATAGTGCCAGTGAAAATCACATGTATATGTAGTTTATCTATTGCGTCACTTAAATAATTTGTTCTTTTCCATCTTTGTATACGCTGACGTTCCGCTTTTAAATTTGATTGCTAAAGCTTACCGAAGAGTTGGGAAAGATGTCGGAGAAGCTCAAACTAACGGAGAACCTTCTCCAGAGTAAAGTATGTTTGCATTGTTTCCTCAGTTGCTTTCTACTTTGCTATTTCTTTTGGAATCTGTATCTGATGAAAGATCACATGTTGTCACACAGAACCTTGAAATCAAGAAAATTAACGAAGAGAAAAGGGCGTCCATGGCAGCTCAATTTGCTGCAGAAGCCACTCTTCGAAGGGTTCACGCTGCTCAAAAGGATGACGATATGCCTCCTATTGAAGCCATTCTTGCCCCTTTAGAGGCTGAACTCAAGTTGGCGAGACATGAAGTATTCTTACTTCCTTTCAACCAAATATATCTCTGCTTATTGAGTCTTGGAACCTTCTAAAGAAAATTGGGGTTTGCATTCTTCGTTTGTAGATTGTTAAACTTCAAGACGATAACAGAGCACTGGACCGTCTAACTAAATCAAAGGAAGCAGCTTTGCTGGATGCTGAAAGAACTGTTGAGACTGCTCTTGCGAAGGCTTCAATGGTTGATGATCTCCAGAATAAAAACCAAGAGTTAATGAAACAGATAGAAATTTGTCAGGTATTCCTTTCATCTCGTTTGCTCGTCGGAACTGTATACTTCTGAACCTCCTTCCTTTCGTATTTGTGAGCATGCCTTGTTTACCAATTGTTTATACTAGGAAGAGAACAGAATACTGGACAGAATGCACAGGCAGAAGGTTGCAGAAGTTGAAAAGTTCACGCAGACCGTGCGAGAGCTAGAAGAAGCTGTTCTTGCTGGTGGTGCAGCTGCAAATGCAGTGAGAGATTACCAGAGGAAATTCCAAGAAATGAATGTAAATAATTCGTTTTAGTTTTGTAGTGCCTCAGTAGCTTATTGTTTCCGTTGTTTCTTAGAAATATAATTCCTGTGGTGATCATAACCGTGGCTATTCATTCTTTTCCTTAGGAAGAGAGGAGAATCCTTGACCGGGAACTTGCCCGTGCAAAGGTAAGTGCAAGCAGGGTTGCAACTGTAGTGGCGAATGAGTGGAAAGATGGTAGCGACAAAGTGATGCCTGTGAAGCAATGGCTTGAAGAACGGAGATTTCTGCAGGTCATTTATCATATGTTTCTTCAAATTGTCTGATTCATATTTACAGCAACCATTATAACTAATATAAGTGCATATCATTATCCTGTATCTTTTTTTACAGGGAGAAATGCAACAACTACGTGACAAACTTGCCATAGCTGATCGTGCTGCAAAGTCTGAAGCTCAGCTGAAGGTATGAATCTTAGCGACTAGCCATATCTTAAAGTCTTTTTATGTGTCCTTTTGTATTAAGGATCTAGTTAGAATTGCTTCTTTTGCCTTTTTTTTCAGGAGAAATTTCAACTGCGGCTTAGAGTCTTAGAAGAGAGTTTAAGAGGGCCTTCAAGCAGTGGCAACCGAACGACACCTGAAGGGAGAAGTATAAGCAACGGGCCTTCTCGAAGACAATCACTTGGCGGAGCTGATGTCATACCAAAACTGACATCAAATGGATTCTTCTCCAAGAGAACACCGAGTTCTCAGTTTAGATCTTTGAATTCTAGTGCAAGTACAGTATTGAAGCACGCTAAAGGAACGTCCAGGTCATTCGACGGAGGCAGCAGATCTTTAGATAGGAGTAAAGTGCTAACAAGCGAACGAGGGTCGAAGTTTCCATCGAACCAATCTTCTGAAGGAACAAGCGAAGGCGAGTCACCCAATTCAACAAAACAAGGAGAGTCAGAGAAGTCGGCAGGAGGAACAAATAATGATAGTGTCCCAGGAGTCTTACATGATTTGCTTCAAAAGGAGGTGATAACTTTAAGAAAAGCTGCTCATGATAAAGATCAAAGCCTAAGAGATAAAGACGAAGCTATTGAGGTCAGTTTAGTTTTTTACCCTTTCCAGTATAATGTTTTTTGCATCTATATCATAATCTCTGATAAGGAAATCTCGGTGAAAAATAATATTTGCGTAGATGTTGGCCAAGAAGGTTGAAACACTAACAAAGGCGATGGAGGTAGAGGCAAAGAAGATGCGAAGAGAAGTAGCTGCAATGGAGAAAGAAGTTTCAGCCATGCGGGTGGATAATAAAGGACCAGATAGTAGAACGAGACGTCTCTCTACTACTACTAACTCGAAAGGATCTTCAACAACTACTGCACATTTGCTATCTGGAAGGTACTTAATCCAATATGAATTATAACCAAGTGGTTATATTAGTTTTAACTTATATACATTGATGCTTAATCACATAATTGGTGTTTAGCAGAGGCTCAGGGCGAATGGGGATGACAAGGAGCACGCAGTAATCAAAGAAGTAACGAGAAAAGAAAGTCGATTCCACGAGCTAAATTTCAATCTCAATCAATGGTTAATATATTGAAGGATGATTAAAAAAAAAAAAGCATACAAATGTAGAAATGCAATTGAGGAGGTTTGTGTGCTTCTCTAACATAGTAAGATTTCAAGGTAAAAAAAATGGGAGAGAAAGCTGAGTTCTTATTTTCTTGGCTAATCTTTTTTGTGCTGTGATGTTTATTGTTTCTCTTATCTTATAGTATAATATAGAATAGAGTTAGCCTGTGTTTCTTAACTACGCTTTTCAAGCTTTAGTGTGTGGTTTGTTTTGTTTTATCTCTCTTACCTCTGTCCAATTTTCTTATAACTTTTACATATGAATTGGGCATTCTAGAAAACTAACCCAATTTTCTTATATAAGTTTTACCTGTGAGCTTTGCAAAAGCAGCTCTGTTGCTGCTGCAAAACTCTGTTTAACTTTGTCACGGTTGATTATGAATGAAAACAAACTCTCTTGACCCAAAAAAAGAAAAAGAAAAAAAAACTAACCCTTCAGAGTTCAGACCTTAAACTGAACATAGTAGTTTGGTTTCTTACAAGTGGCTACTAGTCTGGTCAACGCAGAACTTGCATGATTCTTGCAAATCCTGAAATTATTCTAAATTTTCATTAGCGTTCTTCTCTTTATTAATCCAAACGCAACGTTCGGTTCAATGACCATAACAAAATCGCAACAAGTAAATGCATGTGGATCTATAGATCATTACTTGAGTGTGATCATAGTTTCCTTAAAGGCTTCAAAAGAGAGTCCCTTCTGAATGTAATGAATCTGTGAAGGATCAAAAGGACCTCTCACTCTGTCTATCTTTGTAATCACCGCTCTCTCCGGCAACACACTCCTCGCCGGATCCACCGCCGTCTCTCCGCTCAGACACGACGAAAAGCCTCTGAAGATGAGAACTTCGACTTCTTCGCCGTCAACAATGGCCGTCACAATAAGCGCTTCTTCTCTACACGATTGGCTGTAAGTCTCCAGCATCGCTATCTCCTCGTTGTATCCGTACGAGTCATCTTCATCATCACCTCCTCCGTCGTCTCTCACCCTTCTCCGAGCACCGCACCGTAACGGCTTTGAAGCTCTCGCCGTCGTTGCAGCATCCACCGGAGGAACGGTTGAAAGGGTATTGTTACGGTTATTCGAGTTTGTGCGTGAGGGTAATCCGGTCATTCGAGAACTACGCCGGGAAAGGAATAATCCGGCTATGCTGCCGCATGGATTCGCCGGCGTGATAAGCATTTTATCTTGACTCAGAGTCATGTATGTGAGGCACTGAGGTGACCAATGATTTTATGAATTTTTCTGGATAAGATTTTCGGTCAAACTTATATACTCGCTTTTATTCAAGGACTAGCAATTAGCAAACCTTTTTTTTTGCAATTTAAACAAAGTAATAAGTGACAAATGATATACGAATATTTATTATGTTTTGAAAATATTATTCTGTTATTGTTTACAATTAAAAAAAAAATCAGCATGTATTCACGTTTTTGAGAAATAATTCAACTATGTAGAACGTATATATGTCAAAAGTATACAATAAAAAAAGTTATTAAAATACGAAAAAGACTAGTTTTGTAATTATCAGGCAACACCAACGCTTCATTTAAGTTGTTTGAAAAGGAATTGCATAACCACAAACTGAACGCGTAAAGAGTTGAAAGTCTGCCGAGAACCATTAGCAAATGGTTGTGCCACTTGTGCAAGTTACTCCAGTACCCAAGTTCGACTCCAAGTTTCTCGAAAGTGAGATAAATGGGTCAAGAGGCCATGTTGAACAAAAATAAAACAAGTTTTAAGTCTAATAAACATATGAATTAAAAACTAGAAGATCGAATGTTTCGAGATATTGGTTTCACGCAGGAATGGATCGGTGATGAAATTAAAGAAATTAAAGAACTTTGAGATCTGAAAAGAGTTTATCTGAAATTCTTTTCATAACTTCTTAACTTGTCTTTGTTACAAAGCAATGATATTTATATGAAAATGCGAAAAACCCTAACATTTGGGATAGAAAAACAGATGGCCTTAATCAAGAGGATTGCAGTAAATTAAGGGCTGAGAATCTGTTCTTCAACTCGGGACCATTACTTTTTGCAGAAGCAATCATCACCCGTCCTTTGCCCTTGTCTTCAATTTTCGCATATGACCGTTGCGTGGGAAGATCAGCTCTCGATGGGCTCTTGATGGGCTTCGCCACAGCCTTAACACTTGTTGGCTTCTCTTCCTCCCAGACCAACTTGGCTTTACCTTTCTATTCATAAGTCAACCTTCTCTTCTCTTTGACTTCTTCTCTGATTTCTTTAACTTGTTCTCCAATAGCCCTCCTCAAACTTGGGGTGGAGGGATGATCTACACCAAGTTTGAAGCGTAGAGAACTGAAATATTCATAGGATAGTGGCTTCGTAAAGATATCAGCGAGCTGATACTTAGCTGGAATGTGCTTCACGACCAGCGATCCAAAAACAACTCTTTCTCGCACATAGTGGTAATCCAGCACAAAGTGTTTGGACCTTTTATGATATGTCGGATTAGCTGTCAAGTGAACTGAAGACAGATTATCTCCATAGAGCTCTAGTGTAACTGGAAGAGGAATGCCAATCTCACGCATGATGATACACAACCAAGACAATTCAGAAGCAGTCTCAGAAAGCAATCTATACTCTGCTTCTGTAGAGCTTCGGGACATTGTAGGCTGTTTTTTGGATGACCAAGATATAATGTTGGATCCAAGGAAAGTTCAATAACCACCAGTTGAAAGACGAGTATGAGGACATCCTCCCCAGTTGCTGTCACTATAAGCTCTGAGCGTAAAATCGGTGTTCTTGACAAAGGTAATTCCCATAAAGATTGTGCCTTTTACATACCTCATTATAAGATTGAGCAATGTGTAGTCGTAAGTAGTAGGAGCATGCATCTTTTGACACACATAATTGACTGCGAACTGAATGTCAGGTCGAGTCAAGGTTAGATACTGAAGCTTTCCTGCCAGACTTCAAAAATAAGAAGCATTCGCAAACAAGTCTTCCATTTCTTCCTCCTTCTTGAGTTTTGTAGGTAGAGGAGTATCAATAGGAGAACACTCTGTCATGCCTGCAACATCGAGTAAGTCCAAAGCATATCGTTCTTGATTGAGAAAGAGTCCTGTACCAGATAATTTCGCCTGGATTCCAAGGAAGTATTCCATCTGACCAAGATCCTTCATTCGAAATTTTTCATTGAGGTCTTTCAGAAGTTTGCTCATAGCTGTAGAGCTGTTTCCAGTTAGCAGCATATCATCGACATATAATAGTAGGAGTATAAGATCTTTGTTCCTCGGGTAAATAAACAAGGATGGATCCTTTATACTGCACTTGAAACCAAACTCAAGAAGATAGATACTAAATTTGTCAAACCAAGCATGCGGTGATTGTTTAAGTCCATAAAGTGACTTATGCAGTAGACAAACATGATCAGGCTTTTCCTGATCGACAAACCCAGCTGGCTGCTTTATGTAGACGGTTTCAGTGAGGTCTTCATGCAAGAAAGTATTTTGAACGTTCATTTGTTTTATATCCCAATTCATGACTGTTGCCGTGTGAAGGAATAACCGAACTGTTGCAGTTCTAACTATGATACTATATGTCTCCAAGTAATATTTTCCTTCTTCTTAATTGAAGCCTTGTGCAACTAGCCGAGCCTTGAGCTTAGCTAGACTTCCATCTGCGTGAAGTTTAGTTCGGAAAACGTATTTGCTACCAAGAATGTTCATATCTGGTTTATGAGGAACAAGAGACCAAGTGCGAGTTAAGTCACAATTCCCTTTTTCTTCACACATAGATTTGTTCCACCCAAGGTGTTGTAGAGCCTCAGTGACAGTACAAGGTTCTGGATGAGTGACTTGTTGTGTCATTAAAGCATAACGAGGATTTGATTTGACAGTGCCAACTTTAGACCGAGTCACCATAGGATGAATAGAGACTGACAGAGATGTATTATCAGATGGCGGGCCTGACTCTTGAGTAACAGACTGACTGATCTCACTTGTAGTAGCAGCGGATAGATTGGTAACTGGAGACGAGATCCTAGACCTTATATCTGAGGGAACCGGACTCTCTGAAATAGAAGTTGATAGAGATGTGGTCCTTGAACTGATATCTGAAGGAACTAAATTCACTAAGGCCGAATTTGATGGTAATGCTATAACCACCGACCGTGATGAAGGAGAACCATTGTTTACAGAGGGTTCAGATTCCAAAGAGGACACTAAACTGTGTAACCACGCTGTCATTAATGGAGTGGTCACAGGTGGATGGGACTTCCTATAGACATCAACAAACGGGAATCGTGATTCATCAAAGCATTCACTTCCTCCAGAGTCAGAGCAATCTGCAATACGCATAGCAGCCAGAGCGTTGTGCGTCTCATCTAGCTGATAGCTGTTATTGAATCGATGCCAACATTGTATTGCAGCATGACCAGGTTTGCCACATATTTGACAAATAGGATGAGGATCACCATCCGATGATTCAGATGAACGAGATGAGGACGAGATGTGTTGAGGAAAACCGCAACCTCTGGTGGAAAATGAGTTACGTCCTCGACCACGACCACGACCTCTTGTGTAGAAGGACCGACCATGAGTTGTGTTGAAAGCCAGGTGTGGAGTAACACCAGTGTCAACAACATAGCTTTGTATTCTGTTGTCAAAAGCAACTATGCGCTGAACAACATCATCAAAAGTAACAGAGACATTTGCATACATGAAACTTTCCATACTCGTTTTAATCGGCTCATAGTCTTTGCCTAATCCCACCAGAGCAGCGAATATTTTTATGCGCTCTGTGACAGGACTGCCAATAGAAGAGAGCTGGTCGCAAATACCTTTTATATTGCGAAGATATTCTGTCATATCTTGAATACCCTTTGTTGTTGTCTGAAGGCGACGCTGCAACTCGAACAAACGAGAAGACGACGGTCTGTTGAAATGACTGGCCAACGCTAACCAGATCTCTTGAGCTGTTTTGCAGTCAACCACCTCACTTTGAATATCTTCAGAGACAGATCCAAGAAGCCAAGATTGGACCACTTGATCTATTTAAAACCAGAGGTGATGGTCTGGATTCAGAACTGGAGTAGTAGATCCAGTAATAGACGGAGCAGAAAGGTGCGATGGTGGCCGAGGGAACGAGCCGTTAACAAATCCCAGGAGACGCTGACCATTCAGAGAGGCTTCGAACTGGCGCTTCAACAAAAGATAGTTCTTTCGGTAAGTTTGACTGTTACCAAGTTCACCAGTTTGAGCGACGGAGGATTTGAATCTCCATGGAGGTTAAATCCATGGCTTCTGATACCATAAAGAAATTAAAGAACTCTGAGATCTGAAGAGAGTTTATCTGAAATTTTTTTCATAACTTCTTAACTTGTCTTTGTTACAAAGCAATGATATTTATATGAAAATGTGAAAAACCCTAAGATTTGGGATAGAAGGACATATGGCCTTAATCAAGAGGGTTACAGTAGATTAAGGGCTGAGAATCTATTCTTCAGCTCGGGACCATTACTTTTTGCAGGAGCAGTCGTCACCCGTCCTTTGCCTCTGTTTTCAATTTTCGCATATGACCGTTGCACGGGAAGATCAGCACTCGATGGGCTCTTGATGGGCTTCGCCACAGCCTTAACACTTGTGGGTTTCTCTTCCTCGCAGACCAACTTGGCTTTATCTTGCTCTTCATAAATCAACTTCTCTGTGACTTCTTCTCTGATTTCTTTAACTTGTTCTCCAATAGAAATGACCACAATTTCATTTCCAGATCACAAGCATCGTCAAAAATTGAGATGAAAATTAGAAAATGGCTACACAATTTTGTTGACTTTTTTTTACTCTCTCCAAAATATGAAACACCAGATCGTCAGAAGCCTTGTCTTTAACAAGGCTTTTTGTTTTGTCCTTTTTAGGTTAGAAATGTTGGGCCTTGTTTGTTTTAGACTTTTAGTTAAGCTATTTTAAGACGTACTGTCTTTTCGTTTGTTTTTGATGAATAATAATTTTATAATTAAAATGGAAATAAATATTACTAATAAGGGTAAGTAACATTGTGTTATTTACGTGTGCGTGCCACTACTACAGCTATTATCAGTCGCTTTCCATGCCCCCTCTCTCTTAAAACCAGTGGCTACTTACTCAACACTGTACGGCTTCAATCATTTCTTTCTCTTCCATTTGTATCTTTCCTCTTCTTCTTCCTCAATATCCCTTTTCCTCAAGCTCCCTAGGGTTCTCATTTTCACCGAACAATTTTCTAATTTTCTTCGTGGGTTCTAAGTTGAAAAGAATTCTGCAAAATGACCATCAGCGATGATCAGTTTCCTTCTGGGTTAAGAGTTCTTGTTGTAGACGACGACACTTCCTGTCTGATAATTCTCGAGAAAATGCTTCTCCGACTCATGTACCAAGGTCGTTTCCTCTCAAAGTTTCCTCCCTTGTTTTTTTTAAAAAGTACCTTTTTTGTTCCTATCTAAATTTTGTTCCTTTTTTTGGTTTGTTTGCAGTTACCATTTGCTCGCAAGCCGACGTTGCTCTAACCATTCTGAGAGAAAGAAAAGGCTGTTTCGATTTGGTACTAAGCGATGTGCATATGCCTGGTATGAACGGATACAAACTTCTCCAACAAGTTGGGCTCGAAATGGATCTTCCTGTCATAAGTAAGTAAGATTCTGAGTTTTGTTCTTTTCTTCTTTTTTAATCAATGTTTCTTACACTTGCTCTGTTTTTTTTTGTGCTTTTTGGTTTAATCTTCTCTCTTAGTGATGTCTGTTGATGGAAGAACAACAACGGTCATGACAGGGATCAACCACGGAGCTTGTGATTATCTCATCAAACCAATTCGTCCTGAAGAACTCAAGAACATATGGCAACATGTAGTCCGCAGGAAATGTACAATGAACAAGGAGCTTCCAAGGACTTGCAAAGCTTTAGATGATAACAAGAACAGTAGCAGCAGCTTGGAGACTGGTTTTTCCGTAAGTGATTGCTCAGAGGGAAGTCTGAAACGTGGGAAGAACAAGAGAAGGGTTGATAGAGGAGATCGTGAAGAGGATGATCTTCTTGATCCTGGAAACAATTCTAAGAAGTCGCGGGTTGTTTGGTCAATGGAGTTGCATCAACAATTCGTCAATGCCGTTAACAGTCTTGGAATTGACAGTATGATCTTTAACCACTATTGCTTATAATGAAGCCAAATTGATTTTGAATATTCGTGCTTGTAAGTGTGTTTCCTGACCACAATCCTCCTTTTGTCTCAGAAGCTGTACCAAAGAGGATTCTCGAGTTGATGAACGTGCCTGGTTTAAGCAGAGAAAACGTCGCTAGTCATTTACAGGTTTGTGTGGTTGTTTGGTTTGTATCTTTCTTGTTAAGGCTCTTAAGTTTTTTTTTTTTACTGAATCAATAATTGCAGAAGTATCGATTGTATTTGAGGAGACTAAGGGGTGAAGCTTCACAGAGTAAGGACGCTGAGTGTATGGAAAGATATGGAAACATTCAAGCTCTGGTTTCCTCAGGACAGATACATCCACAGGCGTTAGCTGCCTTGTATGGTCGACCAATAGACAATCATATGTCTGGTGGTTTTGGAGTTTGGAGAACTAGTGACAATCATCTTGGTGGGACGCAAAATGAAAACTTTACGATTGATGTATCGCCTGCTTCTAACAGGTGTTTTGGAGCTTTGAACAGTCCTAGGACTCTTTCTGTGACTACTTCAATGGCGGTTCATGGTCTATCTTCCTCTGCAAATTTAAGACAGCAATGTGATGACTTCAACAGCAGCACGGACTACAGAATCAAACAAGGGAATGGATCAAGTGTCAACGAAGGATCTTGGATCGTGGAAAGACCTTCAAGACAGCGAAAGAACCATCGATATTGAAGTACACCAGTAGATGGCTTAAGAAGAGGAGTCTCGTATTGGTTCTGCAACTGTTTTCCTTCAGATCTTCAGAATGGATTAAAGTGGTGAGAAAACTTGTGTCTGCGAAGTTAGGGTAAGTGTAAGAAGATGACGAGCTTAGGACAAAGTCCTGTGTACTGTGTTTGTATCGCTAATGCTACTAGTCGGAAAGTAATTATGTATCGCTAATGAATGAATGAAGATGGATGAGTATTACAATGAACAACAATGAACAACCAAAAATTTTTTTTTCCCCTAAAATGTAAAAAAAGTGGTTCAGTTTTTTCTTTTGGTTTTCTTCAGTGGATTACCAATATTGTGAAATTGTGTTTTAGTAAAAATATTTGTCTGTTCCGTTTCTAATCGCATTATCAATAGGACATTTATTTTCAATTTATAGGACATTTTAATATGGAAGAAAAGCTATTGGTTTTGGACAGAATCCATGTAAAGATAAGAAAGAAAATCCAATGCCTATAACAGTGAAGGGAAATATGGAAAGAAATGCGATGAAAATAAAAAGGAGAAATGAAATATATGTAAAGAATATTTTTAAAATATAAAATAAATGTTTTTTATTGTCAAAATATTAAAATAAAAGCAGGCTTCTGTAGCAGCAAGCTTTTTTTTTTATTTCGGGAAGGAGTGTTGCAATAAGTTTTACAATTTCATCGTGATAATTATGACCACATTACATTGCATGCAACAAATAAGTCTCCAATTCAAAACAGTAGACACACAACATTAGTTTTGTTATGGCTGTTAATGTTGAATCACTTTAGCCAAACAAAAAGCAGCCGCTGAAGCTATCGCTCCTATAAAAGCGGTTTCAAACGCACTCCTAAAGGGTTTGCTGCCGGTGAAATGCCCTTTTCCATAGCCAAATATGAAGAGAGCGATCAGAGTTATAACCACAGACGCCACTACCGCATCTAAGGCTTTCGGTATGAACATGTAGGGAAACAGAGGTACTAAACCGCCAAGAACATAAGCGATTGCAATCGTGAACGCGCTTTGTAACGCTCTTCTTGGATCGGGCTTCTCTAATCCCAGCTCAAACCTGTGTGAAACAATCAGTTTACAACTTTGAAGTTTAACGAATAAAAAAGTCATAAGATTGTTAAACTTGATTGACCCATTCGATAAAACCGAACCGGCCGATCGAGTTCATGCAGAAACCGAACAGAAGTAAATAAAAGTTGTTTGATTGAAATTTGAAAACCAAATGGTCCAAATCCACCTATAGCATATTAACCAGAGTAGTGTAAGTTCAAGTTCACTTGAATTATATTTCAAGAAAAAACAAAAACACAAAAACTGAAACTTTCTGAAACTACGATATTTTTTTAAGTTCACTTTTTTTTTTTTTGTAAAAAAAAGACTGAAATTGGAAGTCGGACCATATAGAATCTTGCCCACACCTGGAAAGTATAAGGCCAGCTTTTGCAGAAAACTAAAAGTTTCCCTCGATTTTCTCCTTAATAGTTGAAAAATCCAATACAAAACAAAGTAATTATTATTATAAAAATGTGTAAATAAACTACTATTGAAACTAACCTCATCATAAATTCAAGCCATGCTTGAGGATTCTTACGAAGAGCATTAACAACAGGTGAATATTCATGTGGCTCTACTCCATACTGTGCCAGAATCTCTGCCACCTCAGCTGCCTCTGTTAATGAAATCCATATATCTTAAATTTGCGTTACACCAGATAATTTCCTCTAATGGACAATTTAATTAAATTTAGTTACAAATTGGTCTTACCAGTCTCAGGAACGGCCACGATCTCTTCTTGTTCTCGTTTCATCTCTCTCGCGTAATGATCTGCTTCGCTCTTGGCCGCTAAATACCTACATTTGTAATTCAAACTTCTTAAACTTTACTAAACTCCATAGTTGCATCACATGAAAATTTACAGAGACATAATTTACACTAGCCGGATATTGTAATCAATAACATATATATAGTTCCATGCATGCATAAACTTAAGTATAAATTGCAATATTCATTGCATGCAAGCATGTTGCATGATATGTAGGGATAATATAAACCCAACGACAAGAAATGATGTAGGACTACTTTTTCTCGATGATATAATTTTGCCCCGGTTAAAATTACGTTGTGGATTCGCCACTGGATATAACTATATCGTGTAGCCATTTATTTTAAAATTGGTTAAGAGTTAACGTTCATATTAAAACGTAGATAAATGAATGATCTATTTAACACACAAGCCATCATATATAAATATAACTAACGTTTTCCAAGAATCATACGGTTTATACCATGCACAATTCATACAAAGGCGGATTCATTTTTTTCTGATAGGTATGCGATAAGAAGAAATCAATCATCATTGCATGTAGGATTAGTTTTCCAAATAACATGTGTAATAAACTCGAATTTCTGGCCATCATTTCGACGATCCGTAGACAATTTACGAGTAGATTAAAGCTGAATAAATAAATAAAACTAATTGTGATTGATTTACTATTAACTAACCCGCCGAGTCCCATGGAGATAGCGCCGGCGGCTACTTCGGCGATACCGGCGGTAAGTACGATGGAAGAAGAGGCATTAGCACCGGAGAGTCCGGCGGCGAGTGCAAAAGGAACGGTTAAACCGTCGGAAACGCCGATGATGATGTCACGGACGATTTCTCCGGCGGTGAAGTGTTTCTCGGTGTGATGATCGAGAAGTGATTGCTTCTCAGGCTCTATAGAGATCCTCGTGATATTATCTTCGTCCGACGACGACATTTGAAGATCGAATCTTTTTATCTCTTTTTCTATTTTCTTTGTAAGGGGTGAAGTGTGGGAACATGATATATGTTTGTGTGTAATATATATACGCGAAGAACGAGGGGAATTTATTTTATTTTAATTCGAATTTACCTTTTTCGTTTTCTTTTTTTTCAATTTATTTCATTTTAATATAATGAAATTTTCATATATTTACTGCCACTTATGTAAGAAAGCTATTAAAGATAAAATTTAATATTTTCTACAAGTAGTTACCATAAGTTTGCAATATATTTGTTAAAAGTTGACTACACCAGATTAGACAAATCTATGGCTATTTAAAATTTGACTAACAATAAGTTTTAAATATGCTTATTTTTTTAAAACTAAAAATGCAGGTATACAGCAAAGTTGTTAATAAACACAGACCTGCTAAGCTTTGATATAAAAATATGGTTTTAGTTTAGTTTTTGTGTTTTCATATATAAAAAAGTAACTCAAATCACATATTCACATTTTAAAAAGAAAAACCAGAAAACTAGGTTTGTATTCAATATTACATCCCCATAAAAGTAAAATGTTTATAACTTAAAGGAGCTAAAAACTAAAGATTTCATACAAACCAAAGATACAAATTTTGTTAAAAATCTAAATAGATGATAAGTGTTTGACACTAAAACTTTGGGATACATCGATCAACTGTTAGTTTTGTGGGGATTGTTGATCGGAGAATGTTGATGTTGCCAGATTTGTGGGGAGCACGAGTAACTGTTAGAACTTAATTAACTCGACTACTTTTCATGTAAAGACACGGATCCTCTCTCGGCTTCTGGCTGTGGGGTGGCGTTCTTGAAACAAAACAAATTGTCCCCACAAATATTTTCTAGCACTCAAATGGAAACTTGATAATATAACTGGCTGGATTTTTGAGCATGTGGTCAAGAAGTAATACGAAGTCCAATCTAGTATAGTATAATGACGTAAGATCTGAACCTTATTTTCATCAATGCTTGAAGTTTGTGTCTGCGTGATCGCGTGCTCGACTTTTAGATGGTGGATATTACATTTTAGGTCCGCATGTCGGAACTTGACGAG
Organism: Isatis tinctoria; assembly: GCA_010577795.1. Taxonomy (NCBI): domain Eukaryota; kingdom Viridiplantae; phylum Streptophyta; class Magnoliopsida; order Brassicales; family Brassicaceae; genus Isatis; species Isatis tinctoria. Next base: position 9,742,691 of record CM021250.1, on the reverse strand, counting down.
TCGAAAAGAGTGTGTTACATACCAGTTGGGATCTTCCATGGAGACGAGCTAACAATAACTTTTCGCGCAAATTATAATCTTGCCGTCCGATGCATATTATTAGTCAATGGTCATTCAGAAAGTTGAGTAGTTCATCGGGTTTTTTGTGATGATTTTTAGTGGTGTGTTGTGTTGGCAACTTGAGAACCATCCCAACAGTAAAAATGTACGTAATCTACCATATCCATTTATAATTTAATGATCATAATCATGAATATGTAACTTACACATATATTTGTCAATTGTCATTTGTACACGTCTCTCCAATCACAGTTAAAACTAAATAATCGAACCATCTCTAATAATATTATTATTCTTGCCTCTAATCGAACCATCTCTTTTTTTTTGGGTCAGCATAGAATCAAGAACCATCTCATATGAGTTAACTCAAATCGCTAAAGTCTTTTGACTTCATCACCAATACTCTATTCACCGATTAAATCCTGTGCGTTCCACACAAGTTCTATAAGACAAGGGGAAACAGTTTTGAGTACTGATCAGAAATCAGGTAAAAGTGCGCGTGTTTGCCACATGCTTGTCCACAACATGAAACCACGTATATGCTTTCTCTACGTGGACACATTTGAAACTTTTTCTAGAAAGTTAAATGAGAAAGGTACAAGCCTACAAATCCTTACAAATTATAGTATGAGTCTGCAAAGGAATAACAGATGAGAAAAAGGTTATTTACATGAAGCCATATGCAACACTCCAGTTCACACACTTTCATGTATTTCTTTGTTTACTTTTCTGAGCATACTCGAGATTATTAGAAACATTCAAAGTCTCATGTGACATAATACATATAAGAAGAGAACATCCGAATTTCTACTGTTTATACGATTACTGTAATATTTATTTTAAATTTTGTTTGTTCAGATTTTTCGATTTTGTTGCTCAGATTCTTCGATTATTTGGAAACTGAGTTTAGATAATTGAAATAGATTTTTTTTCACGTACTTTGTATATTCCTCAAAATTTCTGTATGTTAGTTTAGCTAAATTAAACTACAAATAAAAGTCTTGTTATTTTAATTAAGAAACTAATATGTTGATTAATGTTATTATGTTGATTAAATTCGACGTTGAACGGCTGAAGGCAGTACAAGCAGAATTTTTGGCTCTTTCTCAGACTTTTGTTTTAAAGATCTATGCCATTTTTTTTTTTACATTTGTTGAGTTAAACTTTATACACTCGAAATTTTCAAAAATTTACAGTGTTATAAAGAATCTTTATTATTGTTGTGTTTGATGAGTGTTGTTGCTTCTATGTAGAAGCTAAGTTTCTGTAACTTGCATGGACAACAGTTTGGATGTTTTATGGTCTTCTTAACATAGATACCCTTCAAGCATAACATTTATTTTACGCACCTTGCAAAGTATAATAAGCGTATTCTCCAATCATCTTTTGCTACAAAGTTTCTATAATCGTTTACCTTTATCTCTCTAACTAATCAAACACGAATTGACCCAAGGCGCTGATCTACTCCACGATGGTTTCAACTTTCAAAGATGGATGATTCTTCCGAGTTCAATTTTGGGCCTAATTCTAAATTCGTTATAGTTCAATTCTAGCTATTATTTTCTTCTTGCATTTTATCTTGGGCTTTTAATATTAAAATTGGGCTTATGTATTTATGTAAATTTCTCCTTCACAGAAAATTTATTTCGTAGTTGTTAAATTAATAATTATTTTTTGGCTTTAGTTTTCAAAAATCTACTTGATAAAATCATATTCTTAGGGATCCTTCATAATGAAGGAAACAAATTTTCTGCTGAGACCACATTATTTTACATTTTGATTACTACGTTCTTACATTTTTGTACATTAACAAAATAATTATCCATCAACATTTATTCAGAAATTTAAAACTATACCAAAACAGACAAAAATCTCTATAAACACATTTACAAAAAAGACTAATGTAATCATCATCCATTGCCTAAAATTAGACGAAAGTGTTGAAATTAGATAATAATATAACTGGAACTAGCTCGTCAAACCAAGTTTAAACCGAACCAGAACCACATAAACCAGAAAATCCCACTCTTGCTTTTCTTGACAAACAAATCACCTAATGAACCAGAACCGCAAACCGACAAAACAGTACGGGATTTGCTAACAACATCGCCGCCATAAGAGGGCAAAACCGTCAATTCAACAGAGTCCCCCTGACCCTTTTCACTGCCTCAACAAATCCCCCAAAGTCACGTGATATACCACAAATGATAATAAGATAAAAAATAAAAAAACCTCTCTCCTCGCTCCCTCTCTCTTTTTATTTATTTTTCCTTTCCTCGTCGTTGCAGTCTCTTTTCAGTGATGGCAATAACCGTATACGACGACTCCACGGAGAGTAAAAAACCCTCCAAAATCCTCATTATTAACGATTTTGCCATCACCTCCTCTTCTTCCTCCTTCGTTGACCTCTCCGCGACTACTTTCCGAGACAACATCAGATCGTTTCTCCGTGACTACGCCGATACAGAAGATTACACCGTCGACGGAAACACCGTCTCATGTCTTTTCCTTGCCAGCGAAGCAACCGGCGTCGTTTTCCCTCTTTTCACCGTCGAAGAACAAATCTCCGACGCCGATTCCTCTCCTAATCCTCTCTGCGATATCTGTAGATGCGTCGGTAAAATCAACCAAACCACTCTCGTACATCGTTCGAATTTCCGATCTAAGCCCCTTGATTTCGTTTTTTTTTTTTTTTTTAATCCATCGCTTATTAGGTTTCTCACCCAAATTTCGTGACGTGAATCGTTTAATTTCTAGGGTTTTTGTTTATTTATTTTATTTTATCTTTCGTCAAAATAAAATCTGATGATTTTTATTAATTAATAAATATGCAGGTTGGGGTCATCATTATGTATCAAAGAGAAAGTATCATTTGATAATCCCGACGAGTGGTAAATGGAAGAAGCCATTGACGAAAGATAGCTTAAGCGCTACGTCTCATTTGATGCATGGTGTGATTCACTGCAATGGCTTTGGTCATTTGGTCTGCGTCAACAGTGACAATGCCTCTAACTACCTCTCTGGTGATCGAATCATGAACTTTTGGGACCGTCTTTGCTCAACTCTTCACACTAGGTCAACTACATTTCTTCTTCTTCTTCTCTACATTACTTAATTAGAGCTGTTTTACTTTACAATTGATAGTATAATGGAAGACCATAGTTATTTTCTTTTTGCTAATTATAGAGAAATTTTGGCGCGCATTAGATGTTAGAATTTTTACACCAAATAATAATTTAGGACGAATAACTTTTTTTTTTTCAACATATACTAATTTTGATATCTAAGCAAAAATTTTGTGGAGTAACATATACTAACGTTTGAAGATTTTTAGTTAAAAGTACAAAGATGAAAACTAGGTATATGCTGGTTATTTAGTAGTCCATATACATTGTGGACTCAAGAGTGTACTTTATAATACACTAAATTAATTAATCAGCTCGAGCAAATAATGTTAAGTGGGTTTAATGCAAGGAGTGTTTATGAAATTGTTATAGTCAGTGATAATGTCTTTGTAATGGCTTCAGGAAGATTTCACTGGATGACATATCGAGGAAGAGATCGATGGATCTGAGGCTGCTCCATGGTGTTGCATATGGTCGACCATGGTTTGGGAAATGGGATTATATGTTCTCTCATGGAAGCTTTGGGGTCACAAAAGAACAATATAGTCGAGCTATTTGCATTCTTAGCTCTATGGAAGTTGACAAGATAGTGGAAGATTTCTCTGGAACAAGAAAAGAGAGGCTGATGAAGATGATCATCGGATTTTACCAAGAATCAAGTGAAACCCCATTGGTCACTCTCTCTGAGTTGCTTCAGTTCATGCTTGCCTTCAGTTCCAAAGCTCCCGTTGAAAGAACGACAGCAATGGCACTAGTAGCAATGTCTTTAGATCATGTTTCAAATCCAATTCCTGGAGACGATGAGGACACTTCGGATAGCTCTTTTTGCTCATCCCCTGATCCGGAAAAATTAGATGATAACGGGAATGATTCTGACGCAGATTCTGTCCTGGTCGATCAGGATACTACAATCGTGGACATGAGTCCCCCTAAGTATGACTCATTTGATGCTCTGGCTAAGGGAGAATATTCTAGATGGCCTGGAAAGAGGTTGAATAACGCAGCACAAGCGGTTCTCAAAGTTTTTAACGAGAGAAACAGCGTCATTACTCGTCAAGAGCTCCGAGACGCTGTTAGAGGTAGCATTGGTGATACAGGGTTGATTGATTTCTTGCTCAAACACATTGACAAAGTTCTAATAGGAGACCAAATAGTTCAGAGGTTCACAAATCCGGAGTCACGGATGCTACAGTTCTCCCTCCGGAAAATCAATTCCCGTGCTCTAGATCGAGAAGCTAAAAAGAGAAGGAAAACGAAACCGCAAGAAACGGATGCATGGAGATCAACTACTCCTGGAATGGATCCGTATGAAGATATTCTCTATCTGTATCAGAATCTCTTGCTAAATTATCCTGATTCAGACGTATATAGTGATGCCTCTGAGGTTATCTTGAGCTGCAAGAGCTTTGTGAAAGAATGGCCCTTACCGTCTTACCAAGAACAGAACACTCTAACAGTCAGCTGCCAAGTTCTGCCCAATCACGAAGAGCTACTCAGAGACTTCACCCGGAAATTACCGCCTGGAGAACTCGTGATGGTTCCTCAAAACGCAACCATAAGAGAACTGAAATCTGCAGCAGAGAAAGCTCTGAGGGACACCTACTTCATCATGGATAAATTTGAAGTGTCGGAGATCAAAAACAAAGATCTTGAGAAGATTGATGACACCTCTGGTTTAAGATCAGGAGGTAATAAGAGTAAGACAGAGTTCCTGGTGACAGGGTTTGGTCTGGACACTGGGACAGAGCTAAGGTATGAAGGCGGGTTTGATGACTGGACCGTTGACTGCAAATGCGGAGCTAGAGATGATGACGGTGAGAGAATGGTGGCTTGTGATGCTTGCAAGGTTTGGCACCATACGAAGTGCCAATTTATAGAAGACGATGAAGCTGTGCCTCCGGTTTTTCTCTGTAACAGGTGTTTTGGAGATCGCTTGAGGTCCAAGAAACGCAGTGTCTCCAGTCGCTAGCACCGCTAATAAACTTGCGTAGCTAGTGTTTAGGAGCTTCCCTTTTTTTTTTAACAATTAAAAACCATTGATCGATCTTTACTTTGTTGCATCAGAAAAATACATCTGCATCAGTATAAATATATATGTATGTATATAATCAATATATTTATCTCCAAGATAATTGTTTATTTGCTCCAAACATCGGATTAGCTTTCATTTTTTTGGGTTAAAATTAGAGAGTGCTGTTTTAATCGTATAAATAATAAAATATCATGTAACGTTAAGAACTGTACCTATACTATTACCAGTCTCAAAAATCCATTTAGCACAATGCACATATATACATAAATATAAATTGTTGATGAAGCATATATATATAGATATATAATAGAGAATTACCCTCAAATACCACATTTTCATGTTTTTGTGACAAAAATACCACACCAAGGTGAAAATGACCAAAATAACATTTATTTAATGGTTTAAAGATAATTAAATTGATAAATTTGTGTTCAAAAGTCATTAATTAGGGTTTAGATTTTGGGTTTTAGGGTTTAGGTTTAAGAGATTGGGAAGAAACATATGAAAATAAATGTATAATAGTCTTTTTTTCTCTTAAAAAATGTCATTTTTGTCATTTTCACCTTGGTGTGGTATTTTTGTCACAAAAACATGAAAGTGTGATATTTTTGAGAATTGCCCTATATAATATCATATTCTATATTTATTTATTACCCTTTTAATATATTTTGTTTATAATATGTTTATATTTTGATAATATTTCTTTCTATTTTCTTACAATAGTTGTCAAAAATAACTAGTTAAAGAGGACATGAAATTACTTATATATGGCTAAATATATATTATATACATAGAGTAACTTTTTGTCATGAAGTATACAGTCTAAACAAAAAGTATATTATAATAATATTATTAATAATTATTATTATAGTAAATAATTAAATTGAATAAAATATTTAATATCAAACCATATCATATTAGTGTATTTTATATCATTATATTATTTTCATCTTTATTTGATAGTCTTTTTTAAAAAAAACTAAAACAACACATTATAAAAATAAATAAAAACTTCTCCGCATATATTATTTTTAAAAACAGAAATAAATTATATAATATATGAAAATGTGTGTTTAAAATCTTACATTTTCTGTAAAAATATGTAGTTATATAAAACACACTAAAATGATAAAGAACCAAAAAAGTAAGAAGTAAGATTTAATATGTATTTAATATTGAAAGTTTTTATTAGGTTCAGTCCAGATTTTCATCATTGGACGTAATAATATAAACAATGCAAATAGTTTGGTTGAATAAAAATTATACTATTGCAGATATTTTAGTTTGGTCCAAAGTTAGAATATAATATTAACTTGATTAAAAAAATCAAATGAATATTATGAATGTAGTTATATTATAAGTAATTCAATTTGATCAAAAATTAAAATGTTTGAAAATTATATAACTGATCGAAAGCCTATGAAATGATCCACAAATTTTCTAATTAATATGGTGAAACAAATTGAGGTTAATGTTTACAATGATCTTTTATATAATTAGCCAAGTTCTTTCCTCATTCTGCACCACATTATGCCACATGACATTTTAATTTTGAGTCTAAGAAAAAAATAAAATGAGAAAATGGTGTCGGGTGGACTCGAACTCGAATAAAGAGAGTATTAAGCATACACTTATAACCAGTGGACCATGTTATTTCGCTAACAATGTTTACCGAAACAAATATATAAACAATACTCCCTCTATTTCTCAATGTAAGATCTTTTGAAAGTTTTTCTTTGTTTCAAAATATAAGACCTTTTGACATTTCAATGCAACTTTTACTTTTATTGGAGAGTGTTTAACCAATTATATTTTCAAACAGTTTTTATGATTGATTAAGTTATGTTTATTTATATATTAAATGTTGTTTTTTGCATAAAGGTTATTTTTCTTAATATGTGTGTTTTTAGCCAAAAAATCTTATATCGAGAAACTGAGGAAGTGATATAGTAAAATGTTTTCAAAATTTTCCTCGGTTAATCCCCGAGTAATCTTCGATTTTTCGGTAACTCGCTAGGACTAGACCCACCGTTCCGACTAACGCCTAGCGAGTTTCCAAACCTGGGTTAACACTAACAAAAAATACATTAGTTAAACAAGTTGATGAGAAGTGAATAAAGAGTTGTTCACAAAAAAAAAAGAGAAAAGTGAATAAAAAAATCAAGTAATAATACATTCCGATAACACTAATAAAAAACTATTCGATTACAAATCATGGTTTACTTTAATTTTAGATTTACCAACTTTTTTATATATAAAATACAATAAGTGTGTAGTATTTAATAATGATCTTTAATCAGAATAAAAAGATAGAATTGATCCATTTTAAACTGATTAAATTGTCATACAAGAGAAATTATAATATCCAGAGGTTTTCAATGGAGAAGTACATTCCATCAAAAGATAATTCATGAGTTTTTTATATAAAAAGAGACAATTCATGAGATCATCTATGGTCACATAAACAGTTCAATATTTGAATGTAAAATATAGTTTTTATGAGTAAAATTTGCAAGAGAAAGTTTTATGAGATATAGTTCTAGCCATGAAGAAGTGAAAAATTATATCTTGCAATCCTCGGTAATTAATCTTATATTGACATAAAAACGTGGAATAGTTAAAAAATGAAAAAAATATCATTAGATAAATAAAATCAAAGAAAAATTAATATTAATATATTGATACAAATAAACACATAAAATAACAATAATTATTACCTAACTATATAAATTAGATTATATATTCAACAAAAACAAAAACAAAAATAAGACAAACATATACTCCGTGCAGAGAGGAAGAAAAGAGAAGTCATTATGATTAGACATCATTTCTGAGAGGTGTTCGAATACTGGATAAGGAACTATCACCTACATGTTACAAATAGATAATAAAGTATCAACACAAAAAAATGACGCGTAACCAATGGGTGCGAAAACGCAAAAAAAAAAAAGAATATCAAGGATTAATTCCCCGGTTTGTCTGGAACAAATAATGTATTCTTAAAATACACATAAACAGACAAATAAATATTAAAATATTTTGAATTGCGTAATTTTATTATAACTATATATAATACAAATGAAATAAATATATAACCAACATAATACACTCCGCGCATGCAACTATGCATTAATGCATGATGATCCAATTTGTTATTTTATTCTAAACATATACACTACATACTAAGATCAAATGACATTCATAACAATATATACTCCTACGCGCAACGCGGATAAAAATTTAGTACTAGTAGCTATGAACTGAGTACATAGATAATATTGTACAAGTGTACAACTTTAACTTTAATATTGAAGATGAATACGTGACATGTGGAACATGCTTAACATTGAGATTGAAAAGCACATGCATTATTCTCCATCCCTCCAATATATCTCGACTCCTTCAGTTAAATCTGGCATATCCAATCGTCTCACAACATTCCTCTTTTATTCTTTACTTTTTGTCTGCCATAATCATACCCAATTAATAGTTTTTTTGTATTACTTTCTATCTTGATTTTTAAATTTTCTAAAGTGGATTTTGCTGCCAAAACATTATGACCATCATTCTTCTTGTATCATTGATCATAAATCTTTAATAAGGTGAGTCAATAATTATCAATAACAGCGATCCAGCCATAAGACGAGGATGCTCTGTGATTAAAGATTTATATTTTATAAAGTTGGTTTAGAAGATAATTATAGACTTATTTTTGTTTCAAAGGTCTCTGGCCCAATAAACGCGCCATGCTGACTAGTGAGGCCCAGGTGGTCAATATATATATGTATTTTAAATTATTTTATTATATCTACTCAACTATTAAGACATTGTAAAGAAAATCTACGCTTAAAATTCACATTACGTAATATATTTGGGTTCATATTTTATAGAGTTTTAATATTGCAATTAAAAAAATAAATTCCAAAGATAAGATTATCAAATCCAAAAAGTGTTTATGAAAAAAAATGATACTATTTGTATGGTAAGATTTAAAATTAATACCAATCTTTAATTTTTTTATTCACAAATATTTTTACATCATTTTCAATTTTTTTTTATTTTTATTTTTTAAATTATGTCATTTGAAATTTTAAATTTAAGGCTTAAAACATACAAAATATTGAATTAAATCTAAGTTGTGCATTGAAATCGCAAGTATATTAAGTGCTTCTATATTTCTAATTATAAATTAGCTGCTAACCATGCGCGGGGTAGTACTCCGTTGGTTATATATTTACTTCATTTGTATTATATATAGTTCTAATAAAATTACGCAATCAAGAATATTTTAATATTTATTTTAATAGTTCTAAGAAAAAGCTTTGGGTCATTATATATAAGATAACATTACTATATTGATTTATTTAAATATTTTTTTTTTTGTTCGAAAGATTTATTTAAATATTTAAATAGAGAAAAGACATGATAATGATGGGTAATAGTAATACTATTTTAATTGAATGAAAAGCTATCTGATATAATGAACATATAAAACAAGTTGGCATAGACCATTATCCTGATCATTTGGTATAATGTACGCATATATTTTCGTAAGTTTTTGCTAGAGATTAATTTACGATTAATTTTTTTTTCTGATATACACGAAAGAGTTTGTAAAATACATTTTCTTTTTATCAGTTCTGTAGAAACTATCACGAACGAATGCACCTATTATTTTTTTCTTCGAAAGCATTGAGAATATTGCATAATATTCACATTCTTATTTGTGGGTTCCAGTGAATCAACACAATCTCATGGACACCAAAACTTTGAACACTTTTTGGGCCCATATCTCTTTTCTCCATGATGAATAATAAACAAATCATCACTCATACTCCCTTCCACATCACTATCTCTCTGCTCTTTTTTCTTCTTTTTGTCTCACAGCATTCACAATATATGTAAATTATTAATTTTTAAACATAATATTGATATTCGATGCAATATCCTTTTCAAATAGAAAATACAAAAACTGTATGGCCTTGATAAAAAAAAAAAAAATCCGAAAAAACAAAAAGAAAATCAATAAAGAGGAGATCTTCGAGAAATTCCTTTTCTCTTGAGTATTCTCATGAGTGGTCTCAATGAAAAATTACTCAATAAAACTTCAGAGTCTTCTGAAACATCGGTGAGTGACGATGTGCACGATTTTTTCTCTTCCAAGCTTCCTTCTTGATTAGAGTGTTCTTTCCCCAAAACACTTTGTTCCATTTCTGGAGAGAAACAAAATTTACGCCTTTTTGGAGAGGAAATCTACAGCACAAATAAAAACAAAACAAATATCCTTCAGTTATCTAAAGCATACTCTAAACTTGAATAAAAATTACTCTGTATTTGACTTCAAACGTTTTTGAAACGTGTATATAATTCACATATAATGTCAAAATTAACGTTTAAGAAAATTATTCTCCTATGTTAATGTAGGTTACGTGTCAAAGTTACAGATATATATGATTGATACTATTAACTTCTTTTTTTTTCGGTGTGTTACGTCTATTCCAAAAGAAAATGTATGAAATTGTTGGTAAAAAACTAATATGAAACTCGAATACAGCATATTGTTGACAAAAAGAAATGGAACATTTTTAAAAAGTAAATAATCTATTTGTCCATACTCTAAAACCAAAGTATATTCGAGTGTGAACTGTACTGTTGATAATGTGTACAATTCAAATCAGTCATAATTATCTTATGTCAGAGAGATATGTGCTAAAGACTAACTCTTTTTTATAATTTCAAGATTACTCTGTAAAACATTAAAACACTTTGTATACCTTTGCTAACCAAACTTTTTTTTAAAAAAAAATGCATAACCAACAAATTGTAACAATAGACTACTCGAAGAAACAACTTGTAGGAAACTGAAATTGAAATATCATAAATTACCTTGCAAGAGATGGAGCAAAATCGATTAGGACGATCTTGAATATATCTTTTACAAGTCACGCATGAAGCTCCATTCTTGGATTTGGTTGAAGGTCTTGCATCTTTTGCTTGTGGCCTCGAATTCAAATGTATTGCCTTTTCTCCATTTATTTTATATGTCTTTGTCCATTGATAAATTTTTACCAACCAATACAAATAAAAAGGCAAATAAAAATATGTCAAATTAATTTGGAGTTCCACAAGACTCTGAAAATCCGATCAAAACAGATACCATTAAAAAAAAAAAAAAAACACACCTAGTATCAAACCAAATTTATTTTATTTTATAATGATTTAGATATTCGAGAAAAAATAAAAACCTGTATCTCGGAGCAATCAAAGTAGTGTTGAATATCGAGGAGGCGCAGAACATCTTGATAAACATATTTGCAGATCTGAAGACGACGATGGAGAAAGTGAGCTTCTGTGTTACAACAATGTCTGCAGATTTCGACATTACAGTCAATGCAAAAGACGTTCTTCTCGTTCTTTCGAAGAAACTTATGATTCATACATATTCCGAAAAACTCTAGGCTCAATAGCGTCGCAATCCAATCTTCATCAACTCTTCTCTTCTCACTCTGCAACTAATATTTTCAAAATAATTATTTTTCTTGAAAAACATTAAAATTGATTTATGTATGGTCTTACGACAAAATCTGTAAGGAGTTTGAAATATTATCGAGTTTACATATGAGTTACATATGAAGTAAGTTGAAAGTTGAATCAGAGGGTTAGTTTGCAACCATAAAAGAAAAAACAATTTTTTTTAAAGGATGGAATCTGCAGAAATTTGAAACTTCATTAAGAATTTATAATGAATATATAAGTATATACATATATATGTGTGTGTGCTATATGAAGCAGTTACAAATTTGAATTGAAGCGATTCGATCATTAGCCAGAAAAAAAAAAATTTTGATTACTAAAGAGGATAAATTCCGCACAGAAATTTTCTTGTTTATGATTTCTAATTTTTAGTTGGAACTAAAAAAACTTGAATTCGAAGGATTCATTAGCAAAAAAAAAGGATGAGATCTGCAGAAATTTTGAAGTTTATTGATGTTTATGATGAACTGATATACAAATTAAAAACGATTAAAAACAGATGAAATGAATCGTAAAAAAAAAATATATATATATATATAAATATAAAAAGGGTTTGTACCAGATTCATTTGGGTATGAGAAACTGAATTCCTCTAATCGATCAGATGAGCAGAGTATTCTATTTCTTCGACCAAATCATCTAAGTGAAAAAGAAAAATATTTAGGGTTCTTGGGGAAGAAGAAGGAGAGGCGAAAAGCAAAAAGAAGAAGAAATAAGTGATTGTAGTGTGAATAAATAGTAGAAGGCAAAGGAAATGTTAACAAATTATATTAGGAATGTTTCAATTAATTGTATATTGTGTTTTGCTAGAAGTTATATTAGAAATAAGGGAAATGAAAAAAAAAAACTTTTTATTATTAATTAAATAAGGGAAAAATCAAAAGTCCAAATAGTCAACAATAACTGTGGCTCTTTTATACCTAAAATGGATGGCAGGCGGGAATCTGAAAGACGTGTAACTAATATTAACTTTTTAAGTTTTAACACCATTTCGACAATAAAAAAAGTTTTAACACCATCAAAATTATCGTTTTCTTTTCACGAAATAAGGTCCATATTTTTTGGTCAACCTGTTAGTTCTTGCTGTTAAATTTGGTTTTACATTCTCTGTTATATAATGAGGCCATTAATATATAAATTATAATAATCTAATTTAGTGGACATTATTTGACTTTGAGGGGAAAAAGGTAGTCTTTATAATTTAGATGGTGCGATAAAGGTAAGCATTGCTTCCTATATTTACTCCGAAATTTCCAAGGAAACCAGCTTTATTTTTATTTTTTTTCTCTTTATGAAATAGGAAACCACCTTAATAAATTTAGAATTATATGATTTTGTACATATACATACATAGGAATATTAGATGTCGAAGATAAACCGCTCGCATTGCAAATAATATATTTAACAGCAGGAATTACCAGCTCGACCCAAAAAAAATCATCACAATTGTATCTGTTTTGTGTGCAGCAGTCAGTCACCATTACATATAATATAAGTGCTATTTACTCAACTAGTTGGATAAAAAATGATTAGTTAAAAAGATATTGTATCTATCAATAGCCAAATTCAAATTCAGCTATATTAAATGAAATATCGATTTACATTTTGTGAGATATTATCACGTGCATGTATTCTCATAAACAACTTTACATTTACAAAAAAAATTCTAAGTTTTTACACAATAAATAATATCGAAATTTTTTAAAACGGTGAAACTAAATTATTAAAACAAAAGTAATATGTATAATATTAAGGGACAAAACATGCATAGCTGTAAAAACATTCATAGCTGTATTTGTAAATATAAACTAAACAAATAAAGAAATTAAACATAACTGCAATTTTAGGCGGACTTTTCTATAATGTTTTAATAATATAACATATGACGAAAACTTTTCCTTATTTACAATTATATATAAATTTAGAAAAGTCAAAATTTTAATATTTTAACTTTTTAATATAACGTATGACGGAATTTTTTTGGAACAAAACGACATGTAAAACATATTATCTTTTTAATATAAATATTAATTGTTGTCGTGAAGCAAAAACGGAAAGAGAAATTATAAATTATACTAAATTTTTATATTTAATAAAAAGTTTTTATTAAATGGAAAATTAATTAATCAATTTGTAAAATAATATATTTTAAAAAGATTAACAGAAAATGATGGACTCTCCGAAACGTATAAATCTTCAATTATGTTTATTTGTGTCATGATTTGCTTTATTCGTTTTATCCTTAGCACAAACACTATCATCATGAGATTTGAATGAATACATATAGTCGGATGAAAATTTAGAGACAAACAAGAGTGACTTGGCAATGTTATGGCATACAAGAACATACCGAAGTGATAGAGTACATGTACTCTGTTTGAAGAGGTACGTATCTAATGTGTAATGGGTAAGAACTCCCCCGTTTCCAACCATAACATAATCACGACCGTGATATTCATGTGAAGATCGAAGATCCTGAGTTAAATTGGTAATATGAGTTGAAGCTCCAGTATACCATTCAGAGCTTGAATAATGAGAAACTTTAAGAAAATGTGCATTGCAGTCAAGCATGTCAAAGGCGTTTGTAGCATTTTATGGCTGTGTGACCAAACCGACCACAAATTTGATAAGTTGGACGGTCTGAGAAATTATAAAACTCGGAATTTCTATTACTGAACGATATTTGTTGATCGAATCCATGACCTCAAAGTGGAATAGGATTCCTTGCCTCATTGATTTGAAAAGCTACCATTTGTACCACCATGACCACGATAACCAGAGAAGACATGATCACCATGACCATTTATAACATTAAAAATGAGGTGTGGTGTAACAGAGCTCGGAGCTTCCTTAACATTAAAACCAAAAAAAAAAAAAGATCGGAGCTTCTTCATACGATTTTTAACGGTCATCAAAACCAATTAGCCAAGGAATAACATCTTCGTCAGTTGGACTAGGATAAAAGCACATAGATCCTTCAATGCTAATCTTGATTTGTTCATATTCACACCCTAATCTTTGTAAGGTCACAAATATATCCATATGTTCAGGAACCGGACTACCATCATACACGAAAGCTGATCACATAGACTTTTGATTTTCTCTTAATATTCACTCATTTGCTTATTAGTTTTTGTGACAATTTGTAAGTGGTGCTGCAGCACAAATATACAAGAGGAAGATACCCTATTAAAGTGTCTAACCATATCTCTTGAGTTGCATTTGCACCAAACATCAACACTCAGTATATTTTTATAGATAGATTTAAGGATCAAAGATTGGATGATTTGGTATGAACAAATCAGAGTGTAATAGTCCGAGTTTGGAATTTCAGTAGCTTTGCCTCCGATACGAGGAACATAGATTATAGCAAACTTTGATACATTTAAAAAGACGTTGTCCAAAGAAAAATGATTCATAATACTTTTTTCCAGTGGAAATGCAGTTTGAGATGTTTAACACATGTTGAGAATGAAGCATCAGAAAAAAATTTCGTAGTTCTGATATCATAAAAACGAAACAAAACTAAATTTTGAATTTGAGGAAAAAGAAATAAAAAGTATTTTTTTTTCATTAGTCTTTTCTTAACCAGTTAAGTAATAACCTTACAAGAGTGTTTATACTCAAATCAAGAAATTTTAGATGGTACTAATGCTGATCTTACACACACTAACTGGTTTCGAGAATAGCAAAATGATTTTAAAATGTTAGAGAATAAGCTTTTTTTTTTTAGGATGAGTTAACGGTTATCATTTTCTGAGTTTTCTTTCGGCGGCGTAGCCATCGGAAAAGTTGATGTTGTAATGGGCTCTTCTTTTTACGCAGGCTCATATCCCTTTTTCTATTTTTGTTTTGGACTCTAAAGGCCTTTGTTTTTGTTTCCAAAACTCTGCGATCTTATCTTTGGTCTTGAGATACAATCTATATTATAATTTTGAAGAAACGTCGTAATAGTAACAAAGAGGCAAAGAGCTTCATATCTAAGACCTCTCAGAGATCGCTTTATCTTGCATAAACACTACAACGATGTAATACACTTAACCAAAGGCTTGCAGGAAAAATAGATAAGAAGTCAAAAGCTTCAGAGAAAAAACAACGGAAGAACAAAAAAAGGAAAGAAAAAAAGAAAATTTTCACACAATGCTTCTTCATCTTCTTCTACTACTAAGGAAATCGAGAAAAGCAGTCTTTATTTCTTCAGCGTCCATCCACAGAAGTGAACGAGTCAGCAAATCCAGATGGGCGAGTTGGGATGCTTGTCTGCGTATTGTCTTTGCTTCCGTAAACCGAAGACGAAGATCCCGAGTCATCCCCGGTTTGGCTAAGTCCCTCAGAAGCTTGCCATTTCTTAACTGCCTGCGGAAGCGGAAGGTCGTAGTCTATCCCGTAGAGGTCATCAGGATCGGCCTCGGTGGGTTTCCATTGGACGGTGAGTGAAGAAAGGACGTTAACTATGTGAGCCATGTCGGGTCTTTGGTAAGGCTCGCGGGCACAGCAATGACCAGCAAGCTCCCAAACTTTTTCGACACTGGCTAAGGTATCGTCGTCGAGCTTGATGTTTGGGTCGATTGCGTTTTTGAAGGCATTTTCGTCTTTGTCTTTGCTGGCTGCTACCCGACGGAACCATGTGACTAGATGGACGCTGTCCTCGGGTTGTGTCTCATCTAGGGCTTTACGACCAGTGATTAGCTCCATAAGTATGACCCCGAGGCTGAAAATGTCGACTTTGGTCGTCACTCTTCCCGTCACTGCCAAAACCAAACGAGAAGGCAATAGCAAAACGATTAAAACATGAAACTTTAACATTTGGGTAAGTGCAAAACCATGAAAGTATGAAACTTCAGCATTTGGTTAAGTGCAAATCAATTGCAAACCTGCATATTCTGGGGCGAGGTATCCGAAGGTCCCAGCGACTCGAGTCTCAATGGAGTATTTGCCTTCAGGGGCTAAACGGACTAACCCAAAGTCAGAGACTTTAGCGCGCATATCATCACCAAGAAGGATGTTTGATGGCTTTAGATCCCTATGGATGAAACTCTGATGGGCAAGCGTGTGCAGATACTCGACACCTCGAGCTACATCTAATGCAATTGCCAACCGTCTAGTCCAGTCGAGCGGTTTTCGCTCTTCTTCCTTCCAGTGGAACAAATGCTGGCTCAGTGTTCCCTGTGGCATGTACTCATAGACAAGAAGCCTCTCGTTACCATCAAGGCAGTACCCGAGAAGCGCAACGAGATGACGGTGGCGCATTTTAGTCAAAACAGTGATCTCGGATTTAAACTCAGCCAGTCCCTTATCACTCACAGCCGAAGACTCCATTCTCTTCACAGCTATTTTCGTTCCGTCGTGGAGCTCGCCTTTGTAAACTGTCCCGAAACCGCCTCTCCCGAGAATATTCTCTTCGCTGAAGTTGTTTGTCACATTCCTCAAAACCTGTATAGATATAACCAAGTTCCCAGACTCCACGACGTGAATGTCACTGTTCGCACTTCCGCTGTGACTGTAAGAGCTCTCTGTTCCTCCCCCATTGTTAAGACAAGAAGCTGCAACAGTGAGTTTGATGTCGTCTTCGTCACCCGAGTGATGCGGATGAATCACCATGTTGCTGTTCGGACTCTGAACTTTAGCGGGTCGCACTCTTTTCTTCGCGTAGAGACACACACCGAGCCCAACCAGACACAATGCACCAACAACTCCACCAACCACAGGAACAATGATCTTGACGTTGCTTGACTTCTTAGAACTTCCGCTGCTGTCACTAGACCCTTTACTTCCCCCTGAAGCTCCAGGAGAACCACTCGGTGAGACAGGTCCTTCCTTTCCCATGTTAGCGTTTCCAGTAGTCACCACATTCACACTTGCCCCGAACTTAGGCACAGCTCCGTAAATATTGTTGTTAGACACGTCGAGTGTCTTAAGCTTAGGCAATGTGGTGAGCTCCTTGGGTATACTCCCGGTGAGTTGATTATTAGAAAGATTGATAGTTTCCAACGAAGTAAGATTGGCAAAACTCGGAGATATCGTACCCGTGAGACCCTGCCTCCCCAGATTAACCACCGTAATGTTACTTCCCGAACAAGTAATCCCAAGCCAGCTATCACACGGATCGTTCCCTTTCCAACTCATGGCGAGCTTCACTGGATATCCTAACGATTCCGCTACAGAGAGCAATGTATTGACACGAGGATCACACGGAGTACCAGCAGTATCCAGACAGAACCTATTTGTGTTGGTTACTACATCGGCACCAACGGATTTGTCGAATTGCGGAGTTGGTCCTTGGAAGTAGTTATTGGTTAAATTAACAGTAGTAAGCGATTTGAGACCAGTCAAGGACTGTGGAACAATACCAGTGAGCTGATTCTCTCTTACATTGAACACTCTGAGAGATTGTAAACCAGAGAGATCAGGGATTGGACCTGAAAAGGCGTTTCCTTGCAGATCAACCTCAACGAGCGAAGTCATGTTCCCCAAAATCGAGATGGAGCCGTTAAGTTTCGTCTGGCTTAACTGACCGTTGAGATAGAGCTGCTGGAGTGACGAACCTGCCAAGCTCCCAGGTAACCCTCCCTGCAGAGAATTCTGAGATAGCTTCAGAGACGACAGGCTTGGGAGAGTTTGAGAGCTGAAGAAATCAGGGATCGTCCCGGTGACGTTGCAGCTGATGAGTGAGAGGTTCTTGAGAGACGTCGCTTCTTTGACGGTTTCGGGAATTTCCCAAGAAGGAAACGGGTTGTTGTCGAGATACACTTCCTGAAGCGAGTTCATGCCGGAGAAGAGGTTCTTGGGCACAGAATCGAAGAGGTTGTCGTGTAGATTCAGCGTCTGCAAACGAGCGAGACCCGAGAGGTCAGGGATCGGACCGGAGATTTTGTTATTGAAGAACTCGAGGACGATCAATTCGGAGAGTTTCTGAAGATCGGGAGGAAGAGTTCCACTGATTCCTTTCTGTTTAAGCTGAATCCTCGTGACCCGATTGCTTCCATCGCATTGAACAGTTTCCCATTTGCAAGGATTAGGGTTTGACCAATCGACGTCTGACGTGAGATTCAGACTCGATTTGAGAGCTTGCATAGTCGGATCATCGACACCGCTCTGGGAAACGGCGAAATTGGCGAAACCCAGAAACCAAACGAAGAAACAGAGGATACCCAGATGAGATTCCGTCATTTTCGTCGGGAAAGTTTCGAGCTTGATGGAGCAGCCGCACTCTCAAAGACTGGTGATGTCTTCTTTCTAGGGTTTTACGGTGGCATTGAAGTAGAAGAGAAGAAAAGCCTTTTTTCTTCTTTTGCAGGAAATGAGAGAGAAAGGGAAAGACAAATTAAGAGATGGAATCGGCGGAGATCGAGGGAGATAAGAGAGAATACAGATGACAAAATTAAAGTAGGGATCATAAAAGCATAACCTTTTTTCCAAAAAACAAAAAGAAAATTATTCTTCTGGAGAAAAATGGATGAACCAGAATTATTAAAGTTTTTTTTTTTTTTTTACTTCTTCTGTGGACTACTCGAGAGGGAGAGAGAGTGTGTGTGAGAGAAAGTGTTTAATGTTTAATGTCTGATTTTATTTTATTTTATTTTCCGCTATTTAACTTGTGTAAAACCTTATGAGTACAGCTGGCACGCGGCGTGATTAAGTGATAAAACAGTATAAAATCGGCGAAAAATCCGTAATCAAAGAAAATGTCTATGTTTACACTTTATACGCTCTTCAGGTTTATAATCTAAAGACAAAATTATCATTACATTTTGAAATGGTTCTTCATGGATCCTACAGAATCATATTTTAAGCAAGAAGATCGAAACGATTTCACTGATTGTATCATGATTGGGTAACTCTCTTACCACTTTAATGCTTGGAAGGAAACAAAAATCTACTGAAGATAAGAAAATGACGATATGATATGGTCTTCATTTGTTATTTTCTTTTTGCATATATATCTCTATGATTGAGTTTTTCGGCATTTTCGGCTAGCTGCTAATAATACCGATTTGTCTTTGCCTATTTTAAATATTGTGTATAGATCTTGGATTTTTCTTCACATTATTTCCATTTGCTTCCATAAAAGAATATTATTTTCTTCTATAAGCATCTGTGTCACAAACTCTCCAACGCGTGAAATATAGAGAGACTAGTATTATGACCCGTGCCATGCACGGGCTGGCATCGGCTGTTGTAACGAAAAATTATAAATATAATTATGTAAAGCATACCGATATAAAAAACTTGCAAGTTTAAACAAAACATAGTACACATCAGTGCACCGTTTACGGAAAAAGAAATTTAAAAGAGTAGACAGAACAGGAGGACATAGTTTAACATATAGGGCCATAAAATAGACGATATAAGAACACAACAAAGAACGGTCGACGGTCACACCATGCAATTCACGCATCATCTCAGTTGCCAAGATACCTGAAAAGAAAGGCCACCATTACAGCAGCATGAAGAGATTAGGAAAAAAATAAAAATGTAATGTAGGCAAATGTATGATGTCAGTTTCGGAAAAAGTGATGTTTTGTTAAATACTGGAAGCAAATCATGAAGGTTTCCATCTATTGGCGTGGAACTCAAACCGTGATTTTTCCTATTACAATCTAAAGTAAGACCAATAAAAATTCGTAATAACTAAAATACGAACCTGGAGATTTTGAATGGTAAATCTTGTTGTTGCACATGCACCTTTTGTTCCAATTCTAACTGCAAAAGTCGTGCTATTTGATTCCCTTTATTAATTGCGAAGTATGCTCCTTTTCTATTTTATGTTTGTCGGCAACCATAGTATTCTCTCACTGGACGATTGAAAAAAGCAAAACATTAGCAGAAAGTTATCTTAATTAATAAGGAAAATAGCCCGAAACTAACCCAGTCGGCACAGAAGAACCTTTAAATCTGATTGCAGTCTGAATGAAACTCTCCGTGCTCTCTGCACTTCATTGCAGAGCAGTACACATGTCATTTGCTTTTTTAAGTGCTTGTTTTAAACCCGTTAATTCTTGTTTCAGACGCTGAGTTCCCTCTTTTTCTCCAATACTTACTTCCGGGCATCACCAGTTTGTTTATAGAACCAGAACACTGAAACAAAGAAACCGAGCTGAGATGTGGAACAGTGAGGTTGAATCAGAGTCAGCCAAGTCAATAAGTTCTTCAAAATAAATGAGCATACTAACCACGGTCCTGATTAGATACTTCATGGGATTAAGCGAACAATATATATGAGTCAAATTAACAAAGAGCAATTGTCTGATATGAAAAGGGAGAAGACGGCTTTTCGTACAAAGATGATAATTAAGAAACTACCGAGAAAGTCATTATACCTTAGATGGGTATTGAAACGTGCATATCAAATTGATACTCTTAAAATATTGTCCTTCTCAATCCAGTAATTGGGTAATAAATTCTATATTTCTGCCTTGAAACTTTCGAAACTGTCCAACATCGTTTCACTTAATTGTCCTGAGAAAACCAAAAAAAAAAAAGAAAAAAAATAGAAGCCACATAGTCGATTGCTTTGGCAATCCTAAGTTTTGAATCCCATCTAGATGCATTGCACATGTCTTTTTAAAAGATCAGAATCAGACAATTGTTTCACAGATTCCTCGTCCTGAAGCTCATCAAAGAGTTGATAACCATGAAACTCAGGATTACTATTCACCATTAGCATTATAGGAAGGAATAAGAAGAAACCTGAAACCTGTTTGTCATCTTCACGATTTGGTTCTTCAACTGAATCTTATGACAAACTTCTCTCCACCACATCTGCAGGAAAAAGGCTTTGGCAAACATGTCATTGCATCGCTTTGCTAGTTTGCTGCTTCTGTAAGCAATCCATTAATCCTTGTGTCAATCATACACATATATTCTACACTAAATTACAAAAGCAAAACAGGAAATTGATGTGAACCTGAATTCCCTCATGAGCACCGTTTATCAGATTCTTTATGGCGACTTTATCTCCCGTGTGTGTATCAATAGCTGCACAAACAACTCCGTAGCTTCCTTTCCCAATGACTTCAAGAATCTGATAACGGTTTGTATCACCAAACTCAGTGAAAAACTCCATCTCTTTCATGTTCTGTTTGCACCACCAAAGAAACGGATTAGTTAAAAAAGGAAAGGATTCATCATAAGTTCTGAAAAGCTGAAGTCGAAGATCTCCGATGAATCACATTCACTAAGGTGTTCAAAATTCAACAAAAGAGAAATACTTGATGAGAACATGAATGAGAAGTTGAGCGAGAGACCAACCTTCATCCCCTGACCTTGTTGCATCCTCTTCAAAGAAT
The DNA here is from genome assembly GCA_010577795.1 of Isatis tinctoria. NCBI lineage: Eukaryota > Viridiplantae > Streptophyta > Magnoliopsida > Brassicales > Brassicaceae > Isatis > Isatis tinctoria. Next base: position 9,720,651 of record CM021250.1, on the reverse strand, counting down.
ATAAAAGTCTAGTCTTTTCGCAGACTGAAGTTCTCAGCAACCCCAATTAGTAGAAAGGTGAGCAAGTTCGACCAAACCAGAGAACAATACCGCTCAACAACCCTATCGTCTTCCTCAGTTTCAAAAATCCAAAAGCTCAACAACTTGAAAATCCTTCAATATGAATGATCGCAATAAACAAAAAAATAGTGAACCAAAGAAAATGGCAATTCTTCGAATCACAATTAAAAAATAATCCCAGAAACCAAAACCCGATCGAAAAATCTCGAGAAACCTAAATGATTTACGAAGATACAAAATTTATGGTGGAGCGAAATCAAAAAAGCCCTAATCAGCGAAATCCCTAATTTACGAAGATACAACATTTATGGTGGAGCAAGTAACTTACGTTTTGCAGTTAATCCGAAACTGAGGCGTAAACCAATGTTAACTCTTATATAAGTCGATGAGTGCAGTTGAGAGTGGAGGAGGAAGTTGAGATTCATGGAGGTTGAGAGGAGATCGTGGAGGTAAGTTTGAAGCGTGGATTTTTTTTTTTTTGTCGAGATCAGTTTTTTTCAACTAAAAGCTTGAATTTTTTAATTAAATTTTAAATCAAAATAAATTACGGGACACGTGTCGATCAAATAAAGATGGGACTGACTTCCGTTTTATAAGTATTAGATATCAGTAGGGTAATAAAAAAAAACATTTAATACGGTGACGGTGGCATCAATTAATTACGGTCAAATTAGCCGAAAAATCTTCGTAACGTGTTAAAGACAGTTTAAGATACAGCGTTTATTTATCTAATTATTCGTTGATTTTTATATTCACGAGTCACGATTTCGTGAGTATTCGTAGTACTTGTATTTTTTTTTAATCTTTCAACGAATATAATGAGGAAAAAATGGGAATATCTGGAAAATTAAATATTCATGAGTCATTTGCATTGTCTTTAATCTTCTCACTAATTATTGACCAACAAGATAAATGCGATTTGTTGTCCCGACAAAAAAAAGAAACTGTAAAGACAGACGCCGTGAAATCCGGAGGGCTATTAGCCACGCATATCTTGATATTCGACTGATTGTATAACGGTCGTTATTTTACGCCGTTTACTTCTAAAATGTTTTTTTACGCCGTTTACCTTTATACGGTGGGTGGATTTATTAATTACTGAACAGTGAGTACTGAGTACTGACCAGTTTCACGGTAATCTAGACTATTCTCTTCTTATGGTATTGAATGTCTGTTGTATTGTATTCACTGGTACGACATTATAATAATTAAAAGTTACTGTAAAATTATAGTACGACTATAAAAAACTTTAATATAGAAACTCGCATAATTAGTAGATAAGTTGTTGAAAGCAAGTACTAGTACTACTAGTCTAGTAGCTAACAATAACACCGTTGTATTATACGCACCAACCGTATATTTTGTTTACAACTTACTTTTATTTCACGAAATGCAGATAGAACACTTTTTAAAAAAAAAATTGTAAAATTACGTGAGAACAACTAGTCTGCAGCATTCTCGGTGACGCATCAACCACACTTATTTCTTTATCATTAAGAATTTTAATGTATACTGTATAATTTCGTATAAATTATTTATCAGCTGAAGTAGATAAATAATCATAACTTTAAAAAAAAAAAAGGAAACACGTTTATCACTTCTATGCCGAAAACAGATTTTTGTAAGCTAAACAGGTTTATCACTTGTGTGCCAAACAAAAAAAATTCAGTAAAAGACAAAAATTGAAAATTTTATCAATTTTGTATATACATTTTTCTCTAAAATTTAGCTATCCTTTTTGGTTTCAAACTGTCTTGCTGCACCTCCAGCAGCTTTCACAGCGTTTGAGCTATGCCTCTTGTCCTTATGTAGATCTTCTTAGTAACATGGAAGTTTCTTAGAGCATGTCTATTAGTGAATCATTTCTTGGGTTTCTAAAAAAAAAAATTTAATAATTTTTTATTTCATTTTTCTTTAAAGTTGTCAAACAAAAAAAAAATTAAAATCGATCAATCACGTGTCGACACATGGCGAACCCGAGGAGAGAGAAGTTCTAAAATTAGAGTTTTTTAGGGGTGAGTTCATACTATTTATGGTTGTTCGAAAGTTCATCGCTATTTTTTATCAGAAAATTCCCAAAATAATATAATTTATATAGATTAATGTCTGTATAGTTATTAAAAAATTACAGTATCGTGCAATTAAATTATTCGTCATGGTTTCACCTGTTAATTTAGGATAAAGCTATATTTTAAAGCTTAATTAGAAGTATGATCACACACGAAAAGAATAAGAATTACTCTCTTATTATTAAGATCAAGGAAACTCACTCAAAACCTTAATCTCTCAAACACAACTTTCTCATAAGTTCTGTCACAACTTGACAGCTTCTTATATAGGGATCCTTTTAACACAATTTCCTTTTTTCTAATAGCTTAGATAACTCCTAAACACTATTAGATAACCACACAAAGAATAGGAATGTATATTTAGATAACTCCTAAATATACTTAGCTTTATTCTCAAGCTAGTTCAAGTTTATCCCAACATTGTCCCCCTTAAGCTTGAACTCCAGTTTCTGCACATCTTTCATTCCAATGAAGTCTCTCATTTCTCTGAACTTAATCTTTCCGAGAGCCTTTGTAAGAATATCAGCATTCTGTTCATTCCCTGGAACATGTTCAACTTCTACTTGCTCATTCTCCACGCAATCTCGGATGAAGTGGTATCTCCTGTGAATGTGTTTGCTGCGACCATGGAACACCGGATTTTTGGTGAGTACAATCGCTGATTTATTATCAACTCGTATTGATACCCTTTTGCACTCTTTGTCAACGATCTCAGCAAGGAGCTCTTGTAGCCAGATTGCTTGCTTTGCCGCCTCCGTGGCAGCCATGAATTCAGCTTCACAAGATGATAGGGCCACGGTTTCTTGCTTCTGTGAACACCAGGTGATAGGACAGTCACCAAAATAGAATATTTGGCCTGTTGTGCTCTTTCCATCATCCTCATCAACATTGTGACTACTATCACTGTAGCCTATCAGTCCTGAGCTGCTGCCGTGGTTAAAAACGAGACCGTAAGACAAGGTACCTTGCAAGTATCTCAAGACTTGTTTTAAGGCTGCTCCGTGACTTGTCTTTGGTTCTTGCATGTATCGACTTAGCACTCCCACAGCGAAGCTAAGATCCGGCCTTGTATGAATCAGATATCGCAAGCAACCAATGCTCCTTCTGTAGTTTGTCGCATCAATGCCTTCCTCTTTCATGCCTTTCGACATTTTCACATTCTGATCCATGGGCACTTGAACAGCATTGCACTCCATCATTCCGGCTTCCTCAAGAATCTTCCTCGCATACCTTTCTTGATTCAGTATTATACCACCCTCGTGTTGATGGACTTCAATACCAAGGTAGTATGTGAGTCTCCCAAGGTTACTCATCTCAAAAATTGTTGCCATTCCCTCCTTAAACGTGTTGATCATGTCCATATTTGACCCTGTAACCAAAAGATCATCAACGTATACAGCAACAATCAGAAGATCTCCACCTTTTTCTTTCCTAGACGGTTCTTTAGAGCATTTGCTAAAATTGAGGTCCTTGAGAGTCGAGTTCAACTTTTCATTCCAAGCTCTCGGCGCTTGTTTAAGTCCATAAAGTGCTTTGTTTAAGCGATACACTTTATCCTCTCTCCCTTTGACCTCGAACCCTTGTGGCTGTGTAACGTACACTTCTTCCTTCAATTCTCCGTGCAAGAATGCTGTTTTCACGTCTAGATGATGCACTTCCCACATGTTTGAGGCAGCTAGAGCAAGGATGAATCGGACTGTCTCAATGCGAGCTACGGGGGCAAATACTTCCTCGAAATCAATCCCGTGTCTCTGTACGTAACCCTTTGCAACTAACCTTGCTTTGTATTTTATGATGCTTCCGTCGGGATTACGTTTGATCTTAAAGACCCACTTCAATCCGATTGCCTTGGCTCCTTCTGGTAAATCACATAAACTCCATGTTTTGTTCTTAACAATTGAACAAATCTCGTCCTCACATGCTGTTACCCACTGTTTTGACTCCTTAGCCTCATTAAAATCCCATGGTTCCTCATTTAAGGTAAGGAGAAGTCGCTCTCCCTCAGCCTCGGCAAGACACACATAATCATTGAGGTACTCTGGTCTGCGTCGTACCCTGGTGGATTGTCGTAGAGGGAGTTGTGTGTTTTCTCCTTCTGAATGAGTGTCACCAGTTTCAGAGCCATCTCCATCCTCTGTTTCGTTCCTTTCTTTTCCTGCTGACTGGTCCACATCTTCATTGTTACGATAGTTTCCAAAATGAACCACGAACTCGCCAGTGATATCCTGAGTTTGGTTCTCGAAATCGGACCACTTCCATGTTTTGCCTTCGTCAAAAATTACGTCTCGAGAGACGACAATCCTTTTGCTTACTGGATCGTAGAGGCGATAAGCCTTAGACCCTGGTTCTGTTCCGAGGTGCACCAACATACGAGTTCTGTCGTCCAATTTCTTTCTCCCTACTGACTCTGTTTTCGCATAGCTGATACAACCAAAAATACGAAGGTGCTCAATGTTCGGTTTGTTACCCTTGTACATCTCGTATGGTGTCAAGTTGCTCTCCAGCGATCTTGTGGAAATCCTATTGATCGAGTAGGTGGCATGTCTCACAGCTTCTCCCCACATTGAGTTTGGCAAACCATTGTGCTTTAAGATACTCCTTGTCATCTCGAGGAGAGTTCTGTTTCTTCTCTCAACCACCCCGTTTTGTTGAGGGGAGTATGGTGCTGTAAGGTGTCTATTAATTCCAGCTTTCTCGCAAAACAACTGGAATTCATGAGATGTGAATTCCCCTCCTCTGTCCGTTCGGAATGTTTTAATCGCAGCTTTAGTTTCCTTTTCCACGACGGATTTGAGGCTTTTGAACTTTTCAAACGCTTCACCCTTTTCTCGCAAAAGAATAGTCCACATGTAGCGAGTATAATCATCAATGACTACGAAGACATACCGTTTGTGAGAAGGCGTTGATGGTGAGATTGATCCACAAAGATCTCCATGTACCAGTTCAAGAACTCGAGAAGCTCTATACGAAGTTGCGCTTGGAAACGTCATACGTGTTTGTTTTCCAAGTAAGCAAGATGTACAGATCTTCTTTTCAACAGGTATTTTCGGTATACCTTGTACGAGCTCATTATTGATCATCAGCTTCATGGTTTCCGTGTTGACGTGTCCCAGACGTGCGTGCCATTTAGCTGATTCCCCAATCTCCACCATCTGTAAACACTTTACAGTTTCAACTTCCATGATCACCTTATATAGACGATTTGCGGTACGGGTAGTCGTCACAAGTAGTTTTCCACTGCGATCAAACAGCTTCAGAAGCGCACCTTTCATACTGACCTCACATCCCACCTCCGTTGCTTGACCAAGACTGATAATGTTACTTTTCAAATCAGGAATGAAGTACACATTATCAAGGGTCTTTCTTTCTCCATTGTTCAGCACGAACCGAATCGATCCTTTTCCCTTAATATCAACCCTCGAATCATCACCAAAACGCACTTTTCCATAGATTGCTTCATCAATCTCCATAAAGAACGACCTGTTGCCGCTCATGTGGTTGCTGGCCCCGTTGTCTAGATACCATACGTTGCTCGTATCTAGGTGTGTTTCAAACATCGCTGGCTTTACCTTTTCTTCATTGAGAAAGATTATTTCGTGCTTCATCAGCTTGTCAGCCTCCTGAGTATCGTTTGTTTCCTTCTCCTCCACTGCTTCTTGCAATTTCAACAGTCGATCAGGACACTCAGATGCATAGTGACCTTGCTTATCGCAGCGGAAACACGTGATATGAGATTGGTCATTGTCTCGACCATCTCTGCCTCGTCCTCGGCCTCTTCCTCTGCTGTAGCCGCGGCCACCTCTCCCTCGTCCTCTGTTATTACCAGAGAAACTTTGGGAATCCATGTTTGAATACATAAGCTTATTCTGATTGTCTTGGAGTTCTTCCTCCTCCTCGTTAATTCTTTCTTCATAGGTTTTTAGTCGGCCGACTATGTCTTCAAAACTGGTAGTTTTGAGGTCAAGAACCTGCTCCAGAACTGCAACAATATGAATGAATCGCCTCCGAGGTAAGCTTTTCAGAAATTTCTTCACAAGTTTTTGTTCATCGATGATTTCTCCAAGAGAAGCTGACTTGGAAGTGATTTCTGAAAGCTTGCCCACAAATACATCAATTGTATCCTCATCCTTCATCTTGAGGCGATCAAATTCAGACATCAGTGTCTGCAAGCGAGCCTCCTTTACTCGATCAGCTCCAACATGTCTGGCCTGGATTGCATCCCACACAGCCTTCGATGTTTGGAGATCACCCAATTGTAAAGTCAAAGCTTACGGGATTGACTGAAACAAAAGAGCAATCGCCAAATTGTTTTTGTCCTCGTGAGGGTTACCGGGATCGATTGTTTCCCATACCTTGTTCACCTTGAGAGCAATTCTCATACGCAAAGCCCATACAGTATAGTTTGAGCTTGTGAGCATAGGGAATTTTATCGATGACGTCTCCCCTGTCTTGGCTTTGAACTCTACCATCGCATCATGTGTATCACCCATTGTACCACGATCGAATATAGCTCTGCTACCAAATAAAGCTTAATTAGAAGTATGATCACACACGAAAAGAATAAGAATTACTCTCTTATTATTAAGATCAAGGAAACTCACTCAAAACCTTAATCTCTCAAACTCAACTTTCTCATAAGTTCTGTCACAACTTGACAGCTTCTTATATAGGATCCTTTTAACACAATTTCATTTTTTCTAATAGCTTAGATAACTCCTAAACACTATTAGATAACCACACAAAGAATAGGAATGTATATTTAGATAACTCCTAAATATACTTAGCTTGATTCTCAAGCTAGTTCAAGCTTATCCCAACATATTTAACTTAAACAAAGTGCAGACAAAATAATGTAAATACTTATATATATAAAGTTATCTATTATAGAATCGTTCATATGATTATTTTCACAAGTTATAACGAAATAATAATTTATAAGAGAAAAAGAATAGCTAACCATATGTCTTTTGAAACAAAAACTTTAAAAAGGCTTACCAGATTTGGATCAAATAACTATGATAAATTGTAATTTATTTTAAACTAAACTAAGACTCACTAAGATGATTATTCAGGCCTAGAATTTTTTGGAACAAAACTAATAAAATACAGTTAGTCCTTTTCAATTTTAAGCTGATTTTTGATATTTGATATCCTAATGGTATTTGTACATTCTCGTAACAAACAAAAATTATAATAAGTTCAGTAGTGTCTTTAAAATATTAACATCGGGTCGTCAATTCAAAATTGATGTTGAGAGTTTGTTGATAGGATACGAGTCAAGTGTGCGGAAAATATTCGGTAAATTGATAGAATATTTATGTTTCAAATAAAGTTTTCGATCCATTTATTTTTTTTATAAATTAATATCTCGTTAAATTAATAAAGTATTATGATTTTGAATAATAAATATTTTGTTGCAATAAACGTAAAATGGCAAAAGCGTTTATTTATTTATTATTCACTACAAGAAAGAGACCTCAATGCCGACGGCCTAATTTGTCGGGATCATATCGGAAGTCCTCATCTCCGATGCTTTTCCGAGAAAACTTAATACGTCGGAGTTCGGGTCTCGGAAACTATGAAACGTTGGTAAGTTGTCGGTAATGACCGAGAAAACACATTCTCGGAAAGCTGTCGTAAGATTACCTACGCCATTCCGACAATTTTTTAAAATTTAATTAAAAAAAATAATGCAAAAAATAACAAGAAATATAAATAAATATAATATAATATTAAAATCATCAAATATTTATTACATACAATTAAAATAAAATATCTCTAGCAACTTGCTTCGCCTAGAATCTCTCGCCCTAGTTTTTTTCTCTATCTCACTCGCTCTCTATCTCACTCGCCGTCGCAGGCTTCGCCGCCGGCAAGTTCTTACCCTTTTCTCCTTCCCTCCCATCTGATATCCCCATAAAAAAGCCACGAAAAGAGTAAAAACAAAATTAAAATAAATAAATTTAAACTATAATAAAACTAAATCTATTATACCTGGTGAATGGAGCGACGGATTGTTGCAGACAGTTGTGATGGTAGTGATGGAAGAACGGCGATAGTGATGGTGGTGGAAGAACGGCGATAGTGGTGTGGTGTAAGAACAGTGGTGTGGTGAAAGAACGGCGATTGTTGTAAAGGTTAAACAACGGTGATAGTGGTGGTTATGGAAGAACGGCGAGAGCGGTGGTGGTGGAAACTAGATCTGGGAAAAATATCTACAAAAAAGGATGACAAATATTGCATACGTTAAGAAAAAGAATCATATTTGATGAAGAATAAGAAAAAGAAAGATAAAAGTTAAGAAAAAATCGATTAAGTTGTGACTTATAAATTAAGAAGATCTGAGGAGAGGAGAAGAAAAAGATAAGGGAAAAGAGAAGAAGGTGAAAATGAAGGACGGTAAAGAAGTAGATCTGATAAAATAAACAAAACGCTTGCCCCAAATAAAACTTAAAAATAAATTACTGGAAGCTCGTCGATTCCGACGGAATTATAAATATATATTGATATTCTTTAGTACGCAACTGTTTACCCATTGAAAATTCCGATGACTGTCTGTCAATTTTCTGATATTTTACCGAGAATAAATATTGTTCTCGGTATATGTAATTCCTCAAGAAATTTCCGAGAATATATTCCGAGAAACTTCTGACAAAACATTTTCATCGGAATTTTCCGATAAGATTTCGACAAAATTTTTATCTTCTCGGAAAATTATCAGAAATCTGTTGCTATTTTTCTGACAATCTTTATTATCGGTAATCTTCGTCGGAGTTGACACACTTTTCTTGTAGTGATTATCCAACTTGATAAAGAAAATAACTACGAAACATTAACAAAACAAATGTTTCAATTTTATTTTAACAACAACATAGATGGAGCTAATTAGACGCATATAATTGCTAAATAAACGTACTTGTTTTTTAAAGACATTATTATCTGATAATACGGAACTGTTCTACTTCTTTTTTTTTTTTTGTCAAACGAACTGTTCTACTTCTTATGATAGGATTAAGCGCATGTGAACGAGCTGGGGGAGGGGGAATCACACGGCAAACTCTAAGAACCTGACCAAGTCTCAGAGTAATCTCCGACAAATCGATTGTGATTTTAACGGCATTGCATATGCACGCAGATGCTATAGAGGGTGAAAGCCCAGCTACGACAGTGCAGCATGGCCTCATCGTTTGAGTGTTGGGGTTCAGGTTTAGGCCAAGCCTGTTGACACAAGCTTGGAGTTGGGTCGAGTTTCTGGGACACACTGGAGCCTGAGGTCCAGGAGTGTGGGCCACAGTGAAGCCAAAGCAGAAAAGGTTGATGATGAGGAAGAGGGCTATAGTGGTGGTCATCATCTTCGTTGAAGCCATGTGTTTGAAAATGCTAATTAATAGGTCTTTTATTTTTTTTTTAATTTTTTTTTTGTGTTTGGAGAGTAGTGTTGCGTAAGTTAGTTTCGGAGGTGAGGGTTTGTATTGTATTTATAATATTTTTTCTAGGGGTTAGACGTTGCTTATAGTGTACTTTTATTTTTTGAACTTGCTTAAGGTGTACTTAGATGTTATTTAAGAGTTATCTAACTTCTAATAGCATGATTAGTGGGAGAAATTGTTATTTAATTAATTTATTTTGATTTAGTAAATTTTGTTTTTTTCAACCAATAAAATGTCATATAGGTGTAGAGACAGATTCTAAAACAAGAGTTTTTTGAACCTGTCTCTATAACGATTACTTGTTTTAGTTTATTTTAATGTTTCTTTTTGGGTTAGAGTCTCATTTACAATAATCATGCTCTAATTAAAAGTCAACTGTAATGATTATAATTAGATTATATATTATATATGTATTAATGAACACATATAATGGAGTATTACTTTTGGTCCTGCATGTAGCATTAGTTCCATCTTCCCCAAGATAAGAAGAGAAGGTTTGGCAAAGGCTCAAAAGTTTACAAAACGCTAACAAAGTTGTTATTCCTGCTGCACATTTTTTTACTACTAACTTTACATATATATGGATTAATCTGAGCTTCGACATAATAATGTTGGTATTCACAATAAATTTATACATGTGGAATACCGAAATACCGAAAGATGAAAAATGAAAAAAAAAAGAGTTTAAATGAAATTTAAAGAGTAAGAATATCTTGATTTTGTGAATACATGTGGAACTTGGTGTATATCATTGATCAATATATTGGAATCATGGAATTAACGAATAAAAAAAGGATTTAACTAAAAGTAAACAAAAAAATTACAGAAAGCCACCTAGTATACTCTTTTGGTTTTTCTACATGGAGCCTGAGTTGCAGCTTCACTCATTTTAGACTTCTAGGGGAAAGGTTTGGCAAGTATATTTAATGATACGAACAAACCATCACATTAGTGCACCGAATTTAGTCAATACGGTTAATAGATGGAGTATTTTAAGCCTACACGAAGGAATTTTAGTTATCTGTTTAATCTTCTCTTAATAACAACTTATACCATTTCCACTTACTTAAAAGAGGTTTAATTTGTTGTATTTTTCATTCACTAAAAAACTTTCACAGATTATATTCGGATAAATTCTTTAATTTAGTTGTAACCTACCTTTTATTATATAAAATTTGATGTCTAAAACATTTTTTTGAAAATTTCTGTTCTGTTTCCCTCCCATCCCGTCTGATACATGTTTCGTCTCAAGTTTTAAATAACGCACGTAGAAGAATAATTATCTAGTTCCAAATTCTTGTTTTAATTATTTCTGTTTGCTCACCTCTTTAGAATAGTCGAGCCTTAAACCAGAAATAGGTTTGGCAATAGAACAAGTAGCAAGATGGTCATTGTCAATGAAGCTCCAAAAGCGCTATACATATCCTCAAACTCACGTCATCTGAGTGCACCAGGTTCCGCAGAAACTGCGTTGAACAAAATGGCCCTACATGGTTCAACAAAAGTCGTAGCTCTCTTCCTTGCACTCAACATCCTCATCCTCGGCAGAACCCAAGTCCAAAGCCGTTCAACAACCTCTCCACGCATCCCAGCACCGCCTTCTATAATGGCACCACCAAGAATACGAAGCCCTCCTCCTCTGTTGATACGACCACCACCGTGTCCGCCACCACCTCCACCACCACCATGTCCGCCACCGCCTCCTCCACCCCCACGGCCTCTTCCATCCCTTTCACCAACCCTTCCTCCATCACGGCCTCCACCTCGTATCACTTGCCCTAAGACTGTCCTACAATACGAATATGTGGCAATATCGTGAACAAAGTCCCAGGGTTTCGTAGTGCGCAGCCATGTTGTTCCATCATCCGTGATCGATCTGACGCTGACGCACTTGATTGCCTGTGTGAGTCGGTGGGAGCACCACGTCTAAGTCTCCCACCTAATATCATTACCATTTCGAGGACTTGTGGTCGCCGTATTCCCCCAGGTTTCACATGCCCATAACAACTTCCTGGTCCTACTTAATAGACTTAAACTTACTCAGCTACTCACTTTACACTCAAAAACTATCGCTAAAATGCTTTGTGACTCCTTAACTTTCTTCGAATACTACTATTGTAATAAAACATCGATAAAGTTGGTAATTCAATTATTGTCAATTGGTTTTAAGTAAGAAGCACAAGAATATTTAACATGTTAATCACACGACCATTTAAGTGCAGAGATATCTCTAAAGCAAAAACCAAAAATAAATAAATATATAACGAATGGACTTCTTCATAATCAAATCGCAAACAAGATAATTACATAATTTAGTACCCTTCTCTATACCTCTACTTGTATTTATTTTTTAGAAAGGTGGGTAGTTCCAGCAGGCCAATATGAAGATTCAAGAATAATGCTAAGACCTACAACTGCTATACACATTCATTGCTCGCAAGATACTTAGCTTTCAGCCAAAACTTGACAATGCTAGAGTAGAAATCTAATATTTCTTTGCTGTCAGATATGACTGAAATAGAGTGCCGTTCCTTCGGTTTCAAACGGGACACAGTTGACATCTACAAAGGTTTGGTAATGCTGCATTGTAGTCTTTGTAGATTGTTCTCTTCTCGTGTAGTTGTTCTTAGTCCTGCAAATTATAACATTACTAGGTAGTAACCCGGGCCATGCGCAGTATAAAATGTTTATATAAATATTAATTAAATATAATTTTATAGTCATTTATATAGATATATAATGTGATTTCAACATTTTCAAAATCTTTTAAAATTGTATATTAATAAATGAAAAACAATTAAATCATATATAGGATAACATTGCTAAAAATCAGTTATTTTTCTATCATTATTGATCGAGTAGAAAATTATGGCATATTATTTATATCTGAATTTATTTTATATGAATAGGCATAAATTCAACTGCTATATGTTTATTCAATTAAATGTGTGGTTACTTATTTTAATCTATATTATTAATTAAGTTTAGAAACAGAATAATTTTTCATTACCATAATTTTATTACTGATTGGTATCAATACAAATCAATGAAATTTATTATAATTTTATTTTAGGAAATTTGAATTATGTTTTAATGTTCCTCAGGATTTCATTACCATAATTTTATTTTAGGAAATTTGAATTATGTTTAAATACAATGAAATTTATTATAGCTGTAGTTATATACTATAATAAATATATCTGATAATCATGGTAAGTTGATATAAATTAATGATTTTTATTTATATATTAAAATTGCTTGTAAGTTGCTTTTTAAGAAAAATAATATATACTTTTTATTATATTATAATCTTTAATAAAATAATATATAATTTTGTTATATTATAAGATTATAATATAATATTAATAAAGTAAAAGTATTTATAAGTTTTATATTAAATAAAGATTAAATAATTATAAATATATATAATATAAGATTATGTAAATAAATTATTATGAATTGATATAGTTATTATTGTAATTCATAAATATAAGTTAAAACAAATAACTATACTGAAATATAATATATTTTTTTCAAGTAAAAGTTATTTAATAAACATGATATATATATTTTTATAAAATTATTTGATTATATTGGTCAAATACATAATTAAAAGTTATATATTTTATGAATGAATAAATAACATGTATTTTAATTAGAGTCTATGAGATATATCATAGTTTTGAATATGTAATAGTGATAATTAATATAAGTGATCAAATCATATAATAACATTATAAGTAAGGATGACACTCTTGTAATAAACACATGAAGTAAAGATATATAGGATTTTCAGTCTAATATAATTATGGAACCTATAATTATTTTTAAACATTTTTATATTTTTGTTTTATTATAGTCTGTAAACGAAATTGCTCCCAGTATTTAGATTTACCCCTTTTAATATCTTAATCATTGGAAATACAGTATGTTTAAAAAAAAAAAAAAAAGGCTAGCCAAATTTGATTCGGTACAAATCGAACTCGGTAGGGATTAATTATGAACAGTGAACCGTCGTTTCAGAACATAGTACTATTACTGGTCAAAGCAAACTCTCAAAATCTCTGGATTTATAAACCCTATATGTACACACGTACCAAGTTGCATCTTTTTATCCCAATCAGCACATTCCACGTCATTTCCCGCTGAAGAGATAAAAACATCAAAAGAGCATCATACACTCTTTCTTCTTCAACTTTGGCTATGATGAATCAGAGATTGGGTTAGCTTTGAATGATTTAGCTACGGATTTGTAGAGATTCTCTTCTTCAAAGGGTTTAGAGACATAACCATCCATCCCACTCTTCAGACATTCCTCGTACGTCGCGTGGATCACATCAGCCGTCATGGCAAGAATCGGTAAGTGCCATTCCAGTTTCGTCTTCTCTTTAGCTTCCTTCTCCATCATCCTTATTTGACGAGTCGCTTCAAATCTGTGGCAAAACAAGAAACCGAAGTTGAACCGAATCCGAACCAAGTAAACCAAGTACAAGACCGAACCGGGTAGTGATGATTTCAAAGCTTTACCCGTCCATCTGAGGCATTTGAATATCCATGAAGCAAGCATCGAAACTGTGTGGAATCTGAAGCAAACCCAAAGCAACTTGACCACTCTCTGCACAAACCACTTCCGCGCCAAATTTCTTGAGAGCTCCTGCAGCTACTCTCCGGTTAACTATATTATCATCAACCACAAGAATCTTCTTCCCTGTAAGCAAACTCTTGAGCGTTGCTGGAGATGATCCCTCGGGATGTTGTTGTCTCGTCTTTCTCAGCTCGAGAACTTGCTGTAGACACGCGCCGATCATGCTTGCTCTCAACGGTTTCATTATCACCGTATCCGCAAACCCTGCGGATTTAGCTCTGTCGAACTCCGAATTTGTGATGTTTGTTGCGAAAAGAGCGAGTTTTGGTGACTTGTGATGAACGTTTCCGTTGGTTCTTGAATTCAGTTGACGTATCTCTGAGTCGATATCTTCTGTTAAGATCCATGAATCTTTCTCCACTAAGACCATATCTAGTTGCGGTTTTGTTGTTCTGCAAAAAGCATGTAAATCGAAATTTCAAATAGCCACTCTTTAGTTATTTCCATGGCGTTAGGTCCAATGGAACTAACACAAACGAAAGAAAAGATTGAAGCTTTTACCCTGATGGGAGGGGAGAACCGTTTCTTCCAAACGCAGCAGCAGTAGAAACCGCGGTTTTGAGACTTGTCATGACGTCGACATTGATTCCGAGTCTTTTCATATGGTATCTAGTCACAGCGGCTCGAACAGGCTTAGCGTCAACAACAATAGCTCTCATTCCTCTAAAAGTGGAAGGCAGATGCTCAACATTAGGTTTCTTAAAATGGTTAATCGCACTGCCTTTGTCACATCTCTCCAAAAGAGCGGTGAACCAGAACGTGCTTCCAATGTGAGGCCGGCTTATGAAACTTATCTGACCGCGCATAAGCTCGACAAGACACTTGCTTATACTCAAACCAATCCCAGTACCTCCATAGGTTCTTGAAGTCGAGCTATCGGCTTGCATAAACGGCATAAAAACACGGCCCTGCGCAGCTAAAGGGATCCCAATACCCGTGTCTTCGATGGAAACCATAAGCCTAACGTTACTGGAAATGTCGAATTCTGATAACAAGTCCTCCTCAGAGACCAAATGCTTGAATGCATCCCAGCTGTTCCGACCATCCGCGGCTTCGTAACCGCTCAATGTGTTATAACTCGACGGTTTGGGAGGGACAATCATTTCTTCAGAAACTCCATTCAAGGCGGTTTTTGGTTCAACTCCATCTTTTGATTGTTCCGCGAGATGGACTTTGACAAAGATATGTCCTTTCTCTGTGAACTATCCAAAAGACAAGATCTTGATCAAACAAAACTTACTGGTTCCACGGGAAAGAAAAATAAAAACCGCGGGAAAAAAGAACTTACTTTAACCGAATTTCCGACGAGGTTTATGATTATCTGCCTGAATCTTCCTGAATCTCCTTTGACTATCTCTGGTACTTTGTCTGAAACGAAAACCGCAAGCTGCCAAATTCGAAATCAAGAAATTAGTAACAAGAAGAACTTCAAAAGGACTTTCTTTATTCTTCGGATGGAAAACTCTTTACCTCAATGCCTTTGTTCCTCGACTCCTCAGAGAATAGAGAAAGGACGTCATCTAATATTGAACGGATATCAAAAGGTACAGATTCCAACTCCAGCTTGCCAGCTTCGATCTTGGCACGATCAAGAACCTCATTTATTAATGCAATCAAAGCTTTGCCACAAACTTGTGCGGTTTGAGCGTAATCTCTCTGCGTCGAACTAAGTTCTGTATCAAGAAGCATAGCAAGCATTCCTAAAGAAAAAAAAAAAAAAAAAAACAGTGAGGCGGATTGAGAAACCAACAGATCAAGGGAGAAGCTACTGAATTTGGTTTGAAGATATAATACCGAGAATGCCATTCATCGGTGTCCTGATCTCGTGAGACACAGTGGCAAGAAACTGTGATTTAGCGACATCAGCAGCTTCTGCTCGGACTTTGAGCTCTTGCATTTCGTGGAAATCATCTTCGACTTTAACAATGTGCACAGCTGCAGCATACAGTGTATAACCCACCAAGAAACAAATACCAAAGAACAATGGCACGGTTGTGAGTACAATCAACGGTATTGGCGCCTTTTGGTGGTACCTGCATTCGAAAATGTTCAGACAAGTAAGTCAATATCTAGATCTCGACAAGTGTTTTAGATTAAAGATCCTAATCTGTGGTACCTGCAAATCATCTTATGTTTCCTGAAGGGGTCTCCAAAATCAAGCTTGCTCTCGTGATAGAGAGATGTGTCGCCTTCTTCGTCTTGATTACCATACATGACAAGTGGATCTGAGGCATTGGTGACATCATACACGTGCACTACTATTGCTTGGTTACCGGCAAGCTGACCGAGTAAATTCTCAACAAGAGACTCCACATCAAACGCCCCACCAAGGTACCTACATTAGCATCAATCTCTTGCATGATTAGTGATGACACTTTAAGTAAACTCCGTTCTTTACATGATCACACGCATAAAACAGTCTTGAAATCTCAAAGGTATTTGCTTTACTCAATGGGATTTGAGAACTTTACCCTGCAGTGGCTGCAATACGCTCTTGGACAGTCGGGTTTTTAGGAAGAGAAGCTTTATACACAGGGAACGTCAACACAACTCCTAGATGATGAGAAGCCAACAGCCTAAAAGGGCTTGTCAAGACAGCTTTTCCTGTTTCTCTAGCTCGCAGAATGTTCTCGCGATCCTCCTGCAAAAGGAGCAGAATTTCAGAAGCTGCGCTACTGATGGCTACAGAACACCAAGATATCGAAACCAGAAGTATCGGATAATGTAAGAGATCACCTCGCCTGACATCATATCGAGTGACTCAAGGTAAGAGACACTATCTTGAGAGAATATGACAGGAGCATACTCGTCCCTAACCGGTGAAGGCCCTTCTCTGTCCATTGTCTTTATAACCCAATTATGCTGACGCTCAAACTCCTCCCTCTCAAAATTCTCAACCTTTTCGGCGTAAGCCACTCCACTAAGTAACGGTCTCTCAAATGCTGTTCTTGCTGTGTATTCCGCAAATGTCGCCTGCAAAATTTCCCCACAAACTACAGAGTAAAGATTTTAAAATCTCCATAATTAAGTAATCTGAATCCCAGCCATAGCTATGAGTCAAAATTTCCATTCATTTACTCAATAACCAAACATAAAGGGGAAATTTTTGAAAAAGTCAACATTTCAAATATAAATCTGCCAACTCAAATCTCAAATTTTCCCCAAAAGCTTTGAACTTTAATAAGGCAGACACCGACCTGATCGATTGCAGAAGGATTCTTGTGGTAATGAAAAGTGGAGACGAGAATGGCCAAAGCATGAACATGGTTAACACTAACACTAAACTGATCCTGCAACATTCTTGCTCTCTGATCACACATGCTCACCAAAACCTCTTCTCTTCTAATCTTGTGAGTATCATCCATCCACTGATAAATCCCTCTGCTTATAAACCCAAAAATGATGGTCCACAGAATCAAAGCTTTTGGTAACAATGCTCGATGTGCTTGTATGAAAGTTGACCCCTTCTTATTACCCATATGATCGTTACTGCTGTTCATCTTCACCGCCACTGAATGCTGAAGCTGTTGTTGCTGCTGCATCTTGGCGAAACCCATCAACCCAGAACGCCAAAAATCGCTTTTCCTTGGCCTTTCTGTCGAATTTATGGCACCCAGATGATAAAAATCGCTGCTTTTCACTGTAGAATCAGAGACTTGGGTTGTTCTTGGCTCCTTTTCTTCTGGATTCTCTAATTCTTGATGATGGTGATGATTGTTGAGTGCCCAATTCATATCTGAGCTACAAACAATGGAGACAAACAAATGTTAGTGTGCCTTGTGCATTCATATACATATAAGCATGCGTAGTGATATGATTAGAGTTTACCATAAACATTGTTTTGCGCATTTATCAATTAGATTAAAAAGCAAAAACCCTAGAAACCTGTACACCCAAAAAGACAGGTTTTTGCAAATTCAAGAAACCAGAGAAAGGAAAGAAAAGAAAAAACAAAATTTCGCAACGCATGGCTCTCAAAAGAAGGAACTTTGCTCAGTTTCCGAAGGTTTCTACAGAGAAGAATTAAAATAATTAAAGAAATATTCTACTAATTAATGTCAGAGAAATTATTAAACAAGACACTAATCATAAGCTCTTTACAGGCGTGAATGTAATTGTTGTTTCTTCTCGGAACAAGTTCACAGCTACGTTCACTGTCTCAAATCCAAACTAAAAAAAACTAAAAAAATATAGTTTCTGAATTTTAAAATTGGTTTCAAGAGAAGCCTTGACCAAATAAAGAAAGAACACAGAGAACACAAAACAGCAGAAGAACAACGAAGCACGAAACAAAACAAAATATTTTAAAAAAAAAATAAAGCCGAAAATTTCGAGAATCGCACATGGAGAAAGTTGCTGAATTTTTTTCAAAACAAAATTTTCATTACCTGTAATGAGTTGTGAGAGTATTGAACATTGCATTATTAAACCAAAAATCTCTTCTCATTACTCAAAAGATTCAAATGTATTCCATTTCGAGCTCTCTCTCTTCTTCTTCTTCTCCTTTCCTCTTTCTTCTTATCTTTTTTTTTTGCTATATAGTTTTTTTTTCTTTCGTGAAATGTAATGAGATTTATTGCTTTTAAAAGTAAAAAAAAAATGAATCGAATTTTTTAGATTTTCCCCAGATACGTTTCTCTCTCCGTCAATATCAGTTTTGCTCTGAACTCCTTTTTCATTTTTTTAACTATTTTATCTCTCTGTAGCTCCTTTCTGCTTTCTCTCTCTAACTTGAGTCCAACTTTGAAGAAGAAAAGTTTTGGACTTTTTCTTAATGGCTCATGATATGATCCAACAAAAGTTATCTTAGCAAAATCTCCTCAGAACTATCGTAAATGGATGTAATTATTGCGACTCTTGGCTTGTCTTATTAATTACACTGTCTCAAATTCTCACTCTCCACCATTTTAGTTAGCTTGTAGTATATCTTTCCAATTTAATTATCTAATTTTCATGACAAACCAAAACCAAAATAGATAAGTCTATATGTTTTCTTTTTGGCTAATAAACCAGTTTTGATCTAAATAAAAAAAAATAGAAGTTCCTCTCTGAAAATAGAAGTTATGCTAAAAAAAAAAAAAAAGGAGGGATGGTGAGTAAGAAGAGACTTGTACGAAAGTCGCTATCGCATATCTTGGCGATTATGACATCGCGACAAAGCGCAGATCTGGCCCCAGAAGCGTTTACCTCAAAGACCACAATTGAAGCCACGTAATTACGATACTACCCCTGTCATTTCATTCGTATATTAGGCCCGAGTTTAACTCCATTATAAAGCCACGTGTCATCTTTAAACAATGCACATCATATCATATGCATGAGTTGGTTTTTTTTGCACGACCTTACTTGAACAGGATGCGGTGCAAAGGAATGTATGAGTTCAGACCAAAAATGTGAGTTTTGACCGTTTTTAGAAATATTCATCAACAACGTAAAGATATAAAATATTTTATATTGATGTATATGTAAACTTCAAAGACATTTCGCGCAAGTTTCATTATGATATGCTCAAATTTACCCTTTGAACTACTCTCTCAAATTAAGAGATCAGTTGCAGTACTTAGGGATCGATTTCCACAGAGACTCAAGATTCGCACAATAGATTAAAGGTTTTCGAATTAAGCTAAACAAGAATGATTGTAAAGAAAACAGTGCAATAAAATCGGTTGTAAATCAGATGGGAGAAACGTCAGGCTCAGGGAATTCTCAGGAAATCAGGAATGCAAATTAATCAGTAAATCGGGATTCTGCTATGTTCTAGAACTCGAAACACAATATTCAAATCAATCAACTCTCGTTGCAGAGATTTCTATGTCTAGATCCTAGAATTCCAAATCTCTTTGCAAATTCAAAAGCTCAGACATGCATTAAATTCAAGTTCGATAAGTTCACAAAATACCTAAACCAAATCTCTTTGCGAATAGTTATTTTGCTCATCTAAGGTTCTTTCTAGCTAATTAACCAACTCTCGTTGCGAGAATCAACCTATGATCAATAATCTAACTTGTCAGTTCAGATCAAGCATTAATCACAACCTAGATAAAGAACTAGTGTTCCAGAATCCCTAACTAACCAATCAACTTAGCAATCCATGAAATCCCTAATGAGAAACCCTAAACCTAACTAGCAAACTACTCAGACATGGAGATTGAAACAATAAACATGTTTGAATAAGATTGCATACAAGAAATAAGAATAGAGGTTAAAGGAGTTCTGAATCTTCTTTGAAGGAGTCTGAATTCTTCTCTCCAAAGCTCTAGCTTAGAATAATCGATTAGGTCTAAACAATGACCTTAAAAACCCATATATATAGTCTAAAAATATGGAAAACACGTTTGACACTTAATTGTAAATATTTGGAGCTTCAGGGATCTGTTTGCAACTCTGCAAAGCTTGGAAAACTCGTATTGAAATTGCCGTCAGGAATTGGTGTCGACCGACACCAGGGGTGGTGTCGATCGACACCGTCTTTAAAATTTGGCTCCGAGTTGAATTCTTCTGCACAGTTTCCTACTCAACTCCAGAATGATCCATAATCTTCAAATAAGCTCCAAACGTACCTAAACCTGCAAATGACTCTAAAAGACTCCAAAAACACTAAAAAGACTTTATATATACAACTTATATCATGGCTAAAAACACTAAAAACCATGATATATCAACTCCCCCAGACTTAGCTTTTGCTTGCCCTCAAGCAAAACAAAAGACTATACCTGTGAAAGAGGTTTGAAAACATAGAAAATCACCCATCCTTTAGAACACTGAATCAACCAAAACCAGAGTAAAGCCACATCAAACAGTACCAACTTTAGTTAGAACCTCTAGTAATTTTCCGCAGACTTACTAATCATCCAGATTCCAAACCACAACCCATAAGAGTAATCTAAAATCCTCATTGCTGACCTTATTAAGTTTTAAGTGCAGTCTCATCGAGGGAATATCGATCTAAGGACACATGGACTCTTACTTACTCAAGAACCTGAATTTGTGGACAGTCTGCTTCTAGTTTCCTTTCTCCCTCTTTTCTCGCTTCCAATCAGTCGATTTTTCAATACTAGGGTATCATTTTATTTTATTTTTTATCGACTGATTGTTCTCTTGTTTTTCTTAAACAAGTATCCATGATTCAACTTCTCAATTCACTTCTTTTTCAAAGCTATATCTCCTTCTCATTCCTTTTTCTATTTTTTTTAGAGACACTGAAGGGAAGAGAGAGGGAAACCATAATCACAGACTAATCCTATCAGTCCTAAGAAAGGAATCCGATTCAAAGTATACCAAGCCCCAAGATGAGAAAAATTAAGTTCATTATGTCTAGGCCAGCTCTGGATCATCTAAATACTCAAACAATATGGGGATAATGGAAGATCAATTTACCTTTGGAATTTCCTTTTGGTAGAATCTGCTGTCAATGGCTGTAAGAATGGTCACTAGAGTGGTGGGTAAAACAGTTTGTTCCAAGAAAAGCTCATAGTTTCCAACTAAATTTGACTCAATAAAACAATTTTTGACACAACTTGACTCCAAAACAAAACAAAGCAAAATACATTAGTATTTTCCTCCCCCAGACTTAAGTAACACTGTCCCTAGTGTTTTCAAGCCATAGGATTGGAAAGAAACCAAAGTAAAAGCAAATGAACAAGAAAAAGTGAAATTACGTACCTGCTCGGGTGGTGTCGGGCGACACTGGTGGTGGGTGTCGATCGACACCAGTTTTTTTTTTTTTTTTTTTTTTTTTTGTTATGACACAAGAAAGACAAAACTAAAAATTAGCAAAAACCAAACGAAATTCAAAGAAAATCCTACCTAAAAGTGGGTTGCCTCCCACTCAGCGCTTATTTTCAGTCATTAGCTTGACTATGTAGGAGCTTAGGCATCAGGTGGATCAGAGAGTAGCACTGAATGCCTCTGGGAAGAACATCTCATCATCCAAGGTGGTGTATAAGCAGTTTGTGAATGAGATCGACCAAGGAATGAAGGAACAAAAGCAGGGTGGGACTTAGTTCTGGGTGGTACACTTTTTTTTCCTGCAGAATCATCAAAAGAAGAAACAAGCGCTCTACGATAATCTCGTGGCTTGTTTAACTGTGAGACAGCTTTTGCACTTTGAAAATTCTTAATGATGATATCAGGAGGTTTAGAATTAGGAACATGAAGTGCATACCTTTGCTTTCTCCTAGGTGTCTGGAGTGTGAGATGTGGAGTTTTCTGTTTAACAACAGTTGATGGACTTGCAGCACTAGAAACCCCCTGAAAACTGTGTTCTTTTGTCGTTTTTGGGTTGGTCTGTGGAGGGTGTCGATCGACACCAAAAGTGGTGTCGACCAACACCATACCTGAAGCTCGGATTTCTGCAATTTTTCTGCAATTCAGCTCTGCAATCCTTGTCTCCATCACAAAAATATCATCCTCCATCAAATTATCTTTCACGGGATCCTTATCTTCGAGCCTAGTCATGAATAGATGATCTCCACTCCAATCCTCAAACCCAACAATTTTCTTAGAAGTCTCAACAAATTCCTTTTGAACAACTAGCTTGTTCACCTGCTCAGTAACCTCCAACTTCTTGACATACCCAACAGTAATGTCATTTGGCTCTTCATTCATGGCAACCTCTACAGAAAAGGTTTGACCATCAATGGTAGGTTTTCTCCTCAGCTTATCCATGTCAAAGTTCATGACATTATCACCCAAATCAAGCTCTATCTGCCCTTCTCTGACATCAATAATAGCACCAGCCGTAGCTAAGAATGATCTTCCCAGAAGAAGAGGATCCTGAGGTTCTTCACGATATTCTAAAACCACAAAGTCTGTGGGAATGATGCAGCCTGCAATTTTAAGTGGAACATCCTCTAAGACACCTTCTGGAATCCTCCTGGAACGATCAGCAAGTATAAGAAGAATACTTGTAGGCTTGAAGTCAGTCAACCCAAGTCTTACAGCAACAGAATATGGCATTAAGTTAATGCTTGAGCCTAGGTCACAGAGAGAGTGAGGAAACCTTCCGGTTGAGATAGTGCAGTCTAGCACAAAACTCCCTGGGTCAGCTAACTTCTTTGGAATCCTACTCTGAATCATAGCACTGACCTGTTCAGACACTCTCACCTTCCTCTCTTTCCTTGATAATATCTTTTTCAAGAGGACTGCACTAATATCTTTTGTGAGCAAAGCTGATTCCTCAGGACTTATACCATTCACAACCATCCTCTTAACATACCTCTTAATTGGATGTGAAAGCTTGACCACATCAACTAATGGTATTTCAATCAGGACCTTGTCCATTATTGCTTTGCATCTTGCCTCTTCCACCTCTTGTTTAGACAGCTTGGGCTTCGGATAAGGTATCTTAGGTTTGTAGACCCCCTCTTCAGTGGGTAATGGGGATTTGGAACGATCAGCACGCTCTTCTGACGGCAATTGAAAAATACAGGTCTGGTGTCGATCGACACCCCCATCTGGTGTCGATCGACACTCGAAATTTCTGTCGAAGTGCATCGATTTTTTTTCCGCCAGGGCTCGAGAAATCGCGATTTTTTTCTGGTGTCGACCGACACTCCTCATGGGTGTCGACCGACACCGCTTTGGTGTCGATCGGGTCGGTCGACAAACGTCCGTCGGGACTCGAAATTTCGAGATTTTTTGTTGGTGTCGATCGACACCGAGTCTGTGGTGCCAAATTCTTCACCAAACTCTGCAGAACCCACAAATTTTTCTTCTTCTCTCACCATGATGGCATTAACATGATGCCTTGGGTTGGTGTCAGTCTTTCCAGTGAGGAATCCATCTTGCCTTTTCATGGATGAAGCTGTTTGTGCAACTTGAATATCCAACTTCTTGACATGGGTGTTCAAAGCTTCAAACTGCCCATTCAGATCAGTGTACACAGAATCAAGTTTTCCATTAAACTCTACAGTCAACTTTGTCTGACCAGCAAGAATCTGCTCCAACATGCTCTCCATCCTGCTCTCTGAAGTTGGTAGAGGAACTGGTTGGTAGGAAGAAGAGCCATAATTCCTTGCGAAGTTGCTGTTCTGAAAAGGTCTCTGGTAAGTAGAACCATAACCTTGTTGATTCTCAAATCGCTGTCCCTGAAACCCAGCTCCATTGATGAAATTTACATCCTTTTCCTCTGATTCAAAGGTTTCAACTTCTGCAGCAAACTGAACTTGCTTCTTACCCACAAGGAGACTGTGGACAGAATCTAATTTGGCTTTCACCTCAGCAATCTGACCTTCATTTATGTTTCCAGGTGCTTTCTTCCTCTCAAAATCTGCATTCTTGGTACTATTGCTAGACATCAAGTTCTCAATAAGCTTCTTGGCTTCTGCTGGACTCCTAGTGTTGAAGTTTCCTTCACTTGCAGCATCCAAAGCCATCTGATACCTCCAGTCAATTCCTCTGAAATAGATTCCCAACAGCTGAACATCACTGAACCCATGATGGGGACAGTCTCTCTGGTATGACCTGAACCTCAACCAAGAAGCTTTGAAGGCTTCAGTAGGCTCTTGTTTGAATGTAGAGATTTTAGTTCTCAGATCTTCAGACCTTGCATCATCAAAGAAATTGTTGAGGAAGACAGTCTTGGTATCAGACCAAGTGGTTAGAGAACCTGGACTCTCATTCTTGAGCCAATAAGCTGCATCCCCAGCAAGAGAATATGGGAAGAGCTTGCACAGCAGATAATCCTCTGAGACTCCATTAAGCTTGATGCTTGTCACCAAGTCTTCAAACTTCTCAATATGGTCCATGGGGTGCTCATGAGGAAGACCATGGAATGGGTGCTGACCCACAAGAGTGAAATACACTGGCTTCAGCTCAAAGTCGTTCCTTTGAAAAGGAGGAGGACGAATCGCAGACCTGTTCTCATATAATAGATCAGGCCTGTTAAAATCAGCAAGAGTCCTTCCTCTAGCAGGGTTCGCAGCAGCGTCTTCTTGGAAGACATTTCCCTGTTCATCAATTCGGTCACCGTTTTCGTTGTAGGCATGACCCTCTTGGTCTCGTAAGACTCCAGCAGCATCAGGTCGAATGATAATTCTCCGATTCATGTCTGCTGATCTTTTTGCCTTAAGGTTCGTTCGTTCTAACTCTAAAAACTCCTGATTCGTAAGATTCAAAAGCAGAGCCCCTTTGTTGCTTCTGGTAGTGCGAGAATGCATACACCTGAAACACAAGAGAAGAGAAAGAACAGATGTGACTAAACAAGAAATAAAATATTTAGACTAAATTCTATTCCTAATCTAATGGCGAATTCAATGAGTCCCCGGCAACGGCGCCAAAATTTGATATGCTCAAATTTACCCTTTGAACTACTCTCTCAAATTAAGAGATCAGTTGCAGTACTTAGGGATCGATTTCCACAGAGACTCAAGATTCGCACAATAGATTAAAGGTTTTCGAATTAAGCTAAACAAGAATGATTGTAAAGAAAACAGTGCAATAAAATCGGTTGTAAATCAGATGGGAGAAACGTCAGGCTCAGGGAATTCTCAGGAAATCAGGAATGCAAATTAATCAGTAAATCGGGATTCTGCTATGTTCTAGAACTCGAAACACAATATTCAAATCAATCAACTCTCGTTGCAGAGATTTCTATGTCTAGATCCTAGAATTCTAAATCTCTTTGCAAATTCAAAAGCTCAGACATGCATTAAATTCAAGTTCGATAAGTTCACAAAATACCTAAACCAAATCTCTTTGCGAATAGTTATTTTGCTCATCTAAGGTTCTTTCTAGCTAATTAACCAACTCTCGTTGCGAGAATCAACCTATGATCAATAATCTAACTCGTCAGTTCAGATCAAGCATTAATCACAACCTAGATAAAGAACTAGTGTTCCAGAATCCCTAACTAACCAATCAACTTAGCAATCCATGAAATCCCTAATGAAAAACTCTAAACCTAACTAGCAAACTACTCAGACATGGAGATTGAAACAATAAACATGTTTGAATAAGATTGCATACAAGAAATAAGAATAGAGGTTAAAGGAGTTCTGAATCTTCTCTGAAGGAGTCTGAATTCTTCTCTCCAAAGCTCTAGCTTAGAATAATCGATTAGGTCTAAACAATGACCTTAAAAACCCATATATATAGTCTAAAAATATGGAAAACACGTTTGACACTTAATTGTAAATATTAGGAGCTTCAGGGATCTGTTTGCAACTCTGCAAAGCTTGGAAAACTCGTATTGAAATTGCCGTCAGGAATTGGTGTCGACCGACACCAGGGGTGGTGTCGATCGACACCGTCTTTAAAATTTGGCTCCGAGTTGAATTCTTCTGCACAGTTTCCTACTCAACTCCAGAATGATCCATAATCTCCAAATAAGCTCCAAACGTACCTAAACCTGCAAATGACTCTAAAAGACTCCAAAAACACTAAAAAGACTTTATATATACAACTTATATCATGGCTAAAAACACTAAAAACCATGATATATCACATTACAGAACGTATACTTCTATTTTGGTATATTTTTGTTTTTCTGTTTTGGTATATGAGATCAACTATTGACTAATGCTCCAAAAAGAGACACCAGATCTATTGATAATCAAGTATGTTTAGATTTTGTATATGAGATTTTGTAAATGTGTATTCTAAATCATTTCTGAACTCTTAAACACAGAAAAAATCTCTGTAAAAAGGGTTTTTTGTTGAATTAATTTAACATTCTTAAAAAAAAAAAGATAATCAAGTATGTTTAGTAACCAACATTTTGGGATTTTTTTCACCCACAAACGTCTTGTTAAACCTTACAAGAAAAGAACAATGTGTGAATATACCATAATAGTCAATGCATTGATAAAATTTGTTTGAAAATCTGAGATGGGTCGATGAAAATATTTATTCTTGTTGTATTAATAATTAATTATTATTGTGTAGTTTATTTAGAGAAATGTCTGATAAATGATGGGTTTGCAATTGACCGTTGTTTCCTTTTTCTTCGTACAACTCGTGCCTTTTGATATACCTTCTACTGTACACGATGGACATAAACACTATATATATATATAAAAAAAGTTGGATCTTATATTCAATTTGTCTATGTAATTTTTCTTAGTTTTTGCTTTTTATTGATATACAATATTCAAATTTTGAAGAGATTATCTTAGTCGAGAACTAAATTGCATATCAAAATCATAATATCTTTCTAGTATAAAGTTCATTTCTTTTATAACATAGATCAGTTCTACCAAATTTTGCTGTTTTTACATAGTGTTGTTGTGTACAGGGTCTGGGCATTTTAACCGAAACCGAAATACAGAACTGAAATAACCGAAACCAAAACCGAATCGAATTTTAAAAAACACCATTGGATAATGAATTAAGAATTTACGGATATACGAACCGAACCGAAACCGAACGGATAACCGAAAATCTGAAACACGAACCATATACCTAAAAATATTATTTATATTTATATTTAAAATAATTAAATAATTAAAATTAACCATATATCACTAAAAACGAATTATTTAAAAAAATTATCCAAAATATCCGAAATTATCCAGTTTTTATCCAAATTATCTTAAAAATATAAGAAAAACCGGAACCGAAACCGAAAAACCGAATCGAAACCGAACCGAATTTTATGATTAACCGAATAGTTACTAAATCTCTATAACCGAAAAAACTAAAAACCGAAAAAACTGAACTGAAACCGAACCAAATTATATGATTAACCGAATGGATACTAAATCTCTATAACCGAAAAAATCGAACCGAACCGAACCGAAAAACAGAACGCCCAGGCCTACAGCTAACACTCTGCTTGTTAACGTGTGACATAGAAATGAATTGGATTGTGAACATTCACGAAAAGGATTCCTCTTTTAGGTTTTAATCTCTCATGTATGGGTCTGAAACTAGCGGCTGAACTCTAGTCTCGATCCAAAACAAGGGTTAGCACTCATCTATAAGTAATTTGCTCTGATATAATATAGGTCATGTTCTTTTACATGACGTGGTGCCTGCGACTTGCGATAATTTTTCGTTCATTTAAATGTTTTAAGTGAGATTAGTCGTGGTGATCTTGGTCACTAAAAATTAGTGATTCATTTTAAAACTTACAATTAGTTGTTTTCGCAAATGGTATGTCACCGCAACATACAAATAAATAACAATCTGCGATAATTAATTGTAGACGTAGATCACAATTTGTCGCGACGATATGTAAACGAAAAGTGGGATACTTTCTATTAAACTTGCGATAGATTATAAGTTTGAGTTTTACCAAACACTGGAATTCTAAGTCTCCAAGATAATGCGAGTTTGGGTAATTTCTGATTTTCCGACCTTTGATTCTAATAAAGCATCCATGTTCATGTAGGACACACGATTTTTTTCGACCAGTTTTCTAATTTTATTTTTATGCACAAAAGGTGTAAAAAGTAGAATATGTGGATCTAGCAGTACACAAAGAGGGAGGAAAAAAAAGCACCCAAAGGAAGTGGTGCTAGAAAAATGTGTGTGTGTCGGCCATGTGAGAATTCATGTTGACTTTATATCATTAAATCATTTTGTGGTTACAAATTATCGTCTTCTATTTGGATTTTAAAAGATTTTGTAACATATTTTATATTTTCAGTTTTTGTATTTACTCTCGAATTATGTTTTGGTCACATGCTCGATAATCACTAAACCAATTAATGTTTATAAACAATATCAGAAGCAATCAATTGTGTTTATTTGACCACAGCACCGTATATTTCATAAACTAAATTAGTTGTGTTTTCGTAATTTATAACCTATTTTGTAGTATGTATTTATAACTTTTAACATTTCACACAAAGTGGTTATCAATTGACGTTTCATGAGTCAAAAAAGCAGACTAGCCAGGGATAATCGTCCTTTCTTCAAAGGCTAAATAAAACAATCACGATTTAATAATTACTATCTCAATCAATCATAATTCAAAAGTCCAATAGAATATTCTATAGAGATAAGATCAACTTCATTCATTAAATATCATATCATATGCTAAACTATAATTATCACTCATAAATCAACATCGATCAATGATTCTTTAACACTCAAATTAACATGGTTCTAATATTCTATATAATTTATTTATGGTGTTCAATCCAAATTATGGTTTGGTTTTTGTTAGAGTTCATCGGTATTCTATTATGAATAGTGTTGTACAATTTTGGTTTTGGTTTAAAATTGAGTTTTTGTAAAAAGAATTACTTATAATCTACAGAGTTTTAAATAAAAATAAAAATTTTGTTTCGATAGAATTTTTTTCTAATACCGAACGGTCCGAACCAAATGGTTTAAATGATTAGTATAAAATTCAATTTTGAATGTGATCTATTTGTTGAAAAAAAGAAGAAGAAGAATGTGATCTATTTTCTTATACTTAAAAAAATTGAAAACCTGAATAATCCAAATTATATTGAACCGAATAATCAAGTACCGGCCATGTTCGTATATATATATATATATATTAAAAAAGAAATCATTTACACCCTATTTTAAATATGATTCATTTCTTAATCAAAATTTCCACGACTCTAATAAGTTTGGGGCTTTACATGAGATTTGAACATTGGGTCTGTATTTCGTATTTGTGTTGGGTAGTGATCTACTATTAATTACCTTATTGGGCTGGACCGTTTTAAAAAAAAATCTGATTCGGCACTATTGGTTAATATGAAAACAAAGTAAACGGCTAGTAGCAGATTTAATCGCGGCTGCTTATAAAAAGAAGTTTATAAGAACTTTATCTATTTATTATTATCAACAGTAACTCATGTTAAGATTTACGAGCGAGAAATACTTTTTTTTTTTTTTTTTTTAGAAGGATAGGTAGTTTATCAAAAGAAGTTAAAAATAGAAAGATAGACATTAGAAAACTATGTGATCGTAACATCTTATTAAATGGAATAATTTTATTACACAATTTATGGCAGATATAAAAATTATTGTTGTTTGCTTTATCAGGACAAGACAAAACGCCGTCTACTGACTGGGGCGAACATTTCGAAAATATAATTTCGTTTTCTTCTTGAAACTTAAATTAATTTTTAAAAATCGTTAGTTTCTTTTTATAAGAAAAGGAAAAGACTTTGCAATGCAAAAGACAGAACTACCCCCACTTCCTCGACAGTATTTCCATTATTGCTATTGGAGTCCACCAAAATCCAAAAAGCTTTTTCTTACCATCCTCGAGCGAGCAGTAAAGTCACACATTATCTCTTCTCTCTATCTCTCTGTAACTAAAGCCATGATCGGAGACGGAGAGCTCAAGAACAAGCCATCAAAGCCCAGATTCGAATTCTTCTAAGAGGAAGTAGAAGACGAGAGAGTCATAAGAAGAGTATTTTGACGTGGAAAAGTTATTATAGGATTATCGGATACAAAATGGAGATAGTGCTCATCGTGACTCTCGACTCTGGGTATGGGCTTTATTGGATTTAATGAAATTGTGGCCCATTATTCTCTTCTGATTTTGTCTAAACGGGTCCCTTGTTGTGTTTCGGATAATATATTCGAATACAAGTCGTCGCTTTCATAAATATGCACAATAAGTCGTGTAGTCCTCAGCATTTTAACTAAAACCGAAATATCAAACCGAACTGAAATAACTGAAACTGAAACCAAATCAAATTTTATGAAACATTAATTGGATATTGAATTGAGAATTTATCTGAACCGAACTGAAACCGAACTGAAAACCGAACGGATAACCGAATAATCGAAACATGATTCATATACCTAAAAATCTTATTTATATTTATATTTAAAATAACTAAATAATTTAAAATTAATCAAATATTACTATACTGTATAACTTATTTATATAGTTAACCGTACTCAACAAATATACGCAGAGATCTTATGTTAATTTGCATAAAATTTTACATAACTTCCCATATATAGTAATTGAGAAGACGGAGAGAGAAATTTCAGACACGTGTCTCACTGAGAGTAATTTGAGGAAAATATAACCAATGAAATATTTAAATTCAGACATGTCAACAAAAAATTAATACACTTTTTAATATATGGAAATATAGATATTCCATCAGATTTTTTCTCTATTTTATGGTATTATTAAATTCAAACATTTATAAGCATATAATCAAGAGATTTAATGGCTTCTATGACATTTAAATATAGAAATTATATAAATACAAATTTTATCCCACATGGACTACAAAATGAAGAAGATGATATGCATATTTCTTATAAATAATTAAATTTACTCAGAATTTTAAATTACATATATGAAGTATTTAATAAACGCCAAAATTTTTAAAAAATTGTTTGATTTAATCAAGTTTTATTTGAACTACGTTATTAAATTGAATATAAAAATATTTATATACTTTTATTCGGTAGAAAAATTAAATATTAGTAACTTGATAAATTGTGAAGATATTATAATTATTTTATATTTATCAAAATTATAATATTATAATTATTTTATTTTGATAAAGTTATATTATATTTGATAATATATTGTTATTGTTTATTAGATTAGATATTCTATTGAATATTAGATCTATTGATAATATATTAACCATTAAAAACTTTGAATACTATAATATTATGATAACAGTTTATATAATTAGCAGGTATATATTAAATATTATATCCGCACAAGGTACGGGGTATCATCTGGTAATTGTGTATAGAAGAATAATAGTCCCTTGTTTCTCAATGTAAGCTACTAAGCTCTTTTAAGAAAGTTATTTTTCTACAAAAACATTATATAATATATAATATATATAATTTAACCAATCATAAAAATGTTTTAAAAATATAATTGGTCACACGTTATTGAATAAATGTAAAACTTGCATTGAAATATGAAAAAAAAATCTTATATTTTGAAACAAAAAACCTTTTAAAAGAGCTTATGTTAAGAAACAGGATGAGTAATTGAAATCCTCGGGCCTATATGCGAAACAGACAAAATAGCTTGTCTTCCCCTATATATTAATTGAGAAGACGGAGAGAGAAATTTCAGACACGTGTCTCATTGAGAGAGTAATTTGAGGAGAATCTAACCAATGAAATATTTAAATTCAGACATGTCAACAAAAAATTAATACACTTTTTAATATATGGAAATATAGATATCCCATCAGATTTTTTCTCTATTTTATGGTATTATTAAATTCAAACATTTATAAGCATATAATTAAGAGATTTAATGGCTTCTATGATATTTAAATATAAAAATTATATAAATACAAATTTTATCCCACATGGACTACAAAATGAAGAAGATGATATGCATATTTCTAATAAATAATTAAATTTACTCAGAATTTTGAATTACATATATGAAGTATTTAATAAACGCCAAAATTTTTAAAAAATTGTTTGATTTAATCAAGTTTTATTTGAACTACGTTATTAAATTGAATATAAAAATATTTATATACTTTTATTCGGTAGAAAAATTAAATATTAGTAACTTGATAAATTGTGAAGATATTATAATTATTTTATATTTATCAAAATTATAATATTATAATTATTTTATTTTGATAAAGTTATATTATATTTGATAATATATTGTTATTGTTTATTAGATTAGATATTCTATTGAATATTAGATCTATTGATAATATATTAGCCATTAAAAACTTTGAATACTATAATATTATGATAACAGTTTATATAGTTAGCAGGTATATATTAAATATTATATCCGCATAAAGTGTGGGGTATCATCTAGTTATAAATAAAGAAATTAGACTGTCTACATTTGTTGAACTAACCGGCTAATTTTATAATTTTATTCAACCATAGGAGCAAACAATTTAGATAGAAACTGTTTGATTGTGTATTATGCGATTCTCAAAGATGAGTAATACCAATATAATTATGCTAATTAAGAGAGTGGTTGTATAGTGCTTTATACTTTATGGTGGCTTACACTTACAGTGGTTGTCACTGTTTTTGCCACAATTCTCAAAGCACTCTGTTAACGATCCATTGTGATTTGTGCCTTTGTTAATCATTATTGATACTAAGATTTTTCTTTTCGAGCTTTTAATATCATTAAAGAATGACACGTTTGCTGTTTTCTCTCTTTGTCAACAAGAATGATCTATTTGCATAATGATTGTTGTTTCTGCCTAAGATCTTAGACGTATTATCAAAAATGTAAAACTGGTGTTAAAGCGAGTCATCTATAGAACATATAGTCAAGAAAGTAAATTTTTTTTACCGGAAAAATGTAAATATTCATACATCAAATTTTATAAATACAATTAAGTGTTTTGCAAGGTTACTGATTGACTAATTCAAAACTCAATACTAATAAAAAGAAAACCCAAAAATTATATGATGCAAATTTGGCTCACATGTTTTTCCTACTCGTTATTCATAAGTTCTCCCTTGTTTTTATTTTTGGCAAGAAATAACCTTCTAATTAACCTATTTTGTAGAATTCTACAAACCTTCTTGATTGATTTTCTGTTTACGAAATCATCAGCTACTGCGACAGCCAGACTAATTGCACTGAATCTTATCTTCGCAACGTTAGGACGTAGGATGATAATGAAAGTAAACAATATGCCTAATATTTGGGTCCATAGCTGTCATGAAGTTGCATATACTTTTTGTCTTGCGAAATCGTTTTTTTCTTCAAGTGCTTTATCTAATTTACGAAATGAAAAATGAATTTCTAAATGTATATATCTATTACATAATAAAAAAAAGAATTATCTAGATGAGAAACACCCCAGCCCCCTTCAAATTCATTAATTCTATAGAGAGGAAATTATTCAAGTAATTACATATACTTTGTAATTTCTATATAGTTTGTAATCATAATTTAGAACTTTCTTTTTCCGTTTGTTAGGCTGCATGGACCCATCATCATCACAGGCGTTGCCCCTTTTTTCTTGTCTATTTAAGAAGGTACTTCTAATAACCACAAATCACGAAGATGTAAAATCAACTTTAAATATCGAGGGGAAAAAAAAAACGATATAGATATATTACATAAATATAGATGTTTTTGTTTTCTTGTTAAAGCGTATATATATTCGGTTTGGTACGCACAAAACAAAAATTATGAGATGCATATTCGAACTTTGAGGATTGATGGTTTGACTCTCGGGACATACAATATGGACCCCGGTGTCTTTGATCCACATGCACGAGCTATACACTTCAAGGTATTGGATAAGATAAACAATTTTTCCATGATCTATTTAATTTTCTGTTTTAACAAAATGTTCTTCTTCATTTATTATATTTCGGAATCAGTTATGCTTTCCTCGATTATTTTTTCTTTCTTTCAAAATCACAATCGTCACGAGGGTTGGCGAACTTCGGATATTGCCACACAATGGATCGAACGAGATGACGTGGCAATTTGAGATCGAGACAAATGCACGTAACGATATCAACAATCTATCCATAATAACAATTATCTTAGTGTCCATATCTCTACCAAAGATGTTATTTCATTTAAGTTACTTGCACGTAACTCTAACTCCCAACAAGGCAACAACGACAATATCAAGTTTATAAATGATCATTGGCATAAAAAAAATAAAAAAAATAGATACGGGATGAACTTAAGACTAAGTGATCAGAAAGAAAGAGAAATAACTGACCAATGTTGAACTCGTGCCAATGATTTAGGGGAGACGAAATTGGAAAAAAAAAGAGTGGTTAATTTACACAGTTAAACGGTAGCAACACAGTTGACAATCAGGCAACCGTGTAACAAACCAACCACAACAGCTCAATTCATGGTATCGGAAAAATTAGAGTACACCGATCCATGGTACATACCTTTTGGCCTCATTGGCTCATTGCCATTGGTTCGGCGGAATTGAATCTCATGATTTAAATTCCACCCACTTGCATATATATATAGAGAAAAGTGGGACATTACATTCGTAAAATAAACATATAAATGGGTATATATAAGCTCCTCACCCAAAGTAATAGTTAGTGATAAACCGCTTAAGAGAGACATCAATCATCATTTTCTTACACTAACTATAACTTTAAGGATATAGTATATATACATTATCAGTAACATGTTAGCTAAATACAAAGCAATAATATTCACATGATACACTATATCTCATTGCTTTAATTAAAATGTATAATCACATGGTTTTTGCTCTATCATTTGTCGTTTGTGGTTTTTTTTACACAGTGGCGAATATTATTATTTAATTACACGCTACATTAGAAAGAGTCCTCATTCTAGACGGTGAACCTGAACATATCGGAACAACAGATAAAATGTTTTAAATAACAAAATATTATTTTTAAATGAATTAAGTTTATTTTCTTTCATAAAAGGTAATGGTTTCTCCACAATTTTCACAATTTATTGTTATATCGTTATATAAAATAAATAAACTGATAAAACAAAATATGGATCAAGCTTAGCATAAATTAGTAGATATTTGAGTAGAACAAAATTTAAGGTGGGGAAAGGGAAAGAGATAAATAAATAATATGCAATGGTTTGGTTCGCAATAAGACAAAGACGTTGGTTATAAAATATAACTTGTTTGCAGTGCGAGAATCCAACGGAGACAGGTAATATGACTTCCCTGGCAGGGGCATTTCAGTCATCTTCAGCAAGTGGCACTATATTCATCTAGTGACTTGATCTCCACTATCTAAAAATTATAGAAGATACAATTGGTATATGGATTTGTTTAAAATCAAATGAATTTTCGGCATAAATCGAGACTAATCCCTATGAAAAAATGAATGTCTATGAACAGACATCCTTTCCAGTTTTTCAAATGGACCGTAGGCAAAGATTCATACTCGTGTGGCCAAATGGTATATGAATTTCACTCACAAATCAAACCATTTTTATACTACAATATATCCCCTATATATTAATAGAGAAAACACCAAGAGAGATTTATGCCACGTGTCTTACTGAGAGCAATTTAAGGAAAATTGAACCAATGAAATATTTTTATTTAGCCATGTCATCACTAACTATTTAACTAATTAAAACTTTAGTAGCCCATTAATAGCTCATTAGCTATAAAGACTGGAACGAAGCCAGATATCCGGATTTTTTAGGTATTCATATCAGGATATGGATCCGGATCCGGGCTTCCGGATTTTGGATATCAACCTAAAAATCAAGATATCTACTGCGGGATGCGTAAAATATATATTAAAATATATAAAATAATCTTAATAATAAAATATAATATACTATTAGCAAAAAATAAAAAATAATATTATATAAATAATTTTTAAGTTCGTTTTTATGTATAATTCTTAATATATTTAAAATTTTATTAATAAAATAGATTAATATAGTATATTTAAAGGATCCGGATCTGGCTCCGGAAATCCGGACTTAAAAAATCAGATATTGGAATCCTAAGTTTTATTATCCGGATCCGGCCCTCCGGATATCCGGATATTAAGATTGGATACGGAGCGGATCCCGGATACGGATCCGGATCCGAATAATATTTTCAAACCTACAAATCATTTAAAATTTGGAACCATTTTCCTTTTGAAAATAAAGAATATGTAATATGTTAATAATTAGTGTATTTTGGATAGATATATATATATATATATATATTTAAAATGTTATACTATCAAAACAACTATATTGTTTTTAAAAAAAAATTAATTTTAAGTAGATTTTTGTTTTTAACAAAAAATTTAAGTAGATTATATTATGAATATATAATACCCGAGCCAGGCTCGGGTTATAATCTAGTATATATATAACTGCGTGTTTGGTAAAAGTTTTCACCTAAAAAAACTGTCCGCGTGTGTGTGATAATGTGTACACAAATTATTATTTTTTCATAAAGTAATGTGTAACGCAATTTGTATTTCCTAAATTATCACGATGAGGCTTTTAATTATAAGTTTTTCCGGAAATGAAAATATAAGATCCCCATGCAGATATCAACGGCTGTGATTCGCTCTGAGGGCAGATTGATCCGTGGGGATTAGACCCATGCAAAAACCTCACGTGAATATTCTACGTTGGGTCTGTCAATTTTTAGATTCACATGCGCTTATGCAATATCGCGCACACGTTAGTCTGAGGTACCTTTTTGCACTAAGATGCGCGTAGCAGGCTAGTTGTGAGTCTTGTGACGATGACCGATAATCTTCTCGAGATAGATCCAATACGTATCTTCGTATCCACCAAATGCGAAACTAAAAACTAATTATATTATGTATTGTGAGGATGTGAGTGATAGAAAACGTATTTTAATCGTAATTATTATCACTGAGAAAAGAATAATTACTAGCATCTACGCGTGAAGTATTGGACCCATCTGACACGGCTATTACCAAAAAGGGCGGAATGAATTAACGGCGTTACCGTTGCCGTTAATTGCGTCGCAGGCTAGTTGAATATAAGTCTATGAATATATTTGTTCAGTTTGATCTTCAAAATGACCATCTATTCTCCATGTTCACCATCAAGTCATTGACTCCAATTTTTAAAAACACAAAGTAAAAAAGAAAACAAAAACATCAAGGTTTAGATGTTTGTAGAATTTTGATCATATTATACAACAAGATTTTGATGGCCTCAATGTGGTTATGATTTTTGAACATAAGTCTATGAGTAGATTTTTCGAATTTGATGTTTTTTCTCGCTTTTGTTAGTAGTATCTTAATTCAACTTTTCACCTTTTTGAATTGGTTTTTCTATTTTGTAGTAGCAAATTATTGATGGATCTCTCAGTCGCGAGTTTGTTTCCTTACTACTTGAAGAACCATACGACCATATACATATAACATATATCAGATGACAACTCGATAGATGAATGTTACAGCCGATTTGACTTTATCACCAGGTA
Organism: Isatis tinctoria; assembly: GCA_010577795.1. NCBI lineage: Eukaryota > Viridiplantae > Streptophyta > Magnoliopsida > Brassicales > Brassicaceae > Isatis > Isatis tinctoria. Next base: position 9,682,640 of record CM021250.1, on the reverse strand, counting down.
TAGATGTCGATTTGATATTTTAATGACTTATTATTTTTTTTGTTTGTTCAAATTTTTTTTTTATTTAATCTCACACATGTTACCACATATTGAAATTTTTAAAAATTAAAAAAATTGGCTATATCAAAGATTATAGAAGAATTAAGAAATATTTGAAAAAATTAGAGAAATATCCAGAGAAATTTTTTTTCTTCTTAGTATAGTATTTTCATATTAGTTTAGGAAATTATTTATATTTAATGACATATATCTATACATATTTTACTTTTATTCTTATGAGAGTCTGTAGTAGGCCTGGGCATTTTACCCGGACCCGAAGACCCGATCCGATACCGACCCGAAAAAAGAGGAACCGAATCGAATCCGGAACCGGTAAAATACCCGTACGGGTCCTAAACTTCTCTACCCGAAAGACCCGAACCCGATCCGAACCCGAAAACCGATGGGTACCCGAAGACCCGAAACCAAAATACACTAATAAAGTTAAAGATTTTCTTCTTTTCTTCATAATTCTTTGCTTTGAATGTTCTAAAATTTTAGACCCGAACCGACCCGGACCCGAAAAGAACCGATCCGAAACCGAACCGAAAATCTACAATATCCGAACGGGTCCTAAACTCCTCTACCCGAAAGACCCGAACCCGAATAGAACCGACCCGAACCCGACCCGAAAACCCGAATGCCCAGGCGCCTGGGCAAAAAAACCGAACCCGAAAAACCGAACCGAACCCGAACCGAAAAAGTAGAACCGAACCCGAACCGAAATTCGTAAAATACCCGAACGGGTCCTAAATTTCAATATCTGAAAACCCGAACCCGAACCCGACCCGAACCGGAAACCGAATGGGTACCCGAAATAACCGAAATACAATTATATACCTAAAATATTAATAATATTTAGATTTGATATAGCTTATTTATCCTAAATTATAATTATAAATCCAAATATATGAATTACTTTTCGATAAAAATAAATAAAATATCAAAAATAAATAGAATATATGAAATTTTTAGTTATATTTGTCAAGTTTAATTGATTTATATTTAAATTTAACTAATTTTTATTTTCTTCTTATAAATGTTCGGGTACCCGACCCGAACCCGAATAGAACCGAACCGAACCCGAACCCGAACCGAAATTATAAAATACCCGAATGGGTCCTAAATCTTCAAACCCGAAAACCCGAAACCCGAATGGACCCGATCCGAACCCGAACGGGTACCCGAATGCCCAGGCCTAGTAATTGTTCATACATATTTGTGTGCTTTTTAATCCTGTCGTTGAACCAAAATGAACAAATTGTTTATATATAGTGTTTATCATACAATTTTTGCATAGAAAATAAAAAATACATATGTTTACGAAATAATATTTTTATGATAAAAATTAATCAAAAATAAAATATGTATAACTGTCAGAACTCATTAATATACGATGAATATTTTCTTATTTATTATGACAATTTACTTTTACTCCCTGTTAAGTTTGTATAAGATTTCACCTCAAAATCAATTAGTAATGAGTGAACTGATTCATATCACTTCTATACCATTTTAGATCCCTTTTAATTTTCTATGTAAGGTTATATTTTTATTGCATTTTTTGATATAATAATTATTTGACTATTAATTTCGAAATATGTGGTCATATCGATTATGGATTAAAATTGAACAGGGTGAATTAAACTTTTACACTATGTTAATTTATGCAATTTTCTCACTGAAACCAATTAACAATAAAAAGATTGACACATAGTATGATCCTTTCCAAATTTTGATGTGGAATGTTATCCCAAATATTTTCTACATCTTTCTAAGAAATTTCGCAATAAAAAACTGAAGGTTGAACTCCAAAATTTCAATTATCATTAGTTCACAAAGATATTTGACTCGTATTGTAATTTTTTTTAAAAGAAAAATACTATAATAACCTTATAGCTAGTAAGAGAAAATATATGTTTTCAAGGTATGATAACTGAATTTATTAAGTTTTTAGAAAATGAAAAAGACCGTGAAACCACTAAAACATGATTATTGGGAGCTCCCGAGAGAACTCTAGAAAAAAATATTAAAATAAATTAAAGCAATTAATAACATGATTATTGCAGAGTTTTAGATGATGTTCTGATTAATTTTTTAATTAGAAAATAAAAAAGAAAAAGTGAAGAGAGAGAAAGATGGAGCTCTAAAACAAAAATTTAGAACTCAAGTTTATACGAAGGTTCAATCTTTTTGATTTAATTGAATTACAAAAACAAATAAAAGTAATAATATAAAATTTGTTATAATTTTATTTTTAGAGATTCAGATAATACTTCATTGGCTGAAAAACAAAGTTAAATCAAAATTAATTAATGAAATAATAATTTAGAATTTTCAACGGGGTTCTCCCAATAATCATGCATTTAATACATTACTCAATTTGCTTATTATTACAACATCCATCTCCATCATTTCAGAAATCAGAACCTTCGTAAAAAAAAAAAAAATTAAACAAGCAGGTTCATGATTCAAATGATATAAATTGTATCCTCCACGGTATATTTAGACAGGGGTGTTAGGTGAAGGTAGGACCCATCTTTTTCTTTTAACGCTGCTAAATGCTAATTAACGTCGGCAGTGGTTCAGTAACCGGTACGACACCGTTTTCTTAGTGCATTCATTAGCACAGAGCCGCGGCGCCAAACGTTGCGTTTGCGACCTGCCCGCTCCACATGTTTCTTACCACGTGTCAACCTTTAAGACCCGCGTTTCGTTCACGCGATTCTTATTTTATGGAGCCGCGACCCTCTTTAGTCTTTAGTATACCGTTGCAATTTTCAAATGTCTTATTGTCCTCTCTGTGTCAGACTTATTTACGGAAATACCCGCTACATGGTGTTTCTCAAATAATGGCAAATACGTGACTTCGCTTAACGGAGAGGGGTACTTCGGAGAATGTACATCAGGAACGGTGTATTGAGGCGGCTAAACCAATCCGACTTTTTCCTTCTCCGTTATGCGCTTTATGGGAAACTAGTATTCTGTCCCGTACTACGTACGGGATAATAAATATTTGGTTTCACTTAAAATAAATTTGGAAATGTGATATGGTGTATCCAATAAGTTTACACACTGTTTTAAATCTTTTTATTAAATTATAATTTAAAATTATGATTTATGACATGTTATGTTTAATTAATTCATATTTATTTTGATAATTTATTTGATATTAAGATTATAATTGACAAATTCAGTTTACTTTTTATTGAAAAAAACATTTTTTCTTGAATTATAGTTTAAGGGTTTGAAAAACAAATTATTGGTTTAATCTAAAAATATTAGTCTTTTTTTGTCGATAGCTGTTAAAATTACCCAAAAAATTAGTAAAAAATATTTCAAAATTCATTACACAAAATGATTAAAAATTTAAAAGATTTTTTTGAGTTAATACATGACTTTGACTAAGGGGGGCTTATTGAATCAATGAATTGAAAGGAATTCATTTTCTCCATAAATCCTCTCTTATTGGATTTAACATTTGTAACATTTCTTTAAAATCTCAGCTTATTGGATTAATCATTTGTACAATTCTTTTTAAATTCCAGCTTATTGGAAATTTGGAATTTCATTAATGAATTCTATCAGATAGGATTTGAAGGGAATTGAAAGACAATTTATAGTTAAAATTTTATGAATACAAATACCACCTCTTATGGTGGTATTTGAAGATTTTTTTTAAACTTTTTGTTTCAATTTAAGAAAAAAGTAAATCAAAACTTTTTAAAATGAGAAAAAAACATTAATTGAAATTTTCAATATTATTTTTTCATTTTATAGAATACACAATTTGACAAAATATATTATATATCATTTTATATGAATAAGAGATATAAATCAAATAAATTTTCGGATTTATAATCATTTTTAATTAATTGTTATTAAATTAGTTTCGAAAAAGTCAAATCCCAGATTTTTTTGAAATTCTCTTGGATTATTAATCAAATCTCAATTCAAATGTCAGATTTCTTAAATTCTCCTTGGATTTACATATATTCAAATTCTCTCAATTCCTTAATCCAATAAGCCCCCCTAAGAGAATTTTACAACTTGAATAGTCAAACAATAATTTACAGGATAAAATATTTAAGGCACTAAATTTTATCTATTTTTTTATTTTTTGCTTTGTTTTTGTTTTTGTATAGACTAAAAAAGTTGTAACTTTTCGTTTTCTGTACTTCTTGTTCCTTGCAGCATCAACCAATGCTGTTCTAATCCCTGAAAAGTACACAAGAAAAAGTCATGTTATATTGCTTGAATTAGACTTTAAACATTGATGGAATAAACCGGGAAGCGCCTCTGTTCTTGTTTTGGGCAAGATATTATTATACTAAAGCACAAGTCACTTGGCGAATCAGGTTCTGCCACGTGGCTTGTGCTTTAGATCTTTTTTAAAAAAATTTTTTTCGAAAAAGATTTGTGTCGACGTTAAAAAAAAAAAAAAACTTACTTTATGGTTTTTAGTTCGTGGCCGACAAATACAGAACGAAATCTCTAATTTTGTGAAGATAAACCACCACGTTCTTCCTCTTCCTGATCATGGTTCTCAATCAGTTAAACTCATTATTCTCTTATATAATCTGTTGGAATCGTTTTTTCCCGATCTATTTTGCCTTCTTCCCGTTCTATTTCGCCTTCTTCTTCTGCAAAACTTTCGCCAAGGATTAATCTCTCCCGATCTATTTCGCCTCTTCTGTCACAAAGAGTTTCAGCAAGAAGATGAGTGGGAAGAAGTGGTTTTTCGAGTGCTTCGTAGGAGAAAATGATGAACGTTTCGAACACAAGTCAACGGAAGAAGTGATGATAAGCAAAGTGAAAGTGAAGACTAACAAGAAGAGTCGTGTAGAGTTATCTGCAGCTTACAAGGTACAAGAGATTAATGGACACAAAGGGAAGATTTGGGCGTTGAAGTTTAGTCCTGATGGTAAATTCTTAGCAACCGGAGGTGAAGATGGAGTTGTCAAGATATGGCGAATCACGTTATCGGCTTCTTTTATCGGACAAGAGTCAATGAGCCAACAAGAAGCATTGGTTTTGTTCCCTGAGAAAGCTTTCTATCTCGAAGAAACACCATCTTCAAGAGCTTTATGGTCACACCGGAGATGTCTTGGACTTACCATGGTCAGACTCAAATGTGAGTTGTAGTTAGTTTCTTCGTTTTTTTTTTTGGTTTTTGAGATTTCTTGATCCATTTTCTTACGAATCTGTCTTTGGCGTTTTTGATTTTGCAGTTGCTTCTCTCAGCTTCTAAGGACAAGACAGTCCCGTTATGGAGAATTGGTTGTGATGATTGTCTTCATGTCTTCCACCATAACAATTACGGTAACTTTGTTTTCATTATTAACTCAGTTAAAAACAAAACAGATTTGGTATATTGGTAAAAAGTTACTCAACTTTAGATTTTATTTACGGAAATACCCGCTACATGGTGTTTCTCAAATAATGGCAAATACGTGACTTCGCTTAACGGAGAGGGGTACTTCGGAGAATGTACATCAGGAACGGTGTATTGAGGCGGCTAAACCAATCCGACTTTTTCCTTCTCCGTTATGCGCTTTATGGGAAATATCAATTAATTAAGAGAAAACTAAAAATACTAATTAAAAACTGAAAATTCAATGATACGCCTTTTATTTTTGACCCCGAAAGTCTCAAAATAAATTGTTTTTTAAACCTAATGATTCACCTTTTCTTAAAATGTACCCCGTTTGTCTTCGAGGAGAGATCTCTGGTCCACAGCTTTTTTTTATAGACAACTAAAATTTATATTCTTTTCTTTTCGGTTTGTATTATGATTTTTTTCTCTTCTTTTTTTTTTCCCACTTTATCCCTCCTCGAAGAAACCTCTACAACACGTAAAAACACAAAAAAAAACAATTTGAATAATTTCATATTAATGATTACACCATGAGGCGAATTATTCAGTTATACCGTCTTAAGATTTTGTAAGAGTATTGTTTATTTGACATTTATGGTTACAGAGTTTGTAGTCTGCATATATTTTAAAAAATGAAGTGTTGGTTAAGTAGAGCTGACACAGCACCTGTGACTATTTGTCGGGACACATGTGTAAGAAGCAAAGCCCTTCATGCTTTCTTGCTTCTCTTGTTTTCCACTCGTCGTCTTTCATATATCGATATTATGGTTTTCTTGATGGCCTTTCAAAGCATTATCATCTTGTTAGTAATTAGGATTTAGATTTCGTATTAGTATATTTTCGTCTGAAAAGTAAAAGAAAGCGAATGTGCACAAAAACAAGTAATCATACCAATGCTTTTAGATCATTACAACCGATACCAAATTGAAATTTCTCAATGAGTATTTTTATCGGCTGTATCCTACTATTCTAGGGATATCAATTATAACACGCATTTAAGGTCATTAATGTTATTGCAAAACTAAAATAGTAAAATGTAATTTTTTATTGATTAATGCGTAAAACTACTATTAGGGGTATGAAAATTATGGAAGTGCATAAATGTGAGTACTTCTATTATAAAACGTTTTTTGCTCACCCTGTAGAAATTGTTAAAAAGCCAATCATAGAACAATATTAGAAAATATTATTTTTAATTGTAATTAACATGAAAATATGATTTATTTTTGTTCTCCATATCTTTTTTTAGTTTAAATTTGAGTGAAATAGAGCTGGATAATACAACTCCAGCAATAATGTATCCAAAATATATATAGGTATTGTAATCAACTTAAGATTTTAATTTATTCAAATTGGCTAAGGATCTTGTCACCGCGTAAAATAAAAACAAATTAAATGGAATATGGAAAGAAAAATATTTTGACAATCGTAAATCAGAAAATATAAAACCCACTCAGTGACAGATGGAAACCTCATATTCATTTTCTTCTCTCTCTCTCACTAGCCTCTCGTCTCCTCTCTCTCTCTCTCTCTATCTTAACCTCCATAGCTTTCCTACGCAAGCTATTATCTCTTTCTCTCTTATCTTCCTCTTAAAGCCATTCAATCCATACACACACGGAAGCGTTTGGTACTAGAGATACAGTTTTGAAAATGGAAGCTTTGAGTCGTTTCTTAGTGTTCATGTCTCTGTTCTCCGGTTTAGTTTCTGGATTTACTCTGCAAAATATCCCAATCACTACGTTTGAAGAAAGTTACACGCAACTTTTCGGTGACAAGAACTTGTTTGTTCATAAAGACGGCAAATCTGTCCGGTTAACGCTCGATGAAAGGACCGGTATGGTCTTTAATAGTATTCCTCTGTTTTATCGTTTCCTGATCTTTTTCTCGGTTTAGTGATGATTTGAATTTTTTGTGTGTGTGTGGCAGGTTCTGGTTTTGTCTCAAATGATCTTTACTTACATGGATTATTCAGTGCTTCAATCAAACTACCTTCTGATTATTCAGCTGGAGTAGTTGTTGCCTTTTATGTAAGTAAAAATCCCCTAATATCCCAAGATTTATCTCACCATATTTAGCTTAATCTCACAGTTTTAAGCTGTTGGATATGTTTAGAATTAATTAATTAATGATCTTTTTTCCCCTTTTAAATACTATGATTAATTTCACTATTGATATTGGGATTAGGGTCTTCGTAAAGTTTATGATTTTTGTTTTGTTTTGTGATTTGTTATTTTCAGATGTCAAATGGAGATATGTATGAGAAGAATCATGATGAGATTGATTTTGAGTTTCTTGGTAACATCAGAGGAAAAGAATGGAGGATTCAGACAAACATTTACGGTAATGGAAGCACTCATTTGGGAAGAGAAGAGAGATCTAATCTCTGGTTTGATCCAACTGAAGATTATCATCAATACAGTATCCTCTGGTCTGATTCTCACATCATGTAAGTTAAAACAGAAAAACTCCAAAAACCATTTCTCTCTTAGCTCTCTCTGTTTGTTTGATTCACATAAATAAAAATAAAAAACATTAGAATCTTGAAAGTAGGTTAGGTTCTTGACCCCATTTGATTTGATAATTTCATCTGGGATGCAATAATGTCATCTTCTATTTAAGGAAACCCAAGTGGGGTAAAATGTTTTGGGGTTGGGGAGGGTGGGATCTTTTGGTTTTCTCTTATGCTCAAATTTCTTGGTGGATTTTAATTTTAATTTCTTCTAGTGGAAAGTTTTGTGATGCTTGGGACATCATTTGCTTTTGGGCTGTTTTGTTCCTGTCAATTTCAAGTCTGTGAGCCCCAAAAATGGTTCACAGCTTTCGTTTTTTTGGCATCAACAAAGACCCCATACAGACTTGTATTTTCCTTTGGGTGGTCCAATCCAAGTTGAGAATCTTTTACTTAGTTCATCGAAAGCTGGAATTTTATGCCAAAAATGTTATCTTTTTGTGTGTTAAAAAAATTTCTTGGTATCGATCAAAATCGTAATTTCCTCCCCTAAATTGGAAACGATGAGTCATACAGAATCCAACTCTGTTTATTAAAAAAAAGAGAGTAAAATTGTCAAAAATGTTATTTTTTGGGATAAGTAATAAATTTTCCAGCTTATTGTTTTGTGGGTACTGATTAAAATTGTACATTTGTTATTTGGTTATGCAGATTCTACGTAGACAATGTTCCCATCAGAGAGGTGAAGCGAACAGCGTCGATGGGAGGTGACTTCCCATCAAAGCCGATGTCTCTCTATACAACAATATGGGACGGTTCTAAGTGGGCAACTAACGGTGGCAAATACGGTGTAAATTACAAATATGCCCCTTACGTTGCGCATCTCTCTGACCTTGTCCTTCACGGCTGCGCCGTGGACCCAATCGAGCAGTTTCCCAAGTGCGAAGATGGAGCGGCCGAGGATATCCGTGCGGCGCAGGAGATCAGCCCATCGCAGAGGGTTAAAATGGGCATTTACAGGCGCAAACACATGACATACTCGTATTGCTATGATCGGACCAGGTACAAGGTTGCTCTACCAGAGTGCGTGGTGAATCTCGCAGAGGCTCAACGGCTTAGGGTTTATGACCCGGTCACGTTCGGCGGGATTCCGAGGCGCCACCGCAACGGAAAGCACCGGAGCAAGAGAAGCAGGATTGATGGAACAGAGTCGATGTGATTATATATATATACTCAATAATATTATGGTGTTGGTTGGGATTTGGAGGGGTGGGGTGTTTCTATAATAAGTCCATTTATTGGTATTTTTATGTTACAGTGCATTTTCACAGTTAGAGGGGGCATTTTTGTCATTTGTTGCTTGTATATGAAATAAAATAATTTATTTATTTATTTGAGAGATTTGGAGTTTTGAACAACTTATATGATAAAGTGTATTTCTTATTTTTGTGAATATATATTCCGTTTACGAATATTTGGGGGTTGTAATTTTATTTTTCTTATTGTCATTTTCGCCGTATGCGGACGACCTTCAATTTTATTTAATTCAATTTGGGTACTTTATAGACGAAAGATTTGTCTCTCTTGTACTTGTTTGATTCAATCGGTCCAATGAATATTATTCGATTTAATTTTGTGTGGCCATGTTCATGCACATTTGTATACAACATGCAATGACAATTTACATAATCATTAGGTCGGCTCAATAAAGCACACGGGAAAGAGGTCACGAACTGATGTAGTTATGTTTCAATTTCTTTTGAAAAACCAGAATTTGGGTTATTTTGTTTTTTGTTTTTTACTTTTTCACATTAACGGAAAACATATTAAAGGAACATAGAGTAAACGGTTTTTGGTTATTTAGAGTTTTGGTCTGGCTTTATAACTCATAAAAAAATATTTTTGAGAAAACAAACACATTTTTGGCTTAGATCATTATCATTTTCGAATTTCAGATTTTAGGGACCATCTAAAGAGATAAGACTTGTGGAAAAGTGGACAAAAATTGGCTTAGCTCATTTCTCATTGTGCGGGTTGTTTTAGATAGACATCGATGTTTTAGCTCTGCCAGCTATTTTCCCACTAGAACCCTCTACATGATTCCAAAGGTCTTGCCATGCAACTAGTTTTTATCCCTAAAACAACTTTTTCTTTTTTGCCAGTTCGACTCGGGTCGGGTCGGATGATCAGATCGGGTGAAATCCATTCGGGTCAGGTCGGGCGAATCGGGTAAATAAATTATTCTTCTTCCTCGTGTCCTCTCTCTATCTCAAACTCGCTCATACTGTCGATTGATTCCTCAGAAGGAGGTAAGCTTCTTCGATTTTCTAAACCTAAAGCTTATTCCTTTTCCAAGCTTTGTGTCCGATCGCAAAACCGTAGCTTTTCCCGATTCAATTGATTCACTGTGAATTAGAAATCCCAATTTCGTGTGATTTGAGGAATGATAATGCATTGTCCTGTCTCTTCGTCAATTAGCTTCCACTTGAATCTTCCATCGAGCAGTATCGGAGCAACAACGAAAGTCTTTGCCAAAGTCAATGCTAGTCAAAGAAACCACTCTAAGAAACTCACTAAGAATCTCCGTAACCCACGCCGCACCAAGCTTCCTCCTGAGTTCGGTGTTAACTTGTTCCTGAGGAAACCCATTAGTGAACCATTAGTAGTAGAAGAAGAACCTGAAGAGCAAGTGGATGGTACTAGTGATGTCTGGGAACCAAACGAAATCGAGGCGATCTCATCGCTTTTTCAGAAAAGGATTCCTCAAAACCCCGAGAAACCGAGCAGAGTCAGGCCTTTACCACTTCCTCAACCTCACAAGTTACGACCTTTGGGTCTTCCAACTCCAAAGCACAACATCAGAAAACCAGTTGTGTCGAAGCAAGTGTGTAAAGACCCGAGCTTTCTCATCGGTTTAGCTAGAGAGATCAAAAGCTTGCATTCTCCTGATGCAGATGTCTCTCTTGTTCTCAACAAATGGGCTAGCTTCTTGCGTAAAGGATCACTTTCCACGACGATTCGTGAATTGGGTCACATGGGTTTGCCCGAGAGAGCTTTGCAGACTTATCGTTGGGCGGAGAAGCATTCTCATCTGTTTCCTGATAACCGGATTCTCGCATCCACTATCCAGGTTCTGGCGAAGCACCACGAGCTGAAACTGCTTAAGTTCGACAGTAGCTTGGCTAGCAAGAACGTAATCGAAGCGATGATCAAAGGATGCATTGAAGGCGGATGGCTGAATCTAGCAAGGAAGCTTATACTGATCGCAAAGAGCAACAACCGAATACTGGACTCAAGCATTTACGTGAAGATGATTCTGGAGATTGGTAAAAACCCTGACAAATACCATCTCGTTGTTGCTCTTCTCGACGAGTTGAAAGAAAGAGAAGACTTGAAACTGAGCCAACAAGACTGCACAAGTGTGATGAAATCTGTGTGAAATTGGGAAGATTCGAGCTCGTTGAATGTCTCTTTGACTGGTATAAAGAATCAAACAGAGAACCAAGTGTTGTGATGTACACTACGATGATACATAGCCGGTATTCGGAAGAGAAGTACCGAGAGGCCATGAGTGTGGTTTGGGAGATGGAGGAATCAAACTGTCTTCTTGATCTTCCAGCTTATAGAGTAGTCATTAAACTATTTGTGGCATTGGATGATTTGGGAAGAGCAATGAGATATTACTCTAAACTCAAGGAAGCTGGATTTTCTCCAACGTATGATATTTATCGCGATATGATCAGCGTTTGTACCGCTTCAGGGCGTTTGACAAAATGTAAAGAGATATGTAAGGAGCTTGAAGATGCTGGGTTGAGATTGGATACAGACACTTCATTTAGGTTGTTGCAGCTCGAGAAGCAAACAATGTCTCTATAAGTATAAAGACTTTTTGCACCTATAATAGAGAAGTTTCTAAGTTAATGTAACTTTGTGTCTTCTTTTGATTAGAACTATAATAACATTTTAGTGATAAAGATGATCAAGAACTCGTACACAAGAGATACTATAATTATGTAAGCATAGAAAACACTTTGTGGTTTTACTGTTTGAAGGTTTGTTCAGGCAAAGACGAAAGTGGAAACTGGACAATCTCAGAATCAGACATAGCAACTGTCTTTTCTTCTAAAACTGATTCCGGTCCATCCATCGATGGTTTTATCACTGTAAAGAACAAAATGTTATAGAACAAAGTGAAAGCTAAGAGAAGAAAAGCTGAAGTTGTGAGGAACGATCCGGAGATATCAGGTGGTTCTTCAAACATAAATGGATCGACTGATGAACCTCCACTACTTGTTCTGTCAACATCCGATGATGTCTTGACGAAGACTCTTGGTTTTTCATCGGCTTGAGATTCGATTTGTTGATCAAGCTGTTTCAGAGCTTCTCTAGCTTTATCTCTATCGATTTCGAATCTCTGTGAAGAAGAAGAAGAATCGTCTCTTTCAGTGGCTCTGACAATACCCATCATATGTCTCTTCTTCTTCTCCATGAATCCTCCATGTCCGTAGCAATTAAGAGACTGTATCCCTAACACCACCACCATCCTCTGTTTCCTCTGTTTTTTGTTCTACAGCTCTGTGATGATAAATTTTTGTGTGTGGACATCGTTGTTGGCAAAATTGTAAGATACCACAAACTTTAGGGGATTTTTATTGGCATGTGTTGATTCGATGATTAATGTGGCCTTCAAATTTGACCCATGTGTATAATAAGTATTATGGACATCCAAGTATTATACGAAAGTTCCAAATGTAAGGCTTTTAGAGGCCCATTTTAAAGGCTTTTTTAAGGCCTCAAATAAACATTTTTACAGCCCATCTGATTGAATCCGAAACTTCTTATATATACGTATTTTTATAATTAACCACTATAATAGGAAACTTGACTTTCATATATTTCAGAAAAAAATAATTTTGTAAAACAAGAATTAAAGTAAACAAGGACTGTGAACGATGAACTCCCATGCAGCTGTGGAAAAACATAAAATTGATGTTTTCGTGAATATGGAAGTGTGCTTATAGGAGAAAAAGGCCATTAACTGTTTTTTTTTTTTTCCGACGAAGATAATATTAATTGGGCATAGAATCCATGAAATCCTGATACAACAGAGGACCTATAATATCCGGAAAGGAAAATACATCCGAAAGAAAAGTAAGATTTGGTAACAGTGCAATAGGTCCACTTGAAGATGCTAACGAATGAGCAACCCTATTCCCCTGGCCATTAACTGTTTTTCATCATCTAAAAAGATGACGAAATTTTTTTATTTTTCTCAACTTAATTATTATTGATTTCTCTCGGTTTTAAACATACAAGTTGATTTTTTTTTTTTTTTTTTGGTAAACAACATGATGATTCTACACAACAATAACTAAATTTGTGTTTGACAACAACCACCCATGCATTGGAGTACTAGAGAAACTGATATCGAAATATCCACTAGGTGATGCTTCAATTACCACCCATGCATTATTAGCATATTTGATATTTCATACCAATTGTTTCCTTTGGTAACAGAAGATATCTCATACCATCTAAAACTGACATAATTATAATTCAAACGATGTAGACTAGAGCTCTTCTTCCATTAATCTGGCCTCAAGACTCTTTTTTAGTTTTCAATGTAATGTTACTGCATGAGCTTACTTTCCAACTTGCTAATAAAAAGCCATATGTGATGATCACACACTTTAGCAATTATTTAGAATTCTGTAGAACTACAATAACTTGACAAAGAAAGAAACCAATGATGTGCCCATCATGCGGTCTCACTCTCACATATTCCACACAACAATCGAAATGGATATATTTCTTATAAATAAACAATCTCAAATTAACATATGTTTAACTCTCGATCTCGCTCTCTCTCTATTTAGAGGAATAATCCTTAAAAGAGACCAAATGTTTTGGATTTTTTGGACAAGGTGGATTGGTGAAGAACATTGCCAGAAATATCATAGTAGATGAACTTAGCTTGAGAATGAGTGATGTGAAGAGACATGAAACCTTGTCCGTCGTAATACAGTTTGAGTTCTTTTGGATCCCATGGCTGAATAACTCCTCTCCATGCCTTTGAACCTCCTCCACTTGTCAGAAATTGAATCTCACTTCACCAATTCCAAAAAAACAAAAAAGTTTATTTAGTTTTTTCTTTTATATTAGCAAACATTCGAACTTCACTAAAATTTTGACCCACGAAAACTCTCAACTAAATTCAAATGAAGTGAAATTTGTTTATAGACAAACTGATTTCGTGTTTTCAGTTTTTTTTTTTCGATACAAGAATGTAAAACAGATACTTCATATTGAGACTGGTATAATTAAAATTGATTAGAAGATGTAAGTAGAACTTTACCCGTCAGAACCAATGTGTTGCAAGCAATGATCATGTCCGTTTATGTACAAGTCCACTTTATTCTCCTTCAATAGTAAACAAAATAATTACGAAAAAGTACTAAATAGAGATTTCATACCAAAAAAACAAAAATTAACAGTAACAATAAACAACAGAAAATGATCTAATGAATGATTATTAAAAAAAAAAAACTCTAGAATTGGAAGTAACAAGAAAACAATTTACCTCTAGAATTGGAAGAAGTTGATCTACGAGCTCTTGGGTCACACCATGTTGACCTGCGGTTTTGATCCCATGATGTCCCACCACAACTTTCCATGTGGCACGCGACTTTTTAATCTCTAAATCTAAATCCTAACATTTCAATAGGAAAAATTACAAATTATTAGAAAATATCAAAACCAAGATGGAGATTTCTCCACCCAAAAAGAAGAAGGATATTTCTGATTATTATTCTTTCTGAAACAAAATGTACATGTAAGAGGTTGGAGATATATTTATTCCTGGGTAAGACGTTGCTCCAATCATAAGTGTGATCTTCTGGATCTGTGAAGTATTTCTCTACAAATGGATTTGTGTCCACGAAGAAAAACTCCACCATTCCTATAACCACCAAACCAATATCACTGATCAAACAAAGTAATTAAAATTTCTGTAGTAGTGAGTGTTAGTATCTTAGTAATATTATTTGAGAAATCACTTGCATACGTGTCGCACCCACGTTGATTTTCACCCTGGTCTATTACAAGCATACCCCTAATGATATAAACTTTTTCTAATTTCTCTTTAGTAAAGGAAAGTTTTATTTTCCAATTTCTTTATTATAAAATAAAATTTTATATATTAAAAACGTTATTTGAAAAATACAGAAAAGTTTTATTTATTAAATTTCTTTTTTCTTTATTTACTTCTTTTACATAACTTTAAATAAATATATTTACTTCTTTTTAAAAACGGCTTTGGAATTTCCTTTTTCTTATTTACAAATTTATTTTATATTACTCTTGATAACTATCCAATTTTTAAATTTTTGTAAAAAAGGAAATTTTCTTTTCTAATTTATATTTTTTAAAATACGTTTAAAATAATTTTTTTAAACAAGGAAAAAGTTAAAAAGGTAAAAACTTATAAATAAGAAAAAGGAAATTTCAAAAACTTAAAAAAGAAGTGAATATATTTATTAAAAAATTATTTACTTGATTACAAAAAAAAACAGAAAATATTTATTTTTACACTTTTTGCAGTAAAATAACTTTTTCTTAAAAAATGTTTAAATACATTTTTTATATATTCAAATACAGAGCTACCCTTAATGAAATAAAATTAGTATATTAAATTAGTTTTTAAAAAAAATTCTTAAATATCTTTTATATATTAAAGTATGGTTAAAAACTAAAATATTTATTCTTAAAATTTCATTTTTTTGCAATTAAATAAATTTTTGTTTTAATTTTATTTTTAAATAAAAGATAAATTTTTTTTATATGAAAACGTGATTAACAAAATAAAAGAAAGTTATTATTTGAGAAGTCACTTGCATACGTGTCGTGCTCACGTTGATTTTCACCGTGGTCTATTACAGGCATACCCTTAATGATATAATTTTTTTCTAATTTCTCTTTAATAAAGGAAAGTTTTATTTTCCAATTTCTTTATTATAAAATAAAATTTTATATATTAAAAACGTGTTTTAAAAAATACAGAAAAGTTTTATTTATTAAATTTCTTTTTTCTTATTTACTTCTTTTACATAACTTTAAATAATTTATTTACTTCTTTTTAAAAATGTTCTTGCAGTTTCCTTTTTCTTATTTACAAATTTATTTTATATTACTCTTGATAACTATCCAATTTTTAAATTTTTGAAAAAAAAGGAAATTTTCTTTTTTAATTTATATTTTTAGAAATACGTTTAAAATAATATTTTTTAAAAAAGGAAAAAGTTAAAAAGGTAAAAAATTATAAATAAGAAAAAGGAAATTTCAAAAACTTAAAAAAGAAGTTAATATATTTATTAAAAAATTATTTACTTGATTACAAAAAAAAAACAGAAAATATTTATTTTTACAGTTTTTGCAGTAAAATAACTTTTTCTTAAAAAAAGTTTAAATATTTTTTTTATATATTCAAATACAGAGCTACCTTTAACGAAATAAAATTAGTATATTCAATTAGTTTTTTACTAAAAATTTCTTAAATATTTTTTTTATATATTAAAGTATGGTTAAAACTAAAATATTTATTCTTTAAATTTCATTTTTTGCAATAAAATAAAGTTTTGTTTTAATTTTATTTTTAAATAAAAGATAAAAAAATTTTATATGAAAACGTGATTAAGAAAATAAAGGAAAGTTCTATTTTATGAAAAATTTTGTTGCTTAAATAAATTTTTAGTAAAAATGAAAATATCATATTTTAGTTTATAGAAAAGATATAGATTAAGTCCCATTATTAAAAAACTGATTTTACAATGAAGAAGATATTGCTATTTTATTTTAATATGTTGATAATTATCCAATCAATGAAGAGGATAATGGTATTTGATTTTAATTTTGTTAATTTTCGAATTGTTTACTCCTAAGTTTTTGCAATGTCGGGTTTTGCAATAAAAGAAAGGTTTAAAATTTCTTTTTCTTTCAACAAAAGGGAATCTTTAATTTTTTTATTTTGCAATAAATGAAACTTTTATCTCTAATTTTTTTTAAAAAAATAAAAATAAGTATTTTTATAACCATAAAGTTAAACGTTATAACGAAACTGTAAATAAACATATTTACTAGATTTAAAACAAACAATAAATTAAAAACAAAACGATCAATGAAATTAGAAATTTTTTGCGAAATAAAGTAAACTAGAACAGCAATCGTAATTAAAATAACAACTTAAAATTATTTACATTATTTTATATTTAATCTTAAAACATAAAAATTGCAAAAAAAAACAAAAAAGTTTAAAACAAATATAACAAAATATTAATTAATTTTAAAAATTAATGTCCGCGCATATGCGTGAATGAGTCACCTAGTACATATGTATCTATTTTTCTTGTTTTTTCCTTTACAGCTCACGCAAATATATTGTCTGAAAGTCGTAGTTGAACATAGATTCTAGTACAGTACAATACTAATACAAGTACCATCAAATTATATATTTTAGTCATATATAAATTTTACTCAAAAAATAACCAATCAATAAATTCTTTTTTTATCTATTAATTTAGTTATATTTATTTTAATTTTTTATATCCGAAAGATGAAAACGAATATGGACCTAAGTAAATAACCAAAACTTATATTTTAAAAGAGTGTTTTAAATATATTACTTTTTGTTGTGTGTGCACAATTTAAAATATATTACTATATAGCTTGAATTCAAACTTAAATATGGGTTTAGACTTTAGACCGTACCAAAGCAACCTATATTTATAAATCAACCTTGAATATACTATGCAATAGTACATTTAGAAATTCAATTTTTTTAGTCAGAATCCAAGCAATCCACTAAATCTTTTGTGTCATATCCAACTTCTTAAAAATAAAATTAGAATATAGATTGAACATTCCTGTATATACCGTCATTTATTTAATATATTGGATGCATAAGACAAAAGTAATACCTGAGCATAAGACAAAAGATCTGCGACAAAACCATCTCCAATCTTTTTGGGTGAGAACGTGACTTAGTTGTGCTGAAACATTTCCTCTGTAATCATGGTTCCCCAAAACTGCAAGAATACTAGAGTTTTAAGCCTCACGAATGCTTTTAATATCCATAGATAGCACAATTAAGTACTATGTAAAGAATTACATTAAAAGGAAGTCATATTACCAGAATACCACTGTTTTTGGAGACTAGGATGAGTGTAGATATGAGAAAAAGAGGCTTCAAAAGAAGGATCAGTGTCTCCTTTTAAACCGTCGTCGTAGAAATTATCTCCTACTGATATCACAAAATCTATGTCTAGTTGCTCTCCCACAATTCCCATCTGCCAATTTTTCAAAGTTTTAGTTGTTTACATATAAATAAATTCTTATTTTTTCCCCAAATAAAAAAATCTTAATAAAGTACATTTGAATATTTGATCATGTCGACGATTTGAAAAGTTAATAATATATATGGGTGGAGTAAATGGGAAAAAAACTAATATTGAAAAAGTTCCTTTTATTTTATTGCCAAAGAAAAAGTCGTCTTCGTTAGTATACCGGTTGTAAATTGATAGTTTTATATACTGTTTACTTTTATATTGAACCAAAATTTCAGTTTCTTTCTTTCATTTTTTAACAAACAAAAAAAGTTTCTTTCTTTTTTTTTTCACTTAGGGAATATGCTTTGTAGTGAAGCGTATCAACTCTTCAATTACAAGAATATTTTCCGGAGTATGTTGTTCAATCATTTTACTAAAAAATAAGAATATGCTTTTTCAATCAATTCAATGTCCATGACTCTATGTATTGCGTAGAATGAATGACTTCCTATTAGAAAGATGCGTACGCAACATACGAATATATACTCACATGTTGAATGATTTAACCGAAAGACAAAAATTAACCACTCTAAATTGATAACACATTTCCACTTATAATATATCAAACCTAATCTGCTAATCATTTGGGTGGTATATACAAATACATATTTCTGATATAATACAATGCATTTCTATCCTAAAAGCCAAACGTACCCAAAAGATATATTGTATCCTAGATTTAAATTCGGTAATGTACGTGTGTAAGTTTAGAATATGACAACAATAAATCCAAAAATTTAACCATGAAACTAATTTTTGTATTTGCTGCCTTGAACACGTACGTATGTATATACTTTTACAGTGTCAAACATTATAGTCGTTCTTTTTGTCACTCCAACCAAAGTATAAATCTTGAATACGTTATATATGATCACTATAATCAATAACTAATTATTAATTACCTGATGAGCAACGAGAGATTGATTAAATCCTCCTTGTCGTCCCCAATCGCCGAAGACCAGAATATTCAAAGAGCCATCAGATTTTGTCACCGGATGCTCCAACCTTTCAAGCTTTGAAAAAGAACCATTGAAGAAGATACATAGAATAAGAAACATCAATACACCCATCTTCATCTTAGTTCTTCTTAATTGCTTTCTCTGGTCTTAAGAAAACCCAGAAAAAAACAATATATGCATATATTGAGAAAGAGAAGTCTAGGTGCCAATTAATATAGATGAATCCGGAAGGAAAGCATGGTCCATAAATTATTGAAGAAATTATGTAAGCATTTCACTATATATATTTGGAGGACTTTGAGTCTTTGACCCAAAGAAAAAAAGATTTTTGTAAGAGGACGTGACAGCTTTTTTTTTTTATATGTAATCTTATTTTATTTAAGCTGTGGCCCATGCTGCTTGTTACTTACACGTTTAGGTCAAAGGGTTTATCTTCCTGATTTTTTCCCTATTTATGTCTGATTTTTTCCCTATTTATCTAATATTTGATGCATGAATATAATCTCTGGAATTTTGTAAGAATTAGTAAAATATCCTTCTGATTTTTTTGGTTTTAAATCATAAAGAATAATATTAAGGATTTCTTTCTTTATAATAAACAAAGAAATATAATACTTTGAAATGTATGCATATAGTGGAATATTATACTAATAAATTATACAAAGTAGTGTGCACATGTCAACCCAAAACCAAATAAAGGCAATGTGCATACGAGAACCACGCGTATCTGCTATGTATATAAGAAAAAAGTATTAATAAACAAATTAAGGGAGTAGACATATGTGTTAGTCTACATGTAAATTTCCCTTGCTCAAACTTTATGAGCTGGATAACAATCATCAAGCATCATTAAAAATGATTATGTCATATGGGACATCACCACCATATATAAATAATAAATTAACAACGAACTACTAATATGAATATTTGTTTCTCAACTTTATGTAATCAGATTGTCGACTATATATCCGTGTAAATCCCGTTCTTGTAAGTGTTCCATCGATGCAGAACGCGACCATAACCATCATGGAAAACGACGCGTAGTTCTGCTTCCGATAAATAAACCGACATGAATCCTTGTCCGTCGTAGTAAAACCTCATCTCTTGCGGGTTCCACTCATTCACATCTCCTTTCCACGCTTTGGACCCGCCGCCACTTGTCATAAATTGTATTCCACTGGAGATAACACAAAACAAGATTTGCCGTACGTTTTTGTACTTTTGAATCCTTACGTTACAGATACAATCCACAATTAATCGATTAATTTATTGAAAACGAAAATGTTTTAATCACCTGTCGATGCTGCTTATGTGCTCCAAGCAATGATCATGCCCGTTTATGTAGAGATCCACTTCATTGGCCTAAATTTGAAGAAAACGTATAACTAATTAAGTATTTGTGTTTCCATTTTTATTATTACATATATAGTTTGATCTTTATGATAGTAAAATTTACCTCAAGGATAGGTAAAAGATGTTTCTCAAGCTCTTTGGTAACACCGTGGTGACCTGCACTTTTGATTGTGTGATGACCTACCACTATTTTCCATTTGGCCACTGATCCTTGCAACGCCACATCGACATCCTATAATTTTATATATATTCCTCGAAAGAGTGATTAAAATAATTATTGGTTTTTTTCTTTTTTTTTAAAAAAAAGAAGAAGAATAAGATGATTTTTAGATAAGTTGACTGAAAGTTTTTAATACCACTAGGACCGACCCCGCGCTACGCCGCGGATGCTGGGTTTGGATATCTGGTTATTTACGGGCTAGACGATATTGTTTGAACATGGCCTTTTCGGTTTTTGTTTATTTCTTTTGTTTGAGTTAGAAATTAATGAAAATTTGAAGAAACAGAAATCGTTCCGGGAAAATTTGTCGTTGACAATGGCCGTGTTCATTACAATGTGAATAGCATGGCTAGGTCTGGGCGTTCGGGTATCCATTCGGGTTCGGTTCGGGGGCAATTCGGGTTCGGGTTTTGAAATACCAAAATTTTAGCCCCATTCGGGTATTATGAATTATCGGTTCGGATTCGGTTCGGGTTTTTTCGGGTTCGGGTCGGGTTTAGTAACACATGTAAAATCCAGTAACACCCGAAATAATTTCTGTTTCGGTTCTATTTCGGGTTTTGGAACCCAAAATACCTATTTCATACGAAAAAATACTTATTTTATCAAATTTACAAGGCTAAAATTAAACTTAAAACTGATATTATGAACAATTACTCTAAGAAAAATGCTAAAATCAAATTACTAAACATCAAAATGAAAACAACACCAACATCATCTCAAAAATACAATTATAAGCTGAAATATTAATTGTATTTTGAGTATTTTGAATTATTTTAAGTATATATATAATTAATATTTTTAGAAATATAATTATATATCGGATATTTTAGATACCTGTTCGGTTTTTGGTTCGGTTCGAGTTCGGGTTCGGATTTTGAAATACCAAAATTTAAGCCCCGTTCGGGTATTTTATCGGTTCCGGGTTCGGTTCGGTTTCATTTTTTTCGGATCGGTTCGGTTCGGATTTTCGGGTTCGGATATTTTGCCCAGCCCTAAGCATGGCGAAGGTAATCAAGATGAGAGTTGGCTTTTTAGGTAGAAGGTTTTTATTCAGCCAAAAATCATAAGGAACATCTAAAAGTAAAATTAACTAACTAAAACTATATTTGAAAATACTTAATTATGAAAAACTCAAATGTTGACAAAAATAGAAAAGATGATCATACACTATTTGAACTTTTTTGTTTAAAACATTTTAAAGATATAAGAGAAGGTTTCCATTAAGCCAAAAATCAAAAAGGAACAAATAAAAATAAGGATTAACTCATCAAAACTATATATGAAAATGGGTATTATGAAAAACGCAATTCTTGACTATATGATCATACACTATATGAAAATTCTTGTTTAAAACACTATAGATATATAGGATAAGGCCTGGGACTTCGGTTTATTTTTCGGGTTCGGGCCGGTTGATTCGGTTTTTCGGGTTTCGACTTGTAGAAACCAATCGGGTTTTTCCTAATTTTATTTCGGGTTCGGGTCGGGTTTCGGGTTTCATATCAAACCCGATCGGGTTTTACTTCGAGTTCGTTTCGGTTTATTTCGGATTCGTGTTTGTTTTTTTTTTTGGATTTTTTCAAAACCAAAGTAACCATTGTAATGAAAAATCGAAGAAAGTAGGGTATTTATGGTTCAGGTTCGGTTTATTCGGGTTTCGGTTTTTCGGGTTTAGACAAATAGAAACCGTTTGGGTTTTTTAAATTTATTTATCGGGTTCGGCTCGGGTTCGGTTTTTCAGGTTTGGACAAACTGAAACCGATTGGGGTTTTCAATTTTCTTTTTCAAATTCGGGTTCGGGTTTTTCGGGTCAGGTTCAGTTTTCGGTTAAAAGTCTCAGGCCTAGGATAAGGTTTCCATAGAGCCAAACAAACAAACAAATAAATATAAAATTAACTCACCAAAACTATATTTGAAAATGTATATTATTATGAAAAACTCAATTTGTCTACTAAAATACAAAAGATGATCATACACTATATGAAAATTCTTGTTTAAAACATTCTAGACGTATATGAGAAGGTTTCCATTGAGCCTAAAATCAAAAGGAACAAATAAAAATAAGATTAACTCACCAAAACAATATTTAAAAATGGGTACTATGAAAAACTCAATTCTTGACTAAAATACAAAAGATGAATACACGCTATATAAAAATTCTTGTTTAAAACATTCTAAACATAAGGTTTCAAAAAAAAAAAAAAAGGAACAAATAAAATAAGATTAACTCATCCTATCAAGCTACGGGATAAACTATCCAAAAGGGTCTAACCTCATCTATCTACGATGTCAGTAATCCCTAAGCCAATCAAACACCTATTGAATCGATTAAACTAAGATGGAGGACGATTTCCTAGTCTGGGACATTAACGACGACACGCTCAGATGAGGTTAGACCGTCACATAAAAGCATCTCTGTGCTCCTCCTCTCCTATTCCCACCTGATTTCTCAACTGCTTCCTTCTTCTTCTTCCTTTTTTTCTTTCACATACACGACTGTGATTTTTTATTTTTTTTATCGATCAATGGCGTCTCAGACCGTGAAATACTGGTTAATGGAGCATCCTAAGATCGTTAACTTCCGCTGGAGCCCTACCCAATCATACGCCTCTACTTATTTTTTCCTCTTCACAGCCGTCTCGTCCTACGTCATCGTCGCCGTCGTTCTCCACCTCCTCCTCGCAGTCCTCCTCCCAATCCGACGCCGACGCGGCCTCTCACTCGGCCCAATCCCAGCTCTGCACAGCTTAGCCATGGATTTAATCTCTGCCGTCATCTTCGTCGGAATCCTCCTCTCCGCCGCCGCAGAGATCCGCGACACGCGCTGGCTATGGCGGCGAACGCGCACCACGGCTGTCCAGTGGTTCCTCTGTTTTCCCGTAGGCAGACGCGCTTCCGGGCGCGTGTTCTTCTGGTCATACGCGTTTTACCTCTCTCGGTTCCTTCACTTGTTCTGTATCATCAAACTCGACGTGGACAAACAAAATATTCTGGTTGGTTTTTAAACTTTTTTCATTTATTGACATGGCGCTTTCACAGAGCTTCTCACATCCTAGGTGTCAGCTTCTGGAGAGGCACATGCCTTATTATTGTGTTGATTTATAGCTTATGAAAGAAATAAATAAAAGTTATATTACCGCTAAGAGATTGTTAAGGTACTTGTTTCTTGGTAATACGCCTCCCCAATCATAAACATGGTCCTTTGGTTCAACAAAATATTTATCTACGAATGGTGTTGTGTCCACGAAGAAAATATCGACGATATCTACAAATTAAGATAGAAGCAAACTAAAGGTAAATTGCACATGAGATCTATATATGAGGCTTAGTTGATATATGCAAATGCTATTTACTTTCTGATGTTAAGTTAATTACCGGAGTTGACAACGTAAGATCTTAAACAAATCCATCGACAATCCAAATCTTTTAGTATGGGGCTGAGCTGCGCATCGACATTACCTCTATAATCATGATTTCCTAATACTGGTGAGAGATTAAATAAGAGGTAAGAAAAAGTCATTATAATTGATAGATATGAAAACCAAAAAGGTAAATATAAATGATTTTATAATTTTTTTATTAATTTTATTTTTGCACAATTGAAAACAGATAGTTTACTTACCATTATACCATGGTTTTTGCAAGCTAGATGCTGTGTAAATATTGGTAAAGGAATCTTGAAACTGAGAATCATATGGACTGATTATTCCATCGTCGTAAAAGTTATCTCCAGTCGAAATGACGAAATCGATATTTAAATCCTTTCCTGTTTTTCCCATCTGAACAGGAAAGAATTATAGTCGATAATTAAGTAAAGTAAATCAGAAAAAATGTAATATAATAACTAATAAACAGAAAGCAAAGATAACGTATTCTTGTAGTTGTAGCAATAGAAGACGCAACCAAAATTAAAATGATGTGGAATCGCAACAATGGACAGCCTTAATAATGAAGACCAACAGTGTATAGTCTAATAATTCCACGTAAGTTAGTTACGTAAAGAACTTAAGATTATTATCCCCTTAACATTCTTATTTTTATGCAATTCAATAGCAAACCCATTAACACACACACACAAAGTTGGGTAAACAACAAAAGATACATGTAACTTACTTTGCCTTCACGGCTTAATTAACGTCCCCACAGTTCAGATATTGGTCAAATAGCCACGAAATTTTGGCCGTAGCTACAACTAATTCCGTAGCTATGAACGATTTTTCTTGTAGTGCCAAGGTATATGCCACAGATATTATCACTTATAAGCCTCTTACACTTAATTAGAACTATTATTTAGATATTACATTTTTTTAATAAGATCAAAATCTACATTTTTCACGCAATAGTCGGTTCATTTATTTTGATTATTATTGGTTAACGACAATGCATTCTACGTCAAGAAAACACAATACATGACACGCTTCTCTCGCTTAATTAATCAATTATAATAAACTATTATATTATTTATCTAATCATTTTCGTTTCTCTCGCAATTCTTCTCATATCAATTTTACCCATGCCAAATTACAAACAAGGAAGAAATCGATTTTTCATAAGACATATACGTAAATATGCATACGCACTTATATACATATGTGTATGTTTATGTACCTGAAGAGCTACTTGGGACTGATTATAAGCACCTCTTCTTCCCCAGTCGCCGACGACGAGAAAACTGAGTGTACCATCGGATTTTGGTGGTTGGACCAACCGTGGTAGCTCTGCCGCCGTGGAATTACTGGCTGATAATAAAATTATTAAACAGAAAACTGAAGATGAGAATTTTATGGGCTTATCCCTCAGGGTATCCATTCAGACTTTGAGAGACAAGCTAGGTGAGGGGTGATGGTGGTTTTTTGTTTTGTGGCTTTCTGTAATTATATAGGCATTAATGTAGACATGATTTTTCTTTTTAATTTATTAATATAAAGATTGTGATGTTTGTACTGAGCTGTTCTCTGGATGATTTTTTGTTTTACTTTTTTTTTGTCACCTAATAAACTTCTGTTTATTAGGTACTAGTTAATTAAGAAAATATAGGATGTAACAGTCATGACTAGCTAGCTATAACAGTTATCAAATCTTTATTATCATCATTCACCGCTTGATAGTTTCATATAAAAAAGAAGAGTTAAAATCTATCATTCTGTGAATGATAACAAAGCTAAATACAAAAAGATCACAAGGTATATATTTGTCTTAGTTCAAAAAAAAGTTATATATCTGTCTTTTTGTTTAATGTTCATCAAAACTTCATTACCTTCACCGCAAGACGCAAGTAGTCACAAGTTATATATTTGTCTCTCATCGTCAGAACTTTTCCTAATTTTTTTAATCAAAAGAATGTAATGAATTTCCCTCTACTGTTTTAAAACATTTCATACAAAAGTGCCACATCTTTTTGTAAATTAATTTTTAGAATAATATATCAGCACATAGCTTTCTTTTATTGAAGGATTTCTTATACGGCTATTGAACGCACTTCATGGTTAAAAAACTAGGACGTAGGTATATAATTAGCCATGTATTTAAAATTCAATGGACTTTAGGAGATTACGTGAAAATATTTTAGGTTTAAACACGTACGTAAACAAAAAGGAGTGGTGGAGGGGATCGGGCGTATTTGTAATACGTTCCACACATAGGTGACGTGGCGTATGCTAGCTTGGTCTATACATAAACAGTATTAGATGCATTTGAGAACAAAAATCATTAAACTTTCGATAGTTACGTGAGATCTTTTGGGATTCAAATAGTGGAAATGTCGTAACGAGAGGGTTACTAAATATTTGGATATTCCCATGGGATTTAAATAGTTATAAAAATCAAGATATCAATGTATCGGTGTTGTATCTCCACCATATGAATTGTCATACGAGCCAAGCGGAATCTTACGTCGACCCATACCATATTTTTGTTGTCAGAAGTTTCAATTATTGATCTTGTTTTCGTTCATGTGTGTGTTCTTTTTGTTATCATGATAAAAGCCAATTAGACATCAACGTAAAATAATAATCCAAAAGTCATGTGCGAGTCGATGGAAACTTCCAAAATTTCAATTATTTTTAGATCTTATTCATATGAGATACATGTATGTATACGTATATCATAATAAATAGCATCCACGTATATGATGTTGGATCTATCCGAAGATGATGATCTATTATATGAAATAAGAATGATTTTCTCCAACTTATGGCACCTATAAAAATGACACATGTATTTTTTAAAAAAATTAATCTTCCAAATTAGACTGTCCTAAAACGTTAAAGTCGTTATAGACAAATCCCGACACATTACCTTCACGGTTTTTACATGTCAACTTTTTGTCAACGATTATTTATCATTCTGAAAAATGATCATGTTTACATGTTATCTTTTTTTTTTTTTTTTGGTCGAAAGTTTACATGTTACATATCTTTTCATTCTCAAAATTACCATTTTATAAGGAACTTGTAACTCGTACGTCAATTCTTTCAAACGATTACTATAAGATTCTAGAAAGTTAACTAGTACGAAACCAAGGCGAATTGGCACAGTTAAACGTTTTGGGTATGGTTTATTCGGTATTTAAGATACTTAGTACTTTACGAGATTACTTACCTAAACCCGCATATTAATTAGGGTTTTCTGCAAATAAACTCATCACCTCACTCGTTTTTGCAACTTAACCCATCATCATTGGAAAATGCAAGTCACACCTCGCAGTCAAACCGCAATATAACCCTCATCCGTGTATTGATTTTGCAAACCGTATATAGCTGTGTATTGTCTCCAAAACTACGTCGTTTTGAATATTCAGAGAATAACAAAGAAACACAAAATGGGGGTTCGAACCGGCGACCTCTTAGATAAATACATATTTACAAAAATCACTTTGCTACCACCGTTTTTCTTGAAATAACACACATACACATATATATATATATAAACAAAACAAAAACGAAAAATCTTTTTAAAAACAAGATAATTAAAAATCTTTCAAAAATAATAATATGATGATTATTAAAGATTAATAATTATTATTATATGGATTAATATTTATGTAAAACATAAACAAGTTTTAATATTTAAATAATAAAATATTTATTTTATTATTTTTATAAATTTAAAATTAAAATTAGAGATACTATATTTTATAATATATGTTTTAGCCATATAGTATCTTTAATTTGATTTTTAATTTATAAAAAAATATTTCTAATTTAATAAAAAAGACTTGTTAATGTTTATGTGGCAAAAACATTAATCCAAAAAAAAATTAGGGGCATAAATCATAATACTAATGTTTTAGCCACATAAACATAAACAAGTTTTAATATTTAAATAACAAAATATTTATTTTATTATTTTTATAAATTTAAAATTAAAATTAAAGATACTATATTTTATAATATATGTTTTAGCCATATAGTATCTTTAATTTGATTTTAAATTTATAAAAAAACTATTTTTAATTTAATAAAAATAGACTTGTTAATGTTTATGTGGCAAAAACATTAATCCAAAAAAAATTAGGGGCATATAATTTACATAAATTTTAATCCATATAATAATTACTATTAATCTTTACTAATAATTATTATTTACATCATATTATTATTTTTGAAAGGTTTTTAATTATCTTGTTTTTAAAAAGATTTTTCGTTTTGTTTTGTTTATATAAATATGTATGTGTGTTATTACAAGAAAAACGGTGGTAGCAAAGTGGTTTTTGTAAACATGGATTTATCTAAGAGGTCGCCGGTTCGAATCTCCATTTTTTGTTTCTTTGTTTTTCTCTGAATATTCAAAACGACGTAGTTTTGGAGACAATACACAGCTATATACGGTTTGCGAAATCAATACACGGACGAAGGTTATATTGCGGTTTGACTGCGAGGTGAGGGATTGACTTGCATTTTCCATGTTAAGTTGAAAAACGAATGAAATGATGAGTTTATTTGCAGAAAACCCTATTAATTTAAGTTATACTTTACGAAATTTTCCTTTTCTTTGGTAGTGCTGATTGACACTGTTAAACGCTTCGCTAATGTTATTTACTAAATATACAGTCGTTTGAAAACAAATTAAAGAACAAAGGTGACCTCCCAAAACTATGTTTCTCATGTTTCTTACAGAAAAGAGGTCAATTCCTTCATTGCCATAAACCAGAGTATTTTAATCAATAGATGAGGAAAGAAGCAAATTGTTTGAACTCAAAATAAGGTAATTCTCTTATCCAAAGTCTTTAAACAGCAGTCCAGGACTAAAGATTAGCGTCTTCCAAATCTCTATGTTTCATAATGAAGCAGCTCTTGCAGCTTCCGGGTTTGTCTCTTTATTCGGTAAAAAAAAAAAACCCCATATTGCTGAGCAACTCTACTCCAAGTGGCTTTCACTACCTGAAACTGGTCGATCGGTAATTTTATTCCCAAGCCTCTGGTTCTTGTTTTTTTTTTCTTCCTATTTTCAGTTTGAATGCATTATGTATGCATTAATCTTTTTCACTTTGGCATCCGTTTACGCCTCTTGTTTTCGTTAGAGTATCCAGATCTGACATTGTTTTTTTTTTTCGTATTTCTATTGCAAAATTTGGATTTTTTTTTTCTTTCCAAAATCCAATTTTCGTCATTCTGTTTTATTTTTCAAGTACTAAATACACTTGGATAGATCGTGAGTATTGTAATCTATACATGATATATGGACTAGGTGTTTGTTGATTTTGTTTTTTACCCCTTGTGTAACTTAAGTGTAATGCGTATGGCATTGAAGTTCGTGGAGCTTAGAATAACAATGAAGACTGAGTCTTAATATCGTTAGGTTCATGTATTCGCTCTAGGATTAAGTTGACACTTGTTCACCGAAGTCTCTTCATAGCGTAATGCCTAATGCATCTTGACTGTTTTAATTTGTTTACTATAAATCTCCTATGCTGTACGTCAGTATATCATTGCAGTAATATTCTTTTTCCTACCGCTCCATAAGCATTCAAGGAGATTGGAAAGAGTAAAAAAACAGTAATGTAATATCCAACCTAATTTAAATTAGCAATTAAGTTTTCTAAGCATTAGAGAGTCCGTAGAGAGACAGAGAGTTTAATAATCCCGTTTACCTCTTTAACGTAGGATTAAACCCATGTGTTCATATTTACAATGTCCTTCACTATTATACCCTCTGCACCAACTAAAAGATTGTATTGTGTCATAGTAAACTACCAAATAGTATAGGTCCTATAGGATAATGTTTACTGTCTCATGATCCGTTGTCAGAGAATAGACCTACCAACTGCACATGTGCTAATCAGTGTGAAGCTAACAACTGCATATATATAGCAAAGAGGGTAAAGATTAGAGGATGATGTGCCAATAAAAAGGTAAATATAAACATAAGACCTATAGAGTTCTCCGAAAACCCTAAAAATTTAAGAAGGGACAAAGAGCACGCCAAGGTGTTACCATTGCGCTTCTTCAGTTCTTTGTCTTTTCCTCTGACTTGACCATGTTGTAACTACAAAGAGGGTCCATTTGATTACATCATGAGCTCTACGACATTCAAAACTACCGAAACCATATCATATAAACAAAATAAAGAAAGGGGACTTATGCGTGGCTGATGCGTCGAAGTCGAAGAAACCTGATTTCCATGGCCGAGAAGTTTCCTGCGTAAATTACACCTATAGCTCCAAGGAATATCAATTAAAGTGGTGACTTAAACCTACACCTATAGCTAGCCCTATATTCACATCAAGCTTTTGAGTGTGTAAGTTATATTTTTTCACATCAAGACTTCGTTTGTATCAATCTTCACAGAAAAAAAAAATATATATATATATATTTGACAATTTAGGGAGAAAAAGATGAGTTCGCCCTAAAGTCTTCTCTCCCAGGCCCGACTTACGAGGCAGCCGCCGGCAACACTAGCATGACCCTCCTCCACCGTCGTATTGCCGGTCCGTCTTCTGCCTGATGTTGCTCGCCTCCTCTGCCTCGGGTCCCCCCTGGTTCACCAGAAAAACCTTGTGCTCCTTTCCGCCAGATCCTGGTGTCACCGGCAAAATCTCACCTCACCACCTCCGTCGCGTCTCTATGGTTGTAGAGATCCCGACGAACGTAGCTCTGATCTCATCAACAGAGTCATCTGTTCGGGCTGGTCTGTTTTCTGCTCTCTCTCGCCGCCATGAGATGTCTTCGTTGCTGAATCCCCTCCACCCACCGGAGCCACCAGATCCACCCGATCCGTCGGATCGAGCCTCCCCTCCACAGCCACCGCCCTTCTACTGTGCAACTCAGAGTTCTTCAGCTGCTGCTCTATCTTTTGCACCTGCTCCTCTGGTGCTCACTTTAACGCCTCCGCGAAGCATCCCTGCTCCCCCGCCATCAACCTTTGTTCTTCGACCAAGTTGTTCTCCCCCGCAACCGTTCACCTCCACCTCTCAGTCGATAAACCTCTTTCGTTCAGTTTTGTTCACCACCAGTCCGGTGAATACCTTTTGTGCTCCCATTGTCGACCCAACCAATCTCCGGCCGTCGAGCTTCCTCCCCTCAGCCTCTGACCAGATCTTTATTATCGGCATAGTCCAAAGTCCTTTAAACCTTAATGGCTATTATTTTGATTCTAATCAGATCATGATGGATTCCCTCTACCCACCTTTGTTCCACTCAACCTTGTACCACCAGATCTTGAGTCAGATAAATTGTAAGTGTACTTACCTTAATTATCATCAGACTGTGAAAGGCTTACTCTATCCGAGCTTGTGTATGTGTTTATACTCTCTGTCGATCTTACTGATGGATGTGTATTTCATTGTTTATGGTGTGTTACCGGCTAAATTTTGGAAGTCAATCTCCTGTAGCTGGCTTGCCCGTCTATACCCACTAAACCTTCACCCATTCCCATGTATAAGTTGGACCAACCCCGATCACCCCTTGCTGAGAATAGTTAGTATGGATAGTTTGCTGTGGAATTGCAGATTTTTCTCTTGCAGGTTGTTTCGAAGCCTAGCCCCCTCCACTCGTTTGGGACCAAACCGTTCTCCTCTTGTTTCATGGCATGTGTACTGTTGCCCTTGCGTGCGGTCAGCTCTTGGATCAGAAGAGAATTTTACAGATGATTCGCTCTCTGTACTCTTTAACGGCTCAACACTAATTAGTGCATCCAATTTTATGATTGTTCACTCTGCTCTAGAGACGGTATCAATCACAGGTATTTGTTCACTATTTAGGTGCTTCATCTCCCACGGCGTCATTTCAATATTTAGGCTCTATGTTGTCGAGATACGAGGACTTCTCTACAATGTTTCCACTTTATGTATGATGATTGTTTCTATCGTTTGTTTTTATGCTCTTCGTTTGTCTTTTATAGCAGCGAACCTTGTAGTTCTATCATCCTTTGTAACCGAATTCTCCTTTAATGGAGAGTAAGCATCTGGCAAGATGAATGAGAAAGTTTGTGCAAAAATATTTGAGAATTTTGATGTCTAATCCTAAAGAAGGATCGCCAATTATACAAATATTTGTTTCTAACTTTCTATGGCCTATGGGCAATCTAGTGATCATCTGTTTAACGAATTATAACTGCAATTCTCGGATCCGATAAAACTTTAAAACGCAATTGTTCCTAAAGCCCAATATTGGTCCATGATCATTTTCAACTTGCAACTGTTTTGTTAATTGTTAGCCTGCCACTGTGTCACTGTTGTATTCAATTACGTTATCCATTTATACTTTGGTTTATAGTTAGTTATATACTATAGTTTAAAATTACCAGTTGCAGACTTACAGTCCTCTGGTTTCTTGACAGCTAGCAATAAACTTTTTATTTTATAGATTTATATTCGAAAAAGCTAATCCTACATTCCTATCCTACCTATGAATAACTTATCGTCCCAATGGTCCCCAAATATAAATGAACTTAATGTAGCGTCGTTAGCTTAACCACTAATAAGTAATAACTTTTTATGCAAATTTATCTATATTTAAGTGGTAATTATTAAGAAATACGATCAATAATGTATTTTTAACATCGAAGATATTAATAAATATCTTTAGTAGAAAAGTAATGCAATATTGGTATCTTAGATTTTTGTAGATGGGACAAAGAGTAGAGGAAAATATTTGTAATATTTGTATCTAAAGTATTTGCACTTTCAATCTAATATATACAAAAGACCAGTCGACCATATGAGGTACGGTAGGAAAAAGTTTGAAAGTTCTACCAAAATATTTATGGGCATAAAATAATCATACTTGTAAACTATTAAAAATGAGTGTATTTTCTACCGGCCAACCAATAGATTCAAGTTCTTTCACTTCTACTTTTATGCAGTGCCTGTGTAGACATTATAGATGTGATATACTAACACATAACTAATCTGTCTAAGATTTATATTTAAACGTGTATTTAATGTTCTGATTTGGTAATTATATGTAATCATAATAGTCTTAATTTTTTACACAACTTTATTTATAAGATAGAAATCATCATATCTAATTCGCAGAAAGTGCATTTAACAATCAATCAACATGAACATTAGACTGTTGAGGGACACACACAAAAAAAAAAAACCAAGTTAAACTGTCAAAATATTAGCAAGTTCAATATTCTTGTTTCCCTTATTCAATAGTTGTATTAGCGTTTGAGAATTTGAAAATATAGGAAGCTCTTCCATACTTCTGTTTGTTGCCTCTACAGAGGTTGTCTTCATCTTCCACATCTCTGCCGAAAAAATCATCTTTCGTATCTTCTATTTTCTGTCATCACACAACTCTATATAATTACCATTCATAGTATAGTTTTGGGAATACGGTTTTCAAATTGCATCCTCAAAACATATTGGAGGTGTTACCTCCTTTCCTTGGTATACCTTATTTTGAGTCCAATAGCGATCCACACATTTATTATATTTTTCACTTATCGTCATATCTTTTATGGAATTCGATTCGTAAACAAAAATTAAGCGGGTATTTTCTAACAACTTTATTTTAATGTTATCAATCATGATATTTCTCTCAGACTACTTTAATTTGGATGTTGAAAAACCGTCAGAAAATATTTCACCATTGCATCTTGATGATTTTTATTTTTTGGGTCAAAATACATCTTGCTGATTATAATATCATTATTAGTTTTTTAAAAAAAATTACCTTCTAAAAACAAAATAAAAATCTCCTAAAAAATAAGAACTCTCATACGACTGAGATATACACATATGACATATATGTTCAAATAAAAATAGGAATCTTTGACCTTAAAAGTCCACCACTTTTTAAGAGTAATCCTATAATTTTTTTTTTTTTTTTTTTTTGTTGAAATGTTAAATTTATTTGTCAACAAAAAAATAAGTTACATCACCACATTAAGTGGCTAAACACAACAATTGAAAAAGAAAACAACGTTTGATGTTTTGTAAAGAAGAATGAGGTTTTTATTCAAACAATCAAATAGAAGCAATAGTTGAGAGAGTGTTCCATCTCGTTAAGCCTTCTGCCCCATCATTCCAAGTAGAGAGCCTCATTTGAATCTCCTTTTGGATTGTGGTTGCTGTGTAGTATGCTGTGTGGTGAGGTCGTTCATTGTTTCTTCCATTTCTTTCCTTCCAGATCCAGTATACTGTTGATTGGAAGACCATACATGCTATAATTCTGTCCAGCTTAGGTAAGCGATTCCGGAGCAAAGTGTTCGTCGTCATGGTCCAGTCTGGATTGATCCTCGTCCCCAAAAGTGTAGAAGCAACAGTTGTCCAAACTGTGAAAGAGTAAGGGCAACCCATAAATAGGTGATCCCATGTTTCGTTATGTTCTCCACATAGAGAGCATGTCAAAAAGATCCCCCATGTCTTTGTTCGATCGCCCGTAGAAAGACGATTCCTGAAAGCAAGCCAAAGGATAAAAGCCTGACGGGAAGAGCATGAGGAAACCAAACCAGCTTAGTCCAGGTCAATGTCGGACTTGAAGAGTGGAGTAGATGCCATGTTCGTTTTGCCGAAAATCTAGGTTCATAGCTGTCCATTTTTTGCTTCCAACTAGCATAATCTGTACCAGCCGTAGGAGTAGGAGGACATGTACTCTCAATACGAAGTACGACCTCTCGAGCCGCAATACCTCGGAGTCGTCTGCGTGTTATATTCCAGCCATTCTCGTTGCATGCCGCAGCAACCATTTCATTTCGTTGTATCCCAAGAAGGCGTGTGCCTCGATCACCAAGAATCGCATGAAGTGGTCCAATATCCATCCAATGATCGAACCAAAAATGAGTCGATTGACCATTATTTACCTGCATTCGTATGAATGATGAAGCAATAGGTCTGAGTTTCAAAATCTTCTTCCACATCCATGAACCTCTCGTAGTTTTCTGTGGGATGTCCCAGAAAGAGTTCTGTTTCAATAGATAGTGTCGAGTCCATGCCACCCAAAGCGAGTTGAAATTTGCAAGCAACCGCCATATTAGTTTCAGAGTAAATATTTTTGCTGTATCTTCCATTCTTCTAATTCCCAGACCTCCCTCATGTTTAGGTTTTGTTACATCACACCAAGCGACCTTTGCTTTTGTTGAAGTGTTTGGATTTCCAGACCAAAGGAAAGCAGAGCACATGCTCTCAATGACCTGAAAGCAACGTTTTGGTAAGCTGAAAGCCGAGCACCAGAAGTTAGTAATACTTGCGATGACTGATTGTATCAATTGAAGCCTGCCAGCGTAAGACAAAGAGCGATTAGTCCATGAGAGGAAGCGAGAGCGAATTCTGTCAATGAGTGGTTCGTAATCCACTTTTGTCAAGCGTTTTGTCGTGAGAGGAAGGCCCAAGTATCTTATTGGTAGCTTGTCTGTTGGTAATCTGATGAGTTGAGCTGTTGCTTGTAGTTCATGCGTAGTCCTTCCAGCCATATACAGAGCTGATTTTGACATATTAATCACCAGCCCAGATTCCTCCGCAAATTCATTTAGTACCTCAGCAATACCATTAAGAGAATTCGCTGACCCGTCTGTAAACACCATTAGATCATCTGCAAAACTCAGGTGTGTTAGTTTCATATCCTTGCATCTTGGATGGAACCCAAATCGCCCATCTGAAGCCGCCTTGTTTAGCCGGTGGGATAAGACATTCATAGCAAGAACAAAAATGGGAGGAGACAGTGAGCATCCTTGGCGTAGCCCGCGTGCACTAGTGAAGAACCCATCCAGTTCACCGTTAACACATACCGAGAAAGACGCTGTAGTTATACAGCCTTTAATCCATGAGATGAACAAATCAGGTAGTTGCATAGCCAATAACATTTCAATGATGAAGCTTCATTTAATTGTATCAAAAGCTTTAGTGATGTCAAGCTTGAGTACACAGCGCGGCGCAATATTGTCTTTGTGATAGTCCTTCACTAGCTCTGTTGCTAGCAAAACATTTTCAAGAAGAAGCCTATCTTTGATGAAAGCACTTTGGTTAGGTAGGACTGCAGCCGGGAGAAGGTCCTTCAGACGTTTAGCAAGAAGCTTTGAAATTATCTTATAGATAGTATTGTTGCAAGAAATAGGCCTATAATCATGCATCATTTCAGCCTCCTGTTTTTTAGGAATCAGAACAAGGAGAGTAGCATTTATACCTCTTGGCATGAACCCGTTGATGAAGAAGGATTGAACTGCCGTTACCAGGTCTTGTCCAATAACTTCCCAAGCAGCCACAAAAAATTCTTTTGTATACCCATCAGGACCTGGTGTTTTATTTCCCGGCAAGGAAGCTATGGTCGCTAAAATCTCCGCTGCAAGGACTGGTTTTATTAGCGCAGATGCCATCTCCTCATCACAGCAGTAATCAAGCAGTGTATCTAGTTCTCTTCCAGATAGATAAGGATCTGTGTCGTCAGTATCACCCTGAAGGAAATTTTCAAAATACCTTACAGCTTCTGCTTTTATCTCTCCCTGTTTTGAGACAGTAACTCCCTCCCTTGTTAATAGTTTTTTGATTGTGTTTCTCGCCTGTCTTTGTTGAACCGCTCTGTGGAAGACAGTTGTGTTTCGGTCCCCATGTCTTAGCCATCTTATATGTGATTTCTGGAGGAAAAACTTTTCCTCGATCGCTGCGTAGTGGTTCCATTCTTCCGAAGCCCGATTTTCTGCCTGAAAAGTCTCCTCACAGGGATTTGTAAGTGCATCTTCCTGACGACTACACAGGACGTTGAAGGCAATCTGCGTGCGTTTTGTTATGTCCCCAAAGCGTTCTCTGTTTAGCGCTCGTAGCAGAGGCTTCAATGCTTTTAGCTTTTTGTGGAATCTTGTCAGTGCAGTTCTGGAGTGGAATAGAGCATCTGTCAGTTGCCAGTGCTCAGCCACCATGTCGAGAAACTGTGGAAGGTCCGCCAAGTAGTTAAAAAACTGAAAGTGTCTCCGTTTTTCATATTGTTGCGCGGCTCCGATAGTGATCAAACATCTGGAATGGTCGGATATTCCGTTTGTCTGAAACGATGCAGCAGAGTCTGGAAAAGTTGCAAACCAGTTGCTATTGACCAGGGCTCTATCCAGTTTCTTGCTTATGGGGTTTGCTTCTTGGTGGTTCCACCATGTTAAGAGAGGGCCAGTATGTCTCAGGTCAGACAAGTCGCACTCCAAGACCATATCCTGAAAATCTTTCATCCCATTCTGATCCCCCATATACTCTGATTGACGAGAACATTCAGCTGAGCCAAGAATAACATTAAAGTCTCCCACCAGAATCCAAGGAATAGTCAAAGAATCAAAATTCCTTTTTATTTGCCGGAGATCATCCCATAGCCACCTACGCTCCATCATGAAATTGGAGGCGTAAATACAGGAGCAGACGAATATTTCCCCATTATTTGTAGTGATGCCAACAGTTATTGTTTGAGAGCTTTTGTACAGTATTGTAACTGAGCAATTCGAGGACCACAGAAACCAAATTTTACCTAGCCTGTGATGCTCGTAATTAGTGATCGTATTCCATTCCGGGAAAACCCGTGCCATTATTGCTGAACTACCTTCTTCCTTTACCCTTGTTTCCAACAGACAACTAAAAGAAGGCTTAGCATTTGTCAGCCATGATCGAACCTGATTTTGTTTGCGCATATCATTGAAGCCCCTAGTATTCCACGCAAAAAAAGACGTCATGATCATCAGTTCCTCCGTGAGGAGGACTTCTTTTGTTGATTAGTGTTGCGGCCAAATTGTTGTTCTTGTTTTGTTGAAGTCGGCTTCTTCTGATTTTTCTTTTTTCTTGTTTGATGAGTCTCTTGTTTTGTTTGTAGTTTTTTGTCTACCTCTTCATCCTCCGAGGAAGATGAATTGGCATCCACATCCACATCTTCAGTATTTGGTACCGACTCCTTTATTTCTCCATCCTCTGGTTCTTCATCAGTCTCTGGTATATTGAGAAGGACAGCGAATCTTGTTGGTGACTGAGCGTCGTATGTGTTTCCTTTATATCCAATTTCTTGGCGCTTAAGGGGTGAGTTTCTTTGCTGTGTGGGTACCGTCTCCCACTGTTTTCCAGGTGTCTTCTCTGTTCTTTGTGTGTTTGGTCTCTGTTCGCTTTCGTTGCGTGTTTTTTCTGTTGTCTGTGTCTCCTCGAAAACAGGCTGAACCGTTGATGCGTGAGAAGCTGCAGCCGATTCATTTACCGGTGTATTATTTTCCTTAGTTTCCGGCTCTCCTCCTCCTTTTACCTCTTTGCATTCCGAATTTTTATGCCCCCAAGTGTTGCAAATCTGACATCTGGGGGGAAGCCACGGATAGCTCACGTCAATTAAAACCTCTTCATGTGTCGTAAGTGAGATTCTTTCCGGTAGTGTCTTCTCAACATCGACCACAACCAGGACTCTGGCAACATCAACTCTGATGCATTTCTCTGTTTTTGGATGCAACTTCTTGCCTGCACCAATGATATCACCAAGGAAAAAGAGCCCTTTTTCAGAGAAAAGGTAATCCGGTACATTCGTAAAGTCTACCCAGATAGGCAGAGCTGTTAGATCGGGCTTGAGATGTGCTGTCTTTGGACTCCATTCCTGCACCACCAAAGGAACATCTCCAATATGCCAGAAGTGCCTATCCAGGACCCTGGATCTCATGTATGAATCTTCAATTCTAAATAGAACAGCTTTGGGATTTAAGAACTGGACATCTATTCTTGTGGACTTATCAGATGACCAGATTCTATTCACCGTGGCGTGGACCTTGCCTATATGTGGCGCATCACCAATAAAATGGCCGATAATATAGTTACTCCAAAGCGGTGGAGAGTACTGGAGCAGATTCGGCGGGAGCGAAGTCGTTGCAGTACCATCGACAATCGTGACTGGGGAAACAAGCGAAGAGCTGGGCATATTCTTATCTAAGACCTCTTTGGACCAAGGATTTTTGGGGGAAGAGGATGAGGGAGGAGTTGAGGATTCCGTTGAGGCCGACGGCGCTCCCATGGCCGGAGCCAGCGGGATCTGAGATTCGGTGGAGGATACTATTGGAGGCAGACCAGAGAGGAAAATCAAAACTATGTGATTTCCAAAGAGATGTTATTGTTTATAATCCTATAATTCACTTCTAATAAATACTAGCTAGTTATTAAATTTATAAGCATGCCGTTCTTGGAATCTCGATTCTGGATTGTCAATATACGGGAATTCTTGTCTTTTATCACCGGCAAAAATTAAAGAATGTATTTAATTGGTTAGAATTAAAAAATAGAGGTTAAAGTTTATTAACGTTCCAAAAAGGGTTAACTAACTAGAATAGATTATTCATTAAAAAAATTAGAAGGTACAATTATGAGTTTATAAATCAACTACAATAGATATATTCAAAAAAAAAATTATATATCTTAATCCACTAGATGGATTTTGTCCACTTATCTCTAAACATATAAAAATTGATTAATTTTCGCTAATATTTGCAAACACAGTGCTTGTATTAAGATTTTTGTTCACTTATCACTAAATATTTAGAGATTGATCAAACAAGACCATGGCGAAGATGTTGTATTAAGATTTTTGGGAATCCTTTGATAGGTTTAGGATAATATTTTGTTAAGTTCGGGCTTATCAGGGGCTTTCAACTCAAAATCAATTGTCAATTAGTGGATTGAACTTTACTCTTTATATATTAATTCATTATTTCTCTAACTACCGATGTGAGACTTTATCTCTAACACCCCACCTCACGCTCAATCCCGTCTAGCTTGAAGCGTGGACAATTGTGGGAACAACATCTACGGGGTGGCCTAGCATCGGGTGGTTCTGATACCATGTTAAATTCGGGCTTATCATAGGTTTCTAACTCAAAATCAATTGGCAATGAGTGGATTAGCATTTACCTTTTATATATTAGTTCATTATTTTTCCAACTACAGACTTTATCTCTGACATATTTTCAGAATACAAATCTCGCCAAAAAATGCACTAACCTTTTCCAAATCTTCTAAAATGTTCTTTAGTTTTTATCTTATTTATTAAACTTTTTAGATATATTAGACTATATATAATATAATTTTAAGGATAAAACTATATCCAACTATTGATCATATTCTAACTGGTTGTTGTGTATTTTTTTTTTGACAAAACTGGTTGTTGTGTATTAAAAAAATGATTATATCCAATATCGTGCCGAACCAATATAAAACGCTTAAAAAAACGGGCGGAAAAATTAAACTCGGAAGATGAACTAAAAAGACAATATTCGTCAGTTTCTTAGACAGGCTATATTCTTATGTGCATTAACAGAATAAAAACGCCAATTATGTTCCTGTGTATCGTCTATATAGACTTAAACAGTCATATATACATGTTTATGATATATTTATGATATAATATTGTCTTCGTGGAGTCACCATCGAGGATGGTTGGATCTAATTGGACGTGTATGGGTTTTGTGGCTGCACTACTAGTTAGTGCAAGTCCCATACATCAACATTAGTTTTCGTGCAACTTGCTCCACAATAAGATCACAATGATACATTTTTTTTTATTTTTTTTGGGACCAAAATGCATTTACATTTATTTGTTCAATAGAGTAGCTTAGTTACATCCGTTGAACAAGTATTGTAGTGACAAATAGTAGTTAGCTTAATTAGTTATGCCAATCAATAACAAGAAACCACTTGATTACAAACGTAGTTCATTTTAGTTTTCTAAAAGCGGTAATTTGATATTCTTCTTCTGAAAATAAACTTAATTATATACCCTGTTTAATATAATATAAGCTGATGATAAACTTTTAACTTTTACCTTCAAACGTTTAGGTAATTTTGAAAATTTAGAATTTAAATAGTAATTTTAGAAAGAAAAAAGCATAAAAATGGGCAACTTATAAAAAAAATTAACTTCAAAAGTGATTTTTGAGAATGTTCATCAACTCGATTAATATTCTATTTCGTTTTATTTGTCGTTATTAATTTCTATAATTTTATGAAATTTTAAATATATTTTTAAGAAAATAAAATACATTCATTTCATATTCATGATAATTTGAAAAATGAATTTGTCCATACGTTATATTGATACTTATTTATCAAACCATTCATTAATTAATTAAGAATGACATCATTCGAGCCCAAAAAGCTAGATTGAGAGTTGGTAAAATGCTGATTTTGCTAAAGCATTAGTAGCAAATTTTCCGGCTCGCATAATAAAGTGAAAAGAGATAGAAGGAAGAGATTGGCTGAGTACATGAATATCAGACAATATACCCTGCAATTCCAGATTTCCTTTGATTTGAAGAGAAAAATGAGCGTTTTCGAGTCCGAATAAACTTTGAGAGACGGTGTTCCTGAAAAACTACAGAAGCTACTGCAGGCTTTAACGCTAAGATATCTGCCACGATAGCAGAAAGTGTAAAAGGTATGCTACTGATTTTCAAAGGTTTATTTTTTTTGTCTTGATTTTTTAAATTAAAAGTAGATAAAAATGTTAC
The DNA here is from genome assembly GCA_010577795.1 of Isatis tinctoria. Lineage (NCBI taxonomy): Eukaryota > Viridiplantae > Streptophyta > Magnoliopsida > Brassicales > Brassicaceae > Isatis > Isatis tinctoria. Next base: position 9,640,981 of record CM021250.1, on the reverse strand, counting down.
ACCATATAGAAGTATACAGAAATAAGAACAACTTTACAAATCGAAGAACAAATCAGACTACTAATCGAACATAAAGGATATTATCAGGATCTCGAAGCAGTTGCTTAACCCTACATAAATAAAGGAAATGACTATAATATATATATACAGGCAAGTAACTCAAATATGCATCTAGCTAATAATTAGTACATATACGGGTTACATAAATTATAGTTCTTGTTCATTTTAGGTTAGGTTAGATACTGTTGCAGCGTCATATGCTTCTATATAATGATTTCTTGTTCATACTTCATACTATACATTTTGAGGGACCGATATAAAAATTAATATAATTAAAATGATGTTATGTACGATACAAGTTACAACAGGCCACCATATTTAATACGACGAGTATTAAAAGCTAATTATATATCCCATGGCCTATTCGATTTTTTTTTTTTTCATCTCAGAGTTATTTACAAATATTCCATATCAATATTGACGTACCATTATCAGAATTTTTTCATCTGCTTTTACAAATAAATTTAAATTAATAAAATAACTACAATGCTTTATATTATTTAATTGTATTCTGAATATTTTGTAAAATCTCTAAACATTAGAAACTTTAAAATTTTATAATTTATATATAATATTAAAAATTGATATTATAAAATAAAACAATTATTTACTGTGCATAGGACGCATGTTACTTAACAAACATATTAATGCAAACTACATATCAAATTTAAAATAGAATTGCTAATCTTTCTGAAAAAAATAAGTTTTTATTTAGCGGTTCTTAACTTTTTTTTTTCTCTCGCAATTATATAAGAACATATATACAACGTAGCGGTCCACGCCTCCACGGTGATAAGACCGACCAAAACGCAACGATTTCGATTTCACTGATCTAAGAAAGTTTTGATACAACGATCAGTTTCAAAGACCAAAAAAGAATCCTATTATAGGAAAACAATATTTTTTTCACACGATATGGTGTATGATAATTCTTCTTCTGCTTTTTTGTATGTGTTATAAAAAAAGTAACAAGTTGGGCCATGTCGTCTTGTTCAAAATTAAGTAAACTAATCTGTCAAAAATATTAAATATTTAAAACATAATCGTTTTCGAAGCTTAATAGGACAACTGCGAGGAAGACAAAAAAAAAGATTGATTGGTCTAAATTTAACTAGTGTGGGATTTAAGGACGTATATAATGTAATTAATTGACGTGGTTTGATGTCTGAGCAGTCCAACAACCAGTAATAATAACTAACCAATCATCAACCTTCATTTCTTATATTTAAAAACTAGCTTAATAATATCGACTAACCAATTATTAAAATAAATATATAAACAATCATCATCCACGTCAGAATTTCACCTCTTTCTCTCCGGCTTTGCATGGCTCTTTCTTTCTCCTCATCTCCCTCCCTCTCTTATTACTGCTTCTCAAATTCCATTGCTCCTCTAATAATCTCTCTCTCTCCTCTCTCTCACTTTCTCTTGCAATGCTTGGAAGCTACAGAGAAGTGAGTAATCCGTTTTCTCAATACCTAAACTGAATAAATTGATAATCGCATGCATGCGTATTACTCGTTGTTATCATCTCTCGATCATTGATGTATAGATAAAAAAATCCTCTATATTTATAAGGTTATGTGGCCAAGACTTGTGGCCAACAAGATCCTAAGGAAGAGCGTTGGTAGCAACAACTTCGTTGCGGATTTTCCACCAGATGCTGATGAGAAACTTCTTGAAGCTTCTGGATTAGTCGAGGAACGACTTTCTTTCAACTCTAAATCCATCTTCGTCAATCAACACAAGACCACTAATCTCAACTACAAGTAACATATATATAACTTGATTCTCTTCTTCTTTTCCATTAAGAGCTTATAACGTATGCATACTTCTATATGTAAATGTTTAAGGCATCGAAATTAATGCTACGCACCGAGGAATCTTGGTCGTTCCCGGTTCCTCGTTCTCCGTGAATCTAGAACTCTAAAAATCGTATTAACAAATATATAGTTAAACGTAGATATTCTTTTTAGTGAAAGTTTAATTATGTTTTTAGGGTTTTGGTTAGTACATGGAACGTTGGTGGAATTGTGCCGGACGATGGATTCGACATGGAGGATCTCTTGGAAACACATAAAACCCCGTGTGATATATATGTTCTCGGGTAATTAATTAAGAAGCACTACAATAGCATCAAAGGAGTATACATATTTAATGATTCAATTTCTTGAAATTTTTTGAGTTAAATATATATGTATATACAGGTTTCAAGAAATTGTGCCTCTCCGCGCTTCAAATGTATTGGGATCAGATAACAACAAGGTCTCTGCGAAATGGAATTCACTGATAAGAGAGACTTTGAACAAGAGCGTGGCCACTAGTGATGATAGGGACAAGGGCATTAATGGTATTACACAAGATTTCAAGTGTATCGTAAGTAAACAGATGGTCGGTATCTTGATCACTGTTTGGGTCCGAGGGGATCTCCGGCCGTACATCCGTCACCCTAGCGTATCCTGCGTTGGATGTGGCGTTATGGGTTGCTTAGGAAACAAGGTATTACTAAATATTTTTCACTTTTTTTTTTTGTTTTACAAATCTCACTGTTATATATATATATATATATTAGGTGTTGACTGTTAATAGAATTATTTTTACGTCTGCTTTTATGTTTGTGGTTGTATGGTTATTTTAATCAGCGGTTGTGGTTGAACCTGTATATATAATTAAATATAAATACATGTTCATTTTACTTTTATATTTGTATAATCGTACATAACAAAACAAATATTTAATTAACCACACCTTATGGCTTATGCAGTTTTCCAAAATTACGAAAATCCAGAAGGTCCAGAAAATCCTTGTACACTACAAATTTCATGTTTACCAAAAATTTCTAAGAAATTATAAATGCCTAAATGGGTACCAAGTAATCTTTTTTATAACTTTTTCTTCTTATAAGAAAAAATGATTGAGGAACACTTTCTTAACTGTTAAAAATCGTCCATAAATTTAACATTTTTGCTATACTGTTTTACTGTATCTAGAATGTTTAAACGTTGTGGTACTTTTGAAACAAAGCGTGCATGTTTTTTTGTTTTTAACATCAAGTTTTTGTAGTATTTGTAATTTACGCATGCGTTTACTGTTAACAAATTGAATAAGCAAAATTCAAAACGATTTGTTTATATTTTATTATTAGGGATCAGTATCGGTTAGATTCCGGTTACACGAGACGAGCTTCTGCTTTGTGTGCAGCCATCTAGCCTCCGGTGGTCGCGATCGAGATGAAAGGCAAAGAAACTCCGATGTCACGGAGATTTTAGCGAGATCCAGTTTTCCTAGAGGCACATCTCTAGAAGATTTGCCTAAAAAAATACTGGATCACGAGTAAGTTTATATATTCTCATTAATTATATAACAATAAACATATTGAAATTTTAAAACACGTGGTAATTCACTCTTCTTGACTAATCCATATGTTTTAATTATATCTTAATGTGTTCATATTGACATAGCTGGGGAGCTGTTACTTCTTAACGTATGTGTTCATATTGACATAGCTGGGGAGCTGTTACTTCTTAACGTATGTGTTCATATTTACATAGCTGGGGTCGTTTGTAAATTAAAAATTGCCAACATGTCAGGAATTAAATGTTTATGGTCAGACCATTGCTGCACATAATACTATAGTTTAAGCAGTTGAGTGGTTAATATTAATAAGTCTTGATATCGCGGGGAAAAGGTTAGTTTGGTTACTTAGTTGTTAGAAACTACCAACTTGTAATATCTACTATCTATACCATTTAATTAACTATATGGTTTTGTTTTGTTTTTTTTGGGATCAATTAAATAGCCGAGTGATTTTTCTGGGAGATTTGAATTATAGAATATCCCTGCCTGAGGAGAAGACAAGATTATTGGTGGAACGAAAAGAATGGAACACTTTACTCGAAAATGATCAGGTAGTTACAATTATATATCAACTTCTTAGTGTAAATTTATTAATTTCATACGTTAAAGAGTTGTAAGCTCACGTTTTATTTATTTATTATGTGATTAAGCTAAGCATGGAGATCACGAACGGACAAATTTTCAGAGGTTGGCATGAAGGAAATGTCACATTTGCTCCAACGTATAAATATATTCCAAATTCAGATTTATATTATGGATGCATTGCATACAAAAAAGACGAGAAAAAACGAGCTCCTGCATGGTGAGTCTCTTATCTAACTTACATGTTATTTAGTGTATTATTATTTTTTATTTGCTTACATGCATGCATTGTAATTTTAAATAGGTGTGATCGAATAATATGGTACGGTAATGGATTGAAGCAACATGAATATACAAGAGGAGAAGTGAAGATATCTGATCATAGACCTGTCAAAGCAATCTTTACCACAGAAGTTAAAGTGTTACGATATAGTAACAAAATTCGTAATCTCTTTTTCTCAGACAGGTTTGAAGACAGAATTGATGGATATGATCAGATAGATTCGAAAGACTACTCGTGGATTTCTACCTAATTTATATAATTGGGATGAAATATCGTTAACGTTGTTCATATATATAGTACACCCAATTATAGATATAGGTTTTTACAAAAACAAAAGGCTTATAGAGTATTTTTTTTTTCTTTTTTTGGGTAGACTATAGTGCTTGTGATATGAAGATCTTTTGTGAAACACTAACTAAATATAACAATATTGGTGCACGACAAGTGAGATTTGTATGTTAAATAAGATTCATAAATTACGAAGTATGTTGGGGTTTTCCATCCATGTATTATATAAATATGTTTATGAAGTTCAACAACTATATATTCACGGTCAGAGATTAATCTACGAGTTTTGTATAACTTATTGTTGGACTCGATTGTCTTTGAAGTATGACTTTTCATGCAATAACATTGATAGTAAATGACGAAGTTGTAAACCGTGATGAATTATCAAATTTATTAGTGATACAAAAACCGAAATTTATCACCAACCAAAAAAAAAGTGGTGATATATAGAATACAATATTGCTAAATTGGTAACTTGTTCCAACGTCAGAAATCTATCAACCGTTGCTAATTGTTAATAATATTTCGAAAAGTTTATGAGTTGAAAATCCGGGATTTCATTGTTAACCAATAAAAAATGTACGTATGGGATTACAAGCAAAGCAAAGTATAAAAATATTTATACTTTTTCTTAAACAAAAAAAAAGAATTATACGTATTTATGTGTATGATAAATGGCGCGACTATGGATGAATGGACAGGCCATATGGTTGTATTTGGCGTTATGTGTAGTGGAGCAAGAACAATTGGGAATTTTTATAATAATATGAGGTCAACAAAACAAATCTTATTTATTTGATAATTTTCTTAAAATAAAGAGATATGGTTCGGTTTAATTATAATGGCAAGTGGTATTAGTAAATGCATATGGGTTGTTGTCGTTTGTATTCCAACATTATAGTTGTTGAAATAGGATAATATCAAGTTATGAATATTGACTGAGTTTTATATTATATAAATGAGAAAAATACAAATATAAAAATATCTCGGAGTACAATTATTCGAAGAATCTTAGAATTGAAAAGAACGTCCTGATAACTTCCACATCTAACTTATTCTCCGGCAAAAAAATGTGTAAGCAGAGAAGCTTATTCGGAGTACACAGAGTTATTATTCGAAATCGGTCTACATATGTCATTATCAATAAAGAAATCAATCTTTTTCTAAACTGTTTTGGAAAATATAAAATGAAAAAAAATAAAAAATAAAAATGAAAGAAAAACGTCTAATTACCAATAAATACAAAATGCAGTCAATGAATCCCGTACTTGCGAAGTTGCGATTATCCAAATGAAAATCGTACATCAGAGTATCAGACTGCATGATAATGGGCCAAGGCCCACATCCTAGGTTCTTGCTGAGATATTCAATTACACAGAAAAAGGAATAACAGACTATTTTGGGCTTTCGGTAATCTAAGACGTTAAAAAAATCCATCAAGAACTCTAAAATCGAGGAGAGGTGTCTAGTTGTCTACCGACGCTGACACCAAACATTATAAACTTAAGTTTCCGAGCCAAAATAATAATGTTCATTTATCGGCCCTTTTTAACTAATAATACTTGTGGTTTTGTGGTTAAATACATGAGAAAATTATTAAATGTACTGAATTTGAATATTTTCATCCTCCAAACTATTTAAAATTTTATAATATATTAATTAATGGCCCAAAAACATTTCGGTTTCCAGCCCTCATATTTACAGGACCGGTACTGTGGTCTACAGTGATCGGTCATCTGAGACTAAAGGTTGGTTGAGTTCCTGATTCAGTTGGTCCATTTCTCTTTGTCTCATCTGCTTCTTCTTTTCTTCCTATTGCAACCTTGGCTTCTCTGAACAGTAAGGCTTCAGAGAGATCAGAACAAGTGTGTTTTGTGGGCCCTACTTTGACCGTCAAAATACATCACACACCACAAGTTTGGTTGAAATTTCGCACACGACATTACGTACGTACCATACCATCGTAATTAGAAGTACCAAATTAATTAAACATGCATATGAATTGCAGCACCAAATAGATATTATATCTGTCTATATACTGTATACAATAAAATACCGAACACAATGTTAATCTGGTAAACTATTTAGTATATGTTTCTAGTTTATTAGTTTATTTAGTTATCAAAATTTTACTAATACGATTACAAAACAACCTTAAAATAAAAAGAAAGTTAGAAATCGTGTTGGAGCAAAAAAATTGAAGAAACACTATGAATTTGTGTCTTCGTTAGCCAATAAGGCATCAACCAACATGCATCAAAATCTTTTTTCTTTTACTATTTTTTAGAAGATGACCTACGTAACTATTTGTGTAATAATTTACCTTATTCAATCTTGTATAACTTTAACATTATAACTTCTAAATTTATCATAGCTCTACATAAATTTATTATTGATCATAGATATGATGACATATATAGAACAAACTGTAATAATATAAACCTTAAAATTGCATAGTTAAGTAAATATTTTAATCAGTCTATTTATATTTATGTATTAATTTTAGAAAACATTTAACGATTATTTTGGGAAATTAAAGAATCACCGATAACTTAGCCTCAAGACCAGGAAAAAAGAGCTCTTGAAATTATTAATAGAAAATCTCATTTCTTATATAAACAAAGTTTTGTAAGGAAAAAAAAAGACAAAAAAACAAAAAAACAGAAAAAACTAATATAAAATTATTTTGTAATTAAATTTTCAGAAGACAACATGATAAATACTGGATGGAAAGGAATTGCTGTATGTTGCCTCTTAACACTTTTGGTTTTAGCCAATGTTTTCGTCATTGGAGTCGACTCGGCTAAACCTCCTCCTCTTGGTGACCGTAAAAACACCACATCGGCGTTCAACGGCGATTATTGGTGATGATGAGGGTTGTTTGTGCATGGAGTATGGTGAATTCAATATGCAATGGTGATAGACTATTTCTGATACTTTTTCGCCTCCTCTATTCAATCAATTCTTCAAATCCTTTTAACTTGTTGAACTATCTTTATCTTAAAAAAATCTATGTATTTCCATGAATTATGTATATAATAATGTATATAATAACACTGTCCATTTTGAATAAAGTTGGATATCCTTACACCTTTCACAAACAGCTCAATTAATGATAACAAATATATAATACAAAACATCTCATTATCAATAAAAATTGATTTTTTCACAAAAAAATATAAAAATGAAAAGAAAATGTCGCTCTACCAATAAATACAAAATGGAATAAATCAATATTTGTTTTTCCTTCACTAATCCACACATTGGGCTACTTTATAATGGGCCAAGGCCCCCCATCTCAGATTCTTAAGAAAAAAAAAAAAAAAAACAATAACAAGCTTTTTCGGGATTTCGAGTTTCGGCGCCATTAAGACGTTCAGAAAAAATTCAATCGAGAGCTCTAAAATCAGGAAGAGATGTCTACAGAGATCGCTCATCTGCGACGGAGGTTGGTCGAGTTCCTGATTCAATGCACTACCGTAAGTTAAATCTTCTTCTCCATCGATATCTACTAGGTTTCACTTTGTCTCTCCTCATTTTGATTTTTGTTTTCCTATTCTGAATCTGGTTTTGGGGGATGAAAGAAACTCGAACTTCCTCCGATCGTTAAATACTCATCACTATCGCTCTTCTTCGATCGATTTCGTCCTTCGGTAGTCAGGTATTGCGATTTTTTATTTTCTCGGATGTTTCCCGATTTGAGTTTCGATTGATGTTTAGGGTCTAATGAAGAGATCGGTAAAAGAATCTTAGGTCTAAGTGTTCGTTGCCTTTGCTTCTGATGTGATTAGTTTCGTTTGAGATACATTATATTTGGATTAGATTAGGTTTGCTTCTGAGAATTGATGAATTAAACGATGTTTGTAATTATTTGACTGCCTTATTGATGCTTATAGACTACCTTTTCTGCATTTAGTATCAAAAATCTTTTCTGATGGATTTTACAGTATGGGGAATTTATAGGCGTCATGTCTTGTTTGTGATCCTTCCTTGGTTCTTAGGTTTTTACAGAAGAAGAAAGCAGAGCATTGGTTATTGAGACCATTGACAGAAAGCAATTTGCAGCTATTTGTGTTAGTCTCCATATGGATCTCGTGCAAGGTGTGTGTCTGTCTACTTCTTTACTTTTGCTACTGTTTCTTTTTTTTTTCTGTGTTGTTCTCTTCTATGTACAGAGAACTGAATTGTTGCTTCTGCAGATGCACTGTTCCCGAGGTTTATCGGTTCAAAGTCTGAAATCCTTGGGTGATATGGTGATTACAGAGCAGCTCTTCACGGTTCGTGATTTCTTGGAAGCAGTAAGCTAATACTCTTGAGGAATCTTAAAATTGTGACTGAGATTTGTTGGATGATTTAACTTTTTTTGTTTGTAATGAGTTATGAGGTTCTTCTGCAGGAACTAGTTTTCCTGAAGGTAACTATTGTACACTTGGGGATATTGTTTACGATATAGAAGCTCACTGGACCTTATTGTCTGTCTTCCTCATTTAACATGAGAAGCAGGTTATGAAATTTGAGATTGGCACTTTAAATATAGCTTATACACTGCTCGAAGACCTTTTCGTTCAGTTCAAGTGAGTTGTTTCTTCCGTGAAAGTATCTAACTTCCTTAATCTCTTACTTAAAACTAAACAAAAATTGTGCTAATTCATGTTCTTAGTATCTAATTCTTAAACCATATTATCTTACACTAGAGAAGTTGCAAAGGTTGGAGAACTTTTGAACTTTGAAGCATGTATGGATATGATGGATCTTCTTTACGAGGAGGAAACATCAGTTCTTTATCATTCTTCGACATCTTTGGCTGCTTCCATTTTGGTTACTTAATTTCTCTCTTTATTCCTTAATTGGTGAAATTGTGCCCATGAATAAACATCAAAGAAATGAAATTGTCTTCTTCTCTTGACCACAGGTCTCTTCTTACATAATAACCGTGCCTAAACAGCAGTGGGAGTTCCCGGTTCTCCCATGGGGTAAGCATTCATCTTTCTGCTATTTCCACCAAACGCATTTTTGATTCACATTTATCGATGAGTGATTTTATATCAATCAAGTCATAGGATATTGAACTAGTTAGAAACTGGTTATAGCATATAGGATCACTAAGGCCCAGATGTTCACCTTTTTGACCACTCTGCATTTCAACATCATGCAAAAGAAGAATACGTTGTTGTTCCCACTGCAAGTCTTCTTCATCTTTCCCTTTAGACCCGGACATTGTATGATGTTCCTCAACAATAGTTATAATTATGATTATGAGCCATCAAGGTTGACTTACCGAGCTTTGACCACCGGCCATATACGGTTTACAGACCAATAAATCTTTGTGGTCCTTCAACTTTTGCGAAACCTAACATATCTCCGGTCCGGGCCACTCAAATATTGTACCGGACCGTATAGATATAGAGACAGTAATAGTAGAAGTCACTAGTCAATCGTCAGCATTTCCTTTTTCCCATTGAAAAACCAAACCTCATTTTCATGGAGTTATAGCTGTAATACACTCACACACAAGAGAAAGAAAGAAGAAAAGTCTAGTTTTTTAATTTATTTTATAGGGTCCCTCTCCAAAATGTATTCTTCTTCATTTATGGAGTCTACACTAGATTATCTGGGAATTTTTTTCTCAATATACCCTTTTTCAGTTTTCACATTTCATGGTAACAAACAAGATTTCTTTCAACAATACCAAATTCTAGAAGAGATGATTTATGTCTTAATCTTTCACCTACTCTTTTTTTTTTATATATACACATGTGCATGTAGATAGATCCATGTGGCCTGAGTCTTTACTATAAAGTTAAAATTGTTAGCCTATCTATTTTTAGGGACCATTGTAGAAACTAGAAAGAAGCAGAGTGAGGTTTCTAAGGTTAGGAGAGGGTAGGCACTAGACATAGTTTTATTCTGCTTCTGTGTTACATGACTCTGTTATATTTATGGATGTGATGGCTATAATAGATAAGACAATAAAAATTTAAGACTTGGAGGCAATGGTGATCTAACTCTTATGAGTAGGGATATATAATTTGTCATTCACTAACACTATAGGTCCCTACTTCAGCCTAGCATTTTTTCATTTTAAGTTAATTACAATCTATTTGCATTAAGGTGTAACCTTTTCAAAAATCAAGTACTTTTGAAATTCTGCAAAAGAAAAAATTGCATTTGAGTTTATAAGTCGGTGTTAGGAAAAGTGTGCTTTAGTTTTTGGAATATCGATTCAAAAATATCATTTTCATAACAAAATTTTTAAGAAGTTTTTCAATTCCGTAATGCCCCTCTAAAAGGGTGTTTAATTGCGTAATAACTCTTTCATTTTTTGTCCCGATTATTATTTATGGTTCTTGCTTAAAGCCCGATCCCTTGTTTGGTTTCTGAAGGGTACATAATATAACCAAAATTGTACCAAAGATGTTTGTTGAGTTATGACTTATTAGTAGTTTCCAAGGAGTCTCTTTAGAAATATTTTTATATGATTATGAATTTGTTTTTTTGGCAGTTAAAATGGTGACAAATAAAGAAGAAATGGAGGTGGTGGAGCTTGTTGGATACATACTTTCCCATGTCCTTTACTCTCACCCTTCCTAACACCTTAAACCCTACAGGTACACGCATCTCTAGTTCCTTCTTATCTGCTTCTTTTGTTAACTACATTAAATTTTAAAATAATGTGTGTATATATGAAGATATAAGGACATGTAGGGTCTATACATACACACACATTATTATACACACATCATATAGGCATTCCCCTACTTCCAAAATATAGTTTTCTTATACAGATCGTTACAAAATTCCACTCACGTTTTCGGCCAAAATTTTGTTATTTCATATTGTGGAGTAGTAGAACTGTAAACAAATGATTAATCGGAATAAAACTGAATGAAAAAAAAAAAGAAGATGGAATAAGATAACGCAACTTGAATTACTAATCAAAACAAAAATAAAATAATTTTGTAATAGTCAGACATAATTAAAACTATATGATAGTGTTCCTGGCTTAAAAACTAGGATCATATGTTAAAAGGCATATGATCCGTGTATTTTGTAACGTTTTATGAAAATAATAATATAAATATACGGTAGATCGATCGTTATACATACTACATGTGTATCTATGCTTCGCAAGGCAATGATGGTTGCGAACTTGCGATGCGACATACCAGGCATGTGAGTTACTACATGACTACATGCACTTCAATCCATCTAAAATAATTTATTTTCACCTGCATAAATGTGCTAATTTATTATAACTCCTAAAGGATACTGGTACTTTTAACTCTGAATATTTGTCCTTATTGTACCACATTAGGTTTTGTCTTTTACAAATATCTTCGAATAATTAGTCTCACCATATGTAAATATCTTCGAATAATTAGTCTCACCATATGTAACTGTTTAATCTCACAACATAAAGACAAATAACTAATAATGACAAAAGAAAAAACACAAAAATTGTGAAAATAAAGGGAGAGAGAAGTGATTTCACTTGGCACGTATAGAGTTTTGTTTGCAAGCTTTCTCAAGAGGAATTCTTACACCACAGTAATATGACTATGACGCAAATGTGAGCTGTGTGCTATCTAACTTTTGATTAAAATAACTATTTGACCTTTCCAATTTGGAGAGTTTTTGAATTTAGTGTTAATCTGATTTTCAAACAACCAATAATTCAGGATCGTTGAGTTGTGAATCGGGTGTGCCACATTGATTATCATATCCAACCACTAGATAAGTATATGATTAGATAGAATGATTAGACGCTTTATCTTATTGGCATCCTAAGGGGTTTAGCACATTATTATAGTGATTTGATACCCCTTTTTACAGTGTTAAATCTCCATAATTTTGTTAGGATAAATAGTTCTTTTTGCTTCTGTTTCATGGTAATTATCATGTATAATGAATCATGTGGTTAACTAATTGACTACATTTCTTTCTGTAACGAGAACCTTTAAAAGTGATAATGTTTCTTCATAATCGTATGACGACTGTATCCAGCACGACGTTGACTTTTTATATTAAGTCTCTCACACATGCGGTATTAAATTGGGCGATACAGAACAAAAAAAACAAATGTTTTCGTAAAGATTGGGGTTTTCGGTTTATTTTCTTATGAACTATGTCTCTCCTGTTTATTCATACACGAACCATGCTAAAAACTTGAATTTAATACATGATCTACTAAAATAGTCGTTTTGGTAAAAACAACAATTTGTTTTTGATGGGAATCGAACCGTGCACTAGTTGATGGAAAGTGAAGGCCTTACACCACTAGGCTATTGGACTTTTTGACAATTTTAATACATTACAATCATATTTAACGTGTGTTTTACGTGATTAAATATCATAACTAATTAGAAAAATAAATATAAAACAAAATAATTTATCCACTTTTTGTATTTTCCAACAAATCATATTCTCATACCATATATAATTTAAGAATTCAACAGAGAACAATTTTTTTTTTTCAATTTTATTGAAGAACTCAAAAGAGAACTCTTATTTCCTAATTGAATTTGATAAATTATTTTATTATTCTTTCTTTTTTTAGAAGACAAGAGAAATTTTTTTATTTTTATTTTTATTTTTTTATTAATTATTTTTCTTAATCAGGTAAAACACACAATAAATATGATTGTAATGTATTAAAATTGTCAAAAGGTCCAATAGGCTAGTGGGGTGAGGCCTTCACTTTCTATCAACTGGTCCATGGTTCGATTCCCATCAAAAACATATTGTTGTTTTTACCAAAACGACATCGGTTTGGTCTGATTAATTACAAAAAAAAAACTTAAACCGAACCAAATCTTTCATCCCGATAAACCGATTTTATAATTGCGGTTATATTGAAATTGACCATATTTTAGTAGATCATGTATTAAATTCAAGTTTTTAGTTAGTTCATGTAGTTTTTAGCATGATTTAATAATTCGTGTATGAATAAACAGGAGATACATAGTTCATAGGGGAATATGCCGAAAACCCTAAAATTGTTAATTTACGTGTTTCTGCCTTTTTTTATCAACTAGTCAAGAATGTATTATTGTCTATCGGGAGACATATATGCTAACTACTCTCCAATGGTTATTAAATATCCTTTTGAAATTTAGTTACACTAATGCGAAGGAATGATATGCATGGCCGTATTAAAGATCTTATAAACCCACCCAAAGTTGAACTGATTGTACTTGTCTTTTTCTGCGCAACCACCTTAAATGTTTAATCTCTTTTTTTCTTTTTTTCATTTTATGTTAGGAGTTTCTGTGCCATCCTTATTTTAATTTAAGAAAATATTAGCATAATATTTTATAAACCATACATAAATATATATACTCTATAAAAAGTCATTAAGTTACTAAATACTCTAAAAAAAAGTGTTAGCAAAGTCGTATGGCAGTTCCCAAAAACTTTTTTGGTTAGAAAGTTAGAACTATGTTCAATTATGTGTTATCTGAAATTTCAATTTTAGTATTTACTACTGCATATGTAAGTAGTATATTCTAAGCATAAATGGCTGCAAAAAAAACAAGACTACTTGTCGAGTATGTATGCTAAAATGACACCAATAATTTTTTTAAAAATGACACCAATAATTTAAGAAATGATCAAAGTTGATTTTGTTCTCTTTTTCAAAAAAAAAGTTGATCTTCTTCTGTATAAGTATATTTGGTAAAAGATCTAATATAAATATATAATGATATGCAGCTTGATTAGTTGGTATGGAGAGCAATAATAATGTTTGGATGGGAATGGAATACTAACAAAAGTTGCTGATTAAAATTCTAAAAAGAGACTTCTACTTTCCTGATGAAACTGGTGGAGGAGAAGAGCGGCAATGACCACCCTTTTGATTAGACCAAATTAGCATCTTTCTTGTTATCAAGGGGGTGCGTATAGTATCATTATCGTCTTTAATTAAACTGAGTTCATACACCATTAACAATAAAGACTTGCCTTCCTCATTTATAGTAGTAGTATATTTTTCTTCTCATGATAATTGTTTGGTTATTATAAGGTTAACGCAAATACTCTAGATAGTAACAGTTTTTCTCTCAGGACATTATTTATGACGCCCATATATAATTACTACAACCAATTAACAAAAGCTATCTGGAGTATGTACTATAGTATTTAGTTTTGAATATAATGCGCAAAATTCCAAGTATGGAAGAGACAATAACTACATATGTAAATATAATTTTTCATGCACCGTTTATTTGTTTAAATCGGTTTGGACGTCTGTTAAATATTTTTCTAATGATTTTTCGTATAGAAAATGACAAAAATATTAAATAGATATTACATTAGTACTTTTATATTAACCAAGTAAAACAAATAATACTGACACAAATCTCTGACTAATTAGTTAGGTGGTAGACCCTATCTAATACTGTTTTCTAAACAAATTTTTAAACATTGCTTTTATGCATAGTTATATAATTTCGTCTACCTTCGTTTGACATCACATTGTCTACCTACTTTGCCAAAGGAATTAGCTACCCGAATTTCTTATAAATGTTATATTCGTTAAAAATCATATGTAGAAAACATATTCAGTACAGCATATTTTAACAGAAAACAAAATTTTATCGTGAAGTTTACACTTCACCGTCAAAGCACAGCTACTTATGTCAGTGACTCTCTTCCATCACCACTACATGACAAGAAATGAACTCCCACTCTCGTAACTATCGTGACTACCACTCTTCAGTTTTAACTGGAGTATATCCTCCACGCGCTATTATATGGTCACGCGCTTATCGTCTCGCACACTCTTACGCACCGTACCCGTCGTCGGTCTTTTCGCCAAATTTAACGTATTTTTCCGTGAAAGAGAATAATATAGTAATAAATATAACGTTATAAATAAATTGTAATCGAATAATATAATACTGTAAATTCGATTAAAAAGAAGGTCATTATTGTTTTGTTTTAACTCTACTCTGTTGCTACCTGTTCTTTCTCTCTCTGTTCATTCCCTTTTTTAGCCTAAATCAGCAAATTATTATCTTTGTTCTCTACTTTGCTTCTGTGTGTTGGTTTTTCTTTCTTCTGCGAAGTAATGAGTGCTTTGCATAGTTAATAATGTTTGTCTCTTCTTGAAGCTTCAGATCTGATTCTTGTTTCTGCAAAGTAATTGTGTTCTGTTTTTTTTTTTTTTTTTTTTTTTTCTCAATTGTGAATACTTATCTTTGTGAAACCAAAAAAGCTGTTTGCTTGCTTCAAGAATCTAATTTTAAAGTTTGAGGAGTAATTAAGAGTGAAAAAATGCTGCAAGTTGGAAGTTCCAATGCCCTCTTTTTCCGTACGAACACTACTTGTAATAATCTTCTCCGAGAGCTTCAGGTTTGTTCTTCTTCCTCTTTTTTTTTTGCTTTAATTTTTATTTTATAGGGAAATTTATGTTTCCTTGATGATGACGGTTTTTGGAAAAATGTCACTATTTGTTTTACTTTCAAGGGTTACAGGATGATTCTTCTGGTCATAGAGACAATTTAACTGAATTAATCTTTTGTTTTCATCATCTTTTGGTCTCTAGGTCAAAGGGGTTCCTGTAAGTTTTGACTAAACATGCCTCTTTGTTTCTTTAATTTTAGTCACTAACCCGGTTTTCTCTGAATTTCTGGAAATTTCTTTACTTTTTTTTTGTCTACATGTAACTGTTGATGTGCCAAACTTTCTCTGTTAGTTGTATAGAGGCTAATTCATGAGTTAAAATTGCTTCTTCTTTTTTGGTGTTCGAAACAGCAAATATGGGTTGAAATTGGTGAGAGTGAGGCTGAGAAAGACAGGATGCTGATGGAACTGGAGAAGGAATGTCTTCAAATCTATCAAAGAAAAGTTGACGAGGCTGCAAATTCTAAGGCACGGCTTCATCAGTCTGTTGCAGCTATAGAAGCTGAAGTTGCTTCTCTAATGGCTGCTCTTGGAGTGTTAAACATCAATTCACCGGTATGAGCTATCTTCATCATATATTTAGATTGTATGTTTTACCTTCAAACCACAGCTCATTCTTATTGATCTTTCAAAATTTGTGTGTTTTCTCTCGTTTTAATGCTCAGATTAAGCAAGACAAAGGTTCAAAATCTTTGAAAGAAAAGCTTGCAGCTGTGACCCCTCTAGTTGAGGACTTGAGAATTCAAAAAGAGGAGAGAATGAAGCAGTTTTCTGACATAAAGGCTCAAATTGAGAAGATTAGCGGGGAAATCTCAGGATATAGTGATCATCTCAACAAGGGCATGATCAGTTCCTTAACTCTCGAAGAACAAGACTTAACTCTGAGGAAACTTAACGAGTATCAAACACATCTCCGCACGCTTCAAAAGGAAAAGGTGAAGCTTTTATTCGTAACACCAATGAACAAGAAACCTCCATCAAGTTTCTTACAAACCTGCTTACGTTCTTTTCATGCAGTCTGATCGCCTCAACAAAGTCTTGGGTTATGTCAACGAGGTGCACACGCTTTGCGGTGTTCTAGGAGTTGACTTTAGTCAAACGGTTTGCGAGGTTCATCCGAGCTTGCATAGGACAGACAGCGAGCAATCTACAAACATTAGTGATAGCACATTGGAGGGACTAGACAACATGATCCAAAAGCTAAAAGCCGAAAGAAGAACTCGATTTCAAAAGGTAAGCTTCTACATACATGCATGTTTGCACGATATTATTCTTCTTCTATTTCATTATCTATATTGATTTTGTCATTTTTGAGTTTCTAATCATACTTCCAAATGTGCAGCTGAAAGATGTAGTGGCTTCGCTTTTCGAGCTATGGAATCTAATGGACACACCACAAGAAGAGAGAACTAAATTTGGAAGAGTTACATATGTTGTAAGGTCACCTGAATCTACTATCACTGAGCCAGGCATCCTCTCCGCCGAGACAATTGAACAGGTTTTGTAGGATCACTTCTATTATTCCACATTCATATCTTTGATCTCATCTCAGTTCTGATCTTTTTGTTTTGTCCTTTTACAATAGGTGTCTGCGGAAGTGGACTGTCTAAGTAAACTGAAAGCTAGCAAAATGAAGGAACTTGTGATGAAACGAAGGTCAGAGCTAGAGGATCTTTGCAGACTAACTCACATTCAACCTGATACAAGCACTTCAGCTGAGAAATCAAGCGCATTAATAGATTCTGGTAAAAAGTGATTGAGCTTTTGGTTTTGAATAGGTGGTGATATACTTGCCGATTCCTTTTGTTTAAGCCAAGCTTTTCCTTGTAATCTTCAGGATTAGTGGACCCTTCAGAGCTTCTTGCAAACATCGAAATGCAAATAAACAAGATTAAGGACGAAGCACAGAGCCGAAAAGATATCATGGACAGAATTGACCGTTGGCTCTCCGCATGTGAAGAGGAGAACTGGTTGGAACAATATAATCTGGTATGAGAAACTTAAAACTTGAACACACAAAAAGAAAAAAACGGCTTCTTTGCAGGATTTATTTTAAAGAGTCTTTATTTGGTTTCAGGATGAGAACCGTTATAGCGCTGGAAGAGGTGGACATGTAAACCTCAAGCGTGCAGAACGAGCCAGGGTCACAATCAATAAGATCCCCGGTACTTTTCCACCATTCGTATCTTATGGAAATGAATAAAATCAACTAGAGAACCTTATCTTATTCCTTTGTTTGTTGTTTTTTTTTCTGCAGCAATGGTTGACAACCTTATCAAGAAAACGCTAGTTTGGGAAGACGAAACGCACAAGTCATTTCTATATGATGGTGTAAGTCAACACTATTTGCCAGAGAGACATTAACATAGCTAAAGCCTTCCCTCTAATTCTTGTCACTACTTTCGATAGGTTCGATTGGTTGACATACTAGAAGACTATAAACTGACAAGGAAACAACAGGAAGAGGAAAAGAAAAGATACCGGGTTTGTCAAAAATAAGACACTCTCTTACAACTCTCGTAGATTTTCAAAATCGCTTTCCCGTTAGAAACAAGTTGTACATCCTTGTGCAGGACCAAAAGAAGAGGCAGGATCTCCTACTAACCCAAAGGGAATCCATATATGGATCAAAACCGAGTCCAAGAAGAAGCAGCAGCTTCAGAAAGCCCAATGGTTTCAACATTAGCAATGGGAATGGTTCAGTGCCTCCCACGCCTCGCAGGAGCTCGGTCGGGACAACAACTCCTGACCTTCTTCTGACCCCAAGATCTTACTCGGGTCATCATCGCCAAAACGGGTATTTCAAAGAAGTTAGGAGACTCAGTTCTACTCCCTTAAACTATGTGGCCATGCAAAAGGAAGATACAGTTTCTACTACCTACACATCCATTTATAGCTCTGAGCCAGACTCACCTCTCCAAGGTTGATTTTGACTCTCTTTTCGCACTGGTAAGAGAAAATATCAGAATCAACATACTCTTATTACAACTAGTACTGGTTTTTGTTTGTTTGTTTGTTCTTGACTTCTTGTGGTGATTTTTCAACTTTGTTTATGCAGAGATTGATGTTAGAAGTTGGATATCTGTGGTTCAGGACTTGTGAAGTAATCTTAATAATGATGTTATCGTAAAGAAGAAGGCAGTGATGAAGATGCAGACTTGTGAATACAGAAGGTGACTTGACTTTTTAGGAGATATGGAGAGACATGAGTATAAAATAAAACTGAATCTGTTATTCCTTTTAATCTTTCAGTGAGGAATACTATTTTTTGCCGTGTGAAAGTGTGTATGGTCTTTGTTGTGTGTACGTATTTGTGTATATAAAATATACGTATTTGTTGTGAGATGTGAAGCTGTGTTTTTGTGGTTTTAGTAGTTCTTTTCATACTGAATCATTGCTTTTTTGAATTTTTGGACATCACAAATCGGTTGGATTGCAAGTAATTTGGTTGTTTGAATTTCTCTCTTAATATTCTCACCAATAAATATTATTTCCATTTTGTGATTTGTATAGATATTAATTGGACTAAAGAACAATTAATTTTATCACAAACCGATTTGATCAAATTCTTGAAAACAAACAAGTCCTCTTATGTACTTCTATGTATACACTTTATCAAACAACACTCATTCAACACTACTTTTGTAACACAGAATTGATAAACTAAGTTCATCACATTTTCCATAAACTAGCCTTTGTTGAACCATAAACTGTTGTCTAGTACACGAATGGGTGTCAACAAAATATGGACGTGGCAAAAACAAATGGCCCATATCGGCCCATATTTATTTGGACGTAACTAAGTAAAGCGCACTTTAAGCCCATATTTGGACTAATCACATTTAGATTGGAAAATGTTCGGCCCGTCAAGCCCAAATTTAACATTCGGCACATGCACGAAAATGGAAATGATAACAGTCTATATAAGCTGTGAACAGCACCTAACCGGACCGGTTGTCACCGAATAATAATATAACAAGTATACCGAAACTTTGGTACTACATAACGACGATCTACGTTTAAACCCAACAGAAACTAAACTTAATCGCCGGCGAAAAAAGAAACTCCACGATTCTCCACCGTGAGACACAACTGAAACATCCGAATCCGATCGATTAAGACCTCAACAGTGAGTGTTGGATTTTTCACGGCTCGAACTCGTGAACTTGTTGAAGAACTCGGTAGATTGTGACATTGGGTCTTCGAGATGTGGTTTCGTCCTCATGAGTCGATGTCGAAATCAAAGATCTCGTGAAGAAATTCTTGTTTCCTTCGACGAACGAGTTGTGTCTCTTCCTTACGTTACGGACATGACGTGGCGGTGGATAAACCGGAGTATCGCAGCTCGCTCTGTGTTTAACCCAGCCCGGTTTGGTTTTCTCCGTTGAATTCTTCACAATAAAAAAAAAATGAATTCCATCATTAACAGAGAAACTTGGTGTTTTTTCATTTCAAACTTCAAACCAAACTTACGTGGATGAGAGAAGATGAGATTGGCACGGGACATTTAACCGGACGATCTTCTTCTTCCGGTTCAACCGGATGCTCAACCGGACAAAACTCGACGTCGAGTTGGTTATTCTCTTCATCGTATTCCATCAACACTGTCTCCTCCACGCTTCCTGTTTTGCCCTAACGAAATCAAAGAAAACAAGAGAAAAATTAAAGCAAAAAGGTTTTCTTTTGCAATTTACACTAATAACGTGTCAAAATTCGTAAAATGAATGAGATCAAAAGGTTTGCCTGATAATAAGAAAGTAAAGAAAGCTTTGATTAAGCGAAAGAAAGAAAAAAAAACTCACTGAGGGATCGAAGTCCATGAGCTTTGTGAAGATGGAGGAGATGAGAGAGAGGAATGTGAATGCGAGAGGGTTTGTGTGTTTAAAAGGATAAAAACAACAAAAAGAGAAAGTTTGGAGGTGAAAAATAAATTAATAAAAGTTGGTCTCGCATGAAAAGGAGGGATTTTTTAACCCCACAGTAAAAAAAGATGTGAGGCAGAAAAAGATTCCTTAACCCCCCACTATTTTTCTTTGCTTTTTTTAGGTCCATTTTCATATAAATTCAAATGGTGTATGGGAAAATAAAACCTTTTTATAGATTCTTGTAATACTAGCAATCGTTGCCAAACTCACACAACATGAAATGTGTAAATGAGTGTATAATTATTTTTATCAAATTTAAAACAAAATAAATGAAGTGTAAACCCAATAATGTTTATAAAGTTACTAGATGACAGACATTGAAAATATTTGTCAAGTGACAATCACAAAGTTTATCCAGAGAGTTAATTAACATTTTATATATGTTTCTGCTTCTGCATATCAAAACTAGCTGATGTATAGTTCTGTACTTCTGTGTATTTATTGAATTGTATCACTATTGTTTTTTCAGGGTCTAAAAAGGATTCAAAGAACTACTATATATTATATACACTTTCCCGCTTTTAACAAAAGGAGATGCTATCTTTCTTTGAAAATCCGAACAATCTTTCGCTTTGTTTCATGTCTTACTTTTTTTTTTTCTTCTTCTTTCCCTTTTAGGGTTTGAAGAAGATTGGTGATGTAGAGAAAGCTATCGCTTGTATTCCGTTAAATTACGAACTTTATTACTTGCCAGCAACAAATAACTAAAGCCGGCCGTTAAGGGGAAAGCATAAGGTCGACCACTTTACTTTACTCAACAAGCCGTTTTTTGTATGGACATAGAAAAGCAATCTTACTATAAATACACAACTCCAGTGTATGTAAATGACGATATATATACGGTAAAGTATTAGCGTATTATAAATTTATAATCACCCTTGTAATTATAATTGAAAAAAGTACTCCGTAGAGAAATTCGTTGAAGTTATAATGATTTTGATTTTGTCAAACAGAACAATTTTTTATGTATACAATTTTATACGCTAAGGACACGTCGTTATTTGTATAACTGCGAGCATAGTAACAGTGAACTTCATATTTATGTAATTCACCGAAAATTCATTTTTATATCTACACAATATTTATAGCAAGTTAGCAACATGTGAATTAGCATCACAAGGAGTCAAAAATTGTTGTATCGTTTAATATATGTATCCGAATTTAAATGTGTTTAAAAGTAGGATCTGCTCTGTGCAACTTTTAATCTGATAAGAACACAACAGATCAAATAATTTATGTGTTACATTCTTGTGTTCTCGTTCAAGTTACAGCCATTACATCTATTTATGCAACAAGATCATATATATATATCTCTATTCCTAAATACAAAAGTTCTCAATAATTTACACAATGAGGAAATATAATTGTTTGACATCAAAATAAAATATGATCTTGTTGCAACTGCACCAGTGGAGAAGATTTAAGGATTTGACATCAAAATAAAATGTTACTCTCATTTCAGCTCATCTTTCACGAATCAAGTGAAAAAAAGAAATATAAAACCTAAAAAATAGAGTAATATGTATAATATATATATACACCAAAATAAAGGTGGAATGAGTAAAATGTACCAACTCTAAAAATGCGTTTTCCTCTTACTTCTGCTAAATTAATTTTAGCTCTTTTACCATCCAAGGCCTATGAGAAACATGATTCCATCAACGAAAACTCCTACGTCATCCCTATGCTCACTTTTCTGGTTAAGAAGATTCTATTTAAAAAAAAAAAAATTTATTGAGGAGTCTCTCAAAATGCTGACGTGGAGCGAGATGTTATCGTTCATTTCGACACGTGGTGGACTCTCATTTGGAGACGTGACGTGAGACGTCTCCCCATCCAACGGTAGTCGGTCGGTGGAATGAAAACCGTAGACTGGCCGTGGGCGTGGAGAGCTTGTGGGACCCAGGTGAAGTATAGTTTTGTAGTAACGTTGGTTTGATTTAAACCTTCCCAAATCTCACTAAACAAATTATTTTCTTCTTAATTAATTGTTCTTAGCCTTCTTCCTTAACTTTCTATATATATACAGATTGTTTTCAAAACGGAGATATTACGATCTTTCTTTCTCAAGTAATTTGCCAACGAGAGAGAGTGACGATTGTGCCAATTTCTTGGAAATCAAACAAAGGAAAACAGAGTCTATGGAAGAGAGTGCGTCCTCCAAACCCATCTCTTTCGGCCGCTACGTTGCTTTCTACGCTATACTACTGTATTATGTTGCGTTTTGTTCAGTTTTCACCATCCACTTCGTCCGTCCATTCACTCTCCGTGTCTTGCACATTGCCTGGCTCGTTTTTGTCGACAAGCGATGGAACGTGCTCGCTTCTCTTCTATGTTTCGCCGCTTTTGTCCGCTACATCTTCTCCAAGAGCAACAAACAGAACTCCACTGAGGTCGAAGATGACCTCGTTGATCTCCCATTTCCATCATCATCATCATCTATTGCTTTTCAGCTGCCGTCGTATCCGCCATTGTCTCTTCCTTCTTCTTTGGTATTGCCACCGCCGTCTCCACGCTCTTCTTTCACGTCTCCGCCTTCATCTTTGTCGTCTCCTTGGTCTTCTCCACAGTCGTCTCCGCGTTCTGGTTTTCTGTCGTCCCTGTCTTCGCCGCCGCCTCCTCCGCCGTTTGTAATGATGCCTTGGAAATTCAGTGTCAGTCTTAGCTCTGCTGAAGATTCCGGTGATAGCGACATAGATACTAAAGCTGAAAAGTTTATAGCCCAATTCAGAAGTCGACTCAACTCTGAATCTGAGTTACATAATATCTTATGATAAGATTCTTATCAGTGTCGTGCCCTCAGGATATGTTCTAACTATCAAGTCTAATTTACCACACATTGTTTGCAATACAAATACCAATTCGTATTCGGATGTTTTAACACACGTACACGTCAACCGTTGTGGATGTAACTCTGTAAGCACCATTCAGCTGTTACAAAAATGAATTGGGAAAAAGTATAGTTCTCTTATTCGATACTGATTTGGTGCATGGTTTGTTTACAGTTTTAATATAGACCAAGCTCTAATTGCTACTGCCAAAATACTACAAAGATATAATGAAAATGTCCATGTTTGACCATAAAACATCAAGAGAACCGGCTTGGTAAACATTGTGTATACGACAAAACTGCTCTGCACTTGATACGTGAATTGAATTTGAGCTCACCGGACAAGATCATGTCCCTAAGCGTGTAACAATCTATCGCTGCTCATGAAAAACAGTGTTGTCTGAAAGATAGACAGCAGACTTTGTTATTACAAAATAGATTAGTTCACAATGGGCATGTCACAAAGCGGTTTATAGTATAGACACAAGGATCTATAAGTCGTTTACTGGCATCATTTCGTGAGTTTCACATTCACTTCTAATATGATGTTTATTTGGTTAAAAATGAGATAGAAGAAACAAAACAGAGCAAAAACAGAGCGTCACACACATGAATTTACGAGTTCCAATGTCCGTGTGACATTCTACATGTCGGTGGGAATTATTTATTCGGAAATCTGCTAGAATCAGTGTTCATGAGTCTTTGCAAAGTTCTAGATCTCAAGCTCTCTCTTTCTCTCTCTCTCCAACGCTCTAACAAAGTCGCAATACTTGTTCTCGAGAGTAGAGGCATGCATACAGGTTCCGAGGCACTCATTCGTACGCAGGAGCAATGCGGCTTGAATATCTGTTAAAACTGTGAACGGATCGATTTGGATGCGAAGCTGTAACTTTATATTGAATGGAAAACCAATTTGTATGCAATCACACTGCACAAAGAAAACTAAAATAACACTGTTTATGTTTTTTTTTTTTCTATATGTTTGTTTAAATTGGTTATATGTTTTCTTGAACTTTAAACTTTCATAGAAGGACACTTAATTTTCTGTTAAAAAAGCAAAATTCAGTTTTCATATAATTTTGTTTGTTTATTTAGAGACTCGTAGCTTATTGTCAAAAAAAAAAATCAGAACTTTTAAATTTCAAAAAGTATAAAAAACTGTCTTCTCCGAACCGCTGTTAAGTCATAGAACTCGTAGTTATAACAGAATGAACGTAACAAAACAAAACAAAAAGAAAACAAATTGTCATGAGAAAACAAAAAATTCAAAGAACCTTGTTGAGAAACAGAGAACAAAAAAAAATCCGAGAAAATGAAGACATGGAGACACGCCACCGGAGCTATAAAGGACAGAGTCAGTCTTATCGCGGCGGCGGATGATAAATTCACGGCGGAGATTATCAAAACGACGAGACACAACGATCGCTCAACGGATATCGAAAACGTTCGATACATCTACAAATACATACAGTGCAACCCCTCGAGCTTCAAGCCAATCTTGCGCGCCATCTCATTGCGCGTGGAAAACACGCGAAGCTGGACGGTGGCTTTGAAAAGTTTGATGCTGATCCACAGCTTGTTCCTCGCCGGACACCCGACCGTCGACTCGATCGGACGGTTACCATTCGATCTTTCAAGTTTTGGAAAAACTAAATCCCGGTTTAGCAGAACCGGTCGGTTCAGCATCTTCGTTCGCGCCTATTTTGAGTTTCTCGACAGAAGATCCGTTCTCTTCTTCAACGATCGGAACCGTAACAGCGACGTCAAGATCCGACCCGAGATCATCGTTGACATGCAACGAACCGTTGACTCGTTGATGAGAATCAAACCGATCGGTGCAACGATGGAGACGCCTCTCGTCGTCGAAGCTATGGGGTATGTGACCGGCGAGATTTTGGAGGTTCACGGTCAGATCTGCCGTGGAATCGCCGGTTTCGTGTCGGAGTTTCAGTCGGATCAGAGGAAATCGGAGAAGGAACTTGCGGTGAAGATCGTCGCGAAATCTTTGTCGCAGGGAGAACAGCTCTTCAAGTATTTCGAATTCTGCAGAGGTTTCGGCGTCGCGAACGATCGAGAGATCCCCGATTTCTTACGAGTTTCCGAGTCCGCCGCGTTGTTGCTCGATAAGCTTATCCACAACTCCCCGGAATCGTCAGATCGGACGGCGAAATTAACGGCGGTGGAAACGGTGGAGTCCATTAGCTTCTAATGACGTAATTAGTAAGTAATCATTTTGGTATATATCATATGTTCATGCTGCGTGTATGTGTGTACACTCGCTAAAAGATGAACGAACAATAATGTTTTTTAAATGCAAACGAAAATATAAATGTCTTCACCTCTTAATTAAAAAAAAATTAGATAACATCTGTTACAGGCTTAAAGCTTACAAGTCAGTAAATAAAATAAAAACAGACAACATTTTAGACCTAAAGATGAATCAAATAGCTGCGGAAGAAGAAGAAGAAGAAAAACAAAACAAAAAGACCAAATGTTCCTAGAGGTTTTCTTGACGAACTCTTCAGACAAACAAACAGAAGACTAAGAATCCCTCAAAATGTATGAATTAAGATATGATCAAACCCTAAAACGAAGAAGTTACCTTGAAGAAGAAGAAGAAGAACAACAACAATAAGTTTTTCTTTTTTGGTTTTTTTTTTGTGTGTATATACACGATCGACGAACTTATCTGATCGTGACGAACTTATTGGTTCCATGTCTAGCCCAATGAGTCTTCAAATCAATGGCGTTCCCAAAACTATAACCTTCACTTGCTAATTTCTCAAGAACCTTCTTAAACGCTCCTTGGCTCATCTTCCTACCCGAAATCCTCGCACCGCGTCGCTTAGTACTCATCGGTAAAGGATACATGGAAATGTTGGTCGTGCAGCAAGCGGATTGCCACCCGCCGCAGCCCCAACGGTAACACTGTTGAGGAGCTCCGGTACAAGTGCAAACCGGTACAGGTAAACCAGAAATATCCATACTCACACCGTTGATCACAACATCAACACTCTTCTTAGCCGGTTTCACCCGTTGCTGTTGCTGAACATTAGTAACATCTCTCTCCTCTTTCGGTTTCCGCAGCTTCTTAGCCTTTGGTGTTGTGGTGCCACTTTTCGTCTTCCTCTTCTTATTAGGCTGGATGGTCTCATCTTCAGGAGGAGGAGGAGGCGGAACAGAGTTTTCCTCAAACCGGGATGAATTAACCGCCGGTTGATGCATCATCTGCATCGAATTCGAAGCGGATGTTTCGGACAGGACATTGTTGTAGTTTGGTGGTAACATGTTGAAGAACTTGTTGTCCTTGGGTTGGTTAATCCAGCTATAGTTCATGGGGATTGAGGTCTCGTGGTCTCGCGTGTGATACGAACCGTTCGAACCGATCATTAGATTCGATTCACGTCCAGGTAAGAACGGTTTAGTGTTCCGGTCAATGGTAGACATTAGCTGCAGACCAAGACTGCCTTTAAATGTAGCAGCCGCTGGTTCATAGTATCCCCAATTGCGAAATCCATCATCATCCATGTGCGAATGAGTAACTACAAAACAATGCCATTCAAAAAAGACACAATTTTTTATATCAAAACCAATCCTTCAACACAATAACAGAACTGTTAAGATCCAAGAACAATGATAAGCAATCGAATCCTTCAACACAAAAGTTTCTAAATTTTGTCGAGAGAATCCGATTCCACGAGATTCTGTTATTCCCTATGAAATCACCACGAGATCTATCCATTCTTTTTTCTCAGATCTAGTAACAGAGGGAAATGAAAGCACAGATCTTTGAGACCCAGAAACGAAAACTAGGGTTTGATTGATATGAATCGCAGCGAAATCGAACATGTTTGAACATTTCCTTCCGAAACCCACATGCAGATTCACTTATGGGGTCTCTAGATCTGACAAAACCAGAACCAGATCTAAAGAAACAGGGCATAAAGCATGGATCTTTCACAGCCAAAAATAAAAAGATACTCAGATCTCAAGCCAATCATCATGAATATCTTAACAAACATATTTGATGATAACATCGCGTGGAGAACGGAAATGGAAAGTCGGTACAGTACAAAAGGACCCAATATAATTTCAAAAAAAATTAAGAGAGAGAGAGGGAGACATAGATTTATGAGAGAGAAATCTTACATGGGTTTGGTCTAAACGGCTCTTTAAGGAATTTTTGACCTCCTGAGAGAGAGAGAGGGGGGGGGGAAGAGAGAGGAGAGAGAAACCTGAGAGAGATTGGGAAAGAGAAAGAAGAGAGAGGAAAGAGAAATCGAAAACCTAAGAGAAAATTTGAGAGATGAGAGAGGAGAGAGAAGGTAAAGATCTCCCAGTTTCTTTTTTGTTTGTAAGATAGAGAAGAGAGAGAGTTCTAAAAATGACAATTTTAAATATAAAATCTTCTAAAAACTAAAGGGCTTTTTTAAAAAATTGTGAAGAGTAATTATCTTTGGTCATTTGTAGGGCACAAAAATTAGGGAAAAGCCATGTGAGAGAAGAAGAAGACAAAGACAAAATCAAAGCCCACTTCTTCTCCTTATCCTTTCCATTGTGTACTAGTTATTATTAAATAATAATAAAATATGTATATGTATATCTGTCAAACTTAAAAGAGTGAAAACATTGGCAAAAAACAAAAAAAGAGTGAAAACATTGGCAAAAAACAAAAAAAGAGTGAAAACATTAGGGAACATGATTGTGTAAACCAAAACCTTTGAAGGCAACCCAAACACCCAACACATGTACATAAATTTAAGAAACTAAAAGTTACACAAGTTACTATAAGTTGATTTTATTCTCATTTTGTAACCAATTTGTACAGTAGCTAAGATATGTTTTAAATCCACAACAGTAGGTAAACTATGTTTTAAAATTCATCAACTTTGAATTATGTGTACTAATTCTTTTTAGCATCGTGCATGCTAGAATATATTTTCTGTAGAACTGCGAAGATTATAAACTAGCGTTTTTTGATCCAAATATACTGTTCCATAAATTAAGCAGGCCCATATACCAACCAATTTATCACATTGAGGCCCAAACTTTCAGTTATCATAATTTAAATTTGAAAATACGTCCAGTGGACAGATATTTATGGCCCAACACTCCTTCCATAAAATAAAAACCACTTATTAACAATATATTTTTGCTCACTGGAAATATATATTTTTATCTTAATTCAATTTTTTTTTAAAAATACATTTGTACTACAGATTGTGTAAGCTTTTCAGAATTTATGGATGTATGCCAAACTTGAGGATGAAGGCATGAGACCAAAATATCCGAATAAAATGAGTAATGATGAATTGGGAATGTTCTTTTCCATATAAATAATAAAATTGCTTTTATATAATTATTAGAAAAAATTATATGTATATATAACTGAAGATAAGAAGAAAAGATAAAAGAGAATCAAAGAGAGGAGTTGGGGGAGATGATGGCATTTCTTTGCTTTGTAAATTTGGTGCATGTGACTTGATCCCTCTTTCCAACTCAAAAATCTCATATTCATATTTAGTGTTCTTATTTTATTCATTCTTTTATTGTCTTTTCAGTTTATTACGGTTTTTCAAATTCCTTTTATAATTATTATAGTAATGTTAAAATATCTTAAGTAATATACGTTAATATCCGAAAGCCAAGTTTAAGAGTGAGACAGTCTTTCAGCATATGTGACTGGAGCATTCAAACATTGTCCCAATTAAAACAAAATGCTAAAAAGGTCGATTATGTAAAAAATTATGGCTTCTATATTTCTAATAACAGACGTTAATTTAACACACCATATATATCTTTTAATAGAAAAATTTGAATATATAAGAAGACGCTCTGGAAAGAGCTATAATGTTTTTTAATATCTTATTTCAATTTCAATATCTGATTTTCTATATAATTTTGATTAATGTCATCCTTTTTATGTCTTTCTAAGTCCATGCAGGTTTTATGAACTTTTGATATTTTTTATATAATTAACTAAAGTAATTTATTAGTTATTATTTACTTCTGCCTAAATGAATAATTTTATTTAGTCACCCAAATCGATCTCTAATATGTCTATAACTTGTATATTGTTTTGTTTCTAGAACTCTCATTCGTAAAAACAACAACAAAATATTCCATCTGAATAGTTGTTTAGGACGGCGAAATTCACGATGCTTTTATTTCCCAACCCATCTCTCTTTTCCAAAATTCCAATTCCATGTTCCAGGAAATATGAGACTAGTATGCATTACTACAGTTGAGCCAAAAAAAAAGAAGTATCGCATTACTATTATGCTTTTAGGGAGAAAAAAATCAATGGTTGGAGTGAAGCAAGTGGTTAAGTGAGATTAATCTCATCTTAGGAAATGATTACAAACACGATCTCGTTTCTTTCCTTTACAGAAAGCTGGATCACCGTAACACTCTCACATCTAATACCGTTTTGTTTTGCCTTTCAGCCCATTTGGAACAAGTTCAAGGCAACTGACAAAAACATGAAGCATGTATTATTATTTTTTAAATCAACAGAGTCATGAGCAAATTTATCATACCAGTACCACACTAAGGTTGAAATCCCTGCTATACATTTTTCGAAAGAATATTTAATTTTGATGGATATATTGGTTTTTAGGTGGAATTATAAGAACCTATCATCACAAAAGATTCATGTAAACTCGTCCATAATATATTATTATCAGTTTGAAATCGCAAGACTAAATTTAAAACTATTAGGTCACTATTTAATTTTTTCTTTTTCTTTTTGTGTGTAAATTGGAATTTTTTTTGTAACTTTATATAGCACATGCGGGTTAAGTGATAAAATAGATACATGTTATTAAGGTGTTGCTATAATACATTTCACAATTTATTAAAATGAGAAAATCATATATATATATCCCAAATAAATATATCCCAAATAAATAATATTTACTTTTTAAACACTCGAAAAAGACAAAAAATATATGTGAAATATAAAACCTGATAAATTTATTATTATAAGTATTAAATTAAAATTTTTGAAAAATTTAAAAATTTTAAATAGTTCATACATTTTTAGCAAATTTTACAAACTTCAAAAATAAATTTTAATTCATTGTTTTTAAAAAAAAAATCATTGGTTTTGATATTAATGTTTCTATGATTGAGGAACTTAGATTATAACAACGATTAATTTTGGCAGCTTGAGTTTTAAATGTATATCTATAATTTCATTATGTTTCCTAGTAAAATACTTTTTCCCCCTCATTTTAGATCTGTTAATGAAACCTGGCTAAGGAATGACTCTGAAGAAATGCAAAAGCCTAAAGAAACGACAGTGGAGGGTGGAGGGAAAAAGGTCACG
Organism: Isatis tinctoria; assembly: GCA_010577795.1. Lineage (NCBI taxonomy): Eukaryota > Viridiplantae > Streptophyta > Magnoliopsida > Brassicales > Brassicaceae > Isatis > Isatis tinctoria. The sequence continues at coordinate 9,609,923 of CM021250.1, read as the reverse complement.
TGAGTAAGACGTAAGGTCACGTGCGGGTCGAATAGTTTTATTGTTTTTTAATATACTTTCTTAAATCGGGATCTCGTAGAGTTTATATTGGTTGTGTCCTTTATAATTACTAGGTTTTTCACCCACGCTACGCGTGGAGATTTTATAATATTTTTTATATAAGAAACATTAATAATATTTGTTGAAACATTATTTTTATATTCATAATACTATAAAATAATATATTTAGTCACTAAATTTACATATTATCGATAAATCAGCTATTTATATAATTTTTTTATTTAACATATTTGTCACTTGAATTATTTTTGATAAACAACTTATAGTTTGTTTTCCGTATATTTAATAATACTCTAATTTATATTTATTAATTATATATTTTACATCATATATTTGTCAATAATTTATTTATAATAAAGAACTTATATCTTTTTGTATATTTAACAATATTTTAATTCATATTTACTAATTATGTATTTTACATCATATAAACTATTTTTATGTTCTAGTGATTTGAAAAATGAATTCTAATGTTTTTCTCTAGCATCAATAGTTTTTGTGAATAATTCATTATCTTATATTATAAGTTATTTTTCTACGTATATATTTCATTTTATAAATAATTGAATATTAGATTCGAATCACACATGTTAACCTTTCAAATCTATTTAGAAGTACACAAGTGTCATTTTAAAAATATTTTTTTTCTAATTATATATTTGTTAAAAAACTACCAAAAGAAATATAGTTTTATACCTACATCAAAATCTATATAATTCTCAATATTTAACTAATTTTATTGCCTAAAAGTTTTTCAATAAAATTTTAAAATATTTTTACAAAACCGAAATATGTTTTTTTTTAAATATAATAATGCAATTTAATATTTTATATTTTTAGAATTTCTGATGTTTAGATAAGTGATATTTAAATTTTGCTATGGAATATTAAATTTATAGAAATTTTAAATTTACAGAATAAATTCAATCATTTCGACAAACTAAATACAAACACTCTACAACATGGTCTACTAATTTATTTTATATCATATCATATTTGTATCTCATAAGCTCTAAAGGAATTTTTTTTCTTCAAAAAATCGATCAAATCGCTTAATAAATATCATAAACTCATGTATTATTTATTTGGTTGAGTAGCTCTAAATTCTAATATTAAAATTATCATTAGTTTACTCTATTCAACTTATAATATTCGTCATTACATTTGTTTGTTTCACAGTTAATTACAATATTGCATAATCTATTATATAAAATTATTAAAAATTAATAAAAGCATTTAACATACATATTTTTTAATATAATCATATCCATTATATTCAAATACTAAAAAGTTAAAATATATGAATAAATTAAAACTCTAAAAATATACAAAATATAATTAACTTAAGATGATAATTTGGAATGTTTAATTAATTATTTCAAAGCTAATATAAACAATTTTAAAACTATATAATGACAATTATATTAGTATAATATTTAATTGGCTAATTTAATCAGCTTAAAAGGTATATATTTTCAATCTTATTAGTATAACCAAAAAATAATCATCTTCAGAAAGCTATTATTATTATGTTTGATCTATATTTTTTGTCACCAATATTTATTTTAAGTTATATATAGTGAATTATATAATTGATAATTATATTAAATTATCAAATATTCGTAATATAATATTAGGTTAACTTTTTATTAATAAAAGTTTATAGATATGTTTCTTACTTTATCTATTTGTTTTTAATATTCTTATATCTAGTCTTTTATTAAATTTATTATAAGTTTTTTTTGTCACCATTGTAGATTATATATAGTTAATTATAAAAATGAGATAATTATTTTAAATTAAAAAGTTTCCTAATATAATATTAAGTTGATTTTTTTTATTTAATAGAACTTTATAGATAATTTCCTTATCTTATATTTTCAATTAGGAAGTTTCTTAATCTAATATCAAGTTGACTTTTTGTTTAATATAAATTTATAGATAATTTCCTTATCTTGTGTATTTTTATTAACAATACAATTAAAAATTTTAGAAAATTTCTTAAACTTTAAATGTTGATGTGGAATGATACTATTGGTTGTTTTATAATTTTAATCCTATGTGGACACTCTTAGAGCACTATAGCTTCAACTTTTATATATTAATAGATACTTTCACATTTACTCTTGGCTTGAATTATTTTGTTACGCATGTATTTTGATTTATCGTTTGTCTTTTACTATATATCTTTTAATTCTCTTAATATTTTTCCCTTAACTGTATGGGCAGTAGTACATCCAATACATAAGCCAAATAGAAAAAATAATAGTTTGTCTACATTATTGAAACTTATAGAATTTGGTATTTTATGCAATTATGCAATTATATCCTTGGATTATTCACAAGAACCATATACCTTTTTTCTCTCATTTGTTTCCAAGTGTAATTCGAAAAGAATCTTAACATGTAGTCATGTAGTTGTGGACCAACCTTAGAAAAATGATGACATAACATTTCATATATAGTTAACAATGACAAATTTTCTAAAATTGTCTATATATTATTGGATTGCTTTAACAATAATGGAACGCAAAGATGTATTAGTGATGTATAATCACACTATTTATAGGACTTGAGAGTGACAGTCAAAAGTTAATTAATCACACTATTAATATGTTAACCTAGTTATTTAATTGTTTCTTACATCATCCAAAGGTGAGCGCCATATATATGAATATAATAATTTCGCTCATAATTTGCAAATAAGATAGTTAGACAGACCTTATGATATTTGATCATCTTAAATACGAATTTAGATCGAAATAGAAAAGCCGCTAAGTTACTGCGTCAACCATTAATGGAGATATTATAAATTCCACACAACGATCTAGTTTGGTGATGAAAAGTATATATTGTCGAAATTGTTTCTTTCATATATCAGGTAAAATACGTGTAGATAATAGCAAAAATATATTAAAAATGTTTTTAAAATGGTATTTATGAAGGTTCAAGAAAATCAGACAAATTCATCAATCAGACAAGATATGGGTCCAAGCCAAAATCCATATATCCAACATACTCTAAGAAACAAAGTCTAAAATATAAATACAAAATAACAAAAAGAAAATTCTAAATGTAAATCTAAATAAAAACATCACTCACTCTCTCTATCTCTCTCCAAGAGTGTATGTATGTATAGATTGTATGTAGTGATGGAACAGTGCAATGAGCTTTATAAGCAGAGGCAATATAGGCATCAAAGCCCCTCTAACTTGCTCTAAACTCTCGAGTGTATGAGAGAGAAAGTTCAATGATTCCAAATTGCAAAGAGAGAGAGCTAGAGAGAGAAAAGAGAGAGACCCAAGAAAAAGCTTTCATCATAGTATAACATAAGAGAACTTTGAAGAGTCTATGAGAAAAAGTTTTGAAAAGCTTTTGTTGCAGAAAGCTTAAAAGAACTTTTCTCCCCCTATATCTCTCTCTTTATTACTCCCTCCTCTTCTTTGTAAAGCTGAACCTCCCACTATCTACAAAATTTCTTCTTATTCTTGTTTTTTTTTGTCTCTGTGTCTTGTTGTTTCATCAAATCAATCTATAGAAATCCAAATACAATAAAGTAAAAAAAGAGAGAAGAAAAAGTAGTGATTGACGAGAACAGATCAAGGAGCAGTAGTGATGTTGGATGCTGCTGCTTCCAACAAGAACACTAGTAACACATGTTGTGTGGTTTCTTCTTCTTCTTCTGAACTTTTCCTCTCTTCTTCAGAAAATGGGGTCACCACCACAAACACATCCACTCAGAAGAGGAAAAGAAGACCTGCAGGTACACCAGGTAATAATAAATCCCCACTACTGGAAATTTAATTCTAAAGTTTCAGTCTTTTTTTTTTTTATGTTTTTACTACCTTATGACCAATTTCAACTCATCTCTTGTTATTACCGAGTTTCCCTAGTTTTCTCTAATTAAATACCCTTTAAAAACCACACCTTCTTGTTAATGTTTAATCAGTGACATGTTTTTTATAGGTTTTATTTTAAAGTTTCATTATGTTTTCCTTATTACCAAATTCAAGTTTATGGTGGTATTAATGGGCTGCCCTTGTTTTCTCTTAAACCCCATATTGAAAAATCTCAACTTTTTTTTTTTTTTTTAAAAGTAAAAAGTAAAAAAGATCTCAACTTTATTGATGTTACTCGAAATTAAAGACATGTGTTTTGATGGGGTTTTGCTTTATCCTCTTCAGATCCAGATGCAGAAGTTGTGTCTCTATCACCTAGAACTCTTCTTGAGTCAGATAGATACATATGTGAGATCTGTAACCAAGGGTTTCAAAGAGATCAAAATCTCCAGATGCATCGAAGACGTCACAAGGTTCCATGGAAGCTTCTGAAGAGAGACAACAACATAGAGGTGAAGAAACGAGTCTATGTTTGCCCTGAACCTACTTGTCTTCACCATGATCCTTGCCATGCTCTTGGAGATCTCGTCGGAATCAAAAAACATTTCAGACGAAAACACAGTAACCATAAGCAGTGGGTTTGTGAGAGATGCTCTAAAGGTTATGCTGTTCAATCAGATTACAAAGCTCATCTCAAAACGTGTGGCACTAGAGGCCATTCTTGTGACTGTGGTCGCGTCTTCTCCAGGTTTAACTTCTTGTTCTTCTCACCATAATTGGATTTTTAGTCAGAAAAGATTCCAACTTTTTTTTTTTGTGAATTTTGGACTGATTTTATCAATTATTGGTAAAATACTATTATTCATGAAAGATGCAAACTTTTGGACGGATTTGATAAATTACAAATGAATAAAAAAATTGCTTAATATACATGTAATTTGACTCTGTTTGTTTTGTATATTTAGGAGATCATATGTACTTACAAAATAAAATTACAGGTCATAAATAGAAAACTGCTCAAACGACCCAAAACAAAGATTGATAATTATAGTATTTGTTTGATTTGACCATCCCTCACGATTATTACTAATTCTGTGTATTGATATATGTATGCACCATTTCTCTTTGACTATTTTGTTGGTTTTTTGACATAAAAGGAAACTTAATTAATTGTTGACCAGGAAACAAAAAAAGAAACTTAATTAATTCGATTAATGACATTGACCCCGATCTCTATATAAATTACATAATTTTTAGGCTTTTTGGTGGACCTAAACTCATGCTAATATAGTGGAGTATATTACAATATTATGAGTCCTAAGTTATTTCATAGGCTTAAATGGAGACACTTAATATTAAATTATAAGTTTACCAGTATAATAATCACTTTGACAGTTCATAACCTATATCATATGAAATCATTTAATTGATAGGTTTCTTTTTTTTCTTTTTAGGGTGGAGAGTTTTATTGAACATCAAGATAACTGCTCCGTACGGAAGGTTCACCGTGAACGGCCGCCACCGCCACAAACCACTGTCACGGCCTGCTCCTCGAGAACCGCCTCAACCGCAAGCACTCCATCTAGCGAAACGAATTACGGCGGTGCGGTTGCGGTTGCTACTACTCTACCTCTAGAAGGACATCCAATTCATACGAGAAACTCTTCTTTAACACCTTCAGTTCTTACCAACTCATCAAATCTCAACCTTGAGCTCCAGCTTCTTCCATTGACGCCGAATCAAAACCCTAATCAAGAAAACCAACAACACCAAGTTAAAGAACCATCTCATCGTCATCATCATCATAATCATGGCCACGAAACTACAAACTTAAACCTCTCAATTGCTCCATCATCATCATATCATCATTACAACAACTTTGATCGCATAAAAGAAATAATGGCGGGTGAACAGATCATGAAGATAGCGATGAAGGAGAAAGCTTACGCGGAGGAAGCTAAAAGAGAAGCGAAGAGGCAACGAGAGATAGCGGAAAATGAGTTTGTGAATGCGAAGAAGATAAGGCAACAAGCACAAGCTGAGCTTGAGAGAGCTAAGCATTTGAAGGAACAATCTATGAAGAAGATAAGCTCAACGATTATGCAAGTAACTTGTCAAACTTGTAAAGGACAGTTTCAAGCGGTCACGGTTCCGGCGGCGGCTGCGGCGGACGAAACATCTCTTGTTGTGAGTTACATGTCGTCAGCGAATACCGACGGAGAAGGATCATAGAATTTGAAAAGGGTTTTATAATAAAAATAATTTTATCCGATATTTTTGTGTATTAAATTACGTGGTTTTCCTAGTTTTCCTCTTTTTATTACCATATTTTATGTGATGGTTTAATCATTATAATTGTTAATTCTCCAGTTAAATTAAAAGTTCCTATAAACCTTTGTTCGCGCTTCCACAATGTATTTCGATTCCTTTTTTTGTTTTTTAAAACATGTTTAATCTCACAAATTACTGTTATTTAGTTTCCTGATATGCTGCATATGAGATCATTAGAAAATTGACTCTCCACACAGACACATTTCATAGAATCTTGCATGTTACTGTCACTTCCGCCAACACTAGACTTTAAATCGTTGAAAAAGAAAAAAAAAAATCATTCGTCTCATAGAACCTAACGTTTACAGTGTCATTGCTAAAATTATTTCTTCCAATAACGGGGTATATATAAAAGAATAATCTAAAAAAATCTGGTTTCTATTTTACCACTTTAGGACGTTTACACTGGTTAACGAATTAAGCTAAAGCTAATAAACTAACAATGGAGATTCGTTGATGGAAGTATTTGATTTTTAGCCTACGTCCACATATAAAAAAACTTGACCAAATCTAGAACTTTGGTGGATATACAGTACAGTTGTGCTTGTTTTGTCTACAATATTTTTCGTGAAGCTCAAACTGAGATACTGATGAAAGCAATCCGTGTAACAGACTAACAAAATCTACGTGTAGCCAATAATGGTTAGGTTTTGAAAATATTTTTCATTTAAATTAAATACAAGGTGGGTAAGCTATAATTGCTTGGGATGAGTTTATATTGGAGTGATGGGAAATGTACTATTATGATGTCGTTTTGGTCCGTGACCGTTACACTTATAACGAGGTACATAAACAAACATCGTTTCATCTTTCGTTAGATTCGGACAAAAAGTGTTGATCTATAATCATGATAAAGCAGTCCGACCCATTTTCACTTGTTGTTATTACAAATTTTAGCAAACTTTCTATCTGCTCATTTATTGTCTTCTAATTTTTTCTACATATATTCCTCAATTTATTACAGTACTAAATAGTAGTAGTAACAGAAAAGAAATAAAACAGTTTTTTTTGTCAAAAATAAAACAGTTTATAATACATATGCATAGGTATAGTCACATAACACACGAGAAAAGTAGTACTCAAAATAATCCACAGCAGAGATTTGTAGAATAACTCTGGAGATTCTAAGTTAAATATTTTTAGACTATCAAAAACGTATACGTTTTATGCAATCATGTCGTGTATTCATATATCTAAGCGTGGCGATTAATTCATTCGAAACCAATGTAGTAGTACCAATTATGTTTGGAAGAGATCATTTGAATCGGTAACTCCACTGCATTTATGTATATAATTGGAAACTTTATCTTTAAAGATGTAAGAGCGGAAAGCCACACAAAAATGAGACATGTTTTAATACCATATGATTGATACTTATAGGTTATAATGCATACATTTCAGATTTCTTAATTAATACATTATTGTGATGATTCATATATCCAACCAAACAATTTTTAGACTGGACAGGTCTATGATGTATGAACATACATAATAAATGAATGTCCATACATGAAAGAGAAAGAGGTTGATGGAGGCAAGTCTACATATATATATATATATAGAATTAAAAGTATAAAATATCAAAACAAGACGATCTTTTGCGTACGAGAGTGAAGAAGCACTACAAAAATCTAAAATCCGAGGTGGGTTTGGTTTTTGTACATCTTTTGGGACCAATTTCGATGCAAAAATTAGGAAGATATATTAAAGACTTTATTAATGAGGACCTGGAGAAATAAATAAGAAATGACATGAATGTATGTCTGAGAGAACTAAAGAAGTGGGTTAAGTAAATAAGAGAGTGACAAATGCCTGCCCGTTACTCCGTTCCAACTCTAAGGCACTGAAAATCATGGCATTTTTTTTCCCACTTTGCATTTAAAGTGCACTCAATTGCATTGACAGCAACTATTTATTCTCTCTCCCTCTCGTTTTCATCATTTGTGTCAACACGCAGGGAGGTTTTCAGATTCTGCAGCTATGTTTGTCACATATAGAAAGGTAGAGATAGAGAGAGCATATTAGGCTTTCGCTATACCAATGGCCAAACACATGTTGCATGCATATATATTTATATATATATATAACTCTAGAATTTGAAACAATGCACGTAATAGTGTCTAACCATGTGTATCAAGTGATGAATTCACTTTCGAATATTTATTATTTTTTGTCGATAAATGCATATGTATGTGTCTAGCCATTAAATATATATATATATGTAAATGCATATAATTAGCGACTTTGAGATTATAAATCATAATTGCGTTACACCAAAAACAGGGACTGTGATATTGGATCATCTTATAATACTAAGTTGGTGCTGGAATTATAGATTGAATTGAAATGAAAAGGAAGAACAAAGGAACGTGCAACACAAAAAGAGTTTAGCTTTTTATCTCTTAGGATATGCATTTTTTTAGGAGCATGTGCATATTTGCTTCTCTTCCCCTAACTTTTAAATGCTTATCCTTCTCAACCCTAAAAGAACTTTTGTTATTGTAGCCACTTCTCTACTACCTCACAAGAATTATCTTCTGATATGTAAAAAAAACAACAACTATCTTATAGCCCCAAAATCCAATACGTATAATATCTATTTATACGTACCATAGCTACTTGTCAGCACTATAAAAAAAAAACAAAGCTAATATAAATTATTTAGTTTTCAGATTTAATTATAAGCTAATATTAATATATATATATATATATATATATATATATATTGTCAACACTATTAGTTGTTGGATTTAGAAGTGGCTTAGCATGAAAATCTCTGATCACATGGGATTGCCTCATACTTCCCACAAATGAACAACCATATACTTAATTTTCATGCCATGACAAATATACCCCTCACTTCCTTGATGGGATGCATGAGTCGACATCTTTTACCCATGGGTAGTTCCGTCTTTAAATTGTTTAATCACTACCTTATTCCACAATTCTTTTGCTTTGTTTGTTTTTTTTTTTTAATTTTATTTATGCTAAGAAAAACATAAGCAAGAAGGTTCAATTTATTTTGTTTTATTTACAGAAATTCGAGCTGGACATTATGGTTTTTGGTTACGTTCAACTTCAGGCAATAAGTCACATAATCCGTTTTGTTTTGTCTATATTTTTTTGGGTATATCGAATTCAAATTTGAAATCTTCGTACCTGTTTTGGTCAATGAAAAATTTGGGGTTGTTTGGCTTTTTTTTATTTCAAATTCGTTTTGTTATAGAAAATATCATGAATATGTTTCATGTTTGACGTTAGTAAATAATAATATAAATGATGCATATTCGCTGGCCAAATTAAATTGTACCGTATCTATTAAATTTATTATAAATCGAAGTCGATGAGGTTTGTCTTTATTTGCTTAAATATATTACATATTAGTCTCCCTCAATTATGTAGATGGACCCTCTCTATATCTGTGTTTTACACTGAAACCTGAGGCATTTTTTTTTTGTCTTTTTCAGTTTTGTTCTTATATTTGCTCTTGTAAATTTGATTTTGGCATTTTCCTTTCTTATTCAATTCCAAATATATTTTAATCTTCAGAGATTGCTCGTCTTCCTTTATATGCGTACTTAGATAATGTTTGCCCATGTCGCAATTTGTTCTTTGTTATTTTCCCACTTAGCCACTTTCCATTGTTTTCTCTAATAATTCAACATCTTATTAACATCGATTGTTTCAACATGCAACATGCAAATACAGAAATTCATCTGCAGTCAAATCAACCCTACAAAAATAATGTTGAGTATTTAAACCGATATGCTAGTTTTAAGTTTTTAACCGTCTGTAATAACTATCGGAAAATTAATCTATGATAATAATGAAAATGTAGTATTTGTTTGCTTTCATTTATTACTTGCTTCACCCTTTTTACACGATGTGACAATTCAACTGTACTGGAATTTCTTTTACAAAGAATTAAGGCTTAATATAATATAAATTCATTTATAAAATTTACAATTTCCCTTAATGTACGAAATAATTTACGTTTAGTAATAAGAACGAAATTTGTTTCCCGCATAAATGAGATAAGGCTGTGTGAAAGTGTCAGACACACAAGAAAGGAAACATGCATTGTGGCATTGTTAGCTATAAGAAACAAAATTCAAAATTGTGACATATAAAAAAACAAAAACAAAAAGCATCAATATTCTTTTGAGGATTTGATATATCTATCTATCATTTATCAATTACAGTGAGCGAGGGGGTGAAAAAAAAAATTTGCGACATATAAAAACAAACAAAAAGCATCAATATTCTTTTGAGGATTTGATATATTTATAATTAAAGTGAGGGGGTGTTTTTTTCCAGGAAAAGTTGATGAAAAGGACGATAAAAAGTTATAATTAACAGTAAAAAAAGTAAAGTGAGACAAATATTTATTTACTTTTAATGTTACAGAGGAAAGAGAAACTATTTGAGTCGTATATATGCAGTGTGGTTCGCAGAGACAAATATACCCCGCGCCTGCAACATCCTTTACTCAGTTTTGTAAGTTTACTAAAGTACCCTTTTCAAATGGAACCCACCCATAACTCCTCCGATGTGTCTTGTCACACGTGAATTCTACTAAGATACGATCATATTTTCTCTGCTCCTTTTTTGTACTCGTAAGATCTTATATAGTTTTTATTATACAATTATAGATGTCAAAGAAACAAAAATTTAATACAACTTTAGGTATACGAAAAAACATACGTTATACATTCTCTCGTAGTCTCGTTACGAACAGCAAGAGACGTATGTGTTACACCCAAAAAGAAAAAGATATTTCTTATGATTTGATCTGTATCCAAATAAGTATTCTACTCTTAGTATCCATGCTAGATTCAATCATTTGGATGCTCTTGAATTTCGAGTAATCGCATTAGAGGTTAAGAGATTTGTAATTAAATATTGTTTGTGTTGAGCTCTGACCAGGTCCAAAGGAGATTCGGTCTAAGCCAAGGCTCATTCTCACTACTGATATGACACCAACCTAATTCGAAGCATTTTAGCAAGTTTTGGTAGTATAAGTGTGAGATATGGTTTATTTCGGGGATTATGGATCTCAATGCTCTAAATCAACCGAGTCAAAAAAATGACAGCATATATGATTTTACAAGTATGGAGTTCGTGGAAGTCTTCTATAACTAAAACGAGTATCAAATGTATGGTGGTCTACTATTTAGCTGCTAATGTAAAGAATTGGTTCTATTGTGTTATAAGTTCACATTTGTTTGGGAGGATGGACTTGCGTCCTGATATTTTTTGTCATATAATTTTGGACTCAAGTAGATGTACATGTTTCGAAGTTACCCACATCTGATCGACAGCAAAGTAGAGGAAGGAAGAAGGCTAAGCTCAAAACAGATAATTGAAACCAACAAACATGACGAAATGAAGGGTGACACTAACCCACACTCTCCTTTGAAGTAATGAGGATGAAGCAAAGATGCATCACAAAACTAGGACCCAAAGAGTAACGTAACGCAAACCAAAGACAAGATAAATTAAACACAAAATACAGAGATGGAGTTAGTGAACCGGAAGAGCAAAAACCTATATATACCAATGTCACAACTTTAAGAGGAGGAAGCATAGAATAGTAAAATGGTCTGGCCGCAACGAACAGAGAAGAGTAGAGTGATGGGAGAAGCCGTCCAAGAATGAAACTGAAGCCGGTGAAGACAAAACGACAAAACCGAGATCAATAGCGCCTTTTAAAAGCCTTTCAATTAGGAACCAATACTTAGGTTCACCCACAAATATAATTTTCCCAAAACAAAAAAAATAAAAATATATTCTGCCCCACGAATGGAGCCTTATAGTGTGTGTTCGGTTCGATCCTCGTAGGCCTGAAGGATAAAAGTCTCAATGGACCTAAAGCTTCTAAATAATTCCTTTTTTTGTTCTCCATGAGTCCATGATCCAAGCCCAACTTGTATGTATACAAATATTGCTTTCATACTATTTGTTTTTTTTTTTTTTTTTTTTGTTAAAACACATCAGATTCAAAATATGTGTTTATTATAAAATGGATTGATTTTTTTAACTTATTTTTCACGGAAAACAGGTTAATTCATGTGAATCACATGTCGTTTAATTTTGAGCGTTTGAAAATAAAAAGGTTTTCACCAACTTAAACTCTGATTAATGACTCTTGCAGTAGTTTACTAAAGCTTAAATCACAGGATACAGGATACTATTCTTTTTTGGGTTAATCATTGATGCACACGTACATTCTCACGTAAAAATAAAAGAAGACAAATTCAATGACGAAGAAAAAAAAAAAAAACAGATCATCATGTTCATGTCTCTAGGAGCTATTACTGTGACTGTGACTATTATTTTCACTTCCACGAAGCTCTCTCAACAAAGCAACCACTTGTAACATATTAGGCCGCTTTGACGGGAAATCGTCAACGCACCGTAACGCTACCTCCAAATACCTTAGCATCTCTTTCACAATCACTCCTCCACCAGAACTCTCTTTCTCGCTCAGAGACTCCGAACTTTCTTTAATACTCAGAAGGTCTTCATCAATCACATCCATATGCTTCCCTTCTCTCGCCTTCATCTTCGACCAACCGACCAAATTCGTATCACCAAACTCATCTTTATCCGTTGGTCTTTTCCCGCTCAAAATCTCAAGCATCACAACTCCGATTGAGTATACGTCACCTTTAGACGTACACCTGAAACTCTGGTAATACTCCGGCGGCACGTAACCTGGCGTGCCTGCCAAGGTGCTCACACTCAAATGCGTGTCTAACGCGCTGATCAGCCTAGCCATTCCGAAATCCGAAACCCTAGCTTCCATTTCGTGGTCGAGAAGAACGTTGCTCGATTTCATATCGCGGTGGATTATATGAGGGATGCAGTTATGATGCAAAAAGCAAAGCCCTTTGGCCGCTCCTTTCGCAATTTTTTTCCGCTCTTCCCAGCTCAAGATCCTCCGTTTCTCACCAGTTCTTGGTCCATGAAGCACCTCCTCGAGGCTCCCGTATTGCATAAACTCGTACACGAGGAGTCTCTCTTCCCCGATCTTACAATATCCCAAGAGGGGTACGAGGTTTCGGTGTTTGATCTTCCCTAGGGTTTCCATCTCCGCCATAAACTCTCGATCTCCTTGACAGCTAAGCCTAATCAGTTTCTTGATAGCCACGGAAGATCCGTCTTTAAGCGTCGCCTTGAAAACCTCGCCAAATCCGCCGTGTCCGATCATACTCGCGGCCGAGAATCCGTTTGTCGCCTCTATAAGCTGCGAGAACTTAAGCTTCCTCAACTGTCTCTGAAACGTCGCCACGTTAATACTCAACGGCTCTTTCTCCTTCTCGATCTTCCATGTTGTGGCAGAGTTCACCGCCTGCAAACTGTGAAGCATCTTCGCGTCTTCTGCGTCTCTCTTCCTCGCGCGAACCGCAATAGCCCAAACGATCAAAATACAAACCGACGCAGCAGAGATCAACACTCCAAGAACAATGCTATTTGCCCAAGAAGCCGCCGTTGTTCCGTGCTTTGCACGTTTCCCTTCCTCTGGTCCCGCGGGAAGCTGATTGTTCCCGTTTTTACATTCCGGTAAAGGAACACCGCAGAGTCCCGGATTATCGGCATACTGGCTCGCCGGAAGCGTGCTAAGCTGACCTCTCTGCGGAATCGGACCGGTTAACTCGTTATTCGACAAATCAATTTGCACCAAGAAAGATAAGTTCGAGAAAGATTCAGGGATTTGACCCTGCAACCGATTATCCGACGCATCGAACACGCCAAGATTCTTGAGCTGACCGATCGTGAAAGGTATCTCACCGGAGAGTTGATTATGCGAAAGCTCAAGGACTTGAAGAGCGATCATTTCTCCGATTTCATCTGGGATTTTGCCTCGGAGCTGATTATAAGAGAGGTCGAGATACTCAATGGTTTGATACCTTGTGAAGAGACTCAGAATCGGACCTGAATACATTCTTGTGAAGTCACAGCTTTTAAGAGATGGAATCTGAAGAAGCCTCTCTGGTCTGATCCCGGAGAACTCCACCAAACCTCCGACGCCTTTACATGAGTTTCCGACGTTTCTAACGAAGGCCATTGTGTTTCCGGAGAGTAAACCGGAAAGAGCTTTTGAACCTGGTTGACGACCTAGCCGGGGAGGGATCTCACCGGTTAAGTGGTTTGTGTTGAGGTCAAGCCAGACTAGTGTTGTGCACTTGCCGAGCTCTGAAGGGATTTCTCCGGTGAAGTTGTTGTTTCCGAGCTGAAGAACGGCTAACCGAGAAAGGATTCCGAAATCTCGAGGGACTTCTCCGGTTAACCGGTTGCTTGTGAAGGAGATCCATTCGATGTTGCTGCAGTTGAAGAACTCTGGTGGGATTTCTCCGGTGAGTTGGTTGTTGTTGAGGATAAGATCTTTGAGGTTTTGTAGTTTTCCGATCTCCGGCGGGATATTTCCGGTGAGATTGTTGTACCAGGCGATGAACTGCTCGAGTTTCTGGAGGTTTCCGATCTCAGGTGGGATTGTTCCGTTGAGATAATTGAGACTGAGATCGATCGTTCGAAGCTCCGAGCACTGAGATATCGCCGGAGGAATCTCTCCGGTGACGAGATTATCCGGGATTCTTAGCTCCTCTAGTGAAGCTGCTCCGGGACATAAATCCGGCGGAAACACGCCGGAGAATCGGTTCGAGCTGAAATCGACGATTCTCAAGCTCTTGCAAGAAGAGAGTGTAGACGGAAACTCACCGGATATGAAGTTGTTGCTGAGAAGCAAGACTTGAAGAGATTCGAAACTCCGGAGGATTCTGTTCGGGAACGGACCGGAGATGTTGTTGTTGGAAAGGTCAAGAGTCTGCAGCAAAGAACACGAAGACAACGAATCAGGGATCACACCTGTTACGTTGTTGTAAGAAATCCGGAGGTTTTGTAATGACCCGCAAGCGTCTCCGATCTCTGGTGGGATCCAACCGGTGAGTCGATTATGAGAAAGATCCAAACTTTGCAGGCTCTTTAGCTCGCCGAGCGATTTCGGAATCTGCCCATCGAAGTTGTTGTAAGAAAGATTCAAGCTTTTGAGGTTGGTGCAGTTGGTAAGCGAGTCAGGGATATAGCCGGAGATACTGTTACCGGAGAAGTCGAGAAACGACAAGGAGACGCAAGAAGAGAGAGGAATAGTTAAACCGGAGATTGAACCGGTTATGTTGTTGTAAGAAAGATCAAGGGTTTGGAGTTTCTTGCTTCCTAAGAAAAGATCTTCAGGTAACTTTCCGGTGAAGTTGTTGTAAGAGAGAGTGATGGAGATAAGATTTGAGTATCTGGAGAAGAAATTTTCAGGGAGGATTCCGATTAAACCAGAGGAAGAGAGTTCGAGGTGGGTTAAGCTCAAGGGAAGGAGAAGAAGAGAGGTTGAGTTTAAAACGAAGAAATTCTCAGAGAGTTTGAGAACAGTGAGAGAATCAAGAGAGGTGAAAGCATTGAAGGAAACGGTTCCGGAGAGACCACTACCGGAGAGATTAATCTCGGAGACTCTTCCGGCGAGACAAGTGACGCCGGAAAACTGACAAGGGGATTTTCGAGGGGTCCAGCTTGAGAGAATGTTGTTTGGATCGTCTTGGATCATTGATTTGAAAGAGAGGAGAGATAATGAGTCGGTTTTGACTGAGGATTGGGATAGAGAAAAATGGGTAAGGAAGAAGACGAAGGAGATTCGGATTTGGATCCGAACCCGGTTTGGTGGACTCGTCATTGGAGGGAGGTTGTTGGAGTTTGAATGGAGAAGGAGAAATAAGTAAGTGAAGAATATAAAGACTTTTGTTTTTCGGTGGGGGGATGCTAAAGCAGGGGAAGGGGAAGAAGAAGAGCTTTTTCTGAAGAAAGGAAAAAGCTGCTTTCTTAATTTTGATTTAATTTTTATAATTGATGCTTATACTTTTATATCAATTCTGAGAGTGACTAACCTTCTTTATCGAATAACGTTTTTTTATTTACATGTGATGTGTTCTAAACATTTAAGCATATATGAACTTAAAAAAAAAAGAGAGAGAGATAAACTGTCATGTGTTTTGAACGGTAACTTTTTATTTTCTTGAAAATGCTTTGTTATAGTTGTTAGTTGTTACTAGAGTCTAGAGCTATCATTTAGGTAGATTTTAAATCAAAACTTAAAGAACTACAATCTCATGTTTGTATCCAGGGTCGGTACTAGCCAAAAATAAAATGAAAATATGATCATTGCTAAATATAAAAACTATATTTAATAAGGTGACAACACTATTAAAACGATTCTATTCGAAATTGTAATTTTGAATTATTGGTAAAGGCTAGAGTAGTATATTTCATATGGTGAGGTGTATGGGTCAAAATAAATGGACCCAACTTAATCATAATATGCATCGCATATGAAATGTGTTTTTTTTTTTTTCCTTTTTGTAAAATTTGTAATTGTTTGATCCAAGGTTCCCTATCGAGGTAGAGGCGTGGGGGAATGAGCAGGGAGATATGACTTTACAAATTACAATAACAAACTTTATGGTGTAACCATTATGTTGCTCACTTATTTTTACAATTTATATGCTTTTTATTAGTTTAGTATCATATTATATGCCATAAATGTAGCCTTTATATAATGTTCCAAGTCACACACTCCATTCTTTTCATCATTACATTGCCATCTCCCACCAAGTTTATGCGTGAAATTTTACAAACTAAGCATAATACCAGGTTGAATATTTAATATCCAATGTATGAAAGGATAATTTGGTAGACAACTAATGGTCAGAAAAAACTATAAGTTTATAAATACCATTTTGATCATATGTAGTAGGTTTTTATAATAAATATGTAATGTTTTTTTTGAATTAAGTTTATAAATACCATTGTAGTCGTATGAAAAAAAAAATACAGAAGTTATATATCTCTTTTTTTTTTATCATCTGAATTTTTATTAAAACAGCACGCACCGTACTGGTAGGATACATGGTAGGATACAGAGATGATACACAAAGCCGGCGGAAAAACAAAATATCCCCGGAAACAAAGCCAAAAGAAAGATACAACAGCTGGCGAGAAACGAAAATCTCTCAAAGACAGAGTTTTAAACCAAGGTACAAAAACTTGAAGCGCTAAAATATGAAGAAGCTTAAACTAAACTTTGGAGACGATCTACCTGCAACCCTTTCCATAGAACAAGGAGGAGCCAAGGTTGAAGCCAGAACATTGAGAATACAGAACTACACCAAGAACCTTGAGACTCACAAACCGATCAACGGCACAAGGAAAGCCCTTGACCCTCCGTTTGGGTAAAACGTCGATTAAGAACAACCAGTCTTACAGAACACCACGTAATGCCACATGGCGTCTTTATTTTGAATCTAAGAAAAAAATGAAATGAGAAAATGGTATCTGGTGGACTCGAACTCGGGTAAAGAAAGTATTAAACATACACCTATAACCAATGGACCATGTTGTTTTGTTGACAATATTTACCGAAACAAATATCTAAACAATATTATGGCTCCCACCAAGGAATATTTAACAAAACAGATTTGATAGATCGCTAGGCCCAGATCCACCGCCCGACTAACGCCTAGCGAGTTCCCAAACCTGGATTAACACTGACAAAAAATACATTTGTTAAACAAATTGATGAGAAATGAATAAAGAATTCGAGCAATAATACATTCCGATAACACTAATAAAAAACTATTCGATTACAAATCAATGTTTACTTTAATTTTAGATTTATCAACTTTTTTATATATAAAATACAATAAGTGTGTAGTATTAATAATGATCTTTAATCCGAATAAAAAGATAGAATTGATCCATTTTAAACTGATTAAAATGTCATACAATAATAATTATAATATCCAAAGGTTTTCAATGGAGAAGTATTTTCCATCAAAAGACAATTCATGAGTTTTTTTATATAAAAAGAGAATTCATGAGAACGCCTATAATCACATAAACAGTTTCAATATTTGAATGTAAAATATAGTTTGTATGAGTAAAATTTGCAATAAATTTTTTATGAAATATATTTCTAGCCATGAAGAAGTAAAAAACTATATCTTGCAATCCTCCGCAGTTAATCTTATATTGACACAAAAACGTGAAATAGTTAAAAAAATGATAAAAATTATCATTAGATAAATAAAATCAAAGAAAATTAATATTAGTATATTGATACAAATAAACACATAAAATAACAATAATTATTACATAACTATATAAATTAGATTATATATTCAACAAAAAAAAAACAAAAAAAAACAAACATATACCCCATGCAAAAAGGAAGAAAAGAGAAGCCATTATGGTTAGACATTATCTAGGTTCTGAGAGGTGTTCGAATGCTAGATAAGGAACTACCACCTACAGATTACAAATAAGATAATAAGATATCAACACGAAAAAATGACGCGTAACCAATGGATGTGAAAACGCAAAAGAATGTAAAAAGAATATCAAGGATTAATTCGCCGGTTTGTCTGAGACAAATAATGTATTCTTAAAATATACATAAACAGATAAATAAATATTAAAATATTCTACATTGCGTAATTTTATTGAAACTATATATAATACGAAATAAATAAATATATAACCAACAGAATACTACCCGCGCATGCGCGGGGGTTAGCAGCTCTACTAGTTATTAAAATTTCCATGAAATTAAAATGTTAATTTCCTGCATTCATTGATCAATGGTTATATTTATAGATACTTCAGTTATGCATTAATTTAGGTATCACTCCGTTGCACATCTCTACTCCAGCTAAGACCACTAGTTTTTCCAGTAAGGAATAATTCTTCTTAGAACTCTTTACCATTACAGTTAATATAGTGCAAATCTTATCACCACTATATAGTGTGATTAAAATATTTAGTAAAAAGTTAAGATATATATATGTAGTGTGTGTGATTGGTGTATTATAATATTTCACACTATTGGTGACTATAGAGTATATATTATTGATTCTATTTAATAAATAAATAAAAAGGACCGAATAGTGGAGAGTAATAGTGAAAAAGGCCCACAAAAGGAACAACATCAATTAGCTCGTGGTTTAGTGGCATGAGAGGTTATGATTCCTTTGCTCCCAATATTGTTCAAATACTTATTTCACTCATTTCTCTCTTTTCAGTTTTCACTATCACTGATGCTTATATGTGTGTTTTTGTATGAATATTGTCCAATGTTTATCTTGGATATCAGTTTATTTGACCTCTCTAGCTAACAAACTAGATATATTTGGATATGACATGAGTATTTCTTGGGAGTTGAATTTTTATGCTACAAAGGGTTACTTGTCCTCGTACATAATGAACATGAATTAAAAAAGAAGAAGAAGAAGAAGATGAATGAACATGAACTATATAGTCTATATATGCATGTATGTAATCGAGTCCTAACATAAATAACTAAATACAGCCATACAGGTATGTAAATGCAAAGAAGACATCATCTATATGACTATATATGCATGTATAAATGATATTTTATACACACACGACCAAAAGTACTAATTTCTCTTTACAAATATCCTGTATTGACCATATCTTAAGAGGCGCATTTACACGTCAACCTATATATAACAAATAATTGAACAATATGCTAGTACGCTAGATTTTTCTTTTTGAAAATATTAAAAATCTAAACCATGTTATTGTCTCGGTATATATATAATTAATCTTAAATCCTGGCAGCGTCTCAAAGTTTTTGAAATCTGATTAGAAAAATTGTTGCCAATGCAATAATAAACCTAGCCTAAATGTGCAAAAATATATGGAGTTTTAAATTGATAATTTATAAACACATATTTTCTACTTTATATTATAAAATCTTGTTAACAAAATGCAATTCTTATAGAAATAACTGTTCTATTTTTTCATGAAGTAAATTGTCAACCAAACTGGCATAAATATGCTCAAGAATTAATTATAAAAGAACTTTTTTAAGCTTTAAAACTCGAACAAATTTCATATTTAATATTCTAAAAAGATTAAACATTCGATAAAAATACTAAATTATATAAATCATAAATCTCATACGAATGTTTTACTAACTAGACGGCTCTTGTCACTATCCTGATCCATAGTGTTCTTTTATAAATACAAATAAAATTTTATATAGCTTATGAAAATTATTATATATTGTGATAGCTCTCTGGTCTGATGGTGGTTTTCAGCTAAACTTACTAATTAGGCATGGAAGGTCAAACTTCCTAATGAATGATTCAAAAATATGTTATAAGAACAAATGTATTGAATACTGATGGAAAAAAAATTATAAATGAATGACAATACATTTGGACTCCATTTTGCTCATACTTGTAATTTTTGTTTTTGTTTTCGTTCCTTCTTGTCTATTGGCTTATGAGTTATGACTAATTTAAAGCTTTGCGTATGGAAGTTCCAGCCCCAAACTAATCTGAGAATGAGATTTCAAGAACTTGAAACTACCACTACTAAACCAAATTAATTCACTCATAAGTATTTACTTGCAATTAATTTAAAAAGTAGTGGCGGTATTATTTTTTCTCTCTTCCAAATGTGTAAAAGTCAATGGTCAACCAAGCATGACTTGGAGTTCAAATGATTAAAAAAAAAACTATTTGAAGAATCGATGGTTTTTAAATCATAGGTTGATAATAATTGGATAATAGCTTTGAAAATGGAGACAATGATAATATATATGATGTGCGCTACGTAAAAAATAAAAGGAAATGTTTTTTACCCATGTGTGTAGTGTAGATAAGCGTTCAAGTCCAGTTACCCGAACAAATTCAATACCACAAACCACAATCAGAGAAATATACAGACATTCGAAGTACCAAATTTATAAAACATAATGTGGAAAAAATATAGATGCAGATATTTGTAGACCAATGCGTCAGATGTGAGGAAATGTTTTAAGTTTTTTGGGATTGTCTACAGTTAAAATGGGTGAAAGAAGAAGAAACACGTGGAAATCTTTGCATGTGATGTGAGACAATAAATAAATATTATAAATTTGTAATATTTTTACTTAATCGCGTTAAAAAGTAAAGTTAAAAAGATACTCGAGAGGGACCAAAAATGTCGTGAATGGCACGCGTTCTTTATCTTACTGTGTTCAAATGATTGGTTACTGGTGAGTACTCTGTTTCTGTTTCTTGTTAAATCCTTGTCAAAACATTCAGCTTTTTAACTTTTCTTACTAAACAGTCAACTCTCACTCTCTCTTTCTTTTGCCAATGTGGCATAGATTTTTACCACGGCAGGCAAACCCCCTTTATTAGTATTGGACATATCAATACATCAACCATAGACGTTAATGTTGTAGTATAATTTTAAGATAAAGATTACACTTGTACGATAAGAAGAAGTATTGAGAAGCATGTCTATGTGTTGTGTCCATACTAGAATACGAACTTAACCATGTGTGAAAAGCACTTTAGGTTTCGTCCCGTCAAAGCTTATATCATAATAACTGAATCCAAAATGCGATTTTTAAAATAAATAAATAAAGGTTTGAAAATGACGTGGAGAAATGATGATTTAGATCATCCCTGTGAACACGCACGCCTGTCTTTTGTTAGTCTTCTAGCTCTGACTCAAACGTCAGATGTTTTTATTCAATTAGCTTCAAAGCTCAATACGATCCGGCCCGTGTCACTGAGCAAAACCGGACAACGGAGAAATTAGGCTCGTAACTCGTGGTTTTTTTTTTTTCTGACTTGTATTTTCCAAATAAATCTTTGAAATCTATACTGTATATAATATCCGGAATCCCGCAACATAACCAAATCTATTATCATCTAATTCTTCCATCTTGGATGCTTGTAACCTCTATAACCTTATCACTTTTCTCTATGAGAGAAGCGTCTGTCTGAAATTGAGAGGTATTAAAGTGAAATCACAATGTGGTTCTGGTGATCTTGTTAGCGAGCCAAAGAAAACTTAAGTAATGATCCAAACCAACCAGAACGAGCCTCAATAAACCTGTCCGCTGAACTAAATTAAGAAAACAATTGGTACAAGTGACACGAACTGCCAATATATAGCGTTCTAACTCACACTGTTCGATCAAACGCTTCGTTCCGTGCAATAGAGATATCAACTCGAAGCTAGCATATGTAGGGAAGAAAAAAGAACACTCGGTATTTTCGTCTTTAGAAGAATATATAAGGAAAAAAGAAGAAGATACAATGTAGTTAATTAATTACTCAATAACAGAGAAAAAAACACTATAGTCGAAGCAGAGAAAAGAGAGACTCGCCTAAACAACACAGGTTTCATAGAAACATTATAAAAAGAAGAGAAAAATACTGAAAAGCACTTACCCGTAAAATAGCCCTAAGAAAATCAAACCTTGAAAGCCATTTTGATATTTTGGTGTCTGGCTTTAAACAGAAGTCTTTTATCTACCTACAGGAACGGATCTCTGTTTCATCTTCTTCGTTCTACCAAAAATCGTAAGTGAAGCTTTTTTGAGGGAAGTGGTTTGGCAGCAACATTTTTACTCGCATTTGATCGACCTGTAAATGTGACGGACGAAGAGGAGAGCGGCGCGGAAGCCAACGGTTCCGAGCATGAGGAAGAAACCGTAACAAATGCAAGCCATGTAACCGAAGAAGAAGGAGGTTTGCATGAAACCGGACATGTCTGATCTCGCGTAGTAATAGTATAAGCAGTACGCGTAGATGAACAGACCAGTCGATCCACCGCATAGGAATGATCTGCAGTAAAGATTAACAAAGTTATAAGAAAAATGAAGATTCATCATTAATAATCTAAATAACCGAACCGAAAACTGATTTGGATGAAAAGCTTACCTCCACCACCATTCGTGATCTTCAGCGGCAAGTTGGAAGTAAGTAAGGGCAACGGTTATAAAAGCGGTAACGATCAAGAGGATGATGAAGACGATGAAGAGGATGCTGTAAATGGTGTAGATCCGATGGCCCCAAACACTGGCGAAGATGTAATATAGCTCGATGTATATGGCACTAAAAGGAAGAAAACCAGCCATGGCCATCTGAGGTACAGCACTCCTGTACCATGGGAGTGGCGGGATCTCTCGGGGATACTTAGTTGTGCGGCATGGAGCTTGGAACTCGGCTTTGCTGTTTTTACCGGCGATACCACCCAGCACAAGCAAAGGCGAAGTCACTAGTGTCCATATAAGGACGATCACAACAATGGTTCCGAAGGGAAGAGCGGCGGTTGCGCTGTAGGCAATTGCGACGGTGTTTAGGAAGCAGAAGGTGAGGAAGAGCGGGCCACAAAAGAGGCCTCCAGTGAGCAACAAATTTCTCACCTGAGATAAAGAAATGTCAAGTGTTGATGCTTTCTGATAGATAAGAGTGATCTGAGGAAATGGGTTTGGTGTTTACTTACCCAGTTCTTTCCTTCGAGTTGACAGTAGAAAGAGGAGGCGGTGTATCCGGCGATTCCAGATGTGAGAGCGTAGATAACGACCAAAGCGGTGAAGAGTGCGCCTCGGTTGTAAGGATAGAACACTCCAACAAGTGAAAGCATGAAGATGAATATGGTGCTGATGACAAATGAGGGAAATCACAGTTAGTGATTGGCAATAAAAGATATGCGCAAGAGAAGCATTTTCAGGAATTTAAAAAGAGACTTACAGAGTGAACAGTTGAGTACCACTACCAAGAGATGCAGCAAAGAGAGATTTGTGCTTAGGGAACCGGAAAACATCTCCGTGAATGTACTTCCATCCAGTTTCCTCTTGATCATCAGCAGCTTCCTCGTCTTGAGCATACCTTTAAAGACCAGAAAAGAAGTTAAAAAAAAAAAAAAATGTGCATCCGTTAAAGAGTAGCAAGTCAGCATTTTCAAACTTACTTCATGAAATCATTCTTGAGGACTCGCATCAAGATCGTTGCAAGGAAACCAGTCAAAAGGAGGACAGTGACGCAGGAGTTGATAATAGAGAACCAGTGGATTTCCAAGTGATGTGGAAGAGAAGAAGACATGGCGTACTTCTCCATTCTCTTCTCGAAAGGAGTCTCCGTTTCCTTCCACTTCACAGTGTACATAAACTCTGCATCGACCTCCTTGTCCTCAGTGAGATCCACAAGCGAATGAGGATCCATCCTAGCATTGATTTCGATCACACGGTCTTTGTTATACAAAATCTCAAACTGGATGTGCTTGTAAAGGAAATATTTGAACTCGGTAGGATCTGATTTGCTCTCTTTGTCAACTTTCCCAATGAATCCCCAGATAGGCAAATCATCATAGTACATCTGGAAGTAATAATCCTTTTCAACAGCCCTACGAAACTGTTCGACTTCTTCTCTGCTAAGCTTCTTTTTGCAGTATGTCTCAGAGTCTTTCTCATCTCTGAAGTTAAGCTTATAGGGAGCACTAACAAGCCTGTCCCCATTCAAAACCTCACCAAGAGCTTCCTTCTTATCTTTCACACCCTCTGCCAAAACCAAAAAAAATTAAACAAATCTGAAGTAAATGAAAACCTCGCGTAACAGAGACAACATCGAGTCCCTAATTCATCAGTAAGCAAATGAAATTTTTTGGATTTTGAGTGTGAACATCCATAGCTTAGACAGAGATAGTAAATACAAAAGTGTAAGCTCGTACCTGGAACACAGAAGGGCAGATCGAAGTATCGATACGTCTCACTGCAAACATCATCAAACAGTAGTTACAAATCAGCAATACGAAGATGAAATCAAAGATCTATCGGAAACATTTTCTGAAATTAACATTACACATTATAGAGCATGAATCGATAGATAGACGAAATTGCAATACCATCGCAACTTTATTTTTTCAACGGGAATCGCATGTATAGCTAACGATCAATGTCTCGACCAAGAGAATCTCAGATCTAAAACAAAAAAAATTGAAACGCGAGTAGAATAGATAATCGTTTTTTTGTTTTACCTGGGATTGTGAAACGGGCCGACCTTGTTGGCGTAGAGAGGAACAGAGTCGCCATCTTTGTAACGATGGTCGGAGGCATCGGATCTGACGTTTCCGGCGCCGGAGAAGATGAGAGCTCCGAGAAAGAGGAGCAGAGTCGTCGGTATTCTCATGGTGTTTCTGTGAGGGGAAGAAAATCGTGAGATCTGAGTTTGCTTTATATTTTGGGAGAAACGCAAATGGGAAAAAGACTACCAATTTTTATTTAATAACTTTTTTACCGAATTTGTTCTACAAAAATAAATTTCCATGTTGACAAAAATAAAATAAAAATTTTCCATTACCCTCTGGAAAATCCCCCCTAAGTAAATAATAAAATAAAAATAATTATTAAGTAATAAACTCAAATTTTTGATACTTTAATGTTTTACATTAAGATCTTTGAATTTACTAAACTATATGCTATAAATTGTTTTTATACTTTATAGTCTTGTGTTATATTTTGAGATTCTTTAATTTTTTTTCTTTCTGATTTTGTTTATAATTTTATAAAAAAATTAATTCGTATGATTTGTTTATCTTTTGAATAAATATATCAGTGAATTAGATCCTCTAAGTATTTTGGAATGAAAATTGGTTATTTTTTCAGTTTTAAAAAAATGTATTTTGGAAAGAAACTCGTGAACGGTAGATAGCAAAAATGCTCGATAACCTGAAGCAATAAAACTTCTATAATTGAATTTTCGTTACAATGTCATTATATTTTTTTTCTATTTTATACTAGTTTTCTATTGGTACGTTGATTCCACTTCTTTCGTAGCTAATGGCCAAAAAGAAAATCAACATTGCCTCTTGTTTGAAAGTAAACACTAGCTTTTTGACAATGTGACTCTTAATTTTAGAGGATTTGTCTAGTGGTGCCAAACCATCCTACTGCTGCATAACGGCCTCGCAAAATATATAAATCTTTACTGCGTTTGTTAAAGCGCCAACAAAGAATTATAATTTCTCTTACATAAAAAAAGAATTATAATTTTTTTTTCAATATTGCATGTTGGCCTATTTTACGATAAATTCATGTTGGGTTAAAGCGCAGTTTGATCGCGGTGGAAGTAAAAACAACAACAAAGAGTACCTAACGGGCTTATTAGATTTAATATGAATTTAAGGCCCAAACGTAAATAGCCTTCATTAAAGGCCTGCTTCTTCTTCTTTTTTTTTTCTGGTCGAATTGGTAATTGCTTACGACATTTCCTTGCCTAATTGCTATAGTATTCCCTTGATTACGTGAAAAAAAATAAAAGAATATCATCAACTCTTGTTTTTTTTACATCGAAGATAATGTTTATATCTAAGGCTAGCGCAGGAATGACAACATGACATCAAATGATTTTTATCTAGAAAACAGAGAACTTATCGTGGCAATATCTTTTGCCCCAAAAAAAAAAAAAAATCGTGGCAATATCTATATTATGTGTCTTTTTCAGTTTCTGTAATACTTATCTGAAAACATTTAAAACTGAGTACGGATGTTTACGCAGAGCTTTAAAATGACTCGATGTTATATTTTTCTTATAATCCGGCCGGCCGAACTTTAAAGATGTTTGCAATAACTTGGACATTTTTGTAGTTTACTTAACGGTCCAAACAAGTAACATGCAAAACTGTATTTTTCGTGATCTGATGTTATATAATATGGTTTATCTGTACAGCTGCGCCAAAAGATGACGAGTATGGATACAAAATGTTTTGGACATACTAGATTGAATCCATTGACTTAATCTAATTTATCTAAGAGTTTTGAACATATAACTCTTTATCTTACGCAACGGAAAATATTTTTTATTTTAACAAATGTCACTTGATAGTTACTTGACAACTTATAAGTTGATATACGCTTCGATTTGGATTTGACTTACTAGGTTTCTATATTATTTTATTATGATTGGGATCAAAGACTGAAAATTAATGCTTCTTCTTACCAATATATATTTCTTGTCGCAGTCGTCATCACGAATTCACAATCGTTTGAAATAAGATTTGCATTGACTTATTTCCAACACATATCTAATCACAGAATTTTAGATGATGGCAATGACCTAATGAATTTGAAACTGATAAACATACATATGTATAATAAATTTATAAAAAAAAAATGCGATTATAAAAATGTTGCAGATATTGTCAAAGTTACACTACATACTGTTAGAAAAAAATTATCACATAGTTTCAACCCATAAAGCATCAAGGATGTATCGATTGTAAGATCCCACTCAAGGCAGAAGTTTTGGCTATGCTTAGAGCTATTCTCTGTGCAAAGAGACAGGTTGAAAACGCCTAAAGTTTCATTCTGATTCTCAAACATTTATCAAAATTCAAAACAATTACTTCTGATGAAGCAGGCAGCATCAAATTGTACGGGATACTTCACAGCGTTCACGCCGCAACATATTATACTATACTCTATACACAAAACTTAGCCTTTGGCTAAATAGTTTCCCCTTAATGAAAATTTCATTGCCGTTAAAAAAAAAAAAGTCTCGAACCATAAATACATCTAACTCCACACGTTAAAGTCAATAAAAATTTATAGAACACTAGTAATCCTATTTTAGAGTCCAATTTTCAACTTTCACTAAAAGTTATCGAACACTAGCAGAAGTAGTCCTACTTTATTTTCAATTTGTAATCAAGTAAGCTTGAGATCAATTCTAACAATGAAGTAGTAGCCAGTCATATCACGACACCTAAATTTTAGATTACTAAGAAGTTATAGACAAAGAAAGCATTTTCCGCAAAATTTAGAAATCTTCCAAACACAGAATAAACAAACCAGCTTTAATTTTCCGCCAAAAACAAATTGGGAACAAATTTCTTCAATATATTTTTACTATTTCTGAGCCGGCCTAGAATTAGAATATATACCTGCATGTTGTTATCTTTGGAGATTTTGGGTTAAAGAGATCAATAGTTATATTAAGAACTTAAATTAAAGCCAATGCTTTAACATGATATGATTAAAATCACATGATCATCATTTTTGTTAGCGATCGGGATCCAATGAATGAATATAGTACAAAATAAATATATATATTTTACATATATAAAATGTTGTATGCGTATATATTCCCTTTCAGCTTACTTATATCGACTGAAGGATCCTCTTCTTCTTCTTCGCTTCTCCTCCTTCTGAGTATTGAAGAAATGGCGACTCTAATCGACGCGGCGATGTCATATAGACTTCTGGAGAACGAGACAGGTTCGTCTACGTCTTCTTCTTCCAAAGAAGAATCTAGCCCCGTCGACGCCGTTCTCTTCGTCGGGATGTCTCTGGTGCTCGGTATAGCTTCCAGGCATTTGCTCCGCGGGACTAGGGTTCCGTACACCGTCGCTCTCCTCGTTATCGGGATTGCTCTTGGATCTATAGGTTCGATTTCGATAATTCCTTTGGTTTTTACTCTACATTTATCTATTTTTTTTTTCATGAAATTTGAAAATAATCGATCGAGTAATTTCTTGACATTCTTGTAGCCGTTGAAGTCAACGCGTGGAAACTTGTTTGATCTCAATTTGTTTTTGAATGTTTCAGAATATGGAACTCACCATAACCTTGGGAAAGTCGGCCATGGGATTCGTATATGTAAGTTCTTACTTATCGTTTGTGTTCTCTTCCATGGCGTGAGCTTTGTTGGCTTTTAAACAAAAGAAAATCAAAGCATCTCGATACAGGGAACGGGATCGATCCTGAGCTTCTTTTGGCCGTTTTTCTTCCGGCTCTGCTTTTCGAGAGTGCCTTCTCGATGGAAGTTCACCAGATCAAGGTTTTTTTTTTTTTTTTTTGCTTCTCTAGAGTTTCTGTAATCGAGCTCCTCTTGCTCTACATAGATGCTGATTTGCGTTGTGATGATTGTCTTAGAGATGTCTGGGACAAATGGTGCTACTTGCTGGGCCTGGAGTTCTCATTTCAACATTTTGTCTCGCAGCGCTTGTTAAGGTTTGTGGTAGACTAGCATCTAAGTAGCCGTTGACAAACAAAGAAAGACAAATTAGTCATATTAAGGTAACGAAATTGTATAGTGTGATGCGATTTGCAGCTCACGTTTCCGTATGACTGGGACTGGAAGACATCGTTGTTGCTTGGGGGACTCTTAAGTGCCACAGATCCTGTTGCTGTTGTTGCTTTGCTAAAGGAGCTTGGTGCTAGTAAGAAGCTAAGCACTGTTATTGAAGGGGAATCCCTGATGAATGATGGGTAATCTTGTCAAGCTTTGCTAATCTTCTGTCATGGTCTGGTTAATTCAATCAGACTTTTATGACTTTTTTAAACAAATTCCAGGACGGCAATTGTGGTTTTCCAGCTATTCTTAAAGATGGTTATGGGTCATAGTTCTGACTGGTCTTCTATAATCACATTTCTGATAAGAGTCGCACTTGGAGCGTATGTCTTGATCTTTTACTCTTTTAATGATATCGAGTTGCTGTGTTTTTAGAATCATAAATTTACAACTTTTGATTCTGTCTGTTTAGTGTAGGCATCGGTCTGGCTTTTGGCATTGCCTCGGTTCTTTGGCTCAAGTTCATATTTAATGACACAGTCATAGAGATTACTCTTACGATTGCAGTGAGCTACTTCGCATATTACACTGTACGTCTTTCTGTTTTGACCTTGAAATATTGTGCCAAGATTTTATCTCTGTAGTACGAATGATAGTTAGCTACTGTGTGACAGGCTCAAGAGTGGGCTGAGGCTTCTGGTGTTTTGACGGTGATGACTTTGGGCATGTAAGTTTCAGTTATCTCATTTTTTCCTTTCTTTTATTGTCATGTAAGAAGGCACTTGTTATATAATAATAACTGTAACAGGTTTTATGCTGCATTTGCAAGGACAGCATTTAAAGGTGACAGCCAAAAAAGTTTGCATCACTTCTGGTATTTCTAAAACTTGTGGAATTGGAATTGTTCTGTATAGCATAATTCTACGGAAAAGGTGTAAGATAGATTTTCCTGGTAACTTTCTCAGGGAAATGGTCGCATATATTGCAAACACTTTGATTTTTATCCTCAGGTAATGCCATAATCATATAGATTCATCTCATGGGTAGCACACTATTTTACTGTAGTCTACTCTTTAGCCGCTGCTGCAGTATATAAGTTGCTTCTCATTTTATTTTTGTAGTGGTGTCGTCATTGCTGAAGGCATTCTCGATAGCGATAAGATTGCATACCAAGGTGCCATTTAATGTTCAAAGTTTGCAGTATATTTTTTCTAGCTAAAAGTGAATTCTATATAGGATATATGACATAGTTTCTGTCTAAATTTTCTCAAACCAATTATTTACTGAAGCTGAGTCCAAGTCATGGCATTTTTCAACCTTTTATGCTATTACCGTGAACAGACGTCCCTTTCCATGGTATTTGGTTCGCGACAGGTCAATTGTTCCTTTAGCGTGAACTAGTGTAAAAAGAAAACTGGCATCATTGGTTTGAGGAAGTAATGTAGCAAAATTGCCACTGTGCCAGGACTTAAATAATGTGTTCTTTCACCAGTCGGTTTTATTCAGTAGATGTGACAGAATATAACTTTTTCCTCTGTAATCATACCCGCATAAAGGTGGATTTAAGACTCGAGATGATCCATGCCTTTGTTTACAGGGAATTCATGGGGACTTCTTTTTCTTCTATACTTTTACATCCAACTATCACGCTGTGTTGTTGTTGGAGTTCTATATCCATTGCTATGTCGTGTTGGCTATGGCTTGGATTGGAAAGAAGCAATTATACTAGTATGGTCAGGTTTGAGGGGTGCAGTGGCGCTCTCACTTTCTTTATCTGTGAAGGTTAGCTTTTAAGAACATTGTCAATCTTGTTCTTCTCTTGAAATTATGCACATCGTTTATTCATTCACATTGAGTCAGTGTTGACTTCACTTTTTCTCAATTATTTGATTCAGCAATCTAGCGGAAATTCATTTCTCAGCACGGAGACAGGAACATTGGTAAGTTCTTGAAATAGTCTGCAAACTGTTATCGGCAGCCTAAATGAATTAAGGAAGAAAATCATTTCTCTCTACTGATATCCTCAGTTTTATTGCAGTTTATTTTCTTCACAGGTGGAATTGTGTTCCTAACTCTGATAGTTAATGGATCCACTACCCAATTTGTTCTGCGCCTTCTTCGCATGGACGGTTTACCAGCCACAAAGGTCATAATCTTTTCACAGACTTCATTTCCAGCTTAGATATGCAAATACATAGTTAGTCTGTGCGTAAGCGTCAGCCAGCAACATTGGCTCCAAAAAGCTCTGCAACTCTTATCTCAAAATGCTCAAACCCCTTTATGTATTCAAAAGTCTCCCTTTTTCTTGTTGACAGATACGAATATTGGAATATACAAAGTATGAAATGCTGAATAAGGCCTTACAAGCGTTTGAAGATCTAGGAGACGATGAAGAGTTAGGACCTGCTGACTGGCCCACAGTTGAAAATTATATTTCAAGCTTAAAAGATTCAGAAGGGGAACAAGTTCATCCTCATAGTGGCTCTAAGACTGGAAATCTTGACCATACAAGTTTAAAGGACATACGTATACGATTCTTAAATGGTAATTATCATGTCATTGTTCGACCTATAACACTATCTTATGAGGCAAATTATAGTTCGAGTCTCTTGCATGCATCAGGTGTTCAGGCAGCTTACTGGGAGATGCTTGATGAGGGAAGAATATCTGAAAATACTGCTAATATTTTGATGCGGTCAGTGGATGAGGCGTTGGATCGAGTTTCTACGGAGTCTTTATGTGACTGGAAAGGTCTAAAACCACATGTTAAGTTCCCGAGTTACTACAATTTTCTTCATTCTAAAATTATCCCAGGGAAGTTGGTCATCTACTTTGCTGTTGAAAGACTGGAATCTGCTTGCTACATTTCCGCTGCATTTCTTCGCGGACATACAATTGCACGGCAGCAGTTGTATGATTTTCTAGGTATGTATACTTCAGATTCTGGATCACACTTTGGAACCAGTGACTGAATGAAAAAATTGTACCCGTATATGATTGTACCATCTTTGTTGATCTATCAAAGTTGCAAGTACCTCAACTTAGTAAGAAATATACTTTCATCCAACCCCACTTTTGTCTCTTTGTTATTTTTCTTCTCTATACAGGGGAGAGTAATATCGGTGCTACTGTAATCAAAGAAAGTGAAGTGGAAGGAGCGGAAGCAAAAGAGTTTTTGGAAAAAGTTCGATCTTCACTTCCTCAGGTTGAGAGTCGTATTACTTGTTTTGGGTGATTTATCTTTCTGGCGATGAACCACACATATAATCTTGTGATCAACTTGGTTTGTAGGTTCTCCGTGTTGTGAAAACGAAACAAGTAACGTATGCAGTGCTAAATCATTTACTAGATTACATTCAAAACCTTGAGAAGATTGGCTTGTTGGAGGAAAAAGAAATCGCTCATCTTCATGATGCTGTCCAGGTACCAAATTAAAGAATCCAATATGTCAACACCTGGTCCTCTCTCTTTTGTCTAATGTTACTTCATCTCCCACTCTCTCTGTGCAGACTGGCTTGAAGAAGCTTTTGAGAAACCCTCCAATAGTAAAACTTCCGAAGTTAAGCGACCTGATCACCTCACATCCGCTATCTGGTGCTCTTCCTGCTATAATATCTGAACCTTTAAAACACTCGAGAAAAGAAACAATGAAGCTGCGTGGTGTGACGCTTTATAAAGAAGGTTCAAAGCCAACTGGAGTCTGGCTTATTTGTGATGGCATTGTTAAGGTAACCCAAAACTTACTATTACCTTTTAAGTCATAATATCTAAAGATCAATTGTCTTCTTCATTTACTGAAAGTTATCATGACAATAAAATTCAACACCTACAGTGGAAAAGCAAAAGCTTAAGCAACAATCACTCGCTGCATCCAACTTTTTCTCATGGTAGTACTTTGGGGCTCTACGAAGTCCTCACCGGGAAGCCATACATGTGCGACGTGATTACAGATTCTGTGGTTCTTTGCTTTTTTATCAACAGTGATAGAATACTATCTTTTGTACAATCGGATTCTACCATTGAAGATTTCCTTTGGAAGGTACGTCTCTATTCGAATCCATTAAAGAGAAAACTCCTCTCGTGATTGTATACTGCATCAACTCTTTTTTTTTCTTTGCAGGAAAGTGCACTGGTGCTTCTCAAGCTCCTACGTCCTCAGATATTTGAAAAAGTGGCAATGCAAGAACTACGATCCCTTGTTTCGGCTGAAAGCTCAAAACTGACAACATATGTATCTGGAGAATCAATCGAAATCGATTACAACAGCGTCGGTTTGTTATTAGAAGGGTTCGTAAAACCAGTTGGTATCCAAGAAGAGCTTACGGCATCCCCTGCTGCATTATTGCCTTCTAACGAGAATCAAAGCTTCCGTAACTCATCAGAAGCTTCAGGTAATTACTCGCACGGTATGCAGAAGAATAAAACCCTCTACCAAGAGTTGGAGTCAATCAAAGACTGTGTTTTGGTTTTCGATCGCAGGTGGTGGTATCATGAGAGTTAGTTTCTCACGACAAGCAACACAATACAGTGTGGAGACAAGAGCGAGAGTAATCATCTTCAACATTGGAGCATTTGGAGCTCATAGGACGACTCTACGTCGAAAACCATCTTCGTTATCATCACCGTGTGGGTCAAGCTCTGACCACCAGCTCCAGAGATCATCTAGTAAAGAACACAGAGGTCTCATGAGTTGGCCGGAAAGTACTTACAGAGCCGAACAACAAGAAGAGATCAATAGAAAGGCATTAAACTTGTCTGAACGAGCAAGGCAACTTAGCATTTTCGGCAGCATGGTAAAAAAAGATCACAACTCTTTGAGATTCTTTATGAGATCGTTAACGATGAACTTCTCGACGAACCCTAAACTTTTCATTCTTTGGATATCCTGAATTAGGTGAATCTGTACAGAAGGAGCGCAAGTTTCGGTGGGGTCAATAGTAACAAGCGACAAGGTAACTTATCGTACAAGAAACTCCCATTAACTGCAGCGAAATCAGAAGGCTCGATGGCAACCACGAAGCAGCTTGAAACGCGGAAATTTGTGACTCGACTTCCTGCGCAAGTAGCATCAGCAGAAAGCAGCAGAAGCCAGAAAACGGCGGTGGAGTCAAGCGATGATGAAGATGAAGGAATCATTGTGAGAATCGATTCTCCGAGCACGATCGTATTCAGGAACGATCTATAAAAGGATTGAGTTGTTTGTAACATAATAAAAGAACAAAAACGTTAGCTTACAGAATTCTTGTGCAAAAAAGAATTAAAGGCAAAACAACAGAAGCTAGTTTTGATGAACGTTGGGAGAACCATTCCAAAGTTAGTGTTAGAACAAATACGTTATAGACACGATCTCCTTATATTTCTATGTTATTTACGCAAAAAGGTTCTTTTTGTCTGTCAATCACTCAATTGTGGGTGAAAATTACGTCTTTCTTTTTTTGTTGTTGTATCTGCCAATTTGAAAACAAATTCTTATTGTATTCATTTATTAATGTTTACCTTGCTCATTTTTTCTCCTCTCTTTTGTTTTATGTTTTCCTTTGGCTACGGTCAATTTTCTTCTTTAATAAGTTGGTTGATAAAAATAAAAATAAATGAGACCTCGACTCCGCTGAAGTGACGTCAAAAGTTATGTTGGTTTTTGGCATTAGAAAATATATATATGATGATCCAGTTGTTTGGTAATGTATCCTAGAGTTGAAAAACAAAAATTCACGTATGCTTTATACGATTTCAGTCGTGTTTCGCCGATATTGACATTTTGGGAATTAGTCTTTGCATTTGGTTCAAGATCTTCAAGTGTCAAAGAAAAAAAAACCCAAAAAGTTAATAGCTAATGTATTACAAAAAAATCACTAATTCTAACCAAATCCACGATCAGCCACCTGCATGCACTAACCAAAATGCATATAGGTCACTTAATTGCCACTTTTCTTGTTCGTTCTCTTTTTTCTTCGTTTTTCGTTTGTCGTACAGCTAATTAGCTCATGCCGACATACGTAACATAACACAAGCACGACGTCATTCTATCGCTGAGCATTAATCCTCGCCGTTTAGTTTCGTTTGTACATCAAACAACGGCGGTGATCCAAAGCTGATAAAGAATGGACCTGAACGAGATGCGATGCGGCTATTATAATAAGAATGAAACTTTCTTCTTTTTTCTTTTGTCAAACACCACTGAAGTTTTATTTCAACACTCAGTACTAACCCCATTCGATTTTAAATTCTGATATTTTCTTCTCTTAATGTTTAGACTCTATAGAGTTTTATTGTTCTCTTGTAAATTATATTAACAGTGAGTTACAAAACAGAATATCAATCCTTTATATAAATATTTGAGGATTGTGTTTCAAACTAAGAAATAACAATTTCTTAACCAAAAAAAAAAATATATCATTCTCTTTATCTTTTTTTTTTTCTTTGTCTTTTAACTATTTACCCTTTTATTTTCTTCCATTTTACAATTTCATCTCTTCCTTTAATTTATTTAATGGTTTTTTTTTGCTTTCCTTTTTCTTTATTCTTGATTTTTTTTTCTTTATTATTGTTTACCGATCATACTTTTATCAATTTAGCTTGTGATCGTTCTCTATTCCTCTTAATACATAACACAGTGCTTTAGAAAAGGGATAAAAAGATCAAAATATAATATCAAGAAAATCAAAAGAAGGTAATATGATTATTCATACCAGAAACCCAACGGATGTTGTACATTATTTTTCAAAATTTACCTCCCTTAACTTTCTATACAAAAGTGAAAAGTTGAAAGTTTCTCTCATAGCCAATGATTAGTAGGGCTTTCTATTCTAAAACCTCGATTATATTACACATTCACAACTAATTACCAAAAGTACAATTCAGCCCTTAGTTCTGATTATGGTAATTGTACCCCTCCCTTGTGTTTGGATCCTAGTAAGAGCCACCACGGTTTTACCAGAGAGGCCTGGTCCATGGGTCGAGATGCACGGTCTTGAGGCAAAGTCTCCAACCGGGTGTCGAACTGGTCGAGCCGGTGGCATTAGAATCCTCTTATTTACATCATTTAGGGTTATATCATCATCTCGACCACCTGGTTTCACCAATCCAAATGGGTAGACCACTCTCGTGATTAGTCTTTTGTTCTTATTACCACAATTAGACGAAGATGGTTCGGTTGGAGATTTGTGGCGCAAATAGGTTTTTTCAGAAGAAACAGAAGTTTCGGGAGACTCGCACACGGTCGATATCGGCTCCTCAAAGCTACGCATTCCTTCATCTGTACATCAGAAATGATTAACCAAACCAAGCTTAATTTAAAATAAGACTAGAAAGTTAAGTAAGGCTGCAAATAGAATCGACGTGTTGGCTAGAAAAGCCAGCAAACTAACTTTTCAACATGTATTGTCACTTGGACCGGGACGGAATTAATTTCTTTCAATATATACATAATTCTTTTTTTTCTTTTGAGGAATTGAAATGCTTTGTTATTTCAAGTTTTTTAGAACTACTTAAAAATTAAAGGTCATCCGAGAAAAACATTATCCGGCTGAATTTCAAATTATATGTGTATCCCATCCGATAATTAGCTGAAGCTATAATTTTCATCAAGTTGGTACCATTTGAATTCTAAATGAATAGTATCTTTAAATTAATTAAAAAGATATATAAAATCAAAATAGGTCTCACCTCTGTTAACATGTGGAGTGACAAACTGACTATTCAAACAGCTATAACTCTCATGCAGGGCCCAATCGTTCTGCATGTTCAACGATCAACATAATTATACGTTGTTACCAAATCATTTGGAAATGATAATCGAAGAGTAAATGCATATATAATTAGGAAATTATTCAATAAATCTTTCAGACATAAATATATAATTAAACAAATTAACAAACTCAAACCTGGGAGTAGCTGTCCTTAAGAGATTTGGACGGATCCTCGAACAAGAGACGTCTCCTTTTGCTTCTCTCACATGACTCGATAAGTGCGTCTTCGAGGTAACCTGTGGAGACGTCTGAATAATCCATCTCCGGTGATTGGTACATCTGTTCCGGCGATCCGTTCATGTATCCACATGCATCTGCAATTTATAACACACATTGCACTTTTATATATTTTCAATTTTCATCACATAATTGTAAATAATTACTTGCACGTCTATTCAAAGACAGATTATATATATATAATATATATATATATATGTGTGTGTGTGTGTGTGTGCGCGCGTGTGTATGTATCATGTATGTACATACCAAGATTGAAGTCAGGCTTGAAGAGTGATCCAAGGTTATGGAGATCCCAAGTGGGTAGAGAGTAGAGAAGCTCACTCATGTTTTTCGTTTTCTTTCGTTTTCTTTATTTCGAGTGATTTGCTGAGTGTTTTGTAGAAGAAAAAAACTTATATGGGCTGCCTATTTATCTTGGTGTATTGTGCGTCTAAAGTGAAAGTAAATTCAAATAAAACAATAGAACTGGGAAAATTAAAGCTAAAAAGCAGTGGAGAGTATTGGAAGATGAAGAAAAATTGTACTCGATACAGTCAACGGTGAAGAAATAAAGCAAAAGAACAATTGTTGGATAGTGTCTTTTGCTCCTTGGGATATGAACATGATTTATTATCACTTAAATTTAGAATATATAGATTATGATTTGATGGGTAACTCATCAAATGGTCTAATAGTATAAGCTGGTTTGCAAGTTTAACTAATCAAATTCTTGTTACAAATCATTGATTATTTAGTTGTTCTGTAATTGTGCAGCTTAAATAACCTAAATCAATAAAAAAAAAAAAAA
This sequence comes from Isatis tinctoria, assembly GCA_010577795.1. Classification (NCBI taxonomy): domain Eukaryota; kingdom Viridiplantae; phylum Streptophyta; class Magnoliopsida; order Brassicales; family Brassicaceae; genus Isatis; species Isatis tinctoria. The sequence goes on along the minus strand of CM021250.1, from coordinate 9,571,996 downwards.
ATACGACTATGGCCGTTTGTAACTAAATTAAAATTTGTTGTTAGATTAGTATGGATGCAAATGGACAACATGTTAGTGGAACAAAAATTAGTGGAATTTGTAAAAAAAATTTAATTCTTCTAAAATCATAGTATTTAAGTTGAATTTATATTCCCCTAAAACTTAATAGGATTCACATAATAAGTGAAAGAAATTTTTAATTCCTGTAGAATTTGTTATTCTCCTATATAAGTGAAAAATCTAGTGGAAAGAAAATCAATTCTATTATTTTTTCTCCAAATTATATTCCTCTAATTTTGTTTCTTTGCAACTATTTACACCCTATGTCAGTTAGTCCGTGAAATAATAGTATTTATCGTCAATATTTATTTGAAAATTAATAGTATAAGAGATGTTTCTATGTAGAAAAAGTACAAGTGTTTGAATTTTTGTTAGAGTTTGGTTAGATGGGGGACCTAATAATGGCTGTGTGTTATGATATCACATCATGCTGTTATGTGTTCTTTTCTTACTGTCCACCTTTAAGCAATCTTAGTAAACAATCTTATAACTTGACTCAGTCAATCTGTTCTATAATCAGGAATTCTCATATGTGGATAATAAAAACTGTCGGCAATTTTAAAAGGTAGTTGATATATATAATGGTTGATTAAGTGATTAAAATGCTGTTACACAACATATTAATTTGTTTTTTAACAACACCTAGCTACTACCAGGTCTGAAAATAGTTGTGCTCAATGAATTGGTCATCTATGCGCAATTAGTTCGATTGGTTGTTGCAAGTTGTATATCATCATTAGAAATTTATAATCTAGGATTACTTTGTAAATGATGACAGCTGAGATAATGATTTAGAAAGGGTATGAGATACACACGTTCGTTTCACTGTCTTTCAAGTGAAGACGATGATGTTGTGTTTGTTTTGTCAATGATAAAACATTGGTGGTCAAAATAAAGTAAAACGGTACCATGTCCATTTACAACATCAAAATCCTTAATATATGTGTATCCAGAATGTAAACTTATTGGATACACCAAATCATAGTTCCAAATTTATATTAAGTGAAACTAAATATTTATTAAGTACGGAATGAATACTAGTATATATATAGTTCATGAAACTGTAACACCCGTCTCCCGACACTCGAGAACGGCGTGCCACTAACCACGTCACAAATGTCAAATACCCCACTCTACAATGTCTCACAACCCAACTACCTCAATACTATATGTACATGATAAAATACGGAGAAAACATAAAAATCCCAAAGAAGCACCGTATCGTCAAAGCGTAAAATACTTGTCCGTCTCACCTGAAAACTGGAAGGGAAGAATGAGGGGTGAGTAACAGGGGAGTCACTCAGTGAGGTATGGGATGCTAATCACAGAAAACGTAAATCTGACCATAGCACGCCATACATAGAAATAGACTAAACATGCACAATCACGGTACCTAAAGTACCCAAAGAACCACAATGTCCTAGGCCCCTGGCCAAACTGATGGGATAGTGCCCAACACACCGCCCGTAGACGATTATCGACCTACGAAGGTACTGGACAACAGGTCGACTAATCTGCCCAGCACCATCTCCTCAAACAACACGCGACGCAAGTACAGAAGTCACGTCTCTGTACCCCCGCAACCCTACCGACCCACATGGTCAACTAATCCTAGTTCTAGCATGTATAAAAGAATCAGTTAACAATTTAATACACAATCAATGGGTTGAATCATCTATTATTCCTAAGTCCGATTTACAAACAATCCTAAGAAGACTCTAGCATGGAAACGGAACACATTTAGTACTAAATCCTATCTACGGCGCTTTTCGATGAAAAGTACGATATTCTGCGGAAAGCCCTCACCTTAGCAAAAACGGATGATTACTGCGGCTTCTGAACTCCGGATGCTAAAACGGACGCTGAATCTGAAATCAGGACGAAATTTCGAGTGAGAACGGCTTTCGAACGGCGAAAAACGGTTAACGGGTCAAACTGGTCAAGGTCAACGGTCAATAGTCAAAAAGTCAACGGTCAACCTGGTCAAAGTCAACGGTCTGACCAGTCAAAATCAGACCGCGCCCTAACCGGATTAAACCGGACCAAACCAGACTAAACCGGACTCAATTGATTTAAACCAGAAATTGAACCAAACCGAATTAAAATTGAAATTGAACCGGAAATTGGAATTAAACCGATCAAACCGAAATTGAACCGGCCGGTTTAACTAACCGGACCCAAACCGGCGGCCAGATCGCCGGCGAGTCTCCGACGACGGCGACGGCGATCCACGGCGGCGGTGGACGGCGGAGGACGGCGGCGGCGGCGGCGGACGGCGGGGTGATCACCGGAAAAGTCACCGGCGCCGCGGCGGCGACGGCGACGGTGGCGCGTGAGATTCACGCGCGGCTGCAGACGACGGCGCGTGGGCGCGTGAGCGCGACGCGCCAGACTTCTGGCCGCGCGTGGCGGCGCGTGCGGCGGAGGCGGAAGCTGAAATTCGCGGCGTGGCTTCGTCTCGTCGTCCTGAATCCGGTGGTGGCCTCGGATTTCCAAGAAACGCGACGGTTAGAGAGATACGATCGATTAAAGATCCGACCAATAAGGAATCAGATCGGATAAGCTTCTTCGGTTACCTGAGGCGGATGTCGGCGGCACGGCGAGAGCAACTCCTCTTGTTCTTCTTCTTCTTCTTCTTCTTCTTCCTCTCTCTCTCTCTCTCTCTCTCTCTCTCTCTCTCTCTCTCTCTCTCTCTCTCTCTCTCTCTCTCTCTCTCTCTCTCTCTCTCTTGATTCACGGTGGAATAGAATGGTGAGGGGGGAAAGGGGATTAAATTAGTAATGAGAGTGGGGTGGGGGAAAAGGGGATGAGTGGGATGTTACAATTCTTCCCCACTAACGAGGAATTCGTCCCCGAATTCAAGTCCTGACTCGACTGCTCGACATCCTTAAAAAAAAAAACTCAGGAAATTTGGACTTCAAATGAGACTCTCACTCCCAAGTCTCCTCCTGAATGCCGTCTTTCTCCCAACTGACTCTGACCATCGGAATCACTTTCCCCTTAACCACTCTATCTTGGCGCTCCAGAATTGACACTGGCTGACTGTCTGCAGTCAAGTCCCTACTGATATCACTCGGTGGCTGCTGAAGGATGAGCTCTGGTTCGCGGATGACTATCCTCAGAACTGACACATGAAACACGTCGTGAAACCCATTCAACTCTGCTGATAGTGCTAAACGGTATGCTACTGCTCCAGTCCGCTCTAAGATAGCATATGGACCCATATGTCTCGGTTTAAGCTTCTTCAACTTCCCGGTCTGAAAACCCCCTTGAAATGTCCGCATCTTAATATAGGCGAGGTCGCCCACTTTGAACTCCAACTCTCTCCGGCGCTTATCAGCAAAACTCTTCTGACGGTCATAAGCTTCCTTAAGCCGTCTCCTTAGCATTTCCACTTGCTCAAATGAACCAATGCTGGTGTTATACCTCGGTGCTCTCCCACCTCTGTCCAACAAGGTGGGGTATGGCACGGTCTACAATAAGGAGCCAATCCGGTGCCATCTCAATTCTCGAATGAAAACTGTTGTTGTACACGAACTCGGCCAACGATAGGTACTTAACCCAGCTCCCTTCCCAATCCAAAACAATAGCCCTGAGCATATCCTCGACTGTCTGAATATTCCTCTCAGACTGACCATCTGTTTGCGGATGATAGGTCGTACTCATATGGACCTTAGTCCCCAATGCCTTCTCAAAGGCTTGCCAAAACGTCGATGTGAATTTCAGGTCACGATCCGATACTATACTAACTGGTATCCCATGCGATCTCACAATCTTAGCAATGAATTTCTGCGCTAGCTGCTCTGCTCCGTCTGTTTTCTTAATCGCTAAGAAATGAGCTGACTTGGTGAGTCGATCAACAATAACTCAGATAACATTCTTCCCGCCAATTGTCTTCGGTAATCCGGTGATGAAGTCCATAGTCACCATGTTCCATTTCCACTCAGGTAGTGGAAGTCTCTGTAGTAATCAACTCGGTACCTGATGCTCTGCCTTAACCAACTGGCAAAACTGTCAACACGACACAAAGGTAGCCACATCCTTCTTCACGCTAGTCTAGTGATAATATCGCTTAATATCCCGATGCATCTTATTACTTCCTGGATGAATGGAAAACTGAGAATGATGCGCCTGCTGGAGAATCTCCTTTGTCACCTGTGTCCTTGTCTCACATAATTTGTCTTCCCTCAACAGACTCTTACCATCGAGTCACTTCTCCTAAACTTTTGTTTCTTGACTCCCTGGAACCGCCACTGGTTGGCTAATTGTAGATTCTTTTTACTTTGCGACTGTTGGTGAAAACGGCGCTGACCTTATAACGATCTTCCTGAATGCAACACAAATTTAACGAGGACTTCTCATATTGTTTTGAATATCCTGAGAAATGATAACCCTTTCGGCTCCTGGGATATGCACTCTCGTTCCCAAACTATACTCAATGCCATGGTAACCGACCCATCCTTAAAGTCACATCATTGTGGTTTAGCTCCATCACTGCTAAGTCTCTGATAAGATCAACTTCCCTGAGTACAACGATACAACTCGATGAATGCTTCAAACTCTCTGTTTAAATCGGCTGCCTAACTCTGTCCACTCTTCGGTTCGAACACACTGGATGACCAATACTCGACTAGGCCCGACATACAAACTATAAGTAGCTCCAATATCCAATAGGGTATAAAGTGCCCACCCCAAGCGACAATCGACCAACACAAGTACTAAATCGATGGTTTCCACATAAACAACATACACGAACCACAAACTCAAATCCACAATCTCTAAAGAACAGTCTCAACTATCTCGTGGTCCCCAATAACAATACTCGCGACAATAGCTTGGCGCTTGGGTGGTGGCAGAAACAACCCTAAACTCCCTGCGAACAATCCCTGAAAATGAGATCATGCTAACCACAACTGAACAATTCGGTCTAACTGCTGGTGCTGCAATATAACTGACAAACGAAGCATCTACTAACATAGACTGGTAGTAACTTATGACATAATCCAACCATCTGCACGAAAACACTGAACACGCTCTCCCAACATGGTCATGGTGACGACGAAAACAACACGGTGGAGATCCCGACAGCTTCGACACATTGCTATATCCTGAATAAGACTTATCAAGCTTGACTGAGCCACCTTGAAGAAATATTGCTTCTCCTCTATCTTTACCTCATGAACGAAAAGTCTTCTCAACCAATTGATTGGATTGGTGTAAACTCGTACGACATCACGCTTACAAATATCCACTTGTTACCATTCAAAAACCTCCTGAATAAATCCTTATTGGCTATGAAAACTCCCAGAAATCTTCAACGGCGACAAAACACTTACTCGTACTCCTTGATATTCTTAACGCCTTGAGAAGGTGCTTAAAAGCATTGGTATTCATGTGCCTGTCTTCACGATGAAAGAACGTCCTGTCGAACTCCCTCTAGAGAGATTGTAGGTTAACTTATAACAGCTGCGACTACTCTGAACAACTCCCTTTAACATGATAAAGGCATCATCCCTTAGAAATTGAGTAGTCAAATCCTACTGGAACTCTGTTGTACACTTCTTATGCTCCAAGTTACGGTCCAACTCCTTCCTTCAACTGTCTGCGGTGGCGGTATCCATTGTCCTTCCAACTGACCCAAACCCATGTCCCACATCTTTCACATTAGCTTACAATATGTGGGTCCCTCTCTGTCTCTGCCAGATATTGGCGGTGGCGGTGGTGGCGGCGGAAGATCAACAACTGAAGGAGCATGTTGCTGTGAGAACCTCTCGTGGTACCTCTGAAGCTCCATCCACATTTTTGAATTACTAAAGGTCGGCTCTGCTCCTTGAGCCTTAACCGATGGTGCATATGGTGGTGACGGTGGAACGGTGGCGGATGCTTATTCTGCTTGCAGGGTGAAGTGGCGAACAATCTAACTGTCACTTGAGCGCTCTGACTGTTGAGATCCTGATTAATCTGCTGAATACTGGTCTCTTCGGTTGAACCTGTTGAACAACGAGCTGCCAATCCGACGCGAAACAATGACCTTCCTTGATGACATCTGAAAACCTGTTTAAACTGAGGCTGAATTGAGACAAACTTAGAATAGATTAATACTTGACAGAATGGGTGCTCCTTTGTTTTTTTTTTTTTTTTTTTTTTTTTTTTTTTTTTTAAACCGTTTAAAACCGAATATGCAATCATGCTTCCTACTACCCGTCTCTCGGGTCAGAACCGAGATGACCTAACCTAGGCTCTGATACCAAAATGTAACACCCGTCTCCCGACACTCGAGAACGGCGTGCCACTAACCACGTCACAAATGTCAAATACCCCACTCTACAATGTCTCATAACCCAACTACCTCAATACTATATGTACATGATAAATGATATGTTGGGATTTTTACCCTTTCTAACCCTTTTTATCTAATTGTTTTCTAGAGTTTTTGAGTATGTATTAGGAGTTCTAGGTGGCTTTGGAGCTGAAAATGGAGTTTGGAGCATTTGGAACCCTTGGAACAGAAAAGAATCAAATTTGAAGAAAAGAAGGAAAATCTGATGAAGAATCACAAACTCCATCGTCGAGCACATGCTCGCAAACTTCAGCCACCAAGTGAGCACCTGCTCGCCGCGGAAGAGAACAAAAAGAAGGGTTTTACCCTAATCATTGGCGCCGACTTTTTAGAAGCCCAGCCTCCTTCCAGCCGCCTATGACACCTAATATAAATACTCCCTTTTAGTCCTAGGTTTTATCTATCTTATCTTTAGTTTCTACCTCTTAGCTTTTGGAATTATATTGTAAGGGAGAAGATCTCAAGCTACAATTTGGAGAAGATTTCTGAACCCTAGTACTTCTTATTTAAAAAAAAATCGATTTCATGCTTTCTTTGAATTCATCTATTTTATTTCTTTTATCCTTGATTATGTCTGAGTAGATCTATTAGTTAGGTTAAGGTTTTCAAAGGAATTCATGAGCTAGGGTTAAACACAAATAGGAATCAAAATCGTTAGTCTTCATCTAGGGAGTTCGTATTGCTTGAATCGATTTGGCCAATCTGTTCATGATCTTAGGTTTATCTAGACAGCGAGAGTTGCTAGGTTGCTAGAAGAGATCTAGATGAGCAATTTATTCATTACCTGCGAGAGTAGATGTATTGGAGGATTGTGAACAAATCAAACTTGATCATTAATGCTTATCTGCGATTCTGATACCAACGAGAGTTAGGATTTTTAGGTTGCTAGATAAAGTTGTTAGTATCACGAGAGTGAATTAATATTATCATCGTGTTTGAGTTCTGGACTTGTTCTTATATTAATCCTGAATAGTTGTTTGACCTTTTTGCTGAATTTCCTGCGAATTGCCTTGACCTAACGCTTGCTTTATAATAGTTAAAACCGATTTGTTTTAGTAACTTGCTAGTCACGATTTCTTACAACCCAATATTGAATCTCTTAGCTCTTGATTTTAGCTTATTAATCCATAGTGTGAACTTGGTCTTCGTGGGATCGACCCCTAAGTACTACTCTGATTTGCTGTGCACTTGCAGTAGGAAATAGGGTTTAAAACTCGTACATCAATAAAATACGGAGAAAACATAAAAATCCCAAAGAAGCACCGTATCGTCAAAGCGTAAAATACTTGTCCGTCTCACCTGAAAACTGGAAGGGAAGAATGAGGGGTGAGTAACAGGGGAGTCACTCAGTGAGGTATGGGATGCTAATCACAGAAAACGTAAATCTGACCATAGCACGCCATACATAGAAAATAGACTAAACATGCACAATCACGGTACCTAAAGTACCCAAAGAACCACAATGTCCTAGGCCCCTGGCCAAACTGATGGGATAGTGCCCAACACACCGCCCGTAGACGATTATCGACCTACGAAGGTACTGGACAACAGGTCGACTAATCTGCCCAGCACCATCTCCTCAAACACACGCGACGCAAGTACAGAAGTCACGTCTCTGTACCCCCGCCACCCTACCGACCCACATGGTCAACTAATCCTAGTTCTAGCATGTATAAAAGAATCAGTTAACAATTTAATACACAATCAATGGGTTGAATCATCTATTATTCCTAAGTCCGATTTACAAACAATCTAAGAAGACTCTAGCATGGAAACGGAACACATTTAGTACTAAATCCTATCTACGGCGCTTTTCGATGAAAAGTACGATCTGCGGAAAGCCCTCACCTTAGCAAAACGGATGATTACTGCGGCTTCTGAACTCCGGATGCTAAAACGGACGCTGAATCTGAAATCAGGACGAAATTTCGAGTGAGAACGGCTTTCGAACGGCGAAAAACGGTTAACGGGTCAAACTGGTCAAGGTCAACGGTCAATAGTCAAAAAGTCAACGGTCAACGGTCAACCTGGTCAAAGTCAACGGTCTGACCAGTCAAAATCAGACCGCGCCTAACCGGATTAAACCGGACCAAACCAGACTAAACACGGACTCAATTGATTTAAACCAGAAATTGAACCAAACCGAATTAAAATTGAATTGAACCGAAATTGGAATTAAACCGATCAAACCGAAATTGAACCGGCCGGTTTAACTAACCGGACCCAAACCGCGGCCAGATCGCCGGCGAGTCTCCGACGACGGCGACGGCGATCCACGGCGGCGGCCGGCGGAGGACGGCGGCGACCGGCGGCGGCGGGCGGCGGCGGACGGCGGCGGACGGCGGCGGGGATCACCGGAAAAGTCACCGGCGCCAACGGCGGCGACGGCGACGGTGGCGCGTGAGATTCACGCGCGGCTGCAGACGACGGCGCGTGGGCGCATGAGCGCGACGCGCCAGACTTCTGGCCGCGCGTGGCGGCGCGTGCGGCGGAGGCGGAAGCTGAAATTCGCGGCGTGGCTTCGTCTCGTCGTCCTGAATCCGGTGGTGTGCCTCGGATTTCCAAGAAACGCGACGGTTAGAGAGATACGATCGATTAAAGATCCGACCATAAGGAATCAGATCGGATAAGCTTCTTCGGTTACCTGAGGCGGATGTCGGCGGCACGGCGAGAGCAACTCCTCTTGTTCTTCTTCTTCTTCTTCTTCTTCGCCTCTCTCTCTCTCTCGCTCTCTCTCTCCTCTCTCTCGTCTCTCTCTCTTCTTCTCTCTCTCTCTCTCTCTCTCTCTCTCTCTCTCTCTCTCTCTCTCTCTTGATTCACGGTGGAATAGAATGGTGAGGGGGGAAAGGGATTAAATTAGTAATGAGAGTGGGGTGGGGGAAAAGGGGATGAGTGGGATGTTACAGAAACATTAAAAACAGGTACCAAAACAAACATTAAAAATTATTTAGAAAGTAATATCTACGTGAACTATGTTTTTCGGGTTTAGTATCTAAACTATTTTGATTAGTTCATAGTTGTTGACGGCTAAGCCTAAATATTGTCACATTTTTTAAGAAGTGATGCATTTCACAGTTCATAAAACCAGATGCATGTCCGCAATTTTAAACGACAATAATGAGTCATGCAATATCTACTTTCTTTCTTTTTTTTTTATTCTTTTTTTTTCTCTCCGCTTGAGCCAAAAGGTCTCTCTAGAGGAAGATTTTTTTTTTCTTTTTTTTGGACGTATAGGAGAAATTCTTTTTTATTTTTTAAATCTTGATTCTATTGTGCTACTGATTTGGTGAACAACCGTTCTTTTGGATGCTCTTTCGGGTTTTTTCTTCATTCTTCACAATGGTGGGGTCGGGTCACGTCCTTTCACGTTTACCTTCTTCCATTATTACACCCCTTTATTTCATTTTATAATTTTTAATTGATATAACTTGATCTGATTTGATTTGATAGGATGATGAAATTGTTCGGAATGGTTACAATAGCTGAAGCGATGTAGTCCCTGTAGAGTAAGTACGGTTGGTGTAGATCGATGTGTATCAGAACGATCGCTGTGATACGGTCTGAGCTCTTACACATAGTTTATAGTAAATTACTTAAATTGATGTTGTTCTGAGCTCTTACGAAATAAACTGTTTAGATGAATTAGTTACACATAGTTTATAGTAAATTGGTTTTGTTGATTCATGATATAATTTTCTTTTGAACATTTAAACTAATTATCTCAAACTTAACAATGTGCAGAGCCGGCTCTTAGATGAAGCGGAAGAAGTTCATGCGGCCGACAAATATATATAGTATTTTTGGCCACAAAATATTTCTTTTATTCTTTTTAGTCTAGTGGTAAAGTTAAGAGGCCAGCCCATATATCAACAACCTGGGTTTGATTGTTCATAGAAACATTTCAGTTCTTTTGTTTTTTTTTTTTTTCTCTAAAACAAATACCAATTCTTTTTCTTTGCTTCTAGCCACCTAAATCCAAGGACCGGTTCTGACAATGTGACTATGTGAGTGGGTATTCTAGTGGTAGAGTTTGGTATTGGCAAATGCCGATTGTGCTTTACGGTTTTGACCTTCACTTGCGATGAAGAAATATTATTCAAAGGATATTGTTGATCTGTTTACATTCAGGTTCAACTGTTCAAGTGATAGAGGCCTATGCAGAATCTTGATTTAACGAACAAAAAAAAACTATATCGAATTGATTATAAAATAAAAGAATTCACTATATTGCGTTTGCTGTGGTCGAGATCACAATGTCCATTTAAAACGTATATGTTTTACGAAAGAAAAAATCTGCATATCCTTTTTCAGAAATGTGTATACGGGTATGTAAAATAAAATAAACTGTTTTTAGAAGAAAAAAAAGAATTCACTAAATTTGCATATCCTTTTCCGACATAAAAAGTGTATACGTCGATTTGTATTTTTTTCCTCAAATTTTTTTTTTGTTGGTCGGTATGTATGTATTTAGTATTTAGTTACTTCCTCGATTTATTAATTTCAAGATGAAGACATTGTTCCCCGAGTACGATTTTTGAAGTGGGCCAAATGTAGGCACGCTTGTGGGGGCCCAGATAGAAAAGACGAAAGATTGGGCCGGTATTATTCGCGGGACCCATACCCTTTATTGGTCGCCTCTAAGAATTAAATAAGAAAGTATTTGTCAGTGCACATAAATAAGTTTTTGATTTTATTTTAGAGTTCTATCATGTAGGAGTCTTGTTGTAAAACTCGCCCGTCTAGCCGAGTATACGTCCGAGAATACTCTAGTCGGTGGTGGAGTGTGGCGAGTTGAGTTATACGGTTATATTATACAGTGACTAGTGTTTTTTTCCGTCTAAACCATATAATTGAAAAGAAACGACGTAAATATGACAACTAAATCAATTTAGATCACTTAAATCGATGATAATTTGATAAATTTGTTATATTTTATTCTAAATAACAAAATAAAAAATAAAATTGACTAAAAATATGTAAAAGATGAAGATGAAGTAGTTAAAGTGGTAGAAAATAAATAAAAAGTCACTCGAACACTGATTTCATGATTTTTAATAGTTTTCTAATCATTAAATCATATTATTCTATTAATATTATTAACTAAAACAAATTTATGAACAAAATTATAATAAAGTGTTATAAAATTACTCCCCGAGTAATCCCCGAATAATCTCCGAGTAATTGGTAACTCGCTAGTCCCTATCGACCGTACGTATAGCACGTAGCGAATTCCCGAACAAGGTGTAGGAGTATTACTTTTTTTTTTCATACGTTGAAAGAAATATAGGAAGCATCCAGCATCAATATTTGTTAATCATAAGAATTACTAAGTGCATACTTTTTAGCTTGTCGATGTATTTATGGTTTTCATATTTTAAAATTGTAGATGATATCAGTTTTATTTTTATAATGTTTTTAAAAATCATAATCTTTTCTATGTTCTCCATGTTAATTGTCATCTTATGGGTTTTCTGCTTCAGAGTCTGAAATTGGTCATGATGTTAATCGAACGGTGACTATTGCCGTTATGTTACTTTTCATAAGATTTGATATTTGTCCTAAAATGACGAGACAACCTCTCAATTCCATGAAATCAAGATTTTTCATAATATATGACAAGGAGAATGATTCCTCACAAAGAGGAAGTTATAATATAAAAGAATATCAGTTTTATTTTTATAATGTTTTTAAAAATCATAATCTTTTCTATGTTCTCCATGTTAATTGTCATCTTATGGGTTTTCTGCTTCAGAGTCTGAAATTGGTCATGATGTTAATCGAACGGTGACTATTGCCGTTATGTTACTTTTCATAAGATTTGATATTTGTCCTAAAATGACGAGACAACCTCTCAATTCCATGAAATCAAGATTTTTCATAATATATGACAAGGAGAATGATTCCTCACAAAGAGGAAGTTATAATATAAAAGACAAAATTGATAAGTTTAAAAAACATTTATACTATCATACAATTTTTAATATAATAATTATTGTATTGTTTAAATTAAATTGCAACAAAATTATTTCAGAAAACATAATTTTGCGTAATTGTGGAAATCAAAAACTAACTATATATGATTAAAAAAGGAATAGCAGAAGCAAAAAGCTCTAGAGAAAGCAAAGCTAGCAGAAACTAAAAGTGGTCTTCTTTGAAAGCTGTTTATCATCATCATACATTTATGCCTTATTGCTAAGAGTTCCAAACCAGATTTTATAAATAAGGAAAATAATCAATTTATTGATTTTTTTTTTTTGTCAAATCAATTTATTGATTAACATTCTTGTTTTGATCTTACAAATGGCTAGAAACAGGTCCGGCCCACAATATTTGATGCCCCCAAAAAAAAAATTAAACACATTTTGTATCCAGATAAAAAATATATATACTTTAACTAAAAGTCAAATGTAAACGTTCAAATTCTCCACCTCGAAGACATTAGCAATATTAATATATTAACTACTACACCACAAACAATTCTAAAGAATTGATTCCTCTAACAATATAATATTTGAGGGAGTCTAAAGCATTAGTTTCACTAACTTTACCCCAGGGCCGGTAAGAACATATGACTGGTGCATTTCGAGACAGCTTTAGTGGGGACATAGAATCTCAGCATGGAATACTACTGTAGAAGATGATGAACTTAAGGATTCAGTCTCTTACAATGACCCATTGGATCTTGCTAGAAAAGATCATGTATTCTCATCTTTTGGGTTGATTGCATGGTTATGCTACGTATGTAACTTTCGGAAAGTTGCACGGTTTATCCTCTATGACGGTCCTTTTAGATGTCTAGTAGATACTTTTACTTGCTAATTAAACAGATATTGTCTCTGCGTTTATTTGCATCCTACGATATATATGTGATGCACATGGACGCAAGATGTGAAATTATGTTGGAAATAGCATTGATCTGCTTGAAGTTATTGAAGGCCAAAGTAGCTTGCGGGGTCCTTTTAGGGACGAGTAACTTGGAGCCAAAGATGCTCTTCGGTTTGACTTTGTATCTGCAAACAGATGTGAACGGAAAGCATGTATCATGGTTTTGTGACTGCCCATCTCCTATAGAGGTCTCTGTTTCTAAGTACCTTTTTGATCTATTTTTGTTTGGTTTTTAGAACTTTTTGATTAGAGCATTGGAGAAACGATCAGGTGGAAACCGAAATGGACATGATTCGGGCGACTGTGAAATCTCTTAGAGAAATAAGATCAGAGTTTCTAGAAAACAGCGAAAGGAAAGGTCACTGAGTTAGTTTGAGGATACGGTCAAGTTTTTTATTTTCTCTTCGTTTTTCTTCTATCACCCTTTTTCTCAGATTACATGCGTTTGCTCGTTGTGTGAAAACGAGTTAACAGCAGAGATTATACTATTCCATGAGTTGGAGGATCAGAACTCTTGCAAATCTCTCATCCTTGGAGGTGATAATCATCTGATTTCTTATGTTTCTCACTGTCTTTTATGCCTTTTTCTCAAAATTTTGTGGAACTTTACAAATAGGTTGTGTTAAAACGAGGAGTAGGATAGGCAGCTCAAGCCGGATCTGTCTTCTTCGAGACAGTAAACGAGATTCTCAAGGTTTATCTCAAAGTGGATGAAGAAGCCACTAACACAGACGCTCGAGGTGAAAAACTCTTCTTTCAAAAAAAAAAAAAAAGAAAAACTCAGAAACAATTAGCGCAATACAAAAGTATGTGTTTTTAACCAACACACAAGAGTAGAGAGTCATGAGTCATGACTAACTGGATATAAATATTACTAGCACTTGGCAACATAAGTGTTCTGAGGTTTACTTGGCAACATACTGTAATTGTTCTTTGTTCTTGTTCATAAGCGACGAAGAGAAGGTCCCTGCGAACATAAGTGACCAACACATACGATTAAGTGTTTACCAAGTCAATGAGAAGCTTGATCTTTACATTTTAATATGTTCATAGTAACTTTTATGTATTTTTGTGTGCTTGATGTTCAATGCTTTTTTTTTTTTTTTTGGTAAAATTTACTCAATACTAAAAAATTCTGAGTGTTATTCACTACCTTCTCTAATTCCCAAAAAAAATCAAGTGTAGGATAATCAAATTTTAAGTTTTGCTCAGTTATGACCTTCATTTCCTCTCTATAACCTATTCCTTCTTTCATAGGTTCTGCAACAATGATCATATCTGGCTTATTTTTGTGTTTCTTAGTCCCTTCACATCAAACCAGGGCTGAAAATGTATGGTTCCAATTACTATGGTCGACTTCGTTGCTCATTATCTCATTCCTACATAAGGATTGCTTGCCTTTTTTAGGTGCCTTGTTTGACGGTTCGACTGTTGTTTTAATTCATTGTTTTTTGTAATGAGAATCTTGATGTCTAATGTATTGTTTTAAAGTATTATTTTGTGTGCTTGATGTTTGATGAAAGCGACTTTAGTCATTACACGTTACTTCATGATTAATTAAAGAGTTCTTTTTTTTTAATGAGTGAATTTGGTGAGTATTTAATATCATCTTTTGTGTTTCTTATTTTGAAACTAACATATTTGGAAAGTAGTGAAAGTCAAGAGAACAAGGGGTTGAGAACTAAGCATTTTAAAAAAATAATAATAACGTTTTCATATAATTTTTTTTTTTATCCAAATACATCAAAATTACCAATCATCAACATCAGATCATAAAAGAAAAAAATTGAAACAAAAAATAATCCGAGCACCAGGAAAGAAAAGTGTTTCAAAGGGAGCTTATATTAGGGATACAACAAGAAAATATTAGTTCATTGTTTCATTTTATTAGCAAATCTTGTTCTTGGTTGCCTTCTTTGTCTCCACAAACTTCTTCCAATACGCCGTGACTTCCCTCGTCGTCTTCTCTTCACTCTTCTTAACACCATTGACTTTTCCATTAGCCATCTTGGCGTGAATCCTCGCCGGAAGCGTGTCGAGCTCGTGAAGAACCTTCTCGAAGTCTGCGACCAATCTCTCGGCTAAAGTACGAGAGGAATCTTCTCGAATCACAACGCGGAGGACGGTGACGTGTTCCGCATCCGCGGGCATCGTGTAGGCCGGGACGATCCACCCGAAGCGACGGAGGGTCTCGGCCACTTCGAACTCGTCGTGGCGGCTACTGTCTTTTAGAGAAAATGCCACCAGCGGAACACCGTTTTCTTTAGAGACTATGTTAAAACGTCCCATTTTCTCTAATCCTTGTCTTAGGACCATCATGTTTTCGCGGCAATTATCCATCACGTTGCGATATCCCTAATTAATAAAACAAAAAAGCAAATATTAGTTTTGACAATACCAAATATATCACTACTTTTCGTGTAAGGATGTTTAATCCAAGTTTCTATTTAGTTTTGATTTTTCTTTTCCTCGGTTTAGATAGTGTAGTGACTAGTGATCATGTAATTGGTTGGAGTTATATATCTTTTCTGTCTAATCATATTCAACACGACAACACCACTATTAACATTCCAACCAATAACTTGGTCATTTTGAGTGCTACTTACCTCGAATCCAAGACGAATCAGCTGATAGTACTGAGAAATTACTTGACTTGAACCTGGTTTATATTCACAAGCATTAACAAATCATTAGTTTATATAGAAGAATTTTCATATGCGTAAAATATAATATATGGTTCTATACAAATCTTAAATCTATATGTGGTAAATAATGTAATGTGCCTTTGGAGAAGTTGAGAGTGAAGGTAGGTTGATCGGCGCCAAGATAATTGATATGGAAGATAAGTTCATCAGGTAAATCGGATTTGGTTCTCCATACAACCCAACCGATTCCGGCGTAAACCAAACCGTATTTGTGACCACTCACATTTATGCTCTTAACCAACGGTAACCTGAAATCCCACTCCAGCTCCGGATACAAGAAAGGAGCAATAAACCCACCACTCGCTGCGTCAACGTGAATCCCCGTGTCCCATCTGCGAATTGGTTTCAAAAAGAATGTTAGACCGCCCTCGAACCGGTTAATTTGATTGATTATTAGCTCTATTGTTTATCAGTTTATTTTAATTACCCGGTTTGCTTGTTTTTCTCGACTAGGAGGTCGTTGAGGAGCTCAACGTCTTCGAATTCTCCGGTTAGCGTCGAACCGAGGATGGCTGCGACACAGATTGTGTTCTCGTCTACCATTTCAACCGCTTTTTCAGGGTCCATCACATAATATCCTTCTCTTAGCTTCACTTCCTTAAGCTCCACCTCGAAATACCTTGCGAATTTCTCCCAGCAAACCTGTATTAAACCGGCAATTTAGTAAAACACAGACCTAAACCGGAAGTACCATATTTCGGTTTAATATTTCAATTGTCTGATCTAACGTCTCAAACTTTTTAGTTTAATTATGTAAATTGAGAAAACAGAATATCAAAACTCTTTTCTTTTCTTTTTTGCTGCTTAGTATTTCAATTTGCGGTTTAGATTTCTGTTTCAAGATACAGAGATAAAGAGCTAAATGGGTTTAGTCTTTTTGTTTTTTTTTTTTGCTTTACCTGAACATTAGCTCCGGTCACGATATTAGGTTTGTCATAAGGAAGCCCTTGGGCCTTACGCTTATTCTGCCACTGTCTCTTAAAAGCCAATCCGGCCAACATAATTGCCTCCGACGAGCCCACGGTGCCGACACCAACCGCAGCCTCGCCCTCACCGAGCGGAGCGTTGAAGAGACGCGCGATCATGTTGACGCACCGGTTGTGGAGCTCGGTAGTGACAGGGTACTGGTCCATTTCGACGTAGTTCTTGTTGATCGATTCCATCATGAGCTTGTCGCACTCTGGCTCCATCCACGTGGTCACGAAGGAGGCCAGGTTTAGCCTTGGGTTACCGTCGAGCATTAGCTCGTCGTTGATGATCTGGTACGCTGCTTCCTTCGGGATCGAGTTCTCAGGCATCTTGAATCTGATGATGAAAACATAGTACGTTAAAAATACGCACATAAACCTATAAAATCAGATTAGCACGTACAAGAAAAATGCTTTAATTTGGATTAGCCAAATATTATTTATTTCTTGCTAGTTTGAAACTTCAAAATCTTAGAGCCAAGAAAAAACCCGAGAGTCTTGAAATTTTGACTTGAACCCTCGTACATAAAAATAACATTTAGCCTAACAAAGCAAACGAGACACGGAGACAGTGTGATAAAATATATATTAGTTGTCATGAGGTGAAATGTTGCTCTTGGTTTCATTCGATATACTTCAGTAAATTAAAACATCAGACAAAAAAAATCGTGTTGCAATGATGATATGTTTTTTACCGTGGGAGAGAGTTGCGGTCGTAACGAGAAGCAAATGTTGAATGGATTGAAACATCAGATTCCGAAGCTGTCTTAGACAAAACCATCTTCTCCGGTCTTTGTTTTCCCGATTTGAAATAAACAAAAGGAGATTATAGGGAAATTGTATGTAAATATTTTATGTTTGTTGTTGAATAATGTGTGGAATTAAAAGTGATTACCAAATAGTATATATAGTGAAGAGAAAGGTTCTCTTCGTTTCGTTTGGCAACGTGAAAGGAAGCATCGCTGGTCTTTGTTTACGGGCTTCTTTACAACTTTTTTCACAACGATGACTTTTCATTATTATAATATGAAGACTAACGAATGATTACTTTTGAAAACTGAATATTTAAAGTAAAAGCAAATTAGTAATCAGTTGACACTTGTTAGTAATTAGCATCTATTCTCTTCATACATTATACTATTGTTAATTGAGAAGTTTTTTTGTAAAAAAATAACCTTAATTACGATTTTTTGTTATTCCCTTTGGCAACAAAAATAGCATGCCAAAATTCGTAAAGTAATACTTAACAATAGAAGTTAAAAAGATTAAAAATTATTAAAAATTGAACTTCCAATAATCCTCTCTAATAATTTTTTTGTTTTTTTTTTCTCTCTCTATATTTTGGGAAATTGTGAAAATAACACTTTCATGATAATCATCATTCCATCCCCTGTTTATTTTGGCTTTGTGAATTGTGATCGATCACTTTTGGTTGCTTGTTCATTAGTAGAATTCAGAGGATCGTAGAAAAGTTAAACGGAATTTGACGTTCGCATTGATCTTGTTGTCATTGTTTATCTAATTGAAACAGTTCTCGTTGATAAATGAAAAAGCATCTGATCTTGATTTGTAAAAATATAATAACCTCATAATAGTAAGTGAACCATGATTTCATTATCATCGTCATACACAATGTTCTTCCTTTTCTCAGTAGCTTTTGTTGTTTCATTATCATCAGGCCACGATTGGTATTGATTTTCTATCAAAGATAATGTACATTGAAGATACCACTGTGAGGCTCCAGCTGTGGTAAGAACTGGAACCTCTTTTTCGATTAGCGAACTCTGGAGAAACAACATTGCAAGGTCATGGTTTGATAGTTAACACTGAGAGATAAAACATATGGCAGGGATACATCTGATTCAGGAGTCTTATCCGGAGCTATATCAGGGATTCTTCTGTTGCTGTTATTGTGTATGACATGTGGAAACCAAAATGGACATGATTCGGGCGACTGTAAAATCTCTTAGAGCAAGAAGATCAGAGTTTCTAGAAAACAGCGAAAGGAAAGGTCAGTGAGTGATTTTGAGGATACGGTCAAGTTTTTTTTATTTTCTCTTTGTTTTTCTTCTACCACCCTTTTTCTCAGATTACACTCGTTGTGTAATAACGAGTTAATAGCAGAGATTATACTATTCCATGAGTTGGAGTTATCAGAAGTTCAGAACTCTTGCAAATCTCTCATCCTTGGAGGTGATAATCATCTGGTTTCTTATGTTTCTCTGTCTTTTATGCCTTTTTCTCAAAACTTTGTGGAACTTTGCACAAATAGGTTGTGTTAGGACAGGCCAGCTCAAGCTGGATCTGTCTTCTTTGAGACAGTGAACGAGAATCCCAAGGTTTATTTCAAAGTGGATGAATTGAAGAAGCCATTTACACAGACGCTTGAGGTGAAAAACTCAGAAACAATTGACGAAATACAAAAGTATGTGTTTTCAACACACAAGAACAGAGTCATGACTAACTGGATATAAATATAATTAACACTTGGCAACATAAGTGATCTGAGGTTTACTTGGCAACATACTGTAATTGTTCTTTGTTCTTGTTCATAAGCGACGAAGAGAAGGTCCCCGCGAACATAAGTGACCAACACATAAAATGTGTGCTTGATCCTTACGTTTTAATATGATCATAATAACTTTAATGTATTGTTCTTGTTTTTTTTGGTAAAATTTACTCATACTCGAAAATTCTTGTGCATTATTCCATACCTTCTCTAATTCCCCAAAAATCAAGTGTAGGATAATCAATTTTTAGTTTGGTTCAGTTATGATTCCTCAAAGAGTTTTTTTTTTTTTTTTAAATGAGTGAATTTGGTGACTGACTATGTCTATCTGTCTATGTAATATGTGTTACCTTTTGTGTTTCTAATTAGGAAACTAACATACCATTTGGAAAGTAGTGAAAGTCAAAAGAACAAGGGGTTGAAACTAAGCATTTTTTTTTAAATAACGTTTTCATATAACCATACATATAAAAGTTTATTTTCTTCTTTTTATCCAAATACATCAAAATTACCAATCATTAAAAGAAAACTGAAACCAAAAATAATCCGAGCACCAAGAAAGAAGTGTTTCAAAGGGAGCTTAATTAGGGATACACCACCAGAATATTAGTTCATTTTTCATTTTATTAGCAAATCTTGTTCTTGGTTGTCTTCTTTGTCTCCACAAACTTCTTCCAATACGCCGTAACTTCCCTCGTCGTCTCCTCTTCAGTCTTCTTAACGCCGTTACAACCTTTCCCATTAGCCATCTTGGCGTGAATCCTCGCCGGAAGCGTGTCGAGCTCATGAAGAACCTTCTCGAAGTCTGCGACCAATCTCTCGGCTAGAGTGCGAGAGAAATCTTCTCGAATCACTACGCGGAGGACGGTGATGTGTTCCGCATCCGCGGGCATCGTGTAGGCCGGGACGATCCACCCGAAGCGACGGAGGGTCTCCGCCACTTCGAACTCGTCGTGGCGGCTACTGTCTTTTAGAGAAAACGCCACCAACGGAACACCGTTTTCTTTGGAGACTATGTTGAAACGTCCCGTTTTCTCTAGTCCCTGTCTTAGGACCATCATGTTTTCGCGGCAATTATCCATCACGTTGCGGTATCCCTAAATAAAACAAAAAGCATATATTAGTTTCAACAATACCAAATATTAGTACTAGTGATTTTAATCCGAAAAATGGTAACTAGGTCATTTTGAGTGCTACTTACCTCGAACCCAAGACGAATTAGCTGATAGTACTGAGCAATTACTTGACTTGAACCTGGTTTATATTCACAAGCATTAACAAATCGTTAGTTTATATATAGAAGAATATTTCATATGCGTACAATATAATATATGGTTGTATACAAATTTATATGTGGTAAATAATGTAATGTACCTTTGGAGAAGTTGAGAGTGAAAGTAGGTTGATCGGCGCCAAGATAATTGATATGAAAGATAAGTTCATCAGGCAAATCGGATTTGGTTCTCCATACAACCCAACCGATTCCGGCGTAAACCAAACCGTATTTGTGACCACTCACATTTATGCTCTTAACCAACGGTAACCTGAAATCCCACTCCAGCTCCGGATACAAGAACGGAGCAATGAATCCACCACTCGCTGCGTCAACGTGAATCCCCGTGTCCCATCTGCGAGTAGTTAAGAAAAAAAAAAAAAGTTAGACCGCCCTCGAACCGGTGAATTTTATTGATTTAGTTTTATTGTATCAGTTTATTTTAATTACCCGGTTTTCTTGTTTTTCTCGACTAGGAGGTCGTTGAGGAGCTTAACGTCTTCGAATTCTCCGGTTAGCGTTGAACCGAGGATGGCTGCGACACAGATTGTGTTCTCATCTACCATTTCGACCGCTTTTTCAGGGTCCATCACGTAATATCCTTCCCTTAGCTTCACTTCCTTAAGCTCCACCTCGAAATACCTTGCGAATTTCTCCCAGCAAACCTGTATTAAACCGGCAATTTAGTAAAACATAGACCTAAACCGAAATTACATCTTTTGGTTTAATATTTGAATTGTCTGATCTACCGTTTTGGTTTAACTCTCTAAATTGAGAAATAAAGAGCTAGAGATCGGTTCGGTCTTTTTTGTTTGTTTGTTTGATTTGGCTTTACCTGAACATTAGCTCCGGTCACAATATTAGGCTTGTCATAAGGAAGCCCTTGGGCCTTACGCTTATTCTGCCACTGTCTCTTAAAAGCCAATCCGGCCAACATAATCGCCTCCGACGAGCCCACGGTGCCGACTCCAACCGCAGCCTCACCGTCACTAAGCGGCGCGTTGAAGAGACGCGCAATCATGTTGACACACCGGTTCTGAAGCTCGGTGGTGACAGGGTACTCGTCCATGTCGACGTAGTTCTTGTTGATCGATTCCATCATGAGTTTGTCGCACTCTGGCTCCATCCACGTGGTCACGAAGGAGGCCAGGTTTAGCCTTGGGTTACCGTCGAGCATTAGCTCGTCGTTGATGATTTGGTACGCTGCTTCCTTAGGGATCGAGTTCTCAGGCATCTCGAATCTGATGATGAAAACATTACGTTAAAATAACGCAAATAATAAAAACCTATAAAATCAGCTTAGCACGTTCAAGAAAAATGCATATTAATTATTTCTTGCTAGTTTGAAGCTTAAAAATCTTAGAGCCAAGAAAAAGCCAATTTTGACATGAACCCTCGTACATAAAACTAACATTTATGCTAACAAAGCAAGAAACACGGAGACAGTATGATAAAAATATATATTAGTTGTCATGAGGTGAAATGTTGCTCTTGGTTTCAATCGATATACTTAAGTAAATTAAAAAATCAGACAAAAAAAGTTGTGTTTCAATGATAATATTTTTTTACCGTGGGAGAGAGTTGCGGACGTAACGAGAAGCAAACGTTGAATGGATTGAAACATCAGATTCTGAAGCTGTCTTAGACAAAACCATCTTTTCCGATCTTTGGTTCCGGGTTTGAAATGAACAAAAGGAGAGTAGAGGGAAATTGTATGTAAATATTTTATGTTTGTTGTTGAATTATGTGTGGAATTAAAAGATGATTAGCAAATGGTATATATAGTGAAGAGAAAGGTTCTCTTCGTTTCGTTTGGCAACGTGAAAGGAAGCATCGCTGGTCTTTGTTTACGGGCTTCTTTACAACTTTTTTTCCCACATATGACTTTTCATTATTGTAATATCAAGACTAACGAATGATTACTTTTAAAAACTGAATATTTAAAGTAAAAGCAAATTAGTAATCAGATGACACTTGTTAGGAAAAAAAAAAAAAAAACTCCGATCTACCATCTAGAGATTTCTAGCTAATATCATCTTTTTATTCCAAATCCTAAATAAGAAAATGCTCTACCATTTTTTACGAAGATTTTATATCCAAACTTTTACTATACGTATTAGTTTAGTTAATACGCGCGAACTAAACATTGTCATTTGTCATTTAAAATGTTTACATCAGTGTGAAAAATATTAGATTCCTAGTTTTGTTTTGTGGTCGCGAATTAGATTCCTAGTTTATACACGCATATAAAAAAAAAGACAATCCCTTACGATCAATATTTGGTTTTGATTTGACTATTGTTTGAAGGGATTTAATCGGAATCAGAGGTCTTTGAATATTATCGTTTCCTTGTGAATAAAAGTCAACACCATGCTGAAAGTAATTGAATAGGACTCAATTTTGATTTTTTTCTTTCTAACAATTCCCACGATTGATCAGTTTTCGGCTATATGAATATACACGCGTAAAATTGCGTATAGAGACTACACAAGCTAGTTTTTTTTTTTCATCATTTTTCTCATTGTTGTAAATACAATATAGACGGTGTATAAGCTAAGAACCAAATTCGACCATGCATTGGTAGTTTTTGGTGGTACCAACACGCTATTGGCTATGAGTGGGTTATAATATTCGACTTTCGTATGCATATCTTTAAAGTATAGTAGACAATATCAAACGAACATCAAATCCATAGCCTGACCTAAACAAACAAAGTTAGGCGACTAATCAAGCCTCCCACAGGTTTAGACCAGCCTGGGCTTAGGTTACGTAGATATGTTGAAAAAGTGAAAACTATTACCTATTCAACATTCTTTTCTAGATTTTCTTTTGTCATTATTGTCAATACTATTTTAAAAACTTTTGATTTTGGATTTAACGGTGGATTAATCACTTTTTTACCCTTATGATTAAACCATATTCCTTCGCTTTTCACAGAAAAATAATTATACTATTTTCCATTACTTATCTGTTTTTTATTGTCATTTTAGAATACTACCGACTAAAAATAGCATTGTTGACATCTAGTTTACAGAAAATATACAACTCCAATATTTAAGTTTAGTATCCATTTTCATTACAGTTTTAATATCTGTAGATTTCCAATATTTTGTTTAATCTACTAGTCAAATTGATTTTTTTTGTTTTTGAACTTGAGTCAAATTGAATTAGTCGACAAAAAAAGAAAAAGAAAAATTGATTTATGAATGGTACTTATAGGTAATAACGAGGCAGTACAAAGGGTATAACTGGCAGCCAAAACAATCAGAAATGTCGACTCTCAACGCGTGAGTCAATAAGAACAGGCAAAGGGAGATGGCAATCGACGAATGGGGTTATTCCCGCAATTACGGGCTACCGGTTTACCTTTTCCTTAATTAATATGGCAATGCAATGCCATGCAAGTGCAACACGAAATTTCGGAGAACACCATTTTTTATTTTATTTTTAAGAACTCGGCCAATTAATACACTATTTTTGTTGTTGTTGAATTTAATACGAATATATCCTTCAAAAACTTTAATTATATCTAATGATTTGGAGTTAATCGTGTCTAATATACTACATATGTTCCAAAATATATTATGTTTTTTTTTTTAATTCAAGGAATCCCGGCATAAACCGAGACTAATCATTTGAGGAAGGAATACCCATAAATTGAGGCATTTGAGGGAAATCGATCTCTGGCCTAGACCAACAAGACAACTCCTCCCCGAGTGGGAACCACTAAACCATCACCAATTGGTTAAAATATATTATGTTAGAAGAGAATTATTTTATTTTATTTTACAGAATGCTTTACAATTCTTTTAGGAAGATTTGGCAAAATATGTCAAAAAAATGTAATTTATCTCTGGCCTAGACCAACAGGACAATCTTTTTAATTAATTATTTTTCCAACTTAAAAATCTAAAATTATAACAAAATAAATGACTTTAATTTTATTTATTATTTATTTCATAACTATTGTTTTTAAGTAAAAATTAGAAAATATAAATACTATATTTATTATTTTAATATCCAGCAAATATTTTCTCTCTTTTTAACAAGAGAGTTTTATTAGAAAAATATTATTTTTATATATAAACTATTAATTTCTTAATTTGATTCTTTTTTAATTTGTATAAAGAGGGATATAATGGGATTTTGAAAAATTAAAGGTGTGTTGTGAAAAAATAATATAAATTTTTTTTTTAATAATCAATAAAGAGAGATTAGAATTTTTGTTTTGTTTTTTAATTGAAATAGAAGAGAGAGAAATAAATAAAAGAGAATAAATAATTTGAATTTCAATTAATAATTATTTTTAGGTTATAATTGGATTAAAAATAAGTAAAGTGTAAAGGGAGAAACCACACTTTTTAAAGTGTAAGTGGACAATTGTTCTTTTTTTGATCTATTTTAGCAAATCTTTCATTTTTTATATAAATTTTAAATAAATTTGATTTTTATGATCATTTGTATTCTGCAGTATTTTTTATGATTGGTTAAACTTTTTTTAATTAAGTATCAATTAAAATTTCCAATATAAAAAATAAAATAACGCGACGAGTATTTGGAATTTCAATTGTTTTTAATTAATTAGCTATATTTGTGTTATGGCAAGTAGTTGATTTAATTAGAGCTGGTGTGACGTTTTGTAACATTAAGTGGATTTTAAAATTATGTCATTCTCATATATTTAATATATTTCGGAAAATTAATATTACATAATAATACAATAATAAAATGATCAAAATAAGATTAAAGAAAGAGAAGTCTAATTTTATACCAAATTTTATGAGGAGAAAATGTTAAGTCAAAGTTTTTTTTAAATTTTAATTATTTTGTAGAATATATTTTTATTTATAATTATTTTTAAATATATTTTTATTTATAATTATTTTACAATATACTTAACCTACTACATCTGTTAATAAAAAATAAAAACATTATTAAAAACCAAAAAATATTATTATAATCTTTAAAAATCTATAAACTTGTTTATATATTAATTGTAAATAAAAAAAAGTATTATCTTAAAAATGACTTTTTAAATCGGATGTCGTATGCGGTGACTTGGTCGGGTTTATGCTGCCGAAAGCCGAGCTTGAGAAGAAGAAGAGTTCAGTTGAAGAAGAAAGCAACACCTGTTTTCAGTCTTCTTTTAATTATCTTACTAGGTTTTTCACTCACGCTACGCGTGGGGATTTTATAATATTTTTTATATAAGAAACATTAATAATATTTGTTGAAACATTATTTTATATTCATAATACTATAAAATAATATATTTAATCACTAAATTTACATATTATCGATAAATCAGCTATTTATATGATTTTTTATTTAACTATTTGTCACTTGAATTATTTTGATAAACACTTATAGTTTTTTTTCCTTATATTTAACAATACTCTAATTTATATTTATTAATTATATATTTTACCTATATATGTCATAAATTATTATAATAAAGAACTTATATCTTTTTGTATATTTAAAATATTTTAATTTATATTTACTAATTATGTATTTTATCATATAAACTATTTTTATGTTCTAGTGGTTTGAAAAATGAATTCTAACGTTTTTCTCTAGCATCAATAGTTTTTGTGATAATTCATTATCTTATATTATAAGTTATTTTACGTATATATTTCATTTTATAAATAATTGAATATTAGATTCGAATCACACATGTTAACCTTTCAAATCTATTTAGAAGTACACAAGTGTCATTTTAAAAATACTTTTTTTTCTAATTATATATTTGTTAAAAACTACCAAAATAAATATAGTTTTATACCTACATCAAAATCTATATAATTCTCAATATTTAACTAATTTTATAGCCTAAAGTTTTCAATAAAATTTTAAAATATTTTTACAAAACCGAAATATGTTTTTTTAAAAAAATAGCATAATGCAATTTAATATTTTATATTTTAGAATTTCTGATGTTAGATAAGTGATATTTAAATTTTGCTATGAATATTAAATTTATAGAAATTTTAAATTTACAGAATAAATTCAATCATGTCGACAAACTAAATACAAACACTCTACAACATGGTCTACTAATTTATTTTATATCACATCATATTTGTATCTCATAAGCTCTAAAGGAATTTTTATTCTTAAAAAAATCGATCAAATCGCTTAATAAAATCATAACACTCATGTGATTTATTTGGTTGAGTAGCTCCAAATCTAATATTAAAATTATCATTAGTTACTCTATTCAACTTATAATATTCGTCATTACATTTGTCTGTTTCACAGTTAATTACAATATTGCATAATCTATTATATAAAATTTATAAAAATTAATTAAAGCATTTACATACATATTTTTTAATATAATCATATCCATTATATTCAAATACTAAAAGTTAAAATATATGAATAAATTAAACTCTAAAAATATACAAAAATATAATAACTTAAGATGATAATTGGGAATGTTAATTAATTATTTCAAAGCTAATATAAACAATTTTAAAACTATATAATGACAATTATATTAGTATAATATTTAATTGGCTAATTTAATCAGCTTAAAAGGTATATTTTCAATCTTATTAGTATAACCAAAAAATAATCATCTTCAGAAAGCTATTATTATTATGTTTGATCTATTTTTTTGTCACCAATATTTATTTTAAGTTATATATATTGAATTATATAATTGATAATTATATTAAATTATCAAATATTCGTAATATATATTAGGTTAACTTTTTATTGATAAAAGTTTATAGATATGTTTCTTACTTTATCTATTTGTTTTAATATTCTTATATCTAGTCTTTTATTAAATTTATTATAAGTTTTTTTTGTCACCATTGTAGATTATATATAGTTAATTATAAAATGAGATAATTATTTTAAATTAGAATGTTTCCTAATATAATATTAAGTTGATTTTTTTATTTAATAGAACTTTATAGATAATTTCCTTATCTTATATTTTCAATTAGGAAGTTCTTAATCTAATATCAAGTTGACTTTTGTTTAATATCAATTTATAGATAATTTCCTTATCTTGTGTATTTTTATTTTTAATATACAATTAAAAATTTTAGAAAATTTCTTAAACTTAAATGTTGATGTGGAATGATACTATTGGTTGTTTATAATTTTAATCCTATGAGGACACTCTTAGAGCACTATAGTTTCAACTTTTATATATTATATTAATAGATGATCCTTGGGCTGGTGGGATCAAACCTTTCGGTGCAGATCACTTTGATGACACCGATCCAAGCAAAGTACCAGAAAATGCTATTATTGGGCCTGAAAGCCCAATATCAAATCAGAGGGTCCTCATGTTAACAAACAGCATCTCTAACCGCTATGTTCCTTTTATTTATGGCCTTATGGGGCAGGTTTGCAAATTTTTAAACTTTTTGTCTTTTTTCGTAAATGCAATTAACTAGAGAATGTGGTTCTGTGGTGGCCACTGGTTAACTGGTGACTGCGGGAATCATTTTCATTGATTCTTCGTCGAGAAGCTTTAAACCAGCTTGCGTCAAAATTGTGATGTTCAGGAGGCGAAAGTAAAAAAGATGGGTTCCATTGATGAACAAAGGTCACTCCTCGAAGCTGAAGAATCTCTTCTACAGGTGCGTTCTATAACTGTGACCGTTTCTTAATTTTTCTGATTCTAGATATGTACTTACATTTTTCTTCATTTAGCAATTGCTGCAATTCCAGAAAAGGGTTCCTTAGTCCTTAAATCCTGAATTAATCATTTGCTGGGTTTAAATCTTTGTTTGAACACAACTTATCTGCTGAAAAAGTAAAAACTTTATAAGACACCTGTCTCTCTGACTGTATGTGCTCGTGACAATTTATGTTTGAGATAAGTCTCTGAAGATATGTATATTTATATGAATTTATCTGTCAGGAGGAAGTGAAACTCTATGCTGAAGATGGTTCAGTGGACATTAATGGAAACCCACCATTGAAGCAGAGAACAGGAAACTGGAAAGCTTGCCCATTCATTTTTGGTGAAAAACACTTTCAAGTATAATACTTAAAAATATGATAATATCGTCTTATATCGTGTTTTTTAACTTCCAAAAACCGGTCTTCCTTTTGTGTGCAGCCAACGAATGCTGCGAACGGTTGGCTTATTATGGCATTGCCAAGAATCTAATCACTTACTTCACAAATGAGTTGCACGAGACCAATGTATCTGCTGCCAGACACGTCATGACATGGCAAGGAACATGTTATATCACTCCTCTTATTGGAGCTCTGATAGCTGATGCTTATTGGGGAAGATATTGGACCATTGCTTGTTTCTCTGCGATTTATTTCATTGTAAGCATTCCGAAATAGGCTTTGCTTTCGACAATGAGTTTGCAAGAATTGAACTGTACACTTAGCTCTGCTTGAAGAGGTTCAAAGTTTATGTTTTTATCAAACTGTTTTATGTTCATTTGCTTGATGCTGTTCTGTACTTTGATCCGTTTGTTTTAAGGGAATGGTTGCACTGACACTCTCAGCTTCAGTTCCGAGTCTGAAGCCAGCGGAATGTATAGGTTCCATCTGTCCACCAGCAACAATGGCTCAGCAATCGGTTTTATTTTCAGGGCTTTACCTCATCGCTCTTGGCACTGGAGGAATCAAACCATGTGTCTCATCCTTTGGTGCTGATCAGTTTGATCAGACCGATCCAAGCGAACGAGTCAGAAAAGCATCTTTCTTTAACTGGTTCTACTTCTCAATCAACGTTGGTGCGTTTGTCTCATCTACTTTGCTTGTGTGGGTTCAAGAGAATTGTGGGTGGGAACTAGGATTCTTGATACCAACCGTGTTCATGGGACTTGCTACTGCTACTTTCTTCTTTGGAACTCCGCTTTATAGGTTTCAGAAACCGAGAGGCAGCCCGATTACTAGAGCTTGCCAAGTTCTTGTAGCCGCATACCGTAAAATGAATCTCAAGGTCCCTGAACAAGACCAAACAGTTCTGTTCGAAATAACGGATAAGAACTCTTCTTCAAATGCTGCTAAGCGGAAGATTGAGCACACGGACGGTTACAAGAAAATATTTGCCCTCTAATGTCTCCATTTGAATTGAGCATTAGACTGTTCAACCGGTTTAAAAACTCGTTTTCATATCAATGTGCAGGTTTCTTGACAAAGCCGCAATTATCTCAGAAGGAGACGAAACTTCTCCTGATCCGTGGAAGCTCTGTACCGTGACTCAAGTCGAAGAAGTCAAGATTCTGTTACGTTTATTCCCCATTTGGGCCTCAGGGATCATCTTCTCAGTCCTCCATTCACAGATCTACACACTTTTCGTTCAACAAGGACGGTCCATGAAACGAACCATCGGCTCGTTCGAAATCCCACCAGCTACTCTCGGGATGTTCGACACTGCAAGCGTCCTCATATCTGTCCCAATCTACGATAGACTCATCGTTCCCTTTGTGAGAAGGTTCACTGGCTTAGCAAAAGGATTCACTGATCTACAGCGAATGGGGATTGGACTTTTCGTCTCTGTCTTGAGCTTGGCAGTTGCAGCTATCGTTGAGATGGTTCGGTTACGTTTATCCCGAGATCATGAACTGGTAGAAAGTGGAGACAGTGTTCCGTTGACAATCTTCTTGCAAATCCCTCAGTACTTTCTTATGGGCACTGCTGGAGTTTTCTTCTTCGTTGGTCGGATTCAGTTTTTCTATGAGCAATCTCCTGATTCGATGAGAAGCTTGTGTAATGCATGGGCGCTTCTCACTACCACACTTGGAAACTACTTGAGCTCGATGATCGTTACGGTCGTGGCGTATTTGAGCGGCAAAGATGACGGTTGGATTCCTTCAGACAACCTTAACAAAGGCCATCTTGACTACTTCTTCTGGCTTTTGGTCTGTCTTGGCTCTGTCAACATTCCTGTTTTTGTCTTCTTCTCTGTTAAATACACGCAGAAGACGGTTTCATGAGGTTTTGTAATCTCTTCTTCTTCTTGGTTCCACGTTTGATGTCTCCGCCTTCTTTCGTCATTTGTTCGTTTTGTAAGGCCTCCATTGAGAATCTTGTTTGTATAATCAAGAAAATTTGTTAAATAAGAAATTGTGGGCTTTTTTGTAAGAGTTTGAAAGTTAAGGGGGAAATAATTAGTTTTACCAAAAATGCATCTCGAAAGATAAATAAATTTTATTCCCATGCCGAAAAAAGTTGCCGGAAAAAAAAAAAATCGTCACACCAGAGGAATCTTGTGAATTGGTTGACTTGAAGTGAGAACGATGGGTTCCATCGAAGAGGAAAGACCTCTCTTCGAAGAAGGTTCTACATTACAGGTTCGATCGAGTAGTGTTCTTTGAGAATTTCGCAATTGGTTCTTGTATGGCTTCAATCTGATTACCAGTTACAGTTAGGGGCTCCATGTTTCAAGTCAACTTTTGCTGAGCTTTTAATTTTGGTTCTGATGCAATTTATGAATCTATTATTCATAGGTTTGAGATTTCTGGGTAGTTACTGTTTTTTTTTTTGTTTGAGATTTCATTTACAAACCTTTTACTATAGGTTTAGTGAGCTAACTCTAAGCTCTAACAATTGTGTCTTTGGCTGAAGATGTTTCTGGATTTTGATTAACCAGGAAGTGAAAATTTATGCTGAAGATGGTTCAGTGGATATTCATGGAAACCCACCATTGAAGCAGAAAACAGGAAACTGGAAAGCTTGTCCATTCATTCTTGGTAAAAATAAAAATGTTTCTTGCTTTGTCTTTGTTTTAGCTCTGATCCTAAAGACTTATGACCTAACTGGTCTGTACCGTTGTAGGCAATGAATGCTGCGAACGTTTAGCTTATTATGGTATTGCCAAGAATCTAATCACTTACTTCACCAGTGAATTGCATGAGACCAATGTCTCCGGGGCTAACCACGTCATGATATGGCAAGGAACATGTTATATCACTCCTCTCATTGGAGCTTTAATAGCTGATGCTTACTGGGGAAGATACTGGACAATTGCTTGTTTCTCTGCTGTATATTTCATCGTAAGCTTGTTTTTCGACTAGACCCTATGACTTTACAACTGTATTATTCTGGTCATGTTCTTTTCCTTGATAATGTTCTGTGCGTTGATCTGGTTTAGGGAATGGCTATACTGACACTCTCAGCTTCATTTCCGGGTCTAAAGCCAGCCGAATGCATTGGCTCTCTATGCCCACCAGCAACAACATCTCAGTATGCAGTGTTCTTTATCGGTCTTTACCTTATCGCCCTCGGCACTGGTGGCATCAAACCATGTGTCTCATCCTTTGGTGCTGATCAGTTTGATGACACTGACCCTCATGAACGACTCAGTAAAGCTTCTTTCTTTAACTGGTTTTACTTCTCCATCAACATCGGTGCATTCGTCTCATCTACTCTTCTAGTGTGGGTTCAAGAGAATTGCGGGTGGGGTTTAGGATTCATGATCCCCACTGTAGTCATGGGGCTCTCTCTCGTGAGTTTCTTTAGTGGAACTCCGCTTTATAGGTTTCAGAAACCCGGAGGCAGCCCGATTACTAGGGTTTGCCAAGTTCTTGTAGCCGCATACCGTAAACTGAATCTCAAGTTTCCTGATGAAGACCACACGGTCCTGTTCGAAACACGAGATGCAAACTCCGTAATAGCTGGAAGCCGGAAGATTGAGCACACCGACGGTTACAAGAAAATATCATTTCTCATCTTGAATTGAGCTTTTCCAATAAATGCATTGTGGAGTGTTCATGGGAAAATAAACTGCTCTTTTTTCATATTTACGCAGGTGTCTTGACAAAGCTGCCATTATCTCAGAAGATGATGGCAAAAGTGGTTTCTCTCATAACCCATGGAAGCTCTGTACTGTGACTCAGGTCGAAGAAGTTAAGATTCTGATACGCATGTTTCCCATCTGGGTCACTGGTATCGTCTTCTCAGCTCTCCATTCTCAGATCTACACACTGTTCGTGCAGCAAGGACGGTCCATGGAACGTATCATCGGCTCATTTGAGATCCCTCCCGCTACTCTCGGGATGTTTGACACTGCGAGTGTGCTCATATGTGTCCCAATCTACGACCGGCTCATCGTCCCCTTTGTGAGACGGTTCACAGGCAGAGCAAAGGGTTTCACTGATCTACAGCGGATGGGGATTGGACTGTTGGTTTCTGTCTTGAGCATAGCGGTTGCAGCTATGGTCGAAACAGAGCGGCTTCGGATATCCCGTGATCTCGGACTAATGAACATCTTTTGGCAGATCCCTCAGTACTTCCTCATGGGCACAGCAGAGGTTTTCTTCAACATTGGCCAGCTTGAGTTTTACTATGAGCAATCTCCGGACGCAATGAGAAGCTTGTGCAGTGCCTTGCCGCTACTCTCTTCCGCATTCGGGAGCTACATGAGCTCGCTAATCCTCACGCTTGTGGCGTATTTCACGACAATGGACGGTCAAGATGGTTGGATTCCTTCAGACAACCTTGACAAAGGCCATCTTGACTACTTCTTCTGGCTTTTGGTCTGTTTTGGCTCTGTGAATATTCCAGTTTTTGTCTTCTTCTCCGTCAAGCACTTGCAGAAAAAGGCTACCTAAGCTTCCGCTTTCTTCCTCTTGTTAACCTGCTTCGCTCTTGTTTGAAATTCGTAAATACGAACCATTTGGTGTAAATAATGCTAAGTTAAGACTTTATTTCATACTTATTGGCCCAATGGGCTTTTGTTAGTAATTTACCACATGTGGGCCGTCGTAATATGATAAAAATGAAACATAATCCTTTTTTTTTAACATTGCCTTGTATTTAACCGTAAGCATTTTCATAGTAATCCTGATAGAAATGACTAAATGAGAGCTAATGTATATCTTATTACCAAACAGAAAGATTCCACACATAAGTTATGGTCAAATAGTTGACCCAAAAAAAAAGTTATGGTCAAATTACATTATTTGTAGCGAGTAAAAATACATTTAATTTTCTTGGTTAGAGTGATACAACTTGGGACATGGACAAGTCGATCCACAATTCTATCTTACGTCGTCAACAAGTAGACAAATCGTAGTCGTAAAAGATCAGATTGTTTACTTTCTTCATTAGTTCGCTTGTTATATCCGTTTTATTTAATATTTTCCAAAATTAATAAAAAAATGAGTCGCCGGGAAAATTAAAAATAAAAATCAGTCACGTCTTCCAATAAATAAGAGTAAAGATTCAGCGTAAGGAATCTAAATTGGTACGCTCCAAGCGAAAACGATGGGTTCCATTGAAGAAGAAACTCCTCTCATCGAAGAAGGTTTGATAACACAGGTTCGATCAATTTCGCTTGTGGCTTGAATTCCGTTAATCAATTCAATTTATCTGAATTTCGATTTCAGAGTTTTCCATTTTCCCCGATTTTGCTGAAAATTCGGAAATCTTTGACTTGAGGTTTGAGCTTAATGATTGCATTTTCAGATTTTCTGGGTAATTGCTTAGTGATTACATAGTTAACGTGAGCGATTGTTTGGCTGATTGTTTCTATCTTGTTATAATTGTTCTTATAGAGTTACTATACATGTGTGATTCTCTGATAGATGATGATTCAAATGTTTGATTTTTCTCACGAATTGTTTTAGTTGGTAAGCTAATCGAAGCTCAATTTCATCATAACACAGTCTTTTGGCTAAAGACGTTTCTTTGTTTAACCAGGAACCGAAACTGTATGCTGAAGATGGTTCAGTGGACCTTCATGGAAACCCACCATTGAAGGAGAAAACAGGGAACTGGAAAGCTTGTCCATTCATTTTAGGTCAGCTAAAACCACATTTCTGTTTCATTTCGGTTGTAGAAAACTTATCCTCTTTTTGTCTCCAACCTCTTGAAGATGTTCTGAATGTGTAGGTAATGAATGCTGCGAGAGGCTAGCTTATTATGGTATTGCTGGGAATCTAATCACTTACCTCACCACTAAACTACACCAAGGAAACGTTTCCGCTGCTAGAAACGTCACCACATGGCAAGGGACTTGTTACCTCACTCCCCTCATTGGAGCTGTCTTAGCCGATGCTTACTGGGGAAGATACTGGACCATCGCTTGTTTCTCCGGGATTTACTTCATCGTAAGCACTTTTGCAAAACCTCTGTTAACAACAATGGTTTTTGCAGGACCAAGACATAGTGATTTTGTAATTAAATTTGTGATAAGCCGACTTAGCTATAACAGGTCTGCCATAACTAGATTGTAGTTGTGTATGTTGGTTAGAGAGCAGTTAGTAAGCGTTCATTAGAATCCTACTTTCATGGTTTCACAATATGTCTTGTTAGGTCTTACCATACAATCGACTTAAAGTTGGTTTTTTGGTTTTGTTTGGTCTCTTTACTGATTTGTTTTGTTTTCGTTCAGGGGATGTCGGCACTAACTCTTTCAGCTTCAGTTCCGGCATTGAAGCCAGCTGAATGCATTGGCGCTTTTTGTCCATCAGCAACACCAGCTCAGTACGCCATGTTCTTCGGCGGGCTTTACCTGATCGCCCTCGGCACTGGAGGTATCAAACCGTGCGTCTCATCCTTTGGTGCAGATCAGTTCGATGACACGGACTCACGGGAACGAGTTAGAAAAGCTTCCTTCTTCAACTGGTTTTACTTCTCCATCAACATTGGAGCACTCGTGTCATCTAGTCTTCTAGTTTGGATTCAAGAGAATCGCGGCTGGGGTTTAGGGTTTGGTATACCAACTGTGTTCATGGGACTCGCCATTGCGAGTTTCTTCTTTGGCACACCGCTTTATAGGTTTCAGAAACCTGGAGGCAGCCCGATAACTCGCATCTCCCAAGTCGTTGTCGCGTCGTTCCGTAAATCGACTCTCAAAGTCCCTGAAGACGCCACGCTTCTGTATGAAACGCAAGACAAGAACTCTGCTATTGCTGGAAGTCGAAAAATCGAACATACTGATGATTGCCAGTAAATTTTTTAATCCAACTCATTACTCTCTGGGAATATACACCTTTGTTTGTTTTAACATGGGGTCTTTATTGATGCAGCTATCTTGACAAAGCTGCTGTTATCTCAGAAGAAGAATCGAAAACAGGAGATTTGTCCAACTCGTGGAGGCTATGTACGGTTACGCAAGTCGAAGAACTCAAGATTCTGATCCGA